>CM039672.1:266323825-268723825 GCA_022496015.1 Hordeum marinum | reverse complement strand
CCAACTAGATTGATTTACCTTCGGTGGGAGTGGTGTGTTGTAATGGGTTCAATCTTGCGGGTCTCTATATCCCAATGAAAGAAGGGGACAAGACACATATTTGTATTGTTGGCATCAAGGATAAAAGAACGGGATGTGAACATATTACTTGTCTTATTTTGGCTACATCATGTCACCTTGCTCCAAGCATTACTCTGTTTGTCATGAACTTAATACCATAGATGCGGGCAGGAGTCGGTTGATTGCCGGAGTAATAGTAGTAGATGTAGAATCATTTCGGTCTACTTGTTTCTAGACATGATGCATATATACATGATCATCGTCGTGAATAACATGTCATAACTATGCACAATTCTGTCAATTGCCCAACAATAATTTGTCTACCCACCGTATGCTGTATTTAAGAGAGAAGCCTCTAGCAAACACTATGCCCCCCATGTCTACTTAAACATAAATACAAAAATCCTAAAAATAGTTTTTGTAATTTATTTACTTTTATTTCATTTTGCATTTACATTATCTATCTCTATCAGGATTTAATCCTTGCAAGTAACAAGTTCAAAGGGCTTGACAACCCTCTTACCTGCGTTGTGTGTAAGTGTTTGGTTGTGTGTGTAGGTCTTGTCGAAGGGAGTTTGCTTGGTTATCCTATTGGTTTGATAACCTTGGTTCTCACCGAGGGAAATACGTATCTCTATTGTGTTGAATCTCCTCTCCTCTTTAGGGAGAATCCCAACGCAACTCGCAAGTAGCACGACACCCTTCTACCCCCTCTCATCATGTACCTAACAAAGTGATATAACTCACTTATTTGTCTCAATGATTAAGAACGTCACATCAACATACAATTATGGATGGTATAAGGCTCACCTTAAAATGCAACCATGCGTAGGAAAAGACACACCAGCACATGCAACCATGGATGGACAAATAATTTTCATTCTATTAATTTACTTATATTCAATAAATATTTTACAATTATAAAAATAATTCGTATGTATTTTAAATTTTGTTTCACGTGTTATTGATCTAAAATTTTATATTTCGCACATTCGAATCTCATTGGAGTGTATTGCAACAGATTCACGTAACAACACGCTCGAGGGATAATCCAATCTCCACTCAATATCGGGCATATATGAAGCATTTTTCCATGGATTTTGTCCCCGTTCATCCTCGAAGGTATTCTATTTCGATACCCAAATTTCATCCAAAAGAACATCACATTGGCCTTATTCTTGCATGTTTAGGTGAAATCCTAGTTCATCATATACTTTTTTGAAATATGTATGGATCATTGTAATTGTATTGGGTGATCTAGCATTTTTATATTACTTGTAATCACCGAGGGAACATGTGAAATGTTGATTTTTTAGCATCACCCAAGTAGGGTTAACCTGACAGATTACAATCTTTAGTCAGGATATCCAACAGATCGACTAGAATTGAGCCGAGTTGTGCGTAATCACCAGATCTCTTAGTTCGGGCTGCTAGGCTATGGGTTAATCTATTCTGCTCCCTCCTGGTCTAGTCGATCTTGTAGGAATTGAATCCCTATAGCATTTCTTTAATATCCATAGTGATGGGGAGTGATTTTGATTTGTTAGAATCTCCCATCATCAACGCGTTGGATAGGAAGCGGCCATCCACCTCAATAAAAATTGGACCATTATAATTTTTGGACGTTTTGCGTAGTCCATGCAACAAAGCCAGCCTCTCAGCTTCCTTGATGCACATTGATTCAGAGAACATCCCATTGAGAGGTAGACTTGTCCCAAATTATTCCTAGCATTGGCACCACCTGTTGGGAGACGTAGTAGTAAATTAAAAAATTTCCTACGTGTCACCAAGATCAATCTGTGGAGAAACCAGCAAAGAGTGGGGGGAGTGCATCTTCATACCTTTGAAGATAGCAAAGCGCAAGCATTACTAGAACGCGGTTGGTGGAGTCGTACTCACAGCGATTCAGATCGCAGTGGATTCCGATCTAAGCGTCGAACAACGGTGCCTCCGCGTTCAACACACGTGCAGCCCGATGACGTCTCCTATGCCTTGATCCAGCAAGGAGGAAGGAGAGGTTGAGGGAGAGCTCCGGTAGCATGACGGCGTGGTGATGGTGGAGCTGCGTGGTACTCCGGCAGGGCTTCGCCAAGCACTACGGAGGGCGAGGAGGAGGGGTAGGGTTGCACCGAGCGAGAGAGATGCGTGTTCTAGGCAGCCCCAAGGGCTCCACTATATATAGGAGGAGGAGGAGTGAGGGCGCATCCCCTAGGGTTCCCACCCTAGGGCTACGGCCAGCCCTATAGGGCCTTTGGGGCGGGGGCGGCCAAGAGAGGGGAGGAGGGGCGGCACCCTAGGGTGGGCCTAGGGCCCTCCACGCCTAGGGTTTGCCCCCTCCACCCTTGCTGCGCCTAGGGCTGAGGTGGGAGGCGCACCAGCCCACTTAGGGGCTGGTTCCCTCCCACTCTTGGCCCATGTAGCCTTTCGGGGCCCGGGGCCCCTCCCGGTGGACCCTCGAAACCCTTCGGGTGGTCCCGGTACATTACCGGTGATGCCCGAAACACATCCGGTGACCAAAAGCTCACTTACTATATATGAATCTTTACCTCTGGACCATTCCTAAACTCCTCGTGACGTCCGAGATCTCATCCGAGACTCTGAACAACCTTCGGTAACCACGTACACAATTTCATTATAACCCTAGTGTCATCGAACCTTAAGTGCGTAGACCCTACGGGTTCGGGAGGCATGTAGACATGACCGAGACACCTCTCCAGTCAATAACCAATAGCGGGATCTGGATACCCATGTTGGCTCCCACATGCTCCACGATGATCTCATAGGATGAACCACGATGTTGGGGATTCAATCAATCCCGTATACAATTCCCTTTGTCTACCGATATGACACTTGCCCGAGATTCGATCGTCGGTATCCCTATACCTTGTTCAATCTCGTTACCGGCAAGTCTCTTTACTTGTTCCGCAACACATCATCCTGTGGCTAACTCCTTAGTCACATTGAGCTCATTATGATGATGTCTTACCGAGTGGGCCCATAGATACCTCTCCGTCACACGGAGTGGCAAATCCCAGTCTCGATTCGTGCCAACCCAACAGATACTTTCGGGGATACCCGTAGTATACCTTTATAGCCACCCAATTACGTTGTGAAGTTTGGCACACCCAAAGTATTCCTACGGTATCGGGGAGTTGCACAATCTCATGGTGTAAGGAAACAATACTTGACATTAGAAAAGCTTTAGCAGACGAACTACACGATCTTGTGCTATGCTTAGTATTGGGTCTTGTCCATCACATCATTCTCCTAATGATGTGATCCCGTTATCAATGACATCCAATGTCCATGGTCACGAAACCGTGACCATATATTGATCAATGAGCTATCCAACTAGAGGCTCACTAGGGACATGTTGTGGTATATGTATTCACACATGCATTATGGTTTCCGGTTAATACAATTATAGCATGAACAATAGAGAATTATCATGAGCAAGGAAATATGATAATAACCATTTTATTATTGCCTCTAGGGCATATTTCCAACAGTCTCCCACTTGCACTAGATTCAATAATCTAGTTACATTGTGATGTATCGAACACCCATAGAGTTCTGGTGTTGATCATGTTTTGCTCGTGAGAGAGGTTTAGTCAATGGATCTGCGACATTCAGGTCCGTATGTACTTTAGAAATATCTATATCTCCTTCCTGAATGTAATCACGAATGGAGTTGAAGCGGCGCTTGATGTGTCTTGTCTTCTTGTGAAACGTGTGCTCCTTGGCAAGGGCAATAGCTCCAGTGTTGTCACAGAAAAGAGTTATCGGGCCTGATGCATTGGGAATCACTCCTAGGTCGGTGATGAACTCCTTCATCCAGACTCCTTCCTTTGATGCTTCCGAAGCAGCTATGTACTCCACTTCACATGTAGATGCCGCCACGATGCTTTGTTTGCTGCTGCACCAGTTGACTGCCCCTCCGTTCAAAATATACACGTATCCGGTTTGTGACTTGGAGTCATTCGGATTTGTGTCGAAGCTAGCATCGACGTAACCCTTTACGACAAGCTCTTCAGCACCTCCATATACGAGAAACATGTCCTTTGTCCTTTTCAGGTACTTCAGGATATTCTTGATCGCTGTCTAGTGTTCCGCTCCAGGATCAGTTTGGTACCTCCCTACCAAACTTATGGAAAGGTTCACATCAGGTCTGGTACACAACATGGCATACATAATAGAGCCTATGGCTGAAGCATAGGGGATGACACTCATATTTTCTCTATCCTCTGTCGTGGTCGGGCATTGAGTCGTACTCAATCTCACACCCTGTAACACAGGCAAGAACCCCTTCTTGGACTGATCCATATTGAACTTCTTCAATATCTTGTCAAGGTATGTGCTTTGCGAAGGACCTATGAGGCGTTTCAATCTATCTCTATAGATCTTGATGCCTAATATGTAAGCAGCTTCTCCAAGGTCCTTCATTGAAAAACACTTATTCAAGTAGGCCTTTATGCTTTCCAAAATTTATATATCATTTCCCATCAACAATATGTCATCCACATATAATATGAGAAATGCTACAGAGCTCCCACTCACTTTCTTGTAAATACAGGGTTCTCCATAAACATGTATAAACCCAAACGCTTTAATCACCTCATTAAAGCGAATGTTCCAATTCCGAGATGCTTGCACCAGCCCATAGATGGAGCGCTGAAGCTTGCATACTTTGTTAGCATCTTTAGGATCGACAAAACCTTTCGGCTGCATCATATATAGTTCTTCCTTAAGGAAACCATTAAGGAATGCCGTTTTGACGTCCATTTGCCAGATCTCATAATTATAAAATGCAGCAATTGCTAACATGATTCGGACGGACTTCAGCATCGCTACGGGTGAGAAAGTCTCATCGTAGTCAACTCCTTGAACTTGTCGATAACCCTTAGCGACAAGCCAAGCCTTATGGACGGTCACATTACCTTCTGCGTCAGTCTTCCTCTTAAAGATCCATTTATTTTCTATGGCTCGCCGATCATCGGGCAAGTCCACCAAAGTCCATACTTTGTTCTCATACATGGATCCTATCTCGGATTTCATGGCTTGAAGCCATTTGTTGGAATCCGGGCCCGCCATCGCTTCTTCATGGTTCGAAGGTTCACCGTTGTCCAACAACATGATCTTCAGGACAGGGTTACCGCACCACTCTGGTGTGCAACGTGTCCTTGTGGACCTTCGAGGTTCAATAGCAACTTGATCTGAAGTTTCATGATCATCATCATTAACTTCCTCTCTAGCCGGTGCAGGCTCCATAGAAACAACTTCCTGTGCTGCGCTACTCTCCGGTTCGAGTGGAGGTACAATTACTTCATGAAGTTCTATTTTCCTCCCACTTACTTCTTTCGAGAGAAACTCTTTCTCTAGAAAGGATCCATTCTTGGCAACAAAGACTTTGCCTTCGGATCTGAGGTAGAAGGTATACCCAACGGTTTCTTTGGGCTATCCTATGAAAACGCACTTTTCCGCTTTGGGTTCGAGCTTCTCAAGTTGAAATTTCTTCACATAAGCATCGCATTCCCAAACTTTCAGAGATGACAGCTTATGTTTCTTTCCAAACCAT
The DNA here is from genome assembly GCA_022496015.1 of Hordeum marinum. Lineage (NCBI taxonomy): Eukaryota > Viridiplantae > Streptophyta > Magnoliopsida > Poales > Poaceae > Hordeum > Hordeum marinum. The sequence continues at coordinate 268,718,190 of CM039672.1, read as the reverse complement.
AATTCATACGATGTCGTCTCAACGGACTTAGACGGTGCCCGATTTAAAGTGAATGTGGCAGTCTCTAATGCATATCCCCAAAATGACATCGGTAAGTCGGTAAGAGACATCATAGATCGCACCATATCCAATAGAGTGCGATTACGACATTCATACACACCATTTCGCTGAGGTGTGCCAGGCGGCGTGAGTTGTGAAACAATTCCACATTTCCTTAGGTGCATGCCAAACTCGTGATTCAAATATTCTCCGCCACGATCAGATCGCAGGCACTTTATTTTCCTGTCATGTTGATTCTCTACCTCACTCTGAAATTCCTTGAACTTTTCAAAGGTTTCAGACTTGTGTTTCATTAAGTAGACATACCCATATCTACTTAAGTCATCGGTGAGGGTGAGAACATAACGGTAGCCACCGCGAGCCTCAACGCTCATTGGACCGCATACATCGGTATGTATTATCTCCAACAAGTCAGTTGCTCGCTCCATTGTTCTGGAGAACGGAGTCTTGGTCATCTTGCCCATGTGGCATGGTTCGCACATGTCAAATGATTCAAAATCAAGAGACTCCAAAAGTCCATCAGCATGGAGTTTCTTCATGCGTTTGACACCAATATGACCAAGGTGGCAGTGCCACATGTAAGTGGGACTATCGTTATCAACCTCACATCTTTTGGTACTCACTCTATGAACATGTGTAACATCACGTTCAAGATTCATCAAAAAAAACATTGACCAGCGGGGCATGACCATAAAACATTTCTCTCATATAAATAGAACAACCATTATTCTCAGATTTAAATGAGTAGCCATATCGCATGAAACGAGATCCAGATACAATGTTCATGCTCAAAGCTGGTACTATATAACCATTATTAAGGTTTAAAACTAATCCCGAAGGTAGATGTAGAGGTAGCGTGCCGACGGCGATCACATCGACCTTGGAACCATCACCGACGCGCATCGTCACCTCGTCCGTCGCCAGTCTCCGCTTATTCCACAACTCCTGCTTGGAGTTACAAATGTGAACAACTGCACCGGTATCAAATACCTAGGAGCTACTATGAGCGCTGGTAAGGTACGCATCAATAACAAGTATATCACATATACCTTTTACGTTGCCGACCTTCTTATCCGCTAAGTACTTGGGGCAGTTCCACTTCCAGTGACCGGTACCCTTGCAATAAAAGCACCCAGTCTCAGGCTTGGGTCCATTATTGTTCTTCTTCCCGGCAACTTGCTTACCGGGCACGGCAACTGCTTTGTCGTCCTTCTTGAAGTTCTTCTTAACCTTTCCTTTCTTGAAACTAGTGGTCTTATTGACCATCAACACTTGATGCTCCTTTTTAATCTCGACCTTCGCTGATTTCAGCATCGAGTACAACTCAGGAATGGACTTCTCCATCCCTTGCATGTTGTAGTTCATCATAAAGCTCTTGTAGCTAGGTGGGAGCGACTGGAGGGTTCTGTCAATAACCGAGTCATCCGGAAGATTAGCTCCTAGCTAAGACAAGCAGTTGTGCAACCAGACATTTTGAGTATGTGCTTGCTGACAGAACTATTTTCCTCCATCTTACAGCTGAAAGAACTTGTCGGAGACATCATATCTCTCGACCCGGGCATGAGCTTGGAAAACCATTCTCAGCTCTTGGAACATCTCATATGCTTCGTGTTGCTCAAAGCGCTTTTGGAGCCCCGGTTCTAAGCTGTAAAGCATGCCGCACTAAACTAGGGAGTAATCATCACAACGCGACTGCCAGGCGTTCATAACGTCTTGATTTGCTGGGAAAATGGGTGCGTCGCCTAGCGGTGCATCAAGGACATATAATTTCTTGGAAGCTATGAGGATGATCCTCAAGCTATGGACCCAGTCCGTATAGTTGCTTCCATCATCTTTCAGCTTGGTTTTCTCTAGGAACGCGTTGAAGTTGAGGGCAACATTAGCGTGGGCCATTGGATCTACAATATAGACTGTAAAGACAATTTTAGACTAAGTTCATGATAATTAAGTTCACATAATAAAATTATTTAATGAACTCCCACTTAGATAGACATCTCTCTAGTCATCCAAGTGACACATGATCCACATCTCTCCCGTGTTCCGATGCCATGTCTGTACATGCTAGGCTCGTCAAGTCAACCTAAGTATATTGCGTGTGTAAATCTGGCTTACACCCGTTGTATGCTGACGTTAGAGCCTATCACACCCAATCATCACGTGGTGCTCTGGAACAACGAACCTTAGCAACAGTGCACAGTTAGGGTGAACACATTTCTTGAAATTTTAGTGAGAGATCATCTTATTTAATCTACCGTCGTTCTAAGCAAATAAGATGTAAAACATGATAAACATTACATGCAATCATATAGTGACATGATATGGCCAATATCATCTTGCTCCTTTGATCTCCATCTTAGGGGCACCATGATCATCATTGTCACCGGCACGACACCATGATCTCCATCATCATGATTTCCATCATCGTGTCTTCATGAAGTTGTCTCGCTAACTATTACTTCTACTACTATGGCTAATGGTTAGCAATAAAGTAAAGTAATTTAATGGTGTTTTTGATTGACACGCAGGTCATACAATAAATTAAGACAACTCCTATGGCTCCTGCCGGTTGTCATACTCATCAGCATGCAAGTCGTGAATCCTATTACAAGAACATGATCAATCTCATACATCACATATATCATATCACATTCTTTGGCCATATCACATCACACGACATATGCTGCAAAAACAAGTTAGACGTCCTCTAATTTGTTGTTGCAAGTTTTTACGTGGCTGCTATAGGTTTCTAGAAAGAACATTTCTTTCCTACGCAAAAACCATAACGTGATATGCCAGTTGCTATTTACCCTTCATAAGGACCCTCTTCATCGAATCCGATCCGACTAGAGTGGGAGAGATAGACACCCTCTAGCCATCTTATGCAACAAGTGCATGTTACGCGGTGGAACCAGTCTCACGTAAGCGTACGTGTAAAGTCGGTCTAGGCCGCTTCATCCCACAATACCGCCGAATCAAGATAAGACTAGTGATGGTAAGCAAATTGACAAAATTGACGCCCACAACAACTTGTGTTCTACTCGTGCATAGATTCTACGCATAGACCTAGCTCATGATGCCATTGTTGGGAGACGTAGTAGTACATAAAACAAATTCCTACGTGTCACCAAGATCAATCTATGGAGAAACCAGCAACGAGTGGGGGGAGTGCATCTTCATACCTTTGAAGATCGCAAAGTGGAAGTGTTACTAGAACACGGTTGGTGGAGTCATACTCGCAGCGATTCAGATCGCGGTGGATTCCGATCTAAGCGCCGAACAATGGCGCCTCCGCGTTCAACGCACGTGCATCCTGATGACATCTCCTACGCCTTGATCCAGCAAGGAGGAAGGAGAGGTTGAGGGAGAGCTCTGGTAGCATGACGGCATGGTGACGATGGAGCTGCGTGGTACTCCGGCAGGGCTCCGCGAAGCACTATGGAGGACGAGGAGGAGGAGGGGTAGGGCTGTGCCGAGAGAGAGATGCGTATTCTCGGCAGCCCCAAGGGCTCCACTATATAAAGGAGGAGGAGGAGGAGGGAGGGTGCAGCCCCTAGGGTTCCCACCCTAGGGCTGCGACCGGACCTAGATGGCCCTTGGGGCGGCGGCGACCAAGAGAGGGGAGGAGGGGCGACGCCCTAGGGTGGGCCTAGGGCCCTCCATGCCTAGGGTTTGCCCCCTCCACCCTTGCTGCGCCTTGGTCTGAGGTGGGAGGCGCACCAGCCCACCTAGGGTCTGGTTCCCTCCCACTCTTGGCCCATGTAGCCTTCCGGGGCCCGTGGCCCCTCCCGGTGGACCCCCGGAACCCTTCCGGTGGTCCCGGTGCATTACCGGTGATGCCCGAAACACTTCCGGTGACCAAAAGCTCACTTCCTATATATGAATCTTTACCTCCGGACCATTCCGTAACTCCTCGTGACATTTGGGATCTCATCCGGGACTCCGAACAACCTTTGGTAACCACGTACACTATTTCCCTATAACCCTAGCGTCATCGAACCTTAAGTGTGTAGACCCTATGGGTTCGGGAGGCATGTAAACATGATCGAGACACCTCTCCGGTCAATAACCAACAGCGGTATCTGGATACCCATGTTGGCTCCCACATCCTCCACAATGATCTCATCATATGAACCACGATGTCGGGGATTCAATCAATCCCGTATACAATTCCCTTTGTCTACCGGAATGACACTTGCCCGAGATTCGATCGTCGGTATCCCTATACCTTGTTCAATCTCATTACCGACAAGTATCTTTACTCGTTCTGCAACACATCATCACGTGGCTAACTCCTTAGTCACATTGAGCTCATTATGATGATGTCTTACCGAGTGGGCCCAGAGATACCTCTCCGTCACGCGGAGTGACAAATCCCAGTCTCGATTCGTGCCAACCCAATAGATACTTTCGGGGATACCCATAGTATACCTTTATAGCCACCCAGTTACGTTGTGACATTTGGCACACCCAAAGTATTCCTACGGTATCCGGGAGTTGCACAATATCATGGTCTAAGGAAATGATTCTTGACATTAGAAAAGCTTTAGCAGACGAACTACACAATCTTGTGTTATGCTTAGGATTGGGTCTTGTCCATCACATCATTCTCCTAATGATGTGATCCCGTTATCAATGACATCCAATGTCCATGGTCATGAAACCGTGACCATCTATTGATCAATGAGCTACCCAACTACAGGCTCACTAGGGACATGTTGTGGTCTATGTATTCACACATGCATTATAGTTTCCGGTTAATACAATTATAGCATGAACAATAGATAATTATAATGAACAAGGAGATATAATAATAACCATTTTATTATTGCCTCTAGGGCACACTTCCAACACCACCTATGCCAACTCCAGTGGCAGTCTCAAAGGCTGCATCTATGTTCAATTTTGCCATCCCAGCTGGAGGAGGGATCCACTGGTTGGTGCTTAGGACTGTCAGTTCTAGTTGTTTTTCCACAAAGGGATTCAGACCACAAGTGTTCATTGAAATTTCTACATTGTCATGCGACGTGTTCACATCCTATTTGTGCCTGATCAATAATGCTACAGATCCCGAGATGGATTATTTGCCCTTTCCATGCATAATGCCATCCCGGAGAAATCATGCCCGCGAAAAGTAGAAGTATCTTATTCCTCTCATCAACACGACCTACACTTGGTAGGCTCTGGAGCCAATCATCTCTAGTGTAACAGAAACTCTTTTCCTTCGATTGCCTCCCATGTGTTCGCATTGCTTGGCGAAGGGTGCTGCTTTTAGTGCATGCTACCATGGCATGGTACTCATTTTCCTCTACACTTCCACATATGTCACAAGTGTTGTCAATGGCTAGCGTGCACTTACATTTGTTCACTTTGGTTTCTAGGGTATTAGTGTCCACTCTCCACGCATAGATTTCTATCTCCACATGAACTTTTGCCTTCCATATGACATACCATATACTCGAGTCATCCGTGCTTGCATCTAAGAAAGAAGTTTGTGGCCCACTCCCCTTAGGCGCATGGAGAGTCTATACGCACTTCTTACGATGAACAAACCATAATTTTCATAATGCCATGTGACACAATCATCCACCTCGCCATGCAAGATCTAAATCTTAAGGATCTCGGTAGCATCAAAGGAGTTAAATATATGGTGTAGAAGTTATTGGTTCTAACTTCTGGCGCTGGGGTCAATGAGTTGGTTCACCCATCTCAGCCTTGATCTACATGTGCAATTGGCAAGTTGCAAACCCTTGATACATCTCCCACGTACCGATAATTTATGAAGGGGATTTTTATTCTTGTGCCCCCGGTTCCTTAGTTGTACTCATGCATCCCCACGCTCTTAACTTTTGCTCACTTTTACCCAGTCCTTAGTCTGAAAGCCTCAGATATGGTCACACGGGGGGATCCTGTCAGGTCAATGGTTTGACCGTTAACTATGGTGTGTGGGGCCGTGCTGGACAGTGTTGCCCATTGGACCTACAAAGTGGGGCCGTGTTGGACCGTGTCGCCCTCCTTTGAACATTCTAACGTGTGAGGCCACGCTGGACTGTGTCGCTCGTCGGACCTGCCAAGTGGGGTCGCGTTGGACCGTGGCGCTGGTTGGACCATTGGACTATGGTTTCATTTCGGCCATTGTATTAAACGCCCAAGTGCATCATGCGCTGATGCACCCCGCCACGATAAGCCTGCTACGCATGTGCGACATGAACCAGCCAGCCTGCCTGCATGCACCGATGCACGCCGCCACGGACGCAGCCTTCCTGTGAGCCGCCACGGACGCAGCCTTCCTGTGAGCCGCCACAGGACGCAACATCTGTCGCTGCTGCCGATTCGTCCCTTCTCGCAAGGGCCTCCTCGGTCGATTTAAAGTTCACACCGTCTCAGCCTTTGACCTCCACAACATCAATTCAATGCGACAATTAAAGTCTAGGGCATACCGACCGACATGCCCCGCCACAATAAAGAAGCCTGCTATGCATGCCATGTGATCGAGCTAGCCTGCCTGCATGCGCGCCGCCACGGACGCAACGACGATCACTGCCGCTGGTTCTTCTCTTCTCGCACGCGTCTCCACCTTCCAAGTGCCACAGAATGAGGCCAGGGTGCAGTGCTACGTGCGGGCTTCGCCCACCTTTTTTACCCACCCATATGTCACTCCTTTCATGTACAAAAGTATGCAATATATTTTTTGAAGCATCAACAAAAAGAAAAATAGTTTGGGTTGACCCTATTACAATCATCCATGACACTAGAGAAAATAACTAGCAACCAGAGTCAGCTAAACATAGCTCAGAGAGCATAGTGGTGAAAGCATACAATATATATCCTACGTACTGCCTAGTGCACTACGCGTCTTCGTAGTCGGAGATGGCTTGATCCGCCTGCGCCGGAGCCTGGTCCGCCTGGGTCGCCACCTGCCTCTCCTCCTGTGTCACCCGCGCTGCCTCCATATGCTGCTGACGAAGACGTCGGGCCTGCGCAGCTGCTTTCGAGCGGATGGAGTTGAGGATCACCACCTGGGCAGGCCACAGATAGTAGACCGGCGGTGCCTCCACTTGCGGCTCCTCCGGCGGCGCCTCCAGTTCCGACTCCTGCGGCAGCGCCTCTACCTCCGGTTCCTGTGGCGGTGCCTCCTCCTCCGGCTCCTCTACCTGCGCCTCTGCCTCCTCCTCCCCCATATCCGACCCCTCCTCCAAATCCTCCTTTGGTTCTAGAGGTAGCCTCTCTTGCTTCCGGATTTGGGCCCGCCGATGGAGGAAGAGATGGTCTTTGATTGTGTAGTACTGGCAGCGTGGTGGCATGGCTGATGGGCTCGTAGAGGGGAGTGCTCGGGTCCCAGCAGGGAGAGGGAGCAGGCGGATGAGCTAGGGTTGGGGGATGCTGTCTGGCTTAAATAGCTGTCTACGGATAATGATGGGGAGCCAGATAGGTTCCTCGAGAGTGAAGGAGAGGAGGTTAAAGAAATTTGAATTTGAGAAATGTGCTCCAAATGAGCTCCCAGGCTAGGGTAAATAGCCCCATTTGTAATCAAGTTTTTTGGACCTACTCTAAATGAAACAAATGTTTTGGTTAACACCTATTCAATCTATATAGTGTAGATTCGAAGTCTTGCTATTTTTTGAATTAATCTTCATATTTTTACATTTTGTTTTGAAAAAATATGCTTTAGTATAAGAACTATTAAAAACATCTTTAAAATATGAAAATGGAAAAATAAGTTCAGATCCTTCCTATTCACTTTGAAATAAAGCATTGGTGATTTTTTTGATTTTTTTGATTTTTCAAAAACAGAAGTTAAACCCTACCTCCTCTCCTTGAACAATATGAAATGTTGTACGTGATAGCTCATATGTGTGAAGGTTTTTTCATGAAAATGACCATAGACCAAGTTTACGATTTTTGGTTGGTAACATGTCACATAAGACAACATTGTGCGCATGTTTTATTATTTTTTGATTTTTCTAAATTAATGATGCTCATTTGACCTTGATTGTGCCAGCTAGTTTTTTTAAATGTCCGTATACCAAGTTTAGTATTTTTCCTCGTTAGTGTGTCTTATAAAACGACGAACGGTGAAGGTTTCATATTTTTTCGATTTTTTTTCAAATTAGTTATGCTCAGTCAAAGCCTTGGAAACCCCGTTGACCAGCTCAAAACCCCTCTAAACCCCACGGGGTTTTGCCTAACCCTAGTGATACGTCTCCAATGTATCTATAATTTTTGCTTGTTCCATGCTGTTATAATATCATTCTTGGATATTTTACAATCATTTTACTACAACTTTATATTATTTTTGGGACTAACCAATTAACCCAGAGCCCGGTGCCAGTTTCTGTTTTTTCCTTTTTTTGAGTTTTACACAATAGGAATATCAAATGAAGTCCAAACGGAATAAAAATTTATGGTGATTTTTTTGGACCAGAAGAGACCCGCGGAGAATCAGAGTTGGGCCAAAAGACCCACGAGGCAGTCACAAGCCTAAGGGGGTGGCCGCGCCCTACGAACTTGTGACTCCCTCGTGGCCCATCCGGACTTATTTCCACCGCCATAAGTTCCTATAAATACCAGAAACCCCAATGCAGAACCAGATCGGGAGTTTCACCGCTGCAATCCCCCAGAGCCATGAAAAACCAATTGGGAGCCTATTCCCGCACCCTGTCGGAGGGGGAAACCATCATCGGAGGCCATCTCCATCATCCCATAGCTCTCCATGATGAGGAGGGAGTAGTTCACCCTCGGGGCTGAGGATATGTAGCAATAGCTATGTGTTTGATCTCTCTCTCTCTCTCTCTCTCTCTCTTGTTCTTGAGATGGCACGATCTTGATGTACCGCGAGCTTTGTTGATATAGATTGAATCATATGGAGTTTCCCCCTCTCTATCTTGTTGTGATGAATTGAGTTTTCCCTTTGAAGTTTACTTATCGGATTGAGTCTTTAAGGATTTGAGAGCACTTATGTATGTCTTGCGATGGGATATCTATGGTGACAATGGGATGTTCTATTGATACACTATGTATGTTTTGGTGATCAACTTGGGGGTTCCGTGACCTTAGGAATCTATGCATAAGGGTTGGAACATCTTTTTGTCTTAACTTTCTGGTAGAAACTTTGGGGCACTCTTTGAAGTTCTTTTTGTTGGATTGAACATGATGAATCTGAAATTATGTGATTCATATCGTATAATCAAGCCCATGGGTACTTGTGGTGACATTGGAGTATCTAGGTGACATTAGGGTTTTGGTTGATGTGTATCTTAAGGTGTTATTCTAGTACAAACTCTAGGGTTGTTCGTGACACTTATAGGGATAGCTCATAAGATTGATCGGAAAAGATAACTTTGAGGTGTACCCTACAATAATTTCTTCATTAGATCTCTGCTATTTGTGACTTTGGAGTGAGCTCTTTGTCGCACAAGAGGTACTTTCATATGATTCAACTATGTCAATAATGTTGAGAGAAATTGCACTAGTGAAAGTATGGACCCTAGGCCTTGTTTCCAAGAATTTATACAACGTTTTGCTCGCTGTTTACTATTTGTTACCTTGCTGTTTTTATAATTTCAGATTACAAAAACCTATATCTACCATCCATATTACATTTGTATCACCATCTCTTTGCCGAACTAGTGCACCTACACAATTTACCATTGTATTGGGTGTGTTGGGGACACAAGAGACTCTTTGTTATTTGATTGCGAAGTTGTTTGAGAGAGACCATCTTCATCCTACACTTCCTGCGGATTGATAAACATTAGGTCATCCACTTGAGGGAAAGTTGCCATTGTCCTACAAAACTCTGCACTTGGAGGCCCAACACGAGTCTACAAGAAGAAGGTTGTGTAGTAGACATCAAGCTCTTTTCTGGCGTCGTTGCCGGGGAGGTGAGTGCTTGAAGGTATATCTTTAAATCTTGCAATAAAATCTTTTAGTTTCTTGTTTTTCACTAGCTTGGTTTTATAAAATAAAACTACAAAAAATGGAATTGAGGTTGCCTCATATGCTTCATCTTTTTAATGTCTTTTGTGAAAATGATGGAAAGGAAAATTGTGCTCAAGTGTTAGAATAAGAAGTTATTAAAATGTTTGGCACTAAATCTTTGAGTGATGAGCATGATTGCAATGTTGTTAGTATGAATTCTTTGAATATCCATAGTACTAATGATGATTGCACTAGTCATGATAATAATATTTCTTATAAGCATGTCAATTTTTGTGGAGTGCATAGAGTTTGTCAAGACATGCCTAAAAGGGAAGATAGATTTTGTAAGAGTCATAAGTATTTAGAAACTAAATGGTTACAAGAGAGGCTATATGTTTGTGCTGAAAGAATTCATATTTCTCGCCGTCCTTGTGAACTTTGCAATGAACGTGGTCATTATATTTTCCAATGTAATTGTTTCATGATCGAATTGTGTCAAAAAATTGTGATAACCTCATTACCCTTGATCATCATAATGAACTTAGTCTATTTTTGGGGTATGAAGAAATGAAACGTGAAATTAAGGATGTTCTAGCATGGGCTCTCATGAAAATATTTTATTTTGATATAAATGTAATCTATATGTATTGCATGCTAAATTGCATTGAGAATCCTTATATTGCCAATTACTTGAAGACAAGAAAACAATTAGAAGAGGAAGAGAATACTAATGAAGGGGAAGAGGTTTCCCAATGTCCTCCTATTTTTTCTTATGATAAATCAGGTAACGAGAAGAAGCTTTTTATTCAACCAACCTCTTCAAAAAGAATTTTGGAGGAATTAAGTAAAGCCACACATAATGTGGTGAAGAAGAAGAAAAGAAGGAAAAGTAAAGGTAAAGAGGTATCTCTGCCAAATAATGTTGCTCCCATTATTGATAGGCGTCATGAGAATGAATCAAAAATAGTTGTGGAATATGATACACTTGAGGATGATTTTGTTATGCCTATTGCTTGTTGTAATAATTATGATTGGGAGGATAATGATACTTCTTATAATCTTGAAAATATTTATAGCACCAACTTGGAGGATGATTATAATAATTGCTATACTATTTGTGCTATTCATACCATTAATGATGAGAGTGATTATGTTTATGATATACAAAGCCACAAGCTTGGGGATGCTATGTTTGATGAAAATGAAATGTGTGAGAATTTATTTGCTGCAATTAATGTTTGTCCCAAGCTTGGGTATGCTATGCTTAATGAAGATGATCTTTTTATTCCCCCTACTTTGAATGATCAAATTTGTTATAATGATTGCATGCCTCCTACTTATGATGATTATTGTGATGATACTTATGCAATGAAAAAGAATGATGATTAATATTATGATACTTGTCATAATTACGAATATCCTTTACTAAATATTACTCTTTTAGTGTGGAACCAATTTGTAGTATTCAAGTCTTTTATGATACTCCCATTATTAGTCATGAGAAGAAATTTGCTTATGAGGAGAGTAGTAAAATTTCTATGCTTGTAGATCATCAAAAGAATGATTTATGTGATGGCTATATTGTGGAATTCCTTCATGATGCTACTGAAAATTATTATGAGGGAGGAACATATTCTTATAGGAATTGCAATAATATCAAGTTTCCTCTCCATGTGTTCAAATTCTTGAAGATATACTTGTTTTCCCTTCCTATGCTAGATGATTCTTGCTCCCATAAATTGTTTACTCACAAAATACCTTTTCATAGTAAGTGGGTTAGACTTAAATGTGCTTGTCATGAGATTCATGATGCTCTTTTGCATGTCTCAATTACTATTCCTATGTGAGCATCATTGAAATCATCATGCCTAGCTAAAAGGCATTAAAGAAAAGCGCTTGTTGGGAGACAACCCAACCCTTTTACCTTATGTTTTGATGTGTTAACATGATTAAGCTACTGTATTAATGATGTGTTGTGTCTTTTATTTCAATAAAGTGCCAAGTAAAGCCTTTGGGATAGTGTGGATACTTGCTTGTTTGATTTTGTGCAAAAACAGAAAGTTTTGCGTCCAGTATATGAATTATCTGATTTTACTGGAGTGTCAAACAATTCTGAAATTTTTAAAAAAACTTTACATGCAAATTACTTGAGTTTTACTAAATTTTCAGAATTTTTATAGTCATGGAAGTTTGGTGATCATTCGGATCTTTACAGACTGTTCTATTTTTGACAGATTCTATTTTGCATGCATAGTTTGCTTGTTTCAAGTGTTTTTATAGCTTATATTGAGTAATATAAATCGTGGGAATTATGTAATACAGTAGGTATCATGTGGGAACAATTGTGAATCTTGTCTTGGCAGTACCTAAGTGAATGATCTATATTTACTACACTAACTCATCTCACGAAGTTCCGTTAAGTTTTGTGTGATTGAAGTTTTCAAGTTTTGGGTGAGACACCAATATAAGGAGAATAAGTAGTGACAAGAACCTAAGATTGGGTATGCCCAAGGCACCCCCAAGGTAATATTCAGGTAAGACTCAAGCATCTAAGCTTGGGGATGCCCCGGAAGGCATCCCCTCTTTCGTCTTCAACAACACTATTAGTGTATCTTACTTGGAGCTATATTTTTATTCGTCACATAATATGAGTTTTGCTTGGAGCATAATTTTATTTTGTTGTTCTCTGTTAGGTGTTATGTATAATATTGTTTTCCACTAAAAAGTTCCAAGAATAGCCTTTAGGATGCTTGCATTGCATGTTTTCATATGTGCTGTGTAAAAACAGAAACTTCTAGTGTAGTGTTTGAGTTTTCATATTTTACTGGAACGTGAAAAGTTTCTGAAATTTTTACGAAGTATGTTCATATAAATTTTATAGAATTTCCTAAATTTTCATAATTTTGTGAGTTACAAAAGTACACTGTTTTCATAAATTGCTACAGACTATTCTGTTTGGGCAGATTGCTGTCATAGCTTTGTTATCTACTTATCCTATAGTTTCCATAGCCTATATTGATATATATGAATTGTGGAAGTGATTGTGCACAGTACCTAATGTATGAAAATTATTATGCAACTTGTCTTGGCAGTACATAAAGAGTTGATTTATTATTATGTGTACTAACCTATCTCACGAGTTCTTTTGAGTTTTGTGTGGATGAAGTTTTTGAGAATAGGTGAAACTGTGGTATGAGAGGATTGGATGAGATACAAAAGCTCAAGCTTGGGGATGACCAAGGCACCCCAAGTAAATATTCCAAGAAATATCAAGCATCTAAGCTTGGGGATGCTACGCATCCCACCTCTCTTCATCAACAATTATCGGTTAGCCTATGTTGAGCCTAAATTTTTTCGTTCACATGATGCGTGCTATTCTTGGAGTGCTATTTTTATTTTGCTTGCTGTTTGAATAAAGTACTTAAGATCTGAAAATAGTTATTGAGGGAGAGAGAGTCTTCACATAGCTACTTAATTGTTTGACTACTCATTGATCTTCACTTATATCTTTTGAGCTAGGCAATGTTGCTCTAGTGCTTCACTTATATCTTTATAGAGCATGGTGGTGTTATATTTTGTAGAAATTACTTAACTCTCATACCTCACTTATATCATTTTGAGAGTTTCTTAAAATAGCATGGTAATTTGTTTATGTTATGAATTTAGTTTTAATACTATGGGCATCCAAGAGGGATATAATAAAAACTTTCATATTAAGTGCATTAAAAACTAAGAGAAATTCGATTCCTTGAATATAGTTTTGAGATAATAGAGATGGTAATATGAGAGTCATGCTAGTGAGTAGTTTTGAATTGTAAGATATACTTGTGTTAAATCTTGTTATTCCCGTAGCATGCACGTATGGTGAACCGTTATGTAACAAAGTCGGAGCATGATTTGTTTAATGATTGCCGACCTTTGTGTGAGGGTCGGGAGCGCGCGATGGTTAATTCCTACCAACCTCTCCCCTAGGAGCATGCGTCCAATGCTTTGTTTGATAACTAATAGAATTTTGCAATAACTATGTGAGTTCTTTATGACTAATGTTGTGTACATGGATTATACACTCTCACCCATCCATCTTTGCTAGCCTCTCTAGTACCGCGCAACTTTCGCCTGTACACCAAACCTTCCTTCCCCAAAACAGTCACCATATATTCCTCAAAACAGCCACCATACCTACCTATTATGGCATTTCCATAGCCATTCCGAGATATATTGCCATGCAACTTCCACCATGTAGTTTTTTTATGACTTGCATCATCACTTCATATTGCATATAGAGTCATATTTTGTCATAGAAATCAAGTTGTACTTTCTTTTTATTTGAGTTATAAGTAAATAAAAGTGTGATGATTTTTCATTAATATAGCATTGTCCCGTGAGAGGAAAGGATGATGGAGGCTATGACTCCCTGTGACATCCCAAGTGTTGTCCCTTCCTTTTATGGCATGTAACCCCTATGTATGAACCTTGTGTCATGAGCTATGATATGTTTGCAACTTGTCATCCATGTGTGGTTTTCATTCATGCATCATTTCTTTCATCTTGTCAGGTTGGATTGTCATGTGTCCTTGAATGAATGTGAGTGTGATTGTGTGTATGGTGTGAGGTGTTTGAGTGTGGTGGAATTCATGTGTGCAACTCCTCCTTCTTCCCCCTCCTTTCTTTTCATCAATTAAACCTCACCATAATGCCTTTCTTTCCCATATTATTTCACAACAGAATTAATTGCCTTATTAAAATGTTTTAAAATTTTCAAGAGGTGGCCCCATATGTTTTATGAATTGTGAGTATGATTGTTTTGATGTTTGTATTTTGTTTGCTTTTGTGTTTTAAATAACAGGAGATGCCATTTTTTACAAATATTAATAATTACTTGTTCAATAAATCAACTTGTTAATTTTGTTAAATAGTGCACATTATTTCCTTTACACATATATTTTCATTATTCACAAAAACCTTTTCTTTTATTTTGGGAATTATTTTTAGTGTGGCTGAGTTTGTTAAAGACAAAAACTTCATGTTCGTTTGTTTTTGAGGGAGTGTGTGCGTGTGGGCTATGCACTCCCGGCCCACTCAGCCCAGCAGGTAGCCGACGGCTACCTGCTCCCATCCTCCTTCGTCAGTGCGCTGTGAGAGAGAGCAGAGTGCAGGGAGAGAGAGAGCACCGACGCCATCGCCATTAGGGGTTCACGGACGTCGAGGCCGCCCTTTAAATAGATGCGGATCCCTAGGGTTTCTCCCTTCCCCTCGCCACCGCCGCTTCCCTCTCCTCCTCCCTCTTCCTTCCCCTTTCCTCTTCTCTGTCAGAGTACGAGCCGAGAGAGTGAGTTCAGAGAGGAGAGCTTTGCCGTTCTTCCTCGTCGTCGTCGTCATCGCCCCGGAGGCCTCGTCGCGGGTGGAGAAGACGTGCGGCTTCCCGGGCCCATCCTTGTTCCATTCCGCGTGCTAGGGGGTGAGAAGCACCTCCCCACAGTGTTGCCTCACCGTCGCCGTGTCCGCAAGGGAGCAAGGCGTCGCCAACGTCTTCTTCCCCTTCGCCTTGCCGCCGCCCGTGTCCTCGCATCGCCGAGCATCCCCTCAGTGAGCAGCCGGTCCCTGCTGCCCCCTCTCCTCGCCGTAGCTCGTAGCCTCGTCTCTGTGGCGCTCGTCGCCACCGGCCGGAAAAGGCGAAGCCTTGGGCTTCCCCCGTCCTCCTCGTCGCAAGACGAGTAGGGGAACGGAAACCCCGTAGATCCCCGCATCGATCCTGCCCGTTCGTGCCGCCGGAGAGCCCCTGTAGTGGCCAGAATCATCGTCGCCGTTTCCTATCGCCGGTGCCCTATTTTCGCTTCAGTTTTGTCAGTAGTGTGTGAGGGTGCATATATGTGGGTTAGTTGTCCCTCTCTGTCGAGTGTCGTGGCTTAGCATAGTGGTGTGGTGTGCGGGAGGAGACCAGGAGGTCTTGGGTTCGAATCCGAACCCCTCCCCATTTTTATTCTGTTTTTCCTTTTGTTTTTTTCTTTGTTGTTTCTTTGCTACTCCATTGCAAGTGATTGTGGGTGTGTAGTTACAACCAACATGCTAGTTTTCTTTTTCTGTTGATTTGTGTGTGTGGGTGGGTGTGCCTTGCACCCATATGCATATATATGTAAGTGTAGTGTAGTGTGTGAGTGTATGTGCATGTGAGTATGCACATGGTTGTGCTTGTGTGTGTATATACCTATGGGTATATATATGCATGTGTATGTTTATGAATCTGTGTGTATGTGGGTGTGTTTTTCTTTTTATGTTGCTCACATGAGTAGGGCATGAATGTTGAGAGGTGTATGTGCATGTGTAGTGGCATGTGTATATGTATTTATGCATGTATGTCTTGGGTGTTCTTGTGTGTGTAGTAAGTAGGTGCAATGGGAGTGTGTGTGTATGTTATACATACACACACATGTGCATGTGGTGTGTGTTGTGTGTTGTGTGTGTATGCTATGCATACACACATGTGTAGGTGTGTGGTGCTTTGATTTGTCTCTTGAGTGTTGTGTGGGTGGTGAGAGGTGTGGGTGTGCCCATCTACCTATGCATATGCACATATGCATATGTATGTAGGTGGAAGACCACTCCCACACATGGGTATGTCTTGAGTGAAGTGCCTTGAGCACTTGTGTGTGTGTGGTAGGGGACTAGTGGGTTTTCCCACTTGACATAACCTTTTTGATCATGCTTGACATGTATGCCTTGTAATTTCATTGCCATTCTTATCTAGGGTGCTATCATGCTCTTGCCATTTAAGTGCATTTTCTATTTAGAGTTGTCATGCCATGTTCTAGTGAGAAGTTTTGTTAAATTGGTTGTGCCTTGTTGTTTCACATGGACATATGAGTATGACCCATGGTTTTGGGGTAGGAAGAGACAATGAACTCATTGGAACTATCAGATTTCACTTTTGAGCAAGTTCATAAACCTGTCATTTTAGCTGAGATGCCTTTTTGTCATTTTTGCATGATTTAATCCATGCTTGCTTTGGGATATGTGTCAACTAGGAAGTGCTAGTGTTTTGTATCTAGTATGCCATGGTATTTTTGTTTAACATGAGAATCACCCATATAAGTGGGAACCATGCTGCAAAGTGACCAACTTAATGTTTCTGTTTCAGCATGCTAAAATCTACTTAGTCTGGGAATCTGTAGTTATTTTTATGCCATGAAGAGTGGGTGGTATCTAGTGATGTGTTTGGAATTTGCTCATGCTCAGTGTTAGTTATTTGTATTAGATATTGTCTTCTACTATCCTGTTAATTTCCATGCCAATAGGATCTCTCTAGCATATTTAACTACTGATGTCAACTTGCTACTTTATAATCTCAGATTCCAGAAAAACTGGAATTTTCCCTAAGTCCCAGAAAACTGTTTCATCATGTCTACTTGATTGCTTCATGCTTATTGATATGTACCTCCTTTGCTGATTGTGTAGTTAGATAAGTTGATGTGTGTGTTGAGTAGATTCTGTAAATATCTTGTTTATGGCTGTAGGGTTCCTGTAGCTCAAGTTGTGAGCTGTAAAAGTTGCTGTGTTGCTGTTTTGTGGCAGATTGTGGGTTTTATTGTTTTGTGACTTGTGGGAGCTATGCTCCATGGAATTGATTTATTCTTGAAGCTATTGTGATTGGTTTTTCATCACCTATCCAGTGGCTACCTTGGAATGCCAAGAATTAGCCCATGGCTTGGTGGTCTTCTGATTTTGCCTCCGTACCTTGTCGTTAGCGTATCGTGAGAACCGTAACTCCGTTTCTTGCGATCTTTATATGCATTTCTATCGATTCTGCATGATGCATCCATATTTTCCATGTTCATGCATGTATAAACAACTTAACATGAGGTTCTGTCCAGATTTACTAAGATACAAACTTTGCGTCTGAAACATGACTAGTTTGGGTTGCCATGGAAAATTCTTCATAAATGAATCATGCATCATCTTGATTGTGCATTGCACCTTGGTTGGATGTTTATTGTTTCTGTTTCTCTTGGGTAGACGTGAGTGTTGATATTGAGTACGAGGAACCAGGAGTATACCACAACGAGGATCCCGCTACTTGTTCCGCTGAAGAACCAACAGGCAAGATGATCGTACCCGGATCCCGATACTATTTTTGCTTGCTAGTTTGCCGCTCTTATCGTTACAATTGCGCTACCTACCATTTGATATCAGCCTCCAAATTGCCATGACAGCCTCTAACCTCCACATCCTAGCAACCTTTGATTGGCTAAGTTACCGCTGCTCAGCCCCTCTTATAGCATTCTTAGTTGCAGGTGCAGGTTGTTCCATGTGATAACATGGATTGGATATCACATTATTCTCTGTTATTTAATTTAATGCACATATATATCTTGGTATTGGTGGAAGGCTTGGCCTTTTCTAAGTGATTTGTTCCGCTGTTACCGCCATTAGTTCCTTGTTACCCGTGTTATGTTTTCCATATTTTGTGCTCCTAACATGCTCGGGGTTTTTATGGGGACCCCCTTGTTTATTCGGTTGAGATTAAAACTTGTCTGGTAAGACCCAACTTTGGTACTACATTTTCTAATAACTTAATAAAACTTGCATAGGGCTTTGCAACCCCATGGATAATTTAATCAACCCCCGGGCAGTGCTCCCCATGAGTGCTGGTCCAAACTAGAGCATTGTGCGGGGCCAACCCAGGGCAACTTGAGAGATTTCTATCAGGCCTCCGTACGCGTTGCTTATCTGTCGTGTCCTAAGAACGAGATACGCGGCTCTTATCGGGTTCATCGACACGTCGGGTGGTCTTGCTGGATTTGTTTTACCTTTATCGAATGTCTTGCGTGTGGACTCTGACTTTCTTCAGGTTTACTCGAGGTGTTGGAATTCCTTTGGAATTACCTATGATGATCGCGAGATCCGTGGTCGAGGCTATTTCCGCGAAGTGTGGTTAATTTGTGATGGATTAGTTTGAGCACCCCTGCAGGGTTAAATCTTTCGGAAAGCCATGCCCGCGGTTATGTGGCAACTTGGATATTTGTTTAACACCCGGTTCTAGTAAACTTGAAGTAAACTCTAATTAAAATAAACCAACTGTGTGAGTAACCGTGATCGTCTCTGCTCGTGAACATGATCCGAGAGAGAACATGGTGGGGTTATGATTTACGTAAGTAAGTGTTCAGGATCTCATAGAGATTATGCTAGATTCGATCGCTCATCGTAGGCCACTCATATTTACATTCTTGTTACGTAAGTTAGCCACCATATATGCTTAGTGCTGCTGCAAACTCAACACTTACCACATCCCAATCTTTAAGCTTGAATAGTCTCGGTACCCGGGCACATGATAGCTGAGTCCTCTGTGGCTCATAGTTTACTACAACACTCCAGGTACAGGTTCAAATGAGTTCGTGCAGGAAGATCTCACCCAGCTCCAGTGGGAATATGATGAGGAAAGAGGCAGGATGTACGTGACATACCCGGATGAGTAGAGGACCTGGTCGTGATCTTTGGGACATCTTGATAGTGTCATTCCAACTGCTTTTATCGTTTGATTTCGTCCGTAGTCGGACCCTGTGTTCAACTTGATGATATGAATTTGAGTGACATTGTAAGTTAGCATGTGGTGAGTGTAAGCCAATCTTGTATACTCATCTCTTTCAGTATTGTATGTTGTGATGATACTATTCTTGCTAATGGCAAGATGCGCATCTATCCCTTGGGAGGCCCTCGTGCCTTAATGTGGATAGGCACGCATCTTGGGCGTGACACTCCCTCACAAGTTGGGATGAGTATCTGGACTTTACAAAAAAAAGAGGCCATTGAAGTCTAAACAAATAAATAAAAGAGGCCAAAGAAGCCCACCAAAAAAAGAGAAAATAAAAAAATGAGAGAAAGAGAGAAGGGACAATTGCTACTACCTTTTTCCACACTTGTGCTTCAAAGTAGCACCATGATCTTCATGATAGAGAGTCTCCTATTTTGCCACTTTCATATAAGTAGTGGATATTCATTTTGCATGACCACTTAGTTTTCTTTTTGAGCTTTCATACACTTATAACTTTAAGTGCATTTGTTGCATGGCAATCCCTACTCACTCACATTGATATCTATTGATGGGCATCTCCATAGCCCATTGATACGCCTAGTTGATGTGAGACTATCTTCTCCTTTTTCTCCTTGCACCTCCTCCATATTCTATTCCACCTATAATGCTATATCCATGGCTTGCACTCATGTATTGCGTGAGAGTTGAAAAGGTTTGAGAATATCAAAGTGTGAAACAATTGCTTGACTTGTTCATTGGGGTTGTGCATGATTTAGATACTTTGTGTGGGGAAGATGGAGCATAGCCAGACCATATGATTTTGTAGGGATAACTTTCTAAGGCCATGTTGTTTCTAAAGGACACGACTACCTTGTTGGTGTGCTCGAAGTATTACTGTTTTTATGTCAATATTAGACTATTGTTTTGAATCTTACGGACCTGAATATTCATGCCACAATAAAGAATATTACATGGATAAATATGTTAGGCAGCATTCCACATCAAAAATTATTTGTTTTTATCATTTACCTACTCGAGGACGAGCAGGAATTAAGCTTGGGGATGCTGATACGTCTCCAACGTATCTATAATATTTGCTTGTTCCATGCTGTTATATTATCATTCTTGGATGTTTTACAATCATTTTACTACAACTTTATATTATTTTTGGGACTAACCTATTAACCTAGAGCCTAGTGCCAGTTTCTGTTTTTCCTTGTTTTCCAGTTTTACAGAAAATGAATATCAAATGGAGTCCAAATGGAATAAAAATTTATGGTGATTTTGTGGGACCAGAAGAGACCCACGGAGCATCGGAGTTGGGCCAGAAGACCCACGAGGCAGTCACAAGCCTCAGGGGCGTGACCCCCCTAGTCATGCCTTGCAGGCTTGTGACTCCCTCGTGGCCCATCCAGACTTATTTCCACTACCATAAATTCCTATGAATACCAAAAACCCCAACGCAGAACCTAGATCAAGAGTTCCGCTGCCGCAAACCTCCAGAGCCACGAAAAACCAATCGGGAGCCTGTTCCAGCACCCTACCAGAGGGCGAAACCATCATCAGAGGCCATCTTCATTATCCTGACGCTCTCCATGACGAGGAGGGAGTAGTTCACCCTCGGGGTGAGGGTATGTACCAGTAGCTATGTGTTTGATCTCTCTCTCTCTCTCTCGTGTTCTTGAGATGACACGATCTTGATGTACCGCGAGCTTTGTTGATATAGATTGAATCATATGGAGTTTTCCCCCTCTCTATCTTGTTTTTATGAATTGATTTTTCCCTTTGAAGTTTACTTATCGGATTGAGTCTTTAAGGATTTGAGAACACTTGATGTATGTCCTGCAATGGGATATCTATGGTGACAATGGGATGTTCTATTGATACACTTGATGTATGTTTTGGTGATCAACTTGCGGGTTCCGTGACCTTGGGAATCTATGCATAGTGGTTAGCACATGTTTTTGTCTTGACTTTTCGGTAGAAACTTTTGGGCACTCTTTGAAGTTCTTTGTGTTGGATTGAACATGATGAATCTGAAATTATGTGATGCATATCGTATAATCAAGCCCATGGGTACTTGTGGTGACATTGGAGTATCTAGGTGACATTAGGGTTTTGGTTGATGTGTATCTTAAGGTGTTATTTTAGTACGAACTCTAGGGCTGTTCGTGACACTTATAGGGATAGCTCATAAGATTGATCAAAAAAGATAATTTTGAGGTGGTTTCGTACCCTACAATAATTTCTTCATTAGTTCTGTGCTATTTGTGACTTTGGAGTGAACTCTTTGCCGCACGAGAGGTACTTACATATGATTCAACTATGTTAATAATGTTGAGAGAAATTGCACTAGTGAAAGTATGGACCCTAGGCCTTGTTTCCAAGCATTTATACAACGTTTTGCTCGTTGTTTACTATTTGTTACCTTGCTGTTTTTATAACTTCAGATTACAAAAACCTATATCTACCATCCATATTACACTTGTATCACCATCTCTTCGCTGAACTAGTGCACCTATACAATTTACCATTGTATTTGGTGTGTTGGGGACACAAGAGACTCTTTGTTATTTGATTGTAGGGTTGTTTGAGAGAGACCATCTTTATCCTACACCTCCTGCAGATTGATAAACCTTAGGTCATCCACTTGAGGGAAAATTGTCATTGTCCTACAAAACTCTGCGCTCGGAGGCCCAACACGAGTCTACAAGAAGAAGGTTGTGTAGTAGACATCAGCTAGCTCCGAACGTTAGCCGTCCGATCATATGGACGACTCCGCATTGTTGGACCGTGGGGCGATCCGCGAGAGGCGATCCTATTGGTTGTGCTCGGCTGCTCGCCAACTATTGACTCCGCGAAAAAAACATAGTTATTAGGCCCAAAAGGAAACCAAGCTCTGGTTGGGCCGTCGAATTGCGTCGTTTTTTTGCATTGCTCGCTCTATTTTTAGTGAACGTGTTGGCTTTGTTTTTTGCACCATTTGAAATTACACAACAATTGACATTGCCTAGAAAAGTTAGTTCTTTTTGTTCAATACAAATGCAAAATGACCAAATTTATATGGGCCAAATTTATTTTTATCATGAAAAATGGCCACAAACTATTCAAAAATTGTCTCTTTTTGTTCATATAATATATATGACCACGGATTCCCACACGTGTAATTATCTTCTTCTTCTTCTTTTCAAACCACACTTTCCCACGTGTGTACACTCTTGGCGTCGTGGTGGGTGTGAAAACGGGCTACTTCACATTTGACCCCGTTATTGCCATGGCAAAATAACACGTAGCACTACGGCTATTTAAGCCACCCTCTAGCTCTGCCATCCCTCATCCATCTCCCATCCTTTGACATCTGCCCTTCTTGCTCTTAGACCCCTTCTCCTTCTTCTGCACATCTGTCAGCCATGCAGTACACCGAACCAACCTACCGCTTCCCACCCACCGTGCCGAAGAGGCTCTACCCTACTGGCGTGTATGTTTTGCGCACACTACGTGTGTGGGCGATATCAAGGTGGAGGACCGCAAGGAACTTCACCGAGTTCTTCCTAGCGGCCGGCTACCACCACCTCCCATGGGGATCTCCAACGATGTTCCGCGTCGAGGAGGTCATCCAAAATGGGGTGGTGGTTGCTCTCCTTGCCCACTTCACCAACACATTCGACGCCTTCTACCTCCCCGGTTGGGTGTTTTGGTGTGGCTGCGAGTTCATCACTTTCACCACCTACAAAAGGTTCACGGAGTACACCAACATCTTCCCCACCGCGTCGCGCATGCACACTCTTCCGTACACCATCGACAACGCCCTGAACGAGCAGTGAAGGACGCCCAAAGGAGGATCAAGGTGTAGAAGGCGGTGGCTAGGGTTCTAAACCCTCTATCTATTTTTCTTTTTTTGAATCTATGTTATGTTAATTAAGTTGTAACTGAACTATGTTGGAGATGCTATGGGCTTATTGGCCCTTTTATTAAGTTCTATTATTAAGTTTTCTATCCATTCTATTATTAAGTTCTTGCTAGTTTGAACTATGTGATCGTGCTATGGGCTTGTTGGCCCTATCTATATATTTGTTGATTTTTTTTCTTAGAGAGATTGCTTTGTTAGTAACCACCTAGTGCATGCAGCCACAACGAACCCTTCTGTTTATTTACAAAAGCCACAAATATGTACCCACCTAGCTTTTGCATGTAGCCACAAAAATATAAAACATATTGTTCAATTTATTTGTCGTAGCGAAACAGGTGAAGATGCGAGTGGATCGAAAAGGCTGAAACTGATCATAAAAAAACGATGCTCTAAATCGAGGAGACAAGCGTGCGAGAAGAGAGGAACCAGCGGCAGCGACTGTCGCTGCATTCGTGACGGCTAGCATGTAGGAAAGTGGCTCGGTCAGTGTATCGTGGCGGCACACATTGGCGCATCCAAGCTCGGTCGGCACATGCAGTCTCGGTCGACGCATCGTGGCGGCGCACATCGACCCATGCAGGCAGTCTTGTTGGGTGCATGCATAGCAGGCTTCTATCATGGCGGCGCGCGCACATGTTTAATGCAAGGGACCCCAACGAAACCACGACCCAATGGTCGAACAGTGACACCACCCAACGCGGCCCCACTTGTCAGGTCCAACGGGTGACACAGTCCAGCACGGCCCCACTCATTAGAGTTAACGGTCAAGCCATTCAGCCGACGACAACGTCCGTTCTGACCTGTGTGAGGGTTTCGGTTAAGGGAGTGGTGAAAACTGAGCAAAAGTTAAGAGCGTGGGGATGAATGGGTAGAGCTAAGGAACCAGGGGCACAGATCTAAAACCCCCTTTATGAAGTATTAATGCCATATTCACCTATCTTTACAAGACCTTTTTATGGTTTTGATTTACTTTATATGATTTATTTAGAACTAACCCGGGCTGACGTTGTTTTCAATAGAATTACCTTGGTGTTGTTTTTGTGTAGAAAATGAAAGTTCTCAGAATTGCCCGAAACTTTTTGATGATTTCTTCTGGAGGAAATAAGCAATATTGGAGTGAAGAACCATCAGAGGGGAGCCACCTATGGGCCACAAGCCATCAGCCCCCCCTAGGTCGCGACATGTTGGCTTGTGGGGCCCTCGTGGCTCCTTTGCACGTGATTCCAATGCTGAAAAATCCTATAAATCCCAGAAACCCCAGAAATAAAGAGAGAACTTTTGCTACGCCACTGCAACTCTCTGTATCCACAAAAAATCAATCTAGATCCATTCCAGTACCCCGTCGGAGAGGGGAAACCGTCATCGGTGGCCATCTTCATCATCCCGGTGGAGGCCATGATGAGGAGGGAGTACTTCACCCTCGGGGGTGAGGGTATGTACTAGTAGCTATGTGTTCAATCTCTCTCTCTCTCTCTCTCTCTCTCTCTCGTGTTCTTGAGATGTCACGATCTTGATGTATCACGGGCTTTGTTAATATAGTGATCATATGGTGTTCTTCCCTTGTCACCTTATTGTGATGAATTGAATCTTTCCTTGTGAGAGCTCATTATATTGTATTTAATATTTTAGTTTGATAACACTTGATTTATGTCCTGCACATGGATACCCATAGTGACAATGGGGTATTGAAGTGATTCACTGGATATATGTTATGGCATCAACTTGCGGATTCTGGTGACCTTGCGGATCTATGCATAGGGGTTGATGGCACGTTTTCGTACTAAGTTCTCCGATAGAAATATTGGGGTGCTCCTTGAAGTTCTTTGTGTTGGATTGAATATGATAGGTCTGAGATTGTTTGATGCAGGTCACATAATTTACCCACGGATACTCGAGGTGACATTGGTCTATCTAGGTGACATTAGGGTGGATTAATATGTATCATTGGTGTTATTTTAGTACGAACTCTAGGGTGTTTGTGACACTTATAGGAATACTCAAAAGATTGATCAGAAAGAATAACTTTGAGGTGGTTCTCATACCTACACCAATTTCATCTTGTTGTTCTTCGCTAGATAGGAACTTTGGAGTGATTCTTTGTTGCACACTGAGGGATGATCATATGATTCAACTATGTTAACAAGTGACAAAAGTGAGCATAAACGGTATATTAATGCTTGAAAATAAGGCCTAGGGTTCATACTTTCACTAGTGCAATCTCTCAACAATGCTAACATAATAGAATCATATAATTATCCCTCAACATGCGACAAAGAATCACTCCAAAGTTCATATCTAGCGGAGAACATAAGATGAAATTGTTTTAGGTAGAAGAACCACCTCAAAGTTATCATTTACGATCAATCTATTGAGTTATTCCTATAAGTGTCACAAACATCCCTCGAGTTCGTACTAAAATAACACCATATGATACTCATCAATCAACTCTAATGTCACCTAGATACTCCAATGTCACCACAAGTATCCTTGAGTCAATTGTATGATATGCATCAAACAATTTCAGATTCATCATATTCAATCCATGCAAAATATCTTCAAAGAGTACCCAAAGATTTCTATCAAAGAAAGTAGGATAAGAACTTGTATCAACCCATATGCATATATTAACCCATTGCCACCAGGGGAATCCGTAATTTGAGTACCAAAACATATATCAAGTGAATCAATAGAACACCCCATTGTCACCATGGGTATCCACATGCAAGACATACATCAAGTGATCTCAAATCCAATATTCAATCCAACATAACAAAACCTCAAAGGGGAATACTAAATTCATCACATAAGGATAGAGAGGGAGGATAACCATATGATCCTACTATATTGACAAAGCTCGTGATACATCAAGATTGTGACATCTCAAGAACATGAGAGAGAGATCACATAGCTACTAGTACATACGCTCATCCCCGAGAGTGAACAATTCCCTCCTCGTCATGGAGAAAACCGGGATGATGAAGATGGCCTCTGATGATGATTTTCCCCCTCTAGTAGGGTGCCAGAACAGGGTCCCAAATGATATTTCTTTGGTGGAGAGGCTCGCGGCAGCGGAGCGGAAGTCTAGGTTTATTTCTAAGGGTTTCTTTATTTATATGATTTTTCAGCGTTGGGATCACGTAGAACCAAGCAACCGGGTGGTACCAAGGTAACAGGGTGCGGCATTGGGATCAAGTAGAATGGAGCAATTGGGTGGTCCCAAGGTAACAGTGTGCGGCTACCCACAGGGCACACCTTGTTGCCTTGGCACTCCCTCGTGGATCCCCTGGTACTCCCTCGACGCCTCCTGGGCATCTTTACTACAGGAAAAAATTGTCAAAAAGTTTTGGCAATTCCAAGAACTTTATTTTCTGCACAAAAACAGCACCACGGTAATTCTGCTGAAAACAACATCGGTCCGGACGAGTTTCAATAAAATCATATAAAGTGCATCAAAACCATATAAAAATATTGTAAACATAGGTGAATAGGCATGAATACTTCAGAAATTATCGATACGTTGGAGATGTATCATTCACCAAACTTTTAGAGATCACCTTGTAAATCACGTTTACAAGCTGGTCGGTGTGAAGTCACTCAAACTTTTGGGGTCATTCCCCTTGGGTATTAACACGATAACCGTCTCATTCAACCCCTTCGGCATTAAACCATCCACGAAAGTTTTTGTAACTCCCTACACCGCCTCTTCCTTCGGAAAGTCCCAGTTTCTTTGGTAAAAACATGCATGAATATTGTCTGGTCCTGAAGCTTTTAGGGGGCCATCTGAAAAAGTACGTCGCTTATTTCTTTTCCAGTGAATTATTTCTCTAGTTCAGCATTCATCTCAGAATTCACCATCTCATTGAAAAGTCAAAGAAACACTTGGGGGTTGATGATTTTGTCCTCTGTATACAGTCCCTTAAAGAAGTTTGTTAACATTTTATGCCATTCTTCTCTCTGCACCACCCATTTAACATCCTCGGTCATTAGTTTCACTATTGTATTTTGTTTCTTTCTCCATGTGGCTTGGTGATGAAGCCATCCTATATTCAAGTCCCCTTTGCGCAGGTAAGTGGCTCTCGATCGCTGTCGCGATAAGATTTCCTCCCGCAACAGAAGCTCATCCAACTTGCTTGGAGTCTTTCTTATTTCTCTGTCTTTTTCTTGACTTGGGAGTCTGTTCATCAAAGCCTGTAGGCGCTTCTGAAGTTTACTTGTTTGGTGTGTCACTGACCAATCTTCTCTGAACTTCATTTGTTCAGTCTTTGTTGCATGACACAAATCTTATTTTATATGTCCCATAGGTTTGCTTCTTGCCCTGCATTTTTTCATGTTTCTTCCACTATAGCATGTAGAGTCAATCGGTCCCATTCATTCTTGCCCAAAACAAGTGGGCTATTCCTTTTGACAATTTTTGAGTCCCCTCGTTCCCAAAACACACGTCGACTGAGGAAGATATTTGATTCTTCTCTAAAATCATTATGATTCTTATTTGCATGATCATTATAGCTTTGTAATTCTCTATGATCTATTGATTTGCTTTGGCCAAGTAGATTGATCTTTCTTAAGTGAGAGGGGTACGTTGTAGTGGGTTCAACTTGACGGGTTTCTATATCCAAGTGACAGAAGGTGACATGATGCGTCTTTGCATTGTTGTCATTAAGGATAAAACGTTGGGGTTTATTCATATTGATTGAGTTTACTTTGTCGACATCATGTCATCATTCTCCATGCATTACTCTGTTTGTCATAAACTTAATACGTACAGAGGCAAGCATATAAGCGCTCTTGAAGTGGAGTAATAGTAATAGGTGCAGGCAGGAGTCGGCCTATTTTTTTTGGACGTGATGCATGTATACACATGATCATTGCGGTGAATATCACATAACTATGCACTTTTCTATCAATTGCCCAACAATAATTTGTTTACCCACCGTATGCTTACTTTCATGAGAGATGCCGCTAGGGAAAACTATGGCCTTGGGGTCTATTCACTTATATATTTACAAACACTACAATACATTGTTGTTCTTATTTACCTTTCATTTCATTTTGCAATTTATAATTACGTACTATTATCTACACACTTCACTTGCTTGTAAATAGCGAAATCAAGGGGGATTGAAAACTGTCTTGCTCGTGTTGGGTGCAAGTAGTTTGCTCTTTTGTGTGCAGCCGCTCAAGATGGTTGTGGATTGATATTCCTGTTGGTTCGATAAACCTTGGTTTCATACATTGTTCAAAAAAACTTCTGATTCAGCGATTTATCGTCCGATTTACCACTTCTCATGGGGTGACCGATAAGATATCTTTAACGTTTATCTTTTAGGCTGATTTTCCACTCTAAGAAGCGATTTACTAGGAATATACCAATAAATTAGGCCTATTCCTAGCACTATGTCTGCAAAAACTATGTTTATTTGTGTTTCTGTTGACCTTGTTATGCAATATGTACTATTGCCCTATTTTTTTATCATTATACAAGGATTCAAGGTCTAGGGATCAAAGTAACAATTCTATCCAATATTTTTTTGGTGTTGAATATAGCATATTTCAGTGTTGGGAACCTGGGATTTGCAAAAAATGATAGATTAATAGTCGGCCGACAAAATTGATTAATCGGCCGATTTTCGATTAATCTCATATCCCCATCTGACCAATATGCTAATGATAAACGATATCCTCAACATTGGTTTCATAACTGAGGGAAATACTTACCCGTACTATGCTGCAATTACCCGTTCCTCTTCATGGCAAACCTAACGCAGATCACACGTACCAGTCCACCACAAACCTACGGGTCCATAACTAGTACCTAGATTGTTTCTTATCTCTCTTTGATCTTCAATACCATGTTCACCGCGATCCTCGCGGTGATCTATCTAATGCAATCTCCTTTTGCGGTGTGTTTGTTGGGATCCGATGAATTGTGTGTTTATGATCAGATTATTCTTCAATGGAAATTGAGTCTTTTTTGAATTCTATTATGCATGATTGTTATAGCTTCATATTGCTCTCGGATCCATCGGTTTGATTTGGCCAACTAGATTTATTTATCTTTGGTGGGAGTGGTGCGTTGTAATGGGTTCAATCTTGCGGTGCCCTATATCCCAGTGACAGAAGGGGACAAGACACGTATTGGTATTGTTGGCATTAAGGATAAAAGAACGGGATGTGAACATATTACTTGTCTTATTTTGTCTACATCATGTCACCTTGCTCCAAGCATTACTCTGTTTGTCATGAACTTAATACCATAGATGCGGGCATGAGTCGTTCGATTGCTGGAGTAATAGTAGTAGATGTAGAATCATTTTGGTCTACTTGTTTCTGGACGTGATGCCTATATACATGATCATTGTCGTGAATAACATGTCATAACTATGCACAATTCTGTCAATTGCCCAACAGTAATTTGTCTACCCACCGTATGCTATATTTAAGAGTGAAGCCTCTAGCAAACACTATGTCCCCCGTGTCTACTTAAACACAAATACAAAAATCCTAAAAAATACTTTTTTTAATTTATTTACTTTTATTTTATTTCTCCTTTACATTATCTATCTCTATTAGGATTTAATCCTTGCAAGTAACAAGTTCAAAGGGCTTGACAACCCTCTTACCCGAGTTGGGTGTAAGTGTTTGGTTTTGTGTGTGTATGTCTTGTCGAAGGGAGTTTGCTTGGTTCTCCTATTGGTTCGATAACCATGGTTCTCACCGAGGGAAATACTTATATCTAGCATGTTGAATCTCCTCTCCTCTTCGGGGAAAATCCCAACACAACTCGCAAGTAGCACGACACCCTTCTGCCCCCTCTCATCATGTACCTAACAAAGTGATATAACTCACTTATTTGTCTCAGTGTGTAAGAACATCACATCAACATACAATTATGGATGGTATAAGGCTCACCTTAAAATGCAGCCATGCACAGGAAAAGACACACCACCACATGCAACCATGGATGGACAAATAATTTTCATTCTATTAATTTACTTATACTCAATAAATATTTTACAATTATACAAATAATTCATATGTATTTAAAATTTTGTTTCACGTGTTATTGATCTAAAATTTATATTTCACACATTCGAATCTCATTGGAGTGTATTGCAACCGATTCACGTAACAATGCACTCGGGGGATAATCCAATCGCCACTTAATATCGGGCATATATGAAGCATTTTTCCATGGATTTTGTCCCTGCCCATCCTTAAAGGTATTCTATTTCGATACCCAAATTTCATCCAAAAGAACATCACATTGGCCTTATTCTTGCATGTTTAGGTGAAATCCTAGTTCATCATGTACTTTTCTGAAATACGTATGGATCATTGTAATTGTATTGGGTGATCTAGCATTTTTATATTACTTGTAATCACTGAGGGAACATGTGAAATTTTGATTTTTTAGCATCACCCAAGTAGGGTTAACCTGACACATTACAGTCTTTAGTCAGGATATCCAACAGATCAACTAGAATTGAGCCGAGTTTTACATAATCACCAGATCTCTTAGTTGGGGCTTCTAGGCTATGAGTTAATCTGTTCTGCTCCCTCCTGATCCAGTCGATCTTGTAGGAACTGAATCCCTATAGCATTGCTTTAATATCCATAGGGATGGGGAACGATCTTGATTTGTTAGAAGCTCCCATCATCAACGCGTTGGATAGGAAGCGGCAATCCACCTCAATCAGAATCGGACCATTATAATGTTTGGACGTTTCACGTAGTCCATGCAACAAAGCCAGCCCCTCAGCTTCCTCGATGCACATTGATTCAGATAATATCCCATTAAGAGGTAGACTTGTCCCAGATTATTCCTAGCATTGGCACCACTTACGCCAACTCCAGTGGCAGTCTCAAAGGTTGCATCTGTGTTCAGTTTTGCCATCCCAGCTAGAGGAGGGATCCATTCGTTGGTGCTTAGGACTGTCGGTTCTAGTTGTTTTTCCACAAAGATATTCAGAACACAAGTGTTCATTGCAATTTCTACATCGTCATGCGATGTGTTCACGTCCTATTTGTACCTGATCAATAATGCTACAGATCTCGAGTTGGATTATTTTCCCTTTCCATGCATAATGCCATCCCGAACAAACCATGCCCGCCAAAGAAGTAGAAGTATCTTATTCCTCTCATCAACACTACCTGCACTCGGTAGGCTCTGGAGCCAATCATCTCTAGTGTAACAGAAGCTCTTTTCCTTCAATAGACTCCCATGTGATCACATTGCTTGGTGAAGGGTGCTGCTTTTAGTGCATGCTACCATGTCATGGTACTCATTTTCCTCTGCACTTCCACATATGTCACAAGTGTTATCAATGGCTAGCATGTACTTACATTTGTTCACTTTGGTTGCTAGGGTATTAGTGTCCACTCTCCATGCATAGATTGCTATCTTCACATGAACTCTTGCCTTCCATATGACATACCATATACTCCAGTCATACGTGCTTGCATCTAAGGAAGAAGTTTGTGGACCACTCCCCTTAAGCACATGGCGAGTCTATACACACTTCTTACGATGAACAAACCATAATTTTCATAATGCCACGCGACACAATCCTCCACCTCGCCATGCAAGATCTAAATCTTAAGGATCTCGGTAGCATCAAAGGAGTTAAAAATCTGGTGTATAATCTATTGGTTCTAACTTCTGCCGATGGGGTCAATGAGTTGGTTCACCCATCTCAGCCTTGATCTGCATGTGCAATTGGCAATTCGCAAACCCTTGATACGTCTCCAATGTATCGATAATTTATGAAGGGTATTTTTATTCTTGTGCCCCCGGTTCCTTAGTTGTACTCATTCATGCCCACGCTCTTAACTTTTGCTCACTTTTCCCCAGTCCTTAGTCCGAAACCCTCAGACATGGTCACACGGGGGGGTGTCGTCGGGTCAATGGTTTGACCGTTAACTCTGGTGTGTGGGGCCGCGCTGGACTGTGTCGCCCATTGGACCTGCCAAGTGGGGCCACATTGGACCGTGTCGCCCTGCTTTGACCATTCTAACGTGTGGGGTCGTGCTGGACTGTGTCGCTCATTGGACCTGCCAAGTGGGGTTGCATTGGACCGTGGTGCTGGTTGGACCGTTGGGTCGTGGTTTCATTTGGGCCGTTGCATTATACGCCCGAGTGCATCATGCGTTGATGCACGCCGCCACGATAATCCTGCTATGCATGCGCGACATGAACCATCCAGCGTGCCTGCATGCGCTGATGCGTGCAGCCATACGCACAACCTTCCTGTGAGCCACCACGAGACGCAGCATATGTCGCTGTTGCCGATTCGTCCCTTCTAGCAAGCGCCTCCTCGATCAATTTATAGTTCACATCGTCTCAGCCTTTGACCTCCGCAGCATCAATTCAGTGCGACAATTAAAGTCTAGGGCATACCGATCGACGTGCACCGCCATGATACAGAAGCCTGCTATGCATTCCATGTGATCGAGCTAGCCTGCCTGCATGCGCACCGCCACGGACGCAACGACGGTCGCTGCTGCTGGTTCCTCTCTTCTCGCACCCGTCTCCACCTTCCAAGTGCCATAGACGGAGGCGAGGGTGCAGTGCTACGTGTGGGCTTCGTCCACCTTTTTTATCCACCCATATGTCACTCCTTTCATGTACAAAAGCATGCAATATATTTTTTGAAGCATCAGCAAAAACAAAAAGAGTTTGGGTCAACCCTATTACAATCATCCATGACACTTGAGAAAATAACTAGCAACCAGAGTCCGCTAAACATAGCTCAGAGAGCATAATAGTGAAAGCATACAATATATATCCTATGTACTACCTAGTGCACCACACGTCTTCATAGTTGGAGATGGCTTGATCCACCCATGCTGGACCCTGGTCCGCCTGGGCCGCGACCTATGCTTCCTCCTACGCTGCCCGCGCTGCCTCCATATGCTGCTGATAAAGATGACGGGCCTACGCAGCTACTTCCGAGCAGATTGAATTGAGGATCACCACCTGGTCGGGCCAAAGATAGTAGACCGGCGGTGCCTCCACTTCCGGCCCCTCCGGCGGTGCCTCCACTTCCGGCTCCTACAGCGGCGCCTCCACCTCCGGCTCCTGCGCCTACGCCTCCTCCTCCGGCTCCTGCGCCTGCGCCTCTGCCTCCTCCTCCCCGTGCGGTCGTTTGTTGCTTGTATCTCGTTTGCCATGGCACCAACATGTGGGAACCCGGTAACCAGGATCACCCCACCATCTCTTGCGTGTCTGCACATCCTATGTTTCTTTTTGCACCTGTTTCTCCATGAGTTGTCGGATCACCGAAATGTTATAGTAGCAACATTTTAGGATTCGCCGCCATGACACCCAATTCTTTCCGTTGTTGCAACAAATTCTCTAT
The DNA here is from genome assembly GCA_022496015.1 of Hordeum marinum. Taxonomy (NCBI): domain Eukaryota; kingdom Viridiplantae; phylum Streptophyta; class Magnoliopsida; order Poales; family Poaceae; genus Hordeum; species Hordeum marinum. The sequence continues at coordinate 268,684,418 of CM039672.1, read as the reverse complement.
ATTATGATCTATGTTAGAATTTTCATAAAGTTGCATCTAACCTTAAAATGTCATCCTCATGCATGACAACAACATTAAAATGATGTTTGCATTAAGATTGCGTGGATAACATGCTAAAATGAGTCATTTCATAACTAAATAAAGTAGCTCCGATTAAAAATAATCCACATATGTAACTTGACTAGAAAAATGTGTAAATTAATGTGGTGCACTTTATTTTGTTGTCTAACAATATTAAAATTGTGTTTTTGGCAGAACATAACCAAATTCCAAAATTGCATACGAGGGCTTACCGGAATTGTTATATGTTGTTTCCGGCCTCATTTTAAATGCCTAGACTATGTAGTTGTTTATGCTTCACCTCTTGCCATGTTTACCACATTTAAACTTGTCATGTAAATAAATGAGAGTGAATTAAATGATTAGAACATGGAGTTTCGTCAATATGCAACTCATTGTGTATTGAACTTCACTTAATTTGTAGTGTTTGATTGTTGCATCTTGATATTTCACACCTTGCAAACTTAAACTTGGCATGCATCATCCTTGTTTGTGCATCATGAATATGTTGTGGTGTTTACCGTGTCATTTGTTTGTTTTTGGTTTGCTTCTTCTCGATAGAGTTTTGAAACCGATTCGGAGTGTGAGGATTCGTTCGACTACGTTGGTTCATCTACTTCACGGATTGGTTCTTCTTCCAAGAGGGATCTCAGGCAAGATGATCATTTCCTTGGATACCACTACTATCATTTCCATGCTAGTTGTCTCATTTCTATCGCTATGTCTCGCTTCCTACCACTTGTTTGTCAAGCCTCCCAAATGCCATGATAAGCATTTAACCCTCCACATGGATATCTTGGGATTTCACAATATTATTGCTATTTAATTTAATGCACATATATACTTGGTAAAAGGTGGAAGGCTTTGCCTTTTTCTCTGTGTTTTGTTCCACCTTTGCCACCCTAGTTACTTGCGTACCGGTGTTATGTTCCCTATTGAGCGCTCCTAACATGCTTGGGGTTGTTATGGTGACCCCCTTGATTTTCATTTTGGGATAAAACTCTTTCGGTAAGGCCCAACATTGGTACTACACTTGCCTAATAACTAAAAAAATTACATAGAGACCCGCCGACACCCGCGGATAATTTAGTCAACAACCTGGGCTAGTGCTCCTCATGAGTGTTGGTCCAACCCGAGCGATGTCGGCGCCCCCTTATCACCTGCGGTCTCAGCCAATCCGATGTCTAGCCCATCTGGTAGTGCCCCAAGAAAGAGATACATGCGACTCCTATTGGGATTTGGCCTGTCAAGCGGTCTTGCTGGATTTGTTTTACCTTTGACGAACGTCTTGTGCATCGGGATTTCGAGGATACTTCCACTGCAGCTTGTGGCTAGTTGGTGATGGTTGAATTGTTGCACCCCTTCATGATTAAATCTTTCCGAGAGCCGTGCTCGCAGTTATGTGGTAACTTTGAAATTTTATAATATCCGGTAATAGAAAACTTGAAGAAAAGTCAACTAAAACATACCAACCGTGTGTGTAACCGTGACCATCTCTTCTTGTGAGATTTGAACCAAGAAGAGCACACAGTGGGGTTATGATTGACTCGTAAGTAGGTGTTCAGGATCACTTGTTGATCATTATTAGTTCACGTCTGTTTATGCATAGATCACTCTTATTATTCTTGTACTCGCAAGTTAGACAAAATTAAATGCTTAGTGCTTGCTATAGCCTCACCACTTAATCATACCTCGCCCATTAAGCTTTGCTAGTCTTTATACCCTTGGAAAGGAGATTGCTGAGTCCCTATGGCTCACAGAATACTACAACAACAGTTGTAGGTACAGGTAATGCGATGATTTGATGTGAGAGCAATGCTTGTTTGATTTGGAGCTCTCCTTCTTCATCATCATTGATCATAGGATGGGTTCCAAGACGGCAACCTCGGATAGGAAGATGGATCTCACTTTTATCGTTTGATTTCGTCCATAGTCAGACCCTGCTTTTATGTATGATGTTTGTATTGAGATGATCATGATTTAGCTTGTGGCGAGTGTAAGCCAATTCCACATGCTCATCCTATCTTTACATGTACTTTTAACGATATCCATTCTCGCGAAACGACGAGATGTGCTTCTATCCCTATTAAGGCCCTCGATCCCGGATGAGCATAGTACCACATCTTGGGCATTACAGTTTACTAATAATTTTGGGTTATGAGAATTGGTTGGCGGAACCATCTCATTAACAACCAACTTTTGTAGTGATATTTCGTTTGACTCCTTTGTTGTATGGAAAATAAAACAAGCTTTTCTGCAAAAAAAACTCAGACATGGAGCCACAAAGCCTTATTGCATATAGAATAGTTATTATCATCTTCTTCTATGGTGATCTTGCCGGTACATTCAATGTACTGACCTACACGGCTGCAACGCCTCATGTTGCAGATATTTCTACGATGAGTAAGAGTTAAGAAATAGGGTTATGGTCTGCACTCAACCTGCTATTCGCATTGATGGGACTCGACACTGATACGTCTCCAACATATCGATAATTTATGAAGTATTCCTGCCATATTTTCCTATGTTTACAATACTTTTATATGGTTTTGATGCACTTTATATGATTTATTTAGAACTAACATAGACTGACGTTGTTTTCAGCAAAATTACTGTGGTGTTGTTTTTGTGCAGAAAATAAAAGTTCTCGAAATCGCCCGAAACTTTTTTATGATTTTTTCTAGGGAAAATAATAAATACTAGAGTAAAGAACCGCCAGAGGGGAGCCAACTATGGGCCACGAGGCAACAAGGCACGGCCACCCCCTGGGCGCGCCCTGTTGTGTGGTGGGGCTCACATGGCTCCGAATGGCGTGATTCCAACGCTGAAAAATCCTATATGTACCAAAACCCTCAAAAATAAACAGAGAACTTCTGTTTCGCCGCCGCAACTCTCTGTATCAAAGAAAAACCCATCTAGAGCCTTTACAGTACCCTATAGAAGAGGGAAAATCATCACGGGTGGCCATCTTCATCATCTCGATGGAGGCCATGATGAGGAGGGAGTAGTTCACCCTCGGGGCTGAGAGTATGTACTGGTAGCTATGTGTTCAATCTCTCTCTCTTATTCTTGAGATGGCACGATCTTGATGTATCGCGGGCTTTGTTCATATAGTTGGATCATATGGTGTTCTTCCCTTGCTACCTTGTTGTGATGAATTGAATCTTTCCCTTTGAGATTTTGTTGTGTCGGGTTGAATATTGGATTTTAGAACGCTTAATGTATGTATTGCATGTGGATACCCGTGGTGACAATGGGGTATTCTATTAATCCACTTGATATATGTTATGGCATCAACTTGCGGATTTCGGTGACCTTGGGGATCTATGCATAGGGGTTGATTGCACGTTTTCATCCTACTTTCTCTGACTGAAATCTTGAGGTACTCCTTTAAGTTCTTTGTGTTGGATTGAATATGATGAATCTGAAATTGTTTGATGCATGTTGAATATTAACCCACGAATACTTGTGGTGACATTGGAGTATCTAGGTGACATTAGGGTTTATTTATATATATCATAGGTGTTATTTTACTACAAACTCTAGGGTTGTTTGTGACACATATAGGAAGATCCGAATAGATTGATCGGAAAGGATAAGTTTGAGTTGGTTCTACTACCTACAACAATTTCATCTTATGTTCACTGCTAGATATGAACTTTGGAGTGATTCTTTGTTGCACGTTGAGGGACAATCATATGATTCTATTATGTTATCATTGTTCAGAGAACGCACTAGTGAAAGTATGAACCCTAGGCCTTATTTCCAAGCATTTATTGTTGGGGTTGCATGGGAAACAAAAAAATTCCTACGCACACGCACGATCTGTCCATGGTGATGAGCATCTACGAGAGGAAGACTGAATCTACATACCCTTGTAGGTTGCTAAGAGGGAAGCGTTAATAAACGATGTTTATGTAGTCAAACATCTTCACGATCCAAATCGCCGAGCGTCCCGCAATCCAATCACGATCCATCCTGATCTAGTGCTGAACGGATGGCACCTCCACGTTCAGCACACGTACATCTCGATGACGATCTCCGCCTTCTTGATGCAGCAAGAGGGAGCGGAGAGGTAAATGAGTTCTCTGGCAGCGCGACGGCGGTGGTGGTGGAATTATTCCGCCAGGGCTTCGCCTAAGCACCTTCGAAGACTAGAGGATAAAATGATCTAGAGGAAGAAGAGGTCAGCACATGGCAATTAGGGTTAGGGCTTCACTCAAATCCTCTAGTATATATAGGACGGAAGGGAGGGAGGCTGGCGCCCTAGAGCTGTGCTACCTCTTGAGCTTGCGTTGGTTTTCCCTTGAAGTGGAAAGGGTGATGTAGCGAAGTAGATAAGTATTTTCCTCAGTTGATGACAACCAAGGTATCAATCCAGTAGGAGGAACAAGCAAGTCACCAATGGATGCACCTACACAAACAAACAAACTCTTGCACCCAACGCTATAAAGGGGTTGTCAATCCCTTCACGTTTATTTGCAAGGATTAGATCTCATAGAGAAAGATGTAAAAGATTGCAGAAAGTAAAAAGTAAATAAATTGCAACAAGGTATTTTTTGGTATTTTTGGTTTATAGATCTGAAAATATAATATGGAAAGTAGACCCGGGGGCCATAGGTTTCACTAGAGGCTTCTCTTTTGAAGGAAAGTATCATGGTGGGTGAACAAATTACAGTCGAGAAATTGATAGAAAAACGAATAATTATGAAGATATACAAGGCAATGATTATGCATATAGGCATCATGTCCGTGTCAAGTAGACCGAAACGATTCTACATCTACTACTATTATTCCACACATCGACCGATTCCTGCCTGCATCTAGAGTATTAAGTTCATGAAGAACAGAGTAATGCATTAAGTAAGATGACATGATGTAGATAAAATCAAGCAATATGATGAAAACCCCATCTTGTTACCCTTGATGGCAACAATACAATACGTGCCTTGCTACCCCTACTTTGCCACTGGGTGAGGACACCGCAAGATTGAACCCAAAACCAAGCACTTCTCCCATCGGAAGAATTACCAATCTAGTTGGCCAAACCAAACCAATAACTCGAAGAGACTTGCAAAGATATGAAATCATGCATATAAGAATTCAAAAAAGACTCAAATAATATTCATGGGTAATCTGAACATAAACCCACAATTCATCGGATCTCGACAAACACACCGCAAAAGAGTATTACATCGGATAGATCTCCATGAAGATCATGAAGAACATGGTTTTGAAGCACAAAGAGAGAGAGAAGAAGCCATCTAGCTACTAGCTATGGACCCGTAGGTCTATGGAGAACTACTCACGCATCATCGGAGGGGCAATGGGGTTGATGTAGATGCCCTCTGTGATCGAATCCTCCTCCGACAAATTACCGGAAAATGCTCCAAGATTGGATCTCTCGGGAACGGAGGCTTCTGGCGGCGAAAATGTATTTCTGTGGCTCTTTTTGGTATTGGGGGGTATATGGGTACTTATATGATGAAGAATAGGGCTAGGACTCGTGTCAGGGAGTCACAAGCCTGCTAGGTGTGGCCAGGGGGGGTGGCCGCGCCCCCTGGCTTGTGACCTCCTGGAAGATTCCTTGCCTTGAACTCAAAGTCTGGTAGATCTCTTTTGTTCTAGAAAAAATCATCACAAAGATTTTATTCCGTTTGGACTCCGTTTAATATTCCATATCTGCAAAACCAAAAAGCAAGGAAAAAACATAAACTGGCACTAGGCTCTGGATTAATAGGTTAGTACCAAAATAATATAAAATGGCATATTAATGCATAAACATCTAATACAGATAATATAATAGCATGACACAATTAAAAATTATAGATACGTTGGAGATGCATCAGCATCCCCAAGCTTTATTCCTGCTCATCCTCGAGTAGGTAAATGATAAAAACAAAAGTTTTGATGTGGAATGCTACCTAACATATTTATCCATGTAATATTCTTTATTGTGGCATGAATGTTTAGATCCATAAGACTCGAAACTAAAGCTTAATGTTGACAAAAATAATAATATTTCAAGCATACTAGCAAAGAAATTGTATCTCTTCAAAATATAATGGCAAAAGAAAGTTATCCCTACAATATCATATAGTCTGTCTATGATCCATCTTCCCCACACAAAGTATTTATATCATGCACAACCCTGATGACAAGTCAAGCAATTGTTTCACACCTTTATTTTCTCAAACTTTTTTAACTCTCACGCAATACATGAGCGTGAGCCATGGATATAGCACTATAGGTGGAATAGAATATGGTGGAGGTTGTGAAGGAAAAGGAGAAGATAGTCTCACATCAACTAGGCGTATCAATGGGCTATGGAGATGCCCATTAATAGATATCAATGTGAGTGAGTAGGGATTGCCATGCAACGGATGCATTAGAGCTATAAGTGTATGAAAGCTTAAAAGGGAAACTAAGTGGGTGCACATCCAACTTGCTTGCTCATGAAGATCTAGGGAAATTTGAGGAAGCTCATCATTGGAATATACAAGCCAAGTTACGTAATGAAAAAAATCCCACTAGTATATGAAAGTGACAAAATAGGAGACTCTCTATCATGAAGATCATGGTGCTACTTTGAAGCAGAAGTGTGGAAAAAAGATAGTAGCATTGTCCCTTCTCTCTTTTCTCTCATTTTTTTTATTTTGGTGGGCATCTAAGGCCTCTCTTATTTTTTTTATTTGGGCTTCACTGGCCTCTTTTATTTTTCATAAAGTCCGGAGTCTCATCCCCACTTGTGAAGGAATCATAGCTTCCATCATCCTTTCCTCACATGGGACAATGCTCTAATAATGATGGTCATCACACTTTTATTTACTTACAACTCAAGAATTACAACTCGATAACTAGAACAAATTATGACTCTATATGAATGCCTCCGGCGGTGTACCGGGATGTGCAATGATCTTGCATAGCAAATGACATCAAAAAACGGACAAGCCATGAAAACATCATGCTAGCTATCTTACGATCATGCAAAGCAATATGAAAATGAAGGTGCGTGTCATAATAAACGGAACGGTGGAAGTTGGAAGGCAATATATCTCGTAATGTCTATGGAAATGCAATAATAGGTAGGTATGGTGGCGGTTTTGAGAAAAGATATATGGTGGCTGTTTTGAGGAAGGTGGGTTTATCGCACCGGAGAAAGTTGCGCGGTACCAGAGAGGCTACCAAAAGTGGAAGGGTGAGAGTGCGTATAATCCATGGAGTTACATTAGTCATAAAGAACTCACATACTTATTGAAAAAGTCTATTAGTCATAGAAGCAAAGTAATATATGCATGCCCCTAGGGGAGAGGTTGGTAGGAGTAAACCATCGCGCGCTCCCGACCCTCACACAAAGGTCAACAATCTATAAACAAATCATGCTCCGACTTACTTACATAACGGTTCACCATATGTGCATGCTATGGGAATCACAAACCTTTACATGAGTATTTTTACCAGTTCACAATTACTTCCTAACATGACTCTTAACATTACCATCTTTATATCTCAAAACTTTATGCAAGGAATCAAACTTCTCATAATACTCAATGCACTTAATATGGAAGTTTTTATTATATCCCTCTTGGATGCCTATTATATTAGGACTAAATTCATAACCTAAACCAATGACCATGCTGTTTAAAGACTTTCAAAATAATATAAGTGAGGTATGAGATTTCAATGATTTCCATAAAACCAAACACCATCGTGCTCTAAAAAGGTATAAGTGAAGCACTAGAGCAAAATTGCCTATCTCAAAAGATATAAGTGAAGCACATAGAGTATTCTAATAAATTCACCATTCATGCGTGTCTCTCTCAAAATATGTGTGCAGCAAGTATGATTGTGGAAAATCAAGGACTCATATCATACAAGCCGCTCCAAGCAAAATACATATCATGTGGTGAATAAAAATATAGCCTCAAGTAAATTTACCGATGGATTGAAGACGAAAGAGGGGATGCCTTCCAGGGCATCCCCAAGCTTAGACTCTTTGGAATCCTTTTATATTACTTGGGGTGCCTTGGGCATCCCCAAGCTTAGGCTCTTGACAGTTCTTATTCCATAGTCCATCCAATCTTTACCCAAAACTTGAAAACTTCACAACACAAAACTCAACAGAAAACTCGTGAGATCCATTAGTATAAGAAAATAAATCACCACTTAGGTACTATTGTGAACTCATTATTTATTTATATTGGTGTAATAACTATTTTATTCTAACTTCTACATGGTTCATACCCCCCCCCCAATACAACCCACATATAAATCAGAATAGGTAAACAACACAAAGAAAACAGAATCTGTCAAAAACAAAACAGTCCGTAGCAATCTAAAAACTACGTATACTTATGTAACTCAAAAAATTCTGAACAATTAGTAAATCCTGGGAAATTTGTATATAAATCTTGTGTAAAAATTTCATACTCATTCGATGCTTTGAAAAATTCATAAAATTCCTGGACTGGGCCCAAAAGTTTCTGTTTTTTAGCAAGATCAAATCAACAACCATCATAGACCATCCCAAAGGTCTTACTTGGCTCAAACACTAATTAAAACAAAAAAACAATTACTACATAAGTAATAATGTGGGAAACACTCAAAAACAGAAGCAAAAACAGAACATCAAAATAAAATTTGGTTGCCTCCCAACAAGCGTTATTGTTCAACGCCCCTAGCTAGGCAAAACACAAAAGATCTAGGTGTTGTCATCTTTGGTATGCATCTCCTCAATTGCACACTTATGAGGCCTAGGAGGTCCATTGTTATTATCAATAATAATGCTCCTAGGCAAGAAGTCAAGATATTCAATTGTAGCAATTGGTTCCTTAACAATATTGAAAAAGTTTATCATCTTAAGATCTTCATCTCCTTTACTAGAAGATTCACCCTTAATTTTAAGAACATAAACAAACTTAGCAGATTTAGGAGGAGAAGTATTTGGAGTGGTTTGAACCAAGGCAAAAGCGGATCCCAAGTTGGTAATAATGTCCTCTAGCTTGCCAATTCTAGAGGAATCCTAATCCAATTTTTCATTAACTATGGGTTCTTTTTCCCTTAGATTCTTTAAAGTGACTCCTACCTTAGATCCATATTGACTAATGTGATTATGAATCTTTTTATCCAAGTTTTCAATAAGCTCAACAGTAGCAACCTTTTTTCAATAATATCAAGCCTTCGCATCACATGTTCCAAAGTTAAGATTGTTCCATTAACCAGGGGTGAACCTACCGAATTTATCATAGCCCTATAAGAATCAAAGGTATGACTTCCCAAGAAATTTCCTCCCGTAATGGTATCTAGGACATATCTATTCCATGGATAAATACCCACATAAAAAATTCTAAGGAGAACGGTAGTAGATTGCTTACACATAGATCAATTTTGAGCATTGCAAATTCTATACCAAGAATCTTTTAAGTTTTCTCCCTCACTATGCTTAAAATTAAGAACTTCATTCTCGGGAGCACTAGCTACGGTGGTGAGGCTAGCCATGAGTTCAAGCAATCCAACACTCGGGCAAACAAAAGGCAAACGAATAGGCGGACAGAAGAAGGGCAAATAAAAAGGATTTTTTTTAGAATTTTTTGAAAATCATTTTAGAAGTGGGGGAGAGGAAAAAAGAGGCAAATGGCAAATAATGTAAATGCAAGAGATGAGTTTGTGATGAGTACTTGGTGGGCTTGATGTGTATCCTCCCTGGCAACGGCGCCAGAAATTGGCAAGTTAACGGAGAGTTCTTGTCTTGATTTGCTATATATCCTCGCCAGCAACGGTGCCAGAATTCCTTCTTGCTACCTTTTGAGCGTGTGTTGCTTTTCCCTATTAAGTGGAAAGGGTGATGTGGCTAAGTAGATAAGTATTTCCCTGATTTGATGAGAACCAAGGTATCAATCCAGTAGGAGGAACAAGCAAGTCACCAATGGATGCACCTACACAAAAAAATCAAACTCTTGCACCCAACACTATAAAGGGGTTGTCAATCCCTTCACGGTTATTTGCAAGGATTAGATCTGATAGAGATAGATGTAAAAGAATGCGGAAAGTAAAAAATTAAATAAATTGCAACAAGGTAGTTTTTGGTAGTTTTGGTTTATAGATCTGAAAATATAATATGGAAAGTAGACCCGAGGGCCATAGGTTTCACTAGAGGCTTCTCTTTTGAAGGAAAGTATCATGGTGGGTGAACAAATAAAAGTCGAGTAATTGATAGAAAAGTGAATAATTATGAAGATATCCAAGGCAATGATTATGCATATAGGCATCACGTCCGTGTCAAGTAGACCGAAACGATTCTGCATCTACTACTATTACTCCACACATCGACCGACTCCTGCCTGCATCTAGAGTATTAAGTTCATGAAGAACGGAGTAATGCATTAAGTAAGATGACATGACGTAGAGGGATAAACTCAAGCAATATGATGAAAACCCCATCTTGTCACCCTTGATGGCAACAATACAATACGTGCCTCGCTACCCCTACTTTGCCACTGGGTGAGAACACCGCAAGATTGAACCCAAAACCAAGCACTTCTCCCATTGGAAGAATTACCAATCTAGTTGGCCAAACCAAACCAATAACTCGAAGAGATTTGCAAATATATGAAATCATCCATATAAGAATTCAGAAAAGACTCAAATAATATTCATGGATAATCTGAACATAAACCCACAATTCATCGAATCTCGACAAACACACCGCAAAAGAGTATTACATCGGATAGATCCCCATGAAGATCATGAAGAACATGGTATTGAAGCACAAAGAGAGAGAAGAAGCCATATAGATACTAGCTATGGACCCGTAGGTCTATGGTGAACTACTCACGCATCATCGGAGGGGCAATGGAGTTGATGTAGAACCCCTCCGAGATCGATTCCCCCTCCGGCAGATTACCGACAAAGGCTCCAAGATTGGATCTCTCCGGAACGGAGGCTTCTGGCGGCGGAAAAGTATTTGCATGACTCTTTTTGGTATTGGGAGAATATTTGGGTATTTATAGGATGAAGAATAGGGCTAGGACTCCTGCCTGGGAGTCACAAGCCTGCCAGGCGCGGCCAAGTGGGTGGCCGCGCCCCTTGGCTTGTGACCTCTTGGCAGCTTCCTTGCCTTGCACTCCAAGCCTGGTAGGTCTCTTTTGTTCTAGAATAAATCATTGTGAAGATTTTATTACGTTTGGACTCCGTTTAATATTCCATATTTGCAATACTCAAAAACAAGGAAAAACAGAAACTGGCACTAGGCTCTAGATTAATAGGTTAGTACCAAAAGTAATATAAAATAACATATTAATGCATATAAAACATCCAAAAGAGATAATATAATAGCATGACACAATTAAAAATTATAGATATGTTGGAGACGTATCAGGCTGCCCCTTGGTGCGGCCGAAGTGTGGAGGAGAGGGAGTTGGACTCCAATCCTACTCCTACTAGGACTCCTCCCCCACTTGGAAAACCTCCCCCCTTTGGGCTTTTGCCTTTTCCCTTCACCCCAGACGCATGGTCCCTTAGAGGGGGATTCGGCCATACCACTAGGGGTTGGTATGCCTCCTCTCACAGCCCATGAGGCCCTTTGGGGTGAGAGGCCCCTCCCGATGGTCCCCTGGTACCCTCCCGACACTCCAGGTACACTATCGAAATGCCCGAAACTTTTTCGATGACCAAAATGGGACTTCCTATATATCAATATTTACCTCCGGACCATTCCAGAGGTCCTCATGATGTCTGGGATCTCATCCGAGACTCCGAACAACCTTCGGTCACCACCATACATAAATCTATACTATCGAAACGTCACCGAACGTTAAGTGTGCAGACCCTGCGGGGTCGAGAACTATGTAGACATGACCGAGAGCCCTCTACAGTCAATAACCAATAGCAGGACCTGGATGTCCATATTGGTTCCAACATATTCTACGAAGATCTTTATCGGTTGAACCTTTATGTCAAGGATTTAATTAATCCCGTATGATGTTCCCTTTGTTCTTCGGTATGTTAATTGCCCGAGATTCGATCGTCAGTATCTCTATACCTAGTTCAATCTCGTTACCGGCAAGTATATTTACTCATTTTGTAATACAAGATCTCGTGGCTAACATTTTAGTCACATTGCTTGCAAGGCTTGTTGTAATGTTGTATTACCGAGTGGGCCCTGAGATACCTCTCCGTCACATGGAGTAACAAATCTCAGTCTTGATCCATGCCTACTCAACAAACACCCTCGGAGATACCTGTAGAGCATCTCTATAGTCACCCAGTTATGTTGTGACGTTTGATACACACAAGGTATTCCTCTGGTGTCAGTGAGTTGCATGATCTCATGGTCATAGGAACACATACTTGAGATGCAGAAAACTATAGCAATAAACTGACACGATCATATGCTATGTTTATAGTTTGGGTCTTGTCCATAACATCATTCTCCCAATGATGTGATCCCGTTATCAAATGACATCTTATGTCTATGGCTAGGAAACCTTGACCATCTTTGATCAACGAGCTAGTCTACTAGAGGCATACTAGGGACACAATGTTGTCTATGTCTCCACACATGCAATGTGTTTCCAATCAATACAATTATAGCATGGATAATAAACGATTATCATGAACAAGGAAATATAATAATAACAATTTATTATTGCATCTAGGTCATATTTCCAACATTTATACAACATTTTGCTTGATGTTTTCCACTTGCTACCTTGTTGTATTTATATTTTTAGATTAAAAAAACCTATATCTACTATCCCTATTGGACTTGTATCACCATCTCTTCGTCGACCTAGTGTACCTATACAATTTACCATTGTATTGGGTGTGTTGGCGATACAAGTGATTTCTTGAATTTGATTGCAGGGTTGTTTGAGATAGACCATCTTCATCCTACACCTCCCACAGATTGATAAACCTTAGGCCATCCACTTGAGGGAAATTTGTTGCTGTGCTACAAAACTCTACACTTCGAGGCCCAACAACGTCTACAAGAACAAAGTTGCATAGTAGACATCACACATTGCTAACTCTTGAGCTTGTGTTGGTTTTCCCTTGAAGAGGAAAGGGTGATGCAACGAAGTAGATAAGTATTTCCCTCGGTTGTTGAGAACCAAGGTATAAATCCAGTAGGAGGAACAAGCAAGTCACCAATGGATGCACCTACAGAAACAATCAAACTCTTGCACCCAACGCTATAAAGGGGTTGTCAATCCCTTCATGATTATTTGCAACGATTAGATCCGATAGAGATAGATGTAAACGAGAACGGAAAGTAAAAGGTAAATAAATTGCAGCAAAGTATTTTTGTATTTTTGGTTTATAGATCTGAAAATATATTATGGAAAGTAGACCCGAGGGCCATAGATTTCACTAAAGGCTTCTCTCTTGAAGGAAAATATCATGGTGGGTAAACAAATTACTGTCAAGCAATTGATAGAAAAGCGAATAATCATGTACTTATCCAAGGCAATGATCATGCATATAGGCATCATGTCCGTATCAAGTAGACTGAAACGATTCTGCATCTACTACTATTACTCCACACATCGACTGACTCCTGCCTGCATCTAAAGTATTAAGTTCATGAAGAACAGAGTAACGCATTAAGAAAGATGACATGATGTAGAGGGATAAACTCAAGAAATATGACGAAAACCGCATCTTGTTACCCTTGATGGCAACAAAACAATAAGTGCCTCGCTACCCCTACTGTGTCACTGGGCGAGGACACCGCAAGATTGAACCCAAAACCAAGCACTTCTCCCATTGCAAGAATTACCAATCTAGTTAGCCAAACCAAACCAATAACTCGAAGAGACTTACAAGGATATGAAATCATGCATATAAGAATTCAGAGAAGATTCAAAAAAGATTCATGGATAATCTGGACATAAACTCACAATTCATCGGATCTTGACAAACACACCACAAAAGAGGATTACATCAGATAGATCCCCATGAAGATCATGAAGAACATGGTATTGAAGATCAAAGAGAGAGAAGAAGCCATCTAGCTACGAGCTATGGACCCGTAGGTCTATGGTGGACTACTCACTCATCATTGGAGGGGCAATGGAATTGATGTATATGCCCTCCGTGATCGAAACTCCCTCCGGCAGATTACCGGAAAAGGATCCAAGATTGGATCTCTCGAGAACAGAGGCTTCTGGCAGCGGAAAAGTTTTGTGTGGATCGTTCTAACGTTGGGGGGATATTTGGGTATTTATAGGACGAAGAATACGGTTAGGAGACCTGCCAAGAGACGGCAAGCCTGCCAGGGGGTGGTCGTGCCTACCAGGCTTGTGACCTCTTGGTAGGTGCCCTGGCGTGCACTCCAAGCCTGGTTGATTTTTTTTGTTCCAGAAAAAATAATTCTAAAGGTTTTATTTCGTTTGGACTCCGTTTAATATTCCATATCTGCAAAACTCAAAAACAAGTAAAAAACAGAAACTTGCAGTAGGCTCTAGATTAATAGGTTAGTCCCAAAAATAATATAAAATAGCATATTAATGCATATAAAACATCCAAAACAGATAATATAATAGCATGACATCATCAAAAATTATAGATACGTCGGGGACGTATTAGCATCCCCAAGCTTAATTCCTACTCGTCCTCGAGTAGGTAAATGATAAAAATAGAATTTTTGATGTGGTGTGCTACCTAACATATTTATCCATGTAATATTCTCTGTTGTGGCATGAATATTCAGATTCATAAGACTCGAAACAAAAGCTTAATATTCATATAAAAACAATAACGTTTCAAGCATACTAGAAAAACAGTTGTATCTCTTCAAAATATAATGGCAAAAGAAAGTTATCCCTACAATATCATATGGTATGGTAATGCTCCATCTTCCCCACATAAAGTATTTATATCATGCACAACCCCGATGAAAATTCAAGCAATCGTTTTCACACTTTTTTTTCTCAAACTTTTTCAACTCTCACGCAATATATGGGCGTGAGCCATGGATATAGCACTATAGGTGGAATAGAATATGGTGGAGGTTTTCAAGGAAAGGGAGAAGATAGTCTCACATCAATGCCCATTAATAGATATCAATGTGAGTGAGTAGGGATTGCCATGCAACGGATGCACTAGAGATGTAAGTGTATGAAAGCTCAAGAGAAAACTAAGTGGGTGTGCATCCAACTTGCTTGCTCATGAAGACCTAGGGAAATTTGAGGAAGCCCATCATTGGAATATACAGGCCAAGTTATATAAAGAAAATTTTCCACTAGTATATGCAAGTAATAAAATAGGAGACTCTCTATCATGAAGATCATGGTGCTACTTTGAAGCACAAGTGTGGAAAAAGATAGTAGCAATGTCCCTTCTCTCTTTTCTCTTATTTTTCTTTCTTTTTTTGGTGGGCATATAAGGCCTCTTTTATTTTTTTTATTTGGGCTTCGTCGGCCTCTTTTATTTTTTCATAAAGTCCGGAATCTCATCCCCACTTGTGAGGGAATCATAGCTTCCATCATCCTTTCCTCACATGGGACATGCTCTAATAATGATAATCATCACACTTTTATTTACTTACAACTCAAAAGAAAATTAAAACTGGATACCTATGACAAAATATGACTCTATATGCAATATGGAAGTGATGGTGCAAGTCATAAAAGGAAACAGTGGAAGTTGCATGGCAATATATCTCAGGATGGCTAAGGAAATGCCATAATAGGTAGGTATGGTGGATGTTTTGAGGAAATATATATGGTGGATATTTTGAGGGAGGTATATGGTGTCTATTTTGAGGAAGGTATATGGTGTCTATTTTGAGGAAGGTGTTTGTTGTATTGGCGAAAGTTGTACGGTACTAGAGGGGCTAGCAAGGGTGGAAGGGCGAGAGTGCGTATAATCCATGGACTCAACATTAGTCATAAAGAACTCACATACTTATTGAAAAAGTCTATTAGTCATTGAAGCAAAGTATTAAATGCATGCTCCTAGGGGAGAGGTTGGTAGGAGTTAACCATCGCGCGCCCGACCCTCACACAAAGGTTGACAATCTATAAACAAATCATGCTCCGACTTCCTTACATAACGGTTCACCATACGTGCATGCTACGGGAATCACAAACCTTTACACAAGTATTTTTACCAAATCATGATTACTTCCTAACATGACTCTTAACATTACCGTCTTTATATCTCAAAACTTTATGCAAGGAATCAAACTTCTCATAAATACTCAATGCACTTAATATGGAACTTTTTATTATATCCCTCTTGGATGCCTATCATATTAGGACTAAATTAATAACCTAGACCAATTACCATGTTGTTTAGAGACTCTCAAAATAATATAAGTGAGGCGAGATTTCAATTATTTCTATAAAACGCAAACACCACCGCGCTCTAAAAAATATAAGTGAAGCACATAGAGCAAAATTGCCTAACTCAAAAGATATAAGTGAAGCACATAGATTATTCTAACAAATTCATGATTCAGCATGTCTCTCTCAAAATATGTGTGCATCAAGGATGATTGTGGCAAACTAAGAAGCAAAGACTCATATCATACAAGACGCTCCAAGCAAAACACACATCATGTGGTGAATAAAAATATAGCCTTAAGTAAATTTATCGATGGATATAAGATGAAAGAGGGGATGCCTTCCAGGGCATCCCCAAGCTTAGTCTCTTTGGCATCCTTGAATATGAATTGGAGTGCCTTGGGAATCCCCAATCTTAGGATCTTTTCAATCCTTATTTCATAGTCCATCAAATCTTTACCCAAAACTTGAAAACTTCACAACACAAATCTTAATAGAAAACTCGTGAGATCCGTTAGTATAAGAAAATAAATGACCACTTTAGGTATTGTTTTTAACTCATTATTTATTTATATTGGTGTTATGCCTACTGTATTCTAACTTCTCCATGGTTCATACCCCATGATACAACCCATAGATTCATCAAAATAGGCAAACAACTCAAAGAAAACAGAATCTGTCAAAAACAGAACAGTCTGTAGCAATCTAAAAACTTCGTATACTTCTGTAACTAAAAAACTTGTGAACAATTAGGAAAACCTGGGAAATTTATATATCAATCTTGTGTGTAAATTTCAGACTCATTCGGAGCTCTAAAAAATTTAGAAAATTCCTGGACTAAGCAAAAGTTTCTGTTTTACAGCAAGATCAAATCAACAACTACCATGGATCACCCCAAAGGTTTTACTTGCACTAATTAAAACACCAAAACACAATTACTACAGAAGTAATAATGTGTTAAACACTCAAAAACATAAGCAAAAACAGAACACAAAAAATAAATTGGGTTGCCTCCCAACAAGCGTTATTGTTTAACGTCCCTAGCTTGGCAAAACGCAATAGATCTAGGCATTGTCATCTTTGATATGCAATCCAAAAGTATCTCTCATAATAGATTCATAAGGAAATCTTATTTTATTTCTAGGAAAGTGTTCCATGCCTTTCCCTAATGAAAATTGAAATCTAATGTTTCCTTCTTTCATGTCAATAATTGCACCAATCGTTCTAAGGAAAGGTCTACCAAGAATAATAGGACATATAGGATTGCAATCTATATCAAGAACAATGGAATATACATGCACATAATTCCTATTTGCAATAATAAGAACATCATTAATCCTTTCCATAGGTTTCTTAATAGTGGAATCCTCAAGATGCAAATTTAGAGAGCAATCATATAAATCATGGTAACCTAGCACATCACATAAAGTTTTCAAAATCGTGAAAACGCTAGCACCCAAATCACACAAGGCATGGAACTCATAATCTTTGATTTTAATCTTAATAGTAGGTTCCCACTCATCATGAAGCTTTCTAGGAATAGAAACTTCTAACTCAAGTTTTTCTTCAAAAGATTTCATCAGCATCAACGATATGTTTAGTAAAAGCCTTATTTTGACTATAAGCATGTGGAGAATTCATCATGGATTGTAACAAGGAAATACAATCAATCAAAGAGCAACTATCATAATTAAAGTCCTTGAAATCCAAAAGAGTGTGTTCCTTGCTATTTAAAGTTTTGACCTCTTCCATCCCACTTTTATCAATCTTAGCATTAAGATCTATAGACTCTAAATCATTAGGATGCCTTTTAACTAAAGTTGAATTATCTCTAGCCCCATCTTTATCAAGATTTATATTGGAAAACAAAGATTCAATAGGAGTCACATCAATCACTTTGAGATCTTCATCATTATTAAAAGATTCTGGCTTAGCGGCCATTTTATTGACTAATGTAGCTTGTTTATAAGAAATTTGGCCTAATAAATCTTTAAGATGAGCAAACTGAGATTTGAAGCCAAAAAACTCTTTAGACATATCATCAAGTTCCTTGTTCATGTATTCAATCATACCCTTTTGTTCTTTAAGCTCGTTTCTAAAGAAGTTATTAAGGTCAAATTGGAGTGAGATGAATCTTTTAACATTATCCTCAGTATCTTCCAACTTCCTAAGATAAGGGTTAAAGTCATTGGGTGGAGCCATAAAGACGAACAAACGAACTAATACACAAGCAAACAAAAGGAAAATGAAAGAAGGGAGGATAAAAAGGCAAATCTTTTTGGTATTTTCTGAAAATCGTTTTATAAGTGGGGGAGAGGAAAACGAGAGGCAAATGGCAAATAATGTAGATGCAAGAGATGAGTTTGTGATGGGTACTTTGTAGGCTTGATGTGTATCCTCCCCGGCAACGACGCCAGAAATCCTTCTTGCTACCGCTTGAGCATGCGTTGGTTTCCCTTGAAGAAGAAAGGGTGATGCAGCGAAGTATATAAGTATTTCCCTTAGTTGTTGAGAACCAAGGTATCAATCCAGAAGGAGGAACAAGCAAGTCCCCAATGGATGCACCTACACAAACAATCAAACTCTTGCACCCAACGCTATAAAGGGGTTGTCAATCCCTTCACGATTATTTGCAAGGATTAGATCTGATAGAGATAGATGTAAACGAGAATGGAAAGTAAAAGGTAAATAAATTGCAGGAAAGTATTTTTTGTTTATAGATCTGAAAATATATTATGGAAAGTAGACCCGGGGGCCATATATTTCACTAGAGGCTTCTCTCTTGAAGGAAAATATCATGGTGGGTAGACAAATTACTGTCAAGCAATTGATAGAAAAGCGAATAATCATGTAGTTATCCAAGGCAATGATCATGCATATAGGCATCACGTCCGTATCAAGTAGACCGAAATGATTCTGCATCTACTACTATTACTCCACACATCGACCGACTCCTGCCTGCATCTAGAGTACTAAGTTCATGAAGAACAGAGTAACACATTAAGAAAGATGAAATGATGTAGAGGGATAAACTCAATCAATATGATGAAAACCCCATCTTGTTACCCTTGATGGCAACAATACAATACGTGCCTCGCTACCCCTACTATGTCACTGGGTGAGGACTTCGCAAGATTGAACCCAAAACCAAGCACTTCTCCCATTGCAAGAATTACCAATCTAGTTGGCCAAACCAAACCAATAACTTAAAGAGACTTACAAGGATATGAAATCATGCATATAAGAATTCAAAGAAGATTCAAATAAGATTCATGGATAATCTGAACATAAACTCACAATTCATCAGATTTTGACAAACACACCACAAAATAGGATCACATCGGATAGATCCCCATGAAGATCATGAAGAACATGGTATTGAAGATCAGAGAGAGAGAAGAAGCCATCTAGCTACTAGCTATTGACCCGTAGGTCTATGGTGGACTACTCACGCATCATCGGAGGGGCAATGGAGTTGATGTAGATGCCCTCCGTGATCGAAAACCCCTTCGGCAGATTATCGGAAAGGCTCCAAGATTGCATCTCTCGGGAACGGAGGCTTCTGGCAATGGAAATGTATTTGCGTGGCTTGTTCTGATGTTGGGGGAATATTTGGTTATTTATAGGACGAAGAATAGGGTTAGGAGACCTGCCAGGAGACGGCAAGCCTGCTAGGCACGGCCAGGGGGGTGGTCGTGCCTACCTGGCTTGTGACCTCCTGGCAGGTGCCTTGGCGTGCACTCCAAGCCTGGTTGATTTGTTTCCTTCCAGAAAAATTCATTCCGAAGGTTTTATTTCGTTTGGACTCCGTTTAATATTCCATATCCTCAAAACTCAAAACAAGGAAAAAAACAGAAACTGACACTAGGCTCTAGATTAATAGGTTAGTCCCAAAAATAATATAAAATAG
This sequence comes from Hordeum marinum, assembly GCA_022496015.1. Classification (NCBI taxonomy): domain Eukaryota; kingdom Viridiplantae; phylum Streptophyta; class Magnoliopsida; order Poales; family Poaceae; genus Hordeum; species Hordeum marinum. The sequence goes on along the minus strand of CM039672.1, from coordinate 268,664,159 downwards.
CATATAAAACATCCAAAACAGATAATATAATAGCATGACATCATCAAAAAATATAGATACGTTGGAGACGTATCACACACCCATAATGATTTGTTTTCGTTGTGATCTAAGGTATACTCTGGATCTACGATACTATTTTACATGTGATGTTATGGTATTTCATCAAAGTACTGTGTGTGCCAGCATACCGATCCAGGGATGGCACAGAAAGCATAGAGGCGCTGATCCATTTGGGTCAGGTCACTACATTCTAATATTTAGGTTTCTAATAATTTGGTATTGCACGTGTAGGCCTTGTTGTAAGAGGATTACACCCACAGTTCGACCAAATTTTCATGTGGGGAAAGGAGGTGTCCATGAATATCAGTCAATTCAAGGAACTAAAAAAATTGTCAAGATAAAGAAACTAGCGATGAAAAACAATAAGGTATTTGTCTGCACAATGAAGAAGACACCAGTCAACTATAGGATGGTAATATCTCTTTTACCTTGTATTTTTTCCCTTTGTGTCATTTAAATTTTTAGAAAATATACTTATGCATATATTTGTTTCCAGTCCTTTCCCAATTAATTCATCGATGATTACGCCTCAAACCAGCTATATGGTCAAGAGGTGAGGAAGGTATTCATACAATACCCACGGTATAATCTTGAAGTCTTCCTCGGTAGTATGAAGGCTGGGCGGGCAACCATCCACAAGAACTGGCCTAAATTTGCAAGGACCTTCGACATCAGCAAAGGATCAATATTTGCCTTCTGCTTCAACAATTTTCTGGACCAGATTCATCTATCTATTTACCTTCTATGATGCCACTTTCCAAAGGTTTTAGATGTTGCATGTGAAACTTTGGTCTTGTTGTTGTTATTGGGTAGCTAGGTACATGCCCATATTGTGTAACTCAGTGCTGAAGCTATATGATGTTGTACTCTCATGTGATTTCAATTATGAAATCCTGGTTTCCATAATACGAATATGAAATATATTTTGTGCTTGATATGAAATGTCAATTTGATTACTAAATAATAGGGCAATTACGGTGCTTAATGTGTTTTTCTATTGCAGACGGTTTCTTAAATGAACCATGGGCGATGACCTCAACAAACCTACACACTTTCTAGAAAGTTGGTGTGTTAGATCAGTGCAAATCACACATGACTTCCTGCCACAAACTGTGTGTGTTGGGCCACATATCACAAACGTTTCTGGTAGGAACCATGTGTGATGTATTGAGTAACGCAATCGACAGAATTATAACAATCATGTGTGATGGGCGCACGTATCACAGACGGTGTTCTGCAGAAAAAATTGTTTGTGATGTACCATACGAACGGAAACGTATCTTTGGGATTCACTGTGTGGGATTCCAAGTGCATATCACACAACTTCTACAATTTGTCTGTTTGCGATGGGCCACCCAATTGCACATGAGCTCATTTTGCCCAGTGTATGTGACCGGAGGAGGCATCACCGACGATTAACTGTGTCGTGTGGGATAGGCCCCCTATCACACGCACATACATGGTGATAGTTTAAAACTACATCGCGGAAAGGGGCTAAATTCCGTTTGTATAGGAGATGCATGTGCTAGTGATGTCTCCCCGACAACGGCGCCAAAAATTCTTCCTCCTACTTATGAGTGCGTTGGGATTTTCCGCGAAGAGGAGAGGAGATGCAATACAGTAGAGATAAGTATTTCCCTCAGCGAGATCCAAGATTATCGAACCAATAGGAGAACCAAGCAAACTCCTTTCAACAACACCTACACACGCAAAACCAAACACTCGCACCCAATGTGGGCAAGAGGGTTCAACCCTTGAACTCGTTACTTGCAAGGATTAAATCTTGATAGAGATAGATAATGTAAAAGCAACATAAAATAAAAGTAAATAAATTATAGAAAAGTTTTTTTTAGGATTTTTGTATTTATGTTTAAGTAGACTCGGGGGCCATAGTGTTCGCTAGAGGCTTCTCTCTCAAAAATAGCATACGGTGGGTAGACATATCACTGTTGGGCAATTGGCAGAATTGCGCATAGTTATGACATTGTTATTCACGATAATGATCATGTATATAGGCACCACATTTATAAACAAATAGACCAAAACGATTCTGCATCTACTACTATTACTCTACCAATCAACTGACTCATGCATGCATCTATGGTATTAAGTTCATGAAAAACAGAGTAATGCTTGGAGCAAGGTGACATGATGTAGACAAAATAAGACAAGCAATATGTTTAGATCCCGTCGTTTTATCATTAACGACAACAATACAAATATGTGTCTTGTCCCCTTTTGTCACTGGGATATAGAGCACTTCAAGATTGAACCCATTACAACACACCACTCCCACTGGAGATAAATAAATCAATTTGGCCAATCCAAACCGATAGATAGGAGACAAATACGAAGCTATAACAATCGTGCATAATAGAATTCAGAAAATACTCAATTACTTCTAGTGAATAATCTGATCATAAACCCACAATTCACCGGATCCCAACAAACACACCGTAAAAGAAGATTACATCGGGTAGATCACCACGAGAATCATGGTGAGCATGGTATTAAATATCAAAGAGAGAGAAAAGGCCATCCAAGTACTAGCTATTGACCCATAGGTCTGTGGTGGACTACTCATGCATCATCACAGAGGCGGCAAGGTTGATGTATATGGCCTCCATGGTCGATTTCCTCTCCGACAGAGTACCAGAAAATGTCTCCAGATGCCTCCCATCGAAACAGAGGCTTTCGGCGGTGGAAAAAGTGTTTCCGGTGGCTCTCTGTTGGTTTCTCAATTTTAGAGAATTTATAAAGATGGAATCAGGTCAAACTGAGCCACGAGGGGCCCATAAGGTAACATGACATGCCTACCCCCTTGGGCGCGCCCTATTGCCTTGTTGTCCCCTCGTCTCACTTCCCGACTTCTCCCAAAACTTCTTGGATCTCTTTTATCCAGAAAAAAAATCGTCAAAAAGTTTTGTAACATCTGGACTTTGTTTGATATAGATTTCCTGGAAACCGAAAACAGGCAAAGAAACAGCAACTAACACTTGTCGCTGGGTTAAAAAGTTACTTCCCAAAAATGATATAAAATAGAAAATAATTGCATATAAAATATCCTAATTGATAATATAATACCATGGAACAAAATTATAGATACGTTGGAGACGTATCAATTGTCTTATTTTGTCTAAATCATATCACCTTGCTCCAAGCATTACTATGTTTGTCATGAAGTTAATACCATAGATGCAGGCAAGATTCGGTCAATTGGTGGAGTAATAGTAGTAGACGCACAATCGTTTCGGTCTACTTATTTATGGACATGATGCCTATATACATGATCATTGTCGTAAATAAGATGTCATAACTATGCACAATTATGTTAATTGCCCGACGATAATTTGTCTAGCCACCGTATGCCATATTCAAGAGAGAAGCCTCTAGCGAAAACTATGCCCCTGGGTCTAGTTAAACATGAATACAAAAACCCTAAAAATACTTTTCTGCAATTTATTTATTTTTATTTTATTTTGCCTTTACATTATCTATCTATATCAAGATTTAATCCCTGCAAGTAACGAGTTTAAGGGGTTTGGCAACCCTCTTGCCTGCGTTGGGTGCAAGTGCTTGGTTTCGTGTGTGTGTGTAGATGTTATTAAAAGGAGTTTGCTTGGTTCTCTTATTACTTCGATAACATCGGTTCTCACTAAGGAAAATACTTACCTCTATGTGTTGCATGTCCTCTCCTCTTCCGGGAAAATTCCGAATGCAGCTCACAAGTAGCATATGTTACTCTCTACTATAGAGGTAGTAAAATACGCTAGTAACATATGCATGTTACTAGTCTAAGTTACTCTTCACTATGGGTAGTATTATTGGATACATCGATCTTGGCAAGGATCAGGGGTAGCGCCATACATGGGTCGGGCCCGCGCCAACCTCAACCCAAACATGATGAACAATGTTAAGTAGTAGGGACCATGCCTCCTAAAAAATAGTAGGGACCACACGACAAGCGTGGCAGAAGCAATCCCAAACAGACAAATTAGTTAACTGGTAATGGGAAGGTGACTCTCTCACATGCCTGTCAAAAATAATGTTAAGTAGTAGGGAAATTGCTCCTTGTGTGGAGCGTATGTACCCTAAGCCACCGCACGGTAAATCATTGGTGTGTGCGTATGTGGAATTTATTTTTCCGATATTTTTTGCCATGCTTTTCTGTTATGGTAATATAAGAAATACTCATACAAAAAGTTTGGCCAAGAAATGACTTTCATGGCATTCTTAATAGAAAAATAATCAAAATCAACACTATATACAAGTTACTATTCATACTACATGTATTTTTCTCCATGATATACTCGGGGATGGCTATTCAACCGGGAGGGGTGGGGTGAAAAGATTGAGATCGAGCGTTCTGAAGCTCGGGCACATAGGAGTAAACTCTGATATAGTTATATGTTGATAAAATTTGAATGTTTTTTATGTGGCATAATGTACTCACATGATTTCTATTTTCTTGTGCAATCAATAAAACCTCGAGGTAAAATAAGAGCACGTGCTTAGATAAAAGTGCTCCACAACTATGGACAATATAGGACTGCACTTAAAGCAACCCATGAAGATATATTCCAAAGTTCCCCAACAATATATTAAGGGCTAGCACCCTATAGAAAATTAAGTACAAAGAGGACAATTTCGGTGGTTAGGCCACGGTGATGACTTCCACCTCCCGACGGCTATGTGAAGGTCAACGTGGATGCAGTGTCATGGTCTAGTGAACATGGAGCCGTTGGCGCGGTATGTCATGGCAGAGCTGGTTCTTTCCTAGGTGCGTTGACCGTGTTGTTTCCAAACATTGATGACCCACCAACACTTGAGGCTTTGGCAAAACAGGGAAGCATCGACACTCACGGAGGACCTCTACATTCTTCATATTTTTGTTGCATCTGATTTCCAGGTGGTAGTCAAATCTATCAATGCGGATACCATACACGGTAGTGAAGCTAGCATTTGAGAACAAGATGGTCCGTCCCTCCAAAAAAATTGATAAAAAATATGACATGTGTTCGGTTCATCTACAGACTACATGATATCAATGCATAACAAAAAAGAAACCTAAATCAGAAATTGGTAAGGCCGCAAGGGAATACATTGCACTATTGAATGTATATGAAGATAGAACCTGAATAACATGGACATAAGAAATAAACTTCAAGTACAAGTATCATACCGTCTTCGGCTAGAAGAACGGCCACTCGAGGTGCTTCGGTTGCCTTGGCTGCTCAGCCAAGAAGACCACCAAGTTCCTCACACTTTTGATAACAGAGGACAATTCTAATTTATCTCATGGTCGAGCATCACAAACAAGAGGGAGTAAGATCTACACTTACATTTGAAGGGGCGTCAGGTGACTGGGGCAGGGGTGCAACTGCGTAGGACAGGAACGCAGACATATTGTAGGGGGGGGGGGGGGAGGAGAGGCAGGATCTTCGGTGGTTGAGCTAAAGCTGGCGGCCATCAAGAGCGGACAGGAGGGCCAGGGCATGGCCTGGGAGGACGTCGCGAGTTGGGATGAGGTGGCTGTGGGTTGTGCGTTCAACGCGTGATAAACATGTACGTGTTATTGCTATATTTTTTCTCTATCCAATTAAGGATCCTTAGGTACATAAACTGATCCAAAATTTTAGGATGAGCCCTGTAGTCCCGTCCCTGATCATACTACATTAAATAACGATACATTTTTTTTCTATTAAAAATTTACTCATGAATTTAGAAGTTCGAATTTTGAAACTCATGATATAGGAAATCATGTACTTTTTGTTGAGGTTGACCGTCATGTTTGGCTGAACAATTCCGGTGACCTTTAGTTTGTGCTTGTAAATATGTGACGAATGAATAAAAGCTTTGCGAGGTTGTTTAAATAAAGATAAAAGCGTTCGGGGAGGTTGAGCGGGAGCGGTTAGAAAATCGGACACGACCAGCACCTTTCTCCGTGTTCGTGTTAATGGCGCAGCGCGGCAATGGCCGCTTCGAAGGTTCCACCACTTCTCCACCCGACGCCTCTCTTCCAGCCATTGGCACATGAGCTCCACCTCTCAAGCCGCGCTCTCGCCGAGTCCCGATGTCACGGGCACCTCCCGCGCTGGCGGCTCCGGCCAACTCCACGTTCTCCCACCTCTTCCAGCTCTGCGCCCGCGGCGGCCGCGCTGCCCTCGACGCCGGGCGCGCCGCGCACGCACGCATGCTCGTGTCCGGGTTCGTCCCTACAGCCTTCGTCTCTAACTGCCTCCTGCAGATGTACGCCCGCTGCGCGGACGCCGCGTACGCTCGCAGGGTGTTCGACGCGATGCCCCACAGGGACACAGTCTCGTGGAACACCATGCTCACCGCGTATTCGCACTCCGGGGACATAGCGACCGCGGTATCACTGTTCGATGCAATGCCGAATCCGGATGTCGTGTCATGGAACACGCTCGTCTCAAGCTATTGTCAGCATGGCATGTATGGCCAGTCTGTGGCCCTGTTTCTGGAGATGGCTCGCTCTGGTGTTGCCTCCGACCGGACAACGTTCGCTGTCCTTCTGAAGTCGTGCGGTGCTCTGGACGACTTGGCACTCGGTGTGCAAATCCACGCATTGGCGGTGAAGGCAGGGTTAGATATTGATGTCCGGACTGGGAGTGCTCTCGTGGACATGTATGGCAAGTGCAGCAGTTTGGATAACGCATTATTATTCTTTTATCGAATGCCTGAGAGGAACTGGGTCTCGTGGGGTGCAGCCCTTGCCGGGTGCGTTCAGAATGAGCAGTACACGCGTGGGTTGGAGCTGTTCATGGAGATGCAGAGGTCAGGGATGGGGGTGAGTCAGCCGGCTTATGCCAGTGTCTTTAGATCTTGTGCAGCAAAATCATGTCTGAGCACTGGCAGGCAGTTACATGCACATGCCATAAAGAATAACTTCAGAACTGACCGTATTGTTGGGACAGCTATTGTGGATGTTTATGCTAAGGCTAATAGCTTGGTGGATGCTAAAAGGGCATTCTTTGGGTTGCCCAGCCATACAGTGCAAACGTGCAATGCCATGATGGTTGGGCTTGTGCGTGCAGGGCTTGGAAATGAAGCCTTGGAACTGTTTCAGTTCATGACCAGGTCAGGCATTGGTTTCGATGCAGTCAGTTTATCGGGCGTCTTCAGTGCTTGTGCAGAGATTAAGGGGTATTTAAAAGGGCTACAAGTCCACTGCTTAGCAATGAAATCAGGTTTTGAGACGGACATCTGTGTCAGAAATGCAATTCTTGATCTGTATGGGAAGTGCAAAGCATTGGCAGAAGCTTACTATATCTTCCAGGATATGGAGGAACGAGATTCAATCTCTTGGAATGCTATTATTGCTGCTCTTGAGCAAAATGGGCGCTATGAGGACACTGTAGTTCATTTTAATGAGATGCTGCGCTTTGGTATGGAACCTGATGATTTCACATATGGTAGTGTCCTTAAGGCTTGTGCAGCTTTACAATCTTTGGAGTTTGGTTTGATGGTTCATGACAAGGTTATCAAGTCAGGACTTGGTTCAGATGCTTTTGTAGCTAGCACTGTTGTTGACATGTACTGTAAATGTGGTATGATGACAGATGCTCAGAAACTCCATGACAGAATTGGGAAGCAAGAACTTGTTTCATGGAATGCCATCATGTCAGGTTTTTCACTGAACAAACAGAGTGAGGATGCCCAGAAAATCTTCTCACAGATGTTAGATATTGGACTTAAGCCTGATCATTTCACCTATGCTACAGTTCTTGACACTTGTGCTAACCTAGCTACCATTGAGATCGGGAAACAGATCCATGGTCAGATAATTAAGAAAGAAATGCTGGTAGACGAATATATATCCAGCACCCTTATAGACATGTATGCCAAGTGTGGGTACATGCAAGACTCACTGCTAATGTTTGAGAAGGCACAGAAACGGGATTTTGTGTCATGGAATGCTATGATATGCGGTTATGCGCTGCATGGTCAAGGAGCAGAAGCACTCAAGATGTTTGATAGGATGCAAAGGGAGGATGTGGTTCCGAACCATGCAACTTTCGTTGCTGTGCTCCGGGCTTGCAGCCATGTTGGTCTGCTGGATGATGGATGTTGTTACTTCCATCAGATGACCACCCGCTACAAACTGGAACCACAACTGGAGCACTTTGCTTGCATGGTAGATATACTAGGACGATCAAAGGGACCACAGGAAGCTCTGAAGTTTATTGGCACCATGCCTTTTGAAGCGGATGCAGTCATCTGGAAGACTCTCCTAAGCGTTTGCAAGATCCATCGGGATGTTGAGGTCGCTGAACTTGCTGCCAGCAATGTTCTACTACTGGATCCTGAGGATTCTTCAGTTTACATTCTTCTGTCAAATGTATATGCAGAATCAGGGAAATGGGCTGATGTTTCAAGGACAAGAAGGTTAATGAAGCAGGGAAGGCTTAAGAAGGAACCTGGCTGTAGCTGGATTGAGGTGCAAAATGAGATGCATGGATTCCTTGTAGGAGATAACGTCCATCCGAGATCGAGGGAGCTGTATGACATGCTGCATGATTTGATTGATGAGATGAAACTGTCTGGATATGACCCTGATTCAGCTTCTTTTGCTGAGGTTGGCGAAGAGGGCAGTGCATCCGAGCAAAATGATTTACTTGGAATGGTTGGTGGCTAGTCAGTCCTGTATTGAGGTTCTAATCTACTATTTTTTTACAAAGCTCTGAACTTAATCTCCCCTGTAGCTGAGACAGTGATACGGCAAAAGATGCTGAGGCAGAATTCTGAAACTGTTTTCTCTGGCATGTCACTGTACCGTAAAATGATTTTGTTGATCTCATGAGTGTATGAAATTCACAAACATTGGAAGACAAACTGGTGCACATATTTTGCTATATATATGACAGACTTGGCAATTGTGATTGTTTCCGCCATTTATGCCGGTACAGGCTTGTATAAAGGCACTTGACCGAATGTAGCAGAAGAGTAAGTGCAAATGCAGCCTGTTTTCCTTTCTGCACAATTATAATTTGCTGCTGCTGCTGATGCCATGTTTCAGCTTTCTGATTAGGTTGAGCGAGCTTATTTGTCATACAGTTTCTCTAAAGCAGAATCCGGGGATAGTATTTGATATGCTTGTACACCAGACGTTTTGACAAGAAGCTTGGGATTATAACAAGGGAAGTCAAACTTTCCAGAAGATGCAAAGGTCTTGCAAGCATTATCCAGTGCTCAAGAGAGGTAATCTTATCCGGTTTAGTGCATCTGTATTTCCTATCGTTACTGAGTGTTCATACAAATTGAAGTACTACATTGGTTACTAAAACGAATTTGGTTCTGGCTGTTCAGTATGGTATCGTTGGTATTTTCATAGTGTGGTAATGCTGGACTGCCAGTAGCATATTATAGTGAACTCTTGCCGCAACCCTTCTGTCATATCCCAAAATTCATGTCATATCCCAAATTTCATATTATATCATAACTCATAGGTGTTTCCATAGTAGTCTCCAAATTTCATATTATATTCGTTACATTCTAGCTTTCTAGGTACTCTTAGCACAAGATGTGCATGTTTACTCCAAAAATAGACGTGTAAAACACGAAGTTACCCAAACATTCATGGTGATGTCCCACCTTCATGAGAGTTGTTTTAGCATGAATGCTCAAATTGGGAATTTGCAGAAGTTGCACGAAAAAAAATAAAAACATGACTAAATGAGTTGACACTCACGGTGCCAATATAGAGTTTCATGGAGTGTAGAAGTTTCATCAGTCTAAATGAAGTTAAACAGAGTAGCTTACATTCATATATTGGTTGTCAGATACATGCAAGCCTGCACCAGGAAAACAAAACTGTTTGGCAGTTTGTAAAAGAAACTGAATAATAAGAATCCTATATGCCTAAGAGATTAATTCCGACTATCTTATTTATCTCGGCATGCAGCCTATCCACATCAGCAATCCGCCACGTCAGCGTCTCTTGATGTGCAGCGTTCCATTTGTAGAAAGTAAAAGTGATTGCAAGAACTAATTGATTCTTATTGATTCCAAACTATTTATACAAGAGGCAGTTACAATATTGTGAGAGAAAATCTAATTGCAAGAAGCGGTTGCTAGAGTATGAGACAAAATGACAACTTCAATTAGCGGTTGCTAATATGCGAGAGAGATTACAACTGCTAATGGCAGTTAAGGATTACTATGTCGGCTCCTAATCAACACATGATAATTAGTAATTTAACACGTGATCTAAACCTATTCCTAACACTTCCCCTTAGATCACACATCTTCTAGAAGTATCCATCATCTAGAGCTTCTTGTATATTTCATCATATAGAGCTTCTTGTATATTCGTCATCCAGCTTGAGAATCATTTGTACAATTTCAGAATCTTGCCCAAAAACCCCGTGGAAAAAATATGAGGAGCAACAGATACACCATTGAAAACTCCTTTAAAACCTGGTGGAAAAAGTATAAGGAGAAAACAATGTGGTATAGTTTATATTGCCTCATTAAAAACCTCTTATGAGAAACCTGATGGACAAACTCATAAACGAAAATAGTACAATATTTATAATCGGATGATAATTAATGAGTTATAGTTCTAGGAGTTTTCTCCCCTTGATATTTGCAAATCTCGAAAACGTCTCATACCAATTCCGTGAATACACTTCTGGAATGTTGAATTTGGTAAAGACTTTGTGAACAAATCTGCTAGATTGTCACATGATTTGGTTTGCAAAATATCAATTTCTCCATCTTTCGATAATTCATGAGGAAAGAACTTAGGAGAAATGTGTTTTGTGATATTACTTTTTATATAACCCATTTGTGAGCAATGCAAGCTGCATTATCTTCATAGATAATAGTGGTGATCCTAATGAACCAACACCACATGAAGTTTGAATGTGGTTAATCATCCCATGAAGCCATACACATTCTCCTGATGCTTCAAATAATGTGACAATTGATTAATTTCAGAATGATTAGTGGAAGTTGCTACGAGAGTGTTTTGTTGACTTCCATGAAAAAGCAGTTCCACCATATAAGGATACGAAACCTGTGTGTGACTTGACATTGTGAGGATCAGATAGATAGATAGTGTCAGTATAACCTACTATAGTCATATCTTGGTTTAGAATAAGCCAAGATCTTTTGTGCCATGTAAATATCTAAGGATATTCTTCACTCTTGTCCAATGATGTTTTGTTGGAGCAGCTCTATGTCTAGCTAGTAAATTTACCACAAATGCAATATCAACCCCGGTGCAATTTTCAAGGTACATTAGCGGAAAAGTGGCACTGAGATACGTGAACTCAGGTGCTAATATCTCTTCATCATCATCCGGAGGTCTGAAAGGATTTTTATTCATATCAATGGATCTGACAACCATGGGTGTTTTGGATGGATATGATTTATCCATATTGAAATTTTCCATAACCTTTTTAATATAAGCATGTTGGTGTGCTAATATTCATGAGGAAGGTGCTCAAGCTGTAGTCCTAAGCATAATTTGGTCTTTCTCAAATCTTTCATCTTAAATTCCGTCATTAGATGACTGTGTGCTTCGTCTATATCTGGTGTACTTCCAATGATATTAAGGTAATCAACGTACACAGAGATGACACAAAATCCATGTGAGTACTTCTTTATAGATACACAAGGACAGTCATCATTATTTGAGTAACCTTTCAGAAGAAGGAACTCACTCAATCGGTTATACCACACTCTACCCGACTGTTTTAAGCCATAAAGTGACTTTTGCAATTTACACAATATGCGTTGCGGTTTGCTTTGGGATTCCTCATTTTAAGTCCTTCAAAGACTTCCATATATATGTCCCATTTGAGCGACCCATATATGTATGCAATCATTACGTCCATTAACTACATAGATAAATTCATTTGTACCGCCAAAGGTATTAAGTATCAAAACGTTATTCCACTAATGACGGGAGAGTATGCATCATTGTAATCGATGTCAGGTCTCTACGTGAACCCTTGTGCTATAAGTTTCACTTTGTATCTACCACCTCATTGTTTTCATTTCTTTTTCGAACAAAAACCCATTTTGCTTCCACGGGGAAGACACTCTGAGGAGTAGGTATTACTGAGGAAAATACCTCTCTTTGTTGAGCGAGCATGGTTCTTGCCTCAATTGCTTCCTTCCATTTAGGCCAATTAGGGTGCTTGTGGCACTCCTTGACGGACTTTGGTTCTGGATCTAGTTGAAGGGTTTCAACAATTTTAGAGTCGAAGTATATGTCGACTAGTGTAGTCTCTGTCGTATGATTTTCCTGAGTCTATATAGTTTATGGAAATTTCTTTAATACCTCCAGACTCTGTGATTTCCCACAACAATAGAGTCATGGTGTTCCAATGTCCCAACAATTATGTTTGTATGCACATTTGTGCTAGATTCGAGATGTTGAGCATCTAGTTGGTGTCCTTTGACTTGAGGTTGAATTGCATTTACTGGTAGAGGATTTGATTTCCTCTTTTTTCGTAGAGGCTTTTGAGAAGCTATATTCCGGTTAACCAGATTTCTAAATTAATGCTGCTGTTGTAGCACTCTCATTGAGGGGTGGAAACTGCACAAGGTCTTCTCAGTAAGATCCGCTTCGAAAATTGCTTGATTGCTAAACCTTAGTTTAGAGTTAACCTTGTGAACTTAGAGTTACATGCTACCACAGATTTGAAATCTTGGAACCTTATGAGGGATCATTCTCTTTGGGCTTCTGGCAGCATAATTGCTCTTTGTTGGTCATATCTCTCCTCGAGAGAGTTCCATAAAGCAAGTGAGTCTTCCTCCATTAAATATTCTGTTTTAAAATTTGGACAGAGGTGATGCCTTATAAAACTTGATGTTGTATATTTGGCTACTTGTGGTATTTCCTCAGTGCCTTTAGCAGGTGTGATAACTGTGGAACCAAGCTTACGAGATTCTAATGTTATCTTGGTATCCATAGCCCATGATAAATAATCACTTCCATGTTAATACATGTTAGGAATAGGATTAGATCACGTGTTAAATTACTAATTACCATGTGCTAATTAGGACCCGACTTTGTAATCCCTAACTGCCATTAGTAGTTGTAATCTCTCACATGTTAGCAACTGCTAATTGCAGCTGCCATTTTGTCTCACTCTTTAGCAACCACTACTTGCGGTTAGAATTAATCTGACAAACTTGTAACTGCCTCTTGTATAAATAGTCTGAGATCAATGAGAATCACAAGAGTTCAATCGTTCACGTTTACTTTTCACATGTTATCACATTGTCTCCGCCGAGAGTGTCATCACGGGGAAGAAAGGAGAAAGGTAAGAACCATGGCAGGAAAGGACTCGCCAACTGCCGTCATTGGCTTTTGTTTTTGCCCGCTTCATCCTCAAAGAAAGTCGTCACTTTCCTCGCACCCAGCGCCACCGCAATGTTGCACGTCGCCATCATGTTCCTGGTCCAAGCAATGGCCCTTGTCGCTGCTTCTTCGCCAGAACCATCGCCATGTGTGGGTATGCATGCCACGGCAACCCACCCACTTCGTGGGCATGAACCAACAATGCACCAGGCTGGTCCTTCCGCTCCGGAAGCTGTTGTCAACCAAGACGTACGTGCACTGCACCATGCCGAGCCTCCGGCTCCGGCCGTCGACCATGTCGTACCAACAACTCCACCATCTGCTTTTGCCATCCATCTGATGGATTGGCTGCTTGCAGGCCCGTTAGCACCATTTCTGGGAGAAGAGGAGAACTACGACCTCGCGCCGTCGCCTCTGCCTCTGCGAGCATGGTTTTAGACCACACCCAAAGCGTGCAGGCACTCCACCTCCGTGGCTGGCACTGACGGACGAACTGCTGGAGCACTTCCTCCTGGATACAGCCCCGTCCCGGACTTCCGTCCCCGACGCTGGCAGCGAAAACCGCGGCTATACCGTCATCCCCGACCTGAACATGGCAATCAAGGTTGAAGACGTCGAGGTGGAAGACGAGGGCTCGTCGATGACGAGACCACCTCCTCCGGCGCCACCTTCGGAAGCCCGTCAGATCTTGCGCTACTTCGCCACGACAATTGAGCAACACCACACAACCCTCCGGGGCGCATGGTCGCCGGACGCCCTCGGCCTCACCGCCCCCCTCGGGGCGAGCAACATCAGAGGTCGTGGTGCAGCGCGGGGCGCACCTGCCTCCTTTGAAGACGACATGCGCAGGGAATGGGCCGACGAGCGGCAGTGCATGGCACCCGGTCGAACAAAGAGGGGATCGGGAGTGGCGGTGGGAAGGAGAAACCCTAGCTCGTGCCCTCCTTATCCCTCCTTTTGTCGGTGACGGGCCAGCCCAACTCGCCCCCTTGTCTCACCCGAACAGACATGTGGGTCGAATGGCCTAAAGGGCCTCAGCCCAGGTTACTTCGGCTTGCAGGCCAATAACCGAAAAAAGAGGCTGCTGGTGCTGTGGCGTTTCACCAGAAAAGAGCTCATAGTATCCGTATATTGCAGAGTAGCCGATTCTATTTATTTCAGAGTGTTATTTTATTGTGTTTAGAACCTCTGGTTTGTCTCTAAATTATGCTCAGTCGTGTACTGTATTGTAAGTTCATATTTTAGATCATGTATTGTCTTGAATAAAGTTTCAGACTATTTGGCTGAGCTTTTGGTTGGGCTTTTTCCAACTGCAGTTGTGGCTTTCGGCTTCCGGCTTCGAAGCCAAAAGCTCCTATTTAGGGGATTCCGGCTGCAGCTGTGGCTTCCGGCTACGGTTGTGACAAGGTCAAAAGCCGCAGCTGCAGCCGGAAGCCCCTAAATAGGAGCTTTTGACTTCGAAGACGGAAGCCGGAAGCCGCAGCTGCAGCTGGAAAAAGCCCAACCAAACAACATATTCTATATGATTGTTTTAGCATCTTTTTAGAATATGTACTTCTTAAGTACAACAATATTATTATTTTACAATTCAAAGTTTGGGATCACAAGGTAATTGCGGCATCTACTGCACTTTGCATATTATCCTCATTCATGAAAGATCTACATTTTGCCTTTTTCTTTTGTTTTGGCAAAATGAATATCTTCGAGTGCTCTCCCACACTTGCTAATTGGTGTGACCACCTCAAATATTTTATTAGCAATCAAAATGTAACAATGTAATCTACTGCATCAAATTGCAGACCATCCACTATTGTTGTGAGGTTTACATCTTGTCATTTGACAGATGATCATCTTCAAAGTGATTTTTTAAATGTAGTGTGACACACGGTAATAGAAATATGAACATCTACTGGTAAAAGCCAGATTATATTCTCTATTATTGTGAGATCTACATCATAACGACGACTATCTTCAAAGAGTCATCTATATAAGATGAGATCTACACATATAAGTATAAAGCACCAGCTGTACTTAAAAAAAACTTTGCTCCTCCGAAGCATTTGTCGTTACTTAGATTTTACTCTCATAGTAAAAATTAATTCATGCATGATCACAACATGCAGGAAATGGTTGGCGTTATGAATAGAGAATTTCATGAACTTGAGCTAGATGGTAGTAATTATTTATAATGGGCTATGGATACCAAGATAGCATTAGAATGTCGTAAACTTGGTTCACAATTATCACACCTGCTGAAGGTGCTGAGGAAATACCGCAAGCACCAAAGACTTAATTTTGTTTCGTTCAGAATTAGGTCTTTCCACTTTAATGCCTCTGTTGCCAGTTATTTTGCGTTATATTGACTGATGTGCCGTTCCCTTCCTCTGACTTTAGAACTATGATGTTTCAAATAGTATACAAGTTTGCAAATTGCTCCATTGAACAAGCTTAGGACACAAGTGCTCTTCCCAACAGGTTATTATGTAAGTGCCGCAACTTCAATCCATCGATTGGTATGCCTTTGCAAAGTTTATGATAGATATAGAAGCATCATATTCATAATTGAACATCTGCATATCTTAAATATTTTAGAATTGACCTGCTATTTCATGAATACGTTATTTCATGCAGTACACAATATACGTGCTTCTTATTCTCTATTAATAGTTTGACATATTGTTGTTAATTGCCCTAAGAGATCTTGATTTTACATTTGTATACATTTCTTCTTGTATGCTGCATCCTGCCCATTTGGAGAAGGTATAATAAATTATTATTGCGCTCATCTATTTTGTGACCATTCATGTATGCGATATTGTTTTTCTCCGTTCCCTTCATCTATTAGCAAAATGCATGCTATTTTCCATTAGGCGACTTTTCTTACACTTATTTATTCCTTGCGGAGTGTGGCAATAGAGATCAATAGATACACTTAGTTGTTTGCTTATCCAAGAAGAACCAGTTAGAAGCCGAGGTTAGCTCTGAAAATTTAGTGTTCAGCGCTGTTGTTTCCATGCTTTAGGATAAGTTATATATGTTTTACAGCCGAAACAAGATTCAGTTAGTTTGACTACCGAAAAAAAAAACGTTTCACTTAGTTTTGTTATAATATTTTCATTAGATACATATGATTGCAGTTATTAAGTCCATTCCACATTTTTTGTCATACATAGTTGCAACTTAAAGATGGCCATTTTGTCGTTAATGCAGTTTCAAATTAATCATGGAGGTTATTTGTATCGATTCCAAGTTCCTAACGGAACATAACTCCCTTTTATAGACAACGTCTATAGATAATATGTAACTAAAGCATTGGTGAGGACGATTCTTCATATATGCAGTGCTAAGGATCAAGACAATGAAATATCATTGAAATATATTGCAACCCTTTCCCGTAACAACACATGGGGTATCCTCTAGTAGTAGATATCAGGCGCTGCATGCTTATGCCGGGGGTAGAGATTTCGGTGACTGGAATTTAGTTGCATGCCTGCATTCAGTGTCTCAAACATCAGGCACTCTCGATACTTAGTCTGCTATAGTTACTACCAATCCTCATGTTTGACAAGCAATCATGCACTTTGCCTTCCAAATGACTTGGCCTTCACTTGCCATCCTCGCTCATGTAGCTTACATGGCCCGTTGGCCACATGTTCTCTACTTTCTTTCAAGTTTCCCCCTTTTGTGACAGAACGTAAAGATGGGAAGTAGCAGTGATTTTGAAGGTTTTGCCGATGCAGGTAAAGTGGAGGAGAAATCTTGATGCGTATATTGAGAAGTATTGGAAAGCACCCACCAAGCAATGACCAGTCAGGCGGTTACAAGTACTCCAAGAAACTAGCAGGAAAGCTGCAACCACGCTCACTAACAGCGGCGCATAAGCTCTGGTAGGGTCTATGAAGCTGAATGTTGATTCTGCTTTTGATTTATGATCAGCTGAGGGAGGGAACATGAGCAGTTCCACGAGACTCGCTCCATTGCTCCTGGCTGGAGGATCCACCGTCTTGGTACATGACGCAAACCGTGCTTGCTAGTTACTGAAGTCTATTTGCCGTCAAAAAGGAAAAAGGAAACTGTTGCGCATAAAGCTCGCTAGACTCACTACTGAATCAACTGGAGAACGACCGTAATGTATACTACTCCATCCGTCATTTTTATTATGGGACAGAGGGAGTATCAACCACATACATGGTTTATACAGTTTATACTGTAGTTGAGAGCTCCCAGTAAAGCTTTGCTTTATTTGTCTTTGGAAAAAGTTCGTGCTTCACACTTTACTATAATCCGCGCTACGTGTCTCCGTACCCGTGCCGATGTCATTGGTGGTAGAGAGGGCGGGCTGCCTCCCTTGCAGACGAATGCAAGCGACCCACAGCCATGAAGTGGATGTGCCAACCGCAGCGTCAACTGACCCGCCGCAGTCCACAGTGCCGCCAGCACGGGATGCCACGCTGCAGCGCATGCAGCAGGCCGACATTGGAGCCAAAGGAAAACGTGTCCTCCGTCGCCGTGCAAAGCTTGGAGCCCAAGAGAATAAGAAAAACCTAGTGTGTGCTGACTGTTAGAGATATATTTTGATTACATATATTTGATAGTTTAGAATTTATAATTCGTCTTTTACCTGTGATATCAGCCTAACCGATTGGTCCGTGATGCAATTACCCTATCAAACTAAACCAGGGCATAACCCGGGCCGGGACGGGTTTCGGGTGGGCTTGAAAAAGCCCGAATGAGAAAACTCAGGCCCGAGCCCAGCCTGGTCCAGCCGTCGGGCCTGACAAATCGGCCTGAATTCGGCCCAAACCTGGAAAGCCAATAAAGCCTCGCCGGTCCGGCCTGATCTAGGCTAAAAATTTGTGTTTTACAAGCCCGTGCCCGGCCTGGTCTGCTCATCGGGTTCGCTTTCCAGGCCCGATCCCGCCTCGATGGCACGATCAGGCCCGGCCCGACCCAGGATTTTCAGGTCGGGTCGGGTCGGACCGGCCGGGCCGGGCTGCCCATGCCTAGGCGTATATCAAACCAGTGCATCGCTGTCGGGGATACACAAAATAGGTAGGCCCATGAAGGGTCGAAATATCATAACAGCATGGGGTCCACATTTCAGGTGGGTCCAGATAAATACATTCATAATATTCACTCGGCGGTACAAACCACTCGGCAGTACGGCTCACTCGACAGTACGACTCACTCGGATATGCTAGGACCAACAGTCGGCAAGCCAGTCGAAGCATAGAGAAGGTTCTGCAGTGGGCCGACATTATGACATCAATGTCCCATTTTGTAACATAGGAGGTGAGGGGGTGGCGCACTCTATATAAGCCACCCCCACCACATAGCTCAGGGGCTTCTCTTCCCTGGGCTCTCTCTCGCCATTAGTATCAGGACTTAGCTCAGGCATGGAGATCCGTTCTCCTTCCTTCCTCTCAAACACACCATGTAACTCATGTTCATGAGGAATAAGCAAAGCCTCTTCGGAGCACGAGACGTAGGGTTGTTATCTCCACCGTGAGAGGCCCAAACTCGCTAAAACCACCGTGTCACCCATTTGCATCTCGATAGATCATGCTCCGTTATCCTACCCCTCTCTAATGTCAGAATCGCTCCCACGACATTTGGCGCCCACCGTGGGGCATGGCATCTATCGAGACATGTTGCTTATGGTTTTCTGATCCACCGGCGTGGTCCGTCCCGTCGTCTTCAGCCACATCATCGTCGAGCCCCTGCTAATGGCCACTGGCGCGGCCCATCCCGCCTTCTCCGGCCTCCTCTACGACATCATCGTCGAGCTCCTGCAAACGGCCTCCTGCGTGGTCCGTCTTGTCGTCTCCGGCCTCGGCTACGACGCCATCGTCGAGCTCTTGCGAACGGCCACTAGCGTGGTTCGTCCCATCGTCTCCTGCCTCGTCTACGACTCTACCTTCGAACTCTGTTTTGTGGCATCGCCCATGCCTGCAATCGTTGGTGCAGCACCTCAGCGGTCTGGACGCTCCGCGCGTCGCCATTCAGCGAGACACGTCTTCGTCACTCGGAAACTCCCCGCATCTCCATTCGATGAGACATGACTTCGTCATTCGATGCAACACGTCGTCATCACTCGACAGCTCCGCGCATCGCCATTCAGCCAGACGCTCCATCGCCACTCGGCAGCTCCATGCGCCGTCACTCTGCTGGATGCGTCGTCATCACTCGGCAGCTCCGCGCATCGCCATTCAGTCGGACGCTCCATCGCCACTCGGCAGCTCTGCGCGCCAACACTCTGCTGGATGCGTCGTCATCGCTCGGCAGCTCCGCGCATCGCCATTCAGTAGGACGCTCCATCGTCACTCGGCAGCTCCGCGCGCCGTCACTCTACTGGACACGTCATCATCACTCGACAGCTCCGCGCATCGCCATTCAGCCAGACGCTCCATCGCCACTCGGCAGCTCCGCATGCCGTCACTCTGCTAGACGCGTCATCATCACTCGGCAGCTCTGCGCATTGCCATTCAGTCGGACGCTCCATCGCCACTCGACAGCTCCGCGCGCCGTCACTCTGTTGGATGAGTCGTCATCACTCGGCAGCTCCGCGCTTCGTCATTCAGTTGGACGCTCCATCGTCACTCGGCAGCTCCGCGCGCCGTCACTCTACTAGACGCATCGTCATCACTCGGCAGCTCCGCGCATCGCCATTCAGTCGGACGCTCCATCGCCACTCGGCAGCTCCGCGCGCCGTCACTCTACTGGACGCGTCGTCATCACTCGGCAGCTCCGCGCATCGGCATTCAGTCGGAAGCTCCATCGTCACTCGGCAGCTCCACGCGCCGTCACTCTACTAGACGCGTCATCATCACTCGGCAGCTCCGCGCATCGCCATTCAGCCAGACGCTCCATCGCCACTCGGCAGCTCCGCGCGTCGTCACTCTGCTGGATGCGTCGTCATCACTCGGTAGCTCCGCACATCGCCATTCAGTCGAACACTCCATCGCCACTCGGCAGCTCCGCGCGCCGTCACTCTACTAGACGCGTCGTCATCACACGGCAGCTCCGCGCATCGCCGTTCAGTCGGACGCTCCATCGTCACTCGACAGCTCCACGCGCCGTCACTCTACTGGACGCGCCGTCATCACTGGGCAGCTCCGCGCATCGCCATTCAGCCAGACGCTCCATCGCCACTCGGCAGCTCCGCGCGCCGTCACTCTACTGGACACGTCTTCATCACTCGACAGCTCCGTGCATCGCCACTCGATGAGACACGTCTTCGTCACTCGTCAGCTCCACGGGTCGTCACTCTTCTGGACGCGTCGTCATCACTCGGCAGCTCCGGGTATCGCCATTCAGCCAGACGCTCCATCGCCACTCGGCAGCTCCGTGCGCCGTCACTCTACTCGACACGTCTTCATCATTCGGCAGCTCCGCGCATCGCCACTCGACGAGACATGTCTTTGTCACTCTGCAGCTCCGTGCATCACCACTCAGCCGGACGTGTCTACTTTGCCCGACCGCTCCTGCACCATCAGACAACTAAGTCGTTCGGCATACACTGCATTCAATTAAATAGTTGTTTCCGCATCACCGAATGTCGAGGAAGTCACACATGACGTTCACTAGGAGGCCATGCCACCTAGTGTACCTCTACGCTTGGTTGTTTATTTTTTTGTGGGAACACTTCACTTCTGCTTCTTTTGGGTCCAGTACTCAAACGAATTCAGTCGGATCTTGCACTCTGTTAGACCCTTGTCGGTCCCGAACCAACAAGCACCTGGCACACCCAGCGGGTGTCTATAGGTGTTATTTACACAAATTATTTCAGAAAATATCAGGTTACTTCATGATAATTTTCTATTGTTCATGCTATAATTGTGTTAATCGGAAACCGTAATACATGTGTGAATACACATACCACAACATGTCCCTAGTGAGCCTCTAGTTGGCTAGCTCATTGATCAATAGATGGTCACGGTTTCATGACCATGGACATTGGATGTCATTGATACCGGGATCACATCATTAGGAGAATGATGTGATGGACAAGACCCAATCCTAAGCATAGCACAAGATCATGTAGTTCGTCTGCTAAAGCTTTTCAATGTCAAGTATCGTTTCCTTAGACCATGAGATTGTGCAACTCCCGGATACCGTAGGAATGCTTTGGGTGTGCCAAACATCACAACGTAACTGGGTGGCTATAAAGGTGCACTACGAGTATCTCCGAAAGTGTCTGTTGGGTTGGCATGAATCGAGACTGGGATTTTTCACTCCGTGTGATGGAGAGGTATCTCTGGGCCCACTCGGTAAGACAACATCATAATGAGCTCAATGTGACTAAGGAGTTAGCCATGGGATGATGTATTACGGAACGAGTAAAGAGACTTGCCAGTAACGAGATTGAAACAAGGTATAGGGATACCGACGATCGAATCTCGGGCAAGTATCATACCGATAGACAAAGGGAATTGTATACGGGATTGATTGAATCCCCGACATCGTGGTTCATACGATGAGATCATCGTGGATCATGTAGGAGCCAACATGGGTATCCAGATCCCGTTGTTGGTTATTGGCCGGAGAGGTGTCTCGGTCATGTCTACGTGTCTCCCAAACCCGTAGGGTCTACACACTTAAGGTTCGATGACGCTAGGGTATAGGGAAATAGTGCACATGGTTACCGAAGGTAGTTAGGAGTCTCGGATGATATCCCGGACATCACGAGGAGTTCCATAATAGTCCAGAGACGAATATTGATATATAGGAAGTGAGGTTTTGGTTACCGGAAGTGTTTCGGGCGTCACCGGTAGTGTATCGGGACCACCGGAAGGGTTCCGGGGGTCCACCAAGTGGGGCCACCAGCCCCAGAGGGCTGCATGGGCCACAAGTGGGAGGGAACCAGCCCCTAGGTGGGCTGGTGCGCCTCCCACCTCAGCCCAAGGCGCATCAAGAGGTGGAGGGGGGCAAACCCTAGGGCAGATGTGCCCTAGGCCCATCTAGGGCGCCACCCCTCCCCTCTCCCCTCTCTGGCCGCCGGTCAGATTGAATCTGGGGCTGCCGCCACCCCTAGGGTGGGAACCCTAGGGGATGTGCCCTCTCCTCCCCTCCTCCTATATATAGTGGGGGTTTTGGAGGCTGCCAACACACGACACGAGTTCTCTCTCTCTCGGGCAGCCCCATCCTTCCTTCTTCTCCTCCTCCGTAGTGCTTGGTGAAGCTCTGCCGGAGTACCACGCAGCTCCATCGCCACCATGCCGTCGTGCTACCGGAGCTCTCCCTCAACCTATCCTTCCTCCTTGCTGGATCAAGGCGTAGGAGACATCACCGGGCTGCACGTGTGTTGAACGCGGAGGCGTCGTTGTTCGGCGCTAAGATCGGAGTCCACCGCGATCTGAATCGCTGCGAGTATGACTCCACCAACTGCGTTCTTGTAATGCTTCCGCTTAGCGATCTTCAAAGGTATGAAGATGCAGTCTCTCCCCACTTGTTGCTGGTTTCTCCATAGATAGATCTTGGTGAACGCATAGAAAATTTTGATTTACTACTACATCTCCCAACAGTGACATCATGAGCTAGGTCTATGCGTAGAATCTATGCACGAGTAGAACACAAAGCAGTTGTGGGCGTCGATCTTGTTAATTTGCTTACCACTACTAGTCTTATCTTGATTCGGCGGTATTGTGGGATGAAACGGCCCAGACCAACTTTACACGTATGCTTACGTGAGACCGGTTCCACCGCCTAACATGCACTTGTTTCATAAGGTGGCTAGCGGGTGTCTGTCTCTCCCACCTTAGTCGGATTGGATTCGATGAAAAGGGTCCTTATGAAGGGTAAATAGCAATTGGCATATCACGTTGTGGTTTTGGCATAGGTAAGAAACGTTCTTGCTAGAATCCTATAGCAGCCACATAAAACTTGCAACTACGAATTAGAGGACGTCTAACTTGTTTTTGCAGCATATGCCTTGTGACGTGATATGGACAAAAGGATGTGATGTGATGCATTGTGATGTATGAGATTGATCATGTTCTTGTAATAGGATTCACGACTTGCATGTCGATGAGTATGACAACCGGCAGGAGCCATAGGAGTTGTCTTATTTTATTGTATGACCTGCGTGTCAATCATAAACGCCATGTAATTACTTTGCTTTATTGCTAAACGTTAGCCATAGTAGTAGAAGTAATAGTTGGCGAGATAATTTCATGAAGACACAATGATGGAGATCATGATGATGGAGATCATGGTGTCGTGCCAGTGACAGTGATGATCCTCGTGCCCCGAAGATGGAGATCAAAGGAGCAAGATGATATTGGCCATATCATGTCACTATATTGATTGCATGTGATGTTTATCATGTTTACATATTATTTGCTTAGAACGACGGTAGTAAATAAGATGATCTCTCAATAAAATTTCAAGAGATGTGTTCACCCTAACTATGCACCATTACTAAGGATCGTTGTTCCGAAGCACCACATGATGATCGGGTGTGATAGGTTCTAACATTTGCATACAACAGGTGTAAGCCAAATTTACACATGCAAAACACTTAGGTTGACTTGATGAGCCTAGCATGTACAGACATGGCCTCGGAACACGGAAGACCAAAAGGTCGAACATGAGTCGTATAGAAGATACGATCAACATGGAGATGTTCACCATGGATGACTAGTCCGTCTCACGTGATGATCGGACACGGGCTAGTTGACATGGATCATGTGTCACTTGGATGACTAGAGAGATGTCTATCTAAGTGGGAGTTCATTAAATAATTTGATTATGTGAACTTAATTATCATGAACTTAGTCTAAAATTGTCTTTACAATCTATATTGTAGATCCAATGGCCAACGCTAATGCCAACCTCAACTTCAACACGTTCCTAGAGAAAACCAAGCTGAAAGATGATGGAAGTAACTATGCGGACTGGGTCCATAGCTTGAGGATCATCCTCATAGCTTCCAAAAGATCGTATGTCCTTGATGCACCGCTAGGTGACGCACCCGTTCTCCCAGCAGAGCAAGACGTTGTGAACGCTTGGCATTCACGCTGCGATGATTAGTCCCTTGTTCAGTGCGGCATGCTTTACAGTTTAGAACCGGGGCTCCAAAAGCGTTTTGAGCAACACGGAGCATATGAGATGTTCCAAGAGCTGAAACTGGTTTTCCAAGCTCATGCCCGGGTCGAGAGATATGATGTCTCCGACAAGTTCTTCAGCTATAAGATGGAGGAAAACAGTTCTGTAAGTGAGCACATACTCACGATGTCTGGTTTGCACAACCGCTTGACTCAGCTGGGGGTTAATCTCCCGGATGACTCGGTAATTGACAGAATCCTCCAGTCGCTTCTACCTAGCTACAAGAGCTTTGTGATGAACTACAACATGCAGGGTATGGAGAAGTCCATTCCTGAGTTGTACTCGATGCTGAAATCAGCAGAGGTCGAGATCAAAAAGGAGCATCAAGTGTTGATGGTGAATAAGACCACTAGTTTCAACAAAGGTAAGGTTAAGAAGAACTTCAAGAAGGACGGCAAAGCTGTTGCCGCGCCTGGTAAGCAAGTTACCGGGAAGAAGAATAAGAACGGACCCAAGCCTAAGACTGAGTGCTTTTATTGCAAGGGTACCGATCACTGGAAGCGGAACTGCCCTAAGTACTTAGCGGATAAGAAGGCCGGCAACGTTAAAGGTATATGTGATATACTTGTTATTGATGTGTACCTAACCAGCGCTCGTAGTAGCTCCTGGGTATTTGATACCGGTGTACTTGCTTACATTTGTAACTCCAAGCAGGAGCTGCGGAATAAGCGGAGGCTGGCAAAGGACGAGGTGACAATGCGCGTCGGGAATGGTTCCAAGGTCGATGTGATCGCCGTCGGCACGCTACCTCTACATCTACCTTCGGGATTAGTTTTTAACCTTAATAATTTTTATTTAGTACCAGCTTTGAGCATGAACATTGTATCTGGATCTCGCTTGATGCGAGATGGCTACTCATTTAAATCTGAGAATAATGATTGTTCTATTTATATGAGAGAAATGTTTTATGGTCATGCCCTGCTAGTCAATGGTTTATTTTTGATGAATCTCGAACGTGATGTTACATATGTCCATAGTGTGAGTACCAAAAAGTGTAAGGTTGATAATGATAGTCCCACTTACATGTGGCACTGCCACCTTGGTCATATTGGTGTCAAACGCATGAAGAAGCTCCATGCTGAGGACTTTTGGAATCTCTTGATTTCGAATCATTTGACACGTGCGAACCATGCCTCATGGGCAAGATGACCAAGACTCCGTTCTCCGGAACGATGGAGCGAGCAACTGACTTGTTGGAGATAATACATACCGATGTATGCGGTCCAATGAGCGTCGAGGCTCGCGGTGGTTACCGTTATGTTCTCACCCTCACTGATGACTTAAGCAGATATGGATATGTTTTCTTAATGAAACATAAGTCTGAAACCTTTGAAAGGTTCAAGGAATTTCAGAGTGAGGTAGAGAATCAACGTGACAGGAAAATAAAGTGCCTACGATCTGATCGTGGCGGAGAATATTTAAGTCACGAGTTTGGCACGCACCTAAGGAAATGTGGAATTATTTCACAACTCACGCCGCCTGGCACACCTCAGCGAAATGGTGTGTCTAAACGTCGTAATCGCACTCTATTGGATATGATGCGATCTATGATGTCTCTTACCAACTTACCGCTATCATTTTGGGGATATGCATTAGAGACTGCCGCATTCACTTTAAATAGGGCACCGCCAAAGTCTGTTGAGACGACATCGTATGAATTATGGTTTGGAAAGAAACCTAAGCTGTCATTTCTAAAAGTTTGGGGATGCGATGCTTATGTGAAGAAACTTCAACCTGAGAAGCTCGAACCCAAAGCGGAAAAGTGTGTCTTCATAGGATATCCCAAAGAGACTATTGGGTATATCTTCTACCTCAAATCCGAAGGCAAAGTCTTTGTTGCCAAGAATGGATCCTTTCTCGACAAAGAGTTTCTCTCGAAAGAAGTAAGTGGGAGGAAAATAGAACTTGATGAGGTAATTGTACCTCCACTCGAACCGAAGAGTAGCGCAGCACATGAAGTTGTTTCTGTGGAGCCTACACCGACTGGAGAGGAAGTTAATGATGATGATCATGAAACTTCAGATCAAGTTACTATTGAATGTCGAAGGTCCACTAGGACACGTTCTGCACCAGAGTGGTACGGCAACCCTGTCCTGGAGATCATGTTGTTAGACAACGGTGAACCTTCAAACTATGAAGAAGCGATGGCGGGCCCTTCCAACAAATGGCTTGAAGCCATGAAATCCGAGATAGGATCCATGTATGAGAACAAAGTGTGGACTTTGGTGGACTTGCCTGATGATAAGCGAGCCATTGAAGATAAATGGATATTTAAGAAGAAGACTGACGCGGATGGTAATGTGACCGTCTATAAGGCTCGGCTTGTCGCTAAGGGTTATCGACAAGTGTCAAGGAGTTGACTACGATGAGACTTTCTCACCCGTAGCGATGCTAAAGTCTGTCTGAATCATGTTACCAATTGCCGCATTTTATGATTATGAGATCTGGCAAATGGACGTCAAAACGAGATTCCTTAATGGCTTCCTCAAGGAAGAACTGTATATGATGCAGCCGGAAGGTTTTGTCGATCCTAAAGATGCTAACGAAGTATGCAAGCTCTACTGCTCCATCTATGGGCGGGTGCAAGCATCTCGGAGTTGGAACATTCGCTTTAATGAGGTGATTAAAGCGTTTGGGTTTGTACAGGTTTATGGAGAACCCTGTATTTACAAGAAAGTGAGTGGGAGCTCTGTAACATTTCTCATATTATATGTGGATGACATACTGAGAATGGGAAATAATATAGAACTTTTGGAAAGTGTAAAGGCCTACTTGAATAAATGTTTTTCAATGAAGGACCTTGGAGAAGCTGCTTACATATTAGGCATCAAGATCTATAGAGATAGATCGAGATGCCTCATAGGTCTTTCACAAAGCACATACCTTGAAAAGATATTGAAGAAGTTCAATATGGATCAGTCCAAGAAGGGGTTCTTGCCTGTGTTACAGGGTGTGAGATTGAGTACGACTCAATGCCCGACCATGGCAAAGGATAGAGAAGAGATGAGTGTCATCCCCTATGCTTCAGCCATAGGCTCTATTATGTATGCCATGCTGTGTACCAGGCCTGATGTGAACCTTGCCATAAGTTTGGTAGGGAGGTACCAAATGTGATCCCAGGGCGAAACACTGGACAGCGGTCAAAAATATC
Source organism: Hordeum marinum (assembly GCA_022496015.1). Classification (NCBI taxonomy): domain Eukaryota; kingdom Viridiplantae; phylum Streptophyta; class Magnoliopsida; order Poales; family Poaceae; genus Hordeum; species Hordeum marinum. The sequence goes on along the minus strand of CM039672.1, from coordinate 268,636,506 downwards.
CTGAAGTACCTAAAAAGGACAAAGGACATGTTTCTCGTATATGGAGGTGCCGAAGAGCTCGTCGTAAAGGGTTACATCGATGCTAGCTTCGACACAGATCCGAACGACTCCAAGTCGCAAACCGGATACACGTATATTTTGAACGGAGGGGCAGTCAGCTAGTGCAACAGCAAGCAAAGCGTCATGGCGACATCTACATGTGAAGCGGAGTACATAGCTGCTTCGGAAGCAGCAAAGGAAGGAGTCTGGATGAAGGAGTTCATCACCGGCCTTGGAGTGATTTCAAGTGCGTCGGGTCCGATGACTCTATTTCGTGACAACACTGGAGCTATTGCCCTTGCGAAGGAGCCCAGGTTTCACAAGAAGACAAGACACATCAAGCGCCACTTCAACTCCATCCATGATTACATTCAGGAGGGAGATATAGATATTTTTAAAGTACATACGGACCTGAATGTCGCAGATCCGTTGACTAAACCTCTCTCACGAGAAATACATGATCAATACCAGAATGCTATGGGTGTTCGATTCATCACAATGTAACTAGATTATTGACTCCAGTGCAAGTGGGAGACTGTTGGAAATATGCCCTAGGGGCAATAATAAAATGGTTATTATTGTATTTCCTTGTTCATGATAATTGTCTATTGTTCATGCTATAATTGTGTTAACTGGAAACCGTAATACATGTGTGAATACATAGACCACAACATGTCCCTAGTGAGCCTCTAGTTGGCTAGCTCGTTGATTAATAGATGGTCACGATTTCATGACCATGGACATTGGATGTCATTGATAACGAGATCACATCATTAGGAGAATGATGTGATGGACAAGACCCAATCCTAAGCATAGCACAAGATCGTGTAGTTCGTCTGCTAAAGCTTTTCAATGTCAAGTATTGTTTCCTTAGACCATGAGATTGTGCAACTCCCAGATACCGTAGGAGTGCTTTGGGTGTGCCAAACATCACAACGTAACTGGGTGGCTATAAAGGTGCACTACGAGTATCTCCTAAAGTGTCTGTTGGGTTGGCATGAATCGAGACTGGGATTTGTCACTCCGTGTGATGGAGAGGTATCTCTGGGCCCACTCGATAAGACAACATCATAATGAGCTCAATGTGACTAAGTAGTTAGCCACGGGATGATGTATTACGGAACGAGTAAAGAGACTTGCCGGTAATGATATTGAACAAGGTATAGGGATACCGACGATCGAATGTCGGGCAACTATCATACCGATAGACAAAGGGAATTGTATACGGGATTGATTGAATCCCCGACATCGTGGTTCATACGATGAGATCATCGTGGAGCATGTAGGAGCCAACATGGGTATCCAGATCCCGTTGTTGGTTATTGGCCGGAGAGGTGTCTCGGTCATGTCTACGTGTCTCCCGAACCCGTAGGGTCTACACACTTAAGGTTCGATGATGCTAGGGTTATAGGGAAATAGTGCACGTGGTTACCGAAGGTAGTTCGGAGTCCCAGATGAGATCTCGGACATCACGAGGAGTTCCATAATAGTCTAGAGACGAAGATTGATATATAGGAAGTGAGGTTTTGGTTACCGGAAGTGTTTCGGGCGTCACCGGTAGTGTACCGGGACCACTGGAAGGGTTCCGGGGGTCCACCAAGTGGGGCCACTAGCCCCAGAGGGCTGCATGGGCCACAAGTGGGAGGGAATCAGCCCCTAGGTGGGCTGGTGCGCCTCCCACCTCAGGCCCAAGGCGCATCAAGAGGTGGAGGGGGGCAAACCCTAGGGCAGATGTGCCCTAGGCCATCTAGGGCGCCACCCCTCCCCTCTCCACTCTCTGGCCGCCGGTCAGATTGAATCTGGGGCTGCTGCCACCCCTAGGGTGGGAACCCTAGGGGCTGTGCCCTCTCCTCCCCTCCTCCTATATATAGTGGGGGGTTTGGAGGCTGCCAACACACGACACGAGTTCTCTCTCTCTCGGGCAGCCCCATCCTTCCTTCTTCTTCTCCTCCTCCGTAGTGCTTGGTGAAGCTCTGCCGGAGTACCACGCAGCTCCACCGCCACCATGCCATCAAGATGCCGGATCTCTCCCTCAACCTCTGCTTCCTCCTTGCTGGATCAAGGCGTAGGAGACGTCACCGGGTTCCACGTGTGTTGAACGCGGAGGCGCCGTTGTTCGATGCTGAGATCGGAGTCCACCACGATCTGAATCGCTGCGAGTATGACTCCACCAACCGCGTTCTTGTAACGCTTCCGCTTAGCGATCTTCAAAGGTATGAAGATGCAATCTCTCCCCACTCGTTGCTGGTTTCTCCATAGATAAATCTTGGTGAACGCATAGAAAATTTTGATTTACTACTACGTCTCCCAACATGCCCCGCGTGTCACCACTCCAATGGATGTGTCTTCATCACTCGGCCGCCCCGCGCGTCGCCACTCCGACGGATGCGTCTTCATCACCCGGCCGCCCTGCGCGTCGCCACTCCGACGGATGCCTCTTCATCACTCGGCCGCACTGCGCATCGCCACTCCAATGGAAGCGTCTTCATCACTCCGCCGCCCCTCGCGTCGCCACTCCGACGGATGTGTCTTCATCACTCGGCCGCCCCACGTGTCGCCACTCCAATGGATGTGTCTTCATCACTCGGCCGCCTCGTGCGTCGCCACTCCAACGGATGCGTCTTCATCACTCGGCCGCCCTGCGCGTTGCCACTCCGATGGATGCGTCTTCATCACTCCATCGCCCCACGCGTCGCCATTCCGACGGATGCGTCTTCATCACTCGACAACCCCGCGCGTCGCCACTCCATGTGGCACGTCTTCATCATTAAGCCGCCTCGCGCGCCATCACACGGCTTAGCTACGATTTCGTATCGCCTAAGTCAAAAACTACTATGAGTGCGGACATGCTCCACACTCGGGGGCTTAGCCGCGATTCCTTATCGCCTAAGTCAAAAACTACTCTGAGTGCGGACATGCTCCATACTCTGGGGCTTAGCTGTGATTCCGTATCGCCTAAGTCAAAAACTACTCCGAGTGCGGACATGCTCCACACTCGGGGGCTTAGCTGCGATTCTGTATCGCCTAAGTCAAAAACTACTCTGAGTGCGGACATGCTCCACATTAGGGTGTTTAGCTGCGATTCCGTATCGCCTAAGTCAAAACTACTCCGAGTGCGGACATGCTCCACACTCCGGGGCTTAGCCGCGATTCCGTATCGCCTAAGTCAAAAACTACTCCGAGTGCGGACATGCTCCATACTCGTGGGCTTAGCTGCGATTCCGTATCGCCTAAGTCAAAAACTACTCCGAGTGCGAACATGCTCCACACTCGGGTGCTTAGCTGCGATTCCGTATTGCCTAAGTCAAAAAGTGCTCCGAGTGCGGACATGCTCCACACTCGGGGGCTTAGCCACGATTCCGTATCACCTAAGTCAAAAACTACTCTGAGTGCGGACATGCTCCACACTCGGGGGTTAGCTACGATTCTGTATCGCCTAAGTCAAAAACTACTCCGAGTGCGGACATGCTCCACACTCGGGTGCTTAGCTGTGATTCCGTATCGCCTAAGTCAAAAACTACTCTGAGTGCGGACATGCTCCACACTTGGGTGCTTAGCTGTGATTCGGTATCGCCTAAGTCAAAAACTACTCCGAGTGCCGACATGCTCCACACTCGGGGGCTTAGCCGCGATTCCGTGTCGCCTAAGTCAAAAACTACTCCGAGTGCAGACATGCTCCACACTCGGGGGCTTAGCCGCGATTCCGTCTCGCTTAAGTCAAAAACTACTCCGAGTGCAGACATGCTCCACACTCGGGGGCTTAGCTGCGATTCCGTATCGCCTAAGTCAAAAACTACTCCGAGTGCAGACATGCTCCACACTCGGGGGCTTAGCCGCGATTCCGTATCGCCTAAGTCAAAAACTACTCCGAGTGCAGACATGCTCCACACTCAGGGGCTTAGTTGCGAGTCCGTATCGCCTAAGTCAAAAACTACTTCGAGTGCGGACATGCTCCACACTCAGGGGCTTAGCTGCGATTCCGTATCGCCTAAGTCAAAAACTACTCCGAGTGCGATCATGCTCCACACTCGGGTGCTTAGCTGCGATTCCGTATCGCCTAAGTCAAAAACTACTCCGAGTGCGAACATGCTCCATACTCGGGTGCTTAGCTGTGATTCCGTATCGCCCAATTCAAAAACTACTCCGAGTGCAGACATGCTCCACACTCGGGGGCTTAGCTGCGATTCCATATCGCCTATGTCAAAAACTACTCCGAGTGCGGACATGCTCCACACTCGGGTGCTTAGCTACGATTCTGTATCGCCTAAGTCAAAAGCTACTCTGAGTGCGGACATGCTCCACACTCGGGTGCTTAGCTGCGATTCCGTATCACCTAAGTCAAAAACTACTCCGAGTGCAGATATGCTCCACACTCGGGGGCTTAGCCGCGATTCCGTATCGCCTAAGTCAAAAACTACTCCGAGTGCGGACATGCTCCACACTCGGGGGCTTAGCTGCGATTCCGTATCTTCTAAGTCAAAAACTACTACGAGTGCGGACATGCTCCACACTCGGGGGCTTAGCTGCGATTTTGTATCGCCTAAGTCAAAAACTACTCTCAGTGCGGACATGCTCCACACTCGGGTGTTTAGCTGCGATTCCGTATCCCCTAAGTCAAAAACTACTCCGAGTGTGGACATGCTCCACACTCGGGGGCTTAGCCGTGATTCCGTATCGCCTAAGTCAAAAACTAATTCGAGTGCGGACATGCTCCATACTCGTGGGCTTAGCTGCGATTCCGTATCGCCTAAGTCAAAAACTACTCCGAGTGCGGACATGCTCCACACTCGGGTGCTTAGCTGCGATTCTGTATCGCCTAAGTCAAAAACTATTCCGAGTGCGGACATGCTCCACACTCGGGGGCTTAGCCGCGATTCCGTATCGCCTAAGTAAAAAACTACTCTGAGTGCGGACATGCTCCACACTCGGGGGCTTAGCTACGATTTCGTATCGCCTAAGTCAAAAACTACTCCGAGTGCGGACATGCTCCACACTCGGGTGCTTAGCTGCGATTCCGTATCTCCTAAGTCAAAAACTACTCCGAGTGCAGACATGCTCCACACTCGGGGGCTTATTCGCGATTCCGTATTGCCTAAGTCAAAAACTACTCGGAGTGCGGACATGCTCCACACTCGGGGGCTTAGCTGCGATTCCGTATCGCCTAAGTCAAAAACTACTCCGAGCGCGGACATGCTCCACACTCGGGGGCTTAGCTGCGATTCTGTATCGCCTAAGTCAAAACTACTCCGAGTGCGATTATGCTCCACACTCGGGTGCTTAGCTACGATTCCGTATTGCCTAAGTCAAAAACTACTCCGAGTGCGAACATGCTCCATACTCGGGTGCTTAGCTGTGATTCCGTATCGCCTAATTCAAAAACTACTCCGAGTGCAGTCATGCTCCACACTCGGGGCTTAGCTGCGATTCCCTATCGCCTATGTCAAAAACTACTCCGAGTGCGGACATGCTCCACACTCGGGTGCTTAGCTGCGATTACGTATCGCCTAAGTCAAAAGCTACTCCGAGTGCGGACATGCTCCACACTCGGGGGCTTAGCTGCGATTTCGTATCACCTAAGTGAAAAACCACTCCGAGTGCGGACATGCTCCACACTCGGGGGCTTAGCTGCGATTCCGTATCACCTAAGTCAAAAACTACTCCAAATGCGGACATGCTCCACACTCGGGGGCTTAGCTGCGATTCCGTATCGCCTAAGTCAAAAACTACTTCGAGTGCGGACATGCTCCACATTCGGGGGCTTAGCTGCGATTTCGTATCGCCTAAGTCAAAAACTACTCCGAGTGCGGACATGCTCCACACTCGGGGCTTTGCTGCGATTCCGTATCGTCTAAGTGAAAAACTACTCTGAGTATGGACATCCTCCACACTCGAGGGCTTAGCTGCGATTCTGTATCGCCTAAGTCAAAAACTACTCTAAGTGCGGACACTCTCCACACTCGGAGGCTTAGCTGTGATTCCGTATCGCCTAAGTCAAAAACTACTCCGAGTAAGGACATGATCCACACTCGGAGGCTTAGCTGTGAACTTGATTCGCCTAAGTTAGAAGCTACTCCGAGTGAGGACAACATCCACACTCGGGTACTTAGCCATGATCCAGAAATCATATAAGGCAGACTCAATAAGCATTCATCATGCCAACCACACGAAGATTTACCCGACTGGCCCAGTTCCAGGTTACATCTATTTACTGTGCCCAGCGCACAATGATCAGTCCGACTGATTCAGCTCCAGATTGCAACAAATTACTACGCCAAGCGCATCAGAGTTCACCTGTTTAGTTTAGTTCCGCACTGGAAGACATAAACCCTCTGCCTGACTCATCTAGTCTGACAGAGGCTTGGGGACTACACCCAGTGGGTGCACTTAGCGTGCCCCCAGAAGAGAAATAAGAGAAACATTATGCTCGGTGAGGTCCGACAACAATATTCAAGTTTAAATAAGCTCTGCAGACTCCAACCGACCGCTAGCAGCCAGTCAAAGTCTTAGGGGCTACTGTCGGGGATACACAAAATAGGTAGGCCCATGAAGGGTTGAAATATCATAACAGCATGGGGTCCACATTTCAGGTGGGTCCGGATAAATACATTCATACTATCCACTCGGCGGTACAAACAACTCGACAGTACGACTCACTCGACAGTACGACTCACTCGGATATGCTAGGACCAACAGTCGGCAAGCCAGTCGAAGCATAGAGAAGGTTCTGTAGTGGGCCGACATTATGACATCAATGCCCCATCTTGTAACATAGGAGGTGAGGGGGTGGCGCACTCTATATAAGCCACCCCCATCACATAGCTCAGGGGCTTCTCCTCCCTGGGCTCTCTCTCGCCATTAGTCTCAGGACTTAGCTCGGGCATGGAGATCCGTTCTCCTTCCTCCCTCTCAAACACACCATGTAACTCATGTTCATGAGGAATAAGCAAAGCTCTTCGGAGCATGAGACGTAGGGTTGTTATCTCCATCGTGAGAGGCCCGAACTCGCTAAAACCACCGTGTCACCCATTTGCATCTCGATAGATCATGCTCCGTTATCCCACCCCTCTCTAATGTCAGAATTGCTCCCACGACATTTGGCGCCCGGGGCATGGCATCTATCGAGCCATGTTGCTTATGGTTTTCTGATCCACCGCCATGGTCTGTCCCGTCGTCTTCGGCCACATCATCGTTGAGCCCCTGCTAACGGCCACTGGCGCGGCCCATCCCGCCTTCTCCGGCCTCCTCAACGACATCATCGTCGAGCCATGTTGCTTATGGTTTTCTGATCCACCGGCGCGGACTGTTAGAGATATATTTTGACTACATATATTTGATAGTTTAGAATTTGCAATTCGTCTTTTACCTCTGATATCAGCCTAACCGATTGGTCCATGATGCAATTACCCTATCGAACTAAACCAGGGCATAACCCGGGCCGGGACGGGTTTCGGGTGGGCTTGAAAAAGCCCGAATGGGAAAACTCAGGCCCGAGCCCAGCCCGGTCCAGCCGTCAGGCCTGAGAAATCGGCCTGAATTCGGCCCAAACCTGGAAAGCCCAATAAAGCCTTGTTGGTCCGGCCTGATCTAGGCTAAAAATTTGTGTTTTACAAGCCCGTGCCCGGCCTGGTCTGCTCATCGGGTTCGCTTTCCAGGCCCAATCCCGGCTCGATGGCACGATCAGGCCCGGCCCGACCCGGGATTTCCAGGCCGGGTCGGGTCGGACCGGCCGGGCCGGGCTGCCCATGCCTAGGCGTATATCAAACCCAGTGCATCGCCGTCTCGTGGTTCTTCCCGTGGCTGTATCAACTCGTGCGTTGCTGCTGCATCGTCTCTTTGGGCCGTAGTGCTACGGCACGCGTTTCATGTCACCGCCCCAGGGCCGTCTTCTCGATTTCACTGACCTCGTGTCGTCAATGCCTCACCCATACGGGCAGCAGCGCAACGGCACACGATTCACGCCGCCGCCCCAAGGTCTTCCCCTTCGTCGGCCTGACCAGTGCATTTCCGCTGCGTCGCCGGGGCGTAGTGTCATGGCACGCGATCCACTCCACCGTCCCCGCACGTCGGCTTCCTGTGGTATGCGTCGCTTCCCTCGACGCGGGAACGCCACTGTTCGCGCCGGTGTTCGTCACACTGTTGGGTTCTTCCTTGCCTATTTCGAGCATTGTCGTCGTGCTTCTAACCCAATCACCGCCGTTAGGCCACAACCACCACTCTTCTTCGGCGTCGCTGCCGCTCGCTCACCCGAGCCGCGCCGCCCGCCGACCCCCTTGGTCTTCGTCCAGCATCAGCTCATCGCCAACGCTGCCGCCGTCATCTGCCCTGACCACTTCATCTAGTCCTACAACCGCGAGCAACATCGCCCCTCACCGATTTGTGTCGCAACCTCGTCGAGTCCTTCTCTGTTAGGCCCCTCGACATGTCGTACAAACTCGTGCAGGTCCCCGTCTACGCATGCCTGGTGCTGACAACCCCGACGTCCGCCTTCATCCCTGATGTGTTTCCAGGCTTCGCAAGCCTGGAGCGGCACATCGTCAACATCGTCTTCGTCCATCTACGCATGCCCGATGCTGGCAATACCGATGTGTGCCTTTGTCCATGATGATTCCCCGGGCTTGGCAAACCTGACACGCGTGTCGTCAACAACATCTTTTTCTTGGTGCACCACTACTTCGACATCACTACGTCCATGACTAACTCGGTGCCTCCTTGCGCCCGTGGCTCCACGTCGACTTCCTCGACACCGGCCACCCCGACTTGACATCGACCACGACGTATTTCGCATGGCTACCCCGACCACGGCTACACCACCCACACTCTCGGCTACCTCGACAACAACACAAAGTGCTACCACCTCGCTTGAACAACTCATCGGCTTCCTTTACAGTCCACGCGTCCGTGACGCGACATCGTTCCCAACGCTCCCGCTGCTACTGCGAGGGTATGTCAACCCGTCGGCTGTTATTCTCTTCAATCTAACCGTCCATGATGTTTCTGTTGTTCGCAACGCTGCCGCTATGATCGCGATGGATGATAGAGATACATTTGAGTTACATATATTTGTTAGTTTAGGATTTGTAATCCTTTTCCTAAGTTATCTCTATGAGAGACTTCTTACCCACCTAATCTGTGTTTATATATATACTCATCCATGAAGCTTAATACAACATACAACGCATTAGCCAATTTTTTTTTGTTTTCCTTCTAACACAGAGGAAATAATGGGAAAACGGGTGCCGGTGCCGGTGCCCGGTGGGCAGTGGCACGATGTAATCAAGTTGGAGGGTAATCAACCTCCGCGAGGAAGCGGCAGGCATCCTCGTTTGCAAAGTCAGAGCATCTTGAATGCACGCAAGATTCAGGTCGTGGCTTGGGCCTTCACTGCGCGTCGTGTCAACGGGTTTTGTTTAAGGTTCGGTCGGCTGACCAGGTCATAGCACACAGCCGGGGCTCGTGGTGCTGTCGCAAGTGCAACCACTGTCTGTCCGCCACTGCCAGTCTGCCAGTCCAGAACCGGGCGCCGGTGTTGCCGCTGTGGTTGGGGGGAAGGCCGTTGGGATTCATCAGCGGTTGACGCGGGACTCCGCTGCCGTGCGCGCGCGCCATGTCGAGTCAGAACCCGAGGGGATAAGTGCTAACGCCGACCAAGTCAAGGTCAAATACTACTGTACTATACCACGCCACGCACCGCTGCCGGCCGCGTTGCAATGCCAGTGCCTCACCGAGGGTTCGAGTCTGAAGAGGTTGCTCGTAGTAACTCGGTTCTCACTGGGTCGGTTCAGTTGTCCTCAGACAGTTGACGGCTTGACGCGCATCGGCATCTTATGTGCGCTGAGGAACCCAGTGAAACACAAGGCGCTAGAAACTGCTTAAGCCCGTGACGTCTCAACCAAGGAGAGACGAAACCGATTTGGCATTCGGATGGGATGTCAGGGGCTGTTAGAGTCGGGTCACTTTCGCACCAATTTGTCTATTCTGGTTGAATCATGATTAGATATAGTAAACCCATGGACCACTGCAATCATGATGGGATTACTAGCATGATTGGCCGGCATCAATGTGTCATCCATTCTGCATTCTGCAAGACCGTAGGGCATGCAGTAGGAGGGGCGCACGAGGCCGCGAGCACCCGTGCGAGTGCAAATCACGAGCGGTTTGCACTAGAAAGACGAGAGAATTTGTTCGCTGTCCAAACGAGGCGTGTAAGACGCCCCTGGTTCGGTAAGCACATATCTTTCGCGACGTGGCCTACCAGGAACGATCATTGATTGAGCTGAGCCCATATAGTTATCCAAAACGGCTCGCGAGCGAAGGCCTTACGTGTCCAGATCAGGACCGGTGCGGACTAAACCGATAAACAATCAGAGCACGGCGGACCTTGCTTAGGCAAAAACAAATAATGACAAAGCGTTTCTCATTGCCACGTACGACGAACTGTGACGGCTGCGTCCACACAAACGGGTACCCGATGAGACGAGACGAGAGCGAGAGCGACAATCGAAAACGCATCTGCGCGCGGCGCCGCGCGCAGCCGGCAGGCAGCTGTGGGCGGTGGCGCGGCGGCCGTCGTTGGCGATAAGCTCGAAGGAAACGCTTCAAATCGGTCGGTCGTGATCATCTCATCCCCTGTTCAAAGTTCAGACCGCGCAGGCCTAGCCGCCACTTCCGTTCTTATCCCCTGGAGCCCAAGTACCACCCGTCTCCCCGTCACCTCCGATAAATCCCTCATCCTTTGCATCACCAATTACCTTCCCTTTCGTGGTAACAGCAAGTGGTAGCCATATCGAGGCGGTATATATAAAAGTAAAGAAACGCACAGCTCAAAAAAATAAAATAAAGAAACGCACGCGTGATCACAAAAACGGCATTCACACGCGCCGTTACCTCGCCACGTGCCAGGATGCCCGACGATGGGACGTGGTTACCGGAGTTTATCCTAGTACAACTTCGAACAGTTGAAGAACCACTCGCTGGCGCGCGCAGGCTGCGGCACGCGTCTCCTGGCCTGGGTCGGTGGCCACCCCAAACTTTTTGCCGTAGTACTTCACGTCCATTCCCTGGATCCACCTCACGGCCACGTGGCCAGCGCGCTTTCCTTCCCCCCTACTCCCAGCCGCGTCGTCATCCTGCTGCGTCCCAGGTACGAGACCACGGCCGTCCGGTTTCGAGGCTGGCGGCCAGTGCACCGTACTTACTTAACTCGTAAACCGCAACCGGCCAACCAACGTGCGCGCCGCGTCGGGTATAAAGCTTAGCTCCAGCCCAGCTGCTCGCAAGAATCCATCCCCCTGTTCTCCTCTGTCCTGAACCTGTCCCGTTCAATCTTCTTCCAAGAAGCAGACCGCTCCGAGTAACGCAACGCACCCGTCTTCAGGCCCCATCGATGGCGAGCGCTGGGCGGCGTATGATCCTCCTGCTCGTCTTCCTCGCCGCCGCCTCGTCGCCGGCCTCGGCGTGCGACCGGTGCGTGCGCCGGTCCCAGGCGGCGTACCGCACCTCCTCGCCCACCCTCGACAATGGTGCGTACCGTACGGGGGATCGATCGGTCGGCCTCCGCGTTTCGCTTTCGTTTGTTACCGTTTGCTGTTCGTGGTTTGGTTGGTTGACTGATTTGGTTTTTGCTTTGCGTATGCAGCCGGCTCCTGCGGGTACGGCTCCCTGGCGGCGACCTTCAACGGCGGGCTCCTCGCGGCCGCGGGCCCCGCGCTGTACAGGGGCGGCGTCGGCTGCGGCGCGTGCTACCAGGTCCGGTGCACGGACGCGGAGCTCTGCAGCGCGGCGGGCGCCACGGTGGTCGTGACGGACCAGGCGCGTAGCGCGGGCGCCAGCACGAACCGCACCGACCTCGTGCTCGGCGGCGCGGCGTACGCGGCCATGGCGCGGGGCACGGCCGCCGCGCGGCGGCTGAGGGAGCGGCGCGCCGTGGGCGTGGAGTACAAGCGGGTGCCCTGCGAGTACGCGCGCCGCCGCAACCTGTCGGTGCGCGTGGAGGAGCGCGGCGCGCCGGGCGGCCTCACGATCCGGTTCCTGTACCAGGGCGGGCAGACCGACATCGTGGCGGTGGACGTGGCGGCGGCCGGGTCGTCGAGCTGGCGGTCCATGACGCGGGAGCGCGGCGGGCCGGCGTGGAGCACGGGCCAGGCGCCGGCGGGGCCGCTGCAGCTCCGGATGGTGGTCACCGGCGGGTACGACGGGAAGTGGGTGTGGGCCGGCGGGGAGGTCCTCCCGCGGCGGTGGGCCGCCGGTCGGGTGTACGACACGGGCGTGCAGATCGCCGACGTCGCGCTGGAAGGGTGCTCCCCCTGCGACACCCGAGAGTGGAAATGACGCCGCAGAGACACGACACGAATCCCGCTTGTACAGTAGAGCCTTGCTTTTGATCTTGCTCGTGCTAATCCCCTCCCTCCTTTCTTCTTGGATAACGATTACGATTGACGAAGCGAAATGAATCGATCGGGTTGAAGAGTCAGACGCGCGGTTGCAGCTGGGTCCGGCCTTGCTGATTGATATCTCTCCACTTGGGTGGAGTGGTGGTGGTGAGCAATGAGCAGATAGCTGCGGCAGCAGAGGGGGAGTGGTGTGCACGATGTGCGGCGCGTCTTCGGTCACCGGTGCCGGCCAACTTGTGTTGGTGCATGCACGACGACGGGCCCTGGTCGTCAACGGCGGGTGCCGTGCTTCCCCTTTCGCGCGCGTCTTTGGCTTCTGATGGGAGTTGCATTGCTGTACTGCGCACTGGTGATGGCCCCAGAGCTAGGCGCGTTTCGTGTGATTCCCGGCGTGATGCGCTGCGTTCCCGTGCCGTCATAGGTTGGTTGGGCGATCTGCCTGCTGCGCACTACTACTCCCAGCATGCTCGTCGTTCCAGCAATTCGCGCCTGGCAGCCTGGCCAATGGCCGGACAAATGACCCAAGCAGTTGATCGTTCTGGTTCCTGAGCTGCCATGCTGATCCTGTGTACTGCACCGGCGATTTGTAGACTTTCGGATACTCCCCCTCCGTTTCATCTTTTTTTACTCCGCATATAAAATTTGTTTGAAGTTAAACTACGTAAGGTCTGACCAAATTTATATAAAAATATGAACATTTACAACACTGAAAACACATAGTATGAACATACATAAAATTACACAAACTTTATAAAGCTCGACTTTGATTAAATTTTATATGAAGACTAAAAAGAAGCAAGTAGGAGTAGTGACGGGGTTTGGGTATGCTTGTATGCCAAAGCAGGGAGTTTAACCTTTTTTCAAAACAGTACGGCTGGCGTCCGGCTGGCTGCCGCATGGCCGTCCGACGCACAGCTGGCACGTGTGACAACAGCCGGTTCCTCGTTGACCCTTGGGCAAGCAAGCACCGGTCCCCTCCCACCGTACTCGCATACGGTGACAGTACGTGACTTCCACGATAGGTCTCGCGTGGTTGTAATGACCGCTGACGAAGGAGCACACATGTCTATAATTCGGGCGGTCGTATCGCTGACCGCAACCGATTGCGATCGGGCAGGACGACAGTGTTGGCATGCCCCCGTCCACTCCAATACCTGCCCCCGCATGGCTACACGGTGGTCGGCTGTATCGAAGACCGCGGCCGGTTGCCGTAAGACGACGCCGCGTAGTGCGGCCCATGCCGCGGCAGACAGGCGTGGACCAATAGCAGCGGCCGGCTGGTGGGACCCTGCCCTCGACGGGACCACACAGACGGCGGGCCCTACGGGCGACGAGGACCAGCAGCCGTCGGGCCCTACAGGCGATGGGACGGCTCAGCCGACGGGACCCCTGGCCGGCTAGAAAGACTGCCAGCCGGGTCCCTCCTTCTAGTACCACTTACGTATATTGTAAGTCGGGGGTTGGCCTATAACCCCCCCCCCCGAAGTCCCCCATACATGGGGCAAGCATTCTCACCATTCCACACTCATCCACATACATAGAGAGGCAGGAAGAGCCAACTAGCTCTTTCTTCCTCCTCTAGCCAACAGCTCGAGGAGCACCATTGTAGTTTCCTTAGTTCATCAACTAGGCAAGCATGACTAAGGGTGTTACCTCCCACGGAGGGCCTCGAATCTGGGTACATCGTGTGTCTCGCACCGCCTGTTCCCGATCCCGTTATCGGAGTCCACCAGCCCCAACCACTCTTCATAAGCCACCCCATGGCATCTGTCATGAGAAAATGACGACAGTTGTCGCCCACCGTGGGGCTGTTCGCGATGCCGGTCGGAGTCATACTCCGGGCAGGACCCTTCGTCGACTCTGCGGGCGTTCCGCGTCTGGACCTATCAGTGTGCTCGTGGAGCCCGCCTTCGCGGAAGCTTCTGCGACAACAAGCCTCAGTTCTGCCTGCTCCGTATGTGTCACCATTGTCCCCTTCACCGAGTTGTGTCGCGCCGACGCCCCGCTTGACGTCGACGACCTCTCCATGCTCGCCGTCGAGCTGCGCCTCGACGACGCATCGGCACTAGACGAGTACCCCAGCGTGGTACTCGACTATAACTACCCGTCGCCTTGTGCGGGCGCAACTGCCTCTGGCGGTGAGGGCGGCCTGTGCGTCCTCGCGGAGGTGATGGCCACCGGCTCCTCCACGAGCACTGGTCGTGCCATGGCGGAAGAGTACAGGAACTTCGCAGCGGCTCATGCCAGGGCGAAGGCGCTGGCGGCTGCCGGCCCTGGCACTTATGACCCCCTCGGCTCCACACTTCGGGGCCTTAGCGCCCTCATCGCGCCACCAGCCATCCCGGCTACGGCTACGACCGAGCTGGAGGTGGCTCGCCAACTGCTGTTCGCGGAGGCTACCTCTCTCACCACCGCCAAGCGCCGGATGGAGTCCGCGCAACGCGAGTACAACTCCGCCTACAACCTCAGCCCTGCCGGCAACAAGCCTAGTGTGAAAGCCCAAGTGCCGTCCCTACCTTTTATGGCATGTAATCTATTGTATGAACCTTATGTCATGAGTTATGAAATGATTTGCACCTTGTCATACCATGTCATTCATGCATCATGCATCATTTCAACCATCATGCATTTTTGATTCTTACGTGACCTTGTGTGATTGGTTGAGTGTGGCTTGTGTTGTGTGGTGTTTTGTGGTTGGAGTTATGTGGTGCATCTCCTCTTCTTTCCCCTCTTTATTCCTTTCATTCAAACCCCACAAAAATCCTTTCCTTCTATGTTATTTTAGCAACAGATATAACTTGCAAATTAAATTGTTTACAAATGTTCAAGAGGTAGCCCTATATATATTATTAATTTTGAGTATGGTTCTTTTGATGTTTGCAGTTTGTATGCTTGTGTGTTTTAAATAAACAGGGGCTGTTATTTTTAAAAAGTATTAAAATTACTTGTCCTAAAAATCATCTTAATATTTTTATTAAATAGTGCATTTTATTTTCTTTGCAAAAGTATTTTTGTTCTGCACAAATTCCCTCTATTTTTATTTGATTTTTTTCTTGTGATGTGGTGTTTAAAAAAAAGGAAAAGCTTCTCTGTTTTTCTTTTCTGTTGTGAGAGAGAGCAGAGTGGGCCTTTCCTTCCTGAGGCCCAGCAGGAACCTGACGGCTACCTGCTCCGTTCACTCTGCCGTCAGGTTCAGAGAGAGCGAGAGAGCGCTGCCGTGTATTTCAGACGTCGAGGCGCCATCATCCTGAGCCTATTTAATCCCCTCGGTGTCCGTGCGCCCCTAGGGTTCCCTCTCCCTCCTCGCGCCGCTGCCCTCCACCTCTCCTTCTCTTTCGTCTTAGGCAAGGTTGGGTTCAGAGAGTTCAGAGAGAGTTCGGTGAGGTTCAGTGAGAGCTCGTCGCTGCGGGAGTCGCTCCGACGAGCCCCTCGAGCAGGCGACCATCGGGATCGCTTTGTCAGCGCCGTCTGCTTCCCCGACGTCCTCTGCATCCGCGTGGGACGCCAAGGCAGCGCCTCTGCTCCGTCTTCTTCCCCTCCGGTCAAGCTCTTCCGCCGCGGTAATTCCCCGTCGTTGTGCTTCCTCGAGCTCAATTGGCTATGCGGTCGTGTCCCGGTGAGCTCATCGTCCATCCTCGCCCGATCCCAAGCCTTCTAGCTTCATGTAGTGCGTGCCCGCGTAAGGTGCGTTCCGCTGCCGTCAGACCTCATCTCCGTCGAGTGCACCGTCGACCTCGTGCTTTCGTGCATAGTGTGCGAGTTCCTGCTTCTCGCAGGGGCCCGTTTTCGCTCCGTCCCGTTTGATTCCTTGTCTGGGTCATCGCCGTGCGTAGCGTGTGCAGGTCTCCGCCGTTGCATTCTATCGTCGTCGCCGGTGTCGTTCTCGCCTGCGTTTGGTGGCTATGCTAGTGTGTGTGTGTGTGTGCAGGCAGGAGCAGGGCGTCCAGTAAGGGCCTCCGCCGCTCGTGTGGTCATCGGAGTCCGCCGTTTGGTCATCGTCATAGTGTTGTTGCCGTGGCTGTTCGAGTTTTCAGTTTCGTCAGATTCACAGTGCGTGTGTGTATAAGAGAGGCAGAGCCCCTCCTCTATTAGCAACCGCGTGCGTAGTAGAGTGGTGGGTGCTAGGGGAGATGACCTGGTGGTCGTGGGTTCGATCCCAACTCCTCCCCCTTTTCTTTTGTTTTGTTTTTATTTCTTGTTTTCTTTTGTTTTCTATTTTGCTCATGTATATGTGAGTGTAGATGCAACCTGAGCATGTGTAGGTGTTTTCTATTTTTTTGTTATATAGATGGTGTGTGTGCTTGATGTATACACACATGAGTGTAGGTGAGTGTGTGTGTTGAGTGCATATGTGTGTGTATACCTAGGTGTATATATGCATATGTATTTGAGTGTGTGTGTGAGGCTGATTGCACTCATGTGGTGTGAGTGCATATGTGGTGTAGGGCTGGTGTGTGTGCATGTGTATGTATATGTGTGTGGTGTAAGTGAGATGTATGTGTGCATGTGTAGTGTGAGAGTGTGTGTAGTGCATATGTGTGTGTGCACATATGCATGTGTGCTTGTGAGTGAGTGTGTGTGTGAGTGGTAGTCCTATGCATATGTATAGGCATATATGCACTTGTGCATATGTGTGTGTGCATATGTGTGTGGATGAACACCCACACACACATGAACATGTGTGTAGTGAGTGTAGGTACCATGTGCACTTGTGAGTAGGAGTGCTGTGAGAGCCTGATGCATTGTGCATTTGGTGCTTGTGGTGTGTGTGGATGAACACCCCCCCTCATGGGTGGTATGTTCATGGTTGTATTTGTGCTCATATGCCCTTGGGCATATATAGAGCATGTGTGTGCTTGCCTTGTAGTGTGTGTGTTTAGAGAGAGTGTGTGTGAGTGTGACAAGTGGGTCCTTTCCCCCCACTTGCCATACCCTTTGTGGTTTATGCATGTTGTAGGTTTGTTAGATCATTTCCATGGTAAACTAAGTTTCTAAATCTGGTTAAGTCATATTTGCTCATGTCCATTTAGAGTAACATTTCACTTATGAGAGTAGATGATATTGTGCTAGTATAGATTGTGCTTTGGTGCTTCACATGAACATATGAGTATGGCACATGCTTTTGGGGTAGAAAGAGCCAATGAATCCATTGGTTCTTTCAGATTTCACTTTTGAGCAAGTTTATAAAACTGTCAATTTTTGCTGTGATGCTACTTTGTCATTTTTGCATGATTTAATCCTTGCTTGCTTTGGGGCATGTGCCAACTAGGAAGTGCTAGTGTTTTATGTCTATTATGCCATGG
Source organism: Hordeum marinum (assembly GCA_022496015.1). Taxonomy (NCBI): domain Eukaryota; kingdom Viridiplantae; phylum Streptophyta; class Magnoliopsida; order Poales; family Poaceae; genus Hordeum; species Hordeum marinum. The sequence continues at coordinate 268,618,775 of CM039672.1, read as the reverse complement.
TATTTTTGTTTAACATGAGAATCACCCATATAAGTAGAAAACATGCTGCAAAGTAGCTAACTTGATGTTTCTGTTTTCAACATGCTAAATATTTCTAAGTCTGAGAATCAGCTGTTATTTCTATGCCATGAAGAGTGGGTGGCATCTAGTTATATGTTGAGAATTTGCTCATGCTCAGTGCTAGTAATTTGGAGTAGATGTTGTCTACTAACATCCTGTTAATTTTCATGCCAAGAGGTGGTCTTTAACACATTTAACTTCTGCTGTCAACATGCTACTATATTAACTCAGATTCCAAAAAACTGTTATTTTCACTAAGTCCTAGAAAACTGTTTCATCATGCCAACTTGATAGCTTCATGCTTATTGATGTGTGCCTCCTTTGTAGATTGTGTAGTTTGATAGTTTGATAATCATATTATGTAGTTTCTGTCCATACCTTGTTTGTGGCTTTAGGATTTCTGTAGGTCAAGTTGTGGGCTATGAAAGTTGCTATGTTGTTGTTTTGTGGCAGATTGTTAGTTTTATTGTTTTGTGACTTGTGGGAGCTATACTCCATGGAATTGATTGATCTTTGAGCCTATTGTGGTTGGTTTTTCATTGCCTAACCAATGGCTACCTTGGAATGCCAAGAATTAGCCCATGGCCTTGATTGTCTTGAGTTTTGCCTTCGTACCTTGTCGTGAGCGTATCATGAGAACCGTAACTCCGTTCTTGCGTTCTTTATATGCATTTCTATCGATTTTGCATGATGCATCCGTATTTGCCATGTTCATGCATGTTTAAATAACTTAACATGAGGTTCTGTCCAGAATCATTAATAACCAATCCTTGCATGTGAAACATGACTAGTTTTGGATTGCCATGTTTAATTCTTCATAAATGAATCATGCATCATCTTGGTTGTGCATTGCACCTTGGTTGGATGTTTATTTTTGCTGTCTCTCTTGGGTAGACGCGAGTGTTGATACTAAGTACGAGGACCCATGAGAGTACCACTACGAGGACCCCGCTACTTGTTCCGCTGAAGAACCAACATGCAAGATGATCGTACCCGGATCCTGATACTATTTTTGCTTGCTAGTGCCTGTCTCTTATCGTTACAATTGCACTACCTACCACTTGATATCAGCCTCCTAATTGCCATGACAGCCTCTAACCCTCCATATCCTAGCAAACCTTTGATTGGCTAAGTTACCGCTGCTCAGCCCCTCTTATAGCGTTCTTAGTTGCAGGTGCAGGTTGTTCCATGTGATAACATGGTTTTGGATATCACAATATTATCTGTTATTTAATTTAATGCACATATATATTTTGGTATTGATGGAAGGCTTGGCCTTTTGCTAGGTGATTTGTTCCGCTGTTACCGCCATAGTTTCTTGTTACCGGTGTTATGTTTTCCATATTTTGCACTCCTAACATGCTCGAGGTTGTTATGGGGACCCCCTTGTTTATTCGGTTGAGACTAAAACTTGTCTGGCAAGACCCAACATTGGTACTACATTTGCTAATAACTTAATAAAATTTGCATAGGGCTTTGCAACCCCGTGGATAATTAATCAACCCCCGGGCCAGTGCTCCTCATGAGTGTTGGTACAAACTAGAGCACTGTGTGGGGCCAACCCAGGGCAACTTGGGAGATTTCTATCAGGCCTCCTTACGCGTAGCTTATCCATCGTGTCCTGAGAACGAGATACGCGGCTCTTATCGGGTTCGTCAACACGTCGGGTGGTCTTGCTAGATTTGTTTTACCTTTATCGAATGTCTTGCGTGTGGACTCTGACTTTCTTCGGGTTTTCTCGAGGTGTTGGAATTCCTTTGGAATTACTAATGATGACCATGAGATCCGTGGTCGAGGCTATTCCCATGGAGTATGGTTATTTGTGATGAACTAGTTGGAGCACCCCTGCAGGGTTAAATCTTTCGAAAAGCCGTGCCCGTGGTTATGTGGCAACTTGGATATTTGTTTAACACCCGGTTATAGTAAACTCGAAGTAAAATCTAATAAAATACACCCACTGTGTGAGTAACCGTGATCGTCTCTGCTCGTGAACATGATCTGAGAGAGAACACAGTGGGGTTATGACTGACGTAAGTAAGTGTTCAGGATCTCATAGAGGTCATTTTAGATTCGATCGCTCATCGTAGGCCACTCACATTTACATTCTTGTTACGTATGTTTAGCCACCATAAATGCTTAGTGCTCCTGCAAACTAAACACATACCACATCCCAACCTTTAAGCTTGAATAGTCTTGGTACCCGGGCGCATGATTGCTGAGTCCTTGTGGCTCATAGTTTACTACAACACTCCAGGTACAGGTTCAGATGAGTACGTGCAGGATGATCTTACCCAGCTCCAGTGGGAGTATGACGAGGAAAGAGGTAGGATGTACGTGACGTACCTGGATGAGTAGAGGACCATGGTCGTGATCTTTGGGATAGCTAGATAGTGTCATTTGCATCTGATTTTATCGTTTGATTTCGTCCGTAGTCGGACCCTGTCTTCATCTTGATGATTTGAACTCTGTGTGGAATTGTAATTTAGTATGTGGCGAGTGTAAGCCAAACTTGTATACTCTTCTATTCTGTAATGTATGATGCAATGATACTATACTTGCGAACGGCAAGATGCGCATCTATCCCTTGCGAGGCCCCCATGCCTTAAATGGATAGGCGCGCATCTTGGGCGTGACACCTAGCCGGCGTGGGGACGTCCGCAGACGCGACCGCATGGTCGCGGAAATCCTTGGTGGTAGGCTGCCCACGTACGACACGCTAGCGGCCAACATGAGGGCCGTCCAGGTGGCCTACGCCGATCTGGCCAGCCTGGAGGGCGAAGAACGTGCACAGCACGAGCGACACGTCCAAGATCTCATCGCCACCGCCAACGCATAGCAGGCCTGGATAGATTGGGCTAACGTCGTCTCCAAGATCCCCCCTCCCTAGGGGGATGCCCCGCCGAGTGCTGGCCGACGCCTGCCGGCCCAGCAGGCTTCCTCCCCCCGCGGCTCCGCCCGACGGGTCGATGGATCCCGCAACGGGCGTTCCCTACACGGGAACGAGCAGCCGGCCGTCACCAGCCAGCATGACGATGTGCCGGAGGGAGGCGGACGACACTCACATGCCCATACCCCGTCTCCGCGGCGAGAGCGTGTGCACTCGCCCGCCCCGACGGTTCGCCCTGAGCTCGCTGCCCGGCTTGGGCCACGTTCCCCGGAGCGAGAACGATGCCCGAACCCGCATCGACTGACTAGCGTAGTCAGTCCTCCTAAAGGAGGAGGGTCCGATTGGTCTGGCATGCTTTGGCTCCCGGATCCGCGAGGAGCCATTCCCCACCGACTTGAAGCTCCCTCGCGACACCCCAAAGTACAATGGCATCGTCAAGCCGGAGGACTGGTTGATTAACTACACCATCGCAGTCGGCATCTCCAGGGGAAACAAACGCGCCACGGTGTGCTACGTCCCCCTCATGCTGATCGGCTCGTCCCGGACTTGGCTTAACAGCCTGTCAGCCGACAACATCAACGCCTGGACGGAAGAGGCATTTGTCCGCAACTTCACCGGCACCTACAAGTGTCCTGGCTGCCCCCACGAGCTGGCCATGTGCGTCCAGGGTCCGGACGACTCCCTCCGTGACTACCTCACGCGCTGTACCGAGCTTCGCAACTCCTGCGAAGGGGTGCACGAGGTGCAGGCTATCCAGTACTTCTCAAAGGGCTGCCGAGACGGCACCCTCCTCAAGTACAAGCTCATGTGCTCCGAGCCAGCTACCCTGGCGGCCACATGGCCAAGGCGGACAAGTACCTCACGGCCGATTCTGTGATGCGAATCAAGGTCAGCGCATTCGGCAAGGCGATCCCATCGCCTGTCGCGCCACGACCGGCTGCCAACAACCGGCAGCAACAAAATAACAAGCGAAGCCTGACCAGTTGGATCCCCGCTATGGGAGCCGGCAGGTGGCCACCGTTGAAGAAGAGAAACCGCCTGCGTAGGCCGCCAGCCAGGGCCAGCGAACCGGCAAGGCCGCCTGGCAGCCCAAACTCATCTTCGAGCAGATGCTCGATGCACACTGCAAGATGCACACCGGGGCCAAGCTGACAGCGCACACGCTCCGGCAGTGCAGTTTCTCGTAGCGACTGGCCCGAGGCAAAGGCCTTCCGGTCCCCCGCCGTTGCCTCCCCGAGCTCCGGCACTGTCTCCTGCTTCGTCACCGATGCCGGCTCCGGCCCCGCGTGATGGCTTCCTGCACGACCAATTCCCCAACTAGGAGAGGGCCTACATTGTCTTCACCAGCGAGGCAACAGGCAAGCATGCGCAGTGTCAGCTCCGGCACGAGGTGAACGCCACCATGCCCTCGGTTCCCCAGTTCATGCACTGGTCCGAGAAGCCGGTCACCTGGATCTAGGTGGACCACCCGACTTTAATGCCAAAGCCGGGAAGCTATGCCCTCCTCCTCGATCCCACCATCGCCTTCAAGAGGCTCACCTGCCGTTACTCGTGGGTGCTGATCGACGGGGGCAGTAGCATCAACATCCTCTATCGCGACACCCTACTCAAGCTAGGGCTCAAGGAGAAGGACCTCCAGCCGAGCCAGATGATTTTCCACGGCATCATGCCCGGGCAGTCTTGCTCCCTCATCGGAAATATCCGTCTTGATGTCCTCTTCGGCAAAAAGAGCCACTTCCGCCACGAGCCGGTGTGGTTCGAGGTGGTGGACCTCAACAGTCCCTACCACGCGTTGCTGGGTCGGCTGTCGCTCGTCAAGTTTATGGTGGTACCCCACTACGCCTACCTCAAGCTCAAGATGCCGAGTCTGAAGGGCATCATCACCATCAACGACAACTACAAGACATCGATCGAGTGCGCGTGCGATGGCAACCGGCTGGCCGAGGCGCTGGTGATCGTGGAGGAGAGGGGGAAGCTCGACCGGCTCATGACGCCTCTGATTAGTCGGCCATGCCGACTCCCCCGTCCCAGCCGACCGGCGAGGCGACGTTCCAGTCATCCAAGGACATCGTAGAGGACACCGCGGAGTGGTCATCCCAGCATTCTCCTATGGAGCCGGGCACCAGCGGTGGGGGAAACGACATCATGGTCGAGGCTAACGCCTCGACCACTGAACACTAGGGAGCGGAACCCCACCCGGTTAGTGAGGAGACCAAACGACTGGACGTTCAGTCCCCTCCGAGGACATCTCCGGAGCGCACCATGCCTCTGGAGGCACCGATTCAATCCCCGGTTGGTGAACGGGTTATCCAATGACCAACGGCACCATCGACCAATGGGTGGCCGGTCATGGGGGAGGCTCTATCGAGCGCCTCCATCTCCGAGGAGCACCGCACCCTTATGGGTGCGGTATTGCAAAGCATTCAGTCCATCGAGAACAGACCGAGGGAGGCCTTCAAGGGTCTCCTGACGGGCTTTCAGGTAAGCCACACGATGATCTACTTGTAAAATATTAATTTCTTTGTGTTATCATTATATACATGGCAGCCCCCAAGCCCTAGGTGAGTTTGAAAAACTCACCTATGGGTCAATCATGGATCACTGTCCGAACTATATACAAAACTATATATTCGGAACGTTCTGACCAGCCCTTAAAAGGACCAGATAAAGGATCAGATTGACGACAGTTCGGTAACTTTGAACCCACGTAACCTGGTAAGGATTTTCTTTTTACAGGCTTCATCATCAACGGCGGTTGTGAATGCCGCCGAGCTAGACGAGCTAAATCTGAAGCTCAAAAGCTTCGAAGGCGAGCTTGATGCTCTGAACAAGAGATTCGATGAGGCACAAGGTAAGCTTTAGTCAATATCCGAAAACTTCCATCATCGCACAGTCAATGTGGTATTCATATTATTAATGCTTACACAGCCTCGACGAAAGAGATGGAAAAGCTCAAGGCCAAGCTACGGGAAGCAAAGGAGGAGGCGGCTGTTGAGAGGGCGGCGGCCGAACAAGCGGCTATCGCGCTTTCCGCCTTAAGAGCCAACAACGACAAGCATGAGGCTCAGCTGGAGGAGATCCAGCAGGAGCTCAAAGACGCCGGCCAAAAGTGCGAGGACCTTGAGCAGAAAAGCAAGGAGCACGTTACCGAGCTATCCACCCTAAAAACCGATCTCCAAAAGGAGCAGGTGGATAAGTGTTTTTTAAGGAGCAAGTCCGCCAAGCGAAGGTTATCACAGATGGTAAGCCATACTTATTGCAGCATGTCTTCAGGAATAGCAAGTTCAAGTTGCTTACCCAAGGGTGGCGTTCCTCAAGCGCCTGCTCTGACCTCCAGAAGAGCGCAGCGAACGCGAATCAGCTCTATGCTTCGCAGGGAGAAGGAGATGAATCTCGTCTATTCTGGGCGCAGTTTGAAGCCCCCGAGCGCCCTCCGCTCCTTACTGAGCAGCTGAAGCAGCTGATGGAGCTGCACCGGATGGCGGAGTCGGCCATGAAGGATCTCTGTATCCGGCTATGTCCCAACGAGCCACTGCCGGGAAGCTACTTCGGACTAGTGCAGAAGCTGATCGACGCCTCGCCTTGGATCGACGCACTAAAGTGCTCCTCCTGCATGGAAGGAGCTCGGATGGCCTTTGCAAAGGCCAAGGTGCACTGGCCAGGGCTTGATCCTATGAAGATAGCCACTGCTCCTCCACCTCCTGAAAAGGAACATAGGCGCCCCGAGTTATACTTCTCCGCTGTAATGGAGAGTGCTCGAGCGATAGAGTCGCAGTGTTTGAAAGAGAACATGTATGAGTAGATTGTAATGTGTCCAAAGGAAATTTAATGTTTTAAGGTTATAATTTATCATGCTTTCAATGTTTCGTGTGCCTTATAACTCCTGTGTGGCCGTTGAAACTTAAAGCTGCGAGTCATCGGCTTCAGCCCCCATGTAGATACTACATGGGGTGTCTCTACCAATGCACTTTGTCCCTTAGCCGAGCTATCGAAGCCCGAAGGCGGTGGAGTGCGGTGGACCAGGCAATCAGACCATAATGCTTTATTGCTTTCACTTAGCCGTAGGGGCACGAAAGGGACTGCGGGGGGCTGATGACTAGCCCCCGATGTTTTGTGATGTTCAGATGAATCGCGGCTAAAGCCAATATCACATGGTTTGTGTGAAGAACAAACCCCTCATATGACATGGAATATCCTCTGATGAGGATTTGAGTATAACACTTTAAGCTCGGATTCACAGACCGGTTCTCGCATACTATGACAATTAGTTTTCGGTTTTCTCCCGTGAGGTGCTTGACCAGGCTAGCCAGAAACACGATCGCAGGGGTTCTCCCTTTGCCCTTTTAGCCAAATGAGCAGAACGTAAAGGGCAAGCACAGGATCCAGGAAACCCAACTATTGACCCAAGACATAGTTTGGAACCAACGCATATAAAGCGAATTCTAAGACACCGAACGCCTAATCAATTGTACATAGGGAGATTTGTTTTTTAAACTCGAGCCCCCGGTCTATTAGCTGGTTGCATCTTCATATACTTAACAGTTTTGTGAGAAGAGGGAGAAAATAAAATGTGTGCCGAAAAGGACAACGAGACAAACACGTATAGTGATGTTGTATTTTTCTCAACAACTCTTATTGCTTGGATTGACGAAGCAACTGTTTACAAGTATTTGAAAAAAGAAACTTTACAGGAGTGATTGTACCAGGGGTCCTTATGTCCTCGATGTGCCCTGTCGCTTGTCTGCTCTTGCGTCTCCTAGGGAGTGATGCACCTTGATGGGTGGTACTGTTTGGCGAACAGATCTTGCAAAAAAGGTGTTGAGAAGTCATCGAAGTGTGAATTAGCTTTACGTCTTTGGCAGGCTCTTTGATGGTACATGGATTGTGTCCGAAGACATTTCGATGGTGTTAGTTCGGTTCAGCTGAACTCTTACCCTTTTACCCCACCGCCGCCCATGGAATTTAAGTGCAAAGTTGTGTCTCCTTGGCACGTACTTCACTGGTACTAGGGTTGTGCGATGGGGGGCGAGTCCCTATTTAAGAGGAGAGGAGGGTTCTGAGAGCTCGGGCTGAAGCCGTGCTCGCTTCCCAACCATGCGTGCCTTTACGGCAGGTGTCGGCGTTTACCGATCAGCGTTGTAATTGAATTTGGCCGCCAGGGCCAGCGCATGTTCCTCAGTTCGGAGAGAGCGCTCTGTATTGCCATTGATAGTAATGACCCCCTTGGGGCCGGGCATCTTGAGCTTGATGTATGCGTAGTGCGAGATGACGTTAAAGCGAGCGAACGCTATTCGACCGAGCAGGGCATGGTAGTCGCTGCGGAAGGGTACTATGTCAAAGATCAAGTCTTCGCTTCAAAAGTTGTCGGGCGAGCCGAGCACTACGTCCAGACTTATGGAGCCCATGCACTGTGCCTCGATGCATGGGATCACTCCTGTAAAGGTAGTGTTGCTGGGTTTGATCCTTGATGGATCTGTATGCATCTTTTCACCGTGTCTGAGTAAATCAGGTTAAGGCTACTTCCTCCGTCCATTAGCACTTTTTTGAGGTGATACCCGTCTATAATGGGGTCTATGACGAGGGCGGTCGAACCCTCATGACAATACTTGTCGGGTGATCACGTCGATCAAAGGTGATCGGGTATGCCGACCATGGGTTATACTTCGGGGCTACAGGCTCTATAGCGTAGACCTCTCGAAGGGCGTGCTTCCTCTCTTTCTTGGGTATATGAGTGGCGTATATCATATTTACTGTTTTCACCTCTGGAGGGAATTTTTTTCTGTCTGCCACCCATCGGACCCCGAGGCTCATCCTCATCCCCGCTGCGAGGGCTCTTGCCTTGATCCTCGTGGGTGAGTTTGCTGACCTGTTTGAACACCCAACAGTTACGGTGCATGTGGCTGGCGGGCTTCTCTTGGGTGCCATGGATTTGGCATGGACTTTCCATGATCTTCTCCAATGGGGTGGGTCCGTCGTGATTTCCTTTAGGAGGCTTCTTCCGGTACCCAGGTTGGGAATTGCGGAAGCCAGCGTTAACAGTCGTGTCATCGGCATCACTATTGCTGTGCCGATGCTTGTTCTTGTTGCGCTTTGGTTTCCCATTGTCGTCCTGAACTTCGGAGGTTCCGGGATCGTCAGAGTTGTGGCTGCGTCTTGCTAGCCAGTTATCTTTGCCCGAGCAAAAGTGGGTCATGAGTGATGTAAGGGTGGACATGGTCCAAGGTTTATCCTGGCCGAGCTAGCGGGCCAACCATTCATCCCGAATATTGTGCCGAAAGGAGGCTATTGCTTCGGCGTCCGGGCAGTCAACAATATGGTTTTTCGTCGTCAAAAACCGATTCCAGAATTGCTGCGCAGACTCTCCGGGCTTCCAAACAACGTTGCTTAGTTCGGAGGAATCCGGTGGCTGAACATAAGTGCCCTGGAAGTTATATTGGAATGCATCCTCTAGGTCTTCCCAGCATCCGATGGAGTTTTCAGGGAGGCTGTGTAACCAGTGCCGAGCTGGCCCCTTGAGTTTTAGGGGGAGATATTTGATGGCGCGGAGATCATCTCCTCGCACCATGTGGATGTGGAGGAGGAAGTCCTCAATCCATACGATTGGGTCAGTTGTCCCATCGTACTGCTCTATTCACGGGTTTAAACCCCTCTGGGAACTGATGTTGCATCACCACGTCCGTGAAACACAGTAGGTGGGCAGGGCCTCTGACCCGAGCTATGTCGCACCGATATTAGGCATCTGTTCTTGCCCGGTTGTGTTCTTGGCCTCTATTGTTGCGGTCGAGCCATGGCTTGTACCCATCCCGTCTATCAGCTGAGTACCCTCTGGATCCATAGATGGATCTCGTATGACCTTCTCTGTAGTCCAGGTCATGTCATAGGTCAAACCTATCATCGGGCTCTAGTGGCTCCTTTCCCCGTCTACCGGGCATCGCCGGCCTATAACCGGCATCGTCAACCATCTTGTCTCGTCCTTGAGGAGGTCGGTCTAGCTTATCATACGGGGTATGTTTGGGAGATGGAGTGTCAGTGATCTCGTCATCGAATTGCGGCAACAACCTTCTGCGTAGATAGCTCTTAGGCTGGTTCGACAGACCGGTACCATATCCTTCCTTAGCTGAGAGGAATCTTGTCCATCAATCATTGAGGTAATCTTGTTCGGATTTAAGTTGCCATTCTTTTGCCTTCAGGCTACGTGCTGTGGCTATGAGCTATTGCCTGAATAGTTCCTGATCTTCAAGATTATCACGGATGTCGAAGTCACCGGCTTCCGGGATGTCCTCCTCCTCGACAGTGGGAGGTAATTGTCATCCTTAGAACCGCTAAGGTCGTCGGGGTTGTGCTGGTCTTCAGGCCTCTCCTGACCCTCTAGCGGGTTTTTGGGGATATCGGGGTCACCGAGGTCTTTCGGGGTATCTTCGTCCCCGGTGCCGATGATAGCTTTCCTCCCCTTTTTGCCTTTTGACCATTTGTGCGGTTTCCGGCGCCTTGACGGCGCTTCGCCCGACTTGTCGCCATCGTTTTTAGGTGTGTTCTCGCGATTAGCGACAGGAGTGTCCACCATGTAGACGTCGTATGTGGAGGTGGCGGCCCATCGCCCGGTGTTAGTGGGGGTGGGAGTGCAATCCTCGTCTTCCATGTATTCTGCCTCCTTGGAGGCATAGTCCAGCATGTCGGCTAAATCCTTGACTGTGGATACCAAGTGGGTGGTGGGTGGGACAAAAAATTCATCCTGACCCGCCCTATAACTGATCTGAGCATGGATCGGGGTTGGATCATCGGTAATCTTCATCGACAAGATCCGATCAAGGGCCTCATTAAGTGTCGAGAGCACGATCAGGTCAACCTGCCCGGAGCCTTTGGAGTTAACCTCTGATGCGTCCAGGCGGGTGGAGTGTTCGGCAAGAACGAACATCCGTACGTAGGACACTATGGCTAGATCTGGACTAAGTGTCAGGTTATCACTGGGGTTAATCCTGTGGCTGTGACCGAAAGAGGAGTCCGAGTTTAAAGCTTCGGAGTCTTTGGGTGTGGCAGGCGAGTCTGCGAGCCCGACTACTGACAGGTCACCTTGAGAGTCTACGAAGAACTCTAGGTTCCCGAATCTAACCTCTTGATCAGGGGCGGAACTCCCCATACGGCCCAGATGGCCGGCCGGATCGGCATGCAGCACAGCGCCACCGAAGGCGAAGATCTGTACAAGGACAAAAGTGTCCATGTTGCAGACCTCTTCGTTGATGACAAGGCGAGCCATCGATTCTTTGGGTGATCACAACAGAACTCTCAATGAAATCACCTATGTCGGTGTCAGAACCGGCGGATCTCGGGTAGGGGGTGTTGAGTTGTGAGACTAGAATCGATGGTAACATGAGATGAAGGAGACGAGGTTATCCCTGGTTCGTGCCCTCCTATGGAGGTAATACCCTATGTCCTGCTTGATTGTATTGATGATGTGTAGGTTGCAGAGTCGATCTACGTCGAGACCAAATAGCTAAACCCTAGACGAGTTGTTCTCTCTATAACCTAAAACCCTTCGGCTTATATAGACGTCGAGGATACCTAGGGTTTACACATGGTCGGTTACACGTCGAAGGGATAAACATGCCTATTCGCTACATGAAATGTGGAGGACAAGCCACGATTCCCGAAGCTTCCTTCCTGGAGATAGGGCCTTCAATCGATCCAATGCTCGGCAAGCGACCCATACAGTTCGGCCCATAAGGAATAGGTTGGCCTCACAAGGACCCCTTAATCGAGGACTCCCTCAAGAGGGCCCGTTCATAATCAGCAAGCCACTACACAACAATGCGTACTACATGATAGACGTGCACAAGCCACAGAAGCACAAGAGAGACACCTCCGGCAAGGAGTCGGAGCGCCCGTGGAATGAGGCGCTCCTTTGTCCATTCTACTGCTAAAAATAAACATTGTATGTATGTATATTCCCACCCCCTTTTGGGACTCAATTAATGCAACGGGTGTCCCAAGCCAGCACTTGGGGCATGGCCTTTCGATTTCACTAAAGGCACATCACTTCTCAAAATGGGCACCCGGGTCCGACTCCCCGGACCCGGGGGCTTGCCGGCTAGCATAAACCGCTCCTCTCCAAGACGGTCAAGTAATGTGGATAAGCAACCCCCTGGTCCGGCTACAGACCGGCTCCTGACTGTCGGGCTGGCAGGATTCTAGTACAGGAAAACTTACCACACGAACCCCGTTCGTAGAGTAGGGACTGGTTAAGTCTAGCCAGATCATTCATTATGCATATGGCCTTTGGTGGCTCACCCTAGCCTAACCCAGACGACCCTAAGGTTTGCACGTTTTCCCCAAGGACGATGCCCCATCCCTACCCTAGTTGGGTCCTGGCTGGCCGGCAGGTGGGGCGGAAGGTGTCGTGGTTTTATCACGGGAGATGTTCGGGTCCACGGACTTGGGTTCGAGGCCATTGCTAACGTGATGGACTCAAAGGGGTTGATTGGGATGAAGGACACGAGTTTACCCAGGTTCGGCCCCTCAAGTCGAGGTAATAGCCTACGTCCTGCTTGTGCTTGTATTGCTTGTTGTATCGATTACAAGGGAGCTAAAGCTTGACCTAGTTCTCGATAACCTAATCTCTAAGTCGCCCCGGGTCTGCCTTTATATAGGAGGTCAAGACCACGGGTCATACAAGTTGTAACCGACTCTCATTGTCTATCCGAGTCTTCCTCTATCTTCTCTGTTCAAGTTGTCCCCGGGGTGGCTTACACACCCGGGTCTTCTCTGTCCGGGAAACCTTCCGGCCCATCCTATGAGCCACCAAGCATCCTGGGCTTTAAGTCTTATGGCTCACTCTTGGGCTGGTGCATGAGCCGTCAGGTATAACCTGGAGCCCTTAGGGCGGGTCATACCGTGGGGTTATATCCCCAACATTAGGCCCCAGGTTGATTTGAGCTTGCTCACTTCATCCTTCCTTTTTGCTCCTCGGCGAGTCGCTCGGAAATGACCCGCCATGAGTTTGTGTCGACCCTGCAAGAAAGATTCGCTGATGTACACACCAAATCTCCTTATTAAATGGCCAGCCCGAGAATCGAGGCGTCCGACTCAGTCGGACGATTTCCGTCGCCTGGATTTTCGCGCTCATTCCTCTTTTTTCCTTTTAAATAGGACCGCCCTGGGTGGTCATTTCTTTCTCCCGCTCGCTCCATCGTCTTCTTCCTCCCGACGCTGCCGATCCTATCACCTCTGGCTCCAGCGCCGTTTCCGCTTTGCCATCGACAAGGCCGCTGCATCAACCTGTTGCGAACCAGAGTCCCTTCTGTGTTCATCGCGCCACCGCCGGTAAGTCTTCCTCCCCTTAGATCTATAGCTTGCTTCTGGTAGGGTTTGCAGGGAGCTCTGCCGCCGCCGTTCCTAGAACTTGGGCCCTTTCGATGCTGGCCGTGCTTTTAGTGCTCATCCCCGCCACATCGTTGTGTAACGAGCTATTGTGAACAATGCGTAGATTCATCGCGGCTCCGCTTGCCATTTTAGGTCTCTTCTGTTTCGCCAGTTCATCCTTAGGTCTGGAAATAGAAGTATTTTCCCTAGTTTTGTAGATCCGTGAACATAGCGGCACTTTGCGAAATCTGTTTTTTAGGACTTAGCAGAATTTTGCTCCCTCATCTGTTATGTTGACCCGCCGTGCCGTTCCGGCTCTCATCAGCCGGATCATGGCATCTTATCTGTAGAGTCTTAAGCTCGTAAGTCACCGTAGATATTTGTCTTCTCTTGACTCGCCGTGTTTTAATTTGCACAGTCTTAAGCCGCCATAATGTCTCGCACCTCCAATTCCTGCAACTGGGTCGGGTCTTGTATTACAGAGGAGTTTCTGATGGATTTCGTTCATGCGGGCACTCTTCCTTCCAAAGAGGTCATCCATTGGCAGGTCCCGGGTGATGAATTGAGGCCCAGTCCACAAGAAGGCGAAGTGGTTGTCTTCTCTGATCATATTGAACGTGGGTTCGCGCCCCCCGGCTCAAAGTTCTTTCGTGACGTCCTTCACCTCTACAAACTCCATCCTCAAGACCTCGCTCCCAATTCCGTCTCAAATATATGCAACTTTCAAGTGCTCTATGAAGTTTATTTGCAAACCAAGCCGTCTGTGGGCCTGTTCCGAGAGTTATTTTACGCGAACCGGCAAACTGAAGTGAAAGCCGGTCCAAGTCTAGAGCCGGGTGGAATTTCTATCCAGAGGCACAAGGATATTACCTTTCCAGCTGTGCAGATGCCGAGTCATCCGAAGGATTGGAACAAGACCTGGTTCTACTGCAAGGATACTTCTCCGGAGGGCAAACATCCACTGCTGGGTTATCGTCCCTCCCGGCTCAAGACCACTTCCGAGCTTCCTGGCTGGCTGTCGACTTCAGAACGTACAAGGTATGAGCCGGCTCACGCCAAGATTAGAGCCCTCATGGCCAATGGCTTAACCTGATTGGATTTGATCCGCTGCTGGATTTCCTGGCGGATTATGCCTTTAATCCATAGAAGCCGCCTCATGTGTGAATACCGAGGCAAGTATGATAGCTCGTTATGCTTCAGCCGGTCAACATTAATAGAAGACGACATTACTACTGCTATCCGGAGCCTTGTCCATGAGACATCCAGAGCTTGCAGCGCTATTGGGCTAACGCCTTTTAGTGCCATCAATCCGGCCCCAGATGTAAGGCGACTTTTCACCTTTTTTCTATTCATTCACTTATATTTTGCTGATTCATTACCGTTAACCGGCTTACTTTTTCAGGCCGACTCTGATTTCTGGAAGAAGGAGTATGTTCCTCCTTTGAAGAAGCCCAAGAAGAAGGCCCCAGCTAAGAAGCCCAAGAAAAACACCCCGCAAGAGGAATGGTCTGGCCCACCACAGTCGTCCGGCTCAGAGGTAAAACCTTAGCTGCTTTCTGAGACTTCGTTCTCTCATCTTACTAACACCTGTTTTACTCACAGGATGATGTAGAGACAAGCCACGCCAACGCCCCTGAGGTAATCTATGTTTCTTCCGGCTCAGAATATTTTGTACCCCGGAAGCCACGATGGGTTATTGGAAAAGTTCCTGTTTATCCTTTTGCTTATCTGGATCCCCAATTTCTTTTGAAAAAGCAACAACAGGCCGAACGTCGTCAGACCCGGAGCGCCGGCTCTACTGATCTTGCGTCCGGTTTACCAAATTCTCCGGCTCAGAAGAAGCGCCCTGCCGAGGTATGTATCTCTGTTTGATTGGCTTTACCTTTGCAATCTCAACAGTGTCTTATCTTTTCTGAATTGTCCCTCAGAGGTCACCTTCCTCTGGCGACTCTACGGCGATTGCTCTGCCGCCTCCCAAGATTAACCCGCTGTAAGTGTTGTTGGAAATATGCCCTAGAGGCAATAAATAAAGTGTTTATTATTGTATTTCCTTGTTCATGATAATCGCTTATTATCCATGCTATAATTGTATCAATTGGAAACACATTACATGTGTGGGTAAATAAACAACACTCTGTCCCTAGTATGCCTCTAGTGAACTAGCTCGTTGATCAAAGATGGTCAAGGGTTCCTAGCCATTGACATGTGATGTCATTTGATAACGAGATCACATCATTAGGAGAATGATGTGATCGACAAGACCCAAACTACAAACATAGCATATGATCGTGTCAGTTTATTGCTACTGTTTTCTGCTTGTCAAGTATATGTTCCTATGACCATGAGATCATGCAACTCACGGACATCGGAGGAGTGCCTTGTGTGTATCAAACATCGCAACATAACTGGGTAACTATAAAGGTGCTCTACAGGTATCTCCGAAGGTGTCTGTTGAGTTGGCATGGATCAAGACTGGGATTTGTTACTCCGTGTGACGGAGAGGTATCTCAGGGCCCACTCGGTAATACAACATCACAATAAGCCTTGCAAGCAATGTAACTAAGTGTTAGTTGCGGGATCTTGTATTACGGAACGAGTAAAGATACTTGCCGGTAACGAGATTGAACTAGGTATGGAGATATCGATGATCGAATCTCGGGCAAGTAACATACCGAAGAACGAAAGGAACATCATACGAGATTAATTGAATCCTTGACATAGAGGTTCAACTGATAAAGATCTTCATAGAATATGTAGGAACCAATGTGGACATCCAGGTCCCTCCATTGGTTATTGACCATAGAGGTGTCTCGGTCATGTCTACATAGTTCTCGAACCCACAGGGTCTCCACACTTAAGGTTTGGTGACGTTTTGGTAGTATAGAGTTATGTATGGTGGTGACCGAAGTTTTCTCGGAGTCCCGGATGAGATCCCAAACGTCATGAGGAGCTCCGGAATGGTTCGGAGGTAAATATTCATATATAGGAAGTCCTGTTTTGGTCGCCGGAAAAGTTTCGGGCTCATCGGTAGTGTACCGGGAGTGCCGGTAGTGTACCGGGAGGCCTTCGGGAGGGGTATTTCGACCCAAGAGGCTTCATGGGCTGTGGGAGAGTGAATATCAGCCCTTAGTGGGCTGGTGGAAACTCCCACACAAGGCCCATGTGGCTGGAGAAGAAAATCCAATAGGAAAAGGTGGAAAAAGGAAAAAAAAGGACGAATCCTAGTCCTACTAGGGTTGGAGGAGAGTCCTCCAATCCTAGTTGGTTCGGCCGAAGCCCTTGGCTTGGGAAGCCAAGGCTGCCTCCTCTCCTCCTCTCCTCTTATATATACTAGAGGTTTTAGGGTTTTTGCACTAGATTTTCAGCCACGTGCTACTCGTTCCTCCAGTGCATAGTTTCTTCTCTAGATCGGATTTCTGCAGTGCTTAGGCGAAGCCCTACCGGAATTGCTCCAGCACCATCGCCGGAGTGCCGTCATGCTGCCGGAGAACTCTTCTTCCTCTCCACTTCTTCTTGCTGGATCAAGACGGTGGAGATCGTCATCAAGCTATACGTGTGCTGAACGTAGAGGTGCCGTCCGTTCGGCGCTAGATTGGAAGGATCGTGATCAAGTTCGTGGGACAGATCGTGATCAAGTTCGTGGGATGGATCGTGATCAAGTTAGTGGGACGGATCGTGATTAGATCGCGGGATGGATCATGATTGGATCGCGAGATGCACGACGATTTGGATCGCAAAGATGTTCGACTACACCAACCGCGTTTCTTAACGCTTCCCGCTTAGCGATCTACAAGGGTATGTAGATCCACTCTCCCTCTCGTACATGCTCATCACCATGGATAGATCTGCGTGTGCGTAGGAATTTTTTTGTTTCCCATGCAACGTTCCCCAACAGTGGCATCATGAGCTAGGTCTATGTGTTGATGTGATCTCGAGTAGAACACAAAAGGTTTGTCGGCATTGATACTTAGATTGCTTCCTCCCTTGGTCGTTTTTTGGTTCAGCGGTGTTGTGAGATGAAGCGGCCCGGACCAACATTACTCGTACGCTTACAAGAGACCGGTTGCCTAGATAGCTTTTGGGTGACAGTTTCTCTCACTTTAGTTGGATCGGATTCGACAAAGGCGGTCCTTGAGAAGGTTGAAAAGAAAATTATGTATCACCATTGTGTTTTATGCGTAGGTGAGAATCGTTCTTGCTAGAAACCCGTAGCAGCCACGTAAAACATGCAACAACAATTAGAGGACGTCTAACTTGTTTTTGCAGGGTATGTTGTGATGTGATATGGCCAATTACATGATGTGATATATGTGATGTATAGATTATCACGACTTGCATGTCGATGAGTACGGCAACCGGCAGGAGCCATAGGGTTGTCTTTAATTATTGTATGACCTGCGTGTCAATCATTAAGCGCTATGTAATGCTTTACTTTATCACTAAGTGGTAGCAATAGTAGTAGTAGCATGTTGGGCGCGACAACCCCGATGGCGACATGTTGATGGAGATCAAGATGATGGAGATCATGGTGTCTTGCCGGTGACGATGGAGATCATGCTGGTGCTTTCTAGATGGAGATCAAAAGCACAAGTTCATGGCCCGTATCATGTCACTTATGAATTGCATGTGATGTTAATCCTTTTATGCACCTTGTTTTGCTTAGTACGATGGTAGCATTATAAGGTGATCCCTCACTTAAATTTGAAGATGAATTGTGTTCTCCCCGAGTGTGCACCGTTGCGAAAGTTTGTCGTGTCGAGACACCACATGATGATCGGGTGTGATAGACTCTACGTTCACATACAACGGGTGCAAGCCAGTGTTGCACACGCAGAACACTCGGGTTAAACTTGACGAGCCTAGCATGTACAGACATGGCCTCGGAACACAAGAGACCGAAAGGTCGAGCATGAGTCATATAGTAGATATGATCAACATAATGATGTTCACCATTGAAGCCACCTCAACTCACGTGATGATCGGACTTGAGTTGGTGGATTTGGATCATGTGACACTCAGGTGACCTCAGGGATGTCAATTTGAGTGGGAGCTTTAGTAATTTGGTTAACTAAACTCATTATCTTGAACAATAGTCTATGTAAACTTTGCATATTTATGTTGTAGATCAATGGCTCGCGCAGTAGCACCCCTGAATTTTAATGCGTTCCTAGAGAAAGCTAAGTTAAAAGATGATGGAAGTAACTTTGTTGACTGGGCCTGTAATCTGAGGATTATCCTCACGACTTCCTAGAAATCATATGTCCTTGATGCACCGCTTGGTGACCAACCAGAAGATAGGATCTCCGAAGACGTTAAGAACACTTGGGAGGCACATACTGGAGATTACTCAATAGTTCAGTGTTCAATATTGTATGGCTTAGAACCGGGACTTCAAAGACGTTTTGAACGTCATGGAGCATATGAGATGTTCCAGCAGTTGAAGTTTATCTTTCAGAAGAACCCCCGGATCGAGAGGTATGAAACCTCCGATAAGTTCTATGCTTGCAAGATGGAGGAGAACGGGTCTATCAGTGAACATATACTCAGAATGTCTGGGTATTCAACTCGTCTAGCGGAGTTGGGAATTGCCCTTCCGCCAGAGGCGATCACTGACAGAGTTCTTCAATCACTGCCACCTAGTTACAAGAGCTTTGTGATGAACTATAACATGCACGGGATGAACAAGTCAGTCGCCGAGCTGTTTGCGATGCTAAAAGTTGTTGAGTCTGAAATCCAAAAAGAACATCAAGTGTGGATGGTCAATAAAACCACTAGTATCAAGGAAAATGGCAAAGTCAAGGGCAAGGGCAAGAAGGGTAAAACCAAGAAGGATGGAAAAGCAGTTGCTACTCCTGTAAAGAAGCCTAAGCATGGACCCAAGCGAGAAACTGAGTGCTTTTATTGCAAGGGAACTGGTCACTGGAAGCGGAACTACCCCAAGTACCTGGCTGACAAGAAGGACGCCAACGACAAATAAGGTATATATGATATACATGTTATTGATGTGTACCTTACTAGCTCTCGTAGTAGTGCCTGGGTATTTGATACCAGTTCGGTTGCTCACGTTTGCAACTCAAAGCAGGAACTACAGAATAAACGAAGGCTGGCAAAGGACGAAGTGACGATGCGCGTGGGAAATGGTTCCAAGGTAGATGTGATCACCGTCGGCACGCTCTCTCTTTAATTACCATCGGGATTAGTGATGAACCTGAATAATTGTTATTTAGTGCTTGCGTTAAGCATGAACATTATATCTGGATCTTATTTATTGTGAGACGGTTACTCATTTAAATCATGGAATAAAGGTTGTTCTATTTATATGAGTAATATCTTTTATGGTTATGCACCCAATGTGAGGGGTTTATTCATATTGAATCTTGATAGTGATGATACACATGTTCATAACATTGATGCCAAAAGATGTAGAGTTTATAATCATAGTACCACTTTCTTGTGGCACTGCCGTTTAGGTCATATTGGTGTAAAACGCATGAGGAAGCTCCATGCTAATGGACTTTTGGAGTCACTTGATTTTGAATCGCTTGACACATGTGAACCATGCCTCATGGGCAAGATGACTAAAACGCCATTCTCTGGAACAATGGAACGGGCAAGTGACTTATTGGAAATCATACATACTGATGTGTGTGGTCCAATGAATGTTACAGCGCATGGTGGATATCGTTATTTTCTCACCTTCACTGATGACTTAAGTAAATATGGGTATATTTACTTAATGAAACACAAGTATGAAACGTTTGAAAAGTTCAAGCAATTTCAGAGTGAAGTTGAGAATCATAGTAACAAGAAGATTAAGTTCCTGCGATCTGATCGAGGAGGTGAATATCTGAGTTATGAGTTTGGCAGTCACTTAAGACAATGTGGAATTGTTTCACAGTTGACACCGCCCGGAACACCACAGCGTAATGGTGTGTCCGAACGTCGTAATCAAACCTTATTAGATATGGTGCGTTCTATGATGTCTCTTGCTGATTTGCCACTATTGTTTTGGGGTTATGCATTAGAGACAGCTGCATTCACTTTAAATAGGGCACCATCAAAATCCGTTGAGATGACGCCATATGAACTTTGGTTTGGCAAGAAGCCAAAGTTCTCGTTTCTTAAAGTTTGGGGATGTGATGCTTATGTCAAAAAGCTTCAGCCTGAAAAGCTGGAACCCAAAGCGGAGAAATGCGTCTTCATAGGATATCCAAAAGAGATAGTCGGGTATACCTTCTATCTCAGATTCGAAGGCAAAGTGTTTGTCGCTAAGAACGGAACATTTCTTGAGAAAGAGTTTCTCTCGAAAGAATTGAGTGGGAGGAAAATAGAGCTTGATGAGGTTATTGAACCTTTACTTCAACCAGAAAGTAGCGCAACACAGAAAGATGTTTCTATGGAACCTACGACGGTAGAAGAGGAAGTTAATGATGATGATCATGAAGCTTCGGATCAAGCTGCTATTGAACCTCATAGGTTGACAAGGCCGCATACTACCCCTGAGTGGTACGGCAACCCTGTCTTGGAGGTCATGTTGTTGGACAACAATGAACCTACGAGCTATGAAGGAGGAGTGATGGGCCCGGATTCCGAGAAATGCTTAGAGGCCATGAAATCCGAGATGGGATCCATGTATGAAAACAAAGTATGGACTTTGGAAGTATTACCTGAAGGGCGACAGGCCATTCAGAACAAATGGATCTTTACGAAGAAGACAGACGCGGACGGTAATGTCACCGTCTATAAAGCTCGACTTGTGGCAAAGGGTTTTTCACAAGTTCAAGGAGTTGACTACGATGAGACTTTCTCACCCGTAGCGATGCTTAAGTCTGTCAGAATCATGTTAGCAATAGCTTCTTATTTCGACTATGAAATTTGGCAGATGGATGTCAAAACAACGTTCCTCAATGGTTTCCTTGAGGAAGAGTTGTATATGATGCAACCCGAAGGTTTTGTCGATCCAGAGAATGCTGGCAAAGTTTGCAAACTCCAGCGATCCATTTATGGACTGGTGCAAGCATCTCGGAGTTTAATAAGTGCTTTGATGAGGTGATCAAAGCGTTTGAGTTTATACAAGTTTACGGAGAAGCTTGTACTTACAAGAAAGTGAGTGGGAGCTCTAGAGCATTTCTAGTATTATATGTGGATGACATATTGCTGATTGGAAACAATATAGAAATGCTAGAAAGCGTGAAGGAATATTTGAACAAGAGTTTTTGAATGAAGGACCTAGGAGAAGCTACTTTCTTATTAGGCATTAAGATCTATAGAGATAGATCGAGACGCTTAATAGCACTTTCACAGAGCACATACCTTGATAAAGTTTTGAAGAAGTTCAAAATGGATCAGTCCAAGAAGGGGTTCTTGCGTGTGTTACAAGGTGTGAAGTTGAGTAAGACTCAATGCCTAGTAACTTCAGAAGATAGAGAAAAGATGAGTGTCATCCCCTATGCTTCAGCCATAGGCTCTATCATGTATGCAATGCTGTGCACAAGACCCGATGTTAGCCTTGCCATAAGTATGGCCGGAAGGTTTCAAAGTGATCCTGGAATGGAGCACTGGCAAGCGGTCAAGAATATCCTTAAGTACCTGAAAAGGACTAAGGAAATGTTTCTCGTTTATGGAGGTGATGAAGAGCTCGTCGTAAAGGGTTACGTCGATGCAAGCTTTGACACTCATCCGGACGACTCTAAGTCGCAAACCGGATACATATTTATTCTTAACGGGGGAGCGGTAAGCTGGTGCAGTTCCAAGGAAAGCGTGGTAGCTGATTCTACGTGCGAAGCGGAATACATCGCAGCCTCAGAGGCGGCGAAGGAAGGTGTCTGGATGAAGCAGTTCATGATAGATCTTGGAGTAGTGCCCAGTGCGATGAATCCAATGAGCCTGTTCTGTGAGAAAACTGGTGCCATTGCTCTAGCCAAGGAACCAAGGTTTCACAAGAGGACCAGACATATAAAGCGACGCTTCTACTCCATCCGATATTACATCAAGGAGAAGGACAAATATATGCAAAGTGCACATGGATCTGAATGTTGCAGACCCATTGACTAAACCTCTTCCAAGGGCTAAACATGATCAACACCAGAACTGCATGGGTGTTCGATTCATTACAATGTAAATCACATAGTGATGTGAACTAGATTATTGACTCTAGTGCAAGTGGGAGACTATTGGAAATATGCCCTAGAGACAATAAATAAAGTGTTTATTATTGTATTTCCTTGTTCATGATAATCGTTTATTATCCATGCTATAATTGTATTAATTGGAAACACATTACATGTGTGGGTAAATAAACAACACTCTGTCCCTAGTATGCCTCTAGTGAACTAGCTCGTTGATCAAAGATGGTTAAGGGTTCCTAGCCATTGACATGTGATGTCATTTGATAACGAGATCACATCATTAGGAGAATGATGTGATGGACAAGACCCAAACTACAAACATAGCATATGATCGTGTCAGTTTATTGCTACTGTTTTCTGCTTGTCAAGTATATGTTCCTATGACCATGAGATCATGCAAGTCACGGACATCGGAGGAGTGCCTTGTGTGTATCAAACGTCGCAACGTAACTGGGTGACTATAAAGGTGCTCTACAGGTATCTCCAAAGGTGTCTGTTGAGTTGGCATGGATCAAGACTGGGATTTGTTACTCCGTGTGACGGAGAGGTATCTCAGGGCCCACTCGGTAATACAACATCACAATAAGCCTTGCAAGCAATGTAACTAAGTGTTAGTTGCGGGATCTTGTATTATGGAATGAGTAAAGAGACTTGCCGGTAACGAGATTGAACTAGGTATGGAGATACCGACGATCCAATCTCGGGCAAGTAACATACCGAAGAACAAAAGGAACATCATACGGGAATAATTGAATCCTTGACATAGAAGTTCAACCGATAAAGATCTTCGTAGGATATGTAGGAACCAATGTGGACATCCAGGTCCCGCCATTTTTATTAACCGTAGTGGTGTCTCGGTCATGTCTACATAGTTCTCGAACCCCCAAGGTCTGCACACTTAAGGTTTGGTGACGTTTCGGTAGTATAGAGTTATGTATGGTGGTGACCGAAGTTTGTTCAGAGTCCCATATGAGATCCCGGACGTCAGTGGAGCTCCGGAATGGTCCGGAGGTAAAGATTCATATATAGGAAGTCCTGGTTTGGTCACCGGAAAAGTTTCGGGCTCATCGGTAGTGTACCGGGAGTGCCGGTAGTGTACCGGGATGCCTCCGGGAGGGGTATTTAGACCCAAGTGGCTTCATGGGCTGTGGGAGAGTGAATATCAGCCCTTAGTGGGATGGTGGAAACTCCCACACAAGGCCCATGTGGCTGGAGAAGAAAACCCAATAGGAAACGGTGGAAAAAGGAAAAAAAGGACGAATCCTAGTCCTACCAGGATTGGAGGAGAGTCCTCCAATCCTAGTTGGTTCGGCCGAAGACCTTGGCTTGGGAAGCCAAGGCTGCTTCCTCTCCTCCTCTCCTCTTATATATACTGGAGGTTTTAGGGTTTTTGCACTAGATTTTCAGCCACGTGCTACCCGTTCCTCCAGTGCATAGTTTCTCCTCTAGATCGGATTTCTGCAGTGCTTAGGTGAAGCCCTGCCGGAATTGCTCCACCACCATCGCCGGAGCGCCGTCACGCTGCTAGAGAACTCTTCTTCCTCTCCACTCCTTCTTGCTGGATCAAGATGGTGGAGATCGTCATCAAGCTGTACGTGTGCTGAACACGGAGGTGCCGTCCGTTTGGCACTAAATCGGAAGGATCGTGATCAAGTTCGTGGGGCGGATCATGATCATTTTCATGGGACGGATCGTGATCAAGTTCGTGGGATGGATCGTGATTAGATCGCGGGACGGATCGTGATTGGATCACGGGACGCACGGCGATTTGGATCGCGAAGACGTTCGACTACACCAACCGCGTTTCTTAACGCTTCCCGCTTAGCGATCTACAAGGGTATGTAGATCCACTCTCCCTCTCATAGATGCTCATCACCATGGATAGATCTGCGTGTGCGTAGGAAAATTTTGTTTCCCATGCAACGTTCCCCAACAAGTGTTTCCTCTAATTTTGCGTTCAGTTCTCTTAGCGGCCGTAACCCTTGGGTTCTGATCTTCGTGCTTTCTAGGGCTCAAGCCAAGCGTAGAAAAACCAACAAGTCCTCCCCTGGCCCTGCTGCCCAAGAGCCAGAGCATGGCCATCCGGGTGAGTCACGGCCGACTGTGGACCCCTCAGCAACATCTATGGAGCCGGCTGTTGACGATGTCGTTCCAGAGAGCCCGCCAAGGAATCCTTCCAAACTGCTGACCCCTACCTAGGTGACCGAGGATACCACCATTCTAGATGTTGTGATTACTGGCTCTAGTTTTCAATCTCCCCCGGCTCATGTGCTGACCAAGCATAAGGAACCGGCTGAAGCTTCAAGGAAGTTTGGAGTTTGAACCCTTTGTTTTAGAGAAGATGACGACCGAGGAGCTTCATGCTGGCTATGTGAACCGGCTATCCACGAGCCGGGATCTAGAGCTCCAGCTAGTTAACCTCATGAAGAAGAAAAATGAGGTATTTCTTTTTTCCTTATATCCTTATGTAGCCCCCAAGTGCCAGCTTAATCTTTCCTAAGTTTGAGCCGGGACTTTCATTACCATCCTTCTTAGAAAAAACCAATATGTAGCCCCCAAGGGCCGGATCAATCTAGTTCAAAGTTGAGTCGGGACTTTCATGACCTTCCTTCTTAAAAAACCAATATATAGCCCCCAAGGGCCAGTTCAATCTTGTTCAAAGTTGAGTCGGGACTTTCATGATCATCCTTCTTAAAACAGACATTATCCCCCAAGGGTCATGCATATTGCTTGCAATTTGTTTGACACTTGCCCGTTTATTCTATGCTTTGATGTGTCACAGGAAACCTTAACTGAAGCCGGGTCACAATTGGCCGACTTAAAAGCCAATTTAGTGGCTCAACAAACTGCCCGAAGCGCCACTAATGAGAAATGCCGGCTCCTATCCGAGGAGTTTGTTAAAATCAAGGCTGACTTCACCGCCTTCAAGGAGTTAGCCGACTCTAAAAAAGCTTCATTGACTAAGCAGGCGGATGACACGGATCAACAATTGATGATCGTATCATATGAACTCCAATCTTTGAAGCGCCACATCACCAAAATGACAGCCGCCCTCTTTGGTAAGTTTCTGACAACTTTTACTCAATTGGTATATAATACTTGTGCTGGCGACTTATCATGAAATCTCCGACTTACACAGGTCCTAGGAGCCGCCAACTGGCCTCTGATAGCCTGTTGCCCTTGAAGGCCGTCTATACCCTGACGGAGCAACTCTAGTGCAGTGCAGTATGCACCATCAAAGCTGTGCAGTACAAAGATAGGATCCCTTTAACTCTCAAAGGTGTCTTGGAACTCTTGCCCACGATGCCAAAACAAATTGCCGAGTTGAAGAAATCAGCCGCCCGCCAGGGGGCGATTGCAGGCATAAGCCGGGCCTTGGCCTTCGCTCCAGATTTGACTCCAGCTAAGATGATGGATGGGTTTCCTTCCAAGAAGGACGACGGCTCTGAATTCACAGAAGCCGATTACACCCGGTGCATGAAGGACTCCAGGGTTCTAGCCTCCGTCTTAGCAGAAGAAGCTGACCCGACGACTTATCAGGCGGCTTACAGTGATGACCAAAAGAGGATTCCTGGCCTGCTTTATGAGTGTAAAGATTTGACACCCGCCTGCAGTAGAGACCTCTTCGCCTCTAATCTTGACCCGTCCCCTTTCTTTGAAGAAGGATCTTTTGTAGCTCTGTAGCGACCCGACCTGAAAGGTCAAGTCTCCGGTGTTTCCGTACCATCCCAAGATCATGCTGGTACACACACGGTACATCCATGTATATATCAAAGGGAAATCACACAGCATTATATTAATCGAAATCTCATATCGAGTCCTTTATTACAATAAAAATTACAATAAAGTGGCTAAAAGCCAACTCATGAGAATATCTAAATCTTGCGGAAGCGTCGAAGGTAGATGAGTCCATCTGACTCCAAGGGCATCTCACTGAGCATAGAACGTGTCCTCACTCCTGGTCGGAAAAGTACTCTGCAACATGATACGTTGCAGCCATGTAGGTCAGCATATGGAATATGCCGGCAAAGTCACAAGAGAGAGGTGAAAAGATAATCATCTAGTCTATATGCATATATGGCAGGTGGGGTGGTAAGTTTTGCGTAAAGCCAATTTTTTTCCTACATCAAGAAAAGGGGCTAAGCAAAATATTACTAAGTTGGTTGATTAATGAGATGGTTCCACAAACCAATTCTCATTCCCAAAATTATTAATACCCACATCATCATTATTAATTGTGTTGAGAGTTCCAGAAGTTTCAATTCCTTTGGCTCAAGTCATCCATGACCGTGGATACGGCTAATCGATTAGGTTTAAGTACTCTGCAGAGTTTTGCACACGTTCCCCACAAGATTTGGTCGCCTCCGTGTGATTTCTCGCACTTCAGGGTGTTTGAGAAACGGATGACCAAAACATGGTCTTCCAAAGGGTTTCCCTGCGACTCTGTCGGTGCCCATCCTTTCCTACCGTTCTTCTACCTCTCGTAGCACCGCCTGTCCAGGGTCACCACGATATCCAACCAAGCCAGAGCCCATAATGACTTGTGGCTGTGCAGGTAAGCCTTGGGTTTTAAAGCATCCATCCATCTCTTTGTGCCTGGGTGGACCTTTCCGCGTGAATACCGGCCATCTCCAGCATCACCTAGGAAAATCCACTGGTTTCTCCAGGGTGCCGTTCAACCATCATCCACCCAGAGGTATGTTGAAAACTCGGAGTCTTAAATCATGATAATTATGTAGGTCTTGAAATTATTAACTCTCTCAAGTCTCATGAATCACACAACCAACCCCGTCTACTAATAGCATAGCAAAAGTAAAACAACGTTTCCCGGGGCCAAAGTTGTCAAAGAGGGTTGAGAGGGGTACCTACCACATGATACTACTACAATGTAACCAAGTTTCCAACTAACCTATCTTGCATGCAACTGGGGAGGTGGTAGAACTAATGCATATAAAACATGGGTAAAACATGATCAAAGTGACTTACCTGATTGATGATCTTCGTACGTGAGTGTCTCTAAGTAACAAGCTTCGCACTCCGGATAATCTAACAAAGCAAACAAGCACTCAATAAGCATACAACAGAATATTGTAACTCACAAACATCAACCAAGAACTAGTAAACAATCAAGACAAAACAATGCACAAATCTCAAGTAAGAAAACACACAAAGTTTTGTTTTCAAAAGGTGAGGAATGAAAACACTACTGACATAATGAAACCATTTGTAATAACAAAACAATTGTTGTCAGCAAGGAAACAATAGAATATTTTATTAATAAACAGAATATAATAAATTTAAGTTTGTTGGGAAAAGTTTAGTAAAGTTTATACAAGTTTGTGATAAACACTATATGAATCAACTATAGCTATATTAACAAAAGAATGAAAAACTAAACTTATTACTTATTTGTAAAACATGTTCTTAACAGAAAATAATTTACAATTAAATCTGTCTTAGAAAACAGAATTAAAATATACAAAACTTTGTTTGAAAACAAAACTATTACTAGTTAGTTGTTTTAATCAAATTATGCCTATTTGAAAAGAAGTTGTGATTCCTATGTTAAATAAAATTAAACTAAGCAAATTTATATTTTTATTATCAGTGAGTGAAAACACTAAATGTTTACTAACAGAACCTAATAAACAAATAAAACCAATTCTAAATCAAACTAATTAAAATTGAGTTTATAAAACTATATTATAATACTAAGCAGATTCTGTTTATAGCTAAAACACTACTCAAATATATCCTAAAAATCTTCAAACTAAGCATGAAGGTAGTCCTAACTAATACCAAACAGTAGCAAAAAGATTCATATCAAAATCTATTTTCAAACTCTAGTTATTCAGATTTGAAGATTTTGAGCAAATTTGATTAAATTCAAATTTTATAGTTCAAATTTGAAATTTAAAAGTACAGGGTGAAACTACATGAAAAATGTGAGCTATTTCAAAAAGAACCAACTCAAAATATTAAACAGGTTAAAAGATATTCACAAAACAAAAATTAGAAAAAAGTGAAATATCTATCGGACGGCCAGGGGGCTACGTGGCACTGTCCTAATGGCTAAGGGGGTGTGCGCTCGAAGGTTTGCGGGCGGGCGACCGATCTCTAATGGAAAACGTTTCGGGGTTTAAAATCAATCTAATCGGGACCGTTGAGTGGGGATCCGATGGATGGGGTGTGTTCGTCGACTTACCGGAGGGAAAGGGGATCTCCGGCGAGTGGTGGCGGCGTCCGATGGTCGTGTTCGTCGACTGAGGTGGCTCCGATGGTCGAAACGGAGCGCGGAGAAGTCCAGACGGCAGCGGTGGTCCTCCTGCGCCGATTGGTGGTGTCAGAGAGGGGAGGGGAAGAGTGGAGCGACGGGCACGAGCAATGGGAGCTCCGGTGGTCGTGGAAACTCCGGCGAGGAATTCTGCGACGGTCTGGCGAGGGACAGAGGGGGCTCGGGGAAAAATGAAGAGAGGGGAGTGGCCGGTACTTATAGGGGGTGCGGGGAGTGAGAGGGAGTGATGGGGAGGCGAGATCTGTGGGGATGAAAGAAACGGCCGGCGAGGACGACGTCGCGTGCGGGAGGAAGGAGGCGACCGCGCGGGCGAAACGGTCGGTCGGGTGGGGCCCGGTGTCAGTGAGAGGGGAGGAGGTTAATGCGCGTCGGTCGGCCGATCGGTAGTAAATGCACGAATAACTGCCGTGGGCCGGCCCGTTTAATACCGGAAACGGTTACCGTTTCTTTTTAATAATTTTCCAGAGATATTCAGACAATTTTAAAGCATTCAAACTCTTTATAAATATAGGGGATTTATATATCAAAATTAACAGAATAATAAATGCTATTTAATGAACATTTCTATTCTGTCATTTGAACACTTTGAAAAAAAAAATATTTTCAGAAATTGCCTAATTGTTTTTAAATCCTTTTTGCAAATATTTTCAAAATAACCCCTGGTTATTAGTGTTCAAATATATCACCAATTAGTCCCTGGTGTGGAGTGTCATGTTACTCCTCTCTTATTTTGAACATTTAACCAAAGTTTCCAATAGGTGAAAGCAACATAGGGAAAAGTAGAAGGGACTTTCAGAAATTTAGAGAAGGCATTTCAACAAATACATACATTCAAGAAATGATGATGGTAGATGCATAGCTATATCATAACATACCAAAATGGAATTTTGGGATGTTACAAGCTCTAACCGACTGCAACTGGGACTTGGATAATCTCCAGATAGAGGCCACCGAAGAGCCAGAGCAGGATGACCCGCCAGCCAGCTAATCATTTTTATAGAAAACTTGTAATAGCTGGCTCTCCATGACCTGCCGTGCGGTGTTCTAAAAACTTGCCTGATATTTTGGGCTCCTCAGACAGCTTTTGTAATAGACTAGATGTGACTTTTGCTTTTACTGAATCTTCAACCATCGTGCTTGTATGAAAAATCCGGCTTTAGATCTGCCATCTTCCTTGTCCTTCCCTTTTGTTTGTATTGAGAGTCGCCTGATGAGGTTTAATAAGCTTCACCCGCAGGACAGGAAGCCCCTTGTATAATTTATGCTGACTTGTCAACATTTTTGGCAGAAATGCCGGTTGTTAGGGTTAGATAAGCTACACCCTAAGTGGGAAGTCCCCTTTGACAACCATGGCTAATCGTGTTTGCCGGAGATGGCATAAAGCGGGCCGATAAGGTGTTAGAAGCGATACTCGGAGGTAATAAGCCACCCTCAGCAATATGGCATGAACGTCGGTTGTTAGGGTTAGATAAGCTACACCCGGAGGTGGGAAGCCCCCTTAGACAACCATGGCTAATCGTGTTAGCCGGAGATGGCATAAAGCCGTCCGATAAGGTGTTAGAAGCGATACCCAGAGGTAAGAAGCCACCCTCAGCAATATGGCGTGAATGCCAGTTGATAGGGTGTTAGATACCCGTCGGTAAGAAACCCCCTACAACCGCGGCTAATCATGTTAGCCGGAAGATGGCATGAAGCCGGCCGATAGGGTGTTAGAAGTGATACCCGTCGGTAAGAAGCCCCCTTCAGCAATATGGCGTAAACGCCGGTCGATAAGGTGTTAGAAGCGATACCCGGAGGTAAGAAGCCACCCTCAATCGCGGCTAATCATGTTAGCCTGATATGGCATAAAGCCGGCCGATAAGGTGTTAGAAGCGATACCCGGAGGTAAGAAGCCACCCTCAGCAGTCGCAGTTGATAGATCAACTAGAATGTTTGTGAACTCTTCTTGCATGAGCGAAGATGTGTGAAACAGCAGAGGCCCCATCTTGCAGGGATGCTACTTTATATATAAACATGATATGTACAATGATAGTGTACAATCATGAGTCTCGACACCTTTAAGTGTAATAAGGCCGTAGATGCGCTATGTTCCATGGCCGGCGGGTCTCCTGACCCGCCGTCTCTGAGTCGTCCCGGATATCGACGAGGTACTATGACCCATTGTTGAGATTTCTGCTAACCACGAAAGGTCCTTCCCAAGGAGGAGATAACTTATGCATATCTGTCTGGTCTTGAATCAGCCGGAGCACTAACTCACCTTCTTGGAACGTCCAGGTCTTGACCCTACGGCTATGATAGTGGCACAGGTCTTGTTGATAAATCGCCGACCGAGCAGCCGCCAGCTCTCGTGCCTCTTCCAAAGTGTCCAACACATCTTGACGTGTCGTCTCATTTTCCGTCTCAACATAAGCCCTCACTCGTGGCGAGTAATGCCGGATGTCACTTGGCAACACTGCCTCGGCACCGTACACCATAAAGAAAGGTGTATAGCCTGTAGATCTGTTGGGGGTGGTTCTGATGCTCCATAAGACGGAAGGCAACTCCTCTACCCAACACCCGGGCGTTCGTTGCAAAGGAACCATAAGCTGTGGCTTTATGCCCCTTAAAATTTCTTGATTGGCACGCTCCGCCTAACCATTGGACCGTGGATGCGCGACAGCTGAAACATCAAGCCGGATGTGCTCCTCGTCGCAGAATTTTTTCATAGCCCCCTTGGACAAATTTGTGCCATTATCAGTGATGATGCTATGGGGGTAACCAAAACGGTAGATCAACTTTTTAACAAATTGAATCGACGTAGCCGCGTCACACTTCCTGATCGGCTTCGCCTCTACCCATTTGGTGAACTTATCAACCGCTACCAAGAGGTGCGTTTTCTTATCCTTGGACCTCTTGAACGGTCCCACCATGTCAAGCCCCCAAACCGCAAATGACCAAGTAATTGGTATCATCCTCAACTCTTGAGCCGAAATATGAGCACGCCAGCCGAACTTCTAACAACCGTTGTACTTGCGGACCAGGTCCTCTGCATCTTTGTAAGCCGTCAACCAGAAAAACCCGTGTCGGAAGGCTTTGGCCACTAGAGACTTTGAGCCGGCGTGGTGTCCACAGTCTCCAGCATGGATTTCATTCAAGATTTGCTGACCCTCTTCTGGTGAGACATAGTGTTGAAAAACTCCAGTCATGCTGCATTTGTGCAACTCACCATTAACTATTGTCATAGATTTAGAATGCCGGGTGATCTGTCCAGCCAAGTTTTCATCATCAGGTAACTCGCCCCGAGTCAAATAAGCCAGGTAGGGCACAGTCCAATCCAAGATAGCATGTAGAGCCGCCACTAATTCCCCCTCCGGGTCAGGAACAACCAAATCCTCTTCTGAAGGTATCTTAACAGTCGGATGGTGTAAGACATCCAGGAAGACATTGGGCGGCACCGACTTTCGTTAGGAACCTAGCTATGATAGCGCATCCTCCGCCTCATTCCTGCGACGATCAATGTGATCCACCTGATATCCTTCAAAGTGACCAGCAATAATATCAACCTCCTAACGGTAAGCCGCCATCCGTGGGTCCTTGGAATCTCAAGTGCCCGAAACTTGCTGAGCTACCAGATCTGAGTCGCCCAAACACCTTACCCGGCTTAAATTCATCTCCTTGGCCACTCCGAGACCATGAAGCAGAGCCTCGTACTCAGCCTCATTGTTAGTGCAAGGGAACATCAGCCGGAGCACATAACAAAACTTATCACCTTTGGGAGATGTCAAAACAACTCCTGCCCCTGACCCTTCTAACTGCTTGGATCCGTCAAAGTGCATAGTCCAGTATGTGTCATCCAGTTTTTCCTCTGGAGCTTGACATTCTGTCCAATCATTTTTAAAATCCACAAGAGATTGGGACTTGATGGCCGTACGAGGCACATATTTTAGATTGAGAGGTCCCAACTCCAATGCCCACTTAGCAATCCTTCCAGTGGCTTCTCTGTTCTGGATTATGCCCCCCAACGGAGCAGAACTGACCACAGTTATCTGGTGCCCTAAAAAATAGTGCTTTAACTTGCGGTTGGCCATAAAGACCCAATATACCAGCTTCTGCCAATGCGGATACCTTTGCTTGGACTCCATCAGGACCTCGCTGATATAATAAACCGGCCTTTGAATAGGATACTCCTTCCCAGATTCCTTGCGCTCGACCACAATTGCAGCACTTACTGCCCGGTTATTAGCCGCCACGTATAGAAGTAACGGTTCTTTCTCAGTCGGAGCGGCCAGCATCAGTGGCTCAGTAAGCTGTTTTTTGAGCGCCTCAAGTGCTTCAGCCGCCGCCTTGCTCCAGACAAATTTGTCTGTCTTCTTCATCATCTGATATAAAGGGATAGCTTTCTCACCAAGGCGGCTTATGAACCGGCTCAACGTGGCAATCTACCCTGCCAAGCGTTGGACATCGTTAATGCAGGACGGCTCTGCCAGAGAAGTAATAGCTTTGATTTTATCCGGGTTAGCCTCAATGCCACGCTCAGAAACCAGGAAACCCAGGAGCTTGCCAGCCGGAACACCAAAGACACATTTAGCTGGGTTAAACATCATCTTATAGACCCAGAGATTATCAAAGGTTTCCCTTAAGTCGTCCAAAAGGGTCTCCTTCTTCCTGGACTTGATCACATTGTCATCTATGTAAGCATGGACATTGCGGCGATCTGACTGTGAAGGCAATTCTGCACACATCGCTGATAAGTCGCCTGGGCACTCTTGAGCCCGAAAGGCATAGATACATAATAGAAAGCGCCGAAAGGTGTAATAAAAGCCATCTTCTCATGGTCTTTAACCGCCATCTTGATCTGATGATATCCTGAGTAAGCGTCCAGGAAACACAAGCTTTCACAACCCGCCGTAGCATCAATGATTTGATCAATACGAGTGAGGGCAAACGGATCAGCCGGGCAAGCCGTGTTAAGGTTTGTGTAGTCCACACACATACGCCATGTGCCGTTCTTATTGAGCACCAGCACTGGGTTAGCCAACCTCTTCGGGTGAAAAACCTCAACAATGAAACCCGCTGCCAAGAGCTGGGCAACTTCTTCCCCAATGGCCTTGTGTCTCTCCTCATTAAACCGCCGTAGAAACTACTTAATCGGCTTGAACTTCGGATCCACATTAAGGTTGTTCTCAGCGAACTCTCTCGGTACACTTGGCATGTCAGAAGGTTTCCATGTGAAGATGTCCCGATTCTCACGGATGAATTCGATGAGTGCGCTTTCCTATTTGGGATCCATGTGAGCTCCAATGATGAACTGTTTGGATGAGTCGCCCGGAGTGAAATTTATTGCCTTAGTATCATCCGCTGAAAACTTGAGGGGCGGCTCAACCTCCGTTGTGGGCTTTTTCAACGGGGTCATATCTTCCGGGTCAACATTCTCCTTATAAAATTTAAGCTCCTCCTGAGCGCAGCTGGATTCTACGTAAGCCGCATCCCCTTCTTCGCACTCAATAGTCGTATTTCGGTCACCATGAATGGTAATGGTACCATTTAAACCGGGCATCTTGAGCTGTAAGTAGACATAGCAGGGCCTAGCCATGAACTTAGCATAAGCCATCCGTCCAAACAATGCATGGTAAGGGCTCTTGATCTTGACCAGTTCAAACCACAAGGACTCCACCCTGTAATTATACTCGTCACCAAAAGACACTTCCAAAGAAATCCTGCCTACTGGATACGCCGACTTGCCCGGCACCACACCATGAAATACGATGGATGAGGGCTTTAAATCCTTGTCAAGCAATTTCATCCGCCGAAAGGTATCGTAGTAAAGGATGTTGATACTGTTGTCCATCCATCAGCACCTTGTTCACCATATACCCTCCTACTTGGGGGCACAACCAAAGCTAGCCGGCCCGGTTCATCGACACGCGGCGGGTGATCCTCCCGGCTCCACATTATGTCATACTCGGACCATTTTAAATACTGCGGTAGAGCCGGCGCAACTGCGTTGACCTCCCGCTTGCGTAACTTCTGGTCCCGTTTGTTGAGGCTGGTCGTGAAAACATGATATTGGATGGAACTGAGCTGCTTCGGATTACTCTGATAACCAGACTGATTACGCTATTGTTGATTGTTGTTACCAGAATGCTGCTGGTGTCCTCCTTGATTTCCTTGACCCGGATGACCGGACCCTGAATCGCCGAACCCAAATCCGGCCCCTGACCCGCCGTGTCCTAAGCCACCCGCCGGGCCACCGTCCTGATTGTTGGGTTGTGTAAAGTGATTCTTGAGTTTCTGCATGAAACGACACTCACCCCATGTGTGGTTCGTCGGCTTATCAGGCTGACTGTGATCCGGACAGGGCCTCTTAACTGCCTCCTCCAAATTAAAGGGAGGCCTGTCCTTGCCAAAAGGTGGCCTGAACCTCCTGTTACCCTTAGGGTGATTCTGACCTGTGCTTGCATTGGCTGCCAGTTCTGATCCGGCCTCAGGATTCTTGCGCTTACTCTGGTTACCATTATTTGCTGCACCCTTGCTTTGACTGTTCTTCTTGCCTTGGCCGGCCTTCTCCTCATCGAAGCCCGGATCCTTTGTATTGTCAGAGTCGGCATATTTTGTGAGAGCCGTCATGAGCTCTCCCATATCCTAACACGTACGCTTGAATCGGCCAAGTTTCTGCTTTAGAGGGACAAAGTGGCAGTTCTTCTCTAAGATCAACACCGCCTGAGCCGCCATGATCTGTTTTGAGGAGTGGATGATTGTTGAGATCCGCCAGACCCAATGATGAGCCGATTCATTCTCCTATTGAACACAGTGATCTAGGTCCACGATGGTTATAGGCTGTTTGCACGTTCCTTGAAAGTTTTTGATGAACCTAGCTCTCAGCTCCGCCCATGAATTGATAGTATTGGGTGGCAATCCCTTTAACCATGTGCGAGCCGGGCCTTCAAGCATCATGATGAAGTACTTGGCACAAACCGCCTCACTGACATCCAACATCTCCATGGCTAGCTCGTAACTTTCCACCCAAGCCTCTGGGGGTAAATCGGCGGTATAATTTGGGACCTTGCGGGGTCCTTTGAAATCCTTTAGCAACCGCTCACCCCCTAGAGCTGGTGACAAACATGGCACTCATACCGCCCTGGTGGTCACTCCCACTCCTACTGAAATGGAGGGCACGGGCTCTTGGTGAGCTGTCGTCGTTAAAGCTGTTGTCTCTTGCTGGTTTCTTGCCCGGTTTACGAATGCTTGTGCGTCCATACCCGGCTGATGACCCGTCGGAATCTCTCTATGCCGGTCGCTGCTGGAACCCACCGGTGACTCGTAGCGCCGGCTAAAGCTCCAGCTGGGGAGAGGGGTTGAATGAACACGGCTCCGGCTATGAGTGTACTTCTCCTGTTGGGCCATCGCCGTCTGCAGGTATCCAGTGGCGTTCCGCACATCCTCCGCGAAGGGTGCTTCATCCGGAATAGGAATTGTCTCAAGCCGGGTGGCTGCCGCCACCATATTCTCGCCCGGGTTAGAATAATGACCCACCGGTGTTGGGAAAACCACTGGTGAAGCCTGGCTTCGTCGGGCCGGATGAGTCACCGGCCGAGCCGTCGGGCGGCTTCCAGGCGCATTTGTTGCTTGCCCCGTCCCTGGCATGTTGAAGAGGTTCCTTGCCTCATAACGTTCCGGCAGGTGGGATTGATGCCTCATCCGATGCACCGTAGTTGCCTACTGTTGCTCTAGCCCGAGACCGAAAGCGTCTTTCTTGATACGTTCTTCCTCTTGCTCCATCTGGACTTTTAGCTGAGCCATCCTTTGCTGCTGCTCCGCCATCCGATCTTTGATCCTCACAATCTCTAAGTTCTGAGCTGCTTGGTTATCCGATGTAACTTCAGTAGCGATTAGGGCCGCGAGCTCGTCCATCAGTTCCAGAAGAACTTGAGCCGGCGGTGGCAGGTTAGCGCCTGAGGTTGCGGCTCTCACGGCCGTACTATTCGTGCATGGGGCTAACCCTGCCATAAACACGACAGCATGAACCGGCAGGCCAAGATCATCGGACTCCGAGCAATCCGACTCAGGGCAGAGCTTGCCGTAGCCCCCGAGGCCGCCGTCATGAAGCTGGTAAACCGACTATGTTTCTCCGCTTGAAGATTTGTCCTTTGAATAGATAAGAGTTTCCTGCGATCCGGAAGCCTCCAGATCCATACCTTGAGTGAAGCCCACGAAGACGTGCTTCCGACCCGGTTTAACGTGGGCGGGTTGCACATTACAGGCAGGTTGCTTTTGCCGAGCCGGTTCGACGATGTTGGTGTAGACATCCCGCCCGGGTGTAGATCCATCAAACCTTCCAATGAAAACGTGGATCCCGCCGAACGGAACCCGAAATCCATATTCCACCGAATCAACGTCAAGCCCCTAGTCGACATCGTCGATGTAGAGCCGGCCGCGGTGACTCTTGCTCATCCTTCCAACTACGTATCCCTTGAGCCCCGGGAGAGAGCCCTTTGAGAACTCAACACCACCGAGCGCAGGCCCCACGGTGGGCGCCAACTGTCGTGGTCTTATCACGGCAGATGTCCAGGTCAACGGACTTGGGTTCAGGGCCATTGCTAACGTGATGGACTCAAAGGGGTTGATTGGGATGCAGGACACGAGTTTACCCGGGTTTGGCCCCTCAAGTCGAGGTAATAGCCTACGTCCTGCTTGTGCTTGTATTGCTTGTGGTATCGATTACAAGGGAGCTAAAGCTTGACCTAGTTCTTGATAACCTAATCTCTAAGTCGCCTCGGGTCTGACTTTATATAGGAGGTCAAGACCACGGGTCATACAAGTTGTAACCGACTCTCATTGTCTATCCGAGTCTTCCTCTATATTCTGTGTTCAAGTTGTCCCCGGGGTGGCTTACACACCCGGGTCTTCTCTGTTCGGGCCACATTTCGGCTCATCCTATGAGCCGCCAAGCATCCTGGGCTTTAAGTCTTAAGGCTCACTCTTGGGCCGGTGCACGAGTCGTCAGGTATAACCCGGAGCCCTTAGGGCGGGTCATACCATGGGGTTATATCCCCAACAAAAGGCATAAGGGAACTTGCGCAAAAGATAACGGTAGGAAGGCAAAAAAGCAAAGGCCGAGCCCGCACGCAAGCACTGTACATTTCAAGCAAATTTAAAAACAAAGGGTCGAGGCCAGAAGCGAAAGATTTTCTACAATACACCCCTAGTGGGTGGAAATGCATCCTAACAGCCTTACAACAAAAGAAAAGATACGATAAGCGCAAGGACGCTTAGGCCTCACGAGCGTCGCCACCATGCTCGACAGATTGCCCAGGGGTGGCCGTCGTGTTAGGACCCTGCTCCGTAGCCACTGTGCCCTCAGTGTCGCTCCCGGTGCTGGAGTCGGTGCTCTCGTCAGCAATCTCCTCGTCCTCGGGCCCTTCAGGAATGCCGAAGGAATGCTCTGCGACCGGCTTGCCTTCCTCACCAAGTGTCGGCAAGAACTCGTTCGGGTCAACGTAGGATGCCAGTTCGTTGGTCTGACGGATGAGGGCGCTCTCACGAGCAATCCACTTCGCCTCAGAGACCTAACGCATTGTGCCTAGCCAGTCCAAGTCGATGCCGCGGTACCATGACAAGATGAACCGGAGGGCCATCTACGCCCGAGAGCGGGCCGCTGAGGCTTTCGAAGCGTCGATCCGCAAGCCACAATGCCACGCGACCGCCAGGGATCTCGCGACCCGGCCAGAGGGCCGAAATAACCCCTAGTCCATCTGCGTGAATCCAGTCCATGCAGCACTGCAGGAAGATCAGCCGGTTCTCGGTGGCCAGTGCGATTTCCGGCAGGTTCTAGCCCTCATTCGCGCCAATCTCCTGCCCGTGTTGTCGGAAGCACTCCCCATGCTCCGCCATGGCCCGCTCGGCACGACGCTAGGTATTCGGGAATCGATCTAAGAAGAAGAGAGAATCAGGAAACAAGCCAAGACAACCGGCAAAGTTAAAAGGCTCAAAGAAAAAAACACTCATGCTGAAAGGTGTCGTCCAGTTCAATCCTGAACTTGAGGCTCACGCTCCGCTCCTCCTCCAACGCCTTCTCCACCTGGGTGAGGGCAGCATCACGCTTCCCAAGATCGCCCCGAGGTGAGCCACCTCATCCTGGAGGACAGTGGCCTTCCGGTTAGCATCAGCCACTTGCTTGGCAGCCTCCTCCTTGGCCGCCACCTCCTTCTGTAGCTTCGTAGTAAGGCGCTCCTGCGCCGACTGGCCGTCAACGACCAGACCGCCCAGCCGGTCCCGCACCGACGTAACCGCCTGGAGGTCCCGCTCCAGCCGGTCCCGCTTGGAGGCCACCTCGTCCCACTGCAGCCGGACCTGGGTCAGGGTGGCCAGCTACTCTATAGAAGAAACAACCCGAGTCAGCTAGGCACAGAAGATCCGAGCTAGTTGATGCACACCCGGCCCGGATCTCAAGGGCTACACCAGTGGGTACGCTGACGCGCCCCCACTGGAACGCTCATACCTCGCGCCTTCTTCAACTCCTCCTGGGCCTGGTAGTAGCCGACCTTGCCCCTATTATGAATGGCAAACGACTCGTCGAAGAGCGCCCGCCGCTTAGCATTCTCGGCATGTCCCACACCAAAATACGGGATGTCAGATACTTGCACAAAAAGATTCAACCCGACTGCCACGCGGTCGAGCAGCCGACCCAAATCTCGGGGGCTACACCCAGTGGGTGCGCTTGGGCGCCCCCAGTGAAAAATAGACCCAATTGAGAGGGAGTCTCACCTCAACTGCCTCCTCCATGCGCCAGAAGTTGCTCTTGGAGGCCTCGGCGAACCTGGCTCGTCCCTCACGACAATGGGCCATGATGTGAGCCGGCTCCCGCAGCACAAGGGCCTGCCCGCCGGCTGGCGGGGCTGGGGGAGCCGAACTGGGGGCCAACGCCGACCAATCTTTAAGGACATTGGCCATGCTCTTCCTCGAGCGCCTCGGTTCGCCGCTCGTCTCTACCTCCGCCGTGGTGCCGCCTGACAAAGGCCGTGCGGCAACCACAAGGGCACGAGAGTCAGCCCCAAGCACCCTGCGTCCGGCACAGACGACTCCTTCATGGGCCGGCTCGCCTCAACAGGCGGGGCAATCAGCGCGTCTCCCCCTCCAGGTACCGCCTCTGACATTGTCAGGACAATCGGCCCCTCCACTATGACTGGCTCAACGAAGGACAAAGTCACGGCGAGCTCCGGCTGCTGGGCCACCTCCACGACAGGCATGGGGACCGTGTCCACCAGCTGGGCCGCCTCCACCATAGGCTGGGCCGTCTCCAACGCTGGCTCTCAAGGCTCGCTCGATAGCGTCCTAGACATCTGGGTAGACTCCGCTACTGACTCCATGGCACGCACTGAGTCCGAGCACCGCCTGCGTCTCCCGTCGCTCAACGCTGCCGAGCGCGAAGGCGTGCCCTTCGACATCCCCTTTGCGGCCCGCACTTCGGCGAGCCGTCTCTTCTCTCCCCGTGCCCTAGCTGTGTGTTCCTGGGCGAGGCGGCTGGCTGCATTCGCCGGCTCCACAGCTGATTCCGTCTCTTGGAGCTCGAGGGCTGACGGTGTCCCGGACTAGGGGTACTCACCATGTCGTCTCCCAACCAGTGCATCGGGCCGAGGACCCCTAGGGCGGTTCATTAATGGGCCAGTTCGGACAACCCGTGATGCGTACGAGGAAGATTCTGCAAGACTTGGTGATCAAGACAAGAACTCCTCTCCACCGACATAGCCGACTAGGACTCTTGTTATCCTAGGCCTATGGCGTGTTATATAAGCCGAGGCCAGGCTAGTCATTAGGGACAATCAGATTATGATAGATCATATAATCAGACGAGCATAACTCTTAGGGTTTAGACCACTACATAAGATCTCGAGGTAGATCAACTCTGTACTCGATACACCATCATCAATACAAGCAAAGCAGGATGTAGGGTTTTACCTCCATCAAGAGGGCCCGAACCTAGGTAAATACCGTCTCCCTTGTCTCCTGTTACCAATCGATCGAAGATCAATAGTTCAGGACCCCCTACACGAGATCCGCCGGTTTTGACACCAACATTGGTGCTTTCATTGAGAGTTCCACTGTGATCGCTAGAGAATCGATGGCTCGCGTCGTCATCAACAAAGAGGTCCGCAACATGGACACTTTTGTCACCGAACAAATCTTCGCTTTTGGCAGCATAGTGTTGCACACTGACCCGACCAACCATGTAGGCCGGGTCGGAAGCTTCACCCCTGACAAGGAGGTCAGATTCGGGAACCTAGAGTTCTCCATAGACTCTCTGGGTGATCTCTCGCTAACCGGGCTTACAGCCTCGCATGCCGCGCCAGAAGACTCTCAGGCTTTAACCTCGGATTCCTCTTTTGGTCCCGCCCATGGGATTTACCCCGACGATGACCTGACTCTCCGTACGGATCCGTCCATAGTGCCAGATGACCGGATACCTGTTCTTGCCGAACTCTCCCCCAGCACGGACACAACGGAGGTCAACTCCGAATGCTCCGAGCAGGTTGATCCGATCGAGCTCTCGATACTCAACGAGGCCCTATATCAGATCTCGTCAATAAATATTATCGATGACCCAACCCCGATCCATGTTCAGATCGGTTTCAGGGCGGTCCAGGATGAATTTTTCGTTGAGAGTTTCGCTGTGGGGTAGCTAGAAGGATTGATGGCTCGTTTGCAGATTACAATTTTTTCTGGGCAACGAATTTGTGTTCATCGTCCCCGTTTCCTCAAGCGTCGCTTTGACGGTTTCTTCGTTGGAATTGTGCGGAATTGTATCTACAAGAACCCTGCAAAATTTCGTTTCGGAATGATGGAGGAATCTACGACAATCTCTGATATACCGGAGCCATGTTGAATCTGGCCAGGAATCTGGATGAGTTTAGGTCGAGGTGTACAATATCTAGCTCGGATATCTGTTGGAAAATCCCACCATTCATTGGCTGTGAAATTCCTATACCGATCACCCCTCAAAGTTTCAGCTCGATCCTACCGTCCAAACTCCAGGAAACGTCCGAGGAGTACAACGAATTTTGGATCTATTTTCTTCATGAAAATGAATCCGATCTGAGTTCATCTTTTTCATGAACGGGTTGTCGGACGTCATTTGTGAAATACATTTTCTCATCATCTCGGTCATCCGATCAAGAGTTCGGCATCACGATGGCCGAATAATCATCAAGCGAACCTCGTCATCCGCGGGTTGTACAGGCCGTGCACTCCATTGCTTCATCAAGCCAGCATCAACCTCGTCACAAATTTCTACCTGCATTGGCATCTCCGCGCCATTAGTTTTTCAAGATGACGTCCACCACACTGACGTACTTTGACACATTGGTTGGCATGGTGCTCTAGCATCACCTTACCGATCTGCTCTGTCACCTCGGGTGGCGTGAGAATTCGGCGTCACTACTTGACCAGCCTCAACACCTTGACTAGCATGTGACTTCGGCGTCATCAGCCGACCAGCTTCGACACCTGGGCTGGCATGAGACTTCGACGTCACCAGCCGACTAGCTTCGACACGTCGGCTGGTGTGAGACTTCGGCATCACCATTCAATCTGCTTTGACACCTCGGCTAGCGTGAGACTTCGGCGTCACGAGCCGACCTGCTCTGTCACCTCAGCTAGACCAGAGCTTTAACATCCCTTCATCAACCTGCTTCAGGGACTTCAGCGTCACTAGCCAACCTGCTTCAACACCTCGGCTGGCATGAGACTTCGGCGTCACTAGCCGACCTGCATGAGACTTCGGCGTCCGCCAATCACAGCTTCGCCATGTTAAGTGGACCGAGGACTTCATCTCACCACATCGATCGTGCAACATCACCACTTCGTCAAGGCGAACTCTTCATTTAGGCACCTCGACACCCAGGCAATATTCCTCTACTTATTTGCTTCACTTAAATTAACTAAACAGAAGATTTTTTTAAATATATTATTACCTTTATTTGTTATTACTCTTGGCTTGCACTATATTGTGTGCACGGGTATTCGACTTTGGCTGTGTCATGCGGTCACCTTGGTGTGCGTACATCGTTGTCCCGCCTCCGTCAACCAAATTGTGTTGTCGACATGGCTGACAGATGTGGGGCTTCACTGTCACGCTACCAAACTACTCCGTGTGCTCGACTGGACCGGGGGTTTCTCCTTGGCCTTCGGAAGTGTTGTGTTGTCACTTCATCAAGCCCAGCTCTTCTTCGGCTACCTCGTGATCGGCTTGGGGGCTGGGACTTTGACCCACTACAAGATCGACACACGTCATAAGCACATTAACTAGCTAAGTCGATTTCATGCTCAATTTTTAACTTTTGTTCGGCTCGACCAAGCATTATATTTGTGTTAAATAAAAAGTTTGTTTGTTAAAAACACTTTTTTTCCCATGATAAATGGGGGCTTCGCCGTCACGCTATCGAACTACTCTCCTCGGCTGGACCGAGGGCTCTGCCTTGCTGCAGTAACCGTGTTGCGTTGCCACTTCTCGACCTGAGTTGTTCGCTTGATTACCTCGGGCTTGGGGGCTGACCTCGGCAAGGACAAGGAATACGTCTTCGTCCTGCCACAACCCCGAACAACACCGAGAACATTAACCATCTAAGTCGTTTTCATGCCCAGCTCTCTTTGAAATTTTACTTTTTGATTCGGTGCAACCAAACAGTAAATTTTTTGTTAAACAAAAAAACTTTGTTTGTTAAAAAAATTCTTTACCCGATTTAACCAGGGGCTCTTAAATTTATATGAGCCATTTTTATAATAAATGTGTTTTCTTCTTGGTCGTCGCAAAGTCTTTTCTACTACTCCTTTTTCCGACACTAGTGTGTGGTCAATAGCCGGATAGCCTGGTTTCTTTTTAAAGCTGCTTGAGTTTAGTTTGCTAAACTTGCCTCAAAGAAACACTCCGCCTTTGGGATATGGAGGTTGAAGCCGAAGGCTAACCCGCTTGGAGTCCGGAGATCGGATGTATCATGTTAAAGCACGACCGAAGCACAAATTAAATTTTAGACCAATTTTGGGTGGGCATAATTTTCTTTTATCTAAACATAAAATTTATTGCGGAATTTTTTGGGTATTTCTGAGCATAACTCTCGCAGTACAACGCCAGATGCATTTCACGTATCAGCAATATTAAAGGGGGTCTGCGGTTAGCACCGAACCCACCAAACACCGAGGTGCTCTATGCAGTCCTCGACAAAATGTCCTCGGTATTTAGCATTTATATGCATTGAATTCAAGTTGTGCCTTTGGTCTATAGCTGGATTGCCCAGTTCCTATGATTACCCCTTACGTATCAGCTTTGTTTGGCTAAGGGATAAAGGGAGGACCACTGCGATTGTCACATCGGGTTTAGCTGGTTAAGTGCCTCAGTTGGAGAAAGCTGAAAGTTGACTGTCACAACAAGCGTAAATCGGTCAGCGAACCGCATGCGGTATTCAACCAAATATAGCCGATCGAGGTTATCCGAGTAAACGAAGGGCCTATCTTTCTTTAAAAGGCCTAGTTGTGGGTGGTTCGACCTCAAATAATCCGAGGAGTCAACATTTACAGGG
The DNA here is from genome assembly GCA_022496015.1 of Hordeum marinum. NCBI lineage: Eukaryota > Viridiplantae > Streptophyta > Magnoliopsida > Poales > Poaceae > Hordeum > Hordeum marinum. The sequence goes on along the minus strand of CM039672.1, from coordinate 268,574,501 downwards.
GCTATTAAGTTGCCCCCAAACATATGCTCCTTAACTAAGTGAAAGTTATAAGGCTCTAATATCTGATTGCCTCATTTCTGCTAACACAACCGCCTCCGTGCATCGAGACGTCAGCTAAGGGTTGTCTTGTTACTGTGGAAACACCCTGCATAGCATCTACAAAGGGGTAGAAGCCGACGATGGGCCACTCTCCAATGATAAACGGTCACAAAGGAGTCAAAATAGCATATATCATTAAAAAAATATTCAATATGCGAGTGCTGCCTTCCGTAATCATCATTACAAAGCCATAAATATGCATCAATTTGACTTAAGATTTTAACCAAGCTGGGTTGCCTGGCTCTTGTGCTTACCCCCTACGTTCCCGATTGTTCGGCTAGGAGGTAAAGGGAGCACCTCTGTCATTGTTACTTCCGGGTCATCTGGGTTAGTACCTCAGACTGATTGAAGCCGAAAGCTAGCCATCTTAAGAATATAATTGGTCGGCAACAACAGAAGTGAAAATTTCTGTTCATTAAAGACCATAGAGTTCGGGAACATTCCCCCAACTAAATCCTCAATATTTTCCTCCCACATTGATCGAAGTTGAGGTTTCACGATCATGGTCAACATGACATCATGGGAAAAGGAACTTATAAAGGAACTATTTTTCCCAGAAGATGTTTCTTACGTTAATAGTAATATAACATATCTCTCCGCGTACCTTTGTTTAATAAAACCGCATGATCAGATTGCCTTGTTTGTCATAAATCTTTGCCGTTCTAAAGGCTTTATAAAGTAGGGCAAACACTCTTCGGCTACTAGTCGAGGAGGTTGAAGCTGATGGCCGGTCAACAAAGTCTTGTACAATGCGGATCCGAGCATTAATGATGTCAAGTACTTGGATACATAGAATCATTATACATAAATTGCGTCGACCATAACAAAGTTTCTGTCAAACAAATATCGATCCTTAATTTGACCACCCGGGCCTAAATTAAGGCTCGGGGCTACTGCATTACCTATTCAATGCAACAAATTCAAAGTGCAATATGGTTTCCGAGTAGATTCGATCTTTAGGTTGGTCGGCCGCACCCAACCCGAGTCTAGGAAACTACTACATACCTTAACTTATGCTACCGAGCAAGGACTTTATCCTCAGGACGATTTTGCAAATCGACCTAAGTCTCAGGGGCTACTAGGATTAGTGGTTTTATTTTGATTTTTATATTTTTCTTCAGGTGCATCTCGGGTTATAGACCGACACACAACTTGAGGGCTACCATCCATAAATCTCAGTAGTAAATAAATTGCAGTGATTGAAATTATTTCCACAAAAAATCAGCCCACTCCCGAGGTGGTGCACTATTTCCAAAGTAGTCCGGTGTAAAGCTCGAATGCATGTGGTTGGCTCAATAGAGGGCATTGCCGGCATTAAGCTCGGCCGAACACGTTCAACCTTTTCAAAGACCAAAGTAATCTATGACACCTCGGATGATGACCACTATTGGACCTCGGCTCCACAAAACACCTCGGAAGCAGTCCGGCATAAAGCTCGGATATGAATGACTAGATCCATAAAAGACTATTCCGGTATTTTAAGCTTGGATGAAGCCCTTCAATTTTTCAGAGACTGAGGTAATTTATCACACCTCGGATGCAAATTCGGCATTGGAGCTCGGACGCAGCCCGTCATTGGCGCTCAGATGCCGATCAATGTTGGAGCTCGACTGCAAAAAGACACCTCAAATGTAGTTTGGGATTGGAGCTCGGACACAAGAGGCCGTCGCCGCAAGGGAAACACTTCAAACTCGAGGTATGGCATAAAAAATACAAGGCATTGATAAAGGCCGATAACTTAAAGGGGCTCCTCGGATGCCGGACATGTAAACTCTTCGGATTGAGCTCGGTGATCATCAAGATCGGACATGGGAAGATTTGTTGAACCCATTTTCAAGACCAACGATTGAAGACGAAGAATTATTCGCAAGAACTGAGGAGTGTCCTCAACTTGAAGACCGGTTGAGGGGGCTACTGACAATGTCCTGGACTAGGGGGTACTCACCACGTCATCTCCCGACCAGTGGGTCGGGCCAAAGACCCCCAGTGCAGTACATTAATGGGCCAGTTCAGACAGCCCATGATGCATACGAGGAAGATTCCTCAAGACTTGGTGATCAATACAAGGACTCCTCTCCACCAAAGTAGCCGACTAGGACTCTTGTTATCCTAGGCATCTGGTGTGTTATATAAGCCAAGGCCAGGATAGTCATTAGGGACAATCAAATCATGATAGATCGTATCATCATACGAGCATAGCTCTTAGGGTTTAGACCACTACATACGATCTCGAGGTAGATCAACTCTATACTTGATACACATCATCAATACAAGCAAAGAAGGACGTAGGGTTTTACCTCCATCAAGAGGGCCTGAACCTGGGTAAATACCGTCTCCCTTGTCTCCTGTTACCAATCCATCCAAGATCCACAGTTCGGGACCCGCTACCCGAGATCCGCCGGTTTTGACACCGACAAGGGCCTCGCTTGAGATGATAGGGGAGACATCCTCAAACCCTGGTCGGCTCGGGACAAAAAAGAAACAAACCACAAGGCTCGAAGGAAGTTCTTACCCTTACCACGGGAAGGGGATGCCTGGCCCGGGGTGGTTGCTTCACGATGGTTGAGGGAGGCCTAGACTAAGGGGTCCTCGGGCCGTTGTCCTATCTCCCAATAGGCTGGCTTGGTGGGCCACTCTCTAACTATTATAGGAAGGGCTTGATACATTGAGACCCCGTGTTCTAGAAGGAAGTCCCAAAGGTGCGTCGTGCACTCCAAGTCAACATGACGAAATTGACATCTCCATCCCTGGCAGGAGACCTACCATGTGTAAACCCTAGGTACCCCCTGATGTCTATATGAAACGGGAGGGTTTTAGATTATAGGATAGAGAAACACATCTAGGGTTTTAGCTATCTCATCTCGAGGTAGATCAACTCTGTAACCTTCATTCCATCAATACAATCGAGTAGGACGTAGGGTTTTACCTCCATAGGAGGGCATGAACCTGGGTAAACAACATCTCCTTTGTCCCCTTGTTACCATCGATCCTAGACTCACACCTCGGGACCCCTTACCCGAGATCCGCCGGTTTTGACACTGACATTGGTGCTTTCATTGAGAGTTCCTCTATGATTGCCAAAGGAATACATGACTCATGTTGTCATTAATGAAGAAGTCCATAACATGGACTCCTTCATCCCTAGACAGATCTTTGCTTACGGCAACATTGTGCTTCATGCTGACCTGACCGGCCGTCTTTGCCGGGTCAGGAGTTTTGCCCCTGATCACGAGGTCAGATTCAAGAACCAAGAGTTCTCCGTACACTCTCGGGCGATCTTTCACTCACCAGGCTCGCAATCTCATCTCAAGCACCCGAGGACTCTGAGGCCTTAACCTCAGATATTGCTTCCGATCCCGCCCACGGGACCAACCCCGGCGATGATCTGGCTTTTAGTCTGGATCCGGCCATAGCACGAGATGGCCAGGGACAAGTTCCTACCGAACACACTTCTTGTGCGGACACATCGGAGGTTAACTCTGAAAGCTGTGAGCAGATTGACCCTATCGAGATCTCGACACTCAACGAGGCTCTAGATCGGATCTTATCGATGAAAATTATTGATGACCCAACCTCAATCCACATTCAGATCGGTCTTGAGGCGGGTCAAGAGGATTTTTTTATCCCACCCACCACCCACTTCGTAGACACTGTCAAAGACTTAACCGATATGTTGGACTATGCCTTTGAGGAGGCAAAAGACATGGATGAACATGACTGTGCTCCCACCCCTGTCAATGGTGATGGACTGCCACCTCCACCTATGACGTATACATGGTGGATACTCCAGCCGATAAAGGCAAGCACACACCCGTAAACAATGGTGATAAATCGGGTGAGGTGCCATCAAGGCGCCGGAAACCACGCAAACAATAAAAGGCAAAAAAGGGAAGGGAAGCTATTGCCAACACCTGGGAAAGCGATACCCCGAAAGATCTCGGTGATCCCGATATCCCCGAGCAGCCGCTAGATGACAAGGAGAGGCCGTAGGACCAGCGCAAGCCCGAGGATCCAAATGATTCCGAGGATGACAACTACCCCCCTGTCGAGGAGGAGGATAGCCCAGAAGCCGAAGACTTCACTGTCCCCGAAAACCTTGAGGATCTGGAACGGTTTAGGCAACAACTTATAGCCACTGCCCAAAGCTTGAAGGGAAAAGACTGATAGCTTAATGTCGAACAAGATAACCTCAGCGATAGATGGACGAAGGTCCTATCAGCCGAGGAAGGGTACGATACCGGTATATTGGACCGACCCAAGAGCTACCCACGCCGACGGCTACTACCGCAATTCGACGACGAGGTACCTAATACACCGTCTCCCACGCACACTCGATACGACCAGCCTAAACCGCCCTCCCCGAGGGTGAGATAGGACGGCTGGCGATGCCGGTTATAGGCCGACGATATCCCGCAGAAGGGGAAAAGAAGCAATAGAGCCCGAGGATAGGTACAACTTGTGACACGACTTAGATTAAAGAACATACCACACAATATACATCTATGGATCCAAAGGGTACTCCCCCGATAGATGAGATGGTACTGATGACCCACAAGTATAGGGGACCAATTGTAGCTCTTTTCGATAAGTAAGACTGTCAAACCCAACGAGGAGGAGAAGGAAATGACAAGTAGTTTTTAGTAAGGTAATGTCTGCAAGTGCTGAAATTGTAAGTAGCAAAGTAGTTTGATAGCAAGATAATTAGTAACGAGCAAGTAACGAATATAGTAACGAAAGTGTAGCAAGGTATCCCAATCCTTTTGAGGCAAAGTACAGGCCAAAGCAGTCTCTTGTGATAAGCAAAGCGTTCTTGAGGGTACACGTGAATTTCATCTAGTCACTTTCATCATGTTGGTTTAATTCGTGTTCGGTACTTTGATAATTTGATATGTGGGTGGACCGGTGCTTAGGTGCTGCTCTTACTTGAACAAACCTCCTACTTATGATTAACCCTCCAGCAAGCATCCGCAACTACGAGAAAAGTATTAAGAATAAATTCTAACGATAGCATTAAAATTTTGTATAAAATCGGTCCCTTACGGAATAGCGGATAAACTGGGGTTTATGCTTCTGTCACTCTAGCAACCCATCATCTAATTTCTACTCCACAATGCATTCCCTTAGGCCCAAATATGGTGAAGTGTCATGTAGTTGACGTTCACATGACACCACTAAGAGAATCACAACATACATACTATCAAAATATCGAACACATATCAAATTCACATGATTACTTGTAACATGATTTCTCCCGTGACCTCAAGAACAAAAGTAACTACTCACAAATTATAATCATGCTCAAGACTAGAGGGGTATTAAATAGCATAATGGATCTGAATATATAATATTCCACCAAATAAACCATATAGTGATCAACTACAAGACGTAATTGACACTACTAGTCACCCACAAGCACCAATCTATAGTTCCGGTAACAAGATTGAACTCAAGAGATGAACAAGGTTTTGAGATGAGTTGGTGCTGTTGAAGATGTTGATGAACATTGCCCTCCCCAAGATGGGAGAGTTGTTGGTGATGATGATGATGGTGGTTTCCCCCTCCGGGAGGGATGTTACCCCGGCGGAATCGCTCCGCCGGAGGGCAAAAGTGCTCCTGCCCAAGTTCTGCTTCGAGGCGGCAGCGCTTCATCCCGAAAGCCTCCTCCTTATTTTTTCTAGGTCAAAATGACTTATATACCAGGAGATGGGCACCGGAGGTGGGCCGAGGAGGGCACAACCCACCAGGGCGCGCCTCGGCTCCCTGGCGTGCCCAGGTGGGTTGTGCCCACCTGGTGGGCCCCCTCTGGTAGTTATTTGCTCCAATAATTCTTAAATAATCCATAAAAAATCCCGTGAAGTTTCATCTTGTTTGGAATTGTGCAGAATAGGTAGCCTGACATAGCTTTTCCAGGTCCAGATTTCCAGCTGCTGGAATTCTCCCTCTTGGTGTGTTCCTTGCAAATTATGAGAGAAAAGGCATTAGAATTACTCCAAAAAGCATTATTATGGATAAAAACATTATAAATAACAACAAGAAAACATGATGCAAAATGGACGTATCAACTATCCCAAGCTTAGACCTCACTTGTCCTCAAGCGAAAACCGAAATCGAAAAACATGTCCACATGCTTTGAGAGAGAGGTGTCGATAAAAAGAAAATACGGACATAGAAGTATCATGTTGATTATTATAACAACAACAAAATTAAACATAGGACTTTTATCATAGGATTTTTATCATATACTTCTCATGAATAAGTAATAGTTCATCACACAACCGAAGTATAAAGCAAAAAATCTATTAGAAACCAACAAGCTATGTTCTCAGTCAACTTTGAAACTACAATTCATCATCTTTTCAGGAAGGGTCATGTATTGGAGCCTTTAGGCAAGTCCACATACTCAACCATTATATAGTCTTCTATGATTGCTAACACTCGCCTCGTACCCATGAGCAAAATGTTTCAACCGGACACATAGAAAGATAGGGGATTATAGTTTTGCCTCCCAACATCCTCACCTCAAGGGTGATGTCAACAATAATAACTCATGCTATCTATATTCAACTAGACATATGTGCCCAGATCTTTCCTCACCACATGATTCTTGCCAAAGTAGAAAAATAAAAGGAATAGAAAAAAACTTTGACTCTTGCATAAAAGTAAAAGATAGGCCCTTCATAGAGGGAAGCAGAGGTTATCATGCGCTTATTTGTTTGTTTGCTCAATCCCTTAGTGCAAGAGAACGTCACGTTGTATTGCCCCTTAATATGACAACCTTTATTATGCAGTCTGTCGCTTTTATTCTCTGTCATCCAAGTTCGTACAACGCTCAATTTTCTCTTACACTAAATGATCTTACACTTTTAGAAGCAATTTTTATTGCCTTATTGCACCGATGACAACTTACCTGAAGGATCTTTCTCAATCCATAGGTAGGTGTGGTGGACTCTTGAAAATAGGATTTGGGTTTAAGGATTTTTGGATGGGCAAGTAGTATCTCTACTTAGTGCGGAATTTTTGGCTAGCAAAGGTAGGGGGGGCAAGCATCACATGTTAAAGGATCTATGACAATATGACTTCTATGTGAATATAAACAAACATAAACCATTAAGTTGTCTTCCTTGTCCAACGTCAAATTTTTTGGCATATAATATTTTGATGAGGGCTCACAATCACAAAAGATTTCTAGGATGGTATATTTATATGTGAATCTTCTCTTCCCTTATTAATTCTTTCATGACTTGCATCACTAACTAATGCTATGTTTGTCAATATCTAATAAAATTTCTTACTTATACTTTTCCTTATGTGGTGCCATCACCTACCATAGGATTAGTATATGATCTTATTGATTTTTTTACTTTCTTTCATTTCTTTCTCATTTCTTTTTCTTTATTTGCAACATGGAAGTAAAGAAAGCAAAAACTCAAACTAAACTTTATCATATAACTTGCACATGATTACAATGATAGATCACTAAGCAAACTCTCAAATAAAAAAATGAAACTGAACTTTATTTCATCTAGGAAAAAGATCGAACTAAGATAAGTAAAAGCAAAAATATAATGGGATGATATGATATCGGGGCACCTCCCCCTAGCTTGGTGAAAGCCAAGGGGAGTGCCCATACCCGATACTCAATTCTCCTTTCGTGGTGAAGAAGATGGTGGTGGTGATGAAGTGGAGGGCCTGCCCTTCTTCCTTAGCTTGCGCTTGAGGATGGAATTTTCCTCCTTCAATTCACCGACCTCCTGCTCTAGCTCCAGTATATTCTTACGTAGATCCTACTTGCATTCCTGCAAAAGACTATGGGGGTATGAACTGAATCTTAGGCCTCTTTAGTTTCCTTGGGAGGCTGGACATCTTAAATTCCACATGCATATCCCCAGGTTGAGGTAATGGAGATTCGTCCTCATCTGAACTCGTCTCGTCCTTCTCCTTAGGATAATAGTCCTCCTCCTCCGTGGTCCAGCCATAATGCTTTACATCCCCATAGGACTTGGGGTTAACGATGAAATCAACAATATAGCTCTCTCCCTCAGAGTCTTGGGACGACATATTTTTAGAACTGCGCAGAGAACAACAAGAAAAGAGAACAGAGGATTTCTCCGCGATACGGTGATCAATAGGTTCGGGAAGTATATATAGATTTTTTATCTCGGAGGACAAGTACAATGAAGAAAAATGGAGTACGGAAGGTGTCCCGGGTGGGCATAACCCACATGGGCACGCCAGGCGCGCCCTGGTGTCTTGTGCCCACCAGGGGACGCGTCCTGCCAGTTTCTTTATTTCTAAAATTCTAAAATATTCCAAAATTGACAGAAAATATTTTTGCGGATTTTTGGAGGTTGTTTACTTACCTTATCACGTACCTCCTTATATGTCATGATTCTGGAGTGTTCCGGAAGGACTCTGTTATGTGTTCTTACAGTGTCAAAGTTTGGATAATATTACTTTCAACATTAATAGGCGTACCTGAGATATAATGCTTTATTCATTTTCCATTGACAACCTTTGGGTTAGTACCTTTGGAATTATTTATTTTGATGGCACCAGACCGGTAAACCTCCTCGATGACATATGGGCCTGCCCATTCTGAGAGGGGCTTCCCTGGAAAAATCTAAAACGAGAGTTGTACAAAATAACATATTCTCTGACTTTAAACTCACGCTTTCGAATTCTTTTGTCTTGCCATCTTTTGACCTTTTCTTTGAATAATTTTGCATTTTCATAAGCTTGGGTTCTCCATTCATCTAATGAGCTAATTTCAAATAACCTCTTCTAACCAGCAAGTTTGAAATCATAGTTGAGCTCTTTAACTACCCAAAATGCTTTATGTTCTAACTCAAGAGGCAAATGACATGCTTTTCCACAAACCATTCTATAAGGAGACATACCCATAGGATTTTTATATGCTGTTCTATAAGCCCAAAGTGCATCATCTAATTTCTTAGACCAATTCTTCCTGGACCTATTGACAGTCTTTTGCAAAATTATTTTTATTTGTCTATTGCTAAGTTCAACCTGACCACTAGACTGAGGATGATAGGATGATGCAATTCTATGCTTAACATCATACTTGGCAAGCATTTTACGGAAAGCATCATGAATAAAGTGTGAACCACCATCAGTCATTAAATATCTAGGGACTCCAAACCATGGGAAAATAACTTCCTTAAGCATTTTAATAGAGGTGTTGTGATCAACACTACTGGTTGGAATAGCTTCTACCCATTTAGTAACATAATCAACAGCAACCAAAATATGTGTATACCCATTAGAGGAAGGAAAAGGTCCCATGTAATCAAATCCCCAAACATCAAATGGTTCAATAGCAAGTGAATAATTCATAGGCATTTCTTGACGGTTACCAATATTACCTATTCTTTGACATTCGTCGCAAGATGAGACATACTTGCGGGCATCCTTGAAGAGAGTAGGCCAATAAAATCCAGATTGCAATACCTTATGAGCAGTTCTATCTCTAGCATCATGCCCTCCATAAGCCTCAAAGTGACATTTCCATAGGATTTGTCCCTGTTCATGCTCAGGTACACAACGTCTAATAATACCATCTACTCCTTCTTTATAAAGATGTGGGTCATCCCAAAAGTAATGTCTTAAATCGTAGAAGAATTTTTTCTTTTGTTGGTAAGTAAAGCTAGGTGGTAAATATTTAGCAACAATGTAATTAGCATAGTCAGCATACGAAGGAGTACCATTAGCAACATTTATTGCAGCGAACTGCTCATCAGGAAAACTATCATCAATAGGTTGTGGGTCATCAAGCACATTTTCAAGCCTAGACAAGTTATCAGCTACGGGGTTCTCAGCTCCTTTTGTATCAATGATATGTAAATCAAATTCTTGTAACAAGAGAACCCAGCGAATAAGTCTAGGTTTAGCATCTTTCTTTTCCATAAGATATTTAATAGCAGCATGGTCTGCGTGAAGAGTTACTTTGGTATCAACAATATAAGGTCTAAATTTATCACAAGCAAACACAACTACTAAGAATTATTTTTCAGCAGTAGCATAATTTCTTTGAGCACTGTCTAGAGTTTTACTAGCATATTGAATAACATTCAATTTCTTATTAGCTCTTTGTCCTAGAACAACACCAATAGCATAATCACTAGCGTCACACATAATTACAAAAGGCAAGTTCCAATCAGGTGGTTGAACAATAGGTGAAGTAATTAAGGCTTTCTTGACTGTTTCAAAGGCTTCAAGACAATCATCATCAAAAACAAAAGGGATATCCTTTTGCAAGAGATTAGTAAGAGGCCTAGTAATTTTATAAAAGTCTTTGACAAATGTCCTATAGAAACCAGGATGACCTAAGAAACTAGGAATACCTTTTATATCTTTAGGACATGGCATTTTCTCAATTCCATCAACCTTAGCTTGGTCCACTTCAATACCTCTTTCAGAAATTTTATGACCCAAGACAATGCCTTCATTAACCATAAAGTGGCACTTCTCCCAATTCAAGACAAGATTTGTTTGTTCACATCTCTGCAAAACTCGCTCAAGATTGCTTAAACAATCATCAAAAGATTTCCCATAAACAGGGAAGTCATCCATGAAAACCTCAACAATCTTTTCACAAAATCAGAGAATATAGCCATCATGCATCTTTGAAAGGTAGGAGGTGCATTACATAAACCAAAAGGCATACGTCTATAAGCATAGGTTCCAAAAGGACAAGTAAGAGTGGTCTTTTCTTGATCAGGTTGTGATACATGTATTTGTGAAAAGCCAGAATATCCATCCAGGAAGCAAAAGTGTGTGTGCTTAGATAATCTTTTAAGTATTTGATCAATAAAAGGCAAAGGGTAATGATCTTTTCTAGTTGCTTTTAAATTTTCGAAAATCAATTACCATTCTATAGCATGTAACAATTCTTTGTGGAATAAGTTCATTTTTATCATTAGGAACAACACTAATACCTCCTTTCTTAGGAACACAATGAACATGACTTACCCATCTACTATCAGCTATAGGATAGATTATACCTGCTTCCAGAAGTTTTAATATTTCCGTTCTTACCACCTCTTTCATCTTCGGATTTAACCGACGTTGGTGATCAACAACTGGTTTAGCATCAGGTTCCATATTTATTTTGTGCTGACATAGAGTGGGACTAATGCCCTTTAAATCATCAAGAGTATATCCAATAGCAGCCTAGTCCTTCCTTATAACTTTCAATAATCTTTCTTCTTCATGTTCTGGAAGGTTAGGAATAATAATAGGATATATCTTCTTTTCATCAAGATAAGCATATTTCAAAGTGTCTGGCAATTGTTTTCATTCAAACACAGGATCACCTTTAGGTGGAGGAGGAGCTCCAAGAGTTTCAATAGGTAAATTTTGTTTAAGTAGAGGACGTTGTTCAAAGAAAACTTTATGTATTTCATTTCTTTCATGCATATGTAAATCATTTTCATGGTCTAACAGATATTGTTCTAAAGGATCAGTAGGTGGTACAACAATAGAAGCAAGACCAATTAATTCATCCTTACTAGGCTATTATTTTTCATGATGCTTTCTAGTAAACTTGGAAAAATTAAAGTCATGAGACTCATCACCAAAGCTAACTCCCACAATTTGTTTCTTACAATCTATCTTAGCATTGACTGTGTCCAAGAAAGGTCTACCAAAGATAATGGGACAAAAGTCATCTTGTGGGGAACCAAGAACAAGAAAATCAGTAGGGTATTTTAATTTCCCACACAAGACTTCAACATCTCTAATAATCCCAATTGTCAATATAGCGTCTCTATTAGCAAGTTTAATGGTAACATCTATTTGTTCTATCTCAGCAGGTGCTATGTCTTTCATAATCTCTTCATATAAAGTGTAAGGAATAGCTCTCACACTAGCACCCATGTCACATAAACCATGATAATAGTGATCTCCTATTTTAACTGAAATAACAGGAATGCCCACAACAGGTCTATGGTTATCTTTTCTACCAGGTTTAGCAATTCTAGCAGCTTCTTCACAGAAGTAAATAACATGCCCATCAATATCTTCTTCCAAAAGATCTTTAACCATAGCAATGCTAGGTTCTATTTTAATTTGTTCTTCAGGTTTAGGTGTTCTAATATAGATTTTGTTAACCACAGTTGAAACTTTAGCATGTTCCTTTATTCTAACAGGGAAAGGTGGTTTCTCTATATCAGCAGAAGGAACAACTGGATCAACATTATAGAGTATAGTTTCTTCTTTAACTGGTGCTGGTTTTTTAATTTCTTCTTTAACAGGTGGGTGATATTTAAACCACTTCTCCTTAGGGAGTTCAACATGAGTAGCAAATGATTCACAAAAGGAGGCTACTATCTCACAGTTAAGTCCATATTTAGTGCTAAACTTTTGAGAAGCATCGGTATCCATAAAAGATTTAACACAATCATACTTAAGTTTAATACCTGACTCTTTACCTTCACCGAGTTCCCAATCTTCAGAGTTGCGTTTAATTCTTTCCAAAAGATCCCACCGGAATTCAATAGTCTTCTTCATAAAAGAACCATCACAAGAAGTATCAAGCATGGTTTGATCATTACGAGAAAGCCGAGCATAAAAATTCTAGATAATAATTTCTCTTGAGAGCTCATGATTGGGGCATGAATATAACACTGACTTAAGCCTCCCCCAAGCTAGAGCAATACTTTCTCCTTCACGAGGCCAAAAATTATATATATAATTCCAATCACGATGAACTATATGCATAGGATAAAAATTTTGGTGGAACTCAAATTTCGAACGATTCCAATTCCATGATCCAATATCATCACATAGCCTATAACATGCCAATGCTTTCCCCTTCAAAGATAAAGGGAAAACCTTTTTCATAACTTGATCCCTGGGTAAACTTGCAAGCTTAAACAATCCACAAATTTTTTCCACATATATCAAGTGCATGTCAGGATGTTCAGTTCCATCTCCTGCATAAGGATTAGCTAGCAGTTGTTCTATCATACCCGAAGGAATTTCATATTCAATATTTTCAGTAGGTGTAGTAGGTTGAGGGTTAGCTAATTGTGGTTCCGGACTAGGTGAAGATACCCCGAACAAACTCCTCAAAGGATTGTTTTCCATAGTAACAAGTGACACTAAATTTCAGCACACTATATAAATGTTTCGTTACCGAATTCCACTTACCAAAGGCGCTTCACTCCCCAGAAACAGTGCCAGAAAATAGCCTTGATGACCCACAAGTATAGGGGATCAATTGTAGCTCTTTTTTATAAGTAAGAGTGTCGAACCCAACGAGGAGCAGAAGGAAATGACAAGTAGTTTTTAGTAAGGTAATGTATGCAGGTGCTGAAATTGTAAGTAGCAAAGGAGTTTGGTAGCAAGATAATTTGTAACGAGAAAGTAACGAATATAGTAACGAAAGTGCAAAAAGGTGGCCCAATCCTTTTGAGTCAAAGGACAGGCCAAAGTGGACTCTTATAATAAGCAAAGTGTTCTTCAGGGTACACGGGAATTTCATCTAGTCACTTTCATCATGTTGGTTTAATCCGTGTTCGGTACTTTGATAATTTGATATGTGGGTGGACCGGTGCTTAGGTGCTGCTCTTACTTGAACAAACCTCCTACTTATGATTAACCCTCTCGCAAGCATCCACAACTAGGAGAAAAATATTAAGAATAAATTCTAACCTTAGCATTACACTTTTGGATCCAATCGGTCCCTTACGGAGTAGCGCACAAACTGGGGTTTAAGCTTCTGTCACTCTCGCAACCGATCATCTAATTGGTACTCCACAATGCATTCCCTTAGGCCCAAATATGGTGAAGTGTCATGTAGTTGATGTTCACATGATACCACTAAGGGAATCACAACATACATACTATCAAAATATCGAACACATATCGAATTCACATGATTACTTGCAACATGATTTCTCCCATGACCTCAAGAGCAAAAGTAACTACTCACAAATTATAATATCGAACACATATCAAATTCACATGATTACTTGCAACATGATTTCTCCCATGACCTCAAGAGCAAAAGTAACTACTCAAAAATTATAATCATGCTCAAGATCAGAGGGCTATTAAATACCATAATGGATCTGAACATATAATCTTCCACCAAAGAAACCATATAGTGATCAACTACAAGACGTAATCGACACTATTAGTCACTCACAAGCACCAATCTATAGTTTCGGTAACAAGATTGAACTCAAGAGATGAACTAGGGTTTGTGAGGAGTTGGTGCTGTTGAATATGTTGATGAATATTTCCCTCCCCAAGATGGAAGAGTTGTTGGTGGTGATGATGATGATTTCCCCCTCCGGGAGGGAAGTTCCCTCGGCGAAATCGCTCTGCTAGAGGGCAAAAGTGCTCCTACCCAAGTTCCGCCTCGAGGCGGCGGCGCTTTGTCATGAAAGCCTCCTCATTATTTTTTCTAGGTCAAAATGACTTATATACCAGGAGATGGGCACCGGAGGTGGGCCAAGGAGGGCACAACCCACCAGAGCGCGCCTGGGCTCCCTGGCGCGCCCAGGTGGGTTGTGCCCACCTGGTGGCCCCCTCTGGTAGATATTTGCTACAGTAATTCTTAAATAATCCATAAAAAATCTCTTTGAAGTTTCAACTTGTTTGGAATTGTGTAGAATAGGTTGCCTGACGTAGCTTTTGCAGGTCTAGATTTCTAGCTGCCAGAATTCTCCCTCTTGGTGTGTTCCTTCCAAATTATGAGAGAAAAGGCATTAGAATTACTCCAAAAAGCATTATTATGGATAAGAACATTATAAATAACAGCAAGAAAACATGATGCAAAATGGACGTATCAGGTACCGGCCTTGGCTCGACCGCAACAATAGAGGCCGAGAACGAAACCGGGCCAGAACAGGCGCCGACTACCGGCGTGACATAGCCCGGGCCAGAGGTGCTTCCCACCCACTATTGTTCACCGATGAGGTGATCCAACATCAGTTCCCGGAAGGATTTAATCCCATGAACATAGAGCAATACAATGGAAGAACTGACCCAACAGTATGGATCGAGGATTTCCTCCTCCACATTCACATGGCACGAGGATACAATTTCCGCGCTCTCAAGTACCTACCCCTAAAACTTAAGGGGCCAGCTCGGCACTGGTTAAACAGCCTCCCCAAAAGTTCTATCGGGAGCTAGCAGGATCTAGAGGATGCATTCCGATCTAACTTCTAGGGCACGTATGCACGGCCGCCGGACTCCTCCGACCTAAGCAACGTCGTCCAGATGACACGATCGTTAACACCGGTTTTCGCAACCCTCGATCTGGGCAGCGGAAGAGGCCTCCTAAAGGTAATCATGACGGGCCTACCCCACTGGACAAAATCATGGAGAGGCCTTGCCAGATCCATGGCACTCAAGACAAGCCCACCACCCATGATAACCCACAAGTATAGGGGATCGCAACAGTTTTCGAGGGTAGAGTATTCAACCCAAATTTATTGATTCAACACAAGGGGAGCCAAAGAATATTCTCGAGTATTAGCAGCTGAGTTGTCAATTCAACCACACCTGAAAGATTTAATATCTGCAGCAAAGTATTTAGTAGTAACATAGTATGGAAGTAACGGTAATGTTGGCAAAAGTGACAGTAACAGTTTTGTATTGATTGTAACAATAGCAACAGAAAAGTAACATAGCAAGGATCAGTATGTGAAAAGCTCATAGGCAATGGATCAGCAATGGATAATTATGGCGGATGACATTCGTCATGCAACAGTTATAACATAGGGCGACACAGAACTAGCTCCAATTCACCAATGTAATGTAGGCATGTATTCCATATATAGTCATACGTGCTTATGGAAATGAACTTGTATGGCATCTTTTGTCCTACCCTCCCATGGCAGCGGGGTCCTAATGGAAACTAAGGGATATTAAGGCCTCCTTTTAATAGAGAACCAGACCAAAGCATTAGCACTTAGTGAATACATGAACTCCTCAAACTAAGTTAATCACCGGAAAGAATCCCAGTTATTGTCACCCTCGGGGATGCGGATCATAACTCATAATAGGTGTGTACTACTTGCAAGATAGGATCAAGAAAACATATATATATTCACGAAAACATAATAGGTTCAGATCTGAAATCATGGCACTCGGGCCCTAGTGACAAGCATTAAGCATAGAAAAGTCATAGCAACATCAATCTCATAACATAGTGGATACTAGAGATCAAACCCTAACCAAACTAACTCGATTACATGATAAATGTCATCCAACCCATCACCATCCAGAAAATACTATGATGGAATTACTCACGAATGACGGAGATCATCATGGAATTGGCGATGGAGGATGGTTGGTGATGACGATGGCGTCAATTTCCCCTCTCCGGAGCCCAAAACGGACTCCAGATCTGGTCTCCCGAGGAAGAACAAGAGGTGGTGGCGGCTCCGTATTGTCAAACATAGTGAATTGTTCTCTCTAATTTTTCTATCCACAAATAGGGTTATATGGAGATGGAGAGGAGGTCGGAGGAGCCACGAGGGCCCCACAAGCCTGCTAGGCATGGCCGGGGGGGGGGGGTGGCCGCTCCTAGCAGGCTTGTGGCCTGCAGGTGCCCTGCTTTTGGTTAATTCTTGCTCCAATATTTTTTATTAAATACAAAAATATTCTCTGTAAATTTTTAGGACAATCAGAGAACTTCTATTTCTTCACAAAAATAACACCAAGGAAATTTTGCTAAAAACAGCGTCAGTCCGGTTAGTTCCATTCAAATCATGCAAATTAGAGTCCAAAACAATGGTAAAAGAGTTTGGAAAAGTGGATACGATGGAGACGTATCAACTCCCCCAAGCTTAACCCATAGCTTGTCTTCAAGCAATTCAGTTGATAAATTGAAAGTGATAAAAAAACTTTTACGAATTCTGTTTGATCTTGTTGTTGTAAATACGTCAACTGATGTTCAGATTTTCAGCAAAGATCATGGACTAACCACGTTCATAATAACATTTAGCTCTCACATTTACTCATATCAATAACATAATCAACTAGCGAGCAATAATAATAACTCTTGGATGACAACACTTTTTCAAAACAATCATGATACAATATGACAAAATGGTATCTCGCTAGCCCTTTGTGAGACCGCAAAACATAAATGGAGAGCACCTCTAAAGAAAATGGACTGACTAGACATTGTAATTCACGGTGAGAGAGATCCAGTCATGCTCATACTCAATATCAGTTAATATCGAAGGATACGAATGATGGTGGTGCTCTCTAACTGGTGCCTTTTATAAGAAGGTGATGACTCAACAATAAAGTAAATAGATAGGCCCTTCGTAGAGGGAAGCATTGATTTGCAAAGGTGCCAGAGCTCGAACTTTTTAAAACAGAGATGAATAATAATTTGAGAGGTATGGTTTCATTTCTCACATAATGACCAAAAGGTTTTCCACATCTTCCATGCTAGATACATTATAGGCAGTTCCCAAACAGAAAGATAAAGTTTTTACTCCCCCTGCACCAATCAGTCACACTCCACGGCGAGCCGAATCGACGGGTACCGTCCTTACAGACACAATTCCTGGGGGAGTTTTGGTTAATTATTTGCATTTTATTTGGAGCATGGGACTGGGCATCCCGATTACCAGCCACTTTCTCGTAAATGATAGTGAATCAACATATATCGTGAGAATAACCCACCTAGAATGGAATATACTAACAGGCCCCAGTCGCCACATGAGCGATTTGGGCATACAAAACATAAAGTTTATTTGAAGGTTTAGAGTTTGGCACATACAAATTTACTTGGAACGGTAGGTAAATACCGCATATAGGTAGGTATGGTGGACTCATATGGAACAACTTTGGGTTTGAGGAATTGGATGCACAAGTAGTATTCCCGCTTAGTACAAGTGAAGGCTAGCAAAAGACTAGGAGCGACCAACTAGAGAGCGACACAGTCATCAACATGCTTTGAGATTAAGCAACATTGAATGGAAGCATGAGTAGGATATAAATCACTATGAACATAAATATCGTGGAGGCTATGTTGATTTTGTTTCAACTACATGCATGAACATGTGCCAAGTCGAGCCACTTGAATCATTCATAGGAGGATACCACCCCATCATACTACATCACAACCATTTTATTATGCATGTTGGCACCCAATACAAACCATGATCCACTCATAAGCATGGCATGAGTAACTATAATCTCTAATTGTCATTACGAATATGTTTCACCCATGATGAACTGAATTCGGAACGATGATATAATCATATTTGCAAGTGCAAGATAGGCCGAGTTCATACCAGCTTTTCTCCATCTCAATCTTTTCATCAAATATCTTCATTATTGCCTTTCACTTGCACGATTGAACGGTGTGAATAATAATAAGAGTGCACATGCATTGGACTAAGCTAGAATCTGCAAACAATAACTCAAAGGAGAAGACAAGGTAATGTGGTCTCTCTAATAGGTAAACAATAATGCATATGAGAGCCACTTAACATTTTCATTGTGGTCTTCTCCTTACGACCCAAAGAAAATAAATTCAAAACAAGAACAAGGAAAACTATCTACACGAGAAAGCTCCCAACAAGCAAAAGAAGAACAAAAAATCTTTTTGGGTTTTGTTTTAATGCTACAACTAAGCACACTGAAAAGTAAAGCTACACCTATTTTTTTTGGATTTTCTCAAAGTGAATTAAACACACAAGAAGAAAGCGAAACACGAAAATAAAAACTACCATGGATGGTACAATGAAAGAGTATGAACACCGACTACTAAAGATGAGTGTGCGAACATGAGTATAAAGTCGGTGAAAAATACGTACTCCCCCAAGCTTAGGCTTTTGGTCTAAGTTAGTGTATGGCCATGGCTGGCCCGGGTAATATCCGAAGTCATAGTTGGGGTTGTACTGGGCTGCGGTGGCTACCGCCTGAATGATAGCATCATGAAGGTGAGCTGATTCCGTGTTCCTCTCATACTCGTTTGCCTCCGCTTTGGTTATAAAGTATCTCTGTTTTTCCTGAAAGTTAAGGAAAGCAGGAGCAGGAAGGGTAATATGGACAACACGTTGTATGTCAAAATTAGTCGGTATTGGAGAGATTGTTCGTTCCTTTCAAGAACCTGAAAGCGTACGAAAGCCTCATAATCAAGTAAAGTAGGAGGTAACTCAATATCATTTCCGTGTATGGATACCCCAAATAATTAGCTAAACGAGTGGCATAAATTCCACCAAAGAAATCTCCATCCTTAGCATTATGGAACCTTCTAGCAATAATGGCTCCTAAGTTATATTGCCTTTCGCCCATTACTGCACTCTTAGGAATAATAAGATCGGTTGCAAAGAGGTGGCTATGCTCAGTTTTACTGTTAATACATCTACCTATAAATAGACCAAAATAGTGTATAGCAGCAAAGTGAATGCTCCCCTTTGTAGCCTGTGTAATATTTCTAGTTTCTCCGACGGTAATGTTAGCAAGAAAATCATTATATTCAGTTTGTTCGGATCACTATAGCTACCCCATTGTGGAATTTTGTATGCATGATTAAAATCCTCTATGTCCAAAGTATAAGATTTATCGTAAAGGTCAAATAAGACGGAAGGTTTATTACGATTGAGCGAAAATTCAAACCTCCGAACGACAGAATCCATGAGTTGATATTATTGCTTGCATTTGTGTGACAACAATTCCTCCAGGATGACATTTCTTGTGGATGCGTAGAATTCTTCCTTGAAACCGGCATCACTAATGAATTGATCCGATGGCCATTCACAAGGTCATACTTGTGCTTCCCTTGGTGGTTCGAGGTCGGGCTCACGTATCTCGAGTCTCGGGGCCTTCTTGCTCGATGAACTCCCTTGAAACCCCTTCCTAAACATAATTTTTCTTTTTCTGAAAAAATCTGAATTTTTTTGTGACCCAAAATAAAGGTGAACAAAACTCATAGCAACTACTCCCTCAAGTGCCTATAGGCTATATCATGCATCAAAACTACTTAGGACCATATAAATTTGACATGAAAGCTCAAGAACAAGGTCACCATAGCAGCAAAAATTTGCAACATATAAAGCACTAGAACAAAAACTAATTGGACCATTGGAGGAGTCACATACCGAAGAGAAATCTCCCAAAAAGGTTTTGCGAATGAAGCTTTGAGTGAGGAGATCAGTGAAGAGATCGAAAAGGGCAACAAAATGAGCTAGAACACGGGTTTGAGGAATGGTGGGATTTTTTCTGGAGGAAGATGAAGTGGATGGGTGCTGGAATAAGTGAAGGGGGGCCACGTGGGATCCACAAGCTTGCTAGGTGTGGCCAGGGGGTGGCCACACCTTGTGGGCTTGTGGCCCACTGGTGCAGTTCCCTGTAGTGTGCTCAGTGCCAGATATTTTCAAATATTCCAGTACTAATCATATTCCATTTTTAGTACATTTGAAGAACTTTTATTTTTAGGTCACTTTTTTATTGCACGGGAAAATCAGAAAACAAAAAAAAATAGTATTTTACTTTATTTCTTCTTACTAACAGAAAGTAAAAGTTGGGTACAGAAAGTTGTGCTTTCTAAATTCATCCATCTCATGCTCATCAAAAGGAATCCATCAATAAGTTTGATCAAGTCTTATTAACAAACTTCTTTTGAAGAACATGAAATCGAAGAATTTTGAATAACACTAAGTTACCTCAATGGGGATATGCATATCCCCAACAATAAGTATATCATATTTGTTCTTGATAGTGGGAAGAGGGAATTCAAAGCCTCCAATAATAATCGTCGGAATTTTTTCAATAGAGTTGATACTATGAACTTGATGTTATTTGTTCGGAAAGTGTACCGTATGCTCATTACCATTAATAATAAATGTGACATTTCCCTTGTTGCAATCAATAACAGACCCTGCAGTATTCAAAAAGGGTCTACCAAGGATGATTGACATACTATTGTCCTCGGGAATATCAAGAATAACAAAGTCCGTTAAGATAGTAGGATTTGCAACTACTACAGGTGCATCCTCACAAATATGGATAGGTAGAGCAATTGAGTTATCAGCCATTTGCAAAGAGATTTCAATCGGTGTCAAATTATTCAAATCAAGTCTACGGTATAAAGAGAAAGACATAACACTAACACCAGCTCCCAAATCACATAATGCAGTTCTAACACAGTTCTCTTTATTAGAGCATGGTATAGTTGGTATTCCTGGACCTCCTAGTTTGTTTGGTACTCCATCTTTAAAAGTATAATTAGCAAGCATGGTGGAAATCTCAGCTTCTAGTATCTTTCTTTTATTAGTCACAATATCTTTCATGTACTTAGCATAAGGATACATTTTCAGAATATTAGTCAAGCGCATACGCAAAAAGACAGGTCTAAGCATTTCAACAATGCGCTCAAAATCCTCTTCATCCTTTTTCTTGGATGGTTTAGTAGGAAAGGGCATGGGTTTCTGAACCCATGGTTCTCTTTCTTTACAATGATTCCTAGCAATAAAATCTCTTTTTTCATATCTTCTACTCATAGGTTGTGGGTTATCAAGATCAACATCACGTTCAATCTCCACATCATTATCATTACTAGGTTGAGTATCAACATGAACATCACCATTAGTATTATCACTAGGCTCATGTTCATCACCAGATTCAGTCTCAACATCAGAAACAGGAATATCATTTGGGTTTTCAGGTGTATCTATAACAGGTTCACTAGCAGCATGGAAAGTTCTCTCATCATCCGTATTCCTATCGTCGTTTTCTCACGACAGATGCTATGGGTAGGCTTATCGTAGGTGATTGGGGCCGGAGGATGCCGACAAGCTCTGGGTGCGAGATTAGGTACAAACAGTGGTGACACGCGATGTACCCAGGTTCAGGGCCCTCCGTGGGAGGTAATACCCCTAGTCCTGCTTGGTCTAGTTCGATGGATGGGTGTGTTTACAGGGTTGCTCCTGGAGCTGAGTCTAGAGGAGGAAGAGGGAGCAGCCGGCTCGCCTTCCTCCACTACAAAGTGTAGGAAAGTGGGAAGTGTCTCGTAGGTGTGTGCGTGAGAGTTGTCTGTCCCCGTTGCATGGGGGGCTCGGGGGGTTTTATAGGCCAACCCCCCAACCTACAATATTCCTAAGGTACACAGGTGGGGGGACCCGGCTAGCAGCCTCATCGGCTGACCAGGGTGTCCCGCCCTTCGAGCCGTCTCATCGCCTATAGGTTCCACCGGCTGTGCGGTCCCGTCGCCTGCTGGGGCCCGCCAGCCGGCTCCGCGATTGGGCCTCGCTCACCTGTCGCGGCATGGGCCGTCCGAGAGGCGTCGTCTAGCGCCAGCCGACCGAAGTCTTTGGTACGGCCGGCTATACTGTAGCCACGCCAAGGCAGGTAATCGAGTGGGCAGGGGCGTGCCGGCACTGTTTCCCCACTCGGTCGCGCTCGCCAAGGTCAGCGGCCCGGACGGCCGGACTGTAGCCATGCACACCCGTGCGTCAGCAACCACTGTGGCTATAATGTTGCCCATCGTGGCGGTCACGTCTGGTCACCGTACCCATGCGCAGAGGGATGGGACGTTGCATGTCCGCCCCGGGGTCAATAGAGGAGGCAGGCCGAAGGCAGCCGGCCATGCCCAGCCGGTCGGTGGTCCAGCCAGCTCCTCGACCAGCCATCCGTGTCGCCAGCCGGTGATAGCTCGAGCCGGCCGCACTCCAACCGGCTGTGGGTAGTCAGTTGCATGGTTTTTCTTTGAAGCTAGGGGGGAGAACCCCGTTACTTTGGCCTACCTAGGGGTAATAACCCGTTAGTAGTCCCCAAAGCCGGCGGGGGCCCGTGTCCGGCAGACAGAGGGGAGTCGGCGGCTTGCCCCCTGCGGTACCTGCCATCGGTGCGAAACCGAAAGGCCAGCCGGGTCGGCAGTTGGACCCGACGCCTTGGGTTCCGACGCGTCGCCCCGGGTCCCGGGCTGGCCTACCGCGTGCCACACGGCGGGTAATGATCTGGCGGGCCCGCGCACGCTGGGAGACGGGACATCGCCCTGGGCCTAGCCCGCTAGGCCTCGGGCGTAGCCCAGTAGGCCTCGGAGCGTAGGCCAGGATCCTCTGCGCCCCGAAGCGCCCGTTACGGCCCGAGCCGCCCACTCGTGCGCGGAGTTTCCGGGGGAGTGGGCACAATTAATCCCCACGTCCCCGATCGTGGGCTCCCCATTAAAAAGGGGAGGAAGGGCAGGGGCGAAGATACTTGCATCCCTCTTTGCCTCCTTGCTTCTTTCCTCTTTGCCTTCCTCTCCCCCTCGCGCGACACCATTTCCAATCTTGCGAACATGCCCGCATGCCGCCGTTCCGCCGCAATGGCCGACGAGCGCGGAGGAAGCTGGACCAGATCCATCATCACCGAGGAGGACATCGCGGACCTCCGCCGTGCGCGCATGCTGCCGCCGGTGGAACGCGTGGTTGCCCACGCGCCGGGCGACGAGGTGGTGCCGGCGCCGCAGCGATGGGAGCACGTCATCTTTCGCTGGCATTTCTCTCGTGGTTTCGGGCTCCCGGTGAGCCTCTTCTTCCGACTGCTCATGAACACCTTCGACCTTCAACCTCACCACCTCGGCCCCAACGCAATCCTTTACCTCGCCGGCTTCGTGATGTTGTGCGAGGGGTACCTGGGGGTCCTCCCCTTTCTTGACTTCTTCAATGCCCTCTTCTACCTCAAGCGCTGAAGAGCAATGCCTATGGGGCACGTCGGTGTGCTGCCACGGCACCATGCGCTTCCCACCCTTCTCTCTCATCAATTTCGTCAAGGGGTGGCATCAGACGTTCTTCAACGTCAAGAATGCCGACCCAAGCCTGGACTACATCCGGCTGTCACCGTTCTTCAACGCGCAGTACTCTGGGGCGAACTGGCCGGGAGGCGCCCCGCGCGGAGTGGCCCTGGTGGAGCTCGGCCGGCTCGCGCAACTGAAGATCACTGAGGGGTTGGTCGCCTCCGATCTAGTGGCAACCTTCATCTCATGCCGGGTATTGCCTCTCCAGTTGAGGCCGCACCGGATCGGCGACATGTCCAGCCGCCGAGACCCATGCCCGCTAACGACTGTCGACCTGACGCCGGCTCAGGTGGCGGCGTGGGTGACGCCGTTACAGCGTTCAAACTAGCGCCGGCGTCGTGGACGTTCGGCATGGAGCCGTACGACTGCATCAACCGCCCCTGGTACGTTCTCGTCGAAGCGGATCTTTTTATTTGAATCTTTCAAGCCGGCAGCCGGCAGCGGACGTTACTTCGCCGTGCTGACCGCAGCTGTTGGTGCGATAGAACACGCCGAACGGCCTGCACCCCCAAACTTTCGAGGCGGAGCGCGACCACTCCGATTCCGAGGATTATGAGCGAAGAGGCCCGCCTGAAGAGGGGGCAGACTCCTCGGGAGGGGTCAAGGTGCCGGCAGAACGGGAAGCCGACGGGCCCAACGGAGCCAGAGGGTGCGGCACCTCCGGGGAGCCCAACGGAGCCAGAGGGTGCGGCACCTCCAGGGAGCCCAGCGGAGCCGGTGAGTTCCCTATTGGTCCCACGATCAGGGACTAGACAGATGATGATGATGACGATGATGATGACGTGATGATCTTGAGTGGCCCTCCCCCCTCAGCTCAGATGGGCCGGGGGAGCGAGGAGCGGCCGGCTCAAGCCTCGGCGGCCGAAGCCGCCAGTCGGGCGAAGATGCCGACTCAGGAGGAGCCGGTGGCCCCGTCGCCCATCCCTAAGCGGGTGAAGGTGGTCGCACGAAAGCCGCCGGCGCGCGCCAAGCGTGTTTTGCCCGTCCTCACCGGGTGAGTTTTTTCTTCTTCTTGCATGGTTTTCCTTCCGAGTCGCGAGCCGGTGGGGGTCTGACCATTATGCACCACAGGGACCCCATCGAGCTCGACGAGGGGGAGTCGTCGGTGGACCCGATGGATGCCGCCAGCCGGCTAGACCGCGAGCACGTGGCCACCCAGCAGGAGGAGAAGAGGAGGCTCGCGGAGCTACAAGCCTCAAAGTCGGGAACATGAGGCGGGACCTCGCACTCCAGGACTTCGAGCAGCGGGAGGCGGAGGAGGTCCGGGGACCCCGCGTGGGCGTCAGACTCGGCGGCGGAATCGACCCGTCTGTCGAGGCCCCTGTCAAGCGAGCCACGAGGGGCGGCTACGGAGCCGCCTGCGCCTCTGTCGGTGGAGGAGGCAGCCTGAACGAGGGCAGCGGCGACGGAGCCGGCCCCCGAGGCGACCCGCCCGGAGGTGCCGGTTTGGACTCCGCCCGTGGCCGAGCCGGCCCGGGTCGACGTGTCAGACGCTCCGGCGGCCCCGGAGGCAGCGTCAGAGGCAACACCGGAGGCGGCGCCGGAGGCAGCACCGGAGGCGGCGGCCATGGAGACGGCGGTGCCGTCCGTTGCAGTCGTTTCTTTGGATCGGCAGGATGAGGAGGTGGCGCTGGCGCCGAGCGGTGGGCCAGTGGGGACCGACCCCCGGGCCCTCGTCGTCATCAATCCTCCCTCGACGGCCGGCACCGTGGCGAGCATCGGGGCGGGTGGCAGCGGCGTCCGAGTGTTGAGGTCCATGCAGGACTTGCTCCGGGACTGGGAGGCACTGGCACACGTCCCGACCCTTTCGGCTTCCTCGTCCGGCGGCCCGGTTCCCACGCAAGGGGAGCTGGGGAGCGTCCTGGACCGGTGCCGCCAGGAGCTAGCCCGGTTCGCAGAGGCGGTCGACACCACCCTGCGGCACGTGGAGGAAAGCGTCGTCATTTTTAACGAATTTTTCAATGGGGGTGCGCAAGCGCACCCATTGGGGGTAGCCACCGAGATATGGGCTGGCTGACCGGCTGACGGGCAGCCGGGCCGAATCTCCTTGAGCGATTTTTGACCTTGGCTTCGTGTGGCACGAGGGGAACTCCCAACAACAGAAGCTGTTCGAGGAGGCGATCTCCATCCATGAGCGCGGGAAGCAGGGCTTCTACCGGCTAGAGGAGGAGCTAACGCGGGTGCAAGGTACGTCGAGTTTTGCGGGAGGGGCATGTAGCCCCCGGGAGCCGGGCTGGCTGCCTGACAGCCGGAGCGGACGTAGAAGGGCCGTCTGACGCCTGCTTTGCCTTGCGTATGAGCTGACCGCCCTTTGAGTGGAGAAGACCAGGGCCGTCTCTGAGTGGTACCAGCTGGCGCAAAGTGTCCAAGTGGCTACGCAGAAGAAGGACCGGCTGGCCACACTGCTGGTGGACGGGGAGGTGGCCCAGGACCGCCTCAGGGACAACGTTGCGCCGGAGGTGACGAACAAGGATACGACCGTCAAGGAGGCGGCTGAAGCCGCTCGGTGGACTGCCGCCCTCCATGGCGAGGTGACCCGCCTCGAGAGGACGCTCAAGGAGCTTAAGGCTTCCCTCGCCGAGGCGGACGTAGCGTTGGCATCGGAGACGGACTCATCGCTCCACTTTGCCATGGAGGTGGATGACTCCATCGAACGTAAGTGTCCGTTTGTCTTTTTGCAGCCGATTGCCTTTTTCTTTGTTGGTTCTTGTTCTTGATTTGCCTCTCTTTCCTTCTTCCCTTTCTTCTCTTAGGGCGCTTCCCGGAAACTCAGCGCCGCGCTAAGCGTGCCATCGAGGAGCATCGGGAGTACCTCCGGGCACGCGGGCGCTCCATCAAGGAGGACACCGCGTGGGATATGGCGGAGCTTGGGCACGCCATTGAAAATCACCTAGAGCGGAGCATGGAGCGGCAGAAGACGGCCGGCAAGGAGATCATCGCCGCCTTGTGGCCAGGCCGTGGAGGAGCTCTGGAGAACCGCGTGGCTTTGTGGCTGGAGCACGCCGTGGCCCGGCTCGAGGTTTGGAAGGCGTCGGCGGCGCGAGCCGTAGCGCAGATGGCGCTCCGGTTTGTAATTTCGTGGCACCACGACATGGACCTGGACCGGCTGGCCACCATGCGGGACGAGCCGACCGAGGAGCGGGCGGCCCGTGAGCCGGCCCTTGTCCACCGCACCGATGAGCTCGCATCATACGTCGACCTGGATGAGCTCCCGCTGGCCCTTGGCGAGGACGGCAAGCTGGCGGCCGAAGACTCCTTTGGCATCCCCCAAGGTCCGGAGGACGAGGAGGTTGCCGACGAGAGTACGGACTCTAGCGGCGAGACGACTGGGACTATGGAGGACGCCTCGAAGGCCAAGGAATCCGACCCGAAGGCCGCAGCCACCTCCGGGACGGGAGTCAAGCCACCCGGGGATGCGCCGACTAGAGGCACTATGGCTGGCGATGCACCGTTGGCCTGAGCCCCCAGGCGTCCTATCTTTTTTTCTTTCTCCTGCATGTTAGGCTTTAAGACCACCCACTTGGGGTGTAATGTAATGAACTGTGATGGCCATGGGCCTCTTTTGTCTTAACACTCGTACTGTGAATATTTGATGTGTTTGCCTTATTGCGTGTGCTTGCTCGTCCTTACCCTTTTTTGCCCTTTTTGTTCCGTGTGTTCCGCCCCTTTCCCCTTTAGTTTCGGCCCCGCCAGCCTGACAGTCGGGAGCCGGTCTGTAACCTGGTCGGGGCGTCCGCCTCGAGGGAGCCGGTTCTGAACTTAGGAAACACGAGAGCTTTTTAGGGTAAGTAGAGTGGCAAAGGCGAGGCGGTGGTCCGGCTGGGCCTAGCCGGCATATCCTTTGAGATCAATCTTTCATGTGTGCTAAGCTTTGCCGCCCCGAGGCCCCGTCAACCGGACAGCCGGGAGCCAGATCTGTAGCTTGGCTCACACTAGGTCCAGCCGGTGAGCCCCCGGGCCCGGGAGCCAGGTCAAGGAGCTAGTGAGTGAGGAGACCTTCGAGGGAAACGAAAAGGGCATGCCCCAAGAGCCGGCCTGGGGCACCCATTGCATTCATAAGCCGAAAAGGGGAGGGATACATACATACACTAGTCTTTTCAGCAGTAAAACAGACAGAGGAGCACCGCGTTCCATGGGCGCTCCATCTCCTCGCCTGAGGCTTCTCTTTTGCGCTTCTGTGGCTTCTGGGTGTCTATTAGGTAGTACGCATTGTTGTGCAACACCTTGCTGATGATGAACGGGCGCTCCCATGGGGAGGACAACTTGTGTTGTCCGGCTGTTCGCTACATCCGCCTGAGCACCAGGTCCCCTTCATGAAAGGAGAGCGGCCGGTTCCGCTTCCTGTGGTAGTTTCCGAGCTTCTACTGATATATTGCCGTCTGGCTCAAGGCCACTTCGCGGGCTTCTTCGAGTAGGTCGACACCGTCTTCTCTTGCTTCCTTTGTGTCCTTCTCCGTGTATAGGGCGACCCGAGGCGAGTTGAACTCGATGTCGGTGAGGATGATCGCCTCGGACCCGTAAACAAGGAAGAAGGGCGTGTAGCCGGTTGATCGGTTGGGGGTGGTCCTGAGACTCCAAAGGATAGCCGGCAGCTCGTCGACCCAGCAGCCGGGTGACCTTACTAGTGGTGTCACGAGCAAGGGCTTCATGCCGGACAAGATAAGGTTTTTTGCCCACTCGACCTGGGCGTTTGACTGTGGATGAGTGACAGTGGCCAGGTCGAGCCAGATTCCTTGCTCGGAGCAGAAACGCACGAGCGTGCCCTTGGCGAAGTTTGTGTCGTTGTCGGTGATGATGCTGTGGGGGACGTCGTAGCAGTCCGTGATGCCGTCGATGAACCGGACGGCCGTGGGGCCGTCCAGCTTCTTGATTGGTCGTGCCTCGATTCACTTGGTGAATTTCTCGATAGCCACTAGCAAATGTGTCATGCCGCCTCGTGCGTTCTTGAAGGGACCCACCATGTCCAGCCCCCAGACGGCGAAGGGCCATGAGAGGAGGATGGTCTAGAGGGCTAATGCCGGCAGGTGGCTCTACGTGCTGAAGCGCTGGCAGCCCTCACACTCGTCAACCAATTTCTTGGTCGCCTCGAGAGCGGTGGGCCAATAGAAGCCGTGGCGGAAGGCCTTGGCCACCAGGGTCCTGGAGGCGGCGTGATGCCCGCACTCGCCCTGGTGGGCGTCGAGGAGGATCTCCAGACCCTTCTCCAGCTCGACACATCGCTGAAAGACACCGGTGGTGCTGCAATGGACGAGCTCGTTGTTGATGATGCTGTATGCCAAGGCCCGGCGCTGAATTTGCCTCGCCAAGGCCTCGTCCAGGGGGAGCTCGCCGCGTAGAAGGAATGCCAGGATGGGCTTTGCCCAAGAGGGGCCCGAGACAGGGGGCGGCTCAAGAGCCCCCGGGCCCAGATCATCAGTCCCTGGATCCGGCTCGCCAGCCCCCGAGGCCGGCCGGTCAATTGTCATCATGACAACCGCATCGTTGGAGTTTGTTGCCTCGGATGCAGCCGGCTCAACTTCTGCTGACAAGACGACCAAGGTTGAGGGAGCTAGTGGCGAAGATGACGAAGGGACAGCCGGAGCCGTTGATGGGGCAGCATCGTCTGCCAACATGAAGATGGATTCCGATTCTGGGGAAGGCTTGATCGAAGGCTTGAGCAGCCGCTCGAGGAAGACGCCGGCTGGGATGGCCTGCCGGGTGGAGCCGATCTTTGCCAGTGCGTCGGCCGCCTCGTTGTCCGCCCGTGGGACGTGATGGAACTCACAACCCTTGAAGGAGCTGGTGAGCTGTTGTACGAGGAAGCGGTAGCTGGCCATATTGGCGTCCCTGGTGTCCCATTCGCCAGAGACCTGTTGTATCATGAGGTCGGAGTCACGGAGCATAGGATGCACCTGATGCCGATCTCCTTGGCGAGCCGGAGGCCATGGACGGTGGCCTCGTACTCGGCCATGTTGTTGGAGGCGGCAAAGTGGATCTGGGGGGCGTACTTGAGCTGGTCACCTTCGGGGAGGAGAGGACTATGCCGGCACCCAAACCGGTCCTCATTTTTGAGCCGTCGAAATGCATGTGCTAATGCGTGGAGTCCGGGGGAGGCGGCACGAACTCGGTTTCGGCCTAGTCAACAAGGAAGTCGGCCAACGCTTGTGACTTGATGGCGGTGCGGGGTTCGTACCGGATCTCGTGATCAGCGAGGGCGATGACCCATTTGGCGATCCGGTTGGTGGAGTCCCGGCCGCTCATGATCTCGCCGAGCGGTGCCGTGCTCACCACGGTGATGGTGTGCTCCTAGAAGTACCGCTTGACCTTCTTGGCGCGAAGTATATGTTGTAGCATATCTTTTGGTAGTGAGGGTATTTCTTCTTGGACATGAAGAGGACCTCGCTGAGGTAGTAGATGGGGTGCTGGACCGGCAGGGACTTGCCATCCTCCGGCTGCTCGACCACCAAGACGACACTGATGACGCAAGTGGTCGCCGCGATGTAGGCGAGCAAGGGTTCCTTCTCAGTCGGCATGACCAAGATGGGCGCATGGGTGAGAGCCTTCTTGAGGCTACGAAAGGCCTCGTCTGCCATGTTGGGCCAATCAAACATGCCCGACTTCTTGGTTTGACCCGGCTCGAGCAGAGCTGTCTTGCGAAGGAGCCCGTAGGGGGTCAAGGCTTTCTCCCCCAGCTGCCTGATGAACCGGTTGAGCGAGGCGAGGCAGCCGGTGAACTTCTGGATGTCGCGGAGCCGGGTCGGCTTGGGCATGCGCTCGATTGCACTGATCTTCTCTGGGTTAGCTTTGATGCCGTGAGCAGACATGAAGAAACCCAGGAGTTGGCCGGCGGGGATGCCTAAGACGCATTTCCCCGGGTTGAGCTTGATCTTGTATTCGTGCAGGTTCGCGAAGGTCTCCCGGAGGTCGTTGAGGAGGCTAAAGTGCTTCTTGGTTTTGACGATGATGTCATCGACGTAGACGTGGATATTCCTACCTATCTGAGGCATGAGGCACTTCTACATGCACCTCTAGAAGGTGGCGCTCGTGTACTTCAGGCCGAAGGACATGGTGATGTAGCAGTAGCCCCCGAAGGGCATGATGAAGGAGGTCTTGAGCCGGTCTTCCGGATCGAGCTTGATCTAGTGGTAGTCGGAGTAGGCGTCTAGGAAGGACATCAAGTCGCAGCCGGCCGTGGAGTTGATGACTTGGTCGATCCGTGGCAGGGCGAATGGGTCCTCGGGGCATGGCTTGTTCAGGCTGGTGTAGTCAATGCACATGCGTCAGGCCTTGTTCTTCTTTAGCACCAGGACTGGGTTAGCCAGCTAGCCCGCGTGGAAAACTTCCATGACGAACCCGGCTGCGAGCAGCCGGGCGATCTATTCTCCTATTGTACGCCTTTTCTCCTCGGAGAAACAGCGTAGGGGTTGCTTGATCGACTTGACGTCCGGCCGGACGTGTAGTTTGTGCTCGGCGAACTTCCTCGGAACACGTGCCATTTCTTTGGGGGACCATGCGAAGATGTCCCGATTCTCACGGAGGAAGTCGACAAGCTCTCCTTCCTATTTTGCTATCGAGGCGGGAGCCGATGGTGACGCACTGAGGGGGGTTAGCCGGGTCGAGCGGGATTTGCTTGGTGTCCTTGGACGGCTGGAAAGAGTCCTCGCCGACGGACTGCAATGGGGGAGCCGGTATGGCCGGCTGGCTGACGGCAAGGGCCACAAGACGGTCGAGCTGCGACTTCTCCTCGGCGATTTCCTAGGCCTCGGCCAGCTGGCTGCCATCTGGAGCGCACTCGTCGACATCTTGTAGTCACTCATGATGGTGATGATTCCCTTGGGGCTCGACATCTTGAGCTTGAGGTAGGCGTAATGGGGGACCGCCATGAATTTGACAAGGGCCGCCCGGCCCAATAGCGCGTGGTAGGGACTTGTGAGGTCCATGACCTTGAACAGCACCGGCTCGCGGCGGAAGTGGTCGGGTCCACCAAAGAGGACGATGCCATGAAAGACCGTCCGGCTCACCTGTAGGTCTTCTATCTTCAGCCCCAGCTTGCGCATCGTGTCGAGGTAAAGGATGTTCATGCTGCTGCCACCATCTACCAGCACCCGTGAAAAGCGGCAGGTGCTCTTTTCGGGGGCGATGGTGGGGTCGAGGACCAGGGCGTAGCTGCCGGGACTCGGCATTGTTGGAAATATGCCCTATAGGCAATAAATAAAGTATTTATTATTGTATTTCCTTGTTCATGATAATCGTTTATTATCCATGCTATAATTGTATTAATTGGAAACATGGATACATCTGTGGATACATAGACAAACACAATGTCCCTAGTATGCCTCTAGTGAACTAGCTCGTTGATCGAAAGATGGTTAAGGTTTCCAAGCCATGGACATGAGATGTCATTTGATAATAGGATCACATCATTAGGAGAATGATGTGATGGACAAGACCCAAAGTACAAATGTAGCTTATGATCGTGTCAGTTTATTGCTACTGTTTTCTGCATGTCAAGTATATGTTCCTATGACCATGAGATCATGCAACTCACAGATATCGGAGGAGTACCTTGTGTGTATCAAATGTCGCAACATAACTGGGTGACTATAAAGGTGCTCTACAGGTGTCTCCGAGGGTGTCTGTTGAGTTGGCATGGATCAAGACTGGGATTTGTTACTCCGTTTGACGGAAAAGTTTCGGGCTCATCGGTAGTGTACCGGGAGTGCCAGTAGTGTACCGGGAGGCCATCGGGAGGGGTATTTCGACCCAAGAGGCTACATGGTCTGTAGGAGGGTGTAAACCATCCCTTAGTGGGCTGGTGGAACATCCACAAGAGTCCCATGCGGCGGGAGGAAAAAAGGCCTAAGAGAAAAAGTGGAAAAAGGCAAAATAGGGTGAATCCTAGTCCTACTAGGATTGGAGGTGGACTTCGGCCGAAGCAAGGAGGCCTTGTCCCCTGTGCCAAGGCTTCTCCTCCTCTCCTCTTATATATACTGGAGGTTTTAGGGTTTTTGCACTAGAATTTCAGCCATGTGCTACCCGTTCCTCCAGTGCATCGTTTCTCCTCTCGATAGGTTTTCTGTAGTGCTTAGGCGAAGCCCTGCCGAATTGCTCCACCACCATCGCCGGAGCGCCGTCAGGCTGCCGGAGAACTCTTCTTCCTCTCCACTCCTTCTTGCTGGATCAAGACGGTGGAGATCGTCATCAAGCTGTATGTGTGATGAACGCGGAGGTGTCGTCCGTTCGGTGCTAGATCGGAAGGATCATGATCAAGTTCGTGGGATGGATCGTGATCAAGTTCATGGGACGGATCGTGATCGGATCGCGGGACGGATCGTGATTGGATCACGGGACGCACGGCGATTTGGATCGCGGAGACGTTCGACTACACCAACCGCGTTTCTTAACGCTTCCCGATTAGCGATCTACAAGGATATCTGGATCCACTCTCCCTCTCTTAGATGCTCATCACCATGGATAGATCTGCGTGTGCGTAGGAAATTTTTTGTTTCCCATGCAACGTTCCCCAACAGTGGTATCACAGCTAGGTCTATGTGTAAATGAGATCTCGAGTAGAACACAAAAGGTTTGTGGGCGTTGATGCTTAGATTGCTTCCTCCCTTGGTCGGATTTTGGTTGAGCGGTATTGTGAGATGAAGCGGCCCGGACCAACATTACTCGTACGCTTACGAGAGACCGGTTCCCTTGACGCAACTTGGTGCCTAGATGGCTTGCGGGTGGCAGTTTCTC
Organism: Hordeum marinum; assembly: GCA_022496015.1. Classification (NCBI taxonomy): domain Eukaryota; kingdom Viridiplantae; phylum Streptophyta; class Magnoliopsida; order Poales; family Poaceae; genus Hordeum; species Hordeum marinum. The sequence continues at coordinate 268,540,903 of CM039672.1, read as the reverse complement.
TCACTTAAGTTGGATCGGATTCGACAAAGGCGGTCCTTGAGAAGGTTGAAAAGCAAATTATGCATCACCGTTGTGGTTTATGTGTAGGTGAGAATCGTTCTTGCTAGAAACCCATAGCAACCACGTAAAACATGCAACAACAATTAGAGGATGTCTAACTTGTTTTTGCAGGGTATGTTGTGATGTGATATGGCCAATTATATGATGTGATATATGTGATGTATGAGATGATCATGTGATGTATAGAATTTCACGACTTGCATGTCGATGAGCACGACAACCGGCAGGAGCCATAGGGCTGTCTTTAATTATTGTATGACCTGCGTGTCAATCATTGAGCACAATGTAATGCCTTACTTTATCGCTAAATGGTAGCAATAGTAGTAGAAGCTTGTTGGGAGCGACAACCCCGATGGCGACATGTTGATGGAGATCAAGATGATGGAGATCATGGTGTCTTGCCAGTGATGATGGAGATCATGCCGGTGCCTTCAAGATGGAGATCTAAATCACAAGTTCATGGCCATATCATGTCACTTATGAATTGCATGTGATGTTAATCCTTTTATGCACCTTGTTTTGCTTAGTACGACGGTAGCATTATAAGGTGAACCCTCACTTAAATTTCAAGATAAATTGTGTTCTCCCCGAGTGTGCACCGTTGCGAAAGTTTGTCGTATTAAGACACCACATGATGATCGGGTGTGATAGACTCTACGTTCACATACAACGGGTGCAAGCCAGTGTTGCACGCGTAGAACACTCGGGTTAAACTTGACGAGCCTAGCATGTACAGACATGGCCTCGGAACACAAGAGACCAAAAGGTCGAACATGAGTCATATAGTAGATATGATCAACATAATGATGTTCACCATTGAAGCCACCTCAACTCACGTGATGATCGGACTTGAGTTGGTGGATTTGGATCATGTGACACTCAGATGACCTGAGGGATGTCAATTTGAGTGGGAGCTTTAGTAATTTGATTAACTAAACTCATTGTCTTGAACAATAGTCTAGGTGAACTTTGCATATTTATGTTGTAGATCAATGGCTCGCGCAGTAGCACCCCTGAATTTTAATGTGTTCCTAGAGAAAGCTAAGTTGAAATATGATGGAAGTAACTTTGTTGACTGGGCCCGTAAGCTGAGGATTATCCTCACGGCTTCCCAGAAATCATATGTCCTTGATGCACCGCTTGGTGACCAACCAGAAGACATGACCTCCGAAGATGTTAAGAACGCTTGGGAGGCACGTACTGGAGATTACTCAATAGTTCAGTGTGCAATATTGTATGGCTTAGAACCGGGACTTCAAAGACGTTTTGAACGTCATGGAGCATATGAGATGTTCCAGGAGTTGAAGTTTATCTTTCAGAAGAATGCCCGGATCGAGAGGTATGAAACCTCCGATAAGTTCTATGCTTGCAAGATGGAGGAGAACGGGTCTATCAGTGAACATATACTCAGAATGTCTGGGTATTCAACTCGTCTAGCGGAGTTGGGAATTTCCCTTCCGCCAGAGGCGATCACTGACAGAGTTCTTCAATCACTACCACCTAGTTACAAGAGCTTTGTGATGAACTATAACATGCACGGGATGAACAAGTCAGTCGCCGAGCTGTTTGCGATGCTAAAAGTCGCTGAGTCTAAAATCCAGAAAGAACATCAAGTGTTGATGGTCAATAAAACCACTAGTTTCAAGAAGAATGGCAAGGGCAAGGGCAAGAAGGGTAAAACTAAGAAGGATGGCAAAGCAGTTGCTACTCCTGTAAAGAAGCCCAAGCATGGACCCAAGCCAGAAACTGAGTGCTTTCATTGCAAGGGAACTAGTCACTTGAAGCGGAATTGCGCCAAGTACCTGGCTAACAAGAAGGCGGCCAACGACAAACAAGGTATATATAATATACATGTTATTGATGTGTACCTTACTAGCTCTCGTTGTAGTGCCTGGGTATTTGATACCGGTTCGGTTGCTCACATTTGCAACTCAAAGCAGGAACTACAGAATAAACGAAGGCTGGCAAAGGACGAAGTGACGATGCGCGTGGGAAATGGTTCCAAGGTAGATGTGATCACCGTCGGCACGCTCTCTCTTTAATTACCATCGGGATTAGTGATGAACCTGAATAATTGTTATTTAGTGCCCGCGTTAAGCATGAACATCAATCTTGATCTTGTTTATTGCGAGACGGTTACTCATTTAAATCAAATAATAAAGGTTGTTCTATTTATATGAGTAATATCTTTTATGGTCATGCACCCAATGTTAGGGGTTTATTCATATTGAATCTTGACAGTGATGATACACATGTTCATAACATTGATGCCAAAAGATGTAGAGTTGATAATGATAGTACCACTTTCTTGTGGCACTACCGTTTAGGTCATATTGGTGTAAAACGCATGAGGAAGCTCCATGCTGATGGACTTTTGGAGTCACTTGATTTTGAATCACTTGACACATGTGAACCATGCCTCATGGGCAAGATGACTAAAACGCCGTTCTCTGGAACAATGGAACGGGCGAGTGACTTATTGGAAATCATACATACTGATGTGTGCGGTCTAATGAATGTTACAGCGCGTGGTGGATATCGTTATTTTCTCACCTTCACCGATGACTTAGGTAGATATGGGTATATTTACTTAATGAAACACAAGTCTGAAACATTTGAAAAGTTGAAGCAATTTCAGAGTGAAGTTGAGAATCATCGTAACAAGAAGATTAAGTTCCTGCGATCTGATCGAGGAGGTGAATATCTGAGTTATGAGTTTGGCAGTCACTTAAGACAGTGTGGAATTGTTTCACAGTTACCCCGCCCGGAACACCACAGCATAATGGTGTGTCCGAACGTCGTAATCGAACCTTATTAGATATGGTGCGTTCTATGATGTCTCTTGCTGATTTGCCACTATCGTTTTGGGGTTATGCATTAGTGACAACTGCATTCACTTTAAATAGGGCACCATCAAAATCCGTTGAGACGACGCCATATGAACTATGGTTTGGCAAGAAGCCAAAGTTGTCGTTTGTTAAAGTTTGGAGATGTGATGCTTATGTCAAAAAGCTTCAGCCTGAAAAGCTGGAACCCAAAGCGGAGAAATTCGCCTTCATAGGATACCCGAAACAGACAGTCGGGTATACCTTCTATCTCAGATCCGAAGGCGAAGTGTTTGTCGCTAAGAATGGAACATTTCTTGAGAAAGAGTTTCTCTCGAAAGAATTGAGTGGGAGGAAAATAGAGCTTGATGAGGTTATTGAACCTTTACTTCAACCAGAAAGTAGCGCAGCGCAGAAAGATGTTTCTATGGAACCTACGACGGTAGAAGAGGGAAGTTAATGATGATGATCATGAAGCTTCGGATCAAGCTGCTATTGAACCTCGTAGGTCGACAAGCCCGCGTACTACCCCTGAGTGGTACGGCAACCCGATCTTGGAGGTTATGTTGTTAGACAACAATGAACCTACGAGTTATGGAGGAGCAGTGATGGGCCCGGATTCCGAGAAATGGTTAGAGGCCATGAAATCCGAGATAGGATCCATGAAAGTATGGACTTTGGAAGTATTACCTGAAGGGTGAAAGGCTATTCCGAACAAATGGATCTTTAAGAAGAAGACAGACGCGGACGGTAATGTCACCGTCTATAAAGCTCGACTTGTGGCAAAGGGTTTTTCACAAGTTCAAGGAGTTGACTACGATGAGACTTTCTCACCCGTAGCGATGCTTAAGTCTGTCCGAATCATGTTAGCAATAGCTGCTTATTGCGACTATGAAATTTGGTAGATGGATGTCAAAACAGCGTTCCTCAGCGGTTTCCTTGAGGAAGAGTTGTATATGATGCAACCCGAAGGTTTTGTTGATCCAGAAAATGCTAACAAAGTTTGCAAACTCCAGCGATCCATTTATGGACTGGTGCAGGCATCTTGGTGTTGGAATAAGCGCTTTGATGAGGTGATCAAAGCGTTTGAGTTTATACAAGTTTACGGAGAAGCTTGTATTTACAAGAAAGTGAGTGGGAGCTCTATAACGTTTCTAGTATTATATGTGGATGACATATTGCTGATTGGAAACAATATAGAAATGCTGGAAAGCATGAAGGCATATTTGACCGAGAGTTTTTCAATGAAGGACCTAGGAGAAGCTGCTTTCATATTAGGCATTAAGATCTATAGAGATAGATCGAGACGCTTAATAGCACTTTCACACATCACATACCTTGATAAAGTTTTGAAGAAGTTCAAAATGGAACAGTCCAAGAAGGGGTTCTTGCCTGTGTTACAAGGTGTGAAGTTGAGTAAGACTCAATGCCCAGTAACTGCAGAAGATAGAGAAAAGATGAGTGTCATCCCCTATGCTTCAGCCATAGGCTCTATCATGTATGCAATGCTGTGCACAAGACCTGATGTTAGCCTTGCCATAAGTATGGTCGGAAGGTTTCAAAGTGATCCTGAAATGGAGCACTCGCAAGCGGTCAAGATTATCCTTAAGTACCTGAAAAGGACTAAGGAAATGTTTATCGTTTATGGAGGTGATGAAGAGCTCGTCGTAAAGTGTTCCGTCGATGCCAGCTTTCACACTAATCCGGACGACTCTAAGTTGCAAATCGGATACGTATTTATTCTTAAACGGGGGAGCGGTAAGCTGGTGCAGTTCCAAGCAAAGCGTGGTAGCTGATTCTACGTGCGAAGCAGAATACATCGCAACCTCGGAGGTGTCGAAGGAAGGTGTCTAGATAAAGCAGTTCATGACAGATCTTGGAGTAGTGCCCAGTGCACTGAATCCAATGAACCTGTTCTGTGACAACACTGGTGCCATTGCTCTGGCCAAGGAACCAAGGTTTCACAAGAGGACCAGACACATAAAGCGACGCTTCAACTCCATCCGCGATTACATCGTGGAGAAAGACATAAAAATTTGCAAAGTGCGCACGGATCTAAATGTTGTAGACCCGTTGAATAAACCTCTTCCAAGGGCTAAACATGATCAACACCAGAACTGCATGGGTGTTCGATTCATTACAATGTAAATCACATAGTGATGTGAACTAGATTATTGACTCTAGTGCAAGTGGGAGACTGTTGGAAATATGCCCTAGAGGCAATAAATAAAGTATTTATTATTGTATTTCCTTGTTCATGATAATCGTTTATTATCCATGCTATAATTGTATTAATTGGAAACATGGATACATGTGTGGATACATAGACAAACACAATGTCCCAAGTATGCCTCTAGTGAACTAGCTCGTTGATCGAAAGATGGTTAAGGTTTCCAAGCCATGGACATCAGATGTCATTTGATAACGGGATCACATCATTAGGAGAATGATGTGATGGACAAGACCCAAGCTACAAACGTAGCTTATGATCGTGTCAGTTTATTGCTACCGTTTTCTGCATGTCAAGTATATGTTCCTATGACCATGAGATCATGCAACTCACAGATATCGGAGGAGTACCTTGTGTGTATCAAACGTCGCAACATAACTGCGTGACTATAAAGGTGCTCTACAGGTGTCTCCAAGGGTGTCTGTTGAGTTGGCATGGATCAAGACTGGGATTTGTTACTTCATGTGACGGAGAGGTATCTCAGGGCCCACTCAGTAATACAACATCAGAATAGGCCTTGCAAGCAATGTGACTAAGTGTTAGTTGCGAGATCTTGTATTATGGAACAAGTAAAGAGACTTGCCAGTAACGAGGTTGAACTAGGTATGGAGATACCGACGATCGAATCTCGGGCAAGTAACATACCGAAGAACAAAGGGAACATCATACGGGATTAACTGAATCCTTGACATAGAGGTTCGACCGATAAAGATCTTCATAGAATATGTAGGAACCAATGTGGACATCCAGGTCATGCCATTGGTTATTAACCGTTCAGGTGTCTCGGTCATGTCTACATAGTTCTCGAACCCGTAGCTTCTGCACACTTAAGGTTTGGTGATGTTTCGGTAGTATAGAGTTACGTATAGTGGTGACCTAAGTTTGTTCGGAGTCCCGGATGAGATCCCGGACATCACGAGGATCTCCGGAATGGTCTGGAGGTAAAGATTCATATATAGGAAGTCCTGTTTTTGTCGCCGGAAAAGTTTTGGGCTCATCGATAGTGTATCGGGAGTGCCGGTAGTGTACCGGGAGGCCATCGGGAGGGGTATTTCGACCCAAGAGGCTACATGGGCTGTAGGAGGGTGTAAAACAGCCCTTAGTGGGCTGGTAGAACATCCACAAGAGGCCCATGCGGCTGGAGGAAAAAGGCCTAAGAGAAAAAGTGGAAAAAGGCAAAATAGGGTGAATCCTAGTCCTACTAGGATTGGAGGTGGACTCCACCTCTCCCTCTCTCCTTCGGCCGAAGCAAGGAGGCCTTGGCCCTTGTGCCAAGGCCACTCCTCCTATCCTCTTATATATACTGGAGGTTTTAGGGTTTTTGCACTAGAATTTCAGCCACGTGCTACCTGTTCCTCCAGTGCATAGTTTCTCCTCTCGATCGGTTTTCTGCAGTGCTTAGGTGAAGCCCTGCCAGAATTGCTCCACCACCATCGCCGGAGCGCCATCAAGATGCCGGAGAACTCTTCTTCCTCTCCACTCCTTCTTGCTAGATCAATACGGTGGAGATCGTCATCAAGATGTACGTGTGCTGAACGCGGAGGTGCCGTCTGTTCGGTGCTAGATCGGAAGGATCGTGATCAAGTTCGTGGGACGGATCGTGATCAAGTTCGTGGGACGGTTTGTGATCAGATCGTGGGACGGATCGTGATTGGATCGCGGGATGGATCGTGATTGGATCGCGGGACGCACGACGATTTGGATCGCGGAGACGTTCGACTACACCAACCGCGTTTCTTAACGCTTCCCGCTTAGCGATCTACAAGGGTATGTGGATCCACTCTTCCTCTCGTAGATGCTCATCACCATGGATAGATCTGCATGTGCATAGGAAATTTTTTGTTTCCCATGCAACGTTCCCCAACAGGCATCACGACGGGATGATCTGCCCGGCTCGAGGTAACTGGCTTCTCCGACCAGTGCATGAACCGGGGAGTTGCCGGCATGGTGGCGTTCACCTCACGATGGAGCCGACAATGAGCATGTTTGCTCGTCTCTTCACTGGTGAAGACGACGTAGCAACCGTCCTGGTTGGGGAACTGGTGAAGACGACCGTCGTTTTGGGATGGCGCTGGGACGCCAGCTGGGGCCGGGGCCGGCGCACGGGCTGGTGGCGCGGGAGGAGCCAGAAGGCCATCTCCCGGGCCAATCGCTATGAGAAGCTGCACTGCCGGAGCGTGTTTGTAGAGGGTTTGGCCCCTGAGTGGTTCTTGTAGGGGAGGTCAAGCATTTGCTCGAAGGTGAGCTTCGGTTGCCAGGCAGTCTTGCCAGTGTGCTGGCGCTGCCTGGAAGACTGGGCAACCGACTCCTGCTCCTCAATGGTGGCGACCTATCGGCTCCTTTAGCGGGGATCCGACTGGTCATTCTTGCGTTTGTTGTTCTACGGCTGCCAGTTGTCGGCAGCTGACCGGGACGTTGCCGGTGTCGTTCTCGCCTTGGCAGGTGGGGTCGTCTTTACTCGGAGGGCTGAATCAGCCGTGGTGTACTTGTCCTCCTTGGTCATGAGCTCGGCAAACATGGACAGCTAGGATCATAGAAGCTTGTGGTTGAGGGGGTGCCGTCTCAACAGCCTTCGATGAAGTACTGTATGGCTCGCACCTCATGCACCCCCTCGCAGGAGTTGCGGAGCTTGGTCCACCGAGTGAGGTACTCGCGAAGGGACTCGTCCTGCCCCTGAAGGCACATGGCGAGTTCACGGGGGCGGCCAAGCCGCTTGTAGGTGTCGGTGAAGTGGCAGATGAAGGCTTCTTCGAAGTCTGTCTAGGTGTTGATGCTGCCGGCCGCCAGGCTGTTGAGCCATGTGCGGGCCGAGCCGATCAGCATGAGGGGAGTGTTGCGAACGGCTACGCGCTTGTTCCCCCTGGCGATGCCGACCGCGGTGGTGTAGTCGATCAGCTAGTCCTCAGGCTTGGCGGCCCCGTTGTATTTTGGGGTTTCTCGGGGTAGCATGAAGGCGGTTGGGAATGGCTCGTTGCGGATACGAGGGCCGAAATAGGTCGGGCCAATCGAGCCCTCCTCCTCGAGGAGGGAAGACTACGTGAGGGACGCGTGGCCTGATCCGGGCCGAGAGCTCGGGGCGGATGACGGGCGGAACCGATCGTTCCGGCTGTGCTGGCTGCCGGCAGCCGGCGCCTCATGGTGGCCGCTACGAGGCGGGTTGTTGGTGCACCGGCTGTTGACAGCCGATTGCTCGCTCCCCGGCAGCTGAGAGGGCCGGGCATAGCTAGCCTCGACCCGGTGGTCGGAGACGTGAGGGGAGCAGGAGTGCTAAGACGGCTGACGACCAACAGTTCCCGTGCCCTCCAGCCGCGAGCAGATGCTGCTATGCGTCAGCGGCGTTGATGAGGTCCTTGATATGCCGCTCGTGGGCGGCACGTTCTTCGCCCTCCAAGGTAGCCAAATCCTCGTAGGCTACCTTGAGGGCCCACAGGTTGGCTGCGGGGGTGTCCTAGACGAGCATTTTGCCGCCTAGGATTTCGGCGACCACGTGACCGCGGTCACGCATAGCCCCATGCCGGCTGGGCTCAGTGCCAGCCGGGGTGAGGCCGTAGGCGGAGGCATATTCCCGCTAGGTGGCCTCCATGCGGCGCCGCGGGGCCGCGAGGGCGGTGGCGTCCTCGAATAGGATGCGGCGAGCCGCGTCAAGCTCGGCCATAGCGGCATCGGGGTTTGCCGTTAGGGCAACAGGGGTGCTCAAGCCCTGAAGGGCCGCACCGAGCCGGTCGGAGGTGCCGACGCGGGCCATGGTGGTGTTAGCCTCGGCCCGTGCATGTCTGGAGGAGGTGGCGGAGATGATGGTCATTGCCTCCACGCGATCGTGGGAGCCGCTGGACGGGGTCGCAACAAGTGCGCCCACAGCCGTGGGCAGACCGGCGCAGACGAGCACCTAGCTGGGTACTCATCGGTGGCCTGAGCTTTGACGAGGCTAAGCCTACCGAAACGCTCGGTGAGCGCGTCGATGTCAAGCGCAAGATCGATGGAGCTTCCCACTGGGTGTGCCGGAGCAAGCCCCACGATCCCGTGGTTTCGCCTGGAAGTGCGGTGACGGCAGGGAATGGCGAGGGGGTCCTGCCCGGAGCATGAATCCGGCCGGCGCCGCGTACAGCCTCACGGTTGGCGCCAACTGTTGTCGTTTTCTCACGACAGATGCCATGGGTAGGCTTATCGTAGGTGGGTGGGGCCGGAGGACGCCGACAAGCTCTGGGTGCGAGGTTAGGTACAAACGGTGGTGACCCGCGATGTACCCAGGTTCAGGGCCCTCCGTGGGAGGTAATACCCCTAGTCCTGCTTGGTCTAGTTCGATGGATGGGTGTGTTTACAGGGTTGCTCTTGGAGCTGAGTCTAGAGGAGGAAGAGGGAGCAGCCGGCTCGCCTTCCTTCGCTACGAAGTGTAGGCAAGTGGGAAGTATCTCGTAGGTGTGTGCATGAGCGTTATCTGTCCCCATTGCATGGGGGGCTCAGGGGGTTTTATAGGCCAACCCCCCGGCTTACAATATTCCTAAGGTACATAGGTGGGGGGACCTGGCTGGCAGCCTCACCTGCTGACCAGGGGGTCCCGCCCTTCGAGCCATCTTGTCGCCTGTAGGGTCCACAGGTTGTGCGGTCCCGTCGCCTGTTGGGGCCCATCAGCCGGCTCCGCTATTGGCCCTCGCCCACCTGCTGTGGCACGGGCAGCCCGGGAGGCGTCATCTAGCGCTAGCCGGCCGAAGTCTTTGGTACGACCGGCTGTACTGTAGCCATGCCGGGGCAGGTAATCGAGTGGGCAAGGAAGTGCCAGCACTATTTCCCCGCCCGGTCGCGCTCGCCAAGGTCAGCGGCTCGGACGGTCGGATTGTAGCGATGCGCACCCGTGCGTCAGCGGCCACTATGGCCACAATGTTGCCCATCGTGGCGGTCACATCTTGTCGCCGTACCCGTGCGCAGAGGGACGAGACGTTGCATGTCTTCCCCTGGGTCAACAGAGGAGGCGGGCCGGAGGCAACCGGCCACGCCCAGCCGGTCGGCGGTCAAGCCGGCTCCTCGACCAGCTGTCCGTGTCGCCAGCCGATGATAGCTCGAGCCGAACACACTCCAGCTGGCCGTGGGTATCCGGTTGCATAGTTTTTTCTTTGAAGGGGGGGGGAACCCCGTTGCTTTGGCCTACCTAGGGTTAATAACGTCGTGAATTCCTCTTATTACTGGAATGACTAGGTGCATCAATATAACTCCTTTGAGAATCTTGCTCAATTCTCTTAGGGTGGCCCTCAGGATACAAAGGTTCCTGAGTCATTCTTCCACCTCTAGTCACAACTTTAACAGAATGATCATTGTTCTTACTATTCATCTCATTAACAAATCATTCTGTGCCTTAAGCACTTGTTCTAGTTGAGTAGTTACCATGGAAGCATGTTTACTAATCAGTTTAAGCTCGTTGATAGTTCTACTCGTATAATCACCTAAGCGATGAAGCATGAAAGCATTATGTTTCAATTGTCTACTAACATAAGCATTAAAATTTTCTTGTTTAACAATAAAATTATCAAACTCATCCAAGCATTGGCTAGCAGACTTATTATAAGGAATATCGCTTTCATCAAATCTACGAAGAGAATTTACCTCTACTACCTGTGTCGGTTTATCAAGACCATGTATTTCTTCAATAGGTGGTAGATTCTGAACATCTTCGGCTTTAATACCTTTTTCTTTCATAGATTACCTTTCCTCTTGCATATATTCGGGACTGAGAAATAGAACACCTCTTTTCTTCAGAGTTGGCTTGAGAGGTTGTTGGGGATATAACCCCGCGGTGTGACACACCCTGAGGGCTCCGGGTTACACTTGATGGCTCGTCCTCCAGCCCAATAGTGAGCCGGAGGGCTCAAAGCCCAAGAGGCTTGGCGGCCCAAGATAGGCCGACGGTGGCCAGGACAGAGAAGACCCGGGTGTGTAAGCCGCCCAGGTATCACTTGGATAGGAAGATAGAGGAAGACTCGGATAGATAGCTAGAGTCGGTTACAGCTTGTATGACCCGTGGTCTTGACCTCCTATATAAAGGCAGACCCGAGGCAACTTAGAGATCAGGTTATAGAGAACTAGGTCAAGCTTTAGCTCCCTTTTAATCGATACATCAAGCAAACAAGCACAAGGTAGGACGTAGGCTATTACCTCGACTTGAGGGGCCGAACCTGGGTAAATCCGTGTCTTTCATCCCCATCAACCCCTTTGAGTCCACCACGTTAGCAATGGCCTCGAACCCAAGTCCGTTCACTCGGACATCTGCCGTGACAAAGCCAGGACAGTTGGCACCCACCGTGGGGCTTACGCTCGGTGGTCGTGAGTTTTCAAAGGGCTCTCTCCCGGGGCTCGAGGGATACGTAGTTGGAAGGATGAGCAAGAGTTGCTGCAGCCGGCTATAGATCGACGATGCCGGCTGGAGGCTTGATGTCGGTTCTGTAGAATACGGATTCCGGGTTCCTTTTGGTGGGATTCACGTCTTCATCGGAAGGACCGACGGATCTACACCCGGGCCAGACATCTGCACTGACGTCGTCGAACCGGCTCGGTGCGCGCAACCCGTCGGTGATGCGCGACCCGCCCGTGTCAACCCGGTCCGCAAGCACGTCTTGGTAGTATTTACTCAAGGCATGGATTTGGAAGCTTCTGGGTCACAGGAAACCCTTATCTATTTAGAAGACGAATCTTCGAGCGGAGAAACGGAGCCGATTTACTAGCTTCACCGTGGCAGGCTCGGGGGCTACGGCAAGCTCTGCCCTGAGTCAGATGACCTTGGGCCGCCAGTTCATGCAGCAGTGTTCATGGTGGGATCATCCCCAGGTACGAATAGTACGGCCGTGGGAGCCGGCACCTCAGGCGCTAACCCGCCGCCGCTGGCTCAAGTCCTTCTGGAGCTGATGGATGAGCTCGCGACCCTAATGGCTACTGAAGTTACACTGGATAATCAAGTGGCTCGGAACTTAGAGATTGCAAGGATCAAGGGCCTGATGGCGGAGGAGCAGCAGAGGATGGCTGAGCTAAAGGTCCAGATGGAGCAAGAGGTCGAACGTATCAAGATAGACGCTTTCCATCTCGAGATGGAGCAACAGTCGGCAGCTGCAGTTCATCGGATGAGGCATCAATCCCGCCTGTCGAAGCTTTATGAGGCAAGGAACCTCCTCAACACGCCAGGGACGGGGCGGGCAGCAGATGCGCCTGGAAGCCATCCAGCGGCTCGACCGGCGACTCATCCGGCCCGATGAAACCAAGTCTCACCAGCAACCTTTCCTACACCAGCGGGTCATTACTCTAACCCGGTCGAGAATATGGTGGCCGCAGCTACCCGGCTTGAAGCAATTCCTATTCCAGATGAGGCGCCCTTTGCGGAGGATGTGCGAAATGCCATTGGATACCTACAGACGGCGATGGCCCAACAGGAGAAGTACACCCATAGCCGGAGCCGTGTTCATTCAACCCCCTCCCTAGCCAGAGTTTTAGCCAACGTTACGAGTCACCGTTGGGTTCCAGTAGCAACCGGCACAGAGAGATTCCAACGGGCCATCAGCTAGCTGTGGATACACAAGCGTTCGTGAACCGGCCAAGAAGCCAACAAGAGGCAGCAGCTTTAGTCGGGGCAGTTAACCAGGAGCCTACGCCCTCCGTGTCAGTAGGAGTGGGAGGAACCACCAGGGTGGTGGGAGTGCCATGTTTATCGCCGGCTCTACGGAGCGAGCGGCTGCCGAAAGATTTGAAAGGGCCCCGCAAAGTTCCAAATTACACCGCTGATTTACCCCCGGAGGCCTGGGTGGAAAGTTATGAACTAGCCATGGAGATGTTGGACGTCAATGAGGCGGTTTGTGCCAAGTACTTCACCATGATGCTTGAAGGCCCGGCCCGCACATGGTTAAAGGGATTGCCACCCAATACCATCAGTTAATGGGTGGAGCTGAGAGCCAGGTTCATCAAAAACTTTCATGGAACGTGCAAACAGCCTATGACCATCGTGGACCTTGACCACTGTGTTCAACAGGAGAATCAGTCGGCTCATCATTGGGTCCGGCGGGTCTCAACAATCATCCACTCCTCATAACAAATCACGGTGGCTCAGGCGGTGCTGATCTTAGAAAAGAACCGCCACTTTGTCCCTCTGAAGCAAAAACTTGGCCGACTCAAGCGTACGTGTCAGGATATGGGAGAGCTCATGACGGCTCTCACGAAATATGCCGACTCTGATAGTACCAAAGATCCAGGATCCGATGAGGAGAAAGTCGGCCAACGCAAGAAGAACAGCCAGAGCAAGGGTGCTGCAAATAGTAACCAGAGTAAGCGCAAGAATCCTGAGGCCAGATCAGAACTGGTAGCCAATGCAAGCACCGGCCAGAATAATTCTAAGGGTAACAGAAGGTTCAGACCACCTTTGAACAAGAACGGACCTGCCTTAAATTTAGAGGCGGCGCTTAAGAAGCCCTGTCCGGATCATGGCACGACTGATAAGCCGGCGAACCACACATGGGGTAATTGTCGTTTCATGCAGAAGCTCAAGAATCATTTTACACAACCCGACAATCAGGACGGTGGCCCACCAGGCGGCTCAGGATACGGCAGGTTAGGAGCTGGATCCGGAAACAGCGGCTCAGGGCATGGTCATCTGGGTAAAGGTAATCTGGGAGGACACTGGCAACATTCTGGTAACAACAATTAGTAACAATGTAATCAGTCTGGTTTTCAGTGTAACCTGAAGCAGCTTAGCTCCGGCCAGTATCATGATTTCACGACCAGCCTCAACAAATGAGACCAGAAGTTGCGTAAGCGGGTGGTCAATGCGGTTGCACCGGCTCTACCGCAATATTTAAAATGGTTCGAATATGACATAACGTGGAGCCGGGAAGATCACCCGCCGCGTGTCGATGACCCAGGGCGGCTGGCTTTGGTTGTGGCCCCCCAAGTGGGAGGATATATGGTGAATAAAGTGCTAATGGATGGAGCCAGCAGTATTAATATCCTTTGCTATGATACTTTTCGGCGGATGAAATTGCTAGACAAGGATCTAAAACCCTCATCCACTATTTTTCATGTTGTGGTGCCAGGCAAGTCGGCGTATCCGGTGGGCAGGATTTCTTTAGAAGTGGCTTTTGGTGATGAATATATTTACAGGGTGGAGTCTTTGTGGTTTGAAGTGGTAAAAATCAAGAGTCCTTACCATGCATTGTTTGGACGGCCGGCTTATGCTAAATACATGGCTAGGCCCTGCTATATCTACTTACAGCTCAAAATGCCCGGCTTAAATGGTACCATTACCATTCATGGTGACCGGAAGACAGCTATTGAATGTGAGGAAGGAGATGCGGCTTACGTGGAATCCAGTTGCGCTCGGGAGGAACTTAAGTTTTATAAGGAAAACGTTGACCTGGAGGATATGACTCCGCTGAAGAAGCCCACGATAGAGGTTGAGCTGCCCCTCAAGTTTTCAGCGGATGATACTAAAGCGGTGGATTTTACCCCAGGAAACTCGTCCAAGCATTTCATCATTGGGGCTCACATGGATCCCAAATAGGAAAGCGCGCTCATCGAATTCATCCGTGAGAATCGGGACATCTTCGCATGGAAACCTTCTGACATGCTAGGTGTACCGAGAGAATTCGCTGAGCACAACCTTAATGTGGATCCAAAATTTAAGCCGATTAAGCAGTTTCTACGATGGTTCAATGAGGAGAGACGCAAAACCATTGGGGAAGAAGTTGCCCGGCTCTTGGCGGCAGGCTTTATTGTTGAAGTTTTTCACCCGGAGTGGTTGGCTAACCCGGTGCTAGTGCTCAAGACGAACAACACGTGGCGTATGTGTGTGGACTACACGGATCTTAACAAGGTTATCACCAGATCAAGATGGCGGTTAAAGACCAAGAGAAGACGGCTTTTATTACACCTTTTGGGGCTTTTTGTTATGTATCTATGCCTTTCGGGCTCAAGAGTGCCTAGGCGACTTATCAACAATGTGTGCAAAACTGCCTTCACAATCAGATCAACCGCAATGTTCATGCTTACGTAGATGACATTGTGATCAAGTCCAGGAAGAAGGAGACCCTCCTGGATGACTTAAGGTAAACCTTTGATAATCTCCGGGTCTATAAGATGATGCTTAACCCACCCAAATGTGTCTTTGGTGTTCTGGCTGGCAAGCTCTTGGGTTTTCTGGTTTCTGAGCGTGGCATTGAGGCTAACCCAGATAAAATCAAGGCTATTACTTCTTTCACAGAGCCGGCCTGTATTAACGATGTCCAGCGCTTGGCAGGGTGGATAGCCGCGTTGAGCCGGTTCATCAGCCGCCTTGGTGAGAAAGCTATCCCTTTATATCAGATGATGAAAAAGACAGACAAATTTGTCTAGAACAAGGCGGTGGCTGAAGCACTTGAGGCGCTCAAAAACAGCTTACTTAGCCGCCGGTGTTGGCAGCTCCGGCTGAGAAGGAACCGTTGCTTCTATATGTGGCGGCTAATAACCGGGCAGTAAGTGCTGCGATTGTGGTCGAGCGCAAAGAGTCTGGGAAGGAATATCCGTTCCAAAGGCTGGTTTATTATATCAGTGAGGTCCTGACGGAGTCCAAGCAAAGGTATCCGCTTTGGCAGAAGTTGGTATATGGGGTCTTCATGGCCAACCGCAAGTTAAAGCACTATTTTTAGGGCACCAGATAACTGTGTTCAGTTCTGCTCCGTTGGGGGACATAATCCAGAATAGAGAAGCTACTGGAAGGATTGCTAAGTGGGCATTGGAGTTGGGACCTCTCAATCTAAAATATGTGCCTCGCACGACTATCATGTCCCAAGCTCTTGTGGATTTTATAAATGATTGGACAGAATGTCAAGCTCCCGAGGAAAAGCTGGATGACACATACTGGACTGTACACTTTGATGGATCCAAGCAGTTAGAAGGGTCAGGGGCAGGAATTGTTTTGACATCCCCCAAAGGTGATAAGTTTTGTTATGTGCTCCAACTGATGTTCCCTTGCACTAACAATGCGGCTGAGTATGAGGCTCTGCTTCATGGTCTTAGATTAGCCAAGGAGATGAATTTGAGCCGGGTAAGGTGTTTGGGCGATTCAGATCTGGTGGCTCAGCAAGTTTCGGGCACTTGGGATTCCAAAGACCCGCGGATGGCGGCTTATCATCAGGCGGTTGATATTATTGCTGGCCACTTCAAAGGATATCAGGTGGATCACATTGATCGTCGCAGGAATGAGGCGGCTGACGCCTTGTCACAGTTAGGGTCTCAACGAAAGCTAGTGCCGCCCAATGTCTTTCTGGACGTCTTACACCATCCGACTATTAAGATACCTTCAGAAGAGGATTTGGCTGTTCCTGACCAGGAGGGGCAGTTAGTGGAGGCTCTGTATGCTATTCCATATTGGACTATACCCTACCTGGCCTACTTAACTCGGGGCGAGTTACCTGACGACGAAAATCTGGCCAGACAGATCACCCGATGTTCTAAATCAATGAAAATAGTTAATGGTGAGCTGCACAAATGCAGCGTGACTGGAGTTTTTCAATGTTGTGTTTCAGCTGAGGAGGGCCGGCCAATCTTGAATGAATTCATGCTAGAGACTGCGGACACCATGCTGGCTCAAAGTCTCTAGTGGCTAAGGTCTTCCGGCACGGTTTTTTGGGCTGACGGCTCACAAAGATGTAGAGGACCTGGTTCTTCAGTGCGATGGCTGTCAAAAGTTTGGCCGGCGTGCTCATGTTCTGGCTCAAGATTTGAGAATGATAGCAATTACTTGCCATTTGCGGTCTGGGAGCTCGACATGGTGGGACCTTTCAAGAGATCTAAGGACAAGAAAACACACCTCTTGGTGGCGGTTGATAAGTTTACCAAATGGGTAGAGGCAGAGCCGGTCAGCAAATGTGATGCGGCTATGGTGGTTCAATTTATTAAAAAGTTGATCTACTATTTTGGATACCCTCACAGCATCATCACCGATAATGGCACAAATCTATCAAAGGGGCTATGAAAGAATTTTGCGACGAGGAGCACATCCGGCTTGATGTTTCAGCAGTTGCACATTCATAGTCCAATGGTCAAGCGGAGCGTGCCAATCAAGAAATTTTAAGGGGTATTAAGCCGCAGCTTATGGTTCCTTTGCAACGAACACCCGGGTGTTGGGGTCGAAGAGTTGCCTTCCGTGTTATGGAGCATCAGAACCACCCCCAACAGACCAACAGGTTATACACCTTTCTTCATGCTGTACGGGGCCGAAGCAGTATTGCCAAGTGACATCTGGCATGACTCGCCACGAGTGGCGGCTTATGTTGAGACGGAAAATGAGTCGGCACGTTAGGATGCGTTGGATGCTTTGGAAGAAGCAAGAGAACTGGTGGCTGCTCGGTCGGCGATTTATCAACAAGACCTGTGCCGTTATCATAGCCGCAGGGTCAAGACCCGGACGTTTCGAGAAGGTGACTTAGTGCTCCGGCTGATTCAAGATCATACAGATATGCATAAGTTATCACCTCCATGGGAAGGGCCTTTTGTGGTCAGCAGAAATCTCAAGAACGGGTCATATTACCTCATCGATATTCGGGACGACTCAGATACAGTAGGTCAGGAGACCCGCCGACCATGGAATATAGCGCATTTACGACCTTATTACACTTAAAAGTGTCCAGACTCATCATTGTACACTATCATTGTACATATCATAGTTCTATATATAAATAAAGTAGCATCCTTGCAAGAAGGGGCGTCTACTATCTCACACATCTTTCTCATGCAAGAAGAAGTCACAAAAGCATTCCGGATGATCTATCAGCTGAGATTACTGACCGGCTAACATGATTAGCCATGGTCGAGGGCGGCTTCTTACCTTCGGGTAACGCTTCTAATACCTTATCGACTGGTGTTTATGCCATATTAGAAAAGGGGGCTTCTTACCTACGGGTATCGCTTCTAACACCCTATCGGCCAGCTTTATGCTATCTCCGGCTAACATGATTAGCCGCGGTCAAGGGCGGCTTCTTACCTTCCGGTAACACTTCTAATTCCTTATCGACCGGCGTTTACACCATGTTACCGAAGGGGGCTTCTTACCGACGGGTATCGCTTCTAACACCCTATCGGTCGGCTTTATGCCATCTCCGACTAACATGATTAGCCACGGCTGTAGGGGGCTTCTTACTGACAGGTATTTAACACCCAACAGTCGGCGTTTACGCCATATTGCTGAGGGTGGCTTCTTACCTTCGAGTATCGCTTCTAACAACTTATTGGCCGGCTTTATGCCATCTCCGGCTAACATGATTAGCCGCGGTCGAGGGCAGCTTCTTGCCTTCGGGTAAAGCTTCTAACGCCTTATCGACTGGCATTTATGCCATATTTCCAAAGGGGGCTTCTTACCTTCGGGTATCACTTCTAACACCCTATCGGCCGGCTTTATGCCATCTCCGGCTAACATGATTAGCCGCGATCGAGGGCGGCTTCTTGCCTTCAGGTAACGCTTCTAACGCTTTATCGACCGGCGTTTACGCCATATTGCCGAAGGGGGCTTCTTACCGATAGGTATCGGTTCTAACACCCTATCGGTCGGCTTTATGCCATCTCCGGCTAACATGATTAGCCATGGTTGTCAAAAGGGGGCTTCCCACCTCCGTCTGTAGCTTATCTAAGTCTAAACATCCGGTGTTTGTGCCAAAAAATGTTAACAAATCAGTATAAGTTATACAGGGGTCTTCCTGCACTATGGATGAAGCTTATAAAAACCTTCTCGGCCGACTCTTATCACAAGCAAAAGTTTCCTGTCAACACGCCGGGAAGACACAGCATCTTCAGGTTGTGCTCTTAAGCCGGCCTCCAAACGGTGTAAAAGTGTGTTTGCACATACAAGGACATAAGCTACGAAGAGTCAGAAAGGCACACAAAAGGGGAAGGACAAGGAAAACGACAGATTTAAAAGCCGGATTTTTCGTATAAGCACGACGGCTCAAGATTCAGCAAAAGCAAAAGTCACATCTAGTCTATTACAGATGCTCTCCGAGGAGCCCAAAATATCAGTCATGTTTTTACAATGCCACACGGCGGGTCATGGAGAGCCGTCTATTACAAGTTTTCCAGAGAAAGGATTAGCTAGCTGGCGGGTCATCCTGCTCCGGCTCTTCGGTGGCCCTTATCCAGAGATTGTCCAAGTCCTAGTTGCAGTCGGTTAGAGCTGCAAAAGATCCTTCTTCAAAGTAAGGGGACGGGTCAAGATCAGAGGCGAAGAGGTCCTTACTGCAGGCGGGTGTTAAATCTTTGCACTCATATAGCAGGCCACGAATCCTCTTCTGGTCGGTGCCGTAAGCCGCCTGATAAGTTGTCAGATCAGCCTCTTCTACTAAGATGGAGGCCAAAACCCTTGAGTGCTTCCCGCACCAGGGGTAATCAGCTTCGGTGAATTCAGAGCCGTCGGCCTTCTTCGAAGGGAATCCGTCCATCATTTCAGCTAAAGTCAACTCCGGAGCGAAAGCCAAGGCTCAGCTTATGCCTGCAATCGCCCCCTAGCGGGCGGCTGATTTCTTTAACTCGGCAATCTGTTTTGGCATGGTGGACAAGAGCTCTAAGATGCATTTGAGAGTTACAGGGATCTTATCTTTATACTGCACGGCCTTGATAGTGCACACTGCGCCGTCAAGGTGTAGATGGCTTTCAAGGGCAGCAGGCTATCAGAGGCCAGTTGCCCGCTCCTAGGACCTATGTAAGTTGAAAATTCCATGGTGAGTCGCCAGCACAAGTGTTATATGACAATTGAGCAAAAGTTTTCAGAAACTTACCAAAGAGGGCGACTGTCATTTTGGTAATGTGCCGCTTCAAAGCATGGAGTTCATGTGACACGACTATCCGTCGCTGATCTGCGTCATCTGCCTGCTTAGTCAAAGATGCTTTTTCAGAGACGGCTGACTCCTTAAAGGCGGTAAAGTCGGCCTTGATTTTACCAACTCCTCGGAAAGGAGCCGGCACTTCTCATTTGTGGCGCTTTGGGCAGTTTGTTGACCCGCCAGATTGGTTTTCAAGTCAGCCAATTGTGACCCGGCTTCAGTCAAGGTTTGCTGTGACATATCAAACATTAGAATCAATGAGCAACTCTCAAAATAGATCGCAAGCAATATGTATGACACTTGGGGGATAATGTCTATTTTTAGAAGTTTGGCAGGAAAAGTCCCGACTCAATCTTGAACTAGATTGAGTTGGCCCTTGGGGGCTACATATTGGTTTTTCCTACAAGGAGGATCATGAAAAGTCCCGACTCAACCTTGAATTAGATTGAGCCGGCCCTTGGGGGCTACATATTAGTTCTTACTAAGGAAATAATTACAAAAGTCCCGTCTCAACCTTAGGAAAGATTCAGCCGACCCTTAGGGGCTACGTAAGGCTATAACAGAAAAAGGAGTACCTCATATTTCTTCTTCATCAGGTTAACCAGCTGAAGCTCTAGATCCCGGCTGGTGGATAGCCGGTTCATGTAACCAGCATGAAGCTCTTTGGCTGTCATCTTTTCGAAAGCAGAGGGTTCAAATTCCAACCTCCTTGAAGCTTCAGCCGGCTCCTTATGCTTGTTCAGCATGTGAGCCGGGGGAGACTGAAAACCAAAGCCGGTAATCACGACGTCCGGGGTGGTGGTGTCCTTGGTCGTCTGGGCAGGACTTGGTGGTTTGGAAGGATTCCTTGGAGGGCTCTCTGGGACGACATCATCAGCAGCCGGCTCCGCAGATGTGGCTGGGGGATCCACATCCGATCATGACTCATCCGAATGGTCATGCTCAGGCTCTTGGGCAGGTGGGCTAGGGGAGGACTTGTTGGTCTTTCGGCGCTTGGCTTGAGCCCTGGAGAGCACGAACATCAGAACCCAAGGATTAGAGCCACCAAAGGGAACAAAATGCATGGTTAGAGGAAACACTTATAACAGGTTAATCTTGGGAGGCGGTAGTGCGGTCGCCGTAGAGTCGCCAGAGGAAGGTGACCTCTGAGAGATAATCCAGAAAAGATAAGACAACGTTGAGATTGCAAAGGTAAAACCAGTCAAAGAGGAGATACATACCCCAGCGGGGCGCTTCTTTGGAGCTGGGGCGTTTGGTAAGCCTGACACGAGATCAGTAGAGCCGGCGCTCCGGGTCTAACGACGCTCAGCCTGTTGTTGCTTTTTCAAAAGAAATTGGGGATCCAGATACGCAAGAGGATGAGAAAGAGAAACTTTTCCAATAACCTGTCGTGGCTTCCAGGGGACAAAATACTCTAAGCCGGAAGAAACATAGATTACCTCAGGGGCGTTGGCATGGCTTGTCTCTACATCATCCTGTGAGTAAAACAGGTGTTAGTGAAATGAGAAAGCAAAGACTCAGAAAGCAGCTAAGATTTTACCTCTGAGCCCGGCGATTGTGGCGGGTCAAACCATTCTTCTTGCGGGGCATTCTTCTTGGGCTTTTTAGCTAGGGCCTTCTTCTTGAGCTTTTTCAAAGGAGGGACGTACTCCTTCTTCCAGAAATTAGAGTCAGCCTGAAAGAGTAAGCCGGTTAATGGCCGTGAATCAGCAAGGTACAAGTGAACCAAAAGAAAAGGATGGGAAGAGTTCCCTTACATCTGGAGCCGGATTAATGGCGCTAAAGGGTGCTAGCCCAATAGCGCTGCAGGCTTCGGACGTCTTATGGACGAGACTCCGGATAGCAGTGGTGATGTCGTCTTCGGTTAAGGTTGACCAGCTAAAGCATAAAGAGTTGTCATACTCGCCCTTGTACTCGCACATGAGGAGGCTTCTATGGCTTAAAGGCATAATCTGCTAGGAAATCCAGCAGCTGATCAGGTCCAATCCAGTTAAGCCACTGGCCATGAGGGCCCTAATCTTGGCGTGAGCCGGCTCGTACCTTGCACGCTCTGAAGTTGACAACCGGCCAGGAAGCTCAGAAGTTGTCTTGAGCCAGGAAGGGCGATAACCCGGCAGTGGACACTCGCCCTCTGGAGAAGTGTCCTTACAGTAGAACCAGGTTTTGTTCCAGTCCTTTGGATGACTCGGCATCTACATAGCTGGAAAGGTAATATCCCGGTGCCTCTAGATGGAAATTCCGCCCAGCTCTAGACTCGGACCGGCTTTCACTTCAGTTTGCCGGTTGGCGTAAAAGAACTCTCGGAATGGGCCCACAGACGGTTTGGTTTGCAAATAAACTTCACATAGCACTTGAAAGTTGCATATGTTTGAGACGGAATTGGGGGCGAGGTCTTGAATATGGAGCTTGTGGAGATGAAGGACGTCGCAGAAGAACTTTGAGCCGGGGGGCACGAAACGATGCTCAATGTGGTCAGAGAAAACAACCACTTCGCCTTCTTGTGGAATGGGCTTCAGTTCATCACCCGGGACCCGCCAATGGATGGCCTCTTTGGAAGGAAGAGTACCCGCATGAACAAAATCCATCAAAAACTCCTCCGTAACACAAGACCCGACCCAGTTACAGGAATTCGAGGCGTGAGGCATTCTGGCAGCTTAAGACTATGCAAATTAAAACAGGACGAGTCAAGAGGAGGCGAATACCTACGGCGGCTTATGAGCTTATGATTCTATACATAAGATGCTATGATCCGGCTGAGGAGAGTCGGCACAGTATGGCGGGTCAACATAACAGATGAGGGAGTAAAATTCTGATAAGTCCTAAAAAACAGGTTTCGCAAAACTACCGCTATGTTCACGAATCTACAAAAGTAGGAGAAACGCTTCTATTTTCAGAGCTAATGATGAACAGGCGAAGCTAAGGAAAGCTAAAACGATAAGCGGAGCCACGATGAGTCTGCACATTGTCTACAGGCCACCCAATATGCAGCAGCACGACGTGGTTGAGCGCTAAAAGCACGACCGGCGTCGGAAGGACCCGAGTTTTAGGAGCAACGGCGGCGGAGTTCCCTACAAACCCGACCGGAGCAGCCACAAATCTAAGAGGAGGCAAGCTTACCAGCGGCGGCGTGAGGAAAGCGGAGAGGACTCTGATTCGCAACAGGTTGATGCAACGGTCAGTTGATGGCAAAGCGGAGACGGCGCCGAGCTCAAATGGCGATGGAAGCAGCAGCGTCGAGAGTAGGAAGACGAAGGAGCGAGCGGGAGAAGGAAATAACCACTCGGGGCGGTCCTATTTAAAAGGAGAAGGCGGAATGAGCGCGAAAATCCAGGCGACGGAGATCGTCCGACCGAGACGGATGCCTTGATCTTCGGGCTGGTCATTTAATGAGACGATTTGGTGTGTACATCAGCGAATCTTTTCTGCAGGGTCAACATGATGTCACGGTGGGTCATTTCCGGGCGACTCGCCAAGGAGCAAAACAAAAGGATGAAGTGAGGAACCTCAAATCAACCTGGGGCCTAATGTTGGGGACCCGCCCTGAGGGATCCGGGTTACACTTGACGGCTCGTGCACCAGCCCAAGAGTGAGCCGGAAGGCTCAAAGCCCATGAGGCTTGGCAGCCCAAGATGGGCCGACGGTGGCCAGGACAGAGAAGACCCGGGTGTGTAAGCCGCCCGGGTACCACTTGGACAAGAAGATAGAGCAAGACTCGGATAGATAACGAGAGTCGGTTACAGCTTGTATGACCCGTGGTCTTGACCTCCTATATAAAGGCAGACCCAGGGCGACTTAGAGATCAGGTTATCGAGAACTAGGTCAAGCTTTAGCTCCCTTGTAATCGATACATCAAGCAATACAAGCACAAGGCAGGACATAGGCTATTACCTCGACTTGAGGGGCCGAACCTGGGTAAATCCGTGTCTTTCATCCTCATCAACCCCTTTGAGTCCATGATGTTAGCAATGGCCTCGAACCCAAGTCCGTTCACCCGGACATCTGCCATGAAAGAACCACAACAGAAAGTTTACTGGCAAAACAAAGCCAGAGACTTGGTTAAATGATTACCGAGTGGCTGTGCAAATTGGTGGCGGAAATGACAATGTTGCAATGAAGCACCTGTCGTTGATGTTAGATGGTTCAGCTCGAGCTTGGTTGAATCGTTTGACTCCTTCCAGTATACATTGCCGGGAGGATCTTGCTCGAGTGTTTGTCCAAACCTTTGAGGGCACCTACAAGCGTTCGGTAGGTCTGGTCAACGTACAACACTGTGTCCAGAAGCCCAATGAAACTTTGAGAGATTATATTCAGCGGTGGTCCACTCTGCATCACAGAGTGGAGAATGTGTCGGAACACCAAGATGTTTGTGCGGTCAAGGCCGGGGTGAGATACAGAGCTATATCTGAAGTTTGGGCGAACGGGTGATATTTCACTCGGCAAGATGATGGAAATCGCCACTCGGTACGCCAATGGCGAGGAAGAAGACCGCCTTCGTAGCTGCAAAGGAAAGACATTCGCCAATGAGGCTGGTGGCAATAACAATCAGAAACAGAAGCAAAAAGCTGAAGATCGAGTTCAAGCAGAAGCAACAGCATTGGTAACTCAGTCAAAAAACAAGGGCAAAGCTAAAGCACAGTATGTCCCCAAGAAAGGGAAAAATCAGTCAGGAACTGATATCATGGATCAGCTGTGTGTAATTCACATGAGCAAAGATTCGGAAGGCAATGTGATTTTGCCTAAGCACACAACTCAACAGTGTCGGACCCTTATCCAGCAGTTCAAGGGGGACCCGCCGAGTGATAAATCTCCTAAGAAGGGTGATGAAGATGAAGACAAGGAAACATTCCCGGATGCCACCCCTACACTGGTGATATTTGCTGATCTCGAGAGCAAGAGTCGTCTAAAAGTTATCAACGGAGAAATCAACATGGCTGTGGCAGATACCCCTACCTACCTCAAGTGGTCCTAATATGCTATCACATTCGAACAGACAGACCATCCTGCTCATGTGGCCACTCCCGGTCGACAGGCTTTGGTAGTTGATCCGGTGGTGGGGGGCACTTGACTTAGAAAGGTCCTCCTGGACGGTGGCAGCGGCCTGAACATTCTCTATGCGGATACCCTGAAAGGGATGGGCATTCTGATGTCCCATCTGAGTGAAAGCAACATGTAGTTTCACGGGGTCATCCCAGGAAATAAGGCCAATTCACTCGGCCAGATAGCATTGGATGTGACATTCGGGAATGACAAAATTTTCCGAAAATAAAACTAGACGTTTGAAGTCGTGGATTTCCAGAGTGCTTACCATGCCATTTTGGATCGACCCGCGTATGCACGTTTCATGGCCCGACCATTTTATGTGTACCTCAAGTTGAAAATGCGAGGCCCTAAGGGTGTGATCACGGTCACGGGCAATCGACAGTGGGCCAAAGAATGCCTCCAGCAAGGCCCCAAGATCGTTGATCACCTGATGGCCATGGTGGAATTGGAGGAGTACAAGAAAACCGCGGACCGCGCTTATTTGCTCCGCGCAAAGAAGCCGGCTTCCGAATCGGCATTTCAGTCGGCAGGGGAAGTGAAGAAGGTGCACATCCACCCAACAGATCCTACTGCTGCCCTGATGAATATCTCATCAACACTCGATAGTAAATAGGAAGCCGAGCTCATCCAATTCCTCCGTGAGAACTGGGATATCTTCGCACGGAAGCCTGTTAACATGCCGGGGATTCCCAGGGAGCTGGCTGAGCATCGTCTGCGAGTGGAACCGAAAGCCAAACCTGTCAGGGAGCATTTGCGTCGCTGAGAAGCGGAGAAGCGCAAGGCAATGGGACAAGAAGTGGCCCGTCTCTTGCAAGCCAAGTTCATTTGGGAGATTTAACACTCCGAGTGACTCTCAAATGTTGTGATGGTGCTGAAGAAAGATAAGTCGTTGCGCTTGTGCATTGACTTGAAACATCTCAACAAGGTGTTCCCGAAAGATCATTTTCGCTCCCCTCATAGATCAAATTGTTGACTCGACTGCGTGGTGCGAGCGTTTATCGTTTTTGGATGCTTACTCTGGGTACCATCAGATCCGTCTGTATGGCCTGGATGAAATAAAGACAGCCTTCATCACCCCATTCGGGTGTTTTTGTTACATCACTATGCCTTTTGGTCTCAAGAATGTCGATGCTACTTTTATGCGCATGATTTAGAAATGTTTACTCGACTAGATCCCTCGGAATGTCGAGGCGTACATGGACGATATAACGGTCAAGTCCCTCAAAGGTTCCGACCTGCTGGCTGACTTCGCCGAGACATTCGCCAATCTAAGGCGATTCGACATAAAGCTGAATCCGGCCAAGTGTACTTTTGGCGTCCCTGGTGGCAAATTACTCGGTTTTCTCGTTTCCGAATGGGGGGATCGATGTCAACCCTGAGAAGATCAACGCGATTAACCGAATGAAGACTCCCGTGCGAGTGCACGACGTTCAGAAGCTCACAGGTTGCTTGGCAGCATTGAGTTGATTCATTTCTCATCTTGGTGAGAAGGCTCTGCCTTTATATCAATTGACGAAGAAGTCCGACACGTTCGAGTGGACTCCCGAAGCCGAAGCAGCGTTTGTTGAGCTCAAAGCCCTGCTCTCCACCTAGCCAGTGCTTGCTGCTCCTGCCAGCAAAGAGCCCTTGCTCCTGTACATTGCGACCACGAATCAGGTCATTAGTATAGTGCTAACTGTCGAGCGGGAAGAGGAGGGTAAAGGTTATAAAGTCCAACGGCCAGTCTATTATGTCTCAAAACTTTTGTCCCCCTCAAAGCAAAGATATCCACACTATTAGAAGCTAGTTTATGGTATTTACCTATCAGTGAAGAAGGTGGCGCATTATTTCCAAGACCACTCGATTCCAGTCGTCAGTGATGCTCCTTTGTCCGAGATTTTCAATAATTGAGACGCATCAGGTCGAGTGGCTAAATGGGCAATCGAGCTTGGACACTTTGACATCAGATTCGAAGCCAAAAAAGCAATCAAGTCCCAAGCATTGGCAGATTTCATGGCCGACTGGATTGAACAGCAACAACCTATCCAAGTTCACTCGACACATTGGACGATGTTCTTTGACGGCTCTAAAATGTTGAATGGGTGTGGCGCTGGTGTTGTCTTAATATCTCCTAGGAGTGACAAGCTCAGTTATGTCTTGCAAATTCACTTTGATTCCTCCAACAATGAGGCAGAGTATGAAGCACTTTTATATGAGTTACGCATGGCTATCTCGTTCGGAGTCAAGCGCTTGATGGTTTATGGCGACTCAGATCTGGTGGTGAATCAAGTGATGAAAGAGTGGGATGTTCGAAACCCCGCTATGACTGGATACGCAATGCAGTCCAAAAGTTGGAGAAGAAATTCGAAGGCCTGGAACTTCATCATGTTCCCCGGCTGAAAAAACAGGCGACCGATGAGCTATCCAAGATTGGGTCCACTCGACGGCCTGTCCCCAGCGGTGTGTTCTTAGATCACTTGCACACTCCTTCGGTTCTAGAAGATACTTTCACCGAAGAGCCCCCACAAGCTTTGAGTTCCACTGACCCGACAGAAGTCGATGTCCCTGCAAAGATTGACCTGGTCATGGAGATTCTGGTTATCACTCCCGATTGGACTATGCCTTACATTGCCTATATCCTCAGACAAGAGCTCCCTGAAGATGAAACAGGGGCTCGACAGATTGTGCGTAGGGCCAAGGCTTCCACTGTGATGGGAGATCAGCTATTCAGAGAGAGTGCGACTGGTGTTACACAGCGCTGCATTTCCCCCGAGGAAGGTCGAATGATTCTAGACGAGATTCACTCGGGAAATTGCGGCCACAACGCGCCCTCAATGACGATTGTCGCTAAAGCATACCGAGCTGGTTTTTACTGGCCACGAGCTAATGACATGGCTAAAGACATCGTTGTTCATTGTGATGGTTGCCAGTTCTATGCAAACTTGTGAGACAAGCTAACATCTGCTCTGAAGACACAATTCCTCTTGCCTGGTCGTTTGCTGTTTGGGGACTCGACATGGTTGGTCCCTTTCGACCCGGAAAAGGCGGATTCACTCACTTGCTAGTAGCAGTCGACAAATTCACCAAGTGGATAGAAGCCAAGCCAATCAAGTAGCTGAACTCCCGCACGGAGGTCACATTCATGAGGGAGATAATTTATCGATACGACATTCCACACAACATCATCATAGACAACGACACTAATTTTGACTCGGAAGAATCAGGAACTTCTACAACTCCCAAGGCACCCAAGTGGATTATGCATCCATGGCACATCCTCAAACCAATGGACAAGTCGAGTGGGCTAATGGTCTGATCCTGCAAGGTCTGAAGCCTCGTCTCATGCGCGATTTGGATCATGCCACCGGAGCCTGGGTAACTTAGTTGCCGTCTGTTTTGTGGGGTCTGAGGACGACGCCTAATCAGTCGACTCGACGGACTCCTTTCTTCCTGGTCTATGGTGCTGAAGCTGTCTTGCCGAGTGACTTGTTTCGTAATTCTCCTCGAGTGGAACTATATTCTGAGGCTGAAGCCGAGCAGGCTAGGCAGGATGGTGTAGATCTCCTAGAGGAAGAACGAGAGATGACTTTGATCTGGACTACTACCTATCAGTAGGAAATGCGACGCTTTCATGCAAACAATGTCAAGAGTCGGTCATTTCATGAGGGAGACTTGGTACTTCGAGTGAATCAACACCAACCTCACAAGCTTGCTCCTGCATGGGAAGGTCCTTTCGTTGTCACTAAAGTACTTAACAACGGAGCCTATCATCTGTACAATCTCATGAATCGGATAGACGAGCCACGAGCCTGGAATGCAGATCTGCTCCGGCATTTTTATACTTAAGACAGAAGAATCCTATGATGTAATAAGAATACTTCATCAATGCAATTCACATTTTTGCAATATATATTGTTGATTCCGATCATACAGTTTCATTCTTGGGAATACTCTGAGTAATGAGCAATCCTCACACTCGCGGGCTTAGCTGCGAACATGCTTTCGCCTAAGTTAAAAACCCTATCGGGTGGATAGCAGTCCATTCACTCGACGGCCTTTCGCGAATCCGTCTTCACTTAGGTTCGAAAATACTCCGAGTGATGAGCAATCCTCACACTCGGGGGCTTAGCTGCGAACATGTTTCGCCTAAGTTAAAAACCTTGTCGGGTGGATAGCAATCTATTCACTCGACAGCTTAGCCACGAATCGACATTCGCCTAAGTTCCAAACTACTCTAAATGCTTAGCAATCCTCACACTCAGGGGCTTAGCTGCGAACATGTTTTGCCTAAATTAAAAATATTGTCGGGTGGATAATAATCCATTCACTCGACAGCTTAGCTACGAATCGACATTCGTCTAAGTTCTAAACTACTCCGAGTGATGAGCAATCCTCACACTTAGGGGCTTAGCTGCAAACATGTTTCGCCTAATTTAAAAATCTTGTCGGCTGGATAGTAGTCCATTCACTCGATGGCTTAGTTGCGATACGACATTCGCCTAAGTTCTAAACTACTCCGAGTGATGAGCAATCCTCACACTCGGGGGCTTAGTTGCGAACCTATTTCGCCTAAGTTGAAAACCTTGTCGAGTGGATAACCATCCATTCACTCGACGGCTTAGCTGTGAATCGACATTCGCCTAAGTCCTAAACTACTCTAAGTGATGAGCAATCCTCACACTCGAGAGCTTAGCTGCGAACACATTTCCCCTAAGTCAAAAAGCAAATTCAGTCGAACACGTGGTTAAAGCCGAATACGGATAAAATCCAAAGCTTAAATCGCGGATAAGTGTTTCATAAAGAAGCAAATGTGCTCAGGCCTAAGGCCTGAATGAAGTTTTAAGGGATACAATTCCACTCGGCATACCAAGGCGAATAAAAGTATTTCTTCCAAAGGTCAAGTTTTTTAAGCATTTGACGGGCTGCTAGCTCGACAAAAGTGTCCAAGTCGATGCCGTCGGTGATTCTGGTGGCTGCTTCGACGAAGGTTTCGATGAAGTCCTCAAACTGGAGCTTCTTCGTGTTGACCACCCGAAGCTCCTTCAGCTTCTCTTCCCTCACGTCCCTGCAATGGACCCTGATGAGTGATAGCGCGACATCGGCCCCGCAGCGAGCAGCAGATTTCTTCTAGGCTTGCACTCAACTTGGAAGTTCGTTCAGGCGAGCCATCATGGAGTTGAGGTTGAGCTGAGGGGTGTCCTCAGGCCATAGCTCCTTGTCAACTCTCTCCATTGCAGACTTTAGTCGGACAAGATATGCCTGAATGCCCTGGAGCCGGAAATTGAGTCTGAGCATGTTCATGGCCACTACGTCTGCGACAGGTGACTTAGTGGGATCCAGATTGGGATCAACCTCCTCTGTCTCCTTCTCGAAGTCCTGGGAGTGGTGTTGAAGAGTGGGAATGGGAGGAGAATCGGTGAGCTACGAGCTTCAAAGATTTTACAAACTTCAGTCGACAAGAAATACTCACCGTCGAGCATGATGTACATCTTCCTCGAGAATTCGCCCAAGTGCTTCTCCAGGCCATTGCTCCTTTTGTTCATCTGCTCATCCCTTTTGACGAGGTACACACGCTCCTGCTTCAGCTTTGCGTTCTCCTCCTCCAGCTTCTTGGCGGCCACAAGCCTCCGATCTGCAGCTTCGGTTTTATCCCTGGCCACCTGATGGCCGTCAGTGATTGTTTTGTTCTTCTCCTCCAGTGCCTTCTTCATGGAATCTAAAGAAACAACATTGTTGAGTCGCGCTTGGAGTCGACGATTTTCATTGCGCAAGTTTGTTCGAGTGATAGCACTCGGTTCAAAGCATGATGAGTGAAGATGGGGATGCAGAAAGTCGACAGTAATTACCTCCCAAAGACTTCAGCTCAGCACGCGCTCGCTCCAGAGAATTGTTGGAGGCTTCCAAATCCACACGCAACCGGTTCCTCTCATCCGCAGGATCCTTGTACTGCGTCCCAAGTTAGCAAGCCCTTTGAAACCAACAAAAGAAAGAAATTCAATCGGCAAGTAATGCCAAGGATGGTCGACTGGGCTATGAATACCGTTGAATGACTATCTTACTACCTTGGAATAGCGTCATATAATGATTGACCTATGATGTCCATGAAGCCCATGTCCAGGGGAAGAAGAATTCAAGCAAAAAGTCCACCCGACATGTTGAGTGGCCCTGGCGCTCTGCGTGCTGTAAACAAATTCAAAGCAGTCTCTATCAAGACCCCTGCTAGTGCAAGCACTCGACAGCAGTCTCGGGGACTACACCTAGTGGGTGCACTCAGAGTGCCGCCACTGAGACAGTTAACACTCGCCCGGTCGAGTAACTTGTCAGAAAAAATGATGCACTCGACATGTCGAGTGACTCCAGTACTCCACGTACGACGGAAATCCCGATTTCAAGTTTTCAAGACTACTACTTATCGACTGCGATTAACAATAGCCTCGGGGACTACACCCAGTGGGTGCACTTAGCATGCCCCCATAGGTTATTGAAACGTTCGACAAGGTCAGCCCTGTCAGAACATTCACCCATCACTCGACCCGTCGAGTGACGCGCCTCCCTGCTCTGTGAAGTTCAATCTATCCTTATGTAGCGTCATATCATGGTTTGTCAATAATATCCATGAAACCTACAAGGTAGCTTCAGAGTGGTATGATCCAAGGCAAAATGTATCCCGTATACAATAAACTCTAAGACCCGTGTCGGTGCAAGCACTCGACAGCGGTCTCGGGGACTACACCCAATGGGTGCACTTAGCATGCCCCCACTGGATCTGCTAACTCTCGATCATTCGAGTGGCAGAAACATCCATCATTAGAATATCCATCACTTTGAGAAGTGCAGTCTATCCTTATGTAGTGTCATATCATGGTTATCAATGATGTCCATGAAACCTACAGCGTAACTGCGGAGTGGTGCGACTAAGGGTAAACGTATCAAGCATACGACAAGCTCTAAGACCCCTGCCGATGCAAGCACTCGACAGTGGTCTCGGGGGCTACACCCAGTGGGTGCACTTAGAGTGCCCCCACCGAGACGGTTAACACTCGATCCGTCGAGTAACTTGTCAGAAAAAATGCACTCGACATGTCGAGTGACTCTAGTACCACACATACTATTGATCCAAATCCTACTCGACTTAGACCTGACCTATTCGAGTGGAGAAATTTCAAACATTCTACGAGTGGACAATAAGCACCCGGTGGGTGTACAGTCGAGAAAAGACAGGAATTCAATCGGAAATGTACTTACAATCGAACTTACTCGGACATTGGTGTGGAGGGATGCGCTGACATCGTAAGCCAGCTTGTTGGCATCGTACGCCTCTTTGGTTCGCAACATTATCTGCTCTGCCTCGATCATAGCCTCCTTCGCAGCTCCGGTCTGATCTTCCAGGACGCGATGCAGAGAGAAAGCCGTCATAGGCGGGATCGGCGTAGTTGCTGGGGCAGCTGAAGTAGTCTGAGCAGGTCTGGTTGGAGTCGATGTCACGATGGTCGAGACAGTTGGAGGGGCATTTGACAGAGGTACTGCAGGTTCAGCCGTGATTTGTGTCGAGTCACCCATCCCCTGGGAGGATTCTGCAGTCAAACAATGAAGCATCTGCGCTGATGAAGCTCTTCGGGTGCGGGTGCGCGAAGTGTCCAGATGTTCCTCGTCGTCTTCCAGCTGGATGATCTCTGCAACATCAACCGTCAGTGTTAACTTTTGCAAGTGACGAATCCCATTCGGATGAATCAAGAACTTATTAACCTCTATGATAGGTGGCAGCGTCAGCAGTGTCAATCTCCATTGCTTCCCCTCCGTCTCGACGAGGTGAAGTTACGGACGTAGCAGCTCTGACGGATCGAACAACACTCGGTTAGCAACAACGCAAGG
The DNA here is from genome assembly GCA_022496015.1 of Hordeum marinum. Lineage (NCBI taxonomy): Eukaryota > Viridiplantae > Streptophyta > Magnoliopsida > Poales > Poaceae > Hordeum > Hordeum marinum. The sequence continues at coordinate 268,508,084 of CM039672.1, read as the reverse complement.
TCACAATCGACAGAAAGAATTCGAAAACAAATACTTACATGGAGACGACAGGTACAACCATCCTCATGCAAGGCAGAGCCTTGCAAGGTTTGGTCGTGATTTGCTTGGGCTGCTTGGCCAACCTCTCACTCGACTCAATAGTTGAACGGCGACTCCGCTTCGGGTTCTTCTCACTAGGGCCTGGAGCCCTGTCCTCAACAGCTGCCAGATCCTGGCGAGACTTGGAGTGGCCTTGGCGCTGGGGAGGTGACTCGACTTCTTCCTCTTCGTCGGAGTCCTTGTATTCATCCTCAGAGTCAAAGGGACCGTCGCCGTCCACGCTACCACCCTCGTGTTGGGGAACGTTGCATGGGAAACAAAAAATTTCCTACGCACACACAAGATCTATCCATGGTGATGAGCATCTACAAGAGGGAGAGTGGATCTACATACCCTTGTAGATCGCTAAGAGGGAAGCGTTAAGAAACGCGGTTGGTGTAGTCGAACATCTTCGCGATCCAAATCGGCGAGCGTCCCGCGATCACATCACGATCCGTCCCGCGATGCAATCACGATCCGTCTCGCGAACTCATCATGATCCGTCCCGCGATCTCATCATGATCCGTCCCGCAATCTCATCATGATCCGTCCCGTGAACTCATCACGATCTGTCCCGCAAACTCATCACGAACCATCTCGCGATCTTGATCATGGTCCTTCCGATCTAGCACCGAACGGACGGCACCTCCGCGTTCAGCACACGTGAAGCTTGATGACGATCTCCACTGTCTTGATCCAGCAAGAGGAAGTGGAGAGGAAGAAGAGTTCACCGGCAGCGTGACGGCGCTCCGACGATGGTGGTGGAGCAATTCCGGCAGGGCTTCGCCTAAGCACTGCAGAAATCCGATGTAGAGGAGCACCGGTGGAACGGGTAGCACATGGCCGTAAAATCAGGTGCAAAACATCCAATACCACCAGTATATATAGGAGGGATGGAGGAGGAGGGCTGGCGCAAGTGCCAAGGCCCCATAGGGTCGGCCGAATCCACTAGGATTGGAGGACTCTCCTCCAATATTAGTAGGACTAGGATTCGTCCCCCCTTTTTTTTTCCCTTTTCCACCTTTTCCTATTGGGTTTTCTTATTCTGCCAAATGGGCCTTGTGTGGGAGTTTCCAACAGCCAACTAAGGGCTGATATTCAATCTCCCACAGCCCATGAAGCCTCTTGGGTCGAAATACCTCTCCCGATGGTCCCCCGGTACACTACCGACGAGCCCGAAACTTTTCCGGCGTCCAAAATAGGACTACCTATATATGAATCTTTACCTCCGGACCATTCCGGAGCTCCTCGTGACATCCGAGATCTAATCCAAGACTTCGAACAACCTTCGGTCACCACCATACATAACTCTATACTACCTAAACGTCACCAAACCTTAAGTGTGCAGACCCTGCGGGTTCGAGAACTATGTAGACATGACCGAGACACCTCTACGGTCAATAACCAATAGTGGGACCTGGATGCCCATATTGGTTCCTACATATTGTACGAAGATCTTTATCGATCGAACCTCTATGTCAAGGATTCAGTTAATCCCGTATGATGTTCCCTTTGTTCTTCGGTATGTTACTTGCCCGAGATTCGATCGTCAGTATCTCCATACCTAGTTCAACCTCGTTACCGGCAAGTCTCTTTACTCGTTTCGTAATACAAGAGCCCTTGACTAACACTTAGTCACATTGCTTGCAAGGCTCATTGTGATGTTGTATTACCGAGTGGGCCCTGAGATACCTCTCTGTTACACGGAGTAACAAATCCCAGTCTCGATCCATGCCAACTCAAGAGACACCCTCAGAGATACCTTAGGAGCACCTTTATAGTCACCCGGTTACGTTGCGACATTTGATACACACAAGGCACTCCTCCGATGCCTGTGAGTTGCATGATCTCATAGTCATAGGAACATATACTTAACATGTAGAAAAGAGTAGCAATAAACTGACACGATCATATGCTACATTTGTAGTTTGGGTCTTGTCCATCACATCATTCTCCTAATGACGTGATCTCGTTACCAAATGACATCTCATGTCCATGACTAGGAAACCATAGCCATCTTTTGATCAACGAGCTAGTCTATTAGATGCATACTAGGGACATGGTGTTGTCTATGTATCCACACATGTATCTGAGTTTCCGATCAATACAATTATAGCATGGATGATAAACGATTATCATGAACAAGGAAATATGATAATAACTAATTTATTATTGCCTCTAGGGCATATTTCCAACAGTCTCCCACTTGCACTAGAGTCAATAATCTAGTTCACATCACTATGTGATTCGCATTGTTATGAATCTAACACCCAATGAGTTCTGGGGCTCGCTCATGCTTTGCATGTGAGAGAGGTCTTATAGTCAATGGGTCTGCGACATTTAGATCCGTGTGCACTTTGCAAATCTCTATGTCAAACTGTAAACACTGCTACCACACTCCACTTGGTACTATTCCAAATGGCTGCTCCACTATACGTATCCAGATTGCTACTACGAGTCATCCAGATTGGTGTTAAAGCTTGCATCGATGTAACTCTTTACGGCAAACTCTTTATCACCTCCATAATCGAGAAACATCTCCTTAGTCTTTTAGTTACTAAGGATAATCTTGACCGTTGTCCAGTGATCCACTCCTGGGTCACTCTTGTACCCCTTGACGGACTAATGGTAAGGCACACACATGTGCGGTACACAGCTTGGCATACTGTACATAGCCTATGGCTAAGGCATAGGGGACGACGTTCGTCCTTACTCTTTCTTCTGCCGTGGTCGAGCTTTGAGTCTCACTCAACTTGACACCTTACAAATCAGGCGAGAACCCTTTCTCTGACTGATCCATTTTGAACTCTTTCAAAATCTTTGTCAAGGTATGTACTCATTGAAAGTCTCATCAAACATCTTGATCTATCTCTATAGATCTTGATGCTCAACAATTAGGTAGCTTTATCCAGGTCTTCCTTTGAAAAACTCTTTTCAAACACTCGTTTATGCTTTCCAGAAATTCTACATCATTTGCGATCAACAATATGTCAACCACATATGCTTACCAGAAACTCTATAGTTCTCCCACTCACTTTATTGTCAATACAAGTTTCTCATAAACTTTCTATAGACTCAAAAACTTTGATCACCTCATCAAAGTGTCTATTCCAACTCCGAGATGCTTGCTTCAGTTCGTAGAAGGATCACTGAAGCTTGCACACCTTTTAGCATCCTCACGACTGACAAAACCTTCTGGTTGTATCAGATACAACCTTTGCTCAAGTAGACCATTAAGGAAACTATGTTTTGACATCCATCTGCCATATTTCAGAATTGAAAAATGCAGCAACTACTAACATAATTCCAACAAACTTTAGCATCACTACGAGTGAGAAAGTCTCATCGTAGTCAACTCCTTGAACTTGCCAGAAACTTCTTTGTGACAAGTCGAGCTTTATAAATGGTGACATGCACCATCAGCGTCTGTCTTCATTTAAAGATCCATTTGTACTCAACGACCTGCCGTCCAACAAGTAAGTCTCCCAAAGTCTATACTTGGTTTTCATACATGGATCCTTTCTCGGATTTTATGGCATCTAACCATTTGTCGGAATCCGGCCCATCATTGCTTCTCCATAGTTCGTAGGTTCATTGTTGTCCAACAACATGACCTCCAAGACAGGGTTGTCGTACCGCTCAGGAGCAGTACACATCCTTGTCGACCTACGAGGTTCGATAGTAACTTGATATGAAGCTTCATGATCATCGTCATTTACTTCCTCTTCAACAAACGTAGGTGACACGGAAACATCTTTCTGTGCCGCGCTACTCTCTGGTTGAAACAAAGGTTCGACAACCTCATCAAGTTCTATCTTCTTCCCACTCAATTCTTTCAAGAGAAACTCTTTATCGAGAAACAACCCGTTTTAGCAACAAACACTTTATGCTTGGATCTGAGATAGAAGGTTCACCCAACTGTTCTTAGGTTATTCTATGAAGATGCATTTGTCCGCTTTGGGTTCGAGCTCATTAGGTGAACACATTTTTCACACAAGCATCGCAGACCCAAACATTAAGAAATGATAGCTTAGGTTTCTATCAAACCATAATTCACACGGTGTCTTCTCAACGGAATTGGATGGTGCCCAATCTAAAGTGAATGTAGTTGTCTCTAATGCATAACCCCAAAATTATAGTAGGAATAATGATAAGAGACATCATAGCAAGCACCATATCCAATAGAGCACGACTATGTCATTCGGGCACACCATCAAACTATGGTGTTCCAAGTGGCATGAGTTGTGAAACAACTTTCACATTGTCTTAAGTTGTATGCCAAACTCGTAACTCAGATATTCACCTCCACGATCATATCGCAGACATTTTTATCTTCTTGTCATGGTAATCTTAAACTTCACTCTGAATTTGCTTAAACCTTTCAAACGATTCAGACTTGTGTTTTATTGAGTAAATATACACTATATCTACTCAAATTATCAATGAAGTTAAGAAAATAACGATATCCACTGCACGCTACATGACTCATTGGATTGCATACATCAACATGTATCATTTCCAATAAATCACTTCCCCGCTTCATCAATCCAGAAAATGGGGTCCTTAGTCATCTTGCCAAAAAGGCATGGTTCGCATGTCTCAACCGATTCAAAATCGAATGAGTCCAAAGATCCATCGACATGGAGTTTCTTCATGCGCTTTATACCAATATGACATTTAGCGGCAGTGCCACAAGAATGTGGTACTATCATTATTAACTTTGCATCTTTGGCATCAATGTTATGAACATGTGTATTACTACGATCAAGATTTCAACAAACCATTCTCACTGGGTGCATGACCATTGAAGGTATTATTCATGTAAACAGAATAACCATTATTCTCTAATTTAAATGAATAACCGTGTTGCAATAAACACGATCTAATCAAATAACATTTATTTAGGTCTGTTAGTAATCCCGAAGGTAGAGAGAGCGTGCGATGTTGATCACATCAACTGTAACAGCCCGGGACCGACGCTCTAGAAGAGTTCCAGAAGATTCCCCTTTCTTTTCCGTTTTTGTCTGTGTTCCATTTTGGTTGTTGCATTCGTCATCGCATCATTCGCATCATCTGCATTGCATCATCGCCCGTTTTCGAAAACTTGCATTCGTTCGTAGTTGCCGGTTCTCTCCGTTCTTGCCATTGCCCGTTGAGACCAACCACACACGCACGCGCTCGCGGCATCTTTTAAATAAAACCATTTTTAAGCGCGCGCAAAAATATTCTAGAATCGAGTTGAAACTTGTCGTGCGGTCTTGTTATATCATAGGTAGACCGCCCGTCGATTTTCGTCGCGATCTGAGTTCGTTAGATACTCCATCGGTCAGTCGTATAAGTGAGGTTATCGGTTAACGTCGGACGTTCTCGGTGTTTTAAATCTCCGTGCCACGGGTCGCCACTCTCTCTCTCTATTCCCCATGTATTCCGTCTGCACAGAATCCGTAGCCCCATCCCTCCGCTTTCGGACATCGGACCGACACCCGACAGTCCGAAAACGGACAGTGCGTAAACCCAACCTTGAATCCCTATAAATAGCCCTCGGTTCCCATGCCCCCAAACCCTAGCGCAGTCCCCAGCCTTCTCCCTCCTCCAGCCAGCCCGCCAAGCCCATCTGGAGGCCCGAGAAAGCCCATCTGGGCCTGTCCCGAGCTCTCCCGAGCTCATCCATGGATAAGGTCGCAACTCCTCCCGTCCCCATGGCCGGCCAGCTCGCCGGAGATCGCCGCAGCTCCTTCCCTTCTCTTCCTCCCTCTCCCTCCTCCTTCCTCTAGCCCCAGCCAGCTCACCCCCGAGCTCCTGTCTCGCAGGTAGCTGAATGGCTGCCGCCGCATGGAGCTTCGCTGGCCTCGCCTCCGCCGCCCCAAGCGCCGCCGCCGGTCCTCCCTCCGGCCGGGAACGGGTCCGGTCGGCCCTGCCCCGACCTCCTCCGGCCTCCCTCGGGTCTGCCCTGGCCGCCCCTCGCCTTCCCCATGGCTGCGTGCTCCCGCTCGGGAGGAGCACGAGCGCTCCAGTCCCATTCCTGGTTCCTGTACCGTGGTACGGGATCGGCCCGGTCTGGCCCATCTTCCCGCCCAGTTCCTGTGCCGCCTAGTTCCTGTGTCGTGGTACATCTTCGCCCCTGCATCCTGTGCCATGGTCCATGTTGATCCAATGTGAGCCCTCCCCTTTTTTTCAGGTTATAATTGCGGGTTTAATCGTTGTAGATTATTAACCGTGCGTCGGATGTAAATATTTTCAACATGAAACTTGCCTAGAATTATTTGTAGGGTATTTATATGCCATTTGCATCCATGTTACAATTATTTAACATGTCATTTTTTTCTGTTATTGCATCATTTGTCATAATATTGCATTGTCATATTTAATTATCGTGCATCGGAATTAATCCAACTACATAATAAAATTGTTCATCTCATTGTCATCGCATTCTCATGCATGGGATAAATGTTGGCATGTCATTTGCATTTACAAATTGCTTTAACATGATTAGGCCTAATACCCTCATATTTAATAGTGATTAATTTTCTACATTAACCTAATCATATTATATATGTTTTCGGGGTAGAAAAATCCATTGGTTTTATCGGCACATTTAGTTTTGCCATTTGAGCATGTTATGTGCATGTCATTCATGCCGTGATGCCCTTTTGTCATTTTCGTAGGATTTAATCCGGGCATGATATGAATTGAGTTTCAACATGTAAGTTGCTCTTGGATATGTGTCCTAGCCCATGGACATTTTCTTTGTCATAGAAATGCATGTATAGGTGTTGTTTTGATGTTGTCAACTTGCTATAAAAATCTGGCATTTTGAGGGTCCTAAATATTTCTAGGTCTGGAATCTGTTATATTTTGTTGCTGTCTTGCCATGTGATTTGCATGTGATTTGCTAGTGGTCCTAAATATGTTTAAATCAGATCTGGACCAAATTCATAATTAACACATGCGGTCATTTCGGAAATGCTATAAGTTGTTTCCGACCTCATTTAAAATGCCATGATAAGCCTCTAACCCCTCCACATTCCAGCAAAACATTGTTTGTCTATGTTACCGCTTGCTTAGACCTTCTTATAGCGTTGCTAGCTGTAGGTGCAATTGCTTCCATGTGTCAACATGGACCTTCTGTTGTTATATCACAATATTGCTGCTATTTAATTTAATGCACATATACACTTGGTAAAGGGTGGAAGGCTTGGCCTTTTGCTTGGTGATTTGTTCCACTCTTGCCGCCCCTAGTTACTTGTGAACCGGTGTTATGTTCCATAAAAGAGCGCTCCTAACATGCTCGGGGTTGTTATGGGGACCCCCTTGATTTCCAGGTTAGATTAAAACTTGTCTGGCAAGGCCCAACTTTGGTACTACATTTTCCCATCATAATAAAACTGATCACCTTATTAAAGCATAGAGGGTCGCCCCCTCGTGGATTAATTTAGCATAATACAGGGGGGCCAGTGCTGCTGGTGCTGGTCCAAACTAGAGCACCGTGCGGTCCACATGGGGCAACTCGGGACTTCAGTTACTGTACGCGTAGCTCATCCGCCGTGTCCTGAGAACGAGATACGCGGCTCCTATCGGGATTGTCGACACATCAGGAGGCCTTGTTGGACTTGTTTTACCTTTCTCGAATGTCTTTAGTGAGGAACTCTGATTTTCTTCGGGTTATCTCGAGGTGACAGATTTCCTTTGGAATTGCCTAGGATGATCACGAGATCCGTGGTTGAGGTTATTCCCGCTGCGTGTGGTTAATTTATGATGGATGAGTTGGAGCACCACTATAGGGTTAAATCTTTTCGAGAAGCCGGGCCCGCGGTTATGTGGCCAACTTGGATACTTCGTTTAACACCCGGTCAAAGCAAACTTGAAGTAACTCTAATAAAATACACCAACTGTGTACGTAACCGTGACTGTCTCTTGTCGTGAGTTCTTATCCGAAAGAGAACACGGTGGGGTTATGTTTGACGTAAGTAGGTGTTCAGGATTAGTTAGTGATCATTACTAGTTCACGTCCGTTATGCGTAGACCACCATACTTTACTTCCTGTACTCGTAAGTTAGCCACTCAATAATACTTAGTCGCTTGCTGCAGCCTCACCACTTAACCATGCCTCACCTATTAAGCTTTAATAGTCTTGATACCCTTGGAAATGAGATTGTTGAGTCCCTGTGGCTCACAGATTGCTACAACACCAGTTTTAGGTACAGGTAATGTGATGATTTGACGTGAGCGCGTTGCTTGATCTGATTTGGAGTTCTTCTTCTTGTTCTTCTTCAATCTTGGATGGATTCTAGGCGGCAGCCTGGGATAGCAAGGGTGGATGTCATTTTATCATTTGATTTCGTCCGTAGTCGGACCCTGCTCTTATGTATGATGTTTGAGATGTTATTGTATTGACGTGACTCTGATGTAGCTTGTGGCGACTGTAAGCCAATTCCATATACTCATCTCTTCAGTACATGTACTTGTAAAGATATCCATTCTTGTGAACGCATCGAGATGCGCTTCTATCCCTGTCGAGGCCCTCGTGCCCAAATAAGGATAGGACCGCATCTTGGGTGTGACATCAACCTTGGAAACATTTCCAACACACATCGTCACCTCACCCTCAGCTAGTTCTCCGTTTCTTCCGCAACTTTTATTTCGAGTTACTAACATTTAGCAACCGAACCGGTATGGAATACCCTGGTGCTACTAGAAGTACTAGTAAGGCACACACCAACAACACGTATATCAAATATACTTCTCTCGACGTTGCCAGCCTTCTTATCTACCAAGTATCTAGGGTTGTACCGTTTCAGCGACCTCTCTCCTCATAATCGAAGCACTTAGTCTCGGGTTTGGGTTCAACTCTGGTTTGCTTCACTGGAGCAGCAATTGACTTGCCATCCATGAAGTTTTCCTCTTTGCCCTTGCCCTTCTCGAAACTAGTGGTTTTACTAACCATCAACACTTGATGCTCCTTCTTGATAACTACCTTCGCGGTGTCAAACATCGCGAACAACTTAGGAATCATTATTTCTATCCCGGGCAATTTATAGTTCATCACCAAGTTCTAGTAGCTTAGTGACAGTGACTTGAAGAACTATGTCAATCACTATCTTATCTGGAAGATCAACTCCCACTCGGTTCAAGCGGTTGTAGTACCCAGACAATCTGAGTACATGCTCAACGATTGAGCTATTCTCCTTCATCTTATAGGCAAAGAATCTTGTTTGATATCTCATATCTCGTAACACGGGCACGAGCCTAAGGTCACAATCTGAGCTCTTAGAACATCTCATATGTTCTGTGATGTTCAAAACGTTTCGGAGCCTCAATTCTAAGCCGTAATGCATGACGCACTTAACTATCAAGTAGTCATCGGAACGTGCCTTTCAGATGTTCACAACATCTACAGACGATGCCACAGGGGGTGGCGCACCGAGCGGTGCATTAAGGACATAAGCCTTCTGTGCAGCAACGAGGACAATCCTCAGATCATGGACCCAGTCCGCATTATTGCAACCATCATATTTCAACTCTATTTCTCTAGGAACATATAAAAATTCAAGGGAGCTACAGCGCGAGCTAGTAATCCACAACATAATTTGCAAATACACTACTGACTAAGTTCATGATAATGAGTTCAATTAATCATATTACTTAAGAACTCCCACTCAAATGAATATCCCTCCGGTCATTCGAGTGATACATGATCCAAATTTACCAACTCAAGTCTGATCATCACGTGAGTTGAGGTGGCTGCAATGGTGAACATCATCATGTTGATCATATCTACTATATGACTCATGTTCGACCTTTTGGTCTCTAGTGTTCTGAGGCCATGTCTGTACATGCTAGGCTCATCAAGTTTAACCCGAGTGTTCTGCATGTGCCACACTGGCTTGCACCCGTTGTATGTGAATGTAGAGTCTATCACACCCGATCATCACGTGGTGTCTCAACACGACAAACTTTTGCAATGGTGCACACTCGGGGAGAACACAATTTAACTTGAAATTAAGTGAGGAATCACCTTATAATGCTACCATCGTCCTAAGCAAAACAAGGTGCATAAAAGGTTTAACATCACATGCAAATCATAAGTGACATGATATGGCCATGAACTTGTGCTTTTGATCTCCATCTAGAAAGCACCGGCATGATCTCCATCGTCACCGGCATGACACCATGATCTCCATCATCTTGATCTCCATCAACGTGTCACCATCGGGGTTGTCACGCCCAACATGCTTCTAGTACTATTGCTATCGTAGTGATAAAGTAAAGCATTACATAGCGTTTAATGATTGACACGCAGGTCATACAATAATTAAAGACAACCCTATGGCTCCTGCCGGTTGCCGTACTCATCGACATGAAAGTCATGAAATTCTATACATCACATGATCATCTCATACATCACATATATCACATCATGTAATTGACCATATCACATCACAACATACCCTGCAAAAACAAGTTAGACGTCCTCTAATTGTTGTTGCATTTTTAACGTGGCTGGTACGGGTATCTAGCAAGAACGATTATCACCTACGCATAAACCACAATGGTGATACATAATTTGCTTTTCAACCTTCTCAAGGAACGCCTTTGCCGAATCCGATCCAACTAAAGTGAGAGAAACTGTCACCCGCAAGCCATCTAGGCAACAAGTTGCATCGAGGGAACCGGTCTCTCGTAAGCGTATGAGTAATGTTGGTCCGGGCCGCTTCATCTCACAATACCGCTGAACCAAATACGACCAAGGTAGGAAGCAATCTAACCATCAAGGCCCACAAACCTTTTGTGTTCTACTCGAGATCTCATCTACACATAGACCTAGCTCATGATGCCACTGGTGGGGAATGTTGCATGGGAAACAAAAAATTTCCTATGCACATGCAAGATCTATCCATGGTGATGAGCATCTACGAGAGGGAGAGTGGATCTACATGTTGGAAATATGCCCTAGAGGCAATAATAAATTAGTTATTATCATATTTCCTTGTTTATGATAATAGTTTATTATCCATGCTATAAATTGTATTGATCAGAGACTTAGATGCATGTGTGGATACATAGACAAAACCATGTCCCTAGTATGCATCTAATGGACTAGCTCGTTGATCAAAGATGGTTAAGGTTTCCTAGCCATGGACATGAGATGTCATTTGATAATGGGGTCACATCATTAGGAGAATGATGTGATGGACAAGACCCAAACTACAAACGTAGCATATGATCGTGTCAGTTTATTGCTACTGTTTTCTACATGTCAAGTATACGTTCCTATGACCATGAGATCATGCAACTCACAGACATCGGAGGAGTTCCTTGTGTGTATCAAACGTCGCAACGTAACTGGGTGACTCTTGGGTTGCTCTACAGGTATCTCCGAGGGTGTCTGTTGAGTTGGCATGGATCAAGACTGGGATTTGTTACTCCGTGTGACGGAGAGGTATCTCGGGGCCCACTCAGTAATACAACATCACAATGAGCCTTGCAAGCAATGTGACTAATTGTTAGTTGCGGGATCTAGTATTACGGAACGAGTAAAGAGACTTGCAGGTAACGAGGTTGAACTAGGTATGGAGATACCGACAATCGAATCTCGGGCAAGTAACATACCGAAGAACAAAGGGAACATCATACGTGATTAACTGAATCCTTGACATAGCGGTTCGACCCATAAAGATCTTCGTAGAATATGTAGGAACCAATGTGGATATCCAGGTCCCGCCATTGGTTATTAACCGTAGAGATGTCTCGGTCATGTCTACATAGTTCTCGAACCTGCAGGGTCTGCACACTTAAGGTTTGGTGACGTTTCGGTTGTATAGAGTTATGTATGGTGGTGACCGAAGTTTGTTCGGAGTCCTGATGAGATCCTACACGTCATGAGGAGCTCCGGAATGGTCCGGAGGTAAAGATTCATATATAGGAAGTCCTGTTTTGGTCGTCGGAAAAGTTCCGGCTTATCGGTAGTGTAGCGGGAGTGCCGGTAGTGTACCGGGAGACCTCCGGAAGGGGTATTTCGACCTAAGAGGCTTCATGGGCTGTGGGAATGTATTAACCAGCCCTTAGTGGGCTGGTGGAACCTCCAGATAAAGCCCATGTGGCTGGAAGAAAGAAACCCAAAGGAAAAAGGTGGAAAAAAGGCAAAAAGGAAGAGTCCTAGTCCTACTAGGAGTGGAGGAGGAGAGTCCTCCTCCACCTCCCACTTTGGTCGGCCCAAGGGCTGGCTTTTTGGCAGCCAAGCCTCCTCCTCCTCTCCTCCTATATATAGTAGAGGATTTTAGGGTTTTGGCACAGAATTTTCAGCCACGTGCAAACCCTAATCTCTAGTGCATAGTTTCTCCTCTAGATCGGTTTTCTGCAGTGCTTAGGCGAAGCCCTGCCGAAATTGCTCCACCACCATCTCCGGAGCACCGTTAGGCTGCCAGACAACTCTTCCTCCTCTCCACTTTCTCTTGCTAGATCAAGACGGTGGTGATCGTCATCAAGCTGCACGTGTGCTGAACGCGGAGGTGCCGTCCGTTCGGTACTAGATCAGAAGGATCGTGATCAAGGCCACGAGACGATCATGATTTGATCGCGGGACGGATCGTGACGAGATCGCGGGACGGATCGTGATGAGTTCATGGATGGATCATGATTGGATCGCGGGACGGTTCGTGATGAGATCGTGGGACACTCGGCGATTTGGATCGCGAAGATGTTCGACTACACCAACCGCGTTTCTTAACGCTTCCCGCTTAGCGATCTACAAGGGTATGTAGATCCACTCTCCCTCTCGTAGATGCTCATCACCATGGATAGATCTTCATGTGCGTAGGAAAATTTTTGTTTCCCATGCAACGTTTCCCAACACTACATACCCTTGTAGATCGCTAAGCGGGAAGCGTTAAGAAACGCGGTTGGTGTAGTCGAACATCTTCACGATCCAAATCTCCGAGCGTCCCGCGATCACATCATGATCCGTCCCACAATCCAATGATGATCTGTCTCGCGAACTCATCATGATCCGTCCCGCAATCTCATCACAATCCGTCCCACGATCTCATCACGATCCGTCCGTGAACTCATCACGATCCATCCCGCGAACTCATCACGATCCATCCCGCGAACTCATCACGAACCGTCTCGCGATCTTGATCACGGTCCTTCCGATCTAGCGTCGAACAGACGACACCTCTGCATTCAGCACACGTGCAGCTTGATGACGATCTCCATCGTGTTGATCCAGCAAGAGGAAGTGGAGAGGAAGAAGAGTTCACCGCAGCGTGACGGCGCTCCGGCGATGGTGGTGGAGCAATTCCAGCAGGGCTTCGCCTTAGCACTGCAGAAATCCGATCTAGAGGAGCACCGGTGGAATGGGTAGCACGTGGCCATAATATCAGGTGCAAAACACCAAATACCACAAGTATATATAGGATGGAGGGAGGAGGAGGGCTGGCGCAAGGGCCAAGGCCCCATAGGGTCGGCCGACTCCACTAGGATTGGAGGAGAGATCCTAGTGGGACTAGGATTCGTCCCCTTTTGTTCCTTTTTCCACCATTTCCTATTGGGTTTTCTTCTCCAGCCACATGGGCCTTGTGTGGGATTTTCCACCAGCCCACTAAGGGCTGATATTCACTCTCCCACAGCCCATTAAGCCTCTTGGTTTGAAATACCTCTCCCGATGGTCCCCCGATACACTACCGGCACTCCCGATACACTACCGATCAGCCGAAACTTTTCCGGCAACCAAAATAGGACTTCCTATAAATGAATCTTTACCTCTGGACCATTCCGGAGCTCCTCGTGACGTCCGGGATCTCATCCGGGACTCCGAGAAACCTTCGGTCACCACCATACATAACTCTATACTATTGAAACGTCACCAAACCTTAAGTGTGCAGACCCTACGGGTTCGAGAACTATGTAGACATCACCGAGACACCTCTATGGTCAATAACCAATAGCGGGACCTAGATGCCCATATTGGTTCCTACATATTCTACGAAGATCTTTATCGGTCGAACCTCTATGTCAAGGATTCAGTTAATCCCGTATGATGTTCCCTTTGTTCTTCGGTATGTTACTTGCCGGAGATTCGATCGTCAGTATCTCCATACCTAGTTCAACCTCGTTACCGGCAAGTCTCTTTACTCGTTCCGTAATACAAGATCCCGTTACTAAGACTTAGTCACATTGCTTGCAAGGCTCCTTGTGATGTTGTATTACCGAGTGGGCCCTGAGATACCTCTCTGTCACACAGAGTAACAAATCCTAGTCTCGATCCATGCCAACTCAACAGACACCCTCGGAGATACCTGTAGAGCACCTTTATAGTCACCCAGTTACGTTGCGACATTTGATACACACAAAGCACTCCTTCGATGTCTGTGAGTTGCATGATCTCATGGTCATAGAACATATACTTGACATGCAGAAAACAGTAGCAATTAACTGACACGATCATATGCTACGTTTGTAGTTTGGGTCTTGTCCATCACATCATTCTCCTAATGACGTGATCCCGTTACCAAATGACATCTCATGTCCATGACTAGGAAACCATAGCCATCTTTTGATCAACGAGCTAGTCTATTAGAGGCATACTAGGGACATGGTGTTATCTATGTATCCACACATGTATCTGAGTTTCCGATCAACACAATTATAGCATGGATGATAAACGATTATCATGAACAAGGAAATATGATAATAACTAATTTATTATTGCCTCTAGGGCATATTTCCAACACCTCACTCACTATACCATCTTCAGGTTGGTTCCCATTGGGAATTGGCGAGTGCAAGTTTGTCCATTCCTGCATAATTCCAACAAGGAAGTCAGTCTAAAAAATCAATGTATATCACTCAACAATACAAGTACTTCAGTCGACAAAGTGCAACTTACAAGATGCTTTGGCGGGTTCTCGGCTGAGTAAGGTAGGATCCTCTTGGCTCCCACGGGGTTGTCGCATGCCCCGGTGATGATGCGAAGCCACTGCTCGACAGTCTTTTGCGGAACCTCCTCTGGATGCATCCTGGTCGAGTCCTCTAGGCCCGCATAATGACACATGGTGTGATCTCTGGCTTGGAGAGGCTGAATCCATCGACTGAGAAAAGTCTCTAACAGATCCAGGCCAGACACTCCACCCGGACCAATTTCACCATGGCATCCACCAAGGTCACCATCTGATCCTGTTCCTATTCAGTCACCTTTAGGGACTTGGGGGCAGCTGGGCGGTCAGATCTGTAGGGGGAAGGCCAGTCGACATGTTGGGTGAACCTACATCCTTGCAATAGAACCAAGTCGACTGCCAGCCTCTAACGGATTCAAGGAAATTCATGGCAGGGAAAGAACGTTGTGCTCTCTTCTGAAGCCCCAAACCCCCACATAGCTGCAATACATGAGATTTTCCATCCGACGGGTCTGCTTTCTTCACCGTTTGAGATCTAATCGTAAAAATGTGCTTAAAGAGTCCCCAGTGGGGAGGACACCCCAGGAAGCACTCGCACAAAGTTACGAACGCCGACAAGTATGCGATGGTATTCGGTGGGAAATGATGCAGCTGAGCTCCAAAGAAATTCAGGAGCCCTCTAAAGAACGGATGAAGGGGCATGGAGAAACCTCTTTCGACATGGGAGAGGAGGAGGACTCGCTCCCCGTCGCGTGGATCCGGCTCGCGCTCTCCCTCCGGCAACCTCCAAGCTCCTTCTTCCACGAGCCCATCGGAAACCAAGACGTTGATGTCCTCGTGGGTGACCACCGAAGGGAGGAAGTCACCCTGCATCCATCCCGGTGGCACGGTGAACCGTGCGGTCGAGGGCTTCTTGCCCTTGACATTTGTCGCCCCCTTCTTGGCCCGCTCCATCTTCTCCGTCGTGTTCTTTATCATCGGTGTGGCGGCTCTCGTGAGGGAGGAACGGAGTGGGGCGCTGGAGGCAGAGGAGGCAGAGGAAAGGAGAAAGAATGGGCAGAGATACTGTGCAAATCGTGGCGCGCGGAGCTTTATACTCTGCCGAGTGGCCGGCTGACTAGTGGGCCCGCGAGATCACCGCACACGCCAACCGCTGACGGCGCCGAGTACATGGCGATATGATTGGCGCGAGAATCAAGGCGTCGTGCCTCCACTTGCCCTGATCGTGGCGTCATCATCGCACGCGTGCGTGCTTCCCATATTTTCATATCCCGCAAAATCTGGGTCTGACAGACCGACCCGTCACCTCCAAAGATGTTTTCAGTTCACTCGGAGCAAAATAGGCATTGAACATCCACTCTGACACTTTCAAGGTTAAATGGATCCGGGCGAATGGAGAAGAGTTCAATCGACGCAAGTTTTGTTGAAGCCCCGAATATCATTCAGAAGATTTGGCGTGTCGATCCTGAATTGACATCAATGCTCAGAAGTTCAATCGACACAAGTTTCGTTGAAGCCCCGAATATCATTTGGTAGATTTGATGCCTTAATTCGACTCTGGCATTAATACCCCCATTTCACCACTCGAACCCGGATCCATTCGGGGGCTAATGACGAGGATATGTACCTAGGGTAGGGTCCTAGGCAAGGCCTACATACCCTACCTAAGGACACTACATTGGAGGACTTGAAGATCAAGCGTAAGCTTCCGACTGGATTCCATGAGACTTTCAAGTCACTTGATGGGCTATCCACTCGGAGACTCCTTCCTTCACTCGGCAGTCGCGTGTCACTCGGAAGACCTCGTTCTCACTCGACACCAAAAGACTAGGAGCCATCATCAAGAGCCAACGGGCAGACGTTGGTTCAATCGTCATTAATAGCTTTTATTACGTACGTTACCAGTAACGGCAGACTTTAACCCGACGATCGGACCCTTAGATGCTGGGTAATTATGAGGGGCAGCGAATTCTATATAAGCCGCCCCTCCCCTCCTGCACAAGGGTTCGCAACCATTGTAATCTCAATATTCCACACGACATCAGCTCCTGAGCACTGAGACGTAGGGCAGTTACCTCCACGAGAGGGGCCTGAACTCATACATCCGTGTGTACATCCTTGCCATATCTAGGACTCTGCCCTCTCCTTACGTACCCCTACTATCTACTGTCAGTCTCGTTCCCACGACATATAGTGATTTGTGGGTTTTAGTTTGTATGTGGTAGTTTATTTCGTTTATGCAATTTGAGCTAGAATTAACTTCTTACTTTGCATTTGTAGGTGTGGTTTACTTAGTGCCTTCCCGCCCCGTCCTAACCATCGTCGATCGCCCGCACCATCCCGTTGCCGGCACCACCTTGGTGAGCCTCTTGTTCTTATCCTTTTTATAAAAAATCATGTTTGTAAGATTTAGCTAGTTACTTGTATAGTTTTCTTACATATATGGTTGTTTGTTATACATAGTGTCATGGTTTTGATATCCGTCCCCGTCGGCCCTCGTCTGGTTTATGATTCAGATGTGGTACATACTCTCTTTTATAACTCTTTGTTACATTTCGTGTTTATGACAATTATGCCCATCAAGTTGACATAGATATTTTTTATCTAGGAGGGATGTGAACCGGAAATTCCAACCGACATAGATATTCTTGTCTAGAAGTTAAATTTAGTTGAAAAAGAAAACGAGTATTTGAAAGAAAAATTGAAAAGAGTTGAAGAAGAGAAGATGAAACTGGAGTTGTATGTTGCCGATGTCGTCAATGATCACAAGATCAAGATGGATGCAATGTGCTTGAAGATTAGAAAATTTAAAATATATGCCATTGATAGTGAGGCTTGGTATCACTATGTTGTTGGATCAATTGTTACCTTAGTTGCGATGTTGATCACATTTTTTGTTGCATTTAAATGCTTTAGCTAGAGAGTTTGTATGTTGTTTTATGATAACAAGTGTGTATGACCTTTATGTATGAACTTGTATTAATTTGGTTTTTTCGGTGTTGTGTAATGAAGATGAGCCAGCAATGGATGTACGATGATCTATGCTCTCCCCAGTTCGTTAATGGCGTGCATACTTTTGTGGTTGCGGCCAAGGCAAACAAGAGGGAGGATGGTTTTATGCATTGTCCATGTGCTGGCTATAAGAATGATTGAAATTACTATAACTCAAGAACCATTCACGTCCACCTGTTTGAGTCTTGTTTCATGTCCGGCTATAACTGTGGGACCAAGTATAGAGAAAGAGGGGTCCTAATAGAACAGAATGGAGAAGAAGAGGATGATGACAACTATCCTGGCCACAGGTTCCATGAATATGATGGTACGACAATGGGGGAAGAAGCTGAGCCGGCAATGCGGGAAGGAGCTGAAGGAGAGGCATCAGATGAGCCCACTGATGATCTTGGTCAGGCCATTTCCGATGCAAACAGAAACTGTGCAAGTGAAAAGGAGAAGCTGAAGTTGTAACACATGTTAGAGGATCACAAAAAATGGTTCTACCCATTTTGCGAAGATGACAAGAAAAAGTTGGGTACCACACTAGAAATGTTGCAATGGAAGGCAGAGAATGGTGTATCTGACAAGTCATTTGAAAAGTTGGCGATAATGTTAAAGAAGAAGCTACCAAAGGACAACGAATTGCCTGAGAGTACGTACGAATCAAAGAAGCTTGTCTGCCCTCCAGGCTTAGAGGTGGAGAAGATACATGCATGACCTAATGACTGCATCCTCTACCGCGGTGAGTACGAGGATTTGAATGCATGCCCGGTATGTTGTGCATTGTGCTATAAGATCATGCACGATGACCCTGGTGATTTTGAGGGCGAGCGCCCCAGGAAGAAGATTCCTGCCAAGGTGATGTGGTATGCTCCTAGAATACCACGGTTGAAACGTTTGTTCCAAGACAAAGAGCATGCCAAGTTGATGCGATGGCACAACGAAGACCGTAAGAAAGATGGGAAGTTGAGAGTACCCACTGACGGATTGCAGTGGAGAAAAATTGAGAGAAAGTGGAAGGACTTTGCAAAGGACGCAAGGAACGTATGGTGTGGTTTAATTGCAGATGGCATTAATCCTTTTAGGGAGCAGAACGACAATCATAGCACACGGCCTGTGACTCTATGTATCTATAACCTTCCTCCTTGGTTGTGCATGAACCGGAAGTTCATTATGATGCCAGTGCTCATCCAAGGCCCCAAGCAACCCGGCAACGACATTGATGTGTACCTAAGGCCATTCGTTGAAGAACTTTTACAGCTGTAGACTGGAAAAGGTGTATGTGCATGGGATGCGAAAGAACAGGAGGAATTTGACCTACATGTGTTGTTGTTTGTAACCATCAATGGTTGGCCTGCTCTCAGTAACCTTTTAGGACACACAAACTAGGGATACCACGCATGCACGCATTGTTTAGATGATACCGACAGTATATATTTGGATAAATGTAAGAAAAATGTGTATCTGGGGCATCGTTGATTTCTTCAGAGCAGGCATCCCGTATGAAAGAAAGGCAAGAATTTCAAAGGTGAGGCAGATCACCGGAAGAAGCCTCGCCACCGTACGGGTGATGATATACTTGATATGGTCAAGGATTTAAAAGTAATCTTTGGAAAGGGTCCTGGCGCACAATCTATTCCGAATGACGCTGAGAAACGTGCACCCATGTGGAAGAAGAAATCTATATTTTGGGACCTACCCTATTGGAAAGACCTCAAGGTCCTCTCTGCAATCGATGTGATGCACGTGAAGAAGAATCTTTGCGTGAATCTGCTAGGCTTCTTGGGCGTGTATGGGAAGACAAAAGATACGCTGGAGACACGGGAGGACTAATAATGTATGCACGGAGAAGACGACATGGATCCAAAGCAGTTTCAGGGTCATGCCAGCTACGCTCTTACCAAAGAAGAGAAGGAAATCTTCTTCGAATGCGTGCTCAGTATGAAGGTCCCGCCTAGCTTCTTGTTGAATATAAAGGGGATAATAAATATGGTAGAGAAAAAGTTCCAGAACCTAAAGTCTCATGACTGCCACGTGATTATGACGCAACTGCTTCCGGTTACATTGAGGGGGCTTCTATCGAAAAATGTTCGATTAGCTATTGTGATGCTATGTGCATTCTTGAATCCAATCTCTCAGAAGGTAAGCGATCAAGAAATCGTACCAAGGTTAGAGAATGATTTTGTGCAATGTCTTGTCAGTTTCGAGTTGGTGTTCCCATTATCCTTCTTCAATATCATGAGGCACGTCCTAGTTCACCTAGTCGAGGAGATTGCCATTCTAGGTCCTGTATTTGTACACAATATGTTCCCCTTTGAGAGGTTCATGGGAGTCTTAAATAAATATGTTCATAATTGTGCTAGGCCAGAAGGAAGCATCTCCATGGGCCATGAAACAGAGGAGGTCATTGAGTTTTGTGTTGACTTTATTCCTGACATTGAGCCGATTGGTGTTCCTAAATCGCGGCATGAGCACAGACAGGGTGGAAAAGGCACGCTAGGAAAGAATTCACTAATATGCTGGGACAGGCATTCTTTGGCGCGATCACACTACATAGTTCTACAAAGTTCTGCCTTGGTGGCTTCGTATATCGAGCAACACAAGAATATTGCACGCTCCAAACACCCGGAGCAGTCTGACGACTGGATTACACATCAACAAATGGTGACTTTTGCTGGTTGGTTGCAGACATGTCTCATGCATGATGACACTATTGAAGATGACCTATAGTTGTTGTCCAAGTTACCATCTTCGACTATATTGACTTTCAAAGGGTATGCGATAAATGGGAAAACATTTTACACGATCGCCCAAGATAAAAAGAGCGTCAACCAAAACAGTGGTGTCCGCTTTGATGCAGCAAACAGCAATGGGCCAAAGGACACATATTATGGTTACATATAGGAGATATGGGAACTTGACTATGTACATTGTTTGAATGTCCCTTCGTTTAGGTGCAAATGGGTCAATCTGATAGGAGGCGGGGTAAAGGAAGACCCATAGTACGGAATAACAATAGTGGATCTCAACAATCTTGGGTACGTAGGCGAACCATTCGTCCTAGCCAATGACGTGGCACATGTTTTCTATGTGAAGGACATGTCTACCAAGCCAAGAAAAATAAAAGATCAGGAAGCAAATACATCATACGATGAGACAAAGCGCCACATAGTTCTTTCAGGGAAAAGAAACATCGTGAGATTGGAGGAAAAAATAGACATGTCAGAAGATTATGAAAAGTTTCATGAAATTGCTCGCTTCATAGTGATTGTTGACCCGAGCATCAAGTTAAACGATGAAGATTGTCCATGGTTATGAAGTAAAGGGACACACGCGAAGAAAAAGTTTTATACCCAAAGATCCCACTCTAGGATGTGACCGGCTTCACTAGTTAGTTTCCGGACTTATATATCTAAAAAGTCCCACTTTGGAGAAACCGGAGGGAATGTTTGTAATAGTGATGTAATTATGTGTTTTGTGCATTCTGTATGCACCATTCGAAGCCAGGCCATCAATTTTCAACCCTTTCTGACTTCATTTGCTATTTTTCATGCATTTACTGATTTTTTGAGCTAAACGACCCTGAACTTGATAAGCACTACAAATGAACTCTGAAAAGGTTGAAATTTGGCATGGTATCATCATTTCACCCACATAGCATGTGCTAAAAAGTTGAGAGGGTTATGGCAAAAACTGGACGCACTTCGTGTACAAAATGGGCAATCTCTTTTGAAGTACCAAGGTTTCAGACGAAAACTCGTGTGTTACAAATGCATTTCATTTTTTAAATTATTTCAACTCCAGACTTTTTGTGCGTTCAGTATGCACCATTCGAAGCCACATCATCAATTTTCAACCCTTTCTGACTTCATTTGCTATTTTTCATGCATTTACTGATTTTTTTGAGCTAAATGACCCTGAAATTGATAAGCACTACCAATGAACTCTGAAAAGGTTGAAAGTTGGCATGGTATCATCATTTCACCCACATAGCATGTGCTAATAGTTGATGGGGTTACGGCAAAAACTGGACAAACTTCGTGTACAAAATGGGCAATCTCTTTCGAAGTATCACACTTTCGAACGAAAAATCATCTGTTACAAAGGCATTTCATTTTTAAATAACCTAAGAATTAACAAATTGAATATAATGGTAAAACACACTAATATTAAACGACAGAAAAAAATCACGGGAAAATCTATTTTTGAAGTGAAGTTATTCACAAACTAGTGATTCAGACAAATTTCAAATAATTCAAATTTAAACTATTCAAATTTGAAAACTATTAGCACTAACAGAAAGTTTATAATTTTTTTACCTAAAGAAAAAGATTCACAAAAAATATATTTAAATAAAGAAAAAGATTCACTCAGAAACAAAAGAAAATAAATAAAACAAAAAACAAAAAATATTAAAAAAACCCGCTTACTGGGACGCCACGGCATGCATACGACTAGAAACCTGAACTCTAGGTGGGCCAAAATGCAGGCTCGTATGGCCCAGTAGGCCCAAGGGGAGAGAGAGGTGCGGTAGGCCTAGAAGGCCTTCATATTAGAGAGGAGCTCGACATGGTAGCCGCGGTGGGTTTATAAACCGGTCCGAGCTCTTCTCGACTAGCGAGGTGGGACTAAACATCCACCCTGACGCGCGTCGGGCACACAACCCTTTAGTCGCGGTTGTGGGCTCCAACCGCGACTAAAGGCCCCGCTTTAGTCGCGGTTGGAGCCACCAAGCGCGACTAAAGGTGAATTTAATCCAGCCCAAGCGACGGGAAGCCAGACCTTTAGTGGCGGTTGGTGGCTCCAACCGCTATTAAAGGGGGTCTTTCATCACGGTTGGAGCCACCAACCGCGGCTAAAGGGTCCTCTATATATACCACACTTATGAAAATTTCCCCAAATCCAGCATTTCGTCCGTCCGCGCACGCCCCTGTCCCTCGTCGTCCCCGTCCGTCCGTCCGCGTCTCGCCGCACCTTGATGCCACCATCCGTCCGCGCAGCCGCACCTAGATGCCGCCGTCCGTCTGCATCGCCGGACCTCAACGTCATGGTTGTCGCGCCCGTGTACCTAGCCATCGCCGTCTGTCCGTGCCCCATCCGCACCTCGATGTTGCCATCACCGTCACCGCCCCCGCACCTCGTCGTTGCCGTTGCTGCCCCTCCTCAACCTCTAGTCGATCCCGCACACACACACACACATGCATGAACACACACACACATATGTTCTATAATTAGTGTTTAATTAGTATATAGTTTTTTATATAATGTTGTTTTTCTATTTTTTAATGGATGTATAGAAGTATATATGCTTAATTAGTGTTTAATTAGTATAGATTTTTTATATAATGTCGCTTTTTTGTTTTTAATGGATGTATATAAGTAGATATGCTTAATTGGTGTTTCTTTTTCTATTTTGTAATGGATGTGTAGAAGTATATATACTTAATCTGCATATTAAAATGTTGCATAGGAAATTATAATTGATAAATTTTTCAGAATTTTTTATTGAGAAAGGAATATTATTAGGGTAGTTATAACCTGGGAACGGGACATTATAATTGAAAAGATGACATTTTGCTCAAAATTTCCTAATAAAATGACATTGTATATATAGGAATTGTTTTTCATAAGAATTTTTTCTCGGAGTCAACGATGCCCAGTCCGCATCCTCGTCGTCGACTCGTTCGCGATGACATCGTGCTTCAGAGGGGCAACGTTTGGGACTGGGCTCCGTCGGGCTGGCACTGGGAGGTGCTATCTTCAGGGGCGCGCAGCTTGGTGAGGAACCCGACCCCGGGTTCTGTCTTCGACCCGAAGCTTCTTTGGTGGCGTTCGCATGGGCCAGTTTCGGTGCGGAGGCAGCCGGCCCCGTCGGAGGTGGTACGTCGGCGTGTTAAGGAGGAGGACGAGCACGTCCGTCGCTACATGGATGCGTTGGACAACAGGTTCTCCAATACCTGGCAGGTTCTTTAGGGATCTCACCCGAGCTATGAGCCTGTCATAGTTCCTTCTCTTGGGGTGTCCACCGCCTGCCGCGCGAGACGCCAACTGTATCTGTACTAGTAATATTATATAATTAATAATATTCAAGATGTATTCGTGATAATATTTGATATATATTCGAGATTATATTCGAGACGATTTATTCGAGATTATATTCGATGATGCATATTATGTACTATGATTGAGTTTTCCTTATTGATTGCATGGATTCTAATTTGAATACTAAATTTTTTCATCTTTCTTCTGGGTTAGTTAAATAAAAGCTATGGACAATACTGGCAGAAAAGGAGAAGAGGCTCTGTTCGACATCATACGCTCCACGAGCCCAGAGCATGAACCTGAAGATGATGACGGATCGCAATATCTGAACAATTCTGGTGAGGGTTGTATGTTTGATGAAGACGAACAAATAGATGAATTCGACAACGATATTGACAAACAAAATGTTCTTCAAATAACAAAGACCGGCAAGGTATATTTATTATATAAGCCATCCGGTGATCATTACATGTCTTAATTGAGTTGTATATGTTTTAATGAATCTATCTTTGTTCTTTTAGGCCTCCGGATCGAGAAAATCTTCTACAAGCAATAGGGTAGTTCAAGGCCAGACCAAAAAGTTGGACCCTAGCGTAAAGTTCAACATCGATTCCATCAATACGTCAATTGGCGAACCGCTTGAACCTAAGAAAAATGCGACCAAGTTCAAGAATCAATGCGGAGTTATTGTCAGGGACCAAATTCCGATCTCCACACAAGAATGGAAAAAGCCAGCAAAGGGAGATCGAGAAGGAGTTACTTTTGTCGATGAAAGAGCAAAAGATGTGCTTTGGACCGAGTTGATGTCACATTTCACACTACTAGATAATTTGATAGATGCAGATCTGAAGAAAGTCAGAAACTATGCTCGTAAAAAGATGGTGATTGCATTCAACACCTTGAATAATAATGCATGGGCTGCGTACGTCAAAGCAAACAAGAGGACTCCAAAATTCGAGGGAGCACTGGTGAAGGCAAAAGATCACTGGGACGATTTTGTGAAATTCAAGGAATCGGAACTAGCTAAGGAACGGTCGAGAAAAAACAAGATTAATGCTGCGAAAAAGAAGTGACACCATACTCTGGGCCAGGTGGCTACCAGACGGCCCTGTCTAAGTGGGATCAATCCGAACAAGAGATGGTTAGTGCAGGGGTCACTCCAGTTACACTGACCTGGACCCCCAGGTGCAGGACCTGGTTTTATGCGCATGAGGGGAAGTTGGACCCAGAGACAGGGGATATTGTGGTGAAGTCAAGTATTAAAGGATTGATAGACAAAATACTAATGAAAATAGAAGAAGCTCGAACGGGGGTGTTCAAGCCCAACAGACAGGATGATGAGCTTACGCATGCCCTGAAGAATCCTGAACACCTAGGAGGAACACTATGGAAAGGCATTGTTCCATGGTTTCAGGGGTTTGCGGGTTTCACTAGTAGAAAACAGACCTTTTGTCCACATCATTAGTCCCGGTCCAGTTTTGAACCGGCACTAATGGGCTCATTAGTCCCGGTTTGTGACGGGTATCATTAGTGTCGGTTCGTTCCGGACCTTTACTCCTGGTTCATGCGATGAACCGGCACTAAATGTGTGGTGGCAGGCTATTGTTAGCCTGGGTCCCCACAAAAACCTTTAGTCCCGGTTGGTGGCTCCAACCGCGACTATAGGCTAACCTTCAGTTGCGGTTGGATCCACCAACCGCGACTAAAGGTCCCCTATATGAAACCCTTCGGCCAGCCCGAGATCTTCGTTCTTCCCCTTTCCTCTCCTCTCTTCTCTTCCTCTCTTCCCCGAGCTCATCCTCCATTTTTGCCAAAATTTGTCAAGATTTGGAGGCACCCCATCCATCCAAGTGTTCACAAAGGTTAGCAACTTTGTCCTTTCCTCTCTGATTGCTAGATTCACTACAGGAATCAGGCACTTTGCCATCAGCCATCTCGAATGGCAAAGGTATGCATGCCATACGACAAAGGCTTTGCCATCTGCCAACAGACGGCCAACCGTCCGGCTGAATAAGCCACCGTAAAGGGTGCTTTGCCGTCTGCTGGCAGACAACAAAGACCTTTGCATCTTTGCCGTCAGCCAGTGGACGGCAAAGGGCATGGACAGCACACATGGAAACTTAGGTCCGTTAAGGGCTTAACGGTGTGCTTTGCCGTCCGCTGGCAGACGGCAAAGACCTTAGTTCTTTGTCGTCTGCCAGCGGACGGCAAAGCACCTGCTTCTTTGCCGGCCTAGGTGGGTTCTTTGTCGTCCGCTGACGGACGACAAAGAACCTTAGGTCTTTGCCGTCTGCCAGCAGACAGCAAAGAACCCACCTAGGCCATCCTAGTGCTACCCCAGGTTGCACAGGTGGCTGCCACATGGCAGCTTTGCTGTCCGCTAGCTAACGACAAAGACCTTTGCCGTCCGCCAGTAGACGGGAAAGTGGCTATATAGCCCCTGTTTTCTCTGTTTTTCTTAAAATCATTCAATTTGACAGAATTTCACATACATATCCAACATATCAACAATACAAGTTTCCAACAAGCATACCAACAATAAGTTTCAACAAGCATACCAACAATAAGTTCCAACAACATATCCAACATACAAGTTTCCAACAACATATCCAACATACAATGGTTTCCAACAACATATCCATACATACATATCCAAAACAAGTTTCCATAGACAAAAAGGAAGCACAAGTAGAAGAGTACACTCCATCAATGCAAGCTTCCTCATCTATGGCAAATCTGCAAATTAGGAAAGATGAAAGTTAAAAGAAGAAGAAGACTAGCTAGAAGAAAAATAAGAAAGCGAAGCAGAAAAAGAAGAAGAAGAAGAAGAAGAAGAAGAATTTATCTTCTCTTTCTTTTTCTCCTCTCCTCTCCTCTTTTCCAAGGTAGTATGCCATTTTCTAGCTAACTAAGCATATCAAGTCATTTTCGAGGAAAAAAATGCTAAGTATAGGCCATTTTATAGCTATCCTAGGTAGAATATATCATTTTGGAGGTAAGTAAGGTTAGTATGTCATTTTTTGAGGAAAATAAGCTAAGTATAGGTCATTTTGGAGCTAAACCAAGGTTATTATGCCATTTTTACCTAAGTGAGCTAATTATGTCATAAATGAACTAGCTAAGCTAACTATAGATCATTATTGAGCAATCCTAGGTAGTTATGCCATTTTGTACCTAAGTGAGCTAATTATGTCATAAATGAACTAGCTAAGCTAGGTATAGATCATTATTGAGCTATCCTAGGTAGTAATGCCATTTTCTAGCTAACTAAGCATATCAAGTCATTTTGGAGGAAAAAATGCGAAGTATAGGTCATTTTATAGATATCCTAGGTAGAATATATCATTTTGGAGGTAAGTAAGGTTATTATGTCATTTTTGAGGAAAATAAGCTAAGTATAGGTCATTTTGGAGCTAAGTAGGTCATTTATTCAGCTAAGTATGCATTTGTTAATGAAAACACTTGGGAAACTTACCATCATCATGGAGGTGAAGGACCGGTCGGGTTTGCGCCAGGGTGACACGTAGAAGGACCGGTCGGGGTTGAGGCAGACGTAGAAGGATCGGTCGATGCTTGTCAGGAGGCACATTGCACCAAAGATCATTTGCAATGTCTCCTTTAGCATGATGCAACTCAAATGTGAATACTAGTAACTAATGACCATTCAAATGGAACTCACCGTGGGTGCTATAGCTATATGGGGCATCGACGGAGGGGTCTAACCATTGTTCTGGCACATGGTCTCCACATTTTGTTTTCACGAGTCATTCATATTAGTTAGTGATGAAACGAACATTACGTGCATGATTTGGCTAATATGCAGGAGAAACTTACCACGAGGAGCTCGTATAGGGCCCGGTGAGACGCGTCGTTCCGGTTCCTCTCCTCCTCCAACAGCCTAGCCATCCTCTCCTCCATGTCCCTCTCCCTGTGCGCCGCCTGCCTATTTGCCTCTGCCAGAAGCTCCTGGGCCCTAGACTCAATGGCGAGCTCCATTGGCCGTGGATGAGACCTTATTTCAAGATCAGAGCTTTTCTGGCGCTTCTTGATCTCCGGGAGAGTTCTATTGAACATACCAGTCCATCCCCAATGGCTATCGAGCCATGGGGCCTCCCGCCACCAGATATCATCACGAGCTCTGGATCAAAAGGACTCTGGCTCAGGTTGAAGTCCTCCCCTTTCCTTGCCTTCCCCTCATCTCTGTACCTCACGAGCTTGTTGTGGGAGGAGATGTTGCTGAAGCTCTCTGGATGATAGAGGTCATCCTCAGAGAATGCCTTGGCCTTCTTGTACGAGGCAATATGGGCCATGACATAGAGGTCGAACAGAGGTGGCACCTCCTTCTTGTTTTCTCGCGCCTAGAAGAGAGGACCCCTATATTAGTTAAGGGCTCAAGCTAGCATGAAGAATGAAATTGCATGAATCATGAAGCAAACCACATACCTAATTATCCCCGAACTCAAACAGGTTGGAGCTCCCTTGATGGTGTGGCACACTTCTCATTTGGGCATGCTTATCCTTGGCCTTGTTGTGTTCGGCTAGCCATTTGGGAGAGCACCACTCATCCACCAATGCCTCCCAATAGTCCATCCTATCCGCACACCATCAAGGGGGCACCTAAGTTAGACAAGAGAAATTTCAGCGCTACGCCTACGAATCAAATCAAAGAAACTAAGTACAAGGCCTTAAGAATAGATAATTACCTTCATTAACTTCTCCTTACAAAGATATTTTTGCGGAACTTCTTCTTGGCCATCTTAATGTTAGTCAAGGCGTAGTAGTCTCGAATAGCCTGCACAAGAGCCTCGTGCCATAAGTTCTGAAGTAGGCGCTTGCACTCGGCTTCGAGAACAATAGCCGCTTTCGCCTCGTCTTCCTCAAGACACCTGTAGAAGGTCTGCAATCAAACAAGACAACACTGATTAGTACAATCACTAGGTGTTGTTGATTTTTATTTCTGTAAAGGAGAAATTACCCAAAAGCGACGGATCACAATGTTAGCCACCGTCTCGCACAAGACACCGTCGACCATCTCCTCTGGCGGGGCCAGGGCAGCTTTGTACAGCTCCCAGGTCAGTGCTATCTATGGAACCTCACCCTCACCGGGCAACTAGACCTTCCCCGGGAAGTGGTGCTGGAGAAGCACACCAAGGACCTGGTTGGGCCTGCGGACACCACGCTCGTATTTCCAACCCCTGCAGTATGACAAGGCCAACACATTAGATATTAATTTGAAAAAACATGAAGGCAAAAGGTTAAAAAAGAGTAATTGCACTTACTTCTCTGCATTAGGAGCAATCAACCACCTCTGCTCGCGGGTCATCGGCACGGGCGGGAGCTTTGTACAACCAGGCTGGTAGACCTTCTTGCCCTCATCAACCAGCTCGCCCTCACTATAGGTGTCCTCAAACAAGTTGTCCTCGCCACCATCAGCATGGCCACTAGCCTCCGGAGTCACGTGGGACGAAGACTCTGGGACCCGAGTCTCCTGGGACGAAGACTCTGGGACCGGAGTCTCCTGGGACGAAGGCTCGGTGACCCGAGGCTCATGGACCGGAGTCCGAGACGGGTCCAAGTCAGACGGGTCCACCTGAGACGGAGCACTCCTGTGGTCGAGAGAATCAGCTGGTGGTGGCGGCGAGGAAGGCGCAGCAGCCTTCCTACCTCTAGCACCTCTCTTCGTCTTCCCCCGACCTCTCCCGGTCGAAGAAGAAGCACCCGCCGGTGTCTGCATGCAGTGTACCAGCCGTCTCCGGAGTTGCTGGGGTGGAATAATAGCACCCCTACCAGCATGCGTCGAGGAAGGAGGCTCAGAGCCCTCTCGACCCCTGCCCACCATCTGTCAACACCTGCAATGACAAAGAGTGAAGGGAATTAGTTCAACATAAAAAAAATTGAATACCTAATAACATGAACTAATTAATAATATATATGTACATAATAATAATTGAATACCTCAAATTACTAATATTAATCTTCATCTTCTATATATGCTCCGGGATCAATAAATGCATAATCATCATCACTATCAGTAATGACGTGCTCATCAGCATCATCAATAAATATATCAACATGTGGAAGGCCTCCATGTAATCGGTCAAGCATTGTCAGGTCATCTATAGCAGTAACCTCTTCTTCTTCCGTCTCTTCTTGTTCTGGCTCAGGGGTGAAGTCGGGTTCACTATCGCTGTCGACCTCAATGCTCTGGGGTGAAGAAGAGCGGTTCTTGAAACGTTTTTTGGAAACACGTGTTTCTTGGAAGAATTCTCCTTCATATGTGTCTGGGTTAATGTGAGGTTCATAATCATCTTCATTGAGGGGAGCTGGTCTAAAATGTGGCGGCACATCATAAACGACATCCCAACCTTTCAAATTTGGATCCGTTGGCAAGCCCACGGTAGATTGAAAACTTGGGTCACCTATTGAGCCGTAATATAGACGTTGGGAACATCTAAATGGGTGCTTTGTTTGATTTTGACTAGCCCTATATGTTCATGAGTCCTTCTAGTCTCCTTCGGCTGGAACCAATAACATTTGAAGACTACGACGTTTGGTTGGTTTTCACCAAAGAATGTAAGTTCATAAATTCCTTCAACTCTTCCATAATACTCGACCCCTCCTTCGTTGACAGCAAAGACACAACAATTTGTAGACTTTCGGTCGTCCATAGATAGCTCTTTGCCAAAAGTACGTAACGATACCAGTTGATGCCGTATTTGTCAAATGAACGGACCTTATAGTCAAAACCATTAGCGACTTGTCTCAATTCGGAGTCCATAGACTCCGCATTAGCCTACAAGTTTAATACGAAAGGATTGTTGCATTAGCCGCAAACTAGGCAAAGAAATGAAATCGTCTAATTAATGGAAATTACTGTTTGCTTGAACCAAGAGATGAAACCGGGATAGCCGCCTCCATGCTTTGCCAGAATCTCATACTCTTTGATAGAATCCTTCCGGATCACCGCTCCATCCAAGAATATGGCGACGTATCGACTGTATCACATATCCGGGAATAAGAGCATTTCAAAGGAATTAGAAGTTGCAAAACAATGTACCGAGAACTTACTCGATGTAAGGCCGCACTTCTATTAGGTTGTTAAAGATATACAACGAAATGGTCCACCATTCTTTGACATCCAACGCTATTGATTTCGAAGCACCGGCTGGTGCGAGCTTCCCTTTGAATAGGCTGAGGTTGGATCGACCTTTTTCACTGTCGCCATCATTGTACCGAGGCTTTGGATTATGCAAATGACGATTCTTGGCTTTGTAGTGTGCTGTCACAAAGTTTGCCGCCTCCTCAGTAATGAATGCCTTGGCCATCGATGCTTCAACTCTATGTTTATTTTTACATTTTTCTCGAAGCATCTTTCGCATCCTCTCAGTTGCGAAGCACCAACGATTTTGCACGGGCCCCCCAATATTGCCCCGGTCGGGAGATGCAAAATCAAATGCTGCATTGGATTAAAGAAGCCCGGTGAAAAGATCTTTTCTAACTGGCAGATCAACTCCGGCACCAACTCTTCCAGTTCTTCTAGCACGTCAGGCGATAGTTCTTTCGCACAAAGAGCACGGAAGAAATAGCTCAGCTCTGCCAGTACTATCCATTCATCCTTAGGGATAAAGCCACGCAACATCACCGGCATTACCCGCTCAAGCCATATGTGCCAATCATGACTCTTGAGACCAAATATTTTCTATTCATCAAGACTCGCTCCCCTCTTTAGATTCGCTGCATACCCATCGGGGAACATCAACTGCATTTTCACCCACAAGATCATTTCCCTCATAGCTGGCCTTCCAAGATTGAACCATGCCTTTGGCTTCCTCCAGTTCTTCTTTCGTTTCAGTTGTCGAATGTTTTGTAATGGTCTATCACATAGAACCTCCTGGTCGACTCTAGCCTTAGGTTTATCCTTCGACTTCCCCTCTATGCCGAACAATGTACCAAAAAGGGCCTCCACGATATTCTTTTTAGTGTGCATCACGTCGATGTTGTGTGGGCAAAGGAGGTCTTTAAAGTAAGGCAGATCCCACAAACATATCTTGTGAGTCCAGGCGTGTTTCGTATTATACCCTTTGAAATACCTTGGACGATCTGGATCCAGCTCAAGAGCGTTTATCTGATCCAAGATCTGTTGGCCTGTCAACGCAGGTGGTGCAGTGTTTTTGACAACTCTACCTTTGATGAAATTCTTCTTGTCTTTTCTGAACTTATGGTCAGGATCCATGAACTATCTATGCATGTCGAAGCAAGAAAACTTGCGACCCGCCTCCAGCCAACGGAACTGAAGAGCTGCCTTGCATGTGGGGCATGGAAACCTTCCATGCACACACCAGCCAATGAATAGCGCATACGCCGGAAGTCATGCATCGAGTACATGTACCACACATGCATTTTGAAGTTCTTTTTTGTAGTGGCGCCGTATGTCTTGATCCCATTATCCCAGGCTCCGTGCAATTCATCCTTAAGCGATTGCATGTACACATTCATATTCTTCCCAGGATATTTGGGCCCTGGAATTATCAACGTCAGGAAAATTTTCTTTCTTTTCATAATCTCTCCGGGGGGGAGATTGAGTGGAATGACAAATATAGGCCAACAACTGTATTGTGCTGCCATCATACCATACACATTGAACCCATCTGTGCTGATGGCAACTCGAGTATGCCTTGGATCTGCCGCTTTATCCTTATGTAATGCGTCGAAGTGCTTCCACGCAAAAGCGTCTGAAGTGTGTCCCAACATCAGATTCCCATCTACATTTGTTCTGTTCTTTTGCCCAATTTATGCCACGTGATCTGTCTGGCCGTCTCTTCGACCATGAAAAGACGTTGAAGTCTTGATATGATTGGCAGATACCGAAGAACATTAATGGGGATTTTCATCCGATTCTTCTCACCCATACTATTGTCTACCAGAACATACCTAGAAGCATTGCAAATGGGGCAATAGTTCAAGCCCGCACACTCAAGCCTAAATAAGGCACATCCATTCTCACAGGCATCTATCTTCTCATAGGGCATCTTAAGCGCACGTAGGATTTTGTCCGACTGGTACATGTTTGGTGGCAATACATGGCCTTTGGGTAGAAAGCGTCCAAATATCATCATCATTGCGTCGTAGCATTCTCTGCCCAGGTTGAACTGAGCCTTCATAGCCATTACTTGCGCGATGGCATCTAGTTGACAAAGCTTAGTGTGCTCATGGCGAGGACGTTTTGAAGACTCCAACATTTCATCTCATCGTCCGAATCCCGAGCATCATCAAAGTCTTGCACCATGTCTTCGATCCTGATACCATGCTCGTCGGTGCAACGACGAACCACCTCAGCTCTGGCACGTTGGGCAGGCTCACCATGAAATGTCTAGACCGTATAATTAGGCATAAAACCCCACTTCTGCAGGTGTTTGATCATTTCAAACTCTGACTTCTTCTTAAAGTTGTCGCA
Source organism: Hordeum marinum (assembly GCA_022496015.1). Lineage (NCBI taxonomy): Eukaryota > Viridiplantae > Streptophyta > Magnoliopsida > Poales > Poaceae > Hordeum > Hordeum marinum. The sequence goes on along the minus strand of CM039672.1, from coordinate 268,474,622 downwards.
ATCGACACAAGGGCACAAGGTTGTTTTCTGTCCATTTGCAAATGCGACTCTCACAAACTCCTTGGTTTTCGTTATCCATTCACGGGTCATGTCTTTCTGACTAGTGTGACCGGTGTACATCCACCCACGATCACTCATCTTGCCTAGCTACTGGACACACACAAAATATATACATAATTCAGTAAACCATATTCATAAGTTAATAGAGTTTGTCAGTTTTACTACGTCGATGCAACCTAGACGCTAGTAGGTAAAGATAGGTCTGAATCGCACCCGAGTATGTGTAGATTGGGTTCGTTTTCCCATGCTCTACTCCGGATCTGACGCACAATTTCGACAGCACCTCCCTGCTGTTCTCTTGATACACGTCTCGGCAATAAGTAGAGAGGATGTGTACCCGGAGAACAACATGGAGGCACTGATGAAATTCTGCATCGGATCCGGAGCAGAGCATATGGGAAAAAGAACCCAATCTACACATACTTGGGCTATCCATGGATAACATTGGACAATTCGAAAGAATCACGGTTATAAATATGCTAATGAATGCATATTTATAGATGCAGCCCTTTCGAACGGGAGACGCATAGTGGTCACGCATACTAATGATTGAAGACACCTGTAGCTAGCAAGTTTCATCGGCACGAAGACCAGAACAGGTGAAATGAAGGGGGCAAGAGGAGATGTCATTTGTGCTCACCCACGAACGCAGGGGCGGAGCTCGTCGAATGCACGGGGAGGTCGTCGAACACCAGACCCTCGCAGCGACGAAACAACTACACATTTAAATCCACCTTATCAACATAAATATGATGTTCTGTGTAACAAAATCGAAATATATATGACCTAACTCATAATTCACAAATATATGACCCGTGTCGTGTCAGGGTCGGGGTGTCGGGGGTGTCGTGTCGGGGTCGGGGTGTCAGGGGTGTCGTGTCGGGGTCGGGGTGTCAGGGGTGTCGTGTCGGGGTCGGGGTGTTGGGGATGTCGTGTCGGGGTCGGGGTGTCGAGGGTGTTGTGTCGGGGTCGGGGTGTCGGGGGTGTCGTGTCGGGATAGGGGTGTTGTGTCGTGGTCGGGGGTGCCGTGTTGGGGTGTTGGGGTGTCGTGTCATGGTCGGGGTGTCGGGGGTGTCGTGTCGGGGTCGGGGTGTCGGGGGTGCCGTGTCGGGGTCGGGGTGTCGGGGGTGCCGTGTCGGGGTCGGGGTGTCGGGTGTGCCGTGTCGGGGTCGGGGTGTCGGGGGTGCCGTGTCGGGGTCGGGGTGTCGGGGTGTCGTGTCGGGGTCAGGGTGTCGGGGGTGTCGTGTCGGGGTAGGGGTGCTGTGACGTGGTCGGGGGTGCCGTGTCGGGGTGTCGGGGTGTCGTGTCGGGGTCAGGGTGTCGAGGGGTGTCGTGCCATGGTCGGGGTGTCGGGGGTGCCGTGTCTGGGTGTCGTGTCGGGGGTCAGGGTGTCGGTGGTGTCGTGTCGGGGTGTCGGTGGTGTCGTGTCAGGGGGTCAGGGTGTCGTGTCCTTTTCCCCTCGATCCTCGACCCCCGACACGACACCCCCGATGTCGGCGTCTCAGGGGTGTCAGCGGTGTCGGGGTCTCGGGGGTGTCGGCGATGTCGGGGGTGTAGTGTCGGGGTCGGGGCATCGAGGGTGTCGTGTCAAGCTAGGGGTGTTGTGTCATGGTCTGGGGTGCCGTGTTGGGGTGTCGTGTCGGGGTCGGCGTGTCGGGGTCGAGGCGTCGGGGGTGTCGTGTCGGGGTCGGGGGTGCCATGTCGGGGTGTCATGTCGAGGGTCGGGATGTCGGGGGTGTTGTGTCGGGGTCGACCCTCGACTACTTTTCCCCTCGATCCTCGACCTAGCTAAACTAAATCTAAACTAAATCTGAACCTAGCTAAACTAAATCTAAATAAACAGAAAAAATCACCTTAGGGTTTGACGGTGCGGCTCCGGCGACAGGGCGGGGCTGGGAGGTGTTGGGAGACGTAGTAGTAAATCAAAAAATTTCCTACGCGTTCACCAAGATCCATCTATGGAGAAACCAGCAACGATCAAGGGGAGAGTGGATCTTCATACCTTTGAAGATCGCTAAGCAGAAGCGTTACAAGAACGCGGTTGATGGAGTCGTACTCGCAGCGATTCAGATCGCGGTAGATCCGATCAAGTGACGAACGGACGGCACCTCCGCGTTCAACACACGTGCAGCCCGGTGACGTCTCCAACACCTTGATCCAGCAAGGAGGAAGGAGAGGTTGGGGAAGGGCTCCAACAGCAGCACGACGGCGTGGTGGTGGTGGAGTAGCAAGGTATTCCGACAGGGCTTCGCCTAAGCGCTGCGGAGGAGGAAGAAGAGAGGTAGGGCTTCGCCGTGAGAGAGAGAGAGATCAAATCTTGTCTCAAAACATCCAAAACCTCAAGTATATATAGGAGGAGGGACGTGGAGGGCTGGCTTGGCCTCTACTCCAAAGAGGAGAGGGTCGGCCGAATTAAAGGGAGAGTCCACCTCCCACAAGGGAGGTGGATCTCCTCCTTTTAAATCCCTTTTGCCTTATCTCCTTATCTCCAGCCACATGGGCCCACATAGATGGTCTTGGCCGACCCAATATGGGCTGGCACACCTCCTCTAAGGGCCCATGAGGTCCTTTGGTCGTCACACCCCTCTCGGGGGTCCTCCGGCACCCTCCCGGCACTCCCGGTACACTACCGATGAGCCCGAAAACTTTCCGGTGACCAAAACTGGACTTCCTATATATCAATCTTTACCTCCGTACCATTCCGGAGCTCCTCGTGACGTCCGGGATCTCATCCGGGACTCCGAACAACCTTCGGTAATCACGTATACCATTTCCCTATAACCCTAGCGTCATCGAACCTTAAGTGTGTAGACCCTACGGGTTCGGGAGACACGTAGACATGACCGAGACATTTCTCCGGCCAATAACCAACAGCGGGATCTGGATACCCATGTTGTCTCCCACGTACTCCACGATGATCTCATCGGATGGACCACGATGTCGGGGATTCAATTAATCCCGTATACAATTCCCTTTGTCTATCGGTATGGTACTTGCCCGAGATTCGATCGTCGGTATCCCTATACCTTGTTCAATCTCGTTACTGCTAAGTCTCTTTACTCGTTCCGTAATACATCATCCCGTGGCTAACTCCTTAGTCACATTGAGCTCATTATGATGATGTCTTACCGAGTGGGCCCAGAGATACCTCTCCGTCACACGGAGTGACAAATCCCAGTCTCGATTCGTGCCAACCCAACAGATACTTTCGGAGATACCCGTAGTGCACCTTTATAGTCACCCAGTTACGTTGTGACGTTTGGCACACCCAAAGCATTCCTACGGTATCCGGGAGTTGCACAATCTCATGGTCTAAGGAAACGATACTTGACATTGAAAAGCTTTAGCAAACGAACTACACGATCTTGTGCTATGCTTAGGATTGGGTCTTGTCCATCACATCATTCTCCTAATGATGTGATCCCGTTATCAACGACATCCAATGTCCATGGTCATGAAACCGTGACCATCTATTGATCAACGAGCTAGTCAACTAGAGGCTCACTAGGGACATGTTGTGGTCTATGTATTCACACATGTATTATGGTTTCCGGTTAACACAATTATAGCATGAACAGTAGACAATTATCATGAACAAGGAAATACAATAATAACCATTTTATTATTGCCTCTAGGGCATATTTCCAACAGTCTCCCACTTGCACTAGAGTCAATAATCTAGTTCACATCACCATGTGATTAACACTTACATCACCATGTGATCATATCATCATGTGATTAACACCCAATAAGTTCTGGGGTTTGTTCATGTTCTGCTCGTGAAAGAGGGTTTTTTTTAGTCAGCGGGTCTACGACATTCAGATCCGTGTGTACCTTGCAAACTTTCCATGTCATATTTGTAGATACTACTCCCATGCTCCACTTGGAGGTATTCCAAATGGCTGCTCCACTATACGTAGCTGGATTTCTACTAAGAGTCATCCGGATTGGTTTTAAAGCTTGCATCATCGTAACACTTTACGATGAACTCTTTATCACCTCCATAATCGAGAAATATTTCCTTAGTTCTCAAGTTACTAAGGCTAACTTTGACCGCTGTCCAGTGATCCACTCTTGGATTACTCTTGTACCCCTTGACAGACTCATGGCAAGGCACACACAGGTGCGGTACACAGCATGGCATACTATATAGAGCCTATGGCTAAAGCATAGGAGATGACACTCACCTTTTCTTTATCTTCTGCCGTGGTCGGGTATTGAGTCTTACTCAATTTCACACCTTACAATACAGTCAAGAACTCCTTCTTTGACCCATCTATTTTGAACTCCTTCAAAAACTTGTCGAGGTATGTCTTCATCGAAAAAACTTATCAAGCGAATAGATCTATCCCTATAGATCTTGATGCTCAATAAAATAGTAGCTTTATCTGGGTCTTCCTTTCAAAAAACTCTTTTCAAACAACCCTTCATGCTCTTCCAGAAATTCTACATCATTTCCGATCAATAATATGTCAACTACATATTCTTATAAGAAATTCTATAGTGCTCCCACTCACTTTCTTGCAAATACAAGTTTCTCATAAACTTTGTATAAACTTAAACACTTTGATCACCTCATCAAAGCATATATTCCAACTCCGAGATTCTTGCTCCAGTCCATAGAAGGATCGCTGGAGTTTGCATATTATTAGCATCCTTAGGATTGACAAAACCTTCTTTTAGACTGGCAGATTGATCACATACAACTCTTCCTCACAGAAACCATTACGGAAACCTTGTTTTGTCATCCATCTGCCAGATTTCATAATCGAAAAATGCAGCAACTGCTAACAAAATTTTAATAGACTTTTAGCATCGCTACAGATGAGACAATCTCATCGCAGTCAACTCCTTGAACTTGGCGGAAACTTCTTTGCGACAAGTCGAGCTTTATAAATGGTGACATTTCACCATTAGCGTCTATGTTTATTTCAAAGGTCCATTCGTACTCAATGACCCGCCATTCAACAGGCAAGTCTACCAAAGTCCATACTTGGTTTTCATACATGGATCCTTTCTCGGATTTCATGGCTCCTAGCCATTTGTTGGAATCCGGGCCCACCATCGCTTCTCCATAGTTCGTAGGTTCATCGTTGTCCAACAACATGATTTCCAAGACAGGGTTGTCGTACTACTCAGGAGCAGTACGCGTCCTTGTCGACCTACGAGGTTCGATAGTGACTTGATCCGAAGCTTCATGATCATCATCATTAACTTCCTTTTCAACTGAGTAGGCTCTACAGAAACATCTTTCTATGTTGCGCTATTCTCTGGTTGAAACAAAGGTTCAACAACCTTATCAAGTTCTATCTTCCTCCCACTCAATTCTTTCGAGAGAAACTCTTTCTCAAAAAGGACCCGTTCTTAGCAACAAACACCTTTTGCGCTTGGATCTGAGATAGAAGGTATACCTAATGTCTCATTAGGGTATTCTATGAAGATGCATTTGTCTACTTTGAGTTCGAGCTCGCTAGATGAAAAGCCCATTTTCACATAAGCGTTGCAGCCCCAAACATTAAGAAATGACAGCTTAGGCTTCTGTCAAACCATAATTCTCACGGTGTCATCTCAACAGACTTAGATGGTGCCCTATTAAAGTGAATGGATTTGTCTTTAATGCATAACCCCATAACGATAGTGGCAAAACGATAAGAGACATCATAGTACTCACTATATCCAATAGAGCACGACTACGACGTTCGAACCCACCATCACACTATGGTGTTCCAGGAGGCGTGAGCTGTGAAACAATTTCCATATTGTCTAAAATTGCATACCAAACTCGTAACTTAGATATTCACCTCCATGATCATATCATAGACATTTATCTTCTTGTCACGATGATCTTTAACTTCACTCTGAAACTCCTTGAACCTTTCAAACATTTCAGATTCGTGTTTCATTAAGTAAATATCCCCATATTTACTCAAATCATCAGTGAAGGTAAAGAAAAACAACGATATCCACTGCGTGTTTCAACACTCATTGGACCACATACATCAACATGTATTAATTCCAATAAGCCACTTGCCCGCTCCATCATATTGGATGACGGGGTCTCAGTCATCTTGCCCAAGAGGCATGGCTCGCATGTCTCAACCGATTCGAAATCGAGTGAGTCAAAAAATCCATCATCATGGAGTTTCTTCATGCGATTTATACCAATATGACATTACGTGGCAGTCCCACAAGCATGTGGTACTATCATTATTAACTTTGTATCTTTTGGTACCAATGTTATGAATATGTGTACTACTACGATCATGATTCAATAAACCATTCCGAGTGGGTGCATGACCATTGAAGGCATTATCCATGTAAACAGAATAACCATTATTCTCTAACTTATATGAATAACCGTATCGCACTAATCATGATCTAATCATGTTCATGCTCAACGCAAACACCAAATAACATTTATTTAGGTTTATCACAAATCCTGAAGGTAGAGAGAGCGTGCGATGGTGATCACATCAATCTTGGAAATACTTCCAACACACATCGTCACCTTTCACCTAGCTAGTCTCCATTTACTCCCTAGCTTTTATTTCGAGTTGCTAACACTTAGCAACCGAACCGGTATCCAATACCCAGGTGCTACTAGGAGTACCAGCAAGGTACACATCACTAACACGTATATCAAATATACTTCCATTGACATTACCAGCCTTCTTATCTACCAAGCATCTAGGGGTTTTCCTCTTCAGCGAACATTCTCCTCATAACAGAAGCACTTAGTCTCGGGTTCGGGCTCAACCTTGGATTTCTTCACTAGAGCAACAACTGGCTTGCCATTCCCGAAGTTTTCCCTTCTTGCCCTTGCCCCTTTTGAAACTAGTGGTTTCACTTAACCATCAACACTTGATGCTCCTTCTTGATTTCTACCTTCGTGGTGTCAAACATCACGAACAACTCAGGGATCATCTTATCCATCCCTGGCATGTTATAGTTCATCACGAAGCTCTAGTAGCTTGGTGGCAGTGACTTGGAGAACTGCATTAATCACCATCTCATCTGGAAGATTAACTCCCACTTGATTCAAGTGATTGTAGCACACGCTCACCGATTAAGCTATTCTCCTTTATCTTGCAGACAAAGAATCTTGTTGGAGGTCTCATACCTCTCAACATAGGCACGAGCCTGAGATCACAATCTCAGCTCCTAGAACATCTCATATGTTCCGTGACGTTCAAAACGTTTTGGAGCCTCAATTCTAAGCCGCAATGCATGACGCATTGAACTATCACGTAGTCACCAAAAAGTGCCTGTCATATGTTCACAACATCTACAGATAACACTTGAGGGAGTGGTGCAGTTAGCGGTACATAAAAAACATAAGCTTTCTGTGCAGCAATGAGGACAATCCTCAGATCACGGACCCTGTCCGCATTATTGCTACCATCAACTTTCAACTTACTTTTCTCTAGGATTGTATCAATAAAACTGTGGAGCTACAGCGCGAGCTATCTACGACATAATTTGCAAGGACATTTTTAGACTAAGTTCATGATAATTAAGTTCACTTAATCAAATTATTAATGAACTCCCACTTTGATAGACATCTCTCTAGTCTTCCAAGTGATACATGATCCATGTCAACTAGCCCGTGTCCGATCATCACGTGAGACGGACTAGTCATCCATGGTGAACATCTCTATGTTGATCGTATCTTCTATACGACTCATGTTCGACCTTTCGGTCTTCCGTGTTCCGAGGCCATGTCTGTACATGCTAGGCTCGTCAAGTCAACCTAAGTGTTTCGCATGTGTAAATCTGGCTTACACCCGTTGTATGTGAACGTTAGAACCTATCACACCCGATCATCACGTGGTGCTTCGGAACGACGATCCTTAGCAACAGTGCACAGTTAGGGTGAACACCTTCCTTGAAATTTTATTGAGAGATCATCTTATTTACTACCGTCGTTCTATGCAAATAAGATGTAAACATGATAAACATCACATGCAATCAATATAGTGACATGATATGGCCAATATCATCTTGCTCCTTCGATCTCCATCTTCGGGGCACCATGATCATCACTGTCACCGGCACGACACCATGATCTCCATCATCATGATCTCCATCATTGTGTCTTCATGAAGTTGTCTCGCCAACTATTACTTCTACTACTACAGCTAACGTTTAGCAATAAAGTAAAGTAATTACATGGCGTTTATGATTGACACGCAGGTCATACAATAATATAAGACAACTCCTATGGCTCCTGCCGGTTGTCATAGTCATCGACATGCAAGTCGTGAACCCTATTACAAGAACATGATCAATCTCATACATCACAATGCATCACATCACATCCTTTTGGCCATATCACATCACACGGCATATGCTGCAAAAACAAGTTAGACGTCCTCTAATTTGTAGTTGCAAGTTTTTACGTGGTTGCTATAGGTTTCTAGCAAGAACGTTTCTTACCTACGTCAAAACCACAACGTGATATGCCAATTGCTATTTACCCTTCATAAGGACCCATTTCATCGAATCCAATCCGACTAAGGTGGGAGAGACAGACACCCGCTAGCCACCTTATGCAACTAGTGCATGTCAGGCGGTGGAACCGGTCTCACGTAAGCGTACGTGTAAGGTTGGTCCGGGCCGCTTCATCCCACAATACCGTCGAATCAAGATAAGACTAGTAACGGCAAGCATATTAACAAAATCGACGCCCACAACTACTTTGTGTTCTACTCGTGCATAGATTCTACGCATAGACCTAGCTCATGATGCCACTGTAGGGAGACGTAGTAGTAAATCAAAAAATTTCCTACGCGTTCACCAAGATCCATCTATGGAGAAACCAGCAACGAGCAAGGGGAGAGTGGATCTTCATACCTTTGAAGATCGCTAAGCGGAAGCGTTACAAGAACGCGGTTGATGGAGTCGTACTCGCAGCGATTCAGATCGCGGTAGATCCGATCAAGTGCCGAACGGACGGCACCTCCGCGTTCAACACATGTGCAGCCCGGTGACGTCTCCAACACCTTGATCCAGCAAGGAGGAAGGAGAGGTTGGGGAAGGGCTCCAACAGCAGCACAACGGCGTGGTGGTGGTGGAGTAGCAAGGTATTCCGACAGGGCTTCGCCTAAGCGCTGCGGAGGAGGAAGAAGAGAGGTAGGGCTTCGCCGTGAGAGAGAGAGATCAAATCTTGTCTCAAAACATCCAAAACCTCAAGTATATATAGGAGGAGGGACGTGGAGGGCTGGCTTGGCCTCTACTCCAAAGAGGAGAGGGTCGGCCGAATTAAAGGGAGAGTCCACCTCCCACAAGGGAGGTGGATCTCCTCCTTTTAAATCCCTTTTGCCTTATCTCCTTATCTCCAGCCACATAGGCCCACATAGATGGTCTTGGCCGACCCAATATGGGCTGGCACACCTCCTCTAAGGGCCCATGAGGTCCTTTGGTCGTCACACCCCTCTCGGGGGTCCTCCGGCACCCTCCCGGCACTCCCGGTACACTACCGATGAGCCCGAAAACTTTCCGGTGACCAAAACTGGACTTCCTATATATCAATCTTTACCTCCGGACCATTCCGGAGCTCCTCGTGACGTCCGAGATCTCATCCGGGACTCCGAACAACCTTCGGTAATCACGTATACCATTTCCCTATAACCCTAGCGTCATCGAACCTTAAGTGTGTAGACCTTACGGGTTCGGGAGACACGTAGACATGACCGAGACACTTCTCCGGCCAATAACCAACAGCGGGATCTGGATACCCATGTTGGCTCCCACGTACTCCACGATGATCTCATCGGATGGACCACGATGTCGGGGATTCAATTAATCCCGTATACAATTCCCTTTGTCTATCGGTATGGTACTTGCCCGAGATTCGATCGTCGGTATCCCTATACCTTGTTCAATCTCGTTACTGCTAAGTCTCTTTACTCGTTCCGTAATACATCATCCCGTGGCTAACTCCTTAGTCACATTGAGCTCATTATGATGATGTCTTACCGAGTGGGCCCAGAGATACCTCTCCGTCACACGGAGTGACAAATCCCAGTCTCGATTCGTGCCAACCCAACAGATACTTTCGGAGATACCCGTAGTGCACCTTTATAGTCACCTAGTTACGTTGTGACGTTTGGCACACCCAAAGCATTCCTACGGTATCCGGGAGTTGCACAATCTCATGGTCTAAGGAAACGATACTTGACATTGAAAAGCTTTAGCAAACGAACTACACGATCTTGTGCTATGCTTAGGATTGGGTCTTGTCCATCACATCATTCTCCTAATGATGTGATCCCGTTATCAACGACATCCAATGTCCATGGTCATGAAACCGTGACCATCTATTGATCAACGAGCTAGTCAACTAGAGGCTCACTAGGGACATGTTGTGGTCTATGTATTCACACATGTATTATGGTTTCCGGTTAACACAATTATAGCATGAACAGTAGACAATTATCATGAACAAGGAAATACAATAATAACCATTTTATTATTGCCTCTAGGGCATATTTCCAACAGGAGGCACAGCGCCGGTGGCGGGGCGGGGCGGCACGACGCGGCTCCGGTGGTGGGGCGTGGCAGCACGATGGCCGCAGCCTGCGTCCGCTGGGAGGGGTGGCCGAGGCGGGGCAGGCGGCCGGCCGGCGACGAGGCGGGCACGGATGGGGCAGGCGGCCGGCTGCTTCGGGAGGGGTAGCGTGGGGGCGGCGATGGCTCGTGCAACGGGGGACGGCGCGGGTGAGGTGAGGGAGAGAGAGATGGGTGGGGCGCGGGGGTTAGGTAGGTTAGTCTCTTTGCCGTGTGCTAGCAGACGACAAAGAGAATAGCTGGTGGGATGGGGCCAGGGGGGACATTACTTCTTTGTCGTCTACTAGCAGATGACAAAGAAGCTTTGCCGTCTGCTAGCAGACGGCAAAGAAAATGTCCGTTAGCTGATACCCGTTAGTGGGCCACCCTTCCTCTTTGCCGTCTGCTAGCTGACGGCCAAGCTAGTTTGCCGTCCGCTGGCAAACGGCAAAGAACTAGCTGATGGCAAACAGCTTCTTTGTCGTCAGCTAGTTCTTTGTCGTCTGTTTTCTAGAAACTGATGGCAAATAGCTGCTTTGCCGTCTGCCAGTTGACGGCAAAGAAATGGCAGACGGCAAATTTGCTGTTTCCAGTAGTGATTAGCTCTTGCAATGCTCTATAAGTATAGTGATTTGTGGTTTTTTAGTTTGTATGTGGTAGTTTATTTGATTTATGCAATTTGTGCTCAAATTAACTTCTTACTTTGCATTTGTAGGTGTGGTTTATTTAGTGCCTTCCCGTCCCTGTCCTAACCACCGTCGATCGCCCGCACCATCCCGTCGTCGGCACCACCTTGGTGAGCCTCTTGTTCTTGTCCTTTTTATAAAAACAAATCATGTTTGTAAGATTTCGTTAGTTACTTGTACAGTTTTTTTACCTATATGGTTGTTTGTTATACATAGTGGCATGGTTTTGATATCCATCCCTGTCGGCCCTCGTCCGGTTTATGATTCGGATGTGGTATATACTCTCTTTTATAACTCTTTGTTGCATTTCGTGTTTATGATAATTATGCCCATCAAGTTGACATAGATATTTTTATATAGGAGGTATGTGAATAGGAAATTCAAACCGACATAGATATTCTTGTCAAGAAGTTAAATTTAGTTGAAAAAGAAAACGAGTATTTGAAAGAAAAATTGAAAAGAGTTGAAGAAGAGAATATGAAACTAGATTTGTATGTTGCCAATGTCGTCGATGATCACAAGATCAAGATGGATGCAATGCGCTTGAAGATTAGAAAATTTAAAAGATATGCCATTGATAGTGAGGTTTGGTATCACTATGCTATTGGATCAATTGTTACCCTAGTTGCGATGTTGATCGCATTTGTTGTTGCATTTAAATGCTTTAGCTAGAGAGTTTGTATGTTGTTTTATGAGAACAAGTGTGTATGAACTTTATGTATGAATTTGTATTAATTTGGTCTTTTTGGTGTTGTGTAATGAAGATGAGCCGGCAAGGGATGTGCGATGACCGATGCTCTCCCCAGTTCATTAATGGCGTGCATACTTTTTTGGCTACGACCGAGGCAAACAGGCAGGTGGATGGTTTTATGCATTGTCCATGTGCTGGCTGTAAGAATGATCAAAATTACTCTAACTCAAGAACCATTCACGTCCACCTGTTTCAGTCCGGTTTCATGTCCATCTATAACTGTTGGTCCAAGCACGCATAAAGTTGGGTCCTAATGGAAGAGAATGAAGAAGAAGAGGATGACGACATCTATCCTGGCCATGGGTTCCAAGAATACGATGGTACAACAATGGGGGAAGAAGCTGAGCCGACAATGCGGGAAGGAGGTGAAGAAGAGGCATCAGATGAGCCCGCTGATGATCGTGGTCGGGCCATTGCCGATGCAAAGAGAGACCGCGCAAGTGAAAAGGAGAAGCTGTATTTGCAGCGCATGTTGGACGCTCACAAAAAAGGGTTGTACCCAAATTGCAAAGATGACAATAAAAAGCTGAGTACCACACTAGAATTGCTGCAATGGAAGGCAAACAATGGTGTATCTGACAAGGCATTTGAAAAGTTGCTGATAATGTTAAAGAAGAACCTACCAAAGGACAACGAATTGCCCGAGAGTACGTACGAAGCAATGAAGGCTATCTGCCCTCTAGGATTAGAGGTGGAGAACATACATGCATGCCCTAATGACTGCATTCTCTACCGCGGTGAGTACGAGGATTTGAATGCATGCCCGGTATTTTGTGCATTGCGCTATAAGATCGGCCACGATGACCCAGGTGATTTTGAGGCCGAGCGCCCCAGGAAGAAGATCCCTGCCAAGGTGATGTGGTATGGTTCTATAATACCACGGTTGAAACGTTTGTTCCAAAAAAAAGAGCATGCCAAGTTGATGCGATGGCACAACGAAGACTGTAAGAAAGACGGGAAGTTGAGAGTATCCGCTGACGGATCGCAGTGGAGAAAAATTGAGAGAAAGTGAAAGGACTTTGCAAAGGATGCAAGGAACTTATGGTTTGTTTTAAGTGCAGATGTAATTAATCCTTTTGGGAGAAAAATAGCAATCATAGCACATGGGCTATGACTCTATGTATCTATAACCTTCCTCCTTGGTTGTGCATGAAGCGGAAGTTCATTATGATGCCAGTGCTCATCCAAGGCCACAAACAACCCGGAAACGACATTGATGTGTACCTAAGGCCATTAGTTGAAGAACTTTTACAGCTATGGACTGGAAAAGGTGTATGTTCCTGGGATGCGAAACAACAGGAGGAATTTGACCTACTTGTGTTGCTGTGTGTAACCATCAATGATTGGCCTGCTCTCAGTGACCTTTCAGGACAAACAAACAAGGGATACCACGCATGCACGCATTGTTTAGATGATACCGCTAGTATATATTTGGATAAATGTAAGAAGAATATGTATCTGGGGCATCGTCGATTTCTTCAGAGCAGGCATCTCGTAAGATCACCGAAATTTCAAAGGTGAGGCAGATCACCGGAAGAAGCCTCGCCACCGTAGGGGTGATCATATACTTGATATGGTCAAGGATTTAAAAGTAATCTTTGGAAAGGGTCCTGGCGCACAATCTGTTCAGAATGACGCTGAGAAACGCGCACCCATGTGGAAGAAGAAATCTATATTTTGGGACCTACCCTATTGGAAAGACCTCGATGTCAGCTCTGCAATCGATGTGATGCATGTGATGAAGAATCTTTGCGTGAATCTTCTAGGCTTCTTAGGCATGTATGAGAACACAAAAGATACGCTGGAGGCATGGGAGGACCAACAACATATGCATGGAGAAGACGGCATGGATCCAAAGCAGTTCAGGGTCATGCCAGTTATGCTCTTACCAAAGAAGAGAAGGAAATCTTCTTCGAATGCCTTCTCAGTATGAAGGTCCCGCCTGGCTTCTCGTCGAATATAAAGGGAATAATAAATATGACAGATAAAAAGTTCCAGAACCTAAAGTTGCATGACTGCCACGTGATTATGACGCAACTGCTTCGGGTTGCATTGAGGGGGCTTTTACCGGAAAATGTTCGATTAGCTATTGTGAAGCTATGTGCATTCCTGAATGCACTCTCTCAGAAGGTAATCGATCGAGAAATCCTACCAAGGTTAGAGAATGATTTTGTGCAATGTCTTGTTAGTTTTGAGTTGGTGTTCCCACCATCCTTCTTCAATATCATGACGCACGTCCTAGTTCACCTTGTCGAGGAGATTGCCATTCCGGGTCCTGTATTTCTACACAATATGTTCCCCTTTGAGAGGTTCATGGGAGTCTTAAAGAAATATGTTCATAATCGTGCTAGGTCAAAAGGAAGCATCTCCAAGGGCCATGAAATAGAGGAGGTCATTGAGTTTTGTGTTGACTTTATTCCTAACATTAAGCCGATTGGTGTTCTTGAATCACGGCATGAGGGCAGACTCGGTGGAAAAGGCACGCTAGGAAAGAATTCACTAATATGCCGGGACGGGCATTCTTTGGCGCAAGCACACTACATAGTTCTACAAAGTTCTGCCTTGCTGGATCCGTATATCGTGCAACACAAGAAAATTCTACGCTCCAAACACCCCGAGCATTCTGACGACTAGATTACACATGAACAAATGGTGACTTTTGCCGGTTGGTTGCAGACACGTCTCATGCAAGACGACACTATTGAAGATGCCATGTACTTGCTATCCAAGTTACCATCCTCGACTATATTGACTGTCAAAGGGTACGAGATAAATGGGAAAACATTTTAAACGATCGCTCAAGAAAAAAAGAGTGTCAACCAAAACAGTGGTGTCCGCTTTGATGCAGCAAACAACAATGGGCCAAAGGACACATATTATGGTTATATATAGGAGATATGGGAACTTGACTATGGACTTTGTTTGAATGTCCCTTTGTTTAGGTGCAAACGGTTCAATCTGACAGGAGGCGGGGTAAAGGAAGACCCGCAGTACGGAATGACAACAATGGATCTCAACAATCTTGGGTACACAGATGAACCATTCGTCCTAGCCAATGATGTGGCGCAGGTTTTCTATGTGAAGGACATGTCTACCAAGCCGAGAAAAAGAAAAGATAAGGAAGCGAATACATCATACGATGATCCAAAGCGCCACATAGTTCTTTGAAGGAAAAGAAACATCATGGGAGTGGTGGACAAGACAGACCTGTCATAAGATTATGAAAAGATTCATGAAATTTTTCCCTTCACAGTGAATGTTGAGCATCAAGTTAAACGATGAAGCCTGTCCATGGTTACGAAACAAAGAGACACACGCAAAGAAAAAGTTTTATACCCAAACATCCCACTCTGGGATGTGACCGGCTTCTCTAGTTAGTTTCCAGACTTATATATCTAGAAAGTCCCACTTCGGAGAAACCGAAGGGAATCTTTGTAATAGTGATGTACTTATGTGTTTTGTGCGTTCAGTATGCACCATTCAAAGCGTGGCCATCAATTTTCAACCCTTTCTAACTTCATTTGCTATTTTTCATGCATTTACTGATTTTTTGAGCTAAATGCCCCTGAATTTGATTAGCACTACAAATGAACTCTGAAAAGGTTGAAAGTTGGCATGGTATCATCATTTCACCCACATAGCATGTGCTAAAAAGTTGAGAGGGTTACGGCAAAAACTGGACGCCCTTCGTGTACAAAATGGGCAATCTCTTTCAAAGTATCACGGTTTCAAACGAAAACTTGTGTGTTACAAAGGCATTTCATTTTTTAACTTATTTCAACCCCATACTTTTTGTGCGTTTAGTATGCACCATTCGAAGCCACGTCATCAATTTTCAACCCTTTCTGACTTCATTTGCTATTTTTCATGCATTTACTGATGTTTTTTGAGCTAAATAACCCTGAAATTGATAAGCACTACAAATGAACTCTGAAAAGGTTGAAAGTTGGCATGGTATCATCATTTCATCCACATAGCATGTGCTAAAAAGTTGAGAGGGTTACGGCAAAAACTGGACGCACTTCGTGTACAAAATGGACAATCTCTTTTGAAGTATCAGGCTTTCTAACGAAAAATCATCTGCTACAAAGGCATTTCATTTTTTAAATAACCTAAGAATTAAAAAATTGAATATAATGAGAAAACACACTAATATTAAACATCATAAAAAAGAATCACGGAAAAATCTATTTTTGATGTAAAGTTATTCACAAACTAGTGATTCACACAAATTTTAAATAATTCAAATTTGAACTATTCAAATTTGAAAACTATTAGCACTAACAGAAAGTTTATAAATTTTTTTACCTAAAGAAAAAATATTCACAAAGAAAATATTTAAATAAAGAAAAAGATTCACTTCGAAACAAAAGAAAATAAATAAAGTAGAAAACAAAAAATATTTTAAAAAAGCCCGCCTAGTGGGTCGCCACGACCTGCATACGACTAGAAACGCAACCTCTAGGTGGGCCAGGATGCAGGCCCGTATGGCCCAGTAGGCCCACGGGGCGGCAGAGGTGCTATAGGCCCAGAAGGCGTGCATATTAGAGAGGAGCTCGGCATGGTAGCCGCGGCGGGGCTTATAAAACGGACCGAGCTCCTCTCGACTAGCGAGGTGGGACTAAACATCCACCCCACCCCGCAAACAAATGTTTAGTCGCGGTTGGTGGCTCCAACCGTGACTAAAAGGCCCCCCTTTTAGTCACGGTTGGAGCCACCAACCGCGACTAAAGGTGAACGTAATCTAGCCCAAGCGACGGGAAGCCAGATAGTCGCGGTTGGAGCCACCAACCGCGACTAAAGGGTCCTCTACATATACCACACTTACGAAAATTTCCCCAAATCCAGCCTTTCGTCCGTCCACGCGCACCCTTGCCCCTCATCGTCGTCGTCCATCCGTCCGCACCCCGCCGCACCTCGACGTCGCCGCCGTCCACGCCGTCGCACCTTGATGCCGCCATCCATTCGCACCGCCACACCTCGACGTCGTGGCCGCCGCGCCAGTGTACCTAGCCATCGCCATCCTTCCGCACCCCTTTCGCACTTCAACGCCACCAACGCTGCCCTTGCACCTCGCCGTCGCCGTCGCCACCCCTCCTCGACCTCGCGCACCATCGCCCCCTTATGAACCCTGCCACCATGGGCGCCGCCCCCTCCTATCGATCCCGCACACACACACATGCATGAACACACGCACATATGTTCTATAATTAGTGTTTAATTAGTATAGATGTTTTCATATAATGTTGTTTTTCTGTTTTTTAATGGATGTATAGAAGTATATCTGCTTAATTAGTGTTTAATTAGCATATTTTTTTATATAATGTTTTTTTTGTTTTTTAATGGATGTATAGAAGTATATATGCTTAATTAGTGTTTATTTTTTGTTTTTAATGGATGTATAGAAGTATATATGCTTAATTTGCATATTAAAATGTTGCATAGGAAATTATAATTGAGAAATGTTTCGGAATTTTTTATTGAGAAAGGAATATTATTAGGATAGTTATGACCTAGGAATGGGACATTATAATTGAAAAGATGATATTTTGCTCAAAATTTCATAATAAAATGACATTGCATATGTAGGAATTTTTTTCATAAGAATCTTTTCTCGGAGTCAACGATGCCCGGTCCGCATCCTCGTCGTCGACTCGTTCGAGATGACTTCATGCTTCAGAGGGGCAACGTTCGGGACTGGGCTCCGCCGGGCTGGCACTGGGAGGCGCTACCTCCAGGGGCGCGCAACTTGGTGAGGAACCCGGCCTCGGGTCCCGTCGTTGACCCGAAGCTTCTTTGGCGGCATTCGTGTGGGCCACTTTCGGTGCAGAGGCAGCCGGCCCCGCCGGCGGTGCTATGTCGCCGTGTCAGGGAGGAGGACGAGCACGTCCATCGCTACATGGATGCGTTGGACGTCAGGTTCTCCAATACCTGGCAGGTTCTTCAGGGATCACACCCAAGCTATGATCCTGTCATAGTTCCTTCTCTTTGGGTGTCCACCGCCTGCCGCGCGAGACGTCAACTGGATCTGTAGTAGTGATATTATATAATTAATAATATTCGAGATGTATTAGTGATAGTATTCGAGATGTATTCGAGATTATATTCGATAATATTCGAGACGATTTATTCGAGATTATATTCGATGATGCATATTATGTACTATGATTGAGTTTTCCTTATTGATTGCATGCATTCTAATTTGAATACTAAATTGTTTTATCTTTCTTCTGGGTTAGTTAAATAAAAGCTATGGAAAATACCGACAAAGAAGGAGAAGAGGCTCTATTCGACATCACAGGGTCCACGGGCCCAGAGCAAGAACCTGAAGATGATGACGGCTCACAATATCTGAACAATTCGACAATGACGTTGACGAAGAAAATGTTCTTCAAATAACAAAGACCAGCAAGGTACATTTATTATATAAGCCATCCGGTGATCATTACATGTCTTAATTGAGTTGTATATGTATTAACGAATCGATCTTTCTTTTTTTAGGCCTCCGGATTAATGCTGCGAAAAAGAAGTGGCAGTATACTCTGGGGCTAGGTGACTACTGGATGGCCCTGCCTAAATGGGATCAATCCAAACAAGAGATGGTTAGTGCAGGGGTCACTCCAGTTACACTGACCTGACCCCCAGGTGCAGGCCATGGTTTTATGCGCATGGGGGAAGTTGGACCCAGAGACAGGGGATATTATGGTGAAGGCAAGCCTTAAAGGAGTGACAGACAAAATACTAATGAAAATAGAAGAAGCTCGAATCGGGGTGTTCATGCCCAACAGAGTGGACGACGAGCTTACGCGCGCCCTGAAGAATCCTTAACACCCAAGAAGAACACGAGGGAAAGGCGTTGTTCCGTGGTTTCAGGGGTTTGCGGGTTGGAACGATGACTACAGAAGCCGCGCGAGAAAGAAGATGTAGGAGGAGCGGAAGACGGAGGAAGCACTTTGCCTTGAAGGCCTAGAATCAAAGCACGTGGAGTTGGAATCCAGAGTCAGGCGGCAGTAGGAGTAGATCAACTCACTCAGCCGGCAAAGGGCGTCTCAGCGGCAGCATGAGCAGATCGATCCAGCATTGGATAGCACCGTCCCATCTATGCTGAGAAGCAGCGTGGGTTCTGCCCCGGCCGATATCGATGACGATGCACTGCTAGCTAGCTACCATGTGGATGATATCAAAGACAGGACTAATTGTGAGCCACACATGAAAGTGAAGAACTTATCCATGAAGGTGGTGGATGGCTATGCTTTAGCAATTCCCCTAGAAGCAACCTTCCATTGCAATCCCATTCCAGCTGGCTATGCTTGTGTCGGGGTTGATGAAGTGATGTCAGGATATCACGAGCTACAACTTGTGTCGGGGGGATTACCCCCGGGTAGGCTCAAGGAGACGACTCAATATTTTAAAACATCGGGGGACCCACCCCCGGTATGCCAATCCCAACAAGACAAACGAAGAAGTGAGCTGACGACACTATAGCTGACAACACTATAGCTGTCCGGCTCCTCCCGTCCGGCTCGGTAGCCTCCACCCATCCAGCTCGACAGCCTCCATCCGTCCGGCTCGGCAGCCTCCACCCGTTCGGCTCGGTAGCCTCCATCCGTCCGGCTCGGCGACCTCCACCCATCCGGCTCGGAAGCCTCGATCCGTCCGGCT
This sequence comes from Hordeum marinum, assembly GCA_022496015.1. Lineage (NCBI taxonomy): Eukaryota > Viridiplantae > Streptophyta > Magnoliopsida > Poales > Poaceae > Hordeum > Hordeum marinum. Next base: position 268,454,915 of record CM039672.1, on the reverse strand, counting down.
CGGCAGCCTCCACCTGTTCGGCTCCGCAACCTCCATCCGTCCGGCTCGGCAGCCTCCACCCGTCCGGCTCGACAGCCTCCACCCGTCCGGCTCGGCAGCCTCCACCCTTCCGTCTAGGCAGCCTCCATCCGTCCGGCTCGGCAGCCTCCATCCGTCTCGCTCGGCAGCCTCCATCCGTCCGGCTCGGAGGCCTCCACCCGTCCAGCTCGGTAGCCTCCATCCGTCCGGCTTGGCAGCCTCCACCTGTCCGACTCGCCCAGTCCGGCTCCTCCTGTCCGGCTGCGGCCTGACAAAGTCAGCTCTCGACGTCCCATCGGACACACACGGACCAGACGGCCATATCTCATGGCGGCGCGCTATTGGCGAGCAGGAGCACACTGTACGCATGTCATGTAGTACTCTCTACAGTGTAACCTACCCCCTGGGTACTGATTTATAATGTACACCAGGGGATAGACATAGCTTAGTCCACAAGCTACATGTGGCTTGACTTGTAAGCTACCCAAGGTAGCTTCCACCTCAAGCTTATTGGGATGTAAGCTAACCACTATGGCTTACATCCCAAGCTACCCATCCATGCCTATATAAAGGCCCCCTCTCACTCTCTCAAGGGGAGAGCTCCCCTCACATCCTCTCATCCCCACTCTCACACTCATGTATGAGGCAAGAAGCCTCATGGCTCTCCTCCCCAAACAGCTCCAGGAGCAGCCATGTACCAAATGTACCTAAGTTATACAAACATGCAGGGGTAGGGGTATTATCTCTCTGGAGAGCCCTGAACCTGGGTAAACCACTGCATGCTATTCGCATACCCGTCCCGGATCATCCATGACAGCCTTGCCCTCACCTCGACAAGCCACCCTCTGGCATCTGTTGTCACGCGTGACCCCCCGTGAGAAAACGACGACAGTTGGCGCCCGCCGTCCGGTCGGGACCATCTTCGTCATCACTAGCGTGACGTCGCCGCCGTCTCTCCGGTAGCACGCAGGGGCTCGAATTCAATGCGCCCCCGGGTGACCGCGCGGGGTGGCCCGTCCTTGTCGTCACCCTCGCGCTCTTCGTCATCGCCTTTGCGAAGTCGCCGCCGTCTCTTCAGCGGCGCTCGGGGGTCCGACATTAGCAGCCCTAGGCACTCGCGCCGGTGCCGGTGGTTTTCTCGTCATCGGCCTCGGCATCGCCCGTCTTTGCGTCACTGTGTCGCCTACGTCCCCGCCTCGTTGCACCGGTGCGACGCCCGCGACTCTGGCCTCTTGGCGCCCCGCACATATCTCCGCGGCCGCGGCTGGCGCGGGTCCGAGCCCCACGCGGCTCCGGCCTCCTCAACACCGACTACCCATGTCTCGGTTCGGTTTCCAACCCACCGACACCTCGCGGCTCTGTCAGGGCCTTCCCGCCCCGGCCTCCATGTTGTGCGTCGGCACGCTACCTAACGCGACTGCCACGATGTCCTCCGACGAGCCGGTCATCGCTTGCCGACCCCGTCGGCTCCTCCCAGCGCGTGCCCCCAGCCTGGCCGCCTGTCGACAGGGTCGACTCCCCCTCGAGCATGGCGGGGTCGGCTCCTTCTCACGGGCTTCGGCTCCGGCACTGCCTCCTGCTAGCGCGGCCGGCTCCACCTCGCGCGCTTCGGCCCCGGCACCGCTGCCTACCGGCACGGCAGGTTCCTCCCCGCGTGTGCCCCCATCCTGGCTGCATGTCGCCCGTCCGGCTCCTCCTCGAGCACGACGGGGTGGCTCCTCCTCGCGTTCTCTAGAGGTTCCCCGCCAAGGTTCCGACAACCGCGCACCTGTGCACTGCCCTCGCCACCTCCAGCTCCAGCCTCCACCGCGTCGATCTCCTCCAAGCCACGTCTGCATAGCGCCCCCGCGCTCCTCTGTTTCACCTACGGCCTCACGCGCGCCCGGCAGCCGCGCCCACGCTCTGTCCACATCGCCCCGCCACGCTGCATCTCCAACGAGTGGCTTCATGCTCGGCTGCACAACGCCACTGACGCGGCCCTTCCCTGCGCCTTCTACGCCACCATCGCCCAAAAGAGGAAGGTGGCATGGCCACCGGTTCAGGCTTCCAGGACGCCTGAACCTCCTCGCCCCTGCCGTCTCCGCCTCGGGAGCCCGCGACCACCTGGGGCGGAGCACCCCACCGTTTCGCTATGCCACGTCCTGGCATGCGGCCGCCTCGCCCAGCGGGCTCCGGCTCCCACCTACTTTGCTCCATCTTCGCGTGTGTCCATCGCCGCTCCGGCCGTCTCTGCCCGCGCGCCTCCCTTCTCGCCACTCCCACCGCACTCCCTCGCTGGCCGGCTGTTGCTGCCGCGCCTCGCTGCCGGCTGCCATCTCCGCGAGCCTGCCCCGCCCGCGCTCCCCGCGCCGGCTGCCATTACCGCAAGCCAGCCCCGCATGCGCTCCCCGCGCCAGCTGTCATCTCCGCGAGCTGGACCCGCCTACGCTCCCCGCGCCGGCACCGCCTCGCCGTTCCGACCTGCGGCGTCGGGTCGCCCCTCCGTCCGGTCCCTCCCTCATAGCCTGAAGGCTCCCGTGCTGGCCGGCGCCGCTCGCCCTGCCGTCGGCTTGCTGATAGCCGGCCCGTCGCCTCCCAGCCGTCTTACGGCCCCTCTCCCCTTTGTGGCCGGCTACGGCTCTGGCCCACGGCCGGCTCCCGCTGCCGCGCATCCCTGCCGACTTCTGCGGCCATGCTCGTCCCCCGACTCCTGCCTCCTGCGCGCCAGCCGGCTCCTGCGTCCAGCGTGGCCAGCTGTCTGGGCCGGTTGGAGGAAAAAGACAGGGCATGGCCGGCTACCCACTCGGAAAGAGCAAGAAGAAAAAGTCAACCCCCCCTAAAAACGTCTACCTGCCCGTCCGCCTGCTTCATCACTCGGACGGCCAGTCGTGACCCGTCCTGGCCAACCGGTCCGCCTGCCGCCTCCGACGCCTGGCTAGCCGAGGAGTCGGTCCGGCCGCATGTCCACCTCGACGTCTCTTTGGTCGGACCTGACCTACCAAGACCCCCTTCGAACACCTGGAGGCTCGAAGGTTACACCCAGTGAGTGTGCCGGCACGCTCGGCAAGCACCATGTCACGCGGGCTGTCTTCGTCAACAACCACCTCAACCACGTCAAAAAGCAATGAACCTCCTCGTCCGGAGGCTCGGAGGCTCCCCTCGGCAGCACCCCATGCTCATCAGCCGGCGGACCCTGCGTCCGCCCTTGGCAGCACCCCATGCTCAACAGCCGGCGGGCCCCGCGTCCGCCTTCGGCAGCGCCCTCGCACTCATCAGCCAGCAAACCCCGCGTCCTCCTTTGGCAGCGCCCTCACGCTCATCAGCCAGCGGACCCCGCGTCCGCCCTCGGTAGCACCTCATGCTCAACCGCCGGCGGACCGCACGCCCGCCTTCGGCAGTGCCCTCGCGCTCATCAGTAGGCAGACCCCGCGTCCACCCTCGGCAGCATGCCGTGCTCATCAGCCGGCAGACCCCGCGTGTGCCTTTGGCAGGGCCTCGCGCTCATTAGCCGGCGGACCCCATGTCCGCGCCTGGCAAGGCTTCGCGCACGTCAGCCGGCGGACCTCGTGTCCGCGCTCGGCAGGGCTCCACGCCCATCAGCCGGCGGACTTCGCATCTGCGCCCGGCAGCACCTCGCGCTTGACAGCTAGTGGACCCCACGTCCGCGCCCGGCAGCGCCTCGCGCCCATTAGCGGGCGTACCCCAAGTCCGTGCCCGGCAGCGCTTCGCGCACGTCAGCAGGACCACGTCGGCTACAAACCGCATTGGTCGATATCAACAAAACCACCTCGCTGACACCCAAAAGCAATGTGAGATCTCCACGCGCATACCCTTGCATCGTACACACAAAACAAATAACCCCGAGCGGCCCTCGGGAGCCATCTCCGCATTTATTCTGCTGCCTTACTGCTCACCCCGGCGCCAGCTAGTCTCGGCCCGGGGCTGGCCGCTTGGCCCGATACGTTCGTTCCCACAGGACGGCTTAGTAGCGTGTACGGTACTGAAGGCCCACTCTTTGCCTCTGCTAAAGACCGCACCGTGGCTGTCCGGCTAGTGAGAGCAAAAGCTAGAGGTCACCACACGCGAAAAGTGTCCAAGGAGAAAACAGCTTGGGCAACCCGGCCATTTCATTTATGACTATCTGCTCGGTCGAGTCTGCTCCCAGGGTCCAAGTACTGTACGCTCCATTCCATGGCCCACTCTTTGTCTCAACTACAGACTGGCTCCCGACTGTCTGGTTAGCAAGAGCAAAAGCCAAAGAGCGGAGGGAACATGAAAAAGACTTAGGGGGGCTCGGATGAAACCGAGTCGGTACCCTCTGCTCCAACTTGCACTGCCAAAATCAAGTATTCGATATATCTGTGCTGACCTAACCTTGTCTTTTGCACGATCATTTCCATGAGGAACCTCCTCGCTCGGAGGCTTGGAGGCTACTCCTGGCAGGGCACCCCGCTCGACAGTAGGCGGACCCCGCGTCCGCCTTCGGTAGGGCTCCACACCCACAAGCCGGGGGACCCTCCGTCCGCACCCGGCAGCGCCTAGCGCGCGATAGCTGGCGGACCACGTGTCCACCTTCGGCAGGGCTCCATGCCTACAAGTCGACGGACCCTCCATCCGTGCCCGGCAGCGCCTCGCGCTTGACAGCCGACGGACCCCGCGTCCGCCTTCGGCAGGGCTCCACACCCACAAGCCGACGGACCCTCCGTCCGCACCTGGTAGCGCCTCGCGCTCGACAGGACCCCATGCCCGCCTTCGGCAGGGCTGCACGCCCACAAGTCAGCAGACCCTCCGGTCGTGCCCGGCAGCGCCTCGCGCTTGACAGCCGGCGAACCCCACGTCCGCCTTCGGCAGGGCTCCACTCCCACAAGTCGGCGAACCCTCCGTCCGCGCCCGGCAGTGCCTCGCGCTTGACAGCCGACAGACCCCGTGTCCGCCTTCAACAGGGCTCCACGCCCACAAGCCGACAAACCCTCCGTCCGCGCCCGGCAGCACCTCGCACTCGACAGCGAGCAAACCCCGTGTCCTCCTTCGGCAGGGCTCCACGCCCATGAGCCGGCGGACCCTCCGTCCGCGCCCGGCAGCGCCTCGCGCTCGACAGCCGGCGGACCGTGCGTCCACCCTCGGTACGGCTCTGCGCCCCACAGCCGGCGGACCCCGCGTCCGCCTTCGACAGCGCCTCGCGCCCTTTAGTCGGGAGACCCCGCGTGCATTCCCGGCATCCTCGATGCCATCGTCTACTTCAGCAATAGCAAAGACCCTCCGCCCGACTCATTGAGTCACCCGAAGGCTCGGAGGCTACACCCAGCGGGTGCGCTGGCGTGCCCCCGCTGGGAACCGCTTGCCCGCGGACTCCGCGTCCACGCCCGGCATCCTCGATGCCACCGTCTACTTCAGCAACAGCAAAGACCCTCCACCCGATTCATCGAGTCGCCCGGAGGCTCGAAGGCTACACCCAACGGGTGCGCTGGCACGCCCCCACTGGAAGCAAGCCGCATCGTCCCCAACCCGCGGTCAGTCGTCATTGACAACTTCTGCAACAACAACTCCACCGACATAAACCCTCCGCCCGACTCTCTAAGTCGCTCGGAGGCTCAGAGGGTACTGTTGGGGAGATTACCCCCTGGTAGGCTCACGGAGACGACTCAACATTTTAAAACATCGAGGGACCCACCCCCGGTATGCCAAGACCAACAAGACAAACGAAGAAGTGAGCCGACGACACTATAGCTAACGACATTGTAGCTGTCCGACTCCTCCCGTCCGGCTCGGCAGCCTCCACCCATCCGGCTTGGCAGCCTTCATCCGTCCGGCTCGACAGCCTCCACCCATCCGGCTCGACAGCCTCCATCCGTCCGGCTCGGCAGCCTCCACCCGTCCGGCTCGGCAGCCTCCATCCGTCCAGCTCGGCAGCCAGCTCGGCAGCCTCCACCCGTCTGGCTCGGCAGCCTTCATCCTTCCGGCTCGGTAGCCTTCACCCGTCTAGCTCAGCAGCCTTCATCTGTCCGGCTCGGCAGCCTCCATCCGTCCGGCTCGGCAGCCTCCATCTGTCCGGCTCGACAGCCTCCACCCGTTCGGCTCGATAGCCTCCACCCGTTCGGCTCGGCAACTTCCATCTGTATGGCTCGGCAACCTCCACTCATCCGGCTCGGCAGCCTCCATCCATCTGGCTCGGCAGCCTCCATCCGTCTGGCTCGGCAGCCTCCATCCGTCCGGCTCGGCAGCCTCCACCCGTCCGGCTCGGTAGCCTTCACCTGTCCGGCTCCCCCCTCCAGCTCCTCTAGTCTGGCTCCTCCTGTCCGGCTGCGGCCTGACGAAGTCAGCTCTCGACGTCCCATCGGACACACGCGGACCAGATGGCCATATCTCATGGTGGCGTGCTATTGGCGAGCAAGAGCACACTATACGCGCGTCATGTAGTAATCTCTACAGTGTAACGTGCCCCATGGGTACTGATTTATAAAGTACACCAGGGGATATACATAGCTTAGTCCACAAGCTACATGTGGCTTGACTTGTAAGCTACCCAAGATAGCTTACATCCCAAGCTACCCGTCCATGCCTATATAAAGGCCCCCTCTCACTCTCTCAAGGGGGAGAGCTCCCCTCACATCCTCTCATTCCCACTCTCACACTCGTGTATGAGGCAAGAAGCCTCATAGCTCTCCTCCCCAAATAGCACCAGGAGGAAACATGTGCCAAATGTACCTCAGTTATACAGACATGCATGAGTAGGGGTATTATCTCTCCGGAGAGCCCTGAACCTGGGTAAACCACTGTGTGCTATTCACATACCCGTCCCGGATCATCCACGACAGCCTTGCCCTCACCTCGATAAGCCACCCCATGGCATCTGCCGTCTCGCGTGACCCCCATGAGAAAACGATGACAACTTGACATTCTTGGAGGTGACGAGGGGAGAACACGAGGAGAGGCCATATGTCATATCATTCTATGGAAAAATGATTGCATCGTCTTTCCAAGGCCACCGACTCCTCCTCCTCCAAGTCTGCCGCCGCGTCAGTTGACTCCTACTCCTTCTCCAAGTCCGGCACCACATCAGCCGACTCCTCCTCCAAGTCCAGCACGGCGTCAGCCACCTCCTCCTCTTCCAAGTCCGACACCACGTCAGCCGACTCCCCCTTCAAGTCCGGCACGGCGTCAGCATGCTCCGTCGACCTAGCGTGCTCCGTCGCCTAAGCAACCGCGAAAGAGATAGGCCACAACTACGACAACTAGCGGTAGAACGGGCAAGAAATTCAAATATGGTCCAAGCCTCAAGCCTCTTCCGAAGTTGCCTTACCACCTGACTAAGGAGGAACTCGAGAGCGTAGTGGATGCCAAAGTGAAGGCCCATTTTGGACCGAAACCGCCCCAGCCGCCAAAGGAGAAAGTACCTAAGCATGTCTCACAACACTTTATTGATATGGCTCGAGCGACTGTCAATCAGAAGGACTGCGACTGTGTGCGGTCTATCAAGAAGTCATATCTTGCGGGACAAAAAGAGTCGAGCTCGAGATCGAGCCAAGGAGTTGGCAAAAAAGCGGGAAAACTGTTCCCCAGCTGGGAGAACAGGCAGTGCAATCGATCCCCCCACTCATTGTACAAACATCTGTGAGTATCGCCGGTTGGCTAGGAGTAACTGACGATCATATAAGGCAGGCCAAAGAGGCCAGCATCACTGTTGAACAACTCATAGGCCTTGAGGAAATCTCCGGGCTTAAAGAGGAGGAAGTAAAATATCAATATGCCTGCGGCAAAACTCTGGTCAAGCCTGAAGATGTCAAGCTTCTACCAATGAGAATGTACAATTTGCATAGGTGGTACATGCAAATAACAGCAAATACCAATACAGAGTCCCTCATGGCAAGAGTCAAGAAGAGGCATTACTTCCATAAAAAAAGATTTTTGGATTCATTATTCAGAGTTGTTTCAGTTATTCAATCGAGACACAGCCGACAAATCTTTAGTTAGTTGCTATTGTCTGTAAGCGATTTCTTTCTATAATTTAAGTCTCTAGCTAGCTATGCTCTCGTTCATTACCTGTAATTATCCTCACTATATTCGTTTCTGTGGTATTATGTAGAATGAAGATGTACGAAATGAAACAAATTGGACGCTATGGCATTGGGTTCATTGACCCAAATACAATTAATCAAATGATATGGGACTCAATATTCGAGAAAAGACACAGAGAAAGCCCTGCTAGATTTTTTGAAGCATCTAAACACCCAACCGGAAATACTACTTCCTTACAACTTCGGGTGAGTGTTACTATATATATCTTGTACTACAAATTCTATTTTTTGCTTACTAGATGTTAATAAGTGTAGTTGATGAGTTATGCACATGCCCGCTTAATTATATAAAACTTGTGCGCATGCAGTTACCACTAGATCTTGTTAATCATTGAAGTTGAGAAGGGAAAAGTTGAAGTACTGGGCTCACTATATAAGGATCCATCCGAATACGCAATCGTGAGGGGATGGTTCACAGGTAATTTCAATCATTATTGCACTATGTCGGCCTGTTTAATTACTTCATTTCCTGATATCAACTAGTTAATAACTGATTTATTCATTTTCTTTGCCGGCGGGCAGGGCTTTGGCAAAGTTCATCAAACAGGTCTTAGGCGACTGGGCACAACAGCTGAAATGGGTGCGACCCAAGGTAATTAAGTACTACTAGCTAACTACATCCATGCATATCTTTAATTCTAGTTTCAATACCATTATCATGCTTGACTAATTATTACCTGATTGAATTTTATTCTCGTAAAGTGCATGAGGTAGGAGCAGGGTAATAGTTTATGCGCATACTATGTTTGCGAGAACATTCGCATGATCACATCTGAAAGGAGCAGAAACGAAAGAAATCTTTGGGTACGTTTGACAGAACACTATCCATATTTTTTTTATCATGATCTAGCTAATATATATACACACAACTAATATATTCATCTTGATCTTCATCTTGTACCTGATGGAGATGCGGGGCCAGCTTCTACCAGAGGCTTGGGTACGAGCAATTCAAGAGAAAATAGCTGGATTTCTGGTCGATCAGGTCATGGATCCCAAAGGAGAATATCATTACAAGATCAAGAAGAAGTAATGCCTACATATGTAATGATCCTCAAATTGTAGGGGAAATTGTATATATATGTCATCGAATTGCTCGTACGACGACCATTCACACACACACACACACACATATATATATGCATAACGTGTGTACAGTATGTAGTAGCGTAATATATGTTTGAAATGAAAATTAATTAAATGGAAAAATTAAACCATAATTAATTCATAAACTCCTAAAGGATTAAAAGGAAAAACAAAACAAAATTAAAAAAACTAAATACTTTTAGTCCCGGTTGGTGTTACCAACCGGGACTAAAGGTCCCCTAGCCCACGGCGCCGTCAGATGCCACGTGGTGAGCCTTTGGTGCCGGGCCGTGTTGAACCGGCACTAAAGGGGGTGCGCTTTAATTCCCATTTTTTAGTATCGGTTCGAGAATCGGCACTGAAGGCCCTTACGAACCGCGACAATACGTCTGTTTCCTACTAGTGCTACAGAAAACTATTCATTTCTATATTTTCTAGTGGTCCATGTATTAGACGGTGTATGAATGAGATCTGTCTCATGATTGTCTATGTTCTACTTATGGTTTAGATGATGTGTTCGGCCAAAAAACTCCGGTGCAAAAAGTGTCAAATTCTTGGAAGACACATCATAGAAACTTATATACCTGTGAAATCCAAATGCACACATTAAAAATGCTAGAACAAAGAACCAAATTCTTAGAATCTGCAGAAGCATGAAGACTCAAGCCATCAGGTTTAATTTTGAGAGGAGGATGCAAGGAACCATATGAATCTAATTATGTTTGTCATCAAGTCTAAGCATGGCCCGACCTTGTTCTCTTGATTGCTGCATGCCACCACTATTATCTTGAATTGGTGCAAACATAAGTACAACCTGATTCGTCCATTGAAGAGAATACGAAATCACCGAGAAATCCATTAATTAGTACATTGCAAAGATTAGTACATCAAAGAGGTGAGGCTACCACAAGCACAGAGATACACAGTTGCCTCCACTGCCTCCACTGCTTTGTCATCTTCTGCGAACATCAGAGGTCTCAGCTTCATACTCACCTGCCATTGATGACCACATGAACATTATTTGTTGGTGTTCTTATATGCCAACAAAGACATAATACATAATACTTGCACATTTGTCCACATTTACACTTTAGAAACTTGATACATTCTGTCACTCTCTTCTTCTTGATAGGTGTTCTTACAATGCTAAAATTCTACTATTTAAGACCAGTGCAATAAGCCATTAACTGGGAGTTTGATTTTTTATTCTATCATATTGGCACTATCCAAGACCTATCACTCGCTTTAATTTTCTGTCTTGGAGAGCATGGTTAATAGTAGAGCCAACTGCTGGCTATATAATGTTGCCATGTCATATATATTCATCATTTGTAGTCACTCATACAACAAGGTTAGCAATAATGTTGGCTATAAGAGTACTAGTTTTTATCAACTTCTCTCTGTCCCTTTTTTCATATTTATTGCATTTGTTAGGTGTATGCATATAGCTAGACTCTTGCATGAGAGCCCACTCCCACCAGTTTTTCATGTCTCTCCTATCCACATAGACAAAAGTGTCATGTAAACGGGCTATAAGCCTACTATTATACTTGGCCTCAAGCCTGCAGCACATTAGTTGATCAGCAGTCGAAGAAGGGACTATTCAACATGCAGCTAGCCGAAGATCACCTAATAGAATCATTCAGTTACATGCCTGAAAATTTGAACGTGGCTATATATAATTCCCTGGGTTCAGAACAAGGCGTCCATACCTCCCCTCATGTAGCAATTTACTCTTTATAATTCATTTCATCAAGTTCTCTCTCTCTCTCTCCCAAATTGAGGGATGGAGCAGCAAATATTCATATTCTTATGGAAAGAAGAAGACACGAAAAGAGAAAAAGGAGTGAGGAATTTTACCAGCACCGCGAGTCTCGCCAATCTGCGCCGCCCTCCATCAACAACAGCGCCAAGATGTCCACATCCATGTCCTGGCCGAAGAACCACGGGTTCAGACCACACCCTCCAATCCACTGATGTCCGCCACTGCTGCCAAGAGCCATAATGATCCGCCGACGGAGGAGAAGATCTTGGCCAGCCAACCCACCATGCTCATGTGCACGACGGACTCGTTCCGGCCAATATGTAGTAGGGACAGCACGCGCGCCCCATCTTGGCGAGCATAGGCCACCACGCGCGAGGCTCGTCCTGGCAGAACCTCGCCGGTCTAAGCATGTCCTCGCTCCTTCCCTACCAACCATGGGTTTCTGGATTCAGGAGGAAGGGGGGGCGGTGACTTGGACACACGGTTTCAGAGGTGGCACTAGGACGAACGAGCGGAGGAGAGAACCGCGGCCGAGTCGAGCGAGGAAGGAGGAAGATGACTGACAACAGCTGCGATTTCTTTAGGTAGAGACACGGGCTGAACATCGACGTGGTTGAGGATTTGGGGGCATGGGAGTGGGATCAGGTGGGATGTGCATCCGAGGGTATGCTTCTCTCGAACTTGAGATCAGGTCGAACGAGAGGGAGGTGGGGATCGAACGAGATGGTTTTCGTATGAGGTGGGGAGGTGGTCAACCCATCACGACGACATTCGATCCCCCTTTTAATTGTAAAGATAGTGAGCATTCATCAATTCAACTTGGTATCATACATCCTTGTTTTCTCTCGCCTCTGCCATGAACGTCCGAGGCCTTCTCCGTCGCACTGGTTCCTTCGGGAAGCCAGCGCCGTCTTCGACCTGCCCTGTGTCGTCCCCGAACCTGCTTCGGCCCCATGTGCCTCGATGCTCGCCGCGGCCCCTCCCACCCCGATCCACGCGCCTAAGCTGGCCACACACCGTGCTGCTCCTCTGGTTCGGTGTTGGATCGAAAGTAGTGTCGGAGAAGGAGTGATTAGACTACTTGATCAATTAAAAATCAACCTTTTTCCAATTTCAAGTCTTGGCATATTTTAGCATTCATAGCAAGTTAAGTACATCCTACACATGCATGTCTACAAGTATTACAGCGGAAAGTAAATACAAGCATGTAAGTAGAGGAATGATAGGAAGATCAAACGCAATTTGAAGCTATGATGATTTTTCCCATGGTTCCGATAGGTGGTGCTATCGTACGTCCACGTTTATGGAGTCTTCAACCTACGGAGGGTAACGGTCGCAAGTGTCCATGGAGGGCTCTACCCACGGAAGGTTTCACGAAGAAGCAACATTGACTATACCATGATGGCTTACTTCCAAGGAGAACTAGCCTAATTCGGGATAGATCTTCAGAAAGTAGACGATCTCCTTGTCCTTACAAACTTCTTGGTTCACTCCACAACACGAAGTAGGAGGCTCACAAGGGACACCTAACCAATCTAGGAGGCACCACCCTCCAAAAGGTAATAGGGTCGATAATGTTGATGAACTCCTTGCTCTTTTGCTTCAAGATGATAGACTCCTCAACACACGATCACTTTCTCACAAATTTGGCTATGGTGAAAGAGATTGATTGGGTGGAAAGCAACTTGGGAAGGCTAGAGATCAAGATTCATATGGTTGAAATGAAATGACATGATCTCAACACATGAGTAAGTGACTCTCTCAGAAAAATAATAGGTATAAGTGGGGAACTGTTCTGAGTGCTTCTCTTGCGAGTGACTGGTGGTGGAGGGGTATATATAAGCATCTCCAAAAATCCAACCGTTACACCTAAGTCAGACTCGGTCACACCGATGTGTTAATCACGGTGGTACCGAGTTGCCTCAAAGGTAGCAACTTTTTAATCTCGGTGAGACCGATACATACAACTGAGTTGCATCGAAAAGGTGACCAATGGTCAGATTGCCAAACTCGGTGACGCCGATTCAACAAACTCGGTGGGACCGATTTTGTGAATTTGCGTAATAGGAACTTGGCAACCCAAAATCGATGGCACCGAAATGGAATCGGTTGCATCGAAGGGCTAGGGTTTGGCTGAGTCTGTGTGAGGCCGAGAATCGGTGGCACCGAGTGGAAAGTGTTGGTTGCACCGATTTTGGATACTTGGCTTTGGACAGACTTTTGTGGAAGAGCTTATGGGTGTATGTGGTGACTATCACTTGTGCACGTATGAGCATTTTTTCACCAATAGTACCTTTTCCCCTTTTAATAGTATTTGCTTCCCTATGGACTCACAGTTATTTCTCACAAAGTAAAATGTAGAGTCCTCTTTTCTTAAAGCTTTACCAATCTATTTCCTTGCATCTTGGGGTATTCCACAATCCTTTTGCCAACCCATCAGTGAACTTTTCCTGAAACATGCTTAGTGAAAACATTAGTTCAATGACATATATATTGTTATTAATTACCAAAACCACCAAGGGAGCAAATGTGCTTTCAATCTCCCCCTTTTTGGTCATTGATGAAAACATATAGATCAAAGCTTCAACATATGATATAATTAATGAATATAATCGTCGCGTTGAGAAGTATGTGATAAGTAAGAGCTCCCCCTAAATTTATGCATTATTTTTAAATTTGCGTTTGAATGCAAATGCACAATCGATTAGGTACATGGGGTACTTCTTTAATGTCACATACAACTTGGTGGTATGCGAGAGTAATAAGAGTTAATAACATAGCACAGTACATCAAGCAAAGTGAATGATCATCTCATAACCATCAAAGGGATACGAAATAGTAGCAACACACATTAAAGCGTATGATCTAACACAACCAAAAGTATATCACATCCAAACTAAAAGATCAAATGTTTTTGAAAAAACAGTGATAAAAACCAGACGCTCTCTCACTCGAAGCCTAAAGATCTATATACAATTTTCCCCCTTTGGCAACAAGTTATCAAAAGGTTCAAAGAGATATAACTAATCGTCCTTCTGTGGCTGATCTCCTACGGTGGTCGATGTCGGAGTCGAGAGTAATGCGTCAGCGAAAATCTCTGCTGATGTCCTGGATGGAGTTGGTGTAGCAACGAGAGGCACTGGAGGAGCCAATGGAGCTGAAGTCACTGTAGCTGGAGCAGAAAATGAAGGTCTCGTCTCCAGAGCTGGCATTGTAGGTGTCCTAGCTTGTGTCCTGAACTCGGCAGTCGTCCTGACAGGTGCACTATCCTCATCGTCAGAAGAAGAATCAGGCTCTGAAGAGGGGCAACAGATAGGAGCTTCATCTAATTCCATCTTGAGGTCATTGACAATCTTGGTCAGCCCATCCACCTTGTCATTTAGAGTCTTCACTATATCGTCAAAGATGTTCACAAGGCTCTCCTGACTATCCAGTATGCTTTTGATGTCCTTCTTCATGTCCATGACAGTAGAGATCAAGAGATCCATCTTCTCATTCCTGGATCTAGGGACCTAAGCACTAGTGGCTCTAGCTGCCTCTAGCTCTGCCTCTGCCTGAGCTGCAGCTGATGTGGGATGGTCTGGGTCCATCACCACAACATTATCCTCGAAGTCTGGCTGTAGTGGCAAGTGGGGTCTATCCAGAGCAAGTGTTTCTCGAGTTTGTAGTTGATGAGCATCTGAATGTAGGGTGCATAGCACCATGAGCACTTCTGATCAGCAGCAACCCTCTTCACAGTTTCTACTATCAAGTCCATCACCCGTATCCTAGTATGTCTATCAAGATGGATCAACATGTTGATTGAATGGCCTCATATCATCTTTTCATGTCCAGACTTAGGCATCAATGTATGCCTCAAGATGGTGTTCATGGTACAGAGGACGGCCTGGAGGAAGTAAATAGATCCTAACTTGTGTGATTTCAAGTTAGCAGCAGGGATAGCATTGTACATATCCTTCATAGCATCATGGATCTCCTTGGATTTAGAGTAGACATCCAAGTCACCATCTTGCACCTTTTGGACCCCTAAGATGGTAGTCCATTCATCAACTAAAGACTCATATATTGCTCCTTCTGTCATCCACACTATCCGGACATCTCCATAGAAGTGAGAAGTGGAGTAGAATTGCATAATCATCTCCTCATTCCAAGCGGTAAACTCTTTGCCAACAAACTCATCTAGGCCAATGCAGTGAAAGTTGTCTTGAACACATGGGAAATAGTTCTCATTAGCCTTGATGTACTTCCAGTCAACGTATCTCATATCACTGATAGCTGGACTCTTGTAAAGCAAGATTGCCTCATAGAAATCTTGTTGTTCCTTGGTGTAGAACCTATAGTCCATAGATGTTTTCTCCTCTAGGCATATGGATCAATAGCTCTCCATGCCTTCAAACCAGAATCATTCCTCTTCTTCATGTCTTCAGCAAGTGGGTGGTTGGCATTCTGTTCAGGAAGGTGAGATCTAAGCTTCATCAAAGCAGTCATATCATCATCATCAGCTTCTCTGAAAGTAGATTCCTTGTTCTCTTAGCAGCTGGAATGTCTCTGGTAGTCCTCTTGGACTTCTCTGCAGCAACCTTCTTACGTGCATCCTTGGTTCTCTTGGAGGGACCTGGCTTTGGCATAGCATCTGCCAACAGCTTCTTGTGTTTCTTCTTGGGAGGAGCCTTGACAACTTGCTCCTCCTCCTCCTTAGCAGCAACACCAGCAGCCTCCTCTGGATCCTCAAACATAGAGGTAGGCCTACCAACAACCCGAATGATCCTCTTCCTGGCCTTCTTCTCTCTCACCTTCTTAGGCAAAGACTTTCTTGGGGGCTCAATGGTCATGGTAGCCCTAGCACTATTAGGTGCTCTCATGGCCTCTGGAGGTGCATAAGTCTTGCTGACAACCCTCCTAGATGAGGTGGCCTCATGTGCTGACTTCTTGGCAGCCTTCTCTTGCTTCTTAGCAAGAACCTCCTCTAGCACGAAATCAGAATCCTCCTCATCAGAATTCAGTCTCTTCCTGGTCCTTGTAGCAGCCTTAGCGACCCCATGAGAACTAAGGGTGCCTGTATCAAAGAAAGAGATGGACCCAGGGCTAGTGCCTGAACTCATGTCAATGTTCTGCTCCTGCAAGTTCTGGCTATCCTCTGAACCTAACATAGCTGACCCTGTGAATAGAGTATAGAGGAGCAGAATAGGATAAGTCATCACAAAGTGCATAGTTTTTGAAAGTTTGAACAAAAGATTTTCAAGGTTTGCATTCTGTCACATGAAAATCAGTACAACTGAAGCAAAAAATATCGGTGCTACCGAGACTGACTTTCTCATTAATAGAAACTTGGCACTCCTTTTGGTGAGACCGAAATGGAGTACTCGGTTTCACCAAGATAGTTCTCCACAGCATAGAGGGCAAATCGGTGACAATGATTTGTTTGCTTTGGTTCCACCAAATTTCATCGGGCGGATGGCAAACCCTAGAAAATCAATCGTTCGCTATCTAAAGGAATTTTCTTGTGGATAGAACAATCTCAAACAGTGGATACACGAAGAAGAAACCATAATGCGCATGAATCACAAGGTGGAGCAGAAGAGGGGGCCAAATCCATACCCTAACTTGGCGATGGATCCGCTACTTCGGCGACGATGGTGTAGAATTCGTCGGCAATGGTGATTCCCAGCGGCGGAGAAGCTTGGGAAAGCAAGGCGATGACCAGGGGTCTTCGAAACGGCAACTTAGGGTTTTGGGGCGCGACGTTTGAAGATAGAATTTCAAAGCGTTGGGGTCCACAGCATATATACCCTTCACTGTCAGTGACACCGATTCTAAATTTTCGGTGTCACCGAATTTATCAACTGTAAGCTGACAGGAAAACTCGGTGTAACCGAGAATATGGAATCGGTAGTACCGAGATTGAAAACCAGATCAACCCTAGGCATTCGGTGAGACCAAGATTTTTGAGTTAGTTCCACTGAGATGCACTTGCGAGGTTTTAATGGTCAGTCCTTTGTCGATACGGAACTCCGAGTGCTCCTCACATAAAGAGATCTAAAATTACTTGTTCAAATTTTGTGATGCAACATGAATAGAATAGGTGTGAAAGCATAGATAGCTAAAGGAGTGGTCCTAGGCATTTTTGTATATCCAATTGGCAAATGAAAAATCAAAAGCCAAATAGCAACAATTGGATATCCTAAAATGAGTAAATAAATGCATACCAACATGCTCACACAATAAGATGTCAAATGAAAATATGGCAAACATGCACAAACTCACTAGAATCTAACAAGCACTTTGGCGATGAATGAGTCATCTATATATATGAGTATATTGACTTAGGAGCCAAGTAAGAATACTTGATCATAGGTCATACTCATCGTTTAAGCACAAGTGGGGTTACCACTTTTACATAAAGCATTTAATGTTGTCATATTATATGGGATGCTTTGACTCAAGTCTTGGAGTAAAGCTCCCCCTCGACGTGACATCCCCCCATAGGAGGGATAAACTAACCTTGGGTTTTGTCGATGAAGACTTCATGTAGGTGAAGTAGTGGTGGATGCTCAAAGTTGATGAAGATCACCAAGAGTTGGGAGCATCCTTGTTGTTTCATTACACCTCTCACCTACATCGGTTAGTCCCAACACACAAGAGACAAATACAAGGATATCTATGGACATGGAGTGCAAAGAATATATGATGATGTCCATTGATTTTTTGATTACCTTGTCCCTTGCATACCTTTGAAGGAATGTGTGACCCCTTGAACTATTGAATGATATTGATGTTGATTGCAACTAGTTCTTGCCAATAATGAATATCAGTGGATTTCATTGGCGGAGTCACCCCTCAAGAACTTATCTAGTTCTTCTTCTTGGGGACTGTCGTGGTTTTATCACGGCAGATGTCCGGGTGAACGGACTTGGGTTCGAGGCCATTGCTTACGTGATGGACTCAAAGGGGTTGATTGGGGTGAAGGACACGAGTTTACCCAGGTCCGGCCCCTCAAGTCGAGGTAATAGCCTACGTCCTGCTTGTGCTTGTATTGCTTGATGTATCGATTACAAGGGAGCTAAAGCTTGACCTAGTTCTTGATAACCTGATATCTAAGTCGCCCCGGGTCTTGCCTTTATATCTAGTCCTTTATATATTGTAACCGACTCTCATCGTATATCCGAGTCTACCTCTATCTTCTCTTGCCTTTCCTGACCAAGCTATCCCCGGGCGACTTACACGCCCGGGTCTTCTCCGTCCGGGCCACCTGCCGGCCCACCAATCGAGCCGCCAAGCGTCTTGGGCCTTAAATCATTACGGCTAGTCTTGGGCTAGTGAACGAGCCGCCAGGTATAACCCGGAGTCCTCAGGGCGGGTCACACCGTGGGGTTATATCCCCAACATTAGGCCCCAGGTTTATTTGAGCTTGCTCACTTCTGCCTTTCTCTTTACTCTTCGGTGAGTCACCCGGAAATGACCCACTGTGACGCCATGTCGAACCTGCAAAAGAGATCCTCGAACGCACGCAACAAATCTTCTCATTAAATGAGCAACCCGAAGATCGAGGCATCCGCCTCGGTCAAATGACATCCGTCGCTTGGATTCTCGCACCCATTCCGCCTTTTCCCTATTTAATAGGACTGTCGTGGGCAGCATTTCCTTCTCCCGCTCGCTCCGTCATCTTCTTCCTTCTGACGCTTCTGTTTCTAGCGCCTCTCACTCTGGCACCGTCTCTGCCTCGCCATCGACAGGGCCGCTGCATCAACCTGACGCGAACCAGAGTACCTTCCGCATTCATCATGTCATCACCAGTAAGTTCTTCTACCCTCAGATCCGCAATCGTACCGATAGGGTTTTCAAGGAGCTCCGCCGTTGCAGTCTGAGAACTCGGGCTATGTCAATGCCGTCCACGCTTTAGTTCATGAACCTTGGATGATAATTCGTCCCCACCGCGCTACCACATAATGGGCGGTTGTTGATAATATGTAGATTCATCGGAGCTCCGCCCGTCATTTTTGGATTTTCTCCGTTTTCGCCAGTTCATCTTTAGGTCTGAAAATAGAGTCATTTTCCTGGTTTTGTAGATCTGTAATCTCAGCGGCACCTTGCGAAACTTATTTTTAGGACTTAGCCGAATTTTACTCCATCTTCTTGTCATGTTGACCCGCCGCGCCATTCCGGCTCTCACCAGCCGGATCTTGGCGTCTCATCTGTAGTGTCTTAAGTTCATAAGCCGCTCATAGATACCTGCCATTTCTTGACTCGCCACATATTGTTTATTTGCACAGTTTTGAACCGCCATAATGTCTCGTGCATCCAATTCTTGCAACTGGGTCGGATCTTGCATTACGGAGGAGTTCCTAATGGATTTCGTACACGCGGGCACCCTTCTTGCCAAAGAGGTCATCCATTGGCGGGTTCTCGGTAATGAATTGAATCCCATTCCGCAGGAGGGCGAGGTGGTTGTTTTTTTGGATCATATCAAATGTGGATTCGTACCCTCCGGTTCAAAGTTCTTCCGGGATATCCTCTATTTCTATAAGGTGCATCCTCAAGACCTTGCCCCCAACTCCATCTCAAACATCTGCAACTTCCAAGTGCTCGGCGAGGTCTATCTACAAACTCAGCCGTCTGTAGGTCTCTTCCGAGAGTTCTTTTATGCAAACCGGCAAACTGAAGTAAAGGCTGGCCCGAGCTTAGAACTTGGTGGAATTTCTATTCAGAGGCGCCTGGATATCACCTTTCCGACTGTGCCAATGTCGAGTCATCCAAATGATTGGAATAAGACTTGGTTCTACTACAAGGATACCTCCCCGGAGGGTGAACATCCGCTGCTGGGTTATCGCCCCTCCTGGCTCAAAACAACTTCCGAGCTTCCTGGCCGGCTATCAACTTCTGAACGTGCAAGGCACGAGGCGGCTCATGCTAAGATTAGAGCCCTCATGGCTAATGGATTGACTGGCTTAGACTTGATCCGCTGCTGGATCTCCTGGAGAATTATGCCTTTGAGCCTGAGACGCCGCCTCATGTGCGAATACCCGGGAAAGTATGATGGCTCCCTATGCTTTAGCCGGACAACACTAACCGAAGATGATATCACCACTGTCATCCGGAGTCTTGTCCATGAGACGTCTAGAGCTTGCAGCGCTATTGGGCTGGCTCCTTTTAGTGCCGTTAATCTGCCCCCAGATGTAAGGCGACTCTTCATATCCTCTTCTCTTGAGTTCACTTATGTTTTAGTAATTTGT
This sequence comes from Hordeum marinum, assembly GCA_022496015.1. Taxonomy (NCBI): domain Eukaryota; kingdom Viridiplantae; phylum Streptophyta; class Magnoliopsida; order Poales; family Poaceae; genus Hordeum; species Hordeum marinum. Next base: position 268,434,762 of record CM039672.1, on the reverse strand, counting down.
CACTACTAACCGGCTTACTTTGTCAGGCTGACTCCGACTTTTGGAAGAAGAAGTATGTTCCTCCTCTAAAGAAGAGCAAGAAGAAGGCCCCGGCTAAGAGGACAAAGAAGACCACACAGCAAGAGGAATGGTTTGAACCGCCTGAATTGCCCGGCTCAGAGGTATAATCTTGGCTACCTTCTTTGACCTTGTTTTTTTTTCATTTTACTAACACCTGCTTTACTCACAGGATGATGTAGAGACGAGCCGTGCCAACGCCCCTGAGGTAATTTATGTTTCATCTGGCTCAGAATGTTTTGTACCCCAAAAGATACGGCAGGTTAGTGGAAAAGTTCCTCTTTCTCATCCTCTTGCTTATTTGGATCCCCAATTTCTTTTGAAAAAGCAACAACAGGCCGAATGACGTTAGACCCAGAGTGTCGGCTCTACTAATCTTATGTTCGGCCTACCGAACTCCCCGGCTCAGAAGAAGCGCCCCGCAAAGGTATGTATCTCTGTTTGATTAACTTTTCCTTTTTAATATCAATACTGCCTTATCTTCTCTGAACTACCTCCCAGGGATCACCTTCCTCCGGTGACTCTACGGCAACCGCTCTGCTGCCTCCCAAGATTAACCCATTGTATGTATTTCCTCCAATCTTATGTCCGGCCCTTCAGCGGCTGTAACCCTCGGGCTCTAACCTTTATGATTTGTAGGGCTCAAGCCAAGCGAAGGAAAACCAACAAGTCCTCCCCTGGCCCCGCTGCTCAGGAACCGGAATTTGCCAAGCCGGACGAGCCTATGTCAGCCGTGGACCCTCCAGCAACTTCTGCGGAGCCAGCTGCTGACGACATCTTTCTAGAGAGCCCGCCAAGGAATCCTTCCAAGCCGCTGAGCCCTGTCCAGGTTGCTAAGGACGCCACTGCTTTGGATGTTGAAATTACCGGCACCGGCTTTCACTCTCCACCACCTCATGTGCTGACTAAGCATAACGAGACGGCTAAAGCTTCCAGGAAACTGGAATTTGAGCTCTCCACCTTGGATAAGATGATAGCCGATGAACTTCATGCTGGCTACATGAACCGGCTATCTACCAGTCGGGATCTGGAGCCTAAGTTGGTTAACTTAATGAAGAAAAAATACGAGGTATTCCTTCCTCTTCCTTATACCCTTACCTAGCCCCCAAGGGCCAGGTTAATATTGATTGATAATAATCCGTCTCTTCCATCTTAGTAGAACATGTAGTATGTAGGCCTTTATTTTACTTATCTGTTGTTCCAAATCATTGTCCTTAGCCCCCAAGATCCGGCTCAATAATTGACAATTTTGAGCCGGAACTTCCTAAAAGATAGACAATAGAGCCAATGTTATCCCCCAAGGGCCGGCTTAATCTTTTCCAAAGTTGAGCCAGGATTTTCATGCTGAACCTTCTGAAAACACAATTTGTAGCCCCCAAGTTCCGGGTCAATTCTGCTTGTAGTTGAGCTGGAACTGTCTTGAAAATAGACATTAGCCCCCAAGTGTCATGCATATTGCTCGCAATCTGTTTGAGACTTACTAAATTTTTGGAATTTGCTCTTCATATCGTCTTATTATACTATTTGATATGTTGTAGGAAGCTTTAATCGAAGCCGGGTCAGAAATGGCCGGTTTAAAGAGCAATCTAGCCGCTCAGCAAGTCACCCAAAGCAAGGCTGATGAAAAGTGTCGGCTCCTCTCTAAAGAATTAAGCAAAACCAAGGCCGACTTAATCTCTTTCAAGGAGTCTGCTAAAGCTGATAAAGCCTTCTTGACCAAACAGGCGGATGATGCTGATCAACGGCTCATGAATGTTTCTGATGAGCTTCAATCTTTGAAACACCACATCACTAAGATGACAGTCGCCCTTTTTGGTAAGTTTTCATAACTTTCATTCAACTGACATTATACTTGCACTAGCGGCTTACCATGAGACGTCCGTCTTGCACAGGTCCTAGGAGCCGCCAACTGGCCCCTGATAGCCTATTGCCTTTCAAGGCCATATATACTCTAGCAGAGCAACTCTATCGTGGTGCAGTATGCACAATCAAAGCTGTGCAGTATAAAGGAATATCCCTTCAACTCTGAAAGGGGTCTTGGAACTTCTGTCGATGATGCCCTAGTAGATCGCCGAGTTGAAGAGATCAGCCGCCCGCTAGGGGGCGATCGCAGCCATGAGTCGGGCATTGGCTTTCGCTCCAGAACTCACTCCGGCTGATATGATGGACGGGTTTCCCTCCAAGAAGGACGACGGCTCTAAATTTTCACAAGCTGACTATGTTCGGTGCGTCAAGGATTCCAAGGTCCTAGCCTCCGTCTTGGTAGAAGAGATCAACTTGGAGACTTACCAGGCGGCTTATGACGCCGATCAGAAAAGGATTCGTGGCCCGCTCTATGAATGCAATGATTTAACACCCGCCCGTAGTAAGATTCTCTTCGCCTCTGAACTTGATCCGCCCCCCTTCTTTGAGGAAGGAACTTTTGCAGCTCTAACCGACTGCAACTGGGATTTGGAAAACCTTCAGATCAAGATAGCTAAAGAGACGGAGCAGGGTGACCCGCCAGCCAGCTAATTATGTTGTAGACATCTGTAATGGTCGGCTCTCCATGACCCGCCATGAGGCGATGTAAAACTTGATTGATATTTTGGGCTCCATAGAGAGCGTCTATAATAGACTAGCTGTAGCTTTTGCCTTTGTTGAACTTGTGCCATAGCGCCCACATGTAGATCCGGCTTTTAAAAATAGATGTTTGCCATCTTCCTTGTCCTTCTCATTGTATGCCTTTCCGACTCTTCGTAGCTTAGTTTCCTGTAAGCATAAATACACCTTTACACCATTATGAGGTCGGCTTGAAAGCGCAACCCGAAGATGCTGTGTCTTCTCAATGTGTTGACAGAAATCCTTTGCTTGAATCGAGAGCCGATCGAGAAGGTTTAATAAGCTTCACCCGTAGGGTAGGAAGCCCCCTGTATGGCTATGTTGACTTGTCAACATTTTTGGCGCGAACGCCGACTGTTAGGGTTAGATAAGCTACACCCGGAGGTGGTAAGCCCCCTTCGACAACCGCGGCTAACATGTTAACCGGAATGGCTTAAAGCCAGCTGTTAGGTTGAGATAAGCGATACCCGAAGGCAAGAAGCCCCCTTTGACAGCCAATGTTGACTTGTCAACATTTTTGGCGTGAACGCCGGTTGTTAGGGTTAGATAAGCTACACCCGGAGGTGGGAAGCCCCTTCGACAACTGCGGCTAACATGTTAACCGGAAATGGCATAAAGCCAGCCGTTAGGGTGAGATAAGCGATACCCGAAGGTAAGAAGCCCCCTTCGACAGCCGCAGCTGACATGTCAACTGGAATGGCATAAAGCCAGTTGTTAGGGTGAGATAAGTGTACCCGTCGGTAAGAAGCCCCCTTCGACAACCGCGATTAACATGTTAACCGGAAATGGCATAAAGCCGGCCGTTAGGGTGAGATAAGCGATACTCGTCGGTAAGAAGCCCACTTCGACGGCCGCAGCTGACATGTCAACTGGAAATGGCATAAAGCCGGTTGTTAGGGTGAGATAAGTGATACCCGAAGGTAAGAAGCCCCCTTCGACAACCGCGGTTAACATGTTAACCAGAAGTGGCATAAAGCCGGCTGTTAGGGTGAGATAAGCGATACTCGAAGGTAAGAAGCCCCCTTATACAGCCAATGTATTAGATTTTTTTCTCGCATCAATGAAGGTGTGCGATGTAGTAGAGGTCCCAACTTGTAGGGATGTTATTTTATTCATACATAAATATGATAATGTACAATGACAGTGTGCAGTGGCGAGTCTCAATACTTTTAAGTGTAATAAGGCCGCAGATGTGCTATATTCCACGGCCGGCGGGTCTCCTGACCAGCCGTATCTGAGTCAGCCCGGATGTCTATGAGGTAATATGACCCGTTGTCGAGATTTTTGCTGACCACGAAAGGTCCTTCCCATGGAGGAGATAACTTATGCATATCTGTCTGGTCTTCAATCAGCCGTAGCACCAAGTCACCCTCCTGAAATGTCCGGGTTTTGACCCTGCGGCTATGATAGCAGCGCAGGTCTTGTTGATAAATCACCAAGCGGGCAGCCGCCAGCTCTCGTGCTTCTTCCAAAGCGTCCAGCGCGTCTTGACGTGCCGTCTCATTGTTTGTCTCAACATAAGCCACCACTCGTGGCGAGTCATGCTGGATGTCACTTGGCAACACGGCCTCTGCACCGTAAACCATGAAGAAAGGGGTATACCCTGTGGATCGGTTGGGAGTAGTGCTGATGCTCGATAAGACGGAAGGCAACTCCTCGACCCAACAGTCGGGCGTCCGTTGCAAAGGAACCATGAGCCGCGGCTTGATACCCCTCAAAATTTCTTGATTGGCACGCTCTGCCTGACTGTTGGACTACGGATGAGCAACCGACGAAACATCAAGCCGGATGTGCTCCTCATCGCAGAATTTTTTCATAGCCCCCTTGGACAAGTTTGTTCCATTGTCTGTGATGATGCTATGAGGGTAACCAAAACGGTAGATTAGCTTTTTGATAAACTAAACCGCCGTAGCCGCATCACACTTGCTGACCGGCTCAGCCTCTACCCATTTGGTAAATTTATCAACCGCCACCAAGAGATGTGTCTTCTTATCTTTAGATCTTTTGAAAGGCCCGACCATATCAAGCCCCTAGACTGCAAAGGGACAAGTGATTGGTATCATGCGCAACTCTTGAGCCGGAACATGAGCACGCCGGCCGAATTTTTGACAGCCGTGACACTTGCGGACCAGATCCTCTACATCCTTGTGAGCCGTCAACCAGAAGAAACCATGCCGAAAAGCCTTGGCCACTAGAGATTTTGAGCCGACGTGATGTCCACAATCTCCTACGTGAATTTCATTCAATATTTCCTGACCCTCCTTTGGTGAGACACAACGTTGGAAAACACTAGTCACGCTGCACTTGTGTAACTCCCCATTAACTATTGTCATGGATTTAGAACGCCGGGTGATCTGTCTGGCCAGGTTTTCATCATCAGGTAACTCACCTCGAGTTAAATAGTCTAGGTAAGGCACGGTCCAATCCAGAATAGCATGTAGAGCCGCCACAAATTGCCCCTATGGGTCAGGAACAGCCAAATCCTCCTCTGAAGGTAACTTGACAGTCGGGTGATGTAAGACGTCCAGAAAGATATTGGGCGGCACCGGCTTTCGCTGTGAACCTAACCGTGACAAGGCATCAGCCGCCTCATTCCTGTGACGATCAATGTGTTCTACCTAATAACCTTTGAAGTGACCAGCAATGATATCAACCGCCTGACGATAAGCCGCCATCCGCGGGTCCTTGGAATCCCAAGTGCCCGATACTTGGTGAGCCACAAGATGTAAGTCACCCAAACACCTTACCCGGCTTAAATTCATCTCCTTGGCTACTCTGAGACCATGAAGGAGGGCTTCATATTCAGCTGCGTTGTTGGTACAAGGGAACATTAGCCGGAGCACATAACAAAACTTGTCACCTTTGGGAGATGTCAAAACAACTCTTGCCCCTAATCCTTCCAGCTGCTTGGACCCATCAAAGTGTATAGTCCAGTATGTGTTATCCGACTTTCCCTCGGGAGCTTGACACTCTGTCCAATTGTTGATAAAATCCACGAGGGCCTGGGACTTAATAGCCGTGTGAGGCACATATTTCAGGCTGAGAGGTCCCATCTCCAATGCCCACTTAGCAATCCTACCAGTAGCTTCTCTGTTCTGAATTATGTCCCCCAACGGAGCAGAACTTACCACGGTGATCTGGTGCCCTAAGAAATAATGTTTTAACTTGCGATTAGCCATGAAGACCCCATACACCTGCTTCTGCCAATGTGGATACATCTGTTTAGACTCCGTCGGGACCTCACTGATATAATAAACTGGCCTCTGAACTGGATACTCCTTTTCAGCTTCTTTGCGCTCAACCACAATTGTTGCGCTGACAGCTCGGCTATTAGCCGCCACGTATAGGAGCAAGGGTTCTTTTTCAGCCGGAGCAGCCAGTACCGGCGGCTCAGTAAGCTGCTTTTTTAGCGCCTCTCACCCGTCGCTTTACTCTAGACAAAATTGTCCGTCTTTTTCATCATCCGATACAGGGGGATAACTTTCTCACCAAGGCGGCTTATGAACCGGCTCAACGCGGCAATTTGTCCTGCCAGGCATTGGACATCGTTAATACAGGCCGGCTCTGCCAGGGAGGTGATAGCTTTGATTTTATCCGGGTTAGCCTCAATGCCACGCTCAGAAACCGGAAATCCCAAGAGCTTGCCAGCCAGAACGCCAAAGACACATTTAGCCGGGTCTAAGCATCATCTTATAGACCCGGAGATTGTTAAAAGTTTCCCTTAAGTCATCCAAAAGGGTCTCCTTCTTCCTTGACTTGATCACAATATCATCCACGTAAGAGTGGACGTTGCGCCCGATCTGACTGTGAAGACAATTCTGCACACATCGTTGATAAGTCGCCTGGGCACTCTTGAGCCCAGAAGGCATAGACACATAACAAAAGGCCCCGAAAGGTGTCATAAAAGCCGTCTTATCTTGGTCCTTAATTGCCATCTTGATTTGATGATATCCTGAATAAGCATCCAGGAAGCATAAGCTTTCGCAACCCATCGTAGCATCAATGATCTGATCAATACGAGGGAGAGCAAAAGGATTAGCCAGACAAGCTTTGTTAATGTCTGTGTAGTCCATGCACATGCGCCACGTGCCATTCTTCTTGAGCACCAGCACCGGGTTAGCCAACCACTCCGGGTAAAAAACCTCAACAATGAAACCCGCTGCCAAGAGCCGGGCAACTTCTTCCCCAATGGCCTTGCATCTCTCCTCATTGAACCACCGTAGAAACTTCTTAATCGGCTTAAACTTAGGATCCACATTAAGGTTGTGCTCAGCGAACTCTCTCGGTACACCCGGCATGTCAGAAGGTTTCCATGCAAAGATGTCCCGATTCTCACGGATGAATTCGATGAGCCCGCTTTCCTATTTGGGATCCATGTGAGCCCTAATAATGAACTGTTTGGATGAATCGCCTGGAGTGAAATCCACTGCCTTGGTATCATCTGCCGAAAACTTGAGGGGTGGCTCAACCTCCATAGTGGGCTTTTTCAGTGGGGTCATATCCTCCGGGTCAACATTCTCCTTATAAAATTTAAGCTCCTCCTGAGCACAACTAGATTTTGCATAAGCCGTATCCCCTTCCTCGCACTCAATAGCCGTATTTCGATCACCATGAACGGTAATGGTACCATTTAACCCGGGCATCTTGAGCTGTAAGTAGACATAATAGGGCCTAGCCATGAACTTAGCATAAGCCAACTGCCCAAACAACGCATGGTAAGGGCTCTTGATCTTGACCACTTCAAACCACAAGGACTCCACCCTGTAGTTATATTCATCACCAAAGGCAACTTCCAAAGAAATCCTGCCCACCGGATAAGCCGACTTGCCTGGCACCACACTATGAAAGACGGTGGATGAAGGCTTAAGATCCTTGTCAAGCAACTTCATCCGTCGAAAGGTGTCATAGTAGAGGATGTTGATACTGCTGCCTCCGTCCATAAGCACCTTATTCACCATATATCCTCCCACTTGGGGGGCAACAACCAAGGCCAGCCGCCCCGGATCATCGACACGCGGCGGGTGATCCTCCCGGCACGTTATGTCATATTCGGAGCATTTCAAGTACTGTGGCAGAGCCGGCGCAACTGCATTAACTGCTCGCTTCCGCAACTTCTGATCACGCTTGTTAAGGCTGGTCGTGAAAACATGATATTGGCCGGAAATGAGCTGCTTTGCATTACTCTGATACCCATATTGATTATGCTGTTGCTGATTGTTGTTACCAGAGTGCTGCGGGTGCCCTCCATGATTACCTTGACCACGATGACCGGACCTTGAGTCACCGGTTCCAAATCCGGCCCCTGACCCGCCGGGTCCTGAACAGCAGGGCGGGCCACTGCCCTGATTGTTGGGCTGTGTATAGTAATTCTTGAGCTTCTGCATGATATGGCAATCACCCCATGTGTGCAAGGACGGCTTATCGGGTAGACTGTGTTCCGGACGGGGCTTCTTGAGCACTTCCTCCAAATTAAAGGGAGTCATATTCTTGTTAAAGGGCGGTCTGAACTTCCCGTTACCCTTATGACGATTCTCGCCGGTGCTTGCATTGGCCACCAGTCCTGACCTGCTATCAGGATTCTTCCGCTTACTCTGGTTACCATTATTTGCCGCACTCTTGCTCTGATTGTTCTTCTTACCTTGGTTGTCCTTCTCCTCATCGGAGCCTGGATCCTTCGTGTTGTCTGAGTCAGCATATTTTGTGAGAGCCTTCATGAGCTCTCCCAGATCGTGACATGTTTCTGCTTTCGCGGGACGAAGTGACAGTTCTTTTCTAAGATCAGCACCGCCTGAGCCGCCGTGATCTGTTCAGAGGAGTGGATGATTTTTGAAAACCCCCGGACCCAATGGTGAGCCGACTCGTTCTCCTGCTGAACACAGTGATCAAGATCCACGATGTTCATAGGCTATTTGCACGTTCCTTGAATGTTTTTGATGAATCTTGCTCTTAGCTCAGCCCATGAATTGATGGTATTGGGTGGCAAGCCCTTTAGCCATGTGCGAGCTGGGCCTTCAAGCATCATGATGAAGTACTTGGCACAAACCGCCTCACTGACGTCCAACATCTCTATGGCCAGCTCATAACTTTCGACCCAGGCCTCCGGAGGTAGATCAACAGTGTAATTTGGGACCTTGCGGGGCCCTTTGAAATCTTTCGGCAACCTCTCACCCCGTAGAGGGGCTGAAAAACATGGCACTCCCACGGCCCTCGTGGTCACTTCCACTCCTACTGAAACGGAGGGCGCGGGCTCTTGATGAGCCGCCGTGGCCAAGGTTGCCGCCTCTTGCTGTCTTCTAGCCCGGTTCATGAGCGCTTGCAAATCTGGAGTCGGCTGATCACCTGCCGGAACCTCTCTACGACAATCGCTGCTGGAGACTGCTGGCGACTCATAGCGCTACTAAAGCTCTGGCTGGGGAGAGGAGTTGAACGAACACGACTCCGGCTGTGAGTATACTTCTCCTGCTGGGCCATCGCCGTTTGTAGGTATCCAATGGCATTCTGTACCTCTTTCGCAAAGGGCGCTTCATCCGAAATAGAAATTGTTTCAAGCTAGGTAGCTGCAGCCACCATGTTCTCGCCTGGGTTAGAATAATGACCCGTCGGCGTTGGGAAGACCACTGGTGAAGCTTGGTTTCGTCGAGCCGGATGAGATGTCGGCCGAGCAGCCGGACGGCTTCCAGGCGCATCTGTTGTTCGTCCCGTTCCTTGCGTGTTAAAGAGGTTCCTAGCTTCATAACGTTCCGGCAAGCAGGATTGATGCCTCATCCGGTGTACCGCAGCTGCCGACTGCTGCTCTAGCCCAACGTGGAAGGCATCTATCTTGATACGTTCTGCCTCTTCCTCCATCTGGACCTTTAGCTTAGCCATCCTTTGCTGCTCTTCTGCCATCCGGTCCTTGATCCTCACAATCTGTAAGTTCTGAGTAGCTTGATCATCTGACGTGACTTCTGTAGCCATCATGGCCGTGAGCTCGTTCATCAAGTCTAGAAGAACTTGAGCCGGCGGTGGCGGGTTAGCACCCGAGGTTGCCGCTACTATGGTCATACTACTTGTGCCTTGGGCTGACCCCACCATGAACACGACAGCATGAACCGGTGGCCCAAGATCATCCGACTCAGAGCGATCCGACTCAGGGCAAAACTCGCCATAGCCCCCGAGCCCGCCGTTGTGAAGCTGGTAAACCGACTCCGTATCTCCGCTCGACGAATCGTCCTCTGAATAGACAAGAGTTTCCTGTTACCCGGAAGCTTCCAAATCCATACCTTGAGTGAAACCCATGAAGACGTGCCTCCGGCCCGGGTTAACACGGGCGGACTGCACATCACGGGCTGGTTGTATGCGTCGGGCCGACTCGACGATGTTGGTGCAGACGTCTGGCCCGGGTGTAGATCCGTCGACCATTCTGATGAAGATGTGGATCCCGCCGAACGGAACCTGGAATCCATACTCCACAGAGCCGGCGTCAAGCCCCTAGCCGGCATCGTCGATGTAGAGCCGGCCGCGGTGACTCTTGCTCATCCTTCCAACCACGTATCCCTCGAGCCCCGGGAGAGAGCCCTTTGAGAACTCAACACCACCGAGCGCAGGCCCCACGGTGGGCGCCAACTGTTGTGGTTTTATCACGGCAGATGTCCGGGTGAACGGACTTGGGTTCGAGGCCATTGCTAACGTGATGGACTGAAAGGGGTTGATTGGGGCGAAGGACACGAGTTTACCCAGGTTCGGCCTCTCAAGTCGAGGTAATAGCCTACGTCCTGCTTGTGCTAGTATTGCTTGATGTATCGATTACAAGGGAGCTAAAGCTTGACCTAGTTCTCGATAACCTGATCTCTAAGTCGCCCTGGGTCTTGACATTATATAGGAGGTCAAGACCATGGGTCATACAAGTTGTAACCGACTCTCATCGTATATCCGAGTCTACCTCTATCTTCTCTTGCCTTTCCTGACCAAGCTATCCCCGGGCGACTTACACGCCCGGGTCTTCTACGTCCAGGCCACCTGCCGGCCCACCCATCAGGCCGCCAAGCGTCTTGGGCCTTAAATCATTACAGCTACTCTTGGGTTGGTGAACGAGCCGCCAGGTATAACCCGAAGCCCTCAGGGCGGGTCACACCGTGGGGTTATATCCCCAACATTAGGCCCCAGGTTGATTTGAGCTTGCTCACTTCAGCCTTTCTCTTTACTCTTCGGTGAGTCACCCGGAAATGACCCGCCGTGACGTCATGTCGAGCCTGCAAAAAAGATCCTCTAACGCACGCAACAGATCTTCCCATTAAATGAGCAACCCGAAGATCGAGGCGTCCGCCTCGGTCAAATGACATCCGTCGCCTGGATTCTCGCGCCCATTCCGCCTTTTCCCTATTTAATAGGACTGCCGTGGGCGGCATTTCCTTCTCCCTCTCGCTCCATCATCTTCTTCCTTCTGACGCTTCTGTTTCTAGCACCTCCCACACCGATGTCATCTCTGCCTCGCCATCGACAGGGCCGCTGCATCAACCTGACGCGAACCAGAGTACCTTCCGCATTCATCGCGTCGTCGCTGGTAAGTTCTTCTCCCCTCAGATCCGCAATCGTATCGATAGGGTTTTCATGGAGCTCCGCCGCCGCTGTCTTAGAACTCAGGCTATGTCAATGCCATCCACGCTTTAGTTCATGAACCTTGGATGATAGTTCATCCCCACCACGCCGGCACGTAATGGGCGGTCGTTGATAATGTGTAGATTCATCGCAGCTCCGACCGTCATTTTTGGATTCTCTCCATTTTCGCAAGTTCATCTTTAGGTCTGAAAATAGAGTCATTTTCCTAGTTTTGTAGATCCATAATCTCAGCGACACCTTGCGAAACTTGTTTTTAGGACTTAGCCGAATTTTACTCCATCGTCTTGCGATGTTGACCCGTCGCGCCGTTCCGGCTCTCACCAGCCGGATCTTGGCATCTCATCTGTAGTGTCTTAAGTTCATAAGCTACTCGTAGATACCTGCCATTTCTTGACTCACCACATATTGTTTATTTGCATAGTTTTGAACCGCCATAATGTCTCGTGCATCCAATTCTTGCAACTGGGTCGGATCTTGCATTACGGAGGAGTTCCTGATGGATTTCGTACACGCGGGCACCCTTCCTGCCAAAGAGGTCATCCATTGGCGGGTTTCGGGTAATGAATTGAAGCCCATTCTGCAAGAGGGCGAGGTGGTTGTTTTTTTGGATCATATCGAACGTGGATTCGTACCCCACCCCCGGTTCAAAGTTCTTCCCGGATATCCTCCATTTCTATAAGATGCATCCTCAAGACCTTGCCCCCAACTCCGTCTCAAACATCTGCAACTTCCAAGTGCTCAGCGAGGTCTATCTGCAAACTCAGCCGTCTGTAGGTCAAGTTGATGGGGATCCTTGGTGTTGAAGTGGCACTTGTAGAAGTTGAGCTTGTAGTAGCCTTGGGAACCCACTTCACCAAAGCTTGGGATTCATCTTCATATGAGTCAATGTCCTCTTGAAGCTTGTTCTTGCCCTTGAGCTTGGGGTCTTGTGGTAGAAGGTCATGTTGAGCTTTTCTTCCCTTGGGGAGAGTATTTTCATACTTATCCTTTTTAGGAACAAACTTGGGATTGTGGTATTGACCTTCTTCCCATTCAACTCCATTAGCGTTGAAGTGGCCAACACCATGATTTTTCCGGTATCCTCCGTGCTTGCATACAATCTCCTCAAATTGTTTGCACCCTTCAAGACTCTTCTAGATACCTTTCTCTATAATACCTTTCAAAAGTTCATTTTCTTACTCAAGTGTAACTTGGCTAAGACAAGAGTTAGTGAGATCAGTAGAATGACTAGAAGCAATATCATTGGATTTATCATTTTTATTGCTACTAGTTGAAGAACCTTTCTTTCCTTTGTTACTAGCTTGCTTAGTCTTAACTTGTGGCATGAACATAGACCAGAGAAGTCTCTTGGCTAGATAAGTGGAAGTCTTCTTTCGAAGATTGTCATTGATAGCTTTAAGGAAATCATACTCTTGCTCTAAATTGAGCTTCTCGAAGCGGAGCTTCTCAGGTGTCCTTACAAGCTCTCTATGATCTTGTAGAGTAGATTCGTGAGATAACTTAAGAGTGTTTAGTTCTTGAGTTAGTTGTTCTATTTCCATCTTATCATCATCACATGGCTTATCTAGATTAGAGTGAGTACTAGCAAGTTCATTTTGACTAACATTACTAGTTTTGTTAAATAGCAACTCATCTTCAACTAACAAGTCATCCTCGTCACCATTGAAATCAAGATACTCGGGGTGTGATACCTTGGGGACTTTAGCCATGAAGGAACATCCACTCCCTTCATTTGGTGAATCAAATATGTTGTAGGAGTCGGTTGTCACTAGTGCAAGTCCGGCAACACCTTCATATCTACTATAGTCGGAGTTGGAGTGGTAGCTTGTCACGGAGTGGTTGTCGGATTCGGAGCCGGAAACCCATTCACCAACATGAGCTTGATGTTTTCTTATTGAGTAGCTCTTGGTGTACCTGTCCTTCTTGTCCGAGTCCCTACTTCTCCTTGAGGGTCTTCATTCATAACGATCATCCCTACTCCTTCTCTCTCTTCGAGGTGACTCGTCTCTTGAGCTTCGTCTTCTCGGTGAATCTTCTTTCCTTTTGTAAGGAGCCGTGCACTCATTGGAGTAGTGTTAGGGCTTCTCGCAATTGTAGAAGTTTCGATTACGACTTGACGAACGCTTCTCTTCATATCTTGAGTTGGAGCTTCGATCTTTGCTTCTATTCTTGTAGAACTTGTTGAATTTCTTGACAATGAGGCTTATCTCTTCTTTTGTGAGAAGGTTGTTGCTTGAAGTTGCGGGAGCATCACTAGTGGCTTTGCAAGCACCGCTAGACTTGTGGTGAAGTTGTTCCTTGTCCTTGAGTGTCATCTCATGAGCAACAATCCTTCCAATCACTTCCGTTGGCTTGAGATCTTTGTAGTTAGGGATCATTTGGATCGATGTGCATACAATATCATATTGATCATCCAAAGCTTGAAGTATCTTCTTGATGATGAATTTATCAGTCATTTCTTCGCTTCCTAAGCCAACAATCTCATTGGTGATGAGAGCTAGCCTAGACTACATCTCAACGACTCCTTCACCATCCTTCATCTTGAACTTTTGAAGTTGACTTTGAATAACATCCAACTTGGATTCTCTCACGGATTCGGTACCTTCATGCATATCAACCAAAGTATCCCAAATCTCTTTAGCATTCTCAAGACGACTGATTTTGTTGAATGCTTCAGGGCATAGGCAGTTGAAGAGAATGTCACATGCTTGAGCGTTGAGTTGCAACAACTTTAATTCTTACGCAGTCGCTTTGCGATCCGGTTCCCTTCAATCCGCAAAGAATTCACCTTGCAATCCAACACGGACAATAGCCCAAACAGCGGGGTTATCACCAAGTAGATGCATTTTTATTTTGTGCTTCCAACTAGCAAAATTAGTGCCATCAAAATACGAACCTGTACAGTGATAATTTCCCTCACTAGACGCCATACTATCCTAGGTTGTGAAACCAATGCAATGGAGACCAATGCACTGAAAGCACTTGTAGGATCGAAAGTAGTGCTAGAGCGGGGGTGTTTAGACTACTTGACCAATTAAAAATCTACTTCTTCCCAATTTTAAGTCTTGGCATATTTTAGCATCCATAGCAAGTCAAGTACACCCTACACATGCATGTCTACGAGTATTGCAGCGGAAAGTAAATACAAGCATGTAAGTAGAGGAATGGTAGGAGTGAAACGCAATTTGAAGACATGATGATTTTTCCCTTGGTTCCGATAGGTGGTTCTATCGTACATCCCCGTTTATGGAATTTTCAACCCACGGAGGGTAATGGTCGCGAGAGTCCACGGAGGGCTCTACCCATGGAGGGTTCCATGAAGAAGAACCTTGACTATATCATGATGGCTTACGTCCATGGAGGACTAGCCTAACTCGGGGTAGATCTTCACGAAGTAGGCAATCTCCTTGCCCTTACAAACTTCTTGGTTCACTCCACAACCCAAAGTAGGAGGATCCCAAGCGACACCTAACCAATCTAGGAGACACCACCCTCCAAAAGGTAATAGGCTCGATAATTTCGTTGAACTCCTTGCTCTTGTGCTTCAAGATGATAGACTCCTCAACACACAATCACTATCTCATAGATTTGGCTATGGTGGAAGAGATTGATGGGTGAAAGCAACTTGGGGAGGCTATAGATCAAGATTCATATGGTTGGAATGGAATGGCATGATCTCAACACATGAGTAGGTGGCTCTCTCTCAAAAAATCAGTAGGTATGAGTGGGGAACTATTCTGAGTGATTCTCTTGCGAGTGGGTGGTGGTGGAGGGGTATATATAGGCATATCCAAAAATCCAACCGTTACACCTAATAAGTCAGACTCGGTGACACCGATGAGTTAGTCTCGTTGTACCGAGTTGCCTCAAAGGTAGCAACTTTTGAATGTCGATGAGACTGATACATACAAATCGGTTGCACTGATAAGGTGACCAACGGTCAGATTGCCAAACTCGGTGATGCCGATTCAACAAACTCGGTTGGACCGATTTTGTGAATTTGCGTAACAGGAAGTTGGCAACCCAAACTCGGTGGCACCAAAATGGAATCGGTTGCACCAAAGGGCTAGGGTTTGGCTGAGTCTGTCTGAGGCTGAGAATCAGTGGCACCGAGTGGAAAGTGTTGGTTGCACCGATTTTGGATATTTGGCTTTGTACAGACTTTTGTGGAAGAGCTTATGGGTGTGTGTGGTGAATATCACTTGTGCACGCATGAGCATTTTGTTCACCAACAGTACCTTACCCCCTTTTAATAGTATTGGCTTTCCTATGGACTCAAAGTGATTTCTCACAAAGTAAAATGTAGAATCATCTTTGCTTGAAGCTTTGCCAATCTATTTCCTTGAATCTTGGGGTATTCCACAATCCTTTTGCCAACCCATCATTGAAATTTTCCTGAAACATTCTGTCTGGAAACATTAGTTCAATGACATATATGTTGTTATTAATTACCAAAACCACCAACGGAGGAAATGTGCTTTCATCCGGCACCTGTCCATGCCCTCGTCGTGCCCTCCACCCCGCCCCCGCCCCCGGTTGTCCAAGTTCCTACTGCCCTCGCTCCTTCGATGCATCAAATTAATATTGTGAGCTACATTAATTTCAAGCTCCATGGAGTCCAATGACTACTTGAGGTGGAGGCAGTTGTTCATCTTTGTGATTTCAAAGTTCCAGGCCGAGGACCACGTCGCGGAGGACATCGATCTGCTGCAAGCAGATGCCATCTAGAGGAACAATAACATTACCATCCTTTGGATCTTCACTGCGATCATCGACGACCTCTACGACGTGGTGCACTCGCAGAACAACTCCGTGTACCGTCTTTGGTGTGAGCTGGAGCTCTTCTTTCGCGACAATGCCACCGGCCATGCCATCCACATCGGAGCGGAGTTCCGATCGATGCTGCATAACGACCTCTCCATCGCCCAATTCTTTCGTCGCCTCAAGCAGCTCGTCGACATCGGGGAGCAAGTCTCCGACCACTTGCTCATGCTCCAGCTCGTTCATGGCTTAAGCCGCCGGTTCCACATCATGGCCTCACTCCTGCCCATGCAGGAGCCCTTCCCCACGAACACCCAAGCTAGATCTCATCTTCTCTTCGAGGAGATCAGACTCCTTGAGCGCCAGCGCATCGAGGGTGCTGATAACCCACAAGTGTAGGGGATCTTTTGTACCCTTTTTTGATAAATAAGAGTGTCGAACCCAACGAGGAGCTAAAGGTAGAAAAAATATTCCCTCAAGTTCTATCGACCACTGATACAACTCTACTCACGCTAATGCATGCTTTACCTAGAACAAGTATGAAACTACTTTGCGGGAATATAACTAGAAGTACTTTGCAAGATAATAAAGAACATGGAAATAAAAGTTAGGTGTTGTTTTCATAAAAGAACAATAAAAGTAAATAGCTTAGTAGAAGGCTTTTTGTGTAACGCAAGAGAAATATTGTCCCTAGGCATTTGAATATAATATGATAGATACTTGTTATATGCAATGAGAGAGAGGCATACGCTAGCACACTTTCCGTACTTGGACAATATGCACTGACGATTGGAACTCTAGCAAGTATCCGCAACTACCAAAGTTCATTAAGGTAAAACCCAACCATAGCATTAAGTATCAAGTCCTCTTTACTCCCACACGCAACAACCCACCTACTCGGGTTTGTGCTTCTGTCACTCACGCAACCCACCATAGGCAAATCATGAACATATTGCAACACCCTACAACGCGGATCCCTCATGTTTGTGCGACACGGAGGGCACCATAGGGCAGCACCATATCAACATTCAACTCACATCCATAACATCATACCACAATTAACCCATAGGACAAAAGAGATCTACTCAAACATCATAGGATAGCCAGATATCATTGGGAAATAATATATGGAGTTGAGCACCATGTTTATGTAGAGATTACATTGGGGAAGAGAGGTGTACACCGCTGCATAGAGGGGAAGAGAGAGTTGGTGTTGACGGCTGATGTCTACTACACAACCTTCTTCTTCTAGACTCGTGTTGGGCCTCCAAGCGCAGAGTTTTGCAAGACAGTATAAATTTTCCGTCAAGTGGATGACCTCAGGTTCATCAATTCATGGGAGCTGTAGGATGAAGATGGCCTCTCTCAAACAACCCTGCAATCAAATACAAGAAATCTCTTGTGTCTCCAACACATCCAATACAATGGCAAATTGTATAGGTGCACTAGTTCGACGAAGATATGGTGATACAAGTGCAATATGGGTGGTAGATATAGCTTTTTGTAATTTTAAAATATAAAAACAGCAAGGTAACAAGTAACAAAAGTGAGCACAAACGGTATTGCAATGCTTGAAAACAAGGCCTAGGGTTCATACTTTCACTAGTGCAATCTCTCAACAATACTAACATAGTTGAATCATATCTAAATACCTCTCATGCGACAAAGAGTTCACTCCAAAGTCACAAATAGCGGAGAACTAACGAAGAAATTATTGTAGGGTACGAAACCACCTGAAAGTTATCTTTTCTGATCAATATTATGAGCTATCCCTATAAGTGTCACGAACAGCCCTAGAGTTCGTACTAAAATAACACCTTAAGATACACATCAACCAAAACCCTAATGTTACCTATATACTCCAATGTCACCACAAGTACCCATGGGCTTGATTATACGATATGCATCACACAATTTCAGATTCATCATGTTCAATGCAACACAAAGAACTTCAAAGAGTGCCCCAAAGTTTCTACCGGAAAGTCAAGAAAAAAACATGTGCCAACCCCTATGCATAGATTCCCAAGGTCATGGAACTCACAAGTTGATCACCAAAACATACATCTAGTGGATCAATGGAACATCCCATTGTCACCACGGATATCCCATCGCAAGACATACATCAAGTGTTCCCAAATCCTTAAAGATTCAATCCGATAAGAAAACATCAAAAGGAAATCTCAATTCATCACGAGAAGATAGAGAGGGGAAAACTCCATATGATTCATCTATATCAATAAAGCTCGCGGTACATCAAGATCGTGCCATCTCAAGAACACGAGAGAGAGAGAGATCAAACACATAGCTACTGGTACATACCCTTGGTCCCAAGGATGAACTACTCCCTCCTCGTCATGGAGACCGCCGGGATGATGAAGATGGCCTCCGGTGATGGTTTCCCCCTCTGTCAGGGTACCGGAATGGGATCCCGATTGGTTTTTCATGGCTCTGGAGGCTTGCTATGGTGGAACTCCCGATCTAGGTTTCTTTTTGGAGGTTTGGGTATTTATAGGAATTTTTGGTGTTGATCTCACGTCAAGCGGGGCCACGAGGCGGTGACAAGCCTGCTAGGCGCGGCAAGGGGGGTGGCCACGTCTAGCAGGCTTGTGACCTCCTCGTGGCTCTTCTGGCCCAACTCCAATGCTTCAGGGGTCTCTTTTGGTCCAAAAAATCGTACTAAATTTTCAGCCCATTGCGAGAGCTTTTATTTCTACACAAAAAAACGACACCATGGTAGTTCTGCTGAAAACTGCATAAATACAGATTAGTTCTAATAAAATCATACCAAAATTATATAGAATTATTGTAAACATGGCATGAATACTTCATAAATTATAGAATGTTGGAGACGTATCAGCATCGCCAAGCTTAATTCTCGCTCGTCCACGAGTAGGTAAATGATAAAAGAAATAATTTATGAAGTGTGAATGCTAGCAAGTGCGCAAGTTTGATAAATGATAATTCGAATCACTTTTTCTAGCGTCAATATGTATCATAAACAATAGCTCATGTCATAGAACTTCTCATGATCAAGTAGCAAGCTATCCACATGTTAAAGTATAGACTAACAAACTATGCTTTTAGTCACCAAACAATTGCAATTCATCTTATTTTCAGGAAGGGTCTATGTAAGAGCTTTGATTTAGCAAATTCCACATACTCAACTATCATATAGTCTTACATGATTGCTAACACTCAAAGTATATTTTTAGAGGAAATGGCATCTGTCGAACACAGAGAAAGATAGGGGCTTAAAGTATCGCCTCCCAACTTATTTATCGTATAGATAATTGTCAACAATAATAATTCATGATCAAATATATCTGAATGGCCATATATGCTTGGATCTTTTCCCACCACATGATGCTTGCCAAGAGAAAAAAAGCAAAATATAGGAAGTGGTGAGGATCTCCATGACTCTTGCATAAAGGTAAGTACTAGAAAGTAAAATATAGGCCCTTCGCAGAGGGAAGCATTGAATTGCAGAGGTGCCAGAGCTCAAGCTTTTAAAACAGAGACGAATAATAATTTTGGGCGGTATGCTTTCATTGTCACCATGACAACCGAGAGTTATCTATATCTTCCATGCTAGATACATTATAGACGGTTCGCCAAAAGAATGGTAAAGTTTTTACTCCCCCTCCACCAATCAATCATACCCCACGACGAGCCTAATCCATGAGTACTGTCCATACCAACAACATTCGTGGGGGAGTTTTGTTTAATTATTTGCATTTTTTCTTTTGATTTCCGGACTGAGAGTCCCTATTACCAACCACTTTCTCGTGAATGATAGTGAATCAACACATATCGTGAGAATAACCCACCTAGCATGGAAGATACTGACAGACCCTAGTTACTATATGAGCAATTCGGGCATACAAAACAGAATATTATTTGAAGGTTTAGAGTTTGGCACATGCAAATTTACTTGGAACGGCAGGTAAATACCGCATGTAGGTAGGTATGGTGGACTCATATGGAACAACTTTGGGTTTAAGGGTGTTTGTATGCACAAGTAGTATTTCTACTTGGTGCGGAAGTTTTGGCTAGTATGAGGTGGAAGCAAGCACCACATGTTGGAGGATCCATAACAAAATAACTTCTATACAAATATACCCAAGCATAACTCATTATGTTGTCTTCCTTGTCCAAATTCAACTAATTTTCTCAAGTTTGAAAATAATTACTGGGGATTCACAATCATATATGATGTCCAAGATAGTATATTTATATGTGAAATCTCTCTTCCTTCCATATTCTTTCATGAATGGTTCAAGTGACCAATGCGGTGTTTTCTAACTTTCAATACATTTTACCACCTATACTTCTTATATGTGAAGTCATTACTCCCCATGGGATAAGCATATAAAACATGTATAATTTTAGATTTATGATATTCAATTCATTCAACCATTTACTCATAGGATATAAGTGAAGCACGAGAGTAAATGACAAAACTATTCCAAAACATATAAGTGAACATCAATGAGTAGTCAAACAATTAAGTAGCTATGTGAGGACTTACTTTTTCTCTCTGTCAATAAAGATTTTCAGATCTGAGTATTTTATTTAAACATCAAGAAAAGCAAAAATAGCACTCCAAGAATAGCATGCATCTTGTGAGCGAATTAAAATTTAGGCTCAACATAGGCTAACCGATAATTGTTGATGAAGAGAGATGGGATGCGAAGCATCCCCAAGCTTAGATGCTTGAGACTTCTTGAAATATTTACTTGGTGTGCCTTGGGCATCCCCAATATTGAGATTTTGTATCTCGTTCAATCCTCACATATCATGGTTTCACCTATTCTGAAAAACTTCATCCACACAAAACCCAGAAAGGAACTCGTGAGATAGGTTAGTGCACATAAGAACAAATCAACACTTCATGTACTGCCAAGACAAGTTGCACAATAATTTTCAAACATTAGGTACTGTATACTATCATTTCCACAATTTATATATACCAATATAGGCTATGGAAACTATAGGATAAGTAGATAACAAAACTATGACAGCAATTTGGCCAAACAGAACAGTCTGTAGTAATTTATTATAACAGGGTACTTCTGTAACTCAAAAAATTAGGAAAATTTAGGACATGCTCAATAATTTATATGAAAATAATTTTTAAAAATTTCAGAAACTTTCCAAGTCCCAGTAAAATATGAAAATTCAAACACTACATAAGAAGTTTCTGTTTTTACCTAGCACATATCAAAACATGCAATGCAAGCACCCTGAGGCAATTCTTGGAATTTTTTATTGAAAAACAACATTATAAATAACACCTAACAGATAACAAAAAATCAAAATGATGCTCCAAGAAAAACTCATATTATGTGACGAATAAAAATATAGCTCCAAGTAAGATATACCGATAGTGTTGAAGACGAAAGAGGGGATGCCTTCCGGGGCATCCCCAACCTTAGACGCTTGATTCTTTCGTGAATATTTCCTTGGGGGTGCCGTGGCCATACCCAAGCTTAGGTTATTTTTGCTCCATATTATCCTCATATCGGTGTCTCACACAAAACTTGAAAACTTCAATCACACAAGACTTAACAGAACTTCGTGAGAAGGGTTAGTGTAGTAAAGATAAACCATTAACTTAGGTACTGTCAAGACAAGATTCATAATTGTTCTCACATGATACCTACTATATTCCATCATTAACACAATTTATATTACTCAATATAAGCCATAGGAACACTTGAAACAAGCAAACTTTGCATGCAAAACAGAATCTGTCAAAAATAGAACAGTCTATAGAGATCTGAATGATCACCATACTTTCTGTTTTTGCACAGAATCAAACAGGCAAGCACCACAGTATCCCAAAGGATTTAATTGGAACTTTATTGAAATAAAAGACACAAAACATGATTACTACAATAGCTTAATCAGGTGAACACACAAAAGCAGAAAGTAGAAGTGTTGGGTTGTCTCCCAACAGGCGCTTTTCTATAATGCCTTTTAGCTAGGCATGATGATTTCAATGATGCTCGTATAGGAATAATAATTGAAACATGCACACGAGCATCATGAATACCATGACAAGCACATTTAAGTCTGACCCACTTCCTATGCATAGGGATTTTGTGAGCAAACAATTTATGGGAGCAAGAATCAACTAGCATAGGAAGGCAAAACAAGCATAACTTCAAAACCTTGAATACGTAGAGAGGAAACTTGATATTATTGCAATTCCTACAAGCATATGTTCCTCCCTAATAATCATTTTCAGTACCATCATGAAGAAATTCCACAATATAACCAGCACATAAAGCATTCTTTTCATGATCTACAAGCATAGAAATTTTACTACTCTCCACACAAGAATTTTTTTCTCATGACTAATAGTGGGAGTATCATAAAAGAGTTGAATACTACAAATTGGTTCCACACTAAAAGAGTAATATTCAGTAAAAGGATATTCATAATTATGACAAGTATCATAATATTAACTATCACCCTTTTTCATCACATAAGTATCATCACAATAATCATCATAAGTAGGAGGCTTGCAATCATTATAACAAATTTGATCATTCAAAGTAGGGGGGATAAAAAGATCATCTTCATTAAGCATAGCATCCCCAAGCTTGGTGCAAACATTAATTGCAGCAAATAAATTCTCAAACATGTCATCTTCATCAAACATATCATCCCCAAGCTTGTGACTTTGTATATCATAAATATAATCACTCTCATCATTAATAGTATGAATAGCACCAATAGTATAGCAATTATTATCATCATCCTCCAAGGTGGTGCCATAAATATTTTCAATATTATAAGAAGTATCATTATCTTCCCAATCATAATTATCACAACAAGCAATAGGCATAACAAAATCATCCTCAAGTGCATCATCTTCCACAACTATTTGTTATTCATTCTCATGCGGCCTAGCAATAATGGGAGCAACATTATTTCGGTGAGATACCTATTTACCTTTACTTTTCCTTCTTTTCTTCTTCTTCACCACATTATGTGTGGGTTTATTTAATTCCTCCAAACTTCTTTTTGAAGAGGTAGGTTGAATAAAAAGCTCCTCCTCATTACTTGATTCATCATAAGAAAAAATAGGAGGATATTGGGAAACTTCTTACCCTTCATTAGTATTATCTTCATCTTTAATTTGTTTTCTTGTCTTTAAGTAATTGGCAATATAAGGATTCTCAATGCAATTTACCATGCAATACATATAGATTTCATTTAGGTCAAAATCAATCATTTTCATGAGATCCCAAGCTGGAACATCCTTAGTTTTATGTTTCATTTCTTCATACCCCCAAAATAGACTAAGTTCATTATGATGCTCAAGGGTAATGAGGTTATCATAGTTTTTGGAAACAATTCGACCATGAAATAATTCACATTGGAAATTAAAATGACCACTTTCATTGCAAAGTTCACAAGGACGGCGAGAAATATTAAGTGTTTCAACACAAACATATAGCATCTGTTGCAACCATTTAGTTTCTAAATACTTGTGCCTCTTACAAAATCTATCTTCCCTTTTAGGCATGTCTTGACAAACTCTATGCACTCCACAAAAATTGACATGCTTATAAGAAGTCTTTTTTTATCATGACTAGTGCAATCATCATTGTCACTACAAGAATCAGGGAATTTGTCGTCTGCCATGGCTGACGGCAAAGGGAAGGACCCCGGACGGCAAAGGCCTTTGCCGTCCGTCAGCAGACGGCAAATATTATGGCAAAGAAAAACCCGGTAAAGTGGTCCTTTGCCGCCTGCCTTAGGCCCATGGACGGCAAAGAATCTTTGCCGTGGGGGAGCAGACGACAAAGAGCATGGACGGGAGACCGTGTTCTTTGTCATCCACATTAGGACCATGGACGACAAAGAATCTTTGCCATGGGGGAGCAGATGGCAAAGATTATTTTTCATTTTTTCATAAAATAGTGACATCACAGCAGAGAACCTCACTAGTCAAACAAGAAAGGTTTAGCATACATAGGTTTTGGATTTGCTGCCTTTCATTCAGCATAGGTGGATTTACACAGAAGTTACACTGCTGTCCTGAAAATTTACACAAAGGACCTAGAGAAGTAAAAATGAAAAGCTATGAAGTCCTTCACCGCAGCAATAGGGGCTTCACCGTCGGCCGTCCTTCTTGCCGGGGACAAACCACACGGGCTTCCATCCCGCCTACTTGCCCTGTTTGCCTACTTGCCTGCATCGGCCATGCCTTGCTAGCGCCGCCCGTCCGCGCTTGCTCACTGCGGCCTCCCGCACCGACTGGAGCATAGGAAGGGGAGGACGGAGGATTCAGTGAGGGGCAGAGCAGAGGGGGCAAAGCATAGGAAAGGGAAGGTGGAGGCCTGCCGTCGGCGGCAAAGAGTTTGCTGGCCAAAGGACCGAGGCTGGTGGCGTTGGCATAGGTGAGGGACGCTGCCGCTCAGCCGCCGCATTTTTGTGGATGGCAGAAGAGATTGAGGGAGATGAGGGTGCGCGTGGGGTGGGAACGTGGGATGCCTCATCCACTCGTGGGTGTGGGAGCATGGAGCTACCCCTCCACATCATCGATCCAGGATAATTTGGTTCGAGCCAATAGGAAACGTTCATATAAGTTGTGTTTCTTTACCCTATTAGATTTAGGAAAATAAATAGGTTAAAATTTAGTAAATTTTCTGAAATTTTTACTATGCCTTCTACAAACTATAAACCAATAGTATGTAGAATTTCATATGCTTTAGACCTTGTTTACACTCTCAAATAATTTGAGAACTCGATACTATCCATTCGAAAGCCGTTAATATGGCATCCTCTTTGCCGTCTGCTGGCGGACGGCAAAGAGCCGGAAAGCAGACGACAAAGATATCTATCTTTGCCGTCTGCTTTCCGACTCTTTGCCGTCTGCCAGCAGACAACAAAGAGCTGACTAATGGCAAATACACTCTTTGCCATGTACCAACTCTTTGTTGTCCTCTTTCACCTAGATGGCGGCAAAGACCCTCTTTGCCATCAACCAATTGACGGCAAAGACATGACAGACAACAAATGATCTGATTCCAGTAGTGTGGTACTAAGGATATTCAAAGAATTCAAACTAACAACATTGCAATCATGCTCATCATTCAAAGATTTAGTGCCAAACATTTTACTAACTTCTTCTTCTAATACTTGAGCAAAATTTTCCTTTCCATCATTTTCACGAAAGACATTAAAAAGATGAAGCACATGAGGCAGCCTCAATTCCAATTTTTTGTAGTTTTCTTTTATAAAACCAAACTAGTGA
Source organism: Hordeum marinum (assembly GCA_022496015.1). Lineage (NCBI taxonomy): Eukaryota > Viridiplantae > Streptophyta > Magnoliopsida > Poales > Poaceae > Hordeum > Hordeum marinum. The sequence goes on along the minus strand of CM039672.1, from coordinate 268,409,474 downwards.
AAAACAAGAAACTAAAAGATTTGATCGCAAGATCTAAATACATACCTTCAAGCACTCACCTCCCCGGCAACGGTGCCAGAAAAGAGCTTGATGTCTACTACACAACCTTCTTCTTGTAGACTCATGTTGGGCCTCCAAGCGCGGAGTTTTGTAGGACAGTAGCAATTTTGCCTCAAGTAGATGACCTAAGGTTTATCAATCTATGGGAGGTGTCGGATGAAGATGGTCTCTCTCAAACAACCCTGCAGTCAAATACAAGAAATCCCTTTTGTCCCCAACACACCCAATACAATGGCAAATTGTATAGGTGCACTAGTTCGGCGAAGAGATGGTGATACAAGTGCAATATGTATGGTAGATATAGGTTTTTGTAATAGGAAAATATAAAAAAAGCAAGGTAACAAGTAGCAAAAGTGAGCACAAACAGTATTGCAATGCTTGAAAACAAGGCCTAGGGTTCATACTTTCACTAGTGCAATCTCCCAACAATACTAACATAGTTGAATCATATGTAAATACCTCTCGTGTGATGACCTAAGTTTTATCAATCCGTGGGAGGCGTAGGTTGAAGATGGTCTTCTCGAACAACCTTGCAACCAAATAACAAAGAGTCTCTTATGTCCCCAACACACCCAATACAATGGTAAATTGTATAGGTGCACTAGTTCAGCGAAGAGATGGTGATACAAGTGTAATATGGATGGTAGATATAGGTTTTTGTAATCTGAAAATATAAAAACAGCAAGGTAACTAATGTAAAAGTGAGCACTAATGGTATTGCAATGCTTGAAAACAAGGCCTAGGCTCCATACTTTCACTAGTGTAATTTCTCTCAACAATATTGACATAGTTAAATCATATGTAAATACCTCTCGTGCGACAAAGAGTTGACTCCAAAGTCACAAATAGCGGAGAACTAATGAAGAAATTATTGTAGGGTATGAAAACACCTCAAAGTTATCTTTTCCGATCAATCTTATGAGCTATCCCTATAAGTGTCACGAACAGCCCTAGAGTTCGTACTAAAATAACAGCTTAAGATACACATCAACCAAAACCCTAATGTCACCTAGATACTCCAATGTCACCACAAGTGCCCATGGGCTTGATTATACAATATGCATCACACAATTTCAGATTCATCATGTTCAATCCAACACAGAGAACTTCAAAGAGTGCCCCAAAGTTTCTACTGGAAAGTCAAGACAAAAATGCTGCCAACCCCTGTGCATAGACTCCCAAGGTCACGGAACCCGTAAGTTGATCACCAGAACATACATCAAGTGGATCAATATAACATCCCATTATCACCACGGATATCCCATCCCAAGACATACATCAAGTGGATCAATATAACATCCCATTCTCACCACGGATATCCCATCCCAAGACATAAATCAAGTGTTCTCAAATCCTTAAAGACTCAATCCGATAAGAAAACTTCAAAAGGAAAACTCAATTCATCACAAGAAGATAGAGAGGGGAAAACTCCATGTGATTCATCTATATCAATAAAGCTCGTGGTACATCAAGATCATGCCATCTCAAGAACACGAGAGAGAGAGAGAGAGAGATCAAACACATAGCTACTAGTACATACCCTCAGCCCCAAGGGTGAACTATTCCCTCCTCATCATGGAGACTGCAGGGATGATGAACATGGCCTCCTGTGATGGTTTCCCCCTCCGACAAGGTGCCGTAACGGGCTCTCAATTGGTTTTTCGTGGCTCTGGAGGCTTGTGGAGGCGAAACTCCCGATCTAGGTTTCTTTTCGAAGGTTTGAGTATTTATAGGAATTTTTGTCGTTGATCTCACGTCTAGGGGGGCCACGAGGCGGTGATAAGCCTGCTAGGCGTGGCCAGGAGGGTGGCCATGCCTGACAGGCTAATGACCTCCTCGTGGCTCTTCTGGCCCAACTCCAATGCTTCGGGGATCTCTTTTAGTCCAAAAAAATCATACTAAATTTTCAGCCCATTCCGAGAACTTTTATTTCTGCACAAAAAATGACACCATGGTAGTTCTGCTGAAAACAGCGTCAGTCCGGGTTAGTTCTAATAAAATCATAAAAAATCATATAGAATTATTGTAAACATGGCATGAATACTTCGTAAATTATAGATACGTTGGAGACGTATTAACGGCGGCGAAGTTGCTGATGTCGATCGCTGCCATGATGATTGCCTCGACGGCGTTCCGGCGCCACCGGAGAGAGGGGGGAGCCCCCTCCTTCTTCTTCTTCCTTGGCCTCCCCTCTAGATGGGAAGATAGTTCCCCTTCTGGTCCATGGCCTCCATGGCGGCGGAGGGGTAGGAGCCCCTCCTAGATTGGATCTCCATCTCTGTTCTCTTTTAATACGCATTCCCGTTTTCTGGCCGAAAACCGTTTCTTATATTCTAGAGATCCGTAATTCCGATTGCGGTGAGATTTTAACACGATTTTTTTTCCAAAAATTAGCTCCTTGTGCCCGAAGGAGAGATCCAACTGACGTACGAGATGAGCATAACCCACTAGGACGTGTCTGGGCCCTCGGGCTTGCCATGGTATCTCGTTCTCGTTGTGGGCCTCCGTTTGCATTGATTCCACTTCCCAAAATTCACAAATATTCCAAAATAATTCTTTGTAAATTGTTATTGCGTTTGGACTTCGTTTGATATGGAATTTCCACGAAACAAAAAACACACAAAAACAGGGACGGACACTAGGCACTAGATCAATAGGTTAGTCCAATAAATCATGTAAATTGTTGCCAAAATTATGTGAAAGTTGCATAATATTGGCATGAAACAATCAAAAATTGCAGATATGACAGAGACGTATCAGCACCCCCAAGCTTAATTCCTGCTCGTCCTCGAGTAGGTAAATGATAAAAAAGATAATTTTTGATGTGGAATGCTACCTAGCATAATCTTGATCATATATCTAATCATGTCATGAAAATTAAGACAGAAGTGATTCAAAGCAATAGCCTAGTTTTGACATGAAGACTTTAATACTGAGGCATCCAAACAAACAACCTTGTCTTTCAAAATATCAAGGCTAAAGAATGCTATCCCTACAAAATAATATAGCCTTTTCATGCTCTGTCTTCTTAACACAAAGTATAAATCATGCACTACCCCGGTGTTAGCCAAGCAATTGGTTCATACTTTTTAAAGCGCTTTAGCATTTTCAACTCTCACACAATACATGAGCGCAAGCCATGGATATAGCACTATGGGAGGAATGGGTATGATGATAGGGGTAAATATAAATGAAAGGACGTGGATGTCGCCTAGAGGGGGGTGAATAGGCACTTTAAAATAAGTACGGTTTAGGCTTGAACAAATGCGGAATAAAACTATCGTTTCATTATTCAAGAACAAAACCTAAAACAACTAGGCTCACCTATGTGCACCAACAACTTATGTTAAGCAAGATAGACAACTAAGTGATAGCAACATATATAACAAGAAACAATATGGCTATCACAAAGTAAAGTGCATAATTAAAGGGCTCGGGTAAGAGATAACCGAGGCATGAGGAGACAATGATGTATCCCTAAGTTCACACCCTTGTGGATGCTAATATCCGTTCGGAGCGGTGTGGAGGCACAATGCTCCCCAAGAAGCCACTAGGGCCACCGTAATCTACTCACACCCTCGCAAAATGCAAGATGTCGTGATTCCACTAAGGGACCCTTGAGGGTGTTCATCGAACCTGTACAAACAAGGTTGGTGAAATCTCCACAACTTAATTGGAGGCTCCCAACGACACCACGAAGCTTCACTACAATGGATTGTGGCTCTGTGGTGACCTCAAATGCTTGGGGCAATCTCCACAACCTAATTGGAGACCCCTAAGCTTGGCAGGAGCTTTGCACCACAATGATTGGGCCCCGAGGCACCACCAACCATCTAGGGTGCCAAAGCACCCAAGAGGAATAAAGCTCTAGGGTCATCAAACACCCAAGAGTAATAAGCTTCTCAACTTATCAGTTCCATGTATCACCGTGGAGAACTCAAACCTATGCACCAAATGCAATGGCAAGGGCACACGGAGTGCCAAGTCCTTCTCTTCCCAAATCCCACCACAACAACTAATACCATGGAGGAAATGAGAGGAAGAACGAACAAGAACACGAAGAACTCCAAGATCAAGATCCAAGGGGTTCCCCTCACAAAGAGGAGAAAGTGATTGGTGCAAATGTGGATCTAGATCTCCTCTCTCTTTACCCTCAAGAACTAGCAAGAATCATTGGAGGGATTGAGAGTGAGCGAGCTCGAAGAAGGTCAGGAATGGGGGGGAGAACAAGATTGAAGAGTTAAAGAGAAATGGGGAAGAAGACCCCACTTTATAGGGTCCCCCAAATCCAACTGTTATGTGCACAGGTCGTGCACAAGCGGTACTACCGCTCGGCTGAGCGGTACTACCGCTTAGCATGGTAGCTCCAAGAGAAGCATGCAAAACGGAAGAAAAATCGAGGCGGTAGTACCGCCCGGTACTTTCGCTCAAAAAACATAAGGGGCACTTAAGGGCGGTAGTACCGCTAAGAACTTCTGCTTAAAAAATAAGCGGTAGTTTGAGCGGCTCTCCAGGGCGGTAGTACCGCTGGAGCAGTACTACCACTCTGAGGAGAGCGGTACTTCTGCCAAAAATGTTAAGAGACCCCTATAGGCACCAGAAGGCAAATATAAGCGATAGTGACAGCGGTAGCATATCGAGGAAGTACTGCCGAAGTGGTACTACCGTGCTACCTAGCAGTACAACCGCTTGTTTAGAGAAAAACAGCTCTGGCATAGAAACTGCCATAACTTTCGCAATTGAACTTTGTATTGAGCAAACTGAAGCTTGTTCGTTTTCTTAAGAAGAGGCAGTATGAAAATGCCAATGATATGGAGATGTGAAATCTCTATGAATGAAGAACCGGCAAAAACTCCAACATCGAAAACATCATAGACGATGCATATGGACTCCGTTTTCGATGAACTTGAGCTCGCCATGAAGCTGACCATAAGCTCAAGAACTCACAAAGAGAAACACCAGACAAGAACCAAGAAAGATGATGATGCAGGGATGCAAATGGTTTGAGCTCTCAACGAACAATATGATCAAGCTACTCACTTGAGAGCCCCCCTTGATAGTACAACTATCTATCCTATAACCCAGTCTCCCAACTACCACTATGAGACCGGTAAAATAGAAAACCCTATCAAGGTCAAACTTTTGCCTTGCGCATAGTCCACTTGATCTAGATGATGATGATCTTGACTTCCTCAAGATGGACCACCTTTCTTGATTGCGCCGGCTAGATGAAGATTAGTAGATTGCTCCCCCATACTCCACTATGAGTGAGCCACTCTTCGGCACATCTTCACAAGTCCATTGTCACCACAATGAATGACAAGATTCAAGCATTATCTCTTCGTGATGCTTCACTTGAGCTTGCACACCGCAACCTTGATGATGATCACCACTTGATGTCATCTTACATGGGATGTATGAGATCTTCCACTTGACGCAAGCCCATGGAAACATACCTAACCCCACATAGAACTCTCGTTGGGAACATGGGTTAGTACACAGAGCATAATGGACAATGCTTACCATACCGTGGGATCACTTGATCCCTCTCGGTACATCTTGTATGCTTTGTGTGTTGATCAACTTGATTCACTCTTTGACTTAGTCTTGATCAACCTTGTATCTTATATTCTCTATGACCAATCTTTGGATAAAACCTTGAATACCACCTTGGTCGCACTATAAACTCCTTGAAACAAACATATGGACTTCAAGAAGTTACTATGGAACAATCCTTAGAATATAACTTAAGGCAACCAATAGTCCATAGGGATTGTCATCAATAACCCAAAACCACACATGGAGAAATGTGCTCTTACAATAGAGAAGACAAAACGGTAAGAAAGTCTCACATCTAAGCGGCTAATCAACGGGCTATGTAGTTGCCCATCAATTGATATCAATGTGAGGAGTAGGGATTGCCTTGCAACGGATGCACTAAGAGCTATAAGTGTATGGAAGCTCTATATGAAAACTAGATGGGTGTGCATCTAACTCTATAATGGAAAGTTCCCATTAGTATATGGAAGCGACAACCTACGAGACTCTCAACATGAAAAACATGGTGCTACTTTGAAGTACAAGTTCGGAATTAGCATGCCCCTTCTCTCTTTGTCTGCCATTATTTCTTTTTCTTTTTTTATTTTTCTTTTTTCTATATTTTTCTCTTTTTTCCTGAACCTCATCCTGACTTGTGGGGGAATCATAGTTTCCATCATGCTTTCCTCACTAGGACATGCTCTAATAATGAATATTGATGATCATCACACTTCTGTGTACTTACAACTTGATAGTAGAACAAAATATGACTCTATATGAATGCAATGATCTAGCATAGCAAATATATCAAAAAACGGACAAGCCATGGAAACATCATGCTAGCTATCTTACGATCATGTAAAGCAAAATGACAATGAATGCTGAACTCGTCAAAATGGAAGCGATGGAAGTTGCATGGCAATATATCTCCGAATGGGTATGGAAATGCCATAATAGGTAGGTATGGTGGCTTTTTTAAGGAAGATATAATAAGGCTTATGTATGATAGAGCGTATCATATCACGTGGTTTGGATGCACCGGTGAAGTTTGCACCGTCTCTCGAGGTGAGAAAGGGCAATCCACGTACCGTTGATGCTAGCAAATTGCGGAAAGGTAATAGTGCGTATAATTCATGGACTCACATTAGTCATAAAGAACTCACATACTTATTGCAAAAGTTTATTAGCCCTCGAAGCAAAGTATTACTATGCATGCTCCAAGGGGGGAGGTTGGTAGGAGTTAACCATCGCCCCCGACCTTCACACAAAGATAGACAATCAAGGATAAATTGGGCTCCAATGATAACCCACAAGTATAGGGTATCGCAACAGGTTTTGAGGGTAGAGTATTCAACCCAAATTTATTGATTTGACTTAAGGGGAGCCAAAGAATATTCTCGAGTATTAGTAGCTGAGTTGTCAATTCAACCACACCTGGAAGACTTATTATCTGCAGCAAAGTATTTAGGAGCAAAGTAGTATGGAAGTAACGGTAATGATGGAAAAAGTAATAGTAGCAGTTTTGTAGTGATTGTGACAGTAGCAACGGGAAAGTAACTTAGCAGAGATCAATATGTGGAAATCTCCTAGGCAATGGATCGGTGATGGATAATTATGCCGGATGGCATTCATCATGCAACAGTTATAACATATATAGGGTTACACAGAACTAGCTCCAATTCATCAATGTACTGTAGGCATGTATTCCATATATAGTCATACGTGCTTATGTAAAAGAACATGCATGACATCTGTTGTCTTGCCCTCCCGTGGCAGCGGGGTCCTAATGGAAACTAAGGGATATTAAGGCCTCCTTTCAATAGAGAACCGGACCAAAGCATTAGCACTTAGTGAATACATGAACTCCTCAAACTATGGTAATCACCGGAAAGAATCCCAGTTATTGTCACCCTGGGGGATGCGGATCATAACTCGTAATAGGTGTCTACAACTTACAATATAGGATCAAAAACACATATATTCATGAAAACATAATAGGTTCAGATCTGAAATCGTGGCACTCGGGCCCTAGTGACAAGCATTAAGAATAGCAAAGTCATAGCAACATCAATCTAAGAACATAATGGATACTAGGGATCAAACCCTAACAAAACTAACTCGATTATATGATAAATCTCATTCAACACATCACCGTCCAGCAAGCCTACGATGGGATTACTCATGAACGGCAGAGAGCATCATGGAATTGGTGATGAAGGATGGTTGGTGATGACGATGGCGTCGATTTCCCCTCTCCGGAGCCCAAAACGGACTCCAGATTTGGCCTCCCGAGGAAGAACAGGAGGTGGCGGCGGCTCGGTATCGTGAAACGCGATGAACTCTTCTCTTTGATTTTGTTCTCCAAGAATAGGAATATATAGAGTTGGAATTAAGGTCGGCGAAGCCCTAGGGGGGCCACAAGCTTGCTAGGCGCGACCGGGGGGTGGTCGCGCCCTGTGGGCTTGTGACCTATGGGTGCCCCCCCTCTGGTAGATCCTTTCGCCAGTATTTTTATTAATTCCAAAAATAATCTCCATAAAGTTTTAGGTCAATCCGAGAACTTTTAATTCTACACAAAAATGATACCAAGGCAATTCTGCTGAAAACAACGTCAGTCTGGGTTAGTTCCATTCAAATCATGCAAATTAGAGTCCAAAACAAGGGCAAAAGAGTTTGGAAAAGTGGATACGATGGAGACGTACCATCCAACTTCCTGGCATAACGGGAGACTATACGTGCATGCTTCGAGAATCACAAACCTTAACACCAATATCTTACTGACGCATGTTGGAAATATGCCCTAGAGGCAATAATAAATTAGTTATTATCATATTTCCTTGTTCATGATAAGCGTTTATTATCAATGCTAGAATTGTATTGATCGGAAACTCAAATACATGTGTGAATACATAGACAACACCATGTCCCTAGTATGCCTCTAATACACTAGCTCGTTGATCAAAGATGATTAAGGTTACCTAGCCAGTGACATGAGATGTCATTTCGTACAGGGATCACATCATTAGGAGAATGATGTCATGGACAAGACCCAAACTATAAGCGTAGCATATGATCGTGTCAGTTTATTGCTAGAATTTTCTGCATGTCAAGTATTTGTTCCTATGACCATGAGATCATGCAACTCACTGACACCGGAAGAGTACCTTGTGTGTATCAAACGTCGCAACGTAACTGGGTGACTATAAAGGTGATCTACAAGTATCTCCGAGGGTGTCTGTTGGGTTGGCATGGATCAAGATTGGGATTTGTTACTCCGTGTGACAGAGAGGTATTTCAGGGCCCACTCGATAATACAACATCACAATAAGCCTTGCAAGCAATGTGAATAAGTGTTAGCCATGGGATCTTGTATTATGGAATGAGTAAAGAGACTTGCCAGTAACAAGGTTGAACTAGGTATGGAGATACTGATGATCTAATCTCGGGCAAGTAACATACCGAAGAACAAAGGGAACATCATACGGGATTAACTAAATCCTTGACATAGAGGTTCAACCGATAAAGATCTTCATAGAATATGTAGGAACCAATATGGGCATCCAGATCCCGCTATTGGTTATTGACCATAGAGGTGTCTCGATCATGTCTACATAGTTCTCGAACCCGCAGGGTCTGCACACTTAAGGTTCGGTGAAGTTTCGGTAGTATAGAGTTATGTATGGTGGTGACCGAAGGTTTTTTGGAGTCCTGGATGAGATCCTGGATTTCACGAGGAGCTCTGGAATGGTCCAGAGGTAAAGATTGGTATATAGGAAGTCCTGTTTTGGTCGCTGGAAAAGTTTTGGGCTCATCGGTAGTGTACCGGGAGTGCCGACAGGGTACCGGGGGATCATCGGGAGGGGTGTCTCGACCCAAGAGGCTACATGGGGTGTGGCAGGAAGTAAACCAGCCCTTTGTGGGCTGGCCAAATCCTCCTCTAAGGTCCCATGTGGCTGGAGTGGATTGAGAAGGAAAAAACACAAGGTGGAAAGAGTTTCCAAGTGGGAAGGAGGAGTCCTAATCCTACTAGGATTGCAGAAGGACTCCTCCTATCATCCTTGCGCCAAGGACAAGGGCTGGCCCCTTGGGCGCCAAGCCTCCTCTCTCCCTCCTCCTATATATACTAGAGGTTTTGAAGGTTTTGAGACACAGAAAAACAGCCACGTGCTACCTCTCCTCTAGATCATAGTTTCTCCTCTAGATCAGTTTCACCGGTGCTTAGGCGAAGCTATGCTGGAATAGCTCCACCACCATTGCCATAACGCCGTCGCGCTGCCAGAGAACTCGTCTACTTCTCCGCTCCCTCTTGCCATATCAAGAACGCATAGATCGTCATCGAGCTGTACTTGTGCTGAACGCGGAGGTGCCCTCAGTTCGATGCTAGATCAGAATGATCGTAGGACGGATCGTGATTGGATTGCAAGATGGATCGTGATGGGATCATGGGATGCTCGGCGATTTGGATCGCGAAGACGTTTGACTACATCAACCGCGTTTCTTAATGCTTCCCGTTTAGCGATCTACAAGGGTATGTAGATCCAGTCTCCCTCTCATAGATGATCATCACCATGGATAGATCTTGCATGTGCATAGGAATATTTTCGTTTCCCATGCAACGTTCCCCAACAGTGGCATCATGAGCTAGGTCTATGTGCGGATGAGATCTTGAGTAGAATACAAAGGAGTTTGTGGGCGTTGATGCTTAGATTGCTTCCTCCCTTGGTCGTGTTTTGGTTCAGTGGTATTGTGGGATGAAGCAGCCCGGACCAACCTTACTTGTACGCTTACGAGAGACCGGTTCCATTGACTGACGTGTAACTTCGTTGCACAAAGATGGCTGGTGGGTGTCTGTTTCTCCTGTTTTAGTTGGATCGATTCGACAAAGGCGGTCCTTGAGAAGGTTGAAAAGCAACTTATGTATCACCATTGTGGTTTTTGCGTAGGTGAGAATTTTTCTTGCTAGATACCCGTAGCAGCCACGTAAAACATGCAACAACAATTAGAGGACGTCTACCTTGTTTTTTCAGGGTATGTTGTGATGTGATATGGCCAATTACATGAAAAGATATATGTGATGTATGAGATGATCATGTTTTGTATAGAATATCACGACTTGCATGTCGATGAGTACGGCAACCGGCAGGAGCCATAGGGTTGTCTTTAATTATTGTATGACTTGTGTGTCAATCATTAAGCGCTATATAATGCTTTAATTTATCGCTAAACGGTAGCAATAGTAGTAGAAGCATGGTGGGCGCGACAACCCCGATGGCGACACATTGATGAAGATCAAGATGATGGAGGTCATGGTGTCATGTCGGTGATGACGGAGATCACGTCGGTGATTTATAGATGGAGATCAAAAGCACAAGTTCATGGCCATATCATGTCACTTATGATTTGCAGGTGATGTTAATCCTTTTATGCACCTTGTTTTGCTTAGGACAACAGTAGCATTATAAGGTGATCCCTCACTTAAATTTCAAGGTGAATTGTGTTCTCCCCGAGTGTGCACTATTGCGAAAGTTCATCGTGTCGAGACACCACATGATGATCGGGTGTGATAGACTCTACGTTCACATACAACAGGTGCAAGCCAGTGTTGCATGTGCAGAACACTTGGGTTAAACTTGACGAGCCTAGCATGTACAGACATGGCCTCGGAACACAAGAGACCGAAAGGTCGAACATGAGTCATATAGTAGATATGATCAACACGATGATGTTCACCATTGAAACCACCTCAACTCACGTGATGATTGGACTTGAGTAGGTGAATTTGGATCATGTATCACTTGAATGACCGGAGGGATGTCAATTTGAGTGGGAGTTCTTAAGTAATATGATTAATTGAACTCATTATCATGAACATAGTTAGTAGTGTCTTTGCAAATTATGTTGCAGATTACTAGCTCATGCTGTAGCTCCCTTGAATTTTTATATGTTCCTATAGAAATAGAGTTGAAAGATGACAGTAGCAATATTGCGGAATGGGTCCGTGATCTGAGGATTGTCCTCATTGTTGCACAAAAGGCTTATGTCCTTAATGCACCGCTAGGTGCGCCACCCCCTCTAGCGTCGTCTTGTAGCGACCCGACCTAGAAAGGTCAAGCCTCTGTGTGTTCTGTGCCATCCCTGTTGATGCGGAGTTTCCGGTGTCGTCCCTGTAGTTCTAGGAGTTGGTTCTTGAGCTTCTGAATTTCATCATGTCTAGCATGTGCCATGTCCTGACTATGCTTCAAGTCTTGACGAAGCTTCTGAATCTCGGGATCATGTTTCTTCCACGGCCAAAATAAATGCAATAAGATGAACATTTTTCCACGGCCAAAATAGATACTTTAAAAAAATTATTTTCAAAAAATGCCTAAATGGCCTTTAATTCCTTTTGCAGTTAATTTTCAAATAACCCCCTGGGTTTTATGGTTCAAATACTTCACAAAAATAACCCTCGTGTGGAGTGTCATATTGCTCCTCTCAAGTTTTGTCAAGAGGTTTGAATTCTTTCAAAATTTAAAATGGAAACAAACATGAAATAAATTCCAAAAATAATAATTCAGAGATTTTCAAATCCACTTTTCAAATTGCTTGTTTCTGAAGAAGTCATGTTATCTTCGCTCACTGATTTGAAATGGAATTAATTTGAAATCAAACACAAAGGGGAAAGTCATTTTATTCCCTCTCATTCAAAAGTTTTCAAAAAGTTTCAAATTTCACTCAATTCAATCACTCAAACAAACAAACACTCATTCTAATATTTATTATAATATTCCAAAATTTGGGATGTTACAAACCTACCACACTTGAAATGAATCTCGTCCTCGAGATTCGAAAGGGCTAGAAAGAATAGGTTAGGGTTTGGGGTCTTCTAACAAATCCACTATCCTGGAAGGTATGGTGTCTACCACACTTAAAATGAGAGTTACTGGTCCCTCAAAAATCATGACAATCCTGTGGGTGCATCTGTCTGTTCACATACTTTACGATAACTCCTTCGGCGATGCTCTTCTGTTTAAATCAAAACCTTGTGTTCTCAAAACAAAATGCACTTTCCTCCAATACTGGGTCTTCTTAGCTGACAGGTCTCGCGTTCATTCTTAGTAACTTATCGACAATCTCATGGTGGTCTACCATTTGTGGGTATCCTGCAGTGAAATGGGTCTTGGCATTATTCCTCACCGTAAAATTCCTACATGTGGCAGCAGCTGCCATGTACAAGGGGTTTTCATCATACCATTCTAAGGCTTAAACAAAAGCTTCAAAGAACGTCGTCTCTTTACTGTGGGTAAGTCACTCAGATTTACCATCCCGAATAGCAAGAGAAATGATAAGAGTAAGTCGTCATGATGATCAATCCATGCTGCACTGAAATCATTACCTTGTATAAGGTTCAGTGAATCTCGTATTCTAACACTTACGCTTCCTCACAAGCATTGCAGAAATTCCTCTTGTCAACGAATGAAGTTCGGACAAATCCATTGATTCTGCAAGCTGAACAAAAAATCTAGCGTTCCTTCACAACTCTCAGGTTATCGTATACTCCTAAGAAAACGTTTGCTGATCCAATCACAACTTCTTGTTTCATGATCTTTAGGCAACCTTCATGAAACCATGAGATCCATCCTTGATACACGTTCTATTCCTTGAATATATTTTTGCTTTCCATTGGTCTGTTTAACCTTGGGTATGGTTTCATCACAATCATTCCTTTTCCCAATATTCCAACTTCAAAAGTACTTTGTCACAAAGTTATCATCCACATAGTTTGATATGGTTCCACATTCTCTTCACCTATATTCACTTATCCAAACTCCTTAACCGGAAATGTACCTATGGTTACTACCACACTTAAAATCAAATGCACTCATGCCTGCATACAACATATTTTCTCATATCCTCGAAAATGGTTAGAGGTCTTTGTTCATAGAGTAACAACTCATGTAATACAACATAGGAGAATCATGACACCATAAATTCCATTGATCTCATGAATTTATTACAAACTCTGAGACTTCCGTTACATAACTTCAAAATGAATGAGTGCTACCTATTACATCTATTACTTCCGGAATCCAAAACTCTAACTACTCATGTTTAGCCTTCTTCTCCAGGCAGGTATAGGAGTAGTGTCATGTCTTGTTGCACCAATGACAAGTGATGTGGATCAGATCCTTCCGTGTAGAAAACCACGGAGTCTTCTTGTTCTTGGGTTGGGTTCCTCTCCTGATGCTTGGCTCATACCTCTTGCAAAAACAGTGTGGTTTCTCCAAGCTACGATGCAAACATCTGATGTCTCTGCTTACTTGGCCTTTTTCTTGTCTAGGTTGATCATTTCTTCTATCTCCTGAGGGTCATATTGCACTTCTTCTGTTGGGAAGTCTCCCAGACACTCGTTCGGACAATCCTAAGAGATATGTCCTTCCTCTCCACATGGATAACATGACTTGGTATTCATGTTTGGGTCTGGTTTTTCTCCCATCATCATGGGTTCTTCTAACTTATTCCCGAGGGCTTCTTTCATTGCTTCCTTCTGCTGCTTCATGACTTTTGTACCTTGGAGTATATTTGACATTGTGCCGGATAGTGAGTGGTTCCTTCACACAAGAAACATGTCACCTGCCCAGTTGGGCATTCCTCAGCAGGGTGATTTTCTTCACAATGAGGGCATCCTTCCTGGTGTTCTTGCTGGGTGTGTCCTATCTCTCCACATATCTTGCATGCACAAATCTTCTTCACATCTTTGCAATGGGGCTTCTGGGTGTTGGTGAAAACATGAGACTTTTGCAGAGTCATCTTGAATCCTTCCCAAGTGATGGATGCTTGACCATCATGGATAGCTTCATGCATCTTCCACCATTTTGCAGAACCTCTCCAAAGTACCGAAAAGCATACTGGTCCATCTCCTTTCTTGCAACATGGTTACTCCTTAGATGATCCTCCATGTTCTGAATCCATTCTTCTGTCTCTAACCGAGTCATCGCTCCAAAATACACGAGTCCAGCTTCGTTCATCATCTATTGGGTTCAAGGTTTTGGGATGAGATGCATGAGAGAAGAAGAGAGAGAGAGAGAGGGAAGGGATACAAACAACTCAAACACATAAAACATCAAACTCAAGTCCACACATTCATAAAGTTCAATCAATACTATAGTATTGCCACCCACATAAGGTTGGTATGGTCGACCAATCAAATTGTAAAAACGTTTATCCTTTATTCTCTCATGGTGGGGCTACTACTAAGCTAGTCTATATCATGTCTTTGTCTTCAGTGCGCTTCTTCTGGTCATGCTTGATATTCTCAAGTTCTTCTACCAGATTTTCCCTGTTGATGCGGAGTTTTCGGTGTCATCCCTGTACTTCTAGGAGTTGGTTCTTGAGCTTCTGAATTTCAACATCTCTAGCATGTGCCATGTCCTGACTATGCTTCAAGTCTTGACAAAGCTTCTGAATCTCGGGATCATGTTTCTTCAGATTGGCTACCTTCAGCTTCTCATTCTTGAGGCTCTCTTGAAGTGCTTTGTTCTCAAATAACTCTGAGAGAAGGTCCATTCGAAGGTTCTTGATCAAGCGCTCCAGTTCTTGATTACACACAAGTACGGGTGAAAACTTCATCTTCTGTTCATCGGTCAGGTCGATGAGTGCTCCATGAGGCTTCTGCCATCCAAGCCTTCCAAAGTAGTGGTTGCACAACTCAGCACGATGACGATAGCTCAAACGTGCGATAGCATCATGGACGGCGGTGTTCATGCCCATCTCACATTCATGGCTCAAAGTGCCCTAGTTGATGTCTTCAGTCTTGGGGTCTTCTGTACGTCCAAAAACTTTCGTTTTGATGCCCCAGAATCCAGACTTCCTCTTAGTCACCTTGATCTCAGGTATCGGCAGCTTCACCATCTGCACTAGCTCCATGAGGAATGAGCCTCCGAGAACATCTTCGTAGTCCTCTCTTTTGTTCAGGATGTAGCTCTCCATCTATAGTTTGAAACAGGGAGGGTTCAGTAAAAGAATTTAGAAGTTACGGGAGAAGTGAAAACAAAAGTTGTTCCTATCAAGGTCTTCCTATTTCTAATCCATTTCCTAGGGTCACGTCCTACAGTCAACATGTGCTCTGATACCATCTTTGTAGCGACCCGACCTGGAAAGGTCAAGCCTCTGTGTGTCCTGTGCCATCCTTGGATTAGTATGCTGGCACACAAGGTACATCAATGTATATATCAAAGTGCAATCACATGTAATTGACGTAAAACTGATATATACCTTAAAATCTCAGCGGAAACAGTCAACGGGAGCGGAGTCCCAATAAACACCAACGGCAGGTTGAGATGTAGACCGTAACCCTGAATCGTACTCTTACCCGTCGTAGAGCTTATCTGCAACATGAGACGTTGCAGCCGTGTAGGCCAGTACATTGAATGTACCGGCAAGATCACCATAGCAGAAATAGAAGATAAAACTATTCTATATGCAGTATGGCTTTGTGGCTCTGTGTCTGAGTTTTTGCATAAAAGCTAATTTTGTTTTCTTTTCCTACAACAAAGGAATATCATGGAGTTTTCACTACAGAGTTACCTAACAAGACATGGTTCCGCCAACCGATGTCTTAATGCCCACAAGTATCATAAGTTACCCACAATTAGTTATCAGTCCAGTGTTGAGAGTTCATAGGTAGATCCAAGTCTAGAGGCTCAAGTTGTCCGTAACCGGGGACACGGCTAATCGATTAGGTTTAACTCTGTAGAGTGTTGTGTTCTTTACCCACAAGATTCGTTCCCTCCTGGTAAGTCGTTGCACTGTCAGGTGTTTGAGAACAGGACGAACGAAACATGGTCTTTCAGAGTGTTTCCCTGACTACTGTCAGTGCCCATCCAATCCTAACGTCGACTACATCTCGTAGCACTGCCCCAGCTAGAGTCACAACAAAGATCAACCAAGCCAGAGCCCATAATGACTTGTGGCTACATAGGTAAGCTTCCGGACATGAAGTATTCATCCGTGTCTTTGAGTCTGGGTGAAGCTTTCCGCAAGATGTCATGGCGCTTCTCAATGCATCCCGGCCATCCACTGGTTACTCCAGGGATGCCCAATCAACCATCCTTCACCTAGTAGTGTGTATTGAAAACTTGTTTCTCGAGTCTCGAAGTTTTGAGGTCTTGAAGATGCAGGACTTGAAGATGCCTTCATGAAGTTGTCGTCTTGACGTAGAGTCCTCCTTCTCACACTACTCACGAACACTCATACCAGACCCCATCTACTTTAGCATAGCATTAAAATAACTAGCGTTCCCGGGGCTTTAGTAACAACTGGTGGGTTCCTACCTCATGCATTCTATTCAACTACAAGAACTTCAATAACACTACTCGAGGGATTTTTTGAATGATGTCACTACATGCAATAAAAACATAGGTATGAACAAGATGGTCAATGTGAACTTGCTTGTATTGTTGATGAAGAAATAATATCGCTCTCAGAAATAACTTGATAGAACTATTCGTCACTCTCTGATGAAAATCTATACAATCAAACATTTCATTCATAAGAAAACACTTCTACAAATCAATACTAACACACAAGAGTAACACAAGAGTAAACACCAAAGGGGTTATGATGAAGGAAATACTTAAGTCAAAACTCAAAACAACAAAACTTCATCAACACAACCAAGGTTTGGTTTTCTCTACAAATAATCCTATTTTCAAAAGTAAACACACAAAAACAAAGTAAAATATAACAAAAGTATTTTAGTAAATATTTTACTGGAAAAAAGAATTACTTTCGAAGAACAACTAGAAATTTTGAAAATAACACACTAAACACCATAAGTTTTATAACTAATAAACTTAACAACAAGTAAAACAATAAGATTTTAAAATAATAGAAAACAAAATATATAACAACTAAGTTAACAGAAAGGTATATTTTATAAAACAATTTTATTAAAGGTATTTTCAAATAGCAAATCAACTAGCAATGGAAATCAATTGCAAGTTATAATTGAACTAGAATTGATTCCATGCAAGCAAAACCAATAAGTAACATAGAAATAACTTGATTGAAATATTCATTCTAACTAACAGAAAACAATGTACAACTTGTCAACTAATATAAAATAAAGTAAATTAGAACAATTTAAAACAAAAGAAATAGGAATAAACCTAAAAGAACTATAACCGAATCTGTTTTGTTAAAAATACTAATTTAAAATATTCTGAAAATTCCCAAATTATACCTACTGTTAACTAAAGTCACTAGTGACAAGTAGCAAAAGGAATCAACTTAAATAAAATTTTAAACTCAAGATATTTAGAAAATAAAATTTGAATCAAATCTGTTCAAATTCAATTTTGAGTTATCCAAATATGGTCAAATTTTACATATACGGAAACTAGATGAAATTTGTGACATGACGCAAAAAGAATCAAATTAAAATAATTAAAAACATAAAATATATGAATAAAACAAAAACATAACTAAATATGTAAAAGAAACTAAAATAGAAAAAAGAAAAAACTACTCTAACAGACAGGGGGTGACGTGGCAGTCTCTGATTGGCTGAAGGGTGTGCGCGTTCTAGCGATTCGAGCGGACGGTCGATACTTAAAAAAACGCTCCGGCTAATCTAAACTGAGGAAAAAAACCGGCCAGTTCATTTAAAATAAACCGAAGGGGTACGCACAATCTAATCAGGGCCGTTGGAATGAGATCTGACGTAGGGGAGAGAGAGAGGGGCTCACAGGGGGTGGCCAGCGAGGTCGACGTCGATGGCAGGGGCTCAGCTCGATGCGGGCAGCGTCTCCGGTGGTTGTAACATACCAAAATTCCATTTTGGAATTTTATGAAATATAGCTATGCATCCATCATCATCATTGCTTGAATACATGTATTGTTGAAATGTTCTTTCTAAATTTTTGAAAGCCCTTTCTACTTTCCCTAAGTTGCTTTCAACTATTTGAAATCTTGGTAAAATGTTCAAAATAAGAGGGGAGTAACATGACACTCCACACTAGGGTCATCTTGGTGATTTATATGAACAATAAAAACCAGGGGTTGTTTTGAAAATATTTGCAAAAAGGATTTAAAAACAAATAGGCAATTCTGAAAATAATATTTTCTTGAAAGTATTCAAATGACAAAATAAAAATGTTCACTAAATAGCATTTATTATTCTGTTAATTTTGATGTATTTATTTCCTACTTTTAACCATGGTTTGAATGTTTTAAAAGCTTTTGATTTCTGTTGGAAAACATTAAAAATAAAACGATAACGGTTTTAGTATTAAACGGGCCGGCCCACGGCAGTTACTCGCGAAGTTAATACCGACCGGCCGACCGACGCGGAAACCTCGCTCCCCTCTCGCTGACACCGGGTCCCACCCCGACCGACCGTTAGCCCGCGCGGTCGTCTTCTTCCCCGCACGCGACGCTGGACCTCGCCGGCAGTTACTCCCTCCCCCCCGGATCTCTCTCCTCTCTCCTCCCCCGCACCACCCGAGCACCCTATATAAGAGCCCTAACCTCCTCTCTCCATTCCCCCCCCCCCGAATCCCCTCTCTCCCTCGCCGAGGCGTTGCCAGATTCCTCGCCAGAGCTGCTCTGACCACCGAAGGTCCCTCCCCACGTGGTCGTCGCCTCGTACGTCTCCTCGCCTCTCCGACCCCTCTGTTCGACGCCGGACCTCACCCGCCGTCGTCTGAGCCCCTTCGCTGCCTCTCTCGACCACCGGGGACCCCTCCGGCAACATCCTCGACCACCGGCCGCCGTCACCACTCGCCGGAGATCCTCTCTCTCTCCGGTAAGTCATCGGATCTATCCTCACCCCTCGGATCTACAATCCACGGCAAGGATTAGAACCCTTTAAACCCGAATCGTTTTCCTCGTCCGTCCGGTCGCCTGCCCGCAAGCACTCGCGCGCACACGCCCCCAACCAATAGGAAAGCGCCACGTAGCCCCCTGGCCGTTGCATATCTAGTTTTTCTTTTCTGTTTTTGTTTTAGTTAACAGAGTGAGTTCAAATTTTGTTTTGCTTATATCTTTTAATATGTTTAATATTTTGAGTTGATTCTTTTTGCAATAGCTCACATTTTTCATGTAGTTTCACCCTGTACTTTTAAATTTTAAATTTGACCTCTAAAATTTGAAATGAATCAAATTTCCTTAAAACCTTCAAATCTGAATAACTAGAGTTTCAAAATAGATTTTGTCATGAATCTTTTTGCTACTGTTTGGTCTTAGTTAGGACTACCTTTATGCTTAGTTTGAAAATTTTAAGGATGATTTTGATTAGTGTTCTAGCTATAAACAGAATCTGCCTAGTATTATAGTATATTTTTTATTTACTTAGTTTTAGTTAGTTTAACTTAGATTTAGTTTTAATTTGTTTCGTAGGTTCTGTTGATTTAAACATTTAGTGTTTTACTTATTGTTAATAAAAATATAAAATTGTTTAGTTTATTTCTTTGTTAATATAGGAATCACAATTTCTTTTCAAATAGGGTTATTTTGATTAAAACAACTAGTTAGTAATAGTTTTGCTTTCAAACAAAGTTTTATATAATAAATTCTGTTTTCTAAGACAAGTTTATTTGTAAATTCTTTTCTGTTAAAAATATGTTTTACTAATAAATAATAAGTTCTGTTTTGCTCTTTTGTTAGTAGAACTATATTTGTTCCATATAGTGTATACCAAAACTTTTAAAAACTTTACTAATGTTTTTCCAACAAACTTAAATTGATTTTCTTCTGTTTATTAATAAAATATTTTATTGTTTCCTTGCTTGTGATTTGTGCATGGTTTTTTCTTGATTGTTTACTAGTTCTTTGTTGATGTGTGTGTTAGCTACATTATTTTGTTGTATACTTATTGAGTGCTTGTTTGCTTCGTTAGATTATCCGTAGTGCGAAGCTTGTTACTTAGAGTCACTCACGTACGAAGATCATCAATCAGGCAAGTCACTTTGATCATGTTTACCCATGTTTTATATGCATTAGTTCTACCATATTCCCCAATTGCATGCAAGATAGGTTAGTTGGACACTTGGTTACATTGTAGTAGTATCATGTGGTAGGTACCCCCTCAACTCCTTTGACAACATTGGCCCCGAGAAACGTTGCTTTTACTTTTGCTATGCTATTAGTAGACAGGGTTGGTCGTGTGATTCATGAGAGTTGAGAGAGTTAATAATTTCAAGACCTACATAATGATCAAGATTTCAAGACTCCGAGTTTTCAACATACCTCTGGGTGGATGATGGTTGAACGGCACCCTGGAGAAACCAGTGGATTTGCCTAGGTGATGCTAGAGATGGCCAGTATTCACGCGGAAAGATCCACCCAGGTACCAAGAGATGGATGGGTGCTTCAAGACCCAAGGCTTACCTGCACAGCCACAAGTCATTATGGGCTCTGGCTTGGTTGGATATCGTGGTAACCCTGGACAGGCGGTGCTACGAGATGTAGAAGAACGGTAGGAAAGGATGGGCACCGACAGAGTCGCAGGGAAACCCTTTTGAAGACCATGTTTTGGTCATCGGTTTCTCAAACACCCTGAAGTGCGAGAAATCAAACGGAGCCGACCAAATCTTGTGGGGAACGTGTGCAAAACTCTGCAGAGTACTCAAACCTAATCGATTAGCCGTGTCCACGGTCATGGACGACATGAGCCAAAGGAACTGAAACTTCCGGAACTCTCAACACAATTAAGATGATGATGTGGGTATTAATAATTTGGGTATGAGAATTGGTTGGTGGAACCATCTCATTAATCAACCAACTTAGTAATATATTTTTTTGCTTAGCCCTCTCTTGATGTAGGAAAAATTTGCTTTTCGCAAAAACTTACCACCCCACCTGCCAAAGATGCATATAGAAATAGATGATTATCTTTTCACCCCTCTCTTGTTACTTTGTCGGCATATTCCATATGCTGACCTACACGGCTGCAACGTATCATGTTGCAGAGTACTTTTCCGACCAGGAGTGAGGACACGTTCTACGCTCGGTGAGATGCCCTTGGAGTCAGATGGACTCATCTACCTTCGACGCTTCCGCAAGATTTAGATATTCTCATGAGTTGGCCTTCAGCCACTTTATTGTAATGTTTATTGTAATAAAGGACTCGATATGAGATTTCGATTAATATAATGTTGTGTGATTTCCCTTTGATATATACATTGATGTACCGTGTGTACCAGCATGATCTTGGGATGGTACGAAAACACCGGAGATTCGACCTTTCAGGTCGGGTCGCTACAGTGGTCCTCCGACGCGCGGGGTTTGCTCCGTTCGATGCAGGCGACGACGGCGACGAGGTAGGTGGCGTCGGCGAGGCTCGAGGTGCACGAGCGTGACGGCGTCAAGCTCGGAGGCAGCGATGGCGCTCGGGTGTCAACGGGGATAGGGGCTCCGGTGGCTCGGGAGCTCAGGCGAGGGCACTGGGAGGTGCGTGCGAGGGAGGAGAGCTCGGTGCTGGTGGCGATGGTTGTCGAAGGCGTCGGGAGCGAGCGGGATGGGGCAATGGCGTGGTGGCGGCGCTCGGGCTCCAGTCAGCAATGGTAGCGAGGAGAGGCGTCGGGCAAAGTGATTAGGGGGGGGGAACGAGTGCGGGAGGGGTCGAGGGTTTATATAGGGGCCTCGAGGTGCACGGGAAAGGAAAGGAGAGGGAGATCCGGCTCGGATTCGGCCGGCTCTGGCGAGGTTGGAAGGAGGAGGGAGAGGAGGAAGGTGACCGCGGGATTTGCGTGGGAGGTCGGTGGGGTCCACTGTCAACGAGAGAGGGAGAGGGTGGGCGGCGTCGGTGGCCGATCCGAAGGAGGTGGGTCGCGGTGGACTTTCCTAATAAAGATATTTTCCTTTTATAAGATATCAGAGAAGGAAACTAACTTTTGGGCAATCAAAACATTTCCAAAAAATAAAGTTTTATATACCAAAATACATACTTTAAAAAAATTATTTTTAGAAAATGCCTAAATCGCCTTTAATTCCTTTTGCAATAAATGGCCTTTAATTCCTTTTGCAATAAATGGCCTTTAATTCCTTTTGCAATAAATGTTCAAATACTCTCATATTACTCCTCTCAAGTTTTGTCAAGGGGTTGGAATTCTTTCAAAATTTAAAATGGAAAAAATATGAAATGAATTCCAAAAAGAATAATTCAGAGATTTTTAAATCCACTTTTCAAATTGCTTGTTTATGAAGAAGTCATGTTATCTTCTCTCACTGATTTGAAATGGAATTAATTTGAAACCAAACACAAAGGGTAAAGTCATTTTATTCCCTCTCATTCAAAAGTTTTCAAAAAGTTTTGAATTTCACTCAATTCAATCACTCAAACAAACAAACACTCATTCTAATATTTATTATAACATTCCAAAATTTGGCATGTTACACGTCTGTAGATGTTGTGAACATCTGATAGGCACGTTCTGACGAGTACTTGATGCTTTACGGCTTAGAATTGAGGCTCCAAAAACGTTTTGAACATCACGGAACATATGATATGTTCTAAGAGCTGAAATTGGGATCTCAGGCTCGTGCCCGTGTTGTGAGATATGAGATCTCCAAAAAATATTCTTTGCCTGCAAGATGAAGGAGAATAGCTCAATCATTGAGCATGTGCTCGAATTGTCTGGGTGCTACAATCGCTTGAATCAAGTGGGAGTTGATCTTCCAGATAAGAAAGTGATTGATATAGTTTTCCAAGTCACTGTCACTAAATTACTAGAGCTTCATGATGAACTATAAAATGTCAAAGATGGAAATAATGATCCTTGAGTTGTTCGCGATGTTTGACACCGCAAAGGTAGAAATCAAGAAGGAGCATCAAGTGTTGATGGTTAGTAAAACTACTAGTTTCGAGAAGGGCAAGGGCAAGGAGGGAAACTTCATGGACGGCAAGTCAGTTGCAGCTCCGATGAAGCAACCTAAAGTTGAACCCAAACCCGAGACTAAGTTCTTCTATTATGAGGAGAGTGGTCACTGAAGCAGAACAACCCTAGATACTTGGTAGATAAGAAGGTTGGCAACATCGACAGAAGTATATTTTGATATACGTGTTATTGATGTGTATCTTGCTAGTACTCCTAGTAGCACCTAGGTATAGGATACCGGTCCAATTGCTAAATGTTAGTAACTCAAAATAAAAGCTACGAAATAAACTGAGACTAGCTCAGGGTGAGGTGACGATGTGTGTTGGAAATTTTTCCAAGGTTGATGTGATCAACATCGCACGCTCTCTCTACCTTCGGGATTAGTGAAAAACCTAAATAAATGTTATTTGGTGTTTGCGTTCAGCATGAACGTGATTAGATCATGCTTATTGCAATACGGTTTTTAGTTTAAGTCAGAGAATAATGGTTATTCTATTTACATGAATAATACCTTCAATGGTCATGCACCCAATGAATGGTTTGTTGAATCTTGATCGTAGTAGTACACATGTTCATAACATTGCTGCCAAAAGATACAAAGTTAATAATGATAGTACCACATACTTGTGGCACTGCCGCTAAATGTCATATTGGTGTAAAGCACGTGAAGAGACTCCATGCTGATGGATCTTTGGACTCATCCGATTTTGAAACGGTTGAGACATGCGGACCATGCCTCTTGGGCAAGATCACTAAAACCCCAATTTCCGGCTTGATAGAATGAGCAAGTGACTTATTTTAAATGATACATGTGATGGGGAACGTTGCATGGGAAATAAAAAATTCCTATGCACACGAAAGATCTATCCATGGTGATGAGTATCTACGAGAGGGAGAGTGGATCTACGTACCCTTGTAGATCGCTAAGCGAGAAGCATTAAGAAACGTGGTTGGTGTAGTCGAACGTCTTCGCGATCCAAATCGTGAAGCGTCCCGCAATCAAATCACGATCCATCCCGCGATCCAATCATGATCCGTCTTGTGAACTCATCACGATCCGTCTTGCGATCTCATCACGATCCGTCTCGCGATCTCGATCACAGTCCTTCCGATCTAGCGCCGAACGAATGGCACCTCCACGTTCAGCACACGTGCAGCATGATGACGATCTCCGCCTTCTTGATCCAGCAAGAGGGAGCAGAGAGGTAGAAGAGTTCTCCAGCAGCGTGACGGCGCTCCGGTGATGGCGGTGGAGCTATTCCGGCAGGGCTTTGCCTAAGCACTGTAGAAAACCGATCTAGAGGAGAAACTATGCACTAGAGGAACGGACAACACGTAGCTAAAAATCTAGTGCAAAAAACCCTAAAACCTCTAGTATATATAAGAGGAATAGAGGAGGAGGCTTGGCTCTCAAAGATCCAGCCTTTGGGTCGGCCGAACCAAGTAGGAGAGGTGGAATCCACCTCCAATCCTAGTAGGACTAGGACTCATCCTATTTTTGCCTTTTTCCACCTTTTTCTCTTTGGGATTTTCTTACTAGCCTCATGGGACTTGTGTGGGACATCCACCAGCCCACTAAGGGATGGTATTCACTCTCCAACAGCCCATGTAGCCTCTTGGGTCGAAATACCCCTCCTGATGGTCTCCCGGTACACTACCGGCACTCCCGGTACACTACCGATGAGCCCGAAACTTTTCCGGCGACCAAAATAGGACTTCCTATATATGAATCTTTACCTCCAGACCATTCCGGAGATCCTCATGACGTCCTGGATCTCATCCAGGACTCCTAACAACATTCGATCACTGCCATACATAACTCTATACTACCAAAAAGTCACCAAACCTTAAGTGTGGAGACCCTGTGGATTCGAGAACTATGTAGACATGACCGAGACACCTTTACGGTCAATAACCAATAGTGGGATCTGGATGCCCATATTGGTTCCTACATATTCTACGAAGATCTTTATCGGTCGAACCTCTATGTCAAGGATTCAGTTAATCCCATATGATGTTCCCTTTGTTCTTCGGTATGTTACTCCATACCTAGTTAAACCTTGTTATCGGCAAGTCTCTTTACTCATTTCTTAATACAAGATCCCGCAACTAACACTTAGTCACATTGCTTGCGAGGCTTATTGTGATGCTTCATTACCGAGTGGGCCCTAACATAGCTCTCCGTCACACGGAGTAACAAATCCCAGTCTTGATCCATGCCAACTCAACAGACACCCTCAAAGATACCTGTAGAGCACCTTTATAGTCACCCAGTTACGTTGCGATGTTTGATACACACAAGGCACTCCTCCGGTGTCCGTGAGTTGCATGATCTCATAGTCATAGGAACATATACTTGACATGCAGAAAACAGTAGCAATAAACTGACACGATCATATGCTACGTTTGTAGTTTGGGTCTTGTCCATCACATCATTGTCCTAATGATGTGATACCGTTATCAAATGACATCTCATGTCCATGGCTAGGAAACCTTAACCATCTTTGATCAACGAGCTAGTCTATTAGAGGCATACTAGGGACATGGTTTTGTCTATGTATCCACACATGCATCTAAGTCTCCGATCAATACAATTATAGCATGGATAATAAATGATTGTCATGAACAAGGAAATACGATAATAACCAATTTATTATTGTCTCTAGGGCATATTTACAATAGTATCCCACTTGCACTAGAGTCAATAATCTAGTTCACATCACCATGTGACTCGCATTGTTATGAATCTAACACCCAATGAGTTCTGGGGCTCGATCATGCTTTACATGTGAGAGAGGTCTTATAGTCAACGGGTCTGCGACATTCAGATCCGTGTGTCCTTTGCAAATCTCTATGTCAAAGTATAAACACTGCTACCACACTCCACTTGGTTACTATTCCAAATGGCTGCTCCACTATACATATCCAGATTGCTACTACGAGTCATCTGGATTGGTGTTAAAGCTTGCATCGACGTAAGTCCTTACGACGAACTCTTTACCACATCCATAATCGATAAACATCTCCTCATTCTTTTAGTTACTAAGGATAATCTTGACTCTTGTCCAGTGATCCACTCCTGGATCACTCTTGTACCCCTTGACGGACTCATGGCAAGGCACACACAGGTGCGGTACACAGCATGGCATACTATAAAGAGCCTATGTCTAAGGCATAGGGGACGACATTAATCCTTTCTCTTTCTTCTGTCATTGTCGAGCTTTGAGTCTCACTCAACTTCACTCCTTAAAAATCAAGCAAGAACTCTTTCTCTGACTGATCCATTTTGAACTCTTTCAAAATCTTGTCAAGGTATGTACTCATTGAAAGTCTCATCAAGCATCTTGATCTATCTCTATAGATCTTTATGCTCAACAATTAGGTAGCTTAATCCAGGTCTTCCTTTGAAAAACTCTTTTCAAACAACCCTTCATGCTTTTCGGAAATTCAATGCTATTTTCGATCAACAATATGTCAATCACATACGCTTATCAGAAACTCTATAGTGCTCCCACTCACTTTATTGTAAATACAAGTTTCTCATAAACTTTGTATAGACTCAAAAACTTTGATCGCCTCATCAAAGTGTATATTCCAACTCGGATATGCTTGCTTCAGTCCATAGAAGGATCACTGAAGCTTGCACACCTTTTAGCATCCTTAGGACAGACAAAACCTTCTGGTTGTATCACATACAACCTTTCCTCAAGTAAACCGTTAAGGAAATGATGTTTTGACATCCATCTGCCAGATTTCATAATTGAAAAATGTAGCAACTTCTAACATAATTCCAACAGACTTTAGCATCGCCATGAGTGAGAAAGCCTCATCGTAGTCAACTCCTTGAACTTGTCATAAACTTCTTTGCAACAAGTCGAGCTTTACAAATGGTGACATTTACCATCAGCATCTGTCTTCATTTTCAAGATCCATTTATACTCAACAACCTGTCGTCCAACGAGCAAGTCTACCAAAGTCTATACTTGGTTTTCATACATGGATACTTTATCGGATTTCATGGCCTCTAAGCATTTGTCGGAATCCGGGCCCATCATCGCTTCTCCATATCTCGTAGGTTCATTGTTGTCCAACAACATGACCTCCAAGATAGGGTTGTCGTACCACTGAGCAGCCGTACGCATCCTTGTCGACCTACAAGGTTCAATAGTAACTAGATCCAAAGCTTTATGATCATCATCATTAACTTCCTCTTCAACTAACGTAGGCTTCACAGAAACATCTTCCTGCGTTGCGCTACTCTCTGGAACAAAGGTTCAACAACCTCATCAAGTTCTATCTTCCTCCCATTCAATTCTTTCAAGAGAAACTCTTTCTCAAGAAACGACCCGTTTTTAGCAACACACACTTTGCACTTGGATCTGAGATAGAAGGTATACCCAACTGTTCTTAGGGTATTCTATGAAGATGCATTTATTCGCTTTGGGTTCGAGCTTATTAGGTTAAAACCTTCTCACATAAGCGTTGCAGCCCCAAACATTAAGAAATGACAGCTCAGGTTTCTGCCAAACCATATGGTGTCATCTCAATGGATTTAGATGGTGCCCTATTTAACGTGAATGTAGTTGTCTGTAACGCATAACCCCAAAACTACAGTAGCAAAACGATAAGAGACATCATAGCATGCATCATATCCAATAGAGCACGACTATGACGTTCGGACACACCATCATACTATGGTGTTCCAGGTGGCGTGAGTTGTGAAATGAACTTCACATTGTCTAAAGTTGTATGCCAAACTCGTAACTCAGATATTCACCTCCACGGTCATATCGCAGGCATTTTTATCTTCTTGTCACGATGATTTTAAACTTCACTATGAATTTGCTTGAACTTTTCAAACGATTCAGAGTTGTGTTTCATTAAGTAAATATACTCATATATACTCAAATCATCAGTGAAGGCAAGAAAATAACGATATCCACTGCATGCTACAACACTCATTGGACCGTATACATCAACATGTATCATTTCCAATGAGTCACTTGCCCGCTCCATCAATCCGGAAAACGGGGTCCTTAGTCATCTTGCCCAATAGGCATGGTTCGCATGTCTCAACCGATTCGAAATCGAATGAGTCCAAAGATCCATCTGCATGGAGTTTCTTCATGCACTTTATACCAATATGACATTTAGTGGCAGTGCCACAAGTATGTGGTACTATCATTATTAACTTTGTATCTTTTGGCATCAATGTTTGAACATGTGCATTACTACGATCAAGTTTCAACAAACCATTCTCACTGGGTGCATGACCATTGAAGGTATTATTCATGTAAACAGAATAACCATTATTCTCTAACTTAAATGAATAATCGTGTTGCAACAAACATGATCTAATCATGTTCATGCTTAACGCAAACACCAAATTACATTTATTTAGGTTTGTCACTAATCCTGAAGGTAGACAGAGCGTGCGATGTCGATCACATCAACTTTGGAAACATTTCCAACACACATCGTCACCTCACACCTAGCTAGTCTTCGTTTATTCCGTGCTTTTACTTCGAGTTACTAACATTTAGCAACTGAAACGGTATCCAATACCCAGGTGCTACTAGGAGTAATAGCAAGGTACACATCAATAACACGTATATACAATATACTTCTGTCGACGTTGCCAGCCTTCTTATCTACCAAGTATACAGGGTTGTTCCGCTTCAGCGACTGATCTCCTCATAATCGAAGCACTTAGTCTCGGGTTTGGGTTCAACTTTCGGTTGCTAAACTGACTTGTCATCCATGAAGTTTCCCTCCTTGCCCTTGCCCTTCTCGAAACTAGTGGTTTTACTAACCATCAACACTTGACGCTCC
The DNA here is from genome assembly GCA_022496015.1 of Hordeum marinum. Lineage (NCBI taxonomy): Eukaryota > Viridiplantae > Streptophyta > Magnoliopsida > Poales > Poaceae > Hordeum > Hordeum marinum. The sequence goes on along the minus strand of CM039672.1, from coordinate 268,380,186 downwards.
TTCTTGATTTCTACCTTCGCGGTGTCAAACATCGCGAACAGCTCAGGGATCATTAATTCTATCCCTGACATTTTATAGTTCATCACCAAGTTCTAGTAGCTTAGTGACAGTGACTTGGAGAATTATATCAATCATAATCTTATCTGGAAGATCAACTCGCACTCGATTCAAGCGATTGTAGCACCCAGACAATCTGAGCACATGCTCAACGATTGAGCTATTCTCTTTCATCTTGCAGGCAAAGAATCTTGTTGGAGATCTCATATCTCGCAACATGTGCACGAGCCTGAGATCCTAATTTCAGCTCTTAGAAACATCTCATATGTTCCGAGACGTTCAAAACATTTCGGAGCCTCAATTCTAAGTCGTAATGCATGATGCACTAAACTATCAAGTAGTCATCAGAACATGCCTGTCAGATGTTCATAACATCTACAGACGATGCTAGAGGGGTTGGTGCACCGAGCGGTGCATTAAAGACATAAGCCTTCTGTGCAGCAATGAGGACAATCCATAGATCACGGACCCAGTCCACAATATTGCTACTATAATCTTTCAACTCTATTTCTCTAGGAACATATAGAAATACAAGAGAGCTACAGTGCGAGCTAGTAATCTACAACATAATTTGCAAAGGTACTACTGACTATGTTCATGATAATGAGTTCAATTAATCATATTAATTAAGAACTCCCACTCAAATTGACATCCCTCCGGTCATTCGAGTGATACATGATCCAAATTCACCAACTCAAGTCCGATCATCATGTGAGTTGAGGTGGTTTCAATGGTGAACATCATCATGTTGATCATATCTACTGTATGACTCATGTTTGACCTTTCTATCTCTTGTGTTCCGAGGCCATGTCTGTACATGCTAGGCTCGTCAAGTTTAACCCGAGTGTTCTGCATGTGCAACACTAGCTAGCACCCGTTGTATGTGAACGTAGAGTCTATCACACCCAATCATCACGTGGTGTCTCAACATGATGAACTTTTGCAATGGTGCACACTCGGGGAGAACACAATATAACTTAAAATTAAGTGAGGGGTCACCTTATAATGCTACCGTCGTCCTAAGCAAAACAAGGTGCATAAAAGGACTAACATCACATGCAAATCATAAGTGACATGATATGGCCATGAACTTGTGCTTTTGATCTCCATCTAGAAAGCACCGGCATGATCTCCATCGTCACCGGCACGACACCATGATCTCCATCATATTGATCTCCATCAACGTGTCGCCATCCGGGTTGTCGCGCCCAACATGCTTCTACTACTATTGCTACTGTAGAGATAAAGTAAAGCATTACATAGCGCTTAATGATTGACACACAGGTCGTACAATAATTAAAGACAACCCTATGGCTCCTTCCGGTTGCCGTACTCATCGACATGCAAGTCATGATAATCTATACATCACATGATCATCTCATACATCACATATATCACATCATGTAATTAGCCATATCATATCACAACATACCCTGCTAAAACAAGTTAGACGTCCTCTAATTGTTGTTTTACGTGGCTGCTACTGGTATCTAGCAAGAACAATTCTCATCTATGCAAAAACCACAACGGTGATACACTAGTTGCTTTTCAACCTTCTCAAGGACCGCCTTTGTCGAATCCGATCCAACTAAAGTGAGAGAAACTGGCGCCCGCAAGGCATCTATGCAACAAGTTGCGGTCAAGGGAACCGGTCTCTCGTAAGCGTACGAGTAATGTTGGTCCGGGCCGCTTCATATCACAATACCGTTGAACCAAAACACGACCAAGGAAGGAAGCAATCTAAGCATCAACCCCCACAAAATCTTTGTGTTCTACTCGAGATCTCATCTACACATAGACCTAGCTCATGATGCCACTGATGGGGAACGTTGCATGGGAAACAAAAAATTTCCTACTCAGACGCAAGATCTATCCATGGTGATGAGTATCTACGAGAGGGAGAGTGGATCTATGTACCCTTGTAGATCGCTAAGCAGGAAGCGTTAAGAAATGCGGATGGTGTAGTCGAACATCTTCGTGATCTAAATCGATGAGCGTCCCGCGATCAAATCACAATCCGTCCTGTGATCCAATCACTATCTGTCCCGTGAACTCATCATGATCCGTCCCGCGATCTCATCACGATCCATCTCGCGATCTCGATCATGGTTCTTCTGATCTAGCGCCGAATGGACGACACCTCCGCGTTCAGCACACGTGCAGCTTGATGACGATATCCGCCTTCTTGATCCAGCAAGAGGGAGAGGAGAAGTAGAAGAGTTCTCCGGCAGTGTGACGGCGCTCCGGCGATGGTGGTGGAGCTATTCTGGCAGGGCTTCGCCTAAGCACAGCAGAAAACCGATCTAGAGGAGAAACTATGCACGAGAGGAACGGGCAGCACATAGCAAAAAATCTAGTGCAAAAAACCCTAAAACCTCTAGTATATATAATAGGAAGAGAGGAGGAGGCTTGGCTCTCAAAGAGCCAGCCTTTGGGACGGCCGAACCAAGTAGGAGAGGTGGAATCCACCTCCAATCCTAGTAGGACTAGGACTCATCCTATTGTTGCCTTTTTTCACCTTTTTCTCTTTGGGCTTTTCTTCCCAGCCTCATGGGCATTGTGTGGGACTTCCACCAGCCCACTAAGGGATGGTATTCACTCTCCTACAGCCCATGTAGCCTCTTGGGTCGAAATACCCCTCCCGATGGTCTCCCGGTACACTACCGGCACTCCCGCTACACTACCGATGAGTCCCAAACTTTTCTGGTGACCAAAATAGGACTTCTTATATATGAATCTTTACCTATGGAGCATTCCGGAGCTCCTTGTGACCTCCGGGATCTCATCTGGGACTCCAAACACCCTTCGGTCACCACCATACATAACTCTATACTACCGAAACGTCACCAAACCTTAAGTGTGCAGACCCTGCGGGTTCGAGAACTATGTAGACATGACCGAGACACCTCTACGGTCAATAACCAATGGCGGGACCTGGATGCCCATATTGGTTCCTACATATTCTACGAAGATCTTTATCGGTCGAACCTCTATGTCAAGGATTCAGTTAATCCCGTATGATGTTCCCTTTGTTCTTCGGTATGTTACTTGCCCGAGATTCGATCGTCGGTATCTCCATACCTAGTTCAACCTTTTACCGGCAAGTCTTTACTCGTTTTGTAATACAAGATCCCGCAACTAACACTTAGTCACATTGCTTGCAAGGCTTATTGTGATGTTGTATTACCGAGTGGGCCCTGACATACCTCCCTGTCACATGGAGTAACAAATCCCAGTCTTGATCCATGCCAACTCAACAGACACCCTCGGAGATACCTGTAGACCACCTTTATAGTCACCCAGTTACGTTGCGACGTTTGATACACACAAGGCACTCTTCCGATGTCCGTGAGTCGCATGATCTCATGGTCATAGGAACATATACTTGACATGCAGAAAACAGTAGCAATAAACTGACACGATCATATGCTACGTTTGTAGTTTGGGTCTTGTCCATCACATCATTCTCCTAATGATGTGATCCCGTTATCAAATGACATCTCATGTCCATGGCTAGGAAACCTTAACCATCTTTGATTAACGAGCTAGTCTATTACAGGCATACTAGGGACATGGTTTTGTCTATTTATCCACACATGCATCTAAGTCTCCGATCAATACAATTATAGCATGGATAATAAACGATTATCATGAACAAGGAAATATGATAATAACCAATTTATTATTGCCTCTAGGGCATATTTCCAACAACATGTTTATGTATACGGTCCAATGAGTGTTGTAGCGTGTGGTGGATATCATTATTTTGTTACCTTCACTGATGATTTGAGTATATATGAGTATATTTACTTAATGAAACACAAGTCTGAAACATTTGAAAAGTTCAAAGAAATTCAGAGTGAAGTGTAAGATCATCATGACAAGAAGATAAAAATGTCTACGATATGAGCGTGGAGGTGAATATCTGAGTTACAAGTTTGGTATACAACTTAAGACAATGTGAAAGTTGTTTCACAACTCACGCCACCTGGAACACCATAGTATGGTGTGTCCGAACGTCATAGTCGTGCTCTATTGGATATGGTGCGAATCATGATGTCTCTTATCTTTTTTCCACTATCGTTTTGGGGTTATACATAAGAGACAACTACATTCACTTTAAATAGGGCACCATCTAAATCCGTTGATATGACACCATATGGTTTGGCAGAAACCTAAGCTATCATTTCTTAAAATTTGGGAATGTGACACTTATGTCTGATAAGATCGAACCCAAAGCGGAAAAATGCATCTTCATAGAATACCCTAAGAACAGTTGGGTATACCTTCTATCTCAGATCCGAGTACAAAGTGTTCGTTGCTAAAACTAGGTCCTTTCTCAAGAAAGAGTTTATCTCGAAAGAATTGACTGGGAGGAAGATAGAACTTGATGAGCTTGGTGAACCTTTGTTTCAGCCATAGAGTATCGCAACACAAAACGAAGATGTTTTTGTGGAGCCTACGTCAGTTCAAAAGGAAGTTAATGATGATGATCATGAAGCTTCGGATCAAGTTACTATCAAACCTCGTAGGTCAACAAGGACGCGTACTACTCCTGAGTGGTACATCAACCCTGTCTTAGAGGTCATGCTGTTGGACAACGATGAACCTACGAACTATGGAGAAGCGATGCTGGGCCTGGATTTCGACAAATGGTTAGAGGCCATGAAATCCGAGAAAGGATCCATGTATGAAAACCAAGTATAGATTTTGGTAGGTTTTCTCGTTGTACGACATGTCGTTGAGTACAAATGGACCTTTAATATGAAGATAGATGCTAATGGTGAATGTTACCATTTATAGAGCTCGACTTGTCGCAAAGAAGTTTCCGCCAAGTTCAAGGAGTTGACTACGATGAGACTTTCTCACTCGTAGTGATGCTAAAGTCTGTTGGAATTATGTTAGCAGTTGTTGTGTTTTTCAATTACGAAATCTGGCAGATGGACGTCAAAACATCGTTTCCTTAATTCAGGAAAGTTTGGATGAGATACAATCAGAAGGTTTTGTCAGTCCTAAGGATGCTAAAAGGTGTGCAAGCTTCAGTGACCCTTCTATGGATTGAAGCAAGCATCTCGGAGTTGGAATATACACTTTGACGAGGTGATCAAAGTATTTGAGTCTATGCAAAGTTTATGAGAAAGTTGTATTTACAATAAAGTGAGTGGGAGCACTATAGAGTTTCTGATAAGCATATGTGGATGACATATTGTTGATCGGAAATGATGTAGAATTTCTGGAAAGCATAAAGGGTTGTTTGAAAAGAAATTTTCGAAGGAAGACCTGGATAAAGCTACTTAATTGTTGGGCATCGAGATCTATAGAGATAGATCAACATCTTATAAGGCTATCAATGAGTACATACCTTGACAAGATTTTGAAAGAGTTCAAAATGGATCAGTCAAAGAAAGAGTTCTTTCCTGATTTGGAAGGTGTGAAGTTGAGTGAGACTCAAAGCTCGACCACGGCGGAAGAAAGAGAAAGGATGAACATCGTCCCTTATGTCTTAGCCATAGGCTCTTTATAGTATGCCATGCTGTGTACCGCACCTGTGTGTGCCTTGCCATAAGTCTATCAAGGGGTACAATAGTAATCTAGGAGTGGATTACTGGACAGCGGTCAAAATTATCCTTAGTAACTAGAGGACTAAGGAGATGTTTCTCGATTATGCAGGTGATATAGAGTTCGTCGTAAAGAGTTACGTCGATGCAAGCTTTAACACAAATCCGGATGATTCTTAGTAGCAATCTGGATATATATAGTGGAGCAGCCATTTGGAATAGTTCCAAGTGTAGTGTGGTAGCAGTATTTATAGTATGACATAGAGATTTGCAAAGTACACACGAATATGAATATCGCAAACCCATTGACTAAAAGACCTCTCTCACATGCAAAGCATGCTCGGGCACCAGAACTCATTGGGTGTTAGATTCATAACAATGCGAATCACATGGTGATGTGAACTATATTATTGACTCTAGTGCAAGTGGGAGACTACTGGAAATATGCCCTACAGGTAATAATAAATTAGTTATTATCATATTGCCTTGATCATGATAATCGTTTATTATCCATGCTAGAATTTTATTGATAGGAAACTCAAATACATGTGTGGATACATAGACAACACCATGTCCCTAGGATGCTTGTAATAGACTAGCTCGTTGATCAAAGATGGTTAAGGTTTCCTAGCCATGGACATGAGATGTCATTTGATAATGGGATCACATCACTAGGAGAATGATGTGATTGACAAGACCCAAACTATAAACGTAGCATATGATCGTGTCAGTTTATTGCTACAGTTTTCTGCATGTCAAGTATTTGTTCCTATGACCATGAGATCATGCAACTCACTGACACCCGAAGAGTACCTTGTGTGTATCAAACGTCACAACGTAAATGGGTGACTATGAAGGTGCTCTACAGGTATCTCCGAGGGTGTCTGTTGGGTTGGCATGGATCAAGACTGGGATTTGTTACTTCGTGTAACGGAGCGGTATCTCAGGGCCCACTCGGTAATACAACATCACAATAAGCCTTGCAAGCAATGTGACTAAGTGTTAGCCACATGATCTTGTATTACGAAACGAGTAAGAGACTTGCCAGTAATGAGGTTGAACTAGGTATGGAGATACCGACGATCAAATCTCGGGCAAGTAACATACCGAAGAACAAAGGGAATAGTATACGGGATTAATTGAATCCTTGACATAGAGGTTCAACCGATAAAGGTCTTCGTAGAATATGTAGGAACCAATATGGGCATCTAGGTCCCGCTATTGGTTATTGATCGTAGAGGTGTCTTGGTCATGTCTACATAGTTCTCGAACCCGCAGGGTCTGCACACTTAAGGTTCGGTGACGTTTTGGTAGTATAGAGTTATGTATGGTGGTGACCTAAGGTTGTTCGTAGTCCCGAATGAGATCCCATATGTCATGAGGAGCTCTAGAATGGTCCAGGGGTAAAGATTCATATATAGGAACTCCTGTTTTGGTCCTCGAAAAAGTTTCGGGCTCATCGGTAGTGTACCGGGAGTGCCGAGAGGGTACCGGGGGACCATCGGGAAGGGTGTCTCAACCCAAGAGGCTACATAGGCTGTGGGAGAAAGTAAACCAGCCCCTGGTGGGCTGGCCGAAGCCTCCTCTAAGGGCGCATGTGGCTGGAGTGGATTGAGAAGGAAAAAACACAAGGTGGAAAGAGTTTCCAAGTGGGAAGGAGGAGTCCTAACCCTACTAGGATTGGAGGAGGACTCCCTCTCTCCTCCTTGTGCCAACCGCAAGGGCTGTCCCCTTGGGCTCCAAGCCTCCCCTCTCCCTCCTATATATACTAGAGATTTTGAGGGTTTTGAGACAAAGAAAAACAGCCACGTGCTACCTCTCCTCTAGATCATAGTTTCTCCTCTAGATCGGTTTCAGCGGTGCTTGGGCGAAGCCCTGCTGGAATAGCTCCACCACCATCGCTGCAACGCCATCGCGCTACCGGAGAACTCTTCTACTTCTCTTCTCCCTCTTGCTGGATCAACAAGGCGGGGATCATCATCGAGTTGTACGTGTGCTGAATATGGAGGTGTCATCCGTTAGGCGCTAGATCGAAAGGACCGTGATCAAGATCGCGAGACGATTCGTGATTGGATCGCGGGACGGATCGCGGTGAGATCACGGGACGGATCGTGATTGGATCACGAGATGGATCTTGATAGGATTGCAGGACACTTGGCAATTTGGATCACGAAGACGTTCGACTACATCAACCGTGTTTCTTAACGCTTCCCGCTTAGCGTCCTACAAGGGTATGTAGATCCACTCTCCCTCTCGTAGATGCTCTTAACCATGGATAGACCTTGCGTGTGCGTAGGAAAATTTTTGTTTCCCATGCAACGTTCCCCAACAACGCAATCATCCACTTGTATCTCCCACATATTATCATCTCTATATCGCAAAAACTATTGTAAGGAATCAAACATATCATATTCAATTATCCCTAAGTTTTATGTAGGATTTTATGACTAACCATGCAAATGATCAATTCCTGTTGACTCTCTAAATAGATATAAGTGAAGCAAGAGAGATTAATTATTTCTAGAAAAGACCATGCTCTAATAAATATAAGTGAAGAAAAATATCATTCTACAAATAACGGTTTTCTATGTGAAGAGAAACAGGCAATCCAAACTTCAAATGATATAAGTGAAGTACATGAAGCATTCTAGAAAGCCATACTCAAAAGATATAGGTGAAGTGCAATGAGCATTCTATAAATAATCCATGGACTATCTCATACCAGCATGGTACATAAAGTAAAAGTGAAAAATAAGCACAAAATATGCTACAAGATTTACACATATCACATGAACGAAACGAATTCGAAAACATACCGATACTTGTTAAAGAAAGATGGGATGCCTTCCAGGGCATCCCCAAGCTTAGACGCTTGAGTCTCCTTGGATATTTACTTGGGGTGACTTGGGCATCCCCAATCTTAAACTCTTACCTCTCCTCCTTCTCCTCATATCGAGACCTCCTCGATCTTCGAACACTTCATCCACACAAAACTTAACAAAAGACTGGAAAGATCTGTTAGTATAATAAAGCAAACTACTATTTAAGTATTGTTGCAAAACCATTAATATTTTACATTTGCATTATACCTGCTGTGTTATAACTTTTCCATGTCTTATACCACTGATAAAATCGATAGATTCATCAATACAAGCAAAACAATACATAAAAAACAGAATATGTCCTAAATAGGATAGACTGTAGTAATATGAACTTTGACCATACTTCTGTAACTCCAAAAATTCTAAAAAACTAGGAAGAAATAAAATTTTGTATAGTAAAACTATGTAAAAGTTTCAGAAGCTTTCAACGTTCCTGTAAAAAATTTAAATGCATGCACTATAGCCAAAGTTTCTGTTTTTACACCGCACATACCAACAAGCAATCTAATCATCCTGAAGGAAAATCTTGGCACAATAATTTTATAATACAATAGATTTGTACAAGGGGATAATTATTTTTTTTGAAAAGTTTCTGTGATTCAAGACTCACAAAGTTTTCGTGGGCATGAACAAAGTTCAAGGCTAGCCCCCACTTCAAGGATGTTCATCATCTCTCTCACTTTCACCTTTCTTTTTGTCAAGTTTTAGGTTCCCCTCTAATTATTTTTTAGAGTTTATAAAAGCACTCAACAGAATAAAATGACTCTCTAAAACTTCCGGGTTGTCTCCCTAGCAGCACTTTCTTTAAAGCTATTAATCTAGGCATAAATTGCTCAAGTTATGGATCCACCCGGATCCCAAGGTATATCAAAGGCAATTTTAATTAACAATGATTTGTAATTTAGTAGTGAGCACAAAGTGAAATATATCATGTGACAACAAAGTCTAACTCTCTTCCTATCCACTGGCATGTCATACAAGAACAATTCGTGCACATTAAATAAAGGCTAATGCATAGTATAAACAATTTCTTACAATTTTATAGTATTGGAAACATAGAGAGGTGAAGATGTAGTTCCACTCTCATAATAATTGCAAGTAGGAAAAGTGATACGTCTCCAACGTATCTATAGTTTTTGATTGTTCCATCCTATTATATTATCTGTTTTGGATGTTTTATATGCATTAATATGTTATTTTATATTATTTTTGGGACTAACCTATTAATCTAGTGCCTAGTGCCAGTTTCTGTTTTTTCCTTGGTTTTGAGTATTGCAGATAAGGCATATTAAATGAAGTCCAACTGGAATAAAATCTTCGCGATGATTTTTCTTGGACCAGAAGACATCTACTAGACTTGGAGTGCAAGTCAAGGGACCTGCCAGGAAGTCACAAGCCAGAGGCGCAACTACCACCCCTGGCCACGTCTGACAGACTTGTGCCCCCCACAGCAGGTCTCCTAACCATAATCTTTGTCCTATAAATACCCAAATATTCCCCCAGTACGAGAAAGAGCCACGCAAATACTTTTTCGCCGCCGCAACCTTCTGTTCTCGAGAGTTCCAATCTTGGAGCCTTTTCCGATAATTTGTCGGAGGGGATTCGATCACGGAGGGCATCTACATCAATTCCATTTCCCCTCCAATGATGCGTGAGTAGTACACCACAGACCTACGGGTCCATAGCTACTAGCTAGATGGATTCTTCTCTCTCTTTGTGCTTCAATACCATGTTCTTTATGATCTTCATGGAAATCTATCCGGTGTAATACCCTTTTGCGGTGTGTTTGTCCAGATCCGATGAATTGTGGGTTTATCATCAGCTTATCTATGAATATTATTTGGTTCTTCTCTGAATTCTTATATGCATGATTTCATATCTTTGTAAGTCTCTTTGAGTTATTGATTTGGTTTGGCCAACTAGATTGGTAATTCTTGCAATGGGAGAAATGCTTAGTTTTGGGTTCAATCTTGCGATGTCCTCACCTAGTGACAAAGTAGGGGTAGCGAGGTACGTATTGTATTGTTGCCATCAATGGTAACAAGATGAGGTTTTCATCATATTGCTTGAGTTTATCCCTCTTCATTATGTCATCTTACTTAATGCGTTACTCTATTCTTTATGAACTTAATACTCTAGATGCAGGCAGGAGTCGGTCGATGTGTGGAGTAATAGTAGTAGATGCAGAATCGTTTTGGTCTACTTGACACAGACGTGATGCCTATATGCATCATCATTGCGTTGGATATCATCATCATTATTCGCTTTTCTATCAATTGCTCGACAGTAATTTGTTCACCCACCGTGTTATTATCCTTCAAGAGAGAAGCCTCTAGTGAAACCTATGGCCCCCGGGTCTTCTTTCCAGATTATATTTTCAGATCTATAAACCAAAAATACCTTGCTATAATTTATTTACTTTTTACTTTCCGCAATCTTTTACATCTAGCTCTATCAAATCTAATCCTTGCAAATAACCGTGAAGGGATTGACAACCCCTTTATAGCGTTGGGTGCAAGAGTTTGATTGTTTGTGTAGGTGCATCCATTGGTAACTTGCTTGTTCCTCCTATTGGGTTGATACCTTGGTTCTCATCAACTAAGGGAAATACTTATCTGCTTTGCTGCATCACCCTTTCCTCTGCAAGGAAAAACCAACGCAAGCTCAAGAGGTAGCAAGAAGGATTTCTGGCGTCGTTTTCGGGGAGGATACATAGAAAGTCAGGACGATCTACATCAAGCCTACCAAGTACCCATCACAAATTCATCTCTTGCATTTACATTATTTGCCTTTTTATTCGCCCTTCTTTCGTTCGCCTTTTCGTTCGCCTTTTGTTTGCTTATGTGCTTGATTGCTTGCTTTGTCATGATGTCTGAGAATACCAAGTTGTCTGACTTTTCCAATACTAATATTAATGATCTTATTAGTACTCCGATTGCTCCCGCCACTGATGCGGAATCTTATGAAATTAATGCTGCTTTGCTTAATCTTGTTATGAAAGAACAATTTTCTGGCCTTCCTAGTGAAGATACAAAATCTCATCTAAATACTTTCATTGAGTTGTGTGACATGCAATAGAAGAAAGATGTGGATAATGATATTGTCAAATTGAAGCTATTTCCGTTCTCACTACGAGATCGTGCTAAAACTTTGTTTTCATCTTTGCCTAAAAATAGTATTGATTCACGGAATAAGTGTAAAGATGCTTTTATTTCCAAGTACTTTCCGCCCGCTAAGATCATCTCCCTTAGGAACGATAATGAATTTTAAGCAACTTGATCATGAGCATGTTGCACAATCTTGGGAGAGGATGAAATTAATGATTAGAAATTGCCACGCACATGGTTTGAATTTATGGATGATTATACAAAAAAATTATGCGGGATTGAATTTTGCATATAGGAATCTTTTAGATTCAGCCGCGGGTGCTACTTTTATGGAAATCACATTAGGAGAAGCTCCTAAACTCCTAGATAATATTATGGCAAATTACTCTCAATGGCATACCAAAAGATCTCCTACTAGTAAAAAGGTGCATGCTATTGAAGATATAAATACTTTGAGTGAAAAGATGGATGAATTGATGAAATTGTTTGCTCGTAAGAGTTCTCCTATTGATCCTAATGATACGCCTTTGTCTTCTTTGATTGGAAATAATAATGAATCTATGGATGTGAATTTTGTTGGTAGGAACAATTTTGGTAATAACGTGTATAGAGGTAATTTCAACCCTAGGCCTTTTCCTAGTAATTCCTCTAATAATTATGGTAATTCCTACAATAATTCTTATGGAAATTATAATAAGATGCCATCTGATTCTGAGAACATTACTAAAGAATTTATTAGTTTTAAAAAGGTTTTCAATGCTTCGATTGAAGAACAATTGCTCAAGATTGATGATTTGGCTAGGAACGTTGATAGAATTTCGCTTGAGATCGATTCTTTGAAAGTTAGATCTACTCCACCCAAGCATGATATTAATGAGTCTTTAAAATCTATGAGAATTTCTATTGGTGAGTGTAAGGAAAGAACCGCTAGAATATGTGCTAAGCGTGAATGGCTTGAAAAAGTGTGTTCTCGTGATAATAATGATGAAGATCTCAAAGTGGTTGATGTAAATCCTATTGAATCTTTGTTTTCCAATATAAATCTTGATAATGATGGGACTAGAGATAAGTAAACTCTAGTTAAAAGTCATCCCAATGATTCGGAGTTCATAGATCTTAATGTGTTGTTGTACTAAAGTTTGGGCTTTTAGTACCCCATACTTGTGCACGGGGAGTTGTAGATACCAGCGACAAGGCCTACCAAGAGACTGCTAGAAGAAAATACAAGGAGCTCAAGAAACATTCAAGTCAACAAGCACAAGACCAAAGGCCAAAGGCTAGAACCCCGGCAAGATCTTGTCGGGGGTGGCTTGCGAAGCCCCGGCAAGGAGTGCACCCAGCAAGACCTTGCCACCCTACCAGTGCAGAGACCAGGTGTCAACTCACCAGGATATGTGTCAAGGCGCTAGCGATGGAGAGGCTAAGCGGTGCCGATGGGACGGGCTCCTATCCTGTCTCGTAGGGGGTCAGGGACACCTGACGGAGCATTAAATGCATTTGTCCCACACCGTCAGTGTTACGTATGATAACACTATAGCACTTTACACCTCGTGCATGCACTGTACGCCACTGTTGGGATCCACTTAGTCATATAAAAGGAGGCCCAAGGTGTAACAAGGGGGAGGCTTTTTCTTCCACCTTTTGGCCCACGCGGGTAGCAGCTGTCCATAGCGCTCATGTAGCCAAAACCCTAAAAACACCCATAATACACTAAAGCAGGAGTAGGGTTTCACGCTTCTCAGCGGCCCGAACCTGGGTAAAATCTCCCCTCGTGCTGCTCGTCTAATCTGCTCATTGCGCATACCGTCCCCCCGCCAAACCACAAAGGGATCCACGTGATCCCATAGGTGTCCTACCCCAACATCTTTGGCATGCCAGGTAGGGGGATAGGTGGTGTGAACCTGATCAAATGATCGGTGCGCCAGTTCTTTCGTCATCTTCATCGCCATGGCCCCTAAGAAGAAGGGTTTCACGGCAGTTGATCCGTCCACATCCTGTGCGCGTGTAGCCACTCGGACACGCGACGATGTGGATGCAGGCGGAGGTGTCGAACCTCCACGACGTTCTAGTGATCAAGGCCAAGCCAGCGGCACCGTTTGCAGCAACGACGGCAACCCACGCGCCACTGGATCTCAAGACGGGGCTGTGCTGCCTATAGGCAGCGTGGTGAACTCCAGGGATGGAAGGACGCGTTCCAAGACACCTACGCTGGCGCGTACGCCACAGCCTTCTTAGTCGCACGCGATGAGCAGGACCATGGCATCAGTGGTTCTAAGCGGCCCCATGGAAAGGCTCATACGCATCACTCCCGAGATGCGCGGGGCCAACATGCGCGCCAAAACGCTTATGAAGGTGGCGTGCGGTCGTGGCACCGTGATGGAGCTCCTTCTAACACAGTTAGGAGTAAGAGCACCTCACGTTCATCGCATCTTCCGCTGCCGACCTCATCAGCAGAAGCATTGACACGAGCAAAGCTGCTCCTGAAATTCCCTCCTGTGGCGGAAACACTTGATGAGGGCAGAGCTACTATCCAGAGCCTCATCAACTTCATTGACAGGGATAGGCTGCGACGGGTGGAGCCTTCGCAGCAGCGGTCCGTCGAGTCAGCGCGCACCAATGGAGACAAGGCCGGAGGTGCCACGACCATGGTGCACTCTCCTCTGCGGCAACAATGGCGGTCATCGACTCAACCGGTCGGCGCCGGTGGTGATGACTCAATGACATCGTCTGATCCGCGAACTTGCTGCAATCAACGTCAAGTTCTCCGGGAGCGAAACAAAGAAGACACTCGGACCACCATCGAGTGTCGGCAGGAAACGCACCATCAATCAGATAAGCGCGTAGGACCCACTATAGACAAGCCTGTGCCAGGGTATCCTGTCGGCCTACCTTATTAGGTGGGTCGTCCAGCCTTTACCCATGAGCTATGGCGAGTCCAGTGGCCGAATTCCCGAACATTCAAAGCGAAGGTCCCAGAGAAATACGATGCCAAGACCCACCCGTCAGAGTTCTTGAGCATCTACACCATTGTGGTGCACGCTGCTTGGGCTCGCGACGACAAGATACTCGCCAACTACTTCCCGTTGATGCTCAAGCCCAATGCCAGGTCGTGGTTGGTGCACCTTCGAAGGATTCCTTTTCTTCCTGGGCAGACCTATGTCATGAGTTTTTTGGCGCCTTTACCGGAGTCCACCAACCTCCTGGCCAAGCAAGTGATCTGCATCTCATCCCCCAGAAGGAAGGCGAAACTTTGCGCAACTACATTCCAAGATTCAGCTGTATACATCACAACATTCCAGACGTTCACCCTGCTGCTGTTATCAGCATGTTTCATCAGAATGTGCGTAACCACAAGATGCGGGAAGAGGTGGCGATGAACAAAGTTAAGGACGTTGTCGAGATCTACTCTCTGGCTGATAGATGTGCTCAGGATGAAGAAGGGAGGAGACTCCCCGGTGAGGATACTAACGCTGGAGTTGACTCTGACGACGACACCACCGCCTCGGCAAGGAAAGGCCGAAGGCAGAACAAGAAACGCAAAGATAAGGCTGTGCTTGCCATCGAGGAATCCGGCAATCCCAACACCGCCAAGAAGACTAAGGTTGACAGCCCTGGCAAGAATATTGTCGGTGCGCCTCTTGTCAGGCCTTGGCGGCTGCCAACAAGCCGGAGGGCTCTAACAAGTAGTATTGCAAGATCCATCGCACCAAGGGCCACGATCTCCAAAACTGTCGACAAGTTGAGCAGCTCGCCGAGAGGCAGAAAGATGAGTATATGAGGCGGGATAAGGAGAAGGCCCAAGATGGTGCAGACGGGTCCAGAAGAAACGCGGTGGCCGAGGAGGTCTCTATGACAAGGCCAAGCAACAGGAGAGGCTCGCTCAAGGCTGCGACAAGGAAGAGGGGGATGACGATGGCAACAAAGAGGACGATGAGTTCAGTGAGCATGAATTTCGGAGGGCTGCAGACGTCATGTGCGTCGACTGAGGCGCCTCATTGCATTCTTCCCGCCGCCAACTCAAATAGTGGGCACGCGAGATTAATGTGACAGATCCATCTGTTGAATCCCGAAAACCACTGAGATCGTCCCACACGCCTATCATTTTCGACGCCGAGGATCACCCTGATCTCACAAGTGCGGTCGGCTGTCTGCCATTGTTGGTTTCGCCAACAATTGGCAACCTCAAGGTGACGAAAATGCTAGTTAACGGTAGGGCCAATTTGAATTTGATCTCGCCTGGCATGATCAAGATGTTGCAAATCCCTGATGAAGATCTTGAGGAGACGGTAACGTTTCAGGGGATCAATGCAGGGACGAGTTAGCCGAAGGGAAAGATCACATTGCCGGTAACATTTGGCAGTGACATGAACTTCAAGATAGAGAAGATTGTTTTCGACGTCGCCAAGATACCATTGCTATATAATGGGATCCTTGGTCGCCCAGCGCTCGCCAATTTCATGGCGGTATCACACTATGCTTACAATGTGTTGAAGATGCCCGGGACGATTAGCGTCATCACAATCATCTCTCACAAGAAGGATGCACTTATCTATGCTGACCAACTTTACCGGGAGGTAGTTGCAGCACTTGTCGCCAAGGGAGCTGCTCTTGTAGCCGAAGCTCCCAGGGGGAAGAAGACCGGCAAGACCTCTGGTGCACATTCCGGCAAGCGCACCTCTTTGGAGTGTTGTGCTCCCGTTGACGATGTGCCAAAGAGCTCCACCGGCAAGAACTAGAAATCTAAGGCAGCTCCACCAGAAACTAAGAAAGTGCTCGTCAAGTAGGATGGTACGGGAGGAACTTTCGCCATAAGTTCCACCCTCGATGAAAAATAGGAAAGCGCGCTCATTGTCTTCCTGCGGGCGAGTGTCGATGTGTTTGCATGGCAACCATCTGCAAACACGGCATTCTCCTCATGCAGAGAATAGCATTGCCGACGAACTATCAAAGCGTGCTACCCTCAAGTTACATGTGGAACCAGGGACTTTTGTGCTCCAATTGACTTAGCCGTCTGTATCGCCGTCGACAAGGCAGAACAAGAAAAGGAAGCTAAATTCCGACCAGTACTTTCCCGTAGAGCTCCCAGAAGCTGCCAGTAAGGAAGTTGCCGGAGTCGACACCAAGCTTGCCGGGGGAAATAGGCTCCGGCAAGGCCTCAAGCCCTTTCTATGGAGACAACTGCCCTCGCGGCAGAAACCATGCCTTTAGTCCTTGTCGTCGAGCCTCAGGCTCCAGCATGGTCACAACGCATTGTTCAGTTCCTTCAAACAGGAGAACTCCCTGAGGAAACAGGAAGAAGCAGAGAAAGTAGCCCGTCAATCTAATATGTACAAGTTTGTGGACGACGTCCTATATAGAAAGAGATTGAACGGTGTGAAATTGAAGTGCATTCCTCGGGAGGATGGACTGGAGTTGTTGGCAGAAATACATGGAGGCATATGTGGTCCCACATAGGATCAAGAGCTCTTGCCGAGAAGGCCTTCTGGCAAGGTTTCTGTTGGCCCACTGCTCTCCAGGATGCAACTGCACTAGTAACCAAGTGTGAAGCAAGCCAGTTCCATTTGAAGAAACTACATCAACTAGCTCAAGCTCTTCAGACAATCCCTCTTTCCTGGCCATTTTCGGTCTGGGGGCTCAACATCTTGGGCCACTTTCCCCGTGCTACCAGGGGCTTTGAGTACTTTTACGTTACAATCGACAAGTTCACAAAGTGTCCGAAAGTGGAAGCAGTGAGAAAGGTGACAACACAATCATCCATCAAGTTCTTAAAAGGACTAGTTTCCCGTTTTGGTGCACCAAACAAGGTCATCACTGACAACGGCACACCGTTCACGAGTTGCACCTTCATGCAATATGTTCAAGACCTTGGCGGCAAGATCTGTTTTTCTTATGTTGCTCATCCAAGGAGCAACAGCCAAGCAAAAGGGCAAATGTTGAAGTGTTGCGAGGGCTTAAGACAAGAACTTGTGACAGGCTGCACAAGTGTGAAAGACGTTGGATTGATGGGTTGCCGGTGGTTCTTTGGTCGATCAGAATGATGCCAAATCGAGCCACCGGCCGGACACCCTTCTCCCTGGTGTATGGGGCAGATGCAGTTCTCCCCACGGAACACATATACGGGTCACCTTGAGTGCTCACTTATGATGAGCTTGAGCAAGAGCAGTTGCGCCACGATGACATAACACTTCTTGAGGAAGATCGTCTTCAGGCTCCTGTGCGAGATGCACGCTACCAACAAGCTTTACGCTGCTACCATAGCCGCAAATTTCATGCCCGAAGTCTTGAGGAAGGCGACCTTGTTCTTCGGCGCGTTCAATCGGCCAAGAATTCTAACAAGTTGACGTCAGAGTGGGAAGGCCCTTATGGGGTAGTACGAGTCACCAGGCCTGGCGTAGTCCACCTGGAGACCGAAGATGGCGTCCCAGTGAACAACTCCTAGAACATCGAACATCTTCATAAGTTCTATCCATAAGGTGCGGTTGCAGGGCCCCCCGGAAACCACCTTTTGTACAAGTCTTGTCGGCAAGGCATGTCATCCTTTGTACAAAGCCAGGCATAGACCCTGTGCATAGTTGAACAAGATCGAGCGTCATACAACTCTTGTCGATTTGCATGTATCCCTGCATGCGTGTTTATTTGAGATGTTGCATTACGCTTATTCCTAGCAAGTGCTAACGAGCCGCCAAGGTTCCACACCTTTATTTTCTCTTCTTTCTTTTTCTTAAAGGATAAAAGGTTCCCCTACGTACAAGTTTGTCGGGGGGTGGGATAGTGCGGACACCTACAAGCGACGTTCGAAGTTGGCACCTTGCGGAAAGGAGTACAACAACAAAAAGGTAAGTTGCAAAACTCTAAGTAAACTTTTACTATGAGGTTATTTTCCTTGGACGGTTTCAACTTTTGTATGGGAAACTGTTGGAAATATGCCCTAGAGGCAATAATAAATTAGTTATTATCATATTTCCTTGTTCAAGATAATCGTTTATTATCCATGCTATAATTGTGTTGATCAGAAACTCAGATACATGTGTGGATACATAGACAACACCATGTCCCTAGTATGCCTCTAATAGACTAGCTCCTTGATCAAAAGATGGCTATGGTTTCCTACTCATGGACATGAGATGTCATTTGGTAACGGGATCACATCATTAGGAGAATGATGTGATGGACAAGACCCAAACTACAAACATAGCATATGATCGTGTCAGTTTATTGCTATTATTTTCTGCATGTCAAGTATGTGTTCCTATGACCATGAGATCATGCAACTCACGAACATCGGAGGAGTGCCTTGTGTGTATCAAACGTCGCAACGTAACTAGGTGACTATAAAGGTGCTCTACAGGTATCTTCGAGGGTGTCTGTTGAGTTGGCATGGATCAAGACTGTGATTTGTTACTCCGTGTGACGGAGAGGTATCTCAGGGCCCACTCGGTAATACAACATCACAATATGCCTTGCAAGCAATGGGATTAAGTGTTAGTCATGGGATCTTGTATTATGGAATGAGTAAAGAGACTTGCCAGTAACGAGGTTGAACTAGGTATGGAGATACCAACGATCGAATCTCGGGCAAGTAAAATACCGAAGAACAAAGGGAACATCATACATGATTAACTGAATCCTTGACATAGAGGTTCAACCGATAAAGATCTTCTTAGAATACGTAGGAACCAATATGGGCATCTAGGTCCCGCTATTGGTTATTGACCATAGAGGTGTCTCGGTCATGTCTACATAGTTCTCGAACCCGCAGGGTCTGCACACTTAAGGTTTGGTGACGTTTCGGTAGCATAGAGTTATGTATGGTGGTGATCGAAGGTTGTTCGGAGTCCTGGATGAGATCCCGGACGTCACGAGGAGCACTGGAATGGTCCGGAGGTAAAGATTCATATATAGGAAGTCCTATTTTGGTCGCCGGAAAAGTTTTGGGCTCATCTGTAGTGTACCGGGGGACCATCGGGATAGGTATTTCGACCCAAGAGGCTACATGGGCTGTGGGAGGGTGGAAACCAGCCCTTAGTGTGCTGGTGGAATTCCTCTAAGAGGCCCATGCGGCTGGAGTTGAAAGAGAAAGAAAAAAATGCAAGGTGGAAAGAGGTTCCAAGTAGGAAAGGAGGAATCCTAATCCTACTAGGATTGGAGGAGGATTCCTCCTCTCCTCCTTGCGAAAGGGCAGCCTTGGTGCGCCAGCCCTCCTCCTCCCTCCCTCTTATATATACTGGTGGTATTGGGTGTTTTGCACTAGATTTTACGGCCACGTGCTACCCGTTCCACCGGTGCTCCTCTGGATCGGATTTCCGCAGTGCTTAGGTTAAGCCCTGCCGGAATTGCTCCACCACCATCGCCGGAGCGCCGTCACGCTGCCGGTGAACTCTTCCTCCTCTCCACTTCCTCTTGCTGGATCAAGAAGGTGGAGATTTTCATCAAGCTACACATGTGCTGAACGCGGAGGTGTCGTCCGTTCGGCGCTAGATCGAAAGGACCGTGATCAATATCGCGAGAAGGATCGTGATCAAGATTGTGAGACGGATCGTGATGAGATCGCGGGAAGGATCGTGATGAAATCGTGGGATGGATCGTGATGAGTTCGTGGGACGGATCGTGATTGGATCACGGGACGGATCGTGATGAGATCGCGGGACGCTCGGCGACTTAGATCGCGAAGATGTTCGACTACACCAACCGCGTTTCTTAACGCTTCCCGCTTAGCGATCTACAAGGGCATGTAGATCCACTCTACCTCTCGTAGATGCTCATCACCATGGATACATCTGCATGTGCGTAGGAAAATTTTTGTTTCCCATGCGACGTTCCCCAACAGTGGCATCATCAGCTAGGTCTATGTGTAGATGAGATCTCGAGTAGAACACAAAGAGTTTGTGGGAGTTGATGCTTAGATTGCTTCCTCCCTTGTTCGTGTTTTGGTTCAGCGGTATTGTGAGATGAAACGTCCCGGACCAACATTACTCGTACACTTACGAGAGACCGGTTCCCTCAACCGCAACTTGTTGCATAAATGTCTTGTGGGTGCTAGTTTCTCTCACCTTAGTTCGATCGGATTCGACAAAGGCGGTCCTTGAGAAGGTTGAAAATCAACTAGTGTATCACCGTTGAGGTTTCTGCGTAGGTGAGAATTGTTCTTACTAGATACCCGTAGCAGCCACGTAAAACATGCAACAACAATTAGAGCACATCTAACTTGTTTTTGCAGGGTATGTTGTGATGTGATATGGCCAATTACATGATGTGATATATGTGATGTATCAGATGATCATGTGATGTATAAAATATCACGATTTGCATGTCGATGAGTACGCCAACCGGCAAGAGCCATAGGGTTGTCTTTAATTATTGTATGACCTGCGTGTCAATCATTAAGCGCTATGTAATGCTTTACTTTATCGCTACGGTAGCAATAGTCATAGAAGCATGTTGTGCGCGACAACTGCGATGGTGACACGTTGATGGAGATCAAGATGATGGAGATCACGGTGTCACGCTGGTGACGATGGAGATCATGCCCGTGCTTTCAAGATGGAGATCAAAAGCACAAGTTTATGGCCATATCATGTCACTTATGATTTGCATGTGATGTTAATCCTTTTATGCACCTTGTTTTGCTTAGGACGACGGTAGCATTATAAGGTGATCCCTCACTTAATTTCAAGTTAAATTGTGTTCTCCCCGAGTGTGCACCATTGCGAAAGTTCGTCGTGTTGAGACACCACGTGATGATCGGGTGTGATAGACTCTACGTTCACATACAATGGGCGCAAGCCAGTGTTGCTCATGCAGAACACTCGGGTTAAACTTGACGAGCCTGGCATGTACAGACATGGCCTCAGAACACAAGAGACCGAAAGGTCAAACATGAGTCATATAGTAGATATGATCAACATGATGATGTTCACCATTGCACCCACCTCAACTCACGTGATGATCGGACTTGAGTTGGTGAATTTGGATCATGTATCACTCGAATGACCAGAGGGATGCCAATTTGAGTGTGAGTTCTTAAGTAATATGATTAATTGAACTCATTATCATGAACTTAGTCCGTAGTGTCTTTGCAAATTATGTTGTAGATTACTAGCTCGTGTTGTAGCTCCCTTGAATTTTTATATGTTCCTAGAGAAATAGAGTTGAAAGAAGATGGTAGCAATATTGCGGACTGGGTCCGTTATCTGAGGATTGTCCTCATTGCTGCACAGAAGGCTTATGTCCTTAATGCACCGCTCGGTGCGCGAACCCCTCTAGCATCGTCTGTAGATGTTGTGAACATCTGACAGGCACATTCTGATGACTACTTGATAGTTAGTGCGTCATGCATTACGGCTTAGAATTGAGGCTCCAAAACATTTTGAAAGTCACGAAATATATGAGATGTTCTAAGAGCTGAAATTAGGATCTTAGGCTCGTGCCCGTGTTTCGAGTTATGAGATCTCCAACATGATTCTTTGCCTGCAAGATGAAAGAGAATAGCTCAATCGTTGAGCATGTGCTCAGATTGTTGTAACATCCCAAAATTCCATTTTGGAATGTTATGATTTATAGCTATGCATCTATCATCACCATTGTTTGAATGTATGTGTTAGTTGAAATGCCTTCTCTGAATTTCTGAAACCCCTTTCTACTTTCAATGTGTTGCTTTCACCTATTTGAAATCTTGGTAAAATGTTAAAAATAAGAGGGGAGTAACATGACACTCCACACCAGGGTCATCTTGGTGATCTATTTGAACAAAAATAACCAGGAGTTAATTTGAAAATATTTGCAAAAAGGATTTAAAAACAATTAGGCAATTTCTGAAAATATTATTTTTCTCAAATGTTCAAATGACAGAATAAAAATGTTCATTAAATAGCATTTATTATTCTGTTAATTTTGATATATAATACCCCTATATTTATAAAAGGTTTGAATGTTTTAAAAGCTTTTGAATATCGCTGGAAAATCATTAAAAGAAATGGTAACGGTTTCCTGTATTAAACGGGCCGGCCCAACGGCTTTAAAAGCCGAGACCGTTACCGGTCGGCCGACCGACGCGCAGTAACTGCGCTCTCTCTCACTGACACCGGGCCCCACCCCCGACCGACCGTTAGCCCGACCGGTCATCCCTCTCCTTCCCCCGCACGCGCCGGACCTCGCCGGCCGTTTCTTTCCCCCTCCCGGATCTCTCTCCTCTCTCCTTCCCCGCACTCCCCAGCGCCCCTATATAAGCCGGCCACCCTCCGCATCCATTTCCCCCAAACCCCTCTCCTATCTCGATGGAAGGCTGCCGCAATTCCTCGCCGGAGTAACTCCGACCACCGGAGCTTCCATTGCACGTGCCCGTCGCCTCGGACGTCCCCTCGCCCCTCCGACCTCACCATTCGACGCAGGACATCCACCACAATTGCCCGGACCACTTCGCTGCCTTCCTCGACCACCGGAGCTCCTCGTTGTC
This sequence comes from Hordeum marinum, assembly GCA_022496015.1. Classification (NCBI taxonomy): domain Eukaryota; kingdom Viridiplantae; phylum Streptophyta; class Magnoliopsida; order Poales; family Poaceae; genus Hordeum; species Hordeum marinum. The sequence continues at coordinate 268,357,130 of CM039672.1, read as the reverse complement.
GTCTTCGCCGCCTTCGGATCCACCGGAGACCTCCGACGCCGGCGACCGTTTCCTCCGTAAGCTCCCTGGACCCTCGGATCTAAAATCCACGGCCGAGATTAGAACGGATTAATATCCAAACCGGTATCCCCTACCGACCGGTCGCCCGCCCGTAAGCTCTCGCACGCACACGCCCCCAACCAATAGGATCGTGCCACGTAGCCCCCTAGCCATCCGGTAGATTTTTCCCTTTTTTGTTTTTGTTTTAGTTAATAGAGTGAATCCAAATTTTGTTTTGCTTATATCTTTTAATCGGTTTAATGTATTGAGTTGATTCTTTTTGCAATACCTCACATTTTTCATTTAGTTTCACCCTGTACTTTTAAATTTCAAATTTGAACTATAAATTTGAATTTAATCAAATTTGCTGAAAATCTTCAAATCTGAATAACTAGAGTTTGAAAATAGATTTTTAAATGAATCTTTTTGCTACTGTTTGGTATTAGTTAGGACTATCTTCATGCTTAGTTTGAGGATTTTTAGGATGAATTTGATTAGTGTTTTAACTAAAACCAGAATCTGCCTATTAATTAGAATGATTTAAATTAAGTTAGTTTTAATTAGTTTAAATTAGAATTTGGTTTTATTTGTTTATTAGGTTCTGTTAGTAAACATTTAGTGTTTTGACTCACTGTTAATAAAAATATAAATTTGCTTAGTTTAATTTTATTTAACATAGGAATCACAACTTCTTTTCAAATAGGTTTAATTTGGACTAAAACAACTAGTTAGTAATAGTTTTCTTTCAACAAAGTTTTATATAATTTAATTCTGTTTTCTAAGACAAGTTTATTTGTTAAATTCTTTCTGTTAAGAACATGTTTTGCTAATAAGTAATAAGTTTTGTTTTGCTCTTTTGTTAGTAAAACTATAGTTGTTTCACATAGTGTTTATCAAAACTTTCAAAAACTTTACTAAAGTTTTTCTCAACAAACCTTACTGAATTCAATTCTGTTATTAATAAAATATTTTGCTGTCAACAATTGTTTGTTATTGCAAAATAGTTTTATTATGATAGTAGTGTTTTAGCAATCACCTCTTAGTAAACAAAACTTTGTGTGTTTTCCTTACTTGTGATTTGTGCATTGTTTTGTCTTGACTGTTTACTAGTTCTTGATTGATGTTTGTGGGTTACAATATTCTGTTGTATGCTTATTGAGTGTTTGTTTGTTTCGGTAGATTATCCAGAGTGCGAAGTTTGTTACTTAGAGTGACTCGCGTACGAAGATCATCAATCAGGCAAGTCACTTTGACCATGTTACCCATGTTTTATATGCATTAGTTCTACCATCTTCCCCAATTGCATGCAAGTTATGTTAGTTGGAAACTTGGGTACATTGTTGTAGTATCATGTGGTAGGTACCTCCTCAACTCTTTGACACATTGGCTTAGTAGACGGGGTTGGTTGTGTGATTCATGAGAATTGAGAGAGTTAATAATTTCAAGACCTACATAATGATCAAGATTTCAAGGCTCCGAGTTTTCAACATACCGCTGGGTGGATGATGGTTGAACGGCACCCTGGAGAAACCAGTGGATTTGCCTAGGTGATGCTGGAGATGGCCAGTATTCACGCGGAAAGATCCACCCAGGCACAAAGAGATGGATGGATGCTTTAAGACCCAAGGCTTACCTGCACAGCCACCAGTCATTATGGGCTCTGGCTTGGTTGGATATCATGGTGACCCTGGACAAGCGGTGCTACGAGATGTAGAAGAACGGTAGGAAAGGATGGGCACCGTCAGAGTCGCAGGGAAACCCTTTGGAAGACCATGTTTTGGTCATCCGTTTCTCAAACACCCTGAAGTGCGAGAAATCAAACGGAGGCGACCAAATCTTGTGGGGAACGTGTGCAAAACTCTGTAGAGTACTCAAACCTAATCGATTAGCCGTGTCCACGGTCATGGACGACTTGAGCCAAAGGAACTGAAATATTCGGAACTCTCAACACAATTAATATGATCATGTGGGTATTAACAATTTGGGTACGAGAATTGGTTGGTGGAACCATCTCATTAATCAACCAACTTAGTAATATTTTTTGCTTAGCCCTCTCTTGATGTAGGAAAAATTGGCTTTACGCAAAAACTTACCACCCCACCTGCCATATAAGCATGTAGACTAGATGATTATCTTTTCACCCCTCTTTTGTGACTTTGCCGGCATATTCCATATGCTGACCTACACGGCTGCAACGTATCATGTTGCAGAGTATTTTTCCGGCCAAGAGTGAGGACACGTTCTACGCTTGGTGAGATACCCTTGGAGTCAGATGGACTCATCTACCTTCGTCGCTTCCGCAAGATTTAGATATTCTCATGAGTTGGCTTTCAGCCACTTTATTGTAATTTTTATTTTAATAAAGGACTCGATATGAGATTTCGATTAATATAATGCTGTGTGATTTCCCTTTGATATATACATTGATGTACCGTGTGTGTACCAGCATGATCTTGGGATGGTACGGAAACACCGGAGATTCGACCTTTTAGGTCGGGTCGCTACAATTGTCTGGGTGCTACAATCGCTTGAATCAAGTGGGAGTTGATCTTCCAGATAACATAGTGATTGATATAGTTCTCCAAGTCACTGTCACTAAGCTAGTAGAACTTGGTGATGAACTATAAAATGCCAGGGATAGAATTAATGATCCCTGAGTTGTTCGCGATGTTTGACACCGCGAAGATAGAAATCAAGAAGGAGCGTCAAGTGTTAATGGTTAGTAGAACCACTAGTTTCGAGAAGGGCAAGGGCAAGGAGGGAAACTTCATGGATGGCAAGTCAGTTGCTGCTCCAGTGAAGGAACCCAAAGTTGAACCCAAACCCGAGACTAAGTGCTTCGATTATGAGGAGAGCAGTCGCTGAAGTGGAACAACCCTAGATGCTTGGTAGATGAGAAGGCTGGCAACGTCGACAGAAGTATATTTGATATACGTGTTATTGATGTGTACCTTGCTAGTACTCCTAGTAGCACCTGGGTATTGGATACCAGCTCGGTTGCTAAATGTTAGTAACTCGAAGTAAAAGCTACGGAATAAATGGAGAATAGATAGGTGTGAGGTGACGATGTGTGTTGGAAATATTTCCAAGGATGATGTGATCAACATTGCACGCTCTCTCTACCTTCGGGATTAGTGACAAACCAAAATAAATATTATTTGGTGTTTTGCATTGAGCATGAACATGATTAGATCGTGTTTATTGCAACACGGTTATTCATTTAAGTTAGAGAATAATGGTTATTCTGTTTACATGAGTAATACCTTCAATGGTCATGCACTCAGTGAGAATGGTTTGTTGAAATCTTGATCGTAGTAATACACATGTTCATAACATTGATGCCAAAAGACACAAAGTTAATAATGATAGTACCACATACTTGTGGCACTGCCGCTAAATGTCATATTGGTATAAAGTGCATGAAGAAACTCCATATCGATGGATCTTTGGACTCATTCGATTTCGAATCGGTTGAGACATGTGAACCATGCCTTTTGGGCAAGATGACTAAGGACCCCGTTTTCTGGATTGATGGAGCGCGCAAGTGGTTTATTGGAAATGATACATGTTGATGTATGCAATCCAATGAGTCTTGTAGCGTGCGGTGGATATCGTTATTTTCTTACCTTCACTGATGATTTGAGTAGATATAGTGTATATTTATTTAATAAACAAAAGTCTGAATCGTTTGAAAGGTTCAAGCAAATTCAGAGTGAAGTTTAAGATCATCGTGACAAGAAGATAAAAATGTCTCCGATGTGATCGTGGAGGTGAATATCCAAGTTACGAGTTTGGCATACAACTTTAGACGATGTGAAAGTTGTTTCACAACTCACGCCACCTGGAATACCATGGTGTGATGGTGTGTCCGAACGTCATAGTCGTGCTCTATTGGATATGATGCATGCTATGATGTCTCTTATCGTTTTACTACTATAATTTTGGTTTTATGCATTAGACACAACTACATTCACTTTAAATAGGGCACCGTATAAATCCGTTGAGATGACACCGTGTGAATTATGGTTTGATAGAAACCTAAGTTGTCATTTCTTAATGTTTGGGGCTGCGACGCTTGTGTGGAAAATGTTTTCACCTAATGAGGTCGAACCCAAAGCGGACAAATGCATCTTCATAGAATACCCTAAGAATAGCTGGGTGACCCTTCTATCTCAGATCCAAGCATAAAATGTTTGTTGCTAAAACTGGGTTCTTTCTCGAGAAAAAGTTTCTCTCGAAAGAATTGAGTGGGAGGAAGATAGAACTTGATGAGGTTATTGAACCTTTGTTTCAATCAGAGTAGCGCAGCGCAAGAAGATGTTTCTGTGAAGCCTACATTAGTTGAAGAGGAAGTTAATGATGATGATCATGAAGCTTCGGATCAAATTACTATCGAACCTCGTAGGTCGACAAGGATGCGTACTGCTCTTGAAGTGGTACGACAACCCTGTCTTGGAGGTCATGTTGTTGGACACCGATGAACCTACGAACTGTCGCAAAGAAGTTTCTGGCAAGTTCAAGGAGTTGACTGATGAGACTTTGTCACTCGTAACGATGGTAAAGTCTGTCGGAATTATGTTAGCAGTTGCTGCATTTTTCAATTATGAAATTTGGCAGATGGATGTCAAAACATCGTTTCCTTAACGGTTTACTTGAGGAAAGGTTGTATGTGATACAACCAGAAGGTTTTTTCAGTCCTAAGGATGCTAAAAGGTGTGCGAGCTTCAGTGATACTTCTATGAACTGAAGCAAGTATCTCAGAGTTGGAATATACACTTTGATGAGATGATCAAAGTTTTTGAGTCTATACAAAGTTTATGAGAAACTTGTATTTACAATAAAGTGAGTGGGAGCACTATAGAGTTTCTGGTAAGCATATGTGGTTGACATATTGTTGATCGGAAATGATGTAGAATTTCTGGAAAGCATAAACGGTTGATCGAAAAGAATTTTTCAAAGGAAGACCTGGATAAAGCTACCTAATTGTTGAGCATCAAGATCTATAGTGATAGATCAAGATGTTTGATGAGACTTTCAATGAGTACAAACCTTGACAAGATTTTGAAAGAGTTCAAAATGGATCAGTCACAGAAAGAGTTCTCGCCTGATTTGTAAGGTGTGAAGTTGAGTAAGACTCAAAGCTCGACAACGGCAGAAGAAAGAGAAAGGACGAATGTCGTCCCCTATGCCTTAGCCATAGGCTCTATGTTATGCCATGATGTGTACCGCACCTGGTGTGTGCCTTGCCATGAGTTTGTCAAGGTGTACAAGAGTGGTCCAGGAGTGGATCACTAGAGAGTGGTCAAAATTATCCTTAGTAACCAGAGGACTAAGGAGATGTTTCTCAATTATGGAGGTGATAAAGAGTTCGTCGTAAAGAGTTACGTCGATGCAAGCTTTAACACCAATCCGGATGAATCGTAGTAGCAATCCGGATACGTATAGTGGAGCAGCCATTTGGAATAGTACCAAGTGGAGTGTGGTAGCAGTGTTTATAGTTTGACACAGAGATTTGCAAAGTACACACGGATTTGAATGTCGCAGACCCGTTGACTATAAGACCTCTCTCACATGCAAAGCATGATCAAGCCCCAAAACTCGTTGGGTGTGAGATTCATAACAATGCGAATCACATGGTGATGTGAACTAGATTATTGACTCTAGTGCAAGTGGGAGACTGTTGGAAATATGCCCTAGAGGCAATAATAAATTGGTTATTATCATATTTCCTTGTTCATGATAATCGTTTATTATCCATGCTATAATTGTGTTGATTGGAAACTCAGTTACATGTGTGGATACATAGACAACACCATGTCCGTAGTATGCCTCTAATAGACTAGCTCGTTGATCAAAAGATGGCTATGGTTTCCTAGTCATGGACATGAGATGCCATTTGGTAACAGGATCACATCATTAGGAGAATGATGTGATGGACAAGACCCAAACTACAAACGTAGCATATGATCATATCAGTTTATTGCTATTGTTTTCTGCATGTCATGTATGTGTTCCTATGACCCTAAGATCATGCAACTCACGGACATCGTAGGAGTGCCTTGTGTGTATCAAACGTCGCAACGTAACTGGGTGACTATAAAGGTGCTCTACAGGTATCTCCGAGGGTGTCTATTGAGTTGGCATGGATCAAGACTGGGATTTGTTACTCCGTGTGACGGAGAGGTATCTCAGGGCCCACTCGGTAATACAACATCACAATAAGCCTTGCAAGCAATGTGATTAAGTGTTAGTCACGGGATCTTGTATTACGGAACAAGTAAAGAGACTTTCTAGTAACAAGGTTGAACTAGGTATAGAGATACGAACGATCGAATCTCGGGCAAGTAACATACTAAAGAACAAAGGGAACATCATACGGGATTAACTGAATCCTTGACATAGAGGTTCCACCGATAAAGATCTTCGTAGAATATGTAGGAACCAATATGGGCATCCAGGTCCCGCTATTGGTTATTGACCGTAGAGGTGTCTCGGTCATGTCTACATAGTTCTCGAACCCGCAGGGTCTGCACACTTAAGGTTTGGTGACGTTTCGGTACTATAGAGTTATGTATGGTGGTGACCGAAGGTTGTTTGGAGTCCCAGATGAGATCCCGGATGTCACGAGGAGCTCCGGAATTGTCCAAAGGTAACGATTCATATATAGTAAGTCCTATTTTGGTCCCCGGAAAAGTTTCGGGCTCATCGGTAGTGTACCGGGAGTGCCGGTAGTGTACCGGGGGACCATCGGGAGAGGTATTTCGACCCAAGAGGCTACATGGGCTGTGGGAGTGTGGAAACCAGCTCTTTGTGGGCTGGTGGAAGTCCTCTAAGAGGCCCATGCGGCTGGAGTTGAAAGAGAAAGAAAAAAACGCAAGGTGGAAAGAGATTCCACGTAGGAAAGGAGGAATCCTAATCCTAATAGGATTGGAGGAGGATTCCTCCTCTCCTCCTTGCGGAAGGGCAGCCTTGGTGCGCCAGCCCTCGTCCTCCCTCCCTCTTATATATACTGGTGGTATTGGGTGTTTTGCACTAGATTTTACGTCCACGTGCTACCCGTTCCACCGATGCTCCTCTAGAACGGATTTCCGCAGTGCTTAGGTGAAGCCCTGCCGGAATTGCTCCACCACCATCGTCGGAGCACCGTCACGCTGCCGGTGAACTCTTCCTCCTCTCCACTTCCTCTTGCTGGATCAAGATGGTGGAGATCGTCATCAAGTTGCACGTGTGCTGAACGCGGAGGTGTCATCCGTTCAGCGCTAGATCAGAAGGATCGTGATCAAGATCGCGAAACGGATCGTGATCAAGATCGTGAGATGGATCATGATGAGATCGCAGGAAGGATCGTGATGAGATCGCAGGACGGATCGTGATGAGTTCGCGGGACGGATCGTGATTGGATCGCGGGACAGATCGTGATGAGATCGCGGGACGCTCGGCGATTTGGATCGCGAACATGTTCGACTACACCAACCGCGTTTCTTAAGGCTTCCCGCTTAGCGATCTACAAGGGTATGTAGATCCACTCTCCCTGTCGTAGATGCTCATCACCATGGATAGATCTGCATGTGCGTAGGAAATTTTTTGTTTTTCCCATGCAACGTTCCCCAACAGAAACCTGCGCGCGAAGGAACCTTGTCGTGATTGGTTGCTCCCTTCCTCTGTTTCGAGTCCGCTCAATAGTTTAAGTGGCCGCACTAAAGGCGTGAAGGTAACTTGTCATGATTGGTTGTGCCCTTGCTCTATTTTGAGTCTGCTCAACAGTTTGAGTGGCTGCACTAAAAATGTCAAGTATCTTGCCGACAGCGGCACCGCCAGCAGGCTGCTAAGGATCCGCTCCTCAAAGCGCTCGCGGCGGTGTTGCATACGCCGACAAGTTTTTGGTAAAGTGTAGGGAATACACCATACAGGGGGAAATCAGACAAGAAGAATAACATGCATTCGTCAAAAACACAGACAGTTATATTACAATAAATGTTGTCGTTATTCTAACTTAAGATAAAATCGTCTTTGACATAGAATGATGGCGACGAGAAAAGGTGGAGCAGCTAGTCCCTGCGCTCGCCCTCGACCCTCTTGACTTGGTTCACCTTCTCAACGACGATGGGCGCGACAAGTTCCTCGAGGGCCTTGATGTCCACATCCTTCGGCAAGCGGTGGAGGACGTTGGTGAAGTTGGTGAAGTTGATGCCGGTGTTCTTGTGTGCCACTTTGACGAGCACCTTGAGAAGGACGGCCCGGTAGAGCTTGCGGGACTCGTGAGCCAGATGGGTTGCCCGATCAGAGTGGAGCTACTTCAGAGCGTCGATTATGTTGTCGAAGAACATGGTCAACCTGGCGCTCGAAGACACCTTGTCGGAGGAGGAGAAGTTGAAGCTTTGCAGGCCCAAGGCGGACAACTGTGCATCAAGCTTTTCCTCCACGTCCACAAGGCGCTCAGTCTAGATCTGCACGCCTTCCACATAGTCATTATGAGAGGCGGCGGTGCTCTTGAGCAAGTCCTTCTCACTTGAGAGATCTTTGGTCAGGGCTTTCTCGCGAGCCATGCTACTCTTGAGAGACTCATTCAGCGTAACCATCTTCTGCTCCAGATCGGCGATGGACTCATTGGCTGAGGAGAGTTGTTTGATCTTCTCGGACATGGCAACCTGTATCTCCATCAAGCTATGGAGATTTTTCTCTCTGCCGGTCTTGAGCGTCAAGATCTCCTTGTCGTGTTCCTCAAGGTCCGCCTCCAGTCTCTTCACCTTGTCGGCAAGTTTGTTTCTGCCGGCCTCTGCATCTTCGGCAGCATCGACGGCTTCCTTCAGCTTGTCGGCAAGGTCAGTGACCAGAGCCTCGAGGGCTTCCTTGTGCCTCTGCTCTAGCTCCTGGGTTCGCTGCTCGACAAGCCTTTCGATTTCTTCATCTTTGCGGCAAAGCTTGTCGGCAAGCTCCCCCTCACAAGCAACGAGATCCTCTTCATGCGCATCAAGCCCAGTGCAGCATTCTGTCAGGCGAGCATCCTTTGCAGCAGCCTGTTGAGAAGCCACCTCTTGTGCCCTCTCAACGTCAGACTGCTTCAAGAAGAGTTCACTCCAGCCTTTGCCCAGCTGCTCTCGACTGGTCTTCAACTCTTTGAATGCTTTAGCGTACCAGGCTTGCATTTCCTCAACACGCCCTTGGAAATCCGCCTCCGCCGCTTGCATAACTGTCGCCCTGGTATCCAACCTCTCCTTTCGAGTGTGGTAGAGCGCCTCGAGTTTTGGAAGTTATCGCTCATGTCTTGGAAGAGTTGTTCTTCCTCGGGTTGACCACTGGTGTTCGCATGATCGAGAGCTCTGGGTCTGGCAGCGGTGGTGACTGTTGGAAATATGCCCTAGAGGCAATAATAAATTAGTTATTATCATATTTCCTTGTTCATGATAATCGTTTATTATCCATGCTATAATTGTATTGATCGGAGACTTAAATGCATGTGTGGATACATAGACAAAACCATGTCCCTAGTATGCCTCTAATGGACTAGCTCGTTGATCAAAGGATGGTTAAGGTTTCCTAGCCATGGACATGAGATGTCATTTGATAACGGGATCACATCATTAGGAGAATGATGTGATGGATAAGACCCAAACTACAAACATAGCATATGATCGTGTCAGTTTATTGCTACTGTTTTCTGCATGTCAAGTATATGTTCCTATGACCATGAGATCATGCAACTCACGGATATCGGAGGAGTGCCTTGTGTGTATCAAACGGCGCAACGTAACTGGGTGACTATAAAGGTGCTCTACAGGTATCTCCGATGGTGTCTGTTGGGTTGGCATGGATCGAGACTGGGATTTGTTACTCCGTGTGACGGAGAGGTATCTCAGGGCCCACTCGGTAATACAACATCACAATGAGCCTTGCAAGCAATGTGACTAATTGTTAGTTGCGGGATCTTGTATTATGGAACGAGTAAAGAGACTTGCCGGTAACGAGGTTGAACTAGGTATGGAGATACCGACGATCGAATCTCGGGCAAGTAACATATCGAAGAACAAAGGGAACGTTATACGGGATTAACTGAATCCTTGACATAGAGGTTCGACCGATAAAGATCTTCGTAGAATATGTAGGAACCAATGTGGACGTCCAGGTCCCGCCATTGGTTATTGGCCGTAGAGGTGTCTCGGTCATGTCTACATAGTTCTCGAACCCGCAGGGTCTGCACACTTAAGGTTCGGTGACGTTTCGGTAGTGTAGAGTTATGTATGGTGGTGACCTAAGGTTGTTCGGAGTCCCGGATGAGATTCCGGATGTCACGAGGAGCTCCGGAATGGTCCGGAGGTAAAGATTCATATATAGGAAGTCCCAGTTTGGTTTCCGGAAAAGTTTCGGGCTCATCGGTAGTGTACTGGGAGTATCGGTAGTGTACCGGGAGTGCCGGTAGTGTACCGGGGGACCTCCGGGAGGGGTATTTCGACCCCAAGAGGTCCATGGGCTGTGGGAGAATAATAACCAGCCCTTAGTGGGCTGGGAAAACAGCCACAAAGGCCCATGGCGCAGGAGAGAAAGTCCTAAAGCAAAAAGTGGAAAATCAGCCAATAGGAGGCAATCCTACTCCAACTAGGATTGGAGGTGAAGTAGGATTGCTCCCACCTCCTATTTCGGCCTACCCAAAGGCCTTGGCTGCCTCTCCTCTCCTCTCCTACTATATATACTAGTGGATTGGGTGGTTTTTGGACAGAATTTCCGGCCACGTGCTACCCGTTCCACCGGTGCATAGTTTCTCCTCTAGATCGGTTTTCTGCAGCGCTTAGGCGAAGCCCTGCCGGAATTGCTCCACCACCATCACCGGAGCGCCATCACGCTGCCGATGAACTCTCTCTCCTCTCCACCGCCTCTCGCTGGATCGAGACGGTGGAGATCGTCATCAAGCTGCACGTGTGTTGAACGCGGAGGTGCCGTCCGTTCGGCGCTAGATCGGAAGGACCGTGATCGAGATCACGAGACGGTTCGTGATGTGATCACAGAACGGATCGTGATGAGTTCTCGGGACAGATCGTGATCAAGATCGTGAGACGGATCGTGCTGAGTTCGCGGGACGGATCATGATGTGTTTGCGGGACGGTTCGTGATTGGATCGCGGGACGCTCGACGATTTGGATCGCGAAGAAGTTCGACTACACCAACCGCGTTTCTTAACGCTTCCCGCTTAGCGATCTACAAGGGTACGTAGATCCACTCTCCCTCTCGTAGATGCTCATCACCATGGATAGGTTTGCGTGTGCGTAGGAAAATTTTTGTTTCCCATGCGAGGTTCCCCAACAGTGGCATCATGAGCTAGGTTGATGGTTCGATGAGATCTCGAGTAGAACACAAAAGGTTTGTGGGCATTGATGCTTATATTGCTTCCCCCCTTGGTCGGATTTTGGTTCAGCGGGATTGTGAGATGAAGCGGCCCGGACCAACATTACTCGTACGCTTACGAGAGACCGGTTCCCTCGATGCAACTTGTTGCTTAGATGGCTTGCGGGTGACAGTTTCTCTCACTTTAGTTGGATCGGGTCCGACAAAGGCGGCCTTGAGAAGGTTGAAAAGCAATATATGTATCACCGTTGTGGTTTATGTGTAGGTGAGAATCGTTCTTGCTAGATACCCGTAGCAGCCACGTAAAACATGCAACAACAATTAGAGGACGTCTAACTTGTTTTTGCAGGGTATGTTGTGATGTGATATGGCCAATTACATGATGAGATATATGTGATGTATGAGATGATCATGTGATGTATAGAATTTCACGACTTGCATGTCGTTGAGTACGGCAACCGGCAGGAGCCATAGGGTTGTCTTTAATTATTCTATGACCTGCGTGTCAATCATTAAGCGCTATTTAATGCTTTACTTTATCGCTAAGCGGTAGCAATAGAAGTAGAAGCACGGCTGGCGCCACAACCCCAATGGCAACACATTGATGGATATCAAGATGATGGAGATCATGGTGTTGTGCCGGTGACGATGGAGATCATGCCGGTGCTTTCTAGATGGAGATCAAAAGCACAAGTTCATGGCCATATCATGTCACTTATGAATTGCATGAGATGTGAATCCTTTTATGCACCTTGTTTTGATTAGTACGGCGGTAGCATTATAAGGTGATCCCTCACTTAATTTCAAGATAAATTGTGTTGTCCCCGAGTGTGCACCGTTGCGAAAGTTCGTCGTGTTGAGACACCACGTGATGATCGGGTGTGATAGACTCTACGTTCACATACAACGGGTGCAAGCCAGATTTGCACGCGCAGAACACTCGGGTTAAACTTGACGAGCCTAGCATGTACAGACATGGCCTCGGAACACAAGAGACCGAAAGGTCGAGCATGAGTCATATAGTGGATATGATCAACATAATGATGTTCACCATTGCAGCCACCTTAACTCACGTGATGATCGGACTTGAGTTGGTGAATTTGGATCAGGTATCACTCGAATGACCCGAGGGATGTCAATTTGAGTGGGAGTTCTTAAGTAATATGATTAATTGAACTCATTATCATGAACATAGTCAAAGTGTCTTTGCAAATTATGTTGTAGATTACTAGCTCACGCTGTAGCTCCCTTGTATTTGTATATGTTCCTAGAGAAATAGAGTTGAAAGATGTTGGTAGCAATATTGCGGACTGGGTCCGTGATCTGAGGATTGTCCTCATTGCTGCACAGAAGGCTTATGTCCTTAATGCACCGCTCGGTGCGCCACCCCCTCTAGCGTCGTCTATAGATGTTGTGAACATCTGACAGGCACGTTTCGATGACTACTTGATAGTTTAGTGCGTCATGCATTATGGCTTAGAATTGAGGCTTGGAAACGTTTTGAACGTCACGGAACATATGAGATGTTCTAGGAGCAGAGATTGTGATCTCAGGCTCGTGCCTGTGTTGCGAGATATGAGATCTCCAACAAGATTCTTTGCCAGTAAGATGAAGGAGAGTAGCTCAATCGTTGAGCATGTACTCAGATTGCCTGGGTACTACAATCGCTTGAATCAAGTGGGAGTTGATTTGTCACTAAAGCTACTAGAACTTAGTGATGAACTATAATACACCAGGGATAGAAGTATTGATCCCTGAGCTGTTCGCGATGTTTGACACCGCGAAGGTAGAAATCAAGAAGGAGCATCAAGTGTTGATGGTTAATCAAACCACTAGTTTCGAAAAGGGAAAGAGCAAGGAGGGAAACTTCATGGATAGCAAGTCAGTTGCTGCTCCAGTGAAGCAACCCAAAGTTGAACTCAAACCCGAGACTAAGTGCTTCTATTATGAGCTGAGAGGTTCTGAAGCGGAACAACCCTAGATACTTGGTAGATAAGAAGGCTGGTAACATCGACAGAAGTATATTTGATATACGAGTTATTGATGTGTACCTTGCTAGTACTCCTAGTAGCACCTGGGTATTGGATACCGGTTCGGTTGCTAAATGTTAGTAACTCAAAATAAAAGCTACGAAATAAACAGAGAACTAGCTAAGGGTGAGGTGACGATGTGTGTTGGAAATGTTTCCAAGGTTGATGTGATCAACATCGCACGCTCTCTCTACCTTCAGGATTAGTGACGAACCTAAATAAATGTTATTTGGTGTTTTGCGTTGAGCATGAACATGATTAGATCATGTTTATTGCAATACGATTATTCATTTAAGTTAGAGAATAATGGTTATTCTGTTTACATGAATAATACCTTCAATGGTCATGCACCCAGTGAGAATGGTTTGTTGAAATCTTGATCGTAGTATTACACATGTTCATAACATTGATGTCAAAAGACACAAAGTTAATAATGATAGTACCACATACTTGTGGCACTGCCGCTAAATGTCATATTGGTATAAAGCGCATGTAGAAACTCCATGCTGATGGATATTTGGACTCATTCGATTTCGAATCGGTTGAGACATGCGAACCATGCCTCTTGGGCAAGATGACTAAAGGACCCCGTTGGATGGAGCGGGCAAGTGATTCATTGGAAATGATACATGTTGATGTATGCAATCTAGTGAGTCTTGTAGCGTGCAGTGGATATCATTATTTTCTTACCTTCACTGATGATTTGAGTTGATATAGTGTATATTTACTTAATGAAACACAAGTCTGAATCATTTGAAAGGTTCAAGCAAATTTAGAGTGAAGTTTAAAGATCATCGTGACAAGAAGATAAAAATGACTGTGATATGATCGTGGAGGTGAATATCTGAGTCACGAGTTTGGCATACAACTTAAGACAATGTGAAAGTTGTTTCACAACTAATCGCCACCTGGAACACCATAGTGTGATGGTGTGTCCGAACATCATAGTTATGCTCTATTGTACATGGTGCGTGCTATGATGTTTCTTGTCGTTTTACTACTATAATTTTGGGGTTATGCATTAGAGACAACGACATTCACTTTAAATAGGGCACCATCTAAATCCGTTGAGATGACACCATGTGAATTATGGTTTGACAGAAACCTAAGCTGTCATTTCTTAATATTTTGGGATGTGACACTTGTGTGGAAAATGTTTTCACCTAATGAGGTCGAACCCAAGGCGGACAAATTGCATCTTCATAGAATACCCTAAGATCAGTTGGGTGAACCTTCAATCTCAGATCCTAGTGCAAAATGTTTGTTGCGTAAACGGATCCTTTCTCGAGGAAATGTTTCTCTCGAAAGAATTGAGTGGGAGGAAGATAGAACTTGATGAGGTTGTTAAATCTTTGTTCAACCAGAGAGTAGCGCAGCGCAGAAAGATGTTTCTGTGAAGCCTACGTTAGTTGAAGAGGAAGTTAATGATGATGATCATGAAGCTTCAGGATCAAGTTACTATCGAACTTCCTAGGTCGACAAGGATGTGTACTGCTCCTAAGTGGTACGACAACTCTATCTTGGAGATCATGTTGTTGGACAACGATGAACCTACGAGCTATGGAGAAGCGATGATGGGCCCGTATACCGACAAATAGTTGGAGGCCATGAAATCCGAGATAGGATCCATGTATGAAAACCAAGTATAGACTTTGGTAGACTTGCTCGTTGGACGGCAGATCGTTGAGTACAAATGGATCTTTAAAATGAAGACAGACGCTGATGGTAATTGTCACCATTTGTAAAGCTTTACTTGTTGCAAAGATGTTTGTGACAAGTTCAAAGAGTTGACTGCGATGAGAATTTCTCACTCGTAGCGAAGCTAAAAGTCTGTTGGAATTATGTTAGCAGTTGCTGCATTTTTCAATTATGAAATCTGGCAGATGGATGTCAAAACATCGTTTCCTTAACGGTTTACTTGAGGAATGGTTGTATGTGATACAACCAGAAGGTTTTGTCAGTCCTAAGGATGCTAAAAGGTGAGTAAGCTTCTATGATCCTTCTATGGACTGAAGCAAGCATCTCGGAGTTGGAATATACGCTTTGATGAGTTGATCAAAGTTGTTGAGTTTATACAAAGTTTACGAGAAACTTGTATTTGCAATAAAGTGAGTGGGAGCACTATAGAATTTCTGATAAGTATATGTGGATGACATATTGTTGATCAGAAATAATGTAGAACTTCTGGAAAGCATAAAACGGTCATTTGGAAAGTGAGTTTCAAAGGAAGACCTGGATAAAGCTACCTAATTGTTGAGCATCAAAATCTATAGAGATAGATCAAGATGCTTGATGAGACTTTCAATGAGTGTATACCTTGACAAGATTTTGAAAGAGTTCAAAATGGATCAGCCAGAGAAATAGTTCTCGTCTGATTTGTAAGGTGTGAATTTGAGTGAGACTCAAAGCTCGACAACGGCAGAAGAAAGAGAAAGGACGAACGTATCCCCTATGCCTTAGCCATAGGCTCTATATTATGCCGTGCTGTGTACCGCACCTATGTGTGCCTTGCCATGAGTCTCTCAAGGGGTACAAGAGTGGTCTAGGAGTGGATCACTGGACAGCGGTCGGAATTATCCTTAGTAACCAGAGGACTAAGGAAATGTTTCTTGATTGTGGAGGTGATAAAGAGTTCGTCGTAAAGAGTTACGTCGATGCAAGCTTTAACACCTATCCTTTAGTGGGTAAAGAGTTCGTCGTAAAGAGTTACGTCGATTGTGGAGGTGATACCGCTTGCATAACTGTCGCCCTGGTATCCAACCTCTCCTTTCGAGTGTGGTAGAGCGCCTCGAGTTTTGGAAATTATCGCTCATGTCTTGGAAGAGTTGTTCTTCCTCGGGTTGACCACTGGTGTTCGCATGATCGAGAGCTCTGGGTCTGGCAGCGGTGGTGACTTCCCCATCAAGGGTCTCTCCTTTAGTGGGTACCCCAATGTTTGTCGTTCCTGGCATGTTGACGAACAGGTTCTCACCACCCTTGAGATATCTACTCGAAGAAGGGACTTCAGATGTTGTCGGTTGATCCTCGACAATCGTCTCACCGGTGGCCGGGAGCTCCGAGGCCGACGCAGTGCCTGGCGCTCCTGCGGCAGGAATGCCATCAGTATGGTCATGGGGCTCCTTGTCGACCTTCTCAGCAGATCTCTTGGCAGTGTCTTCCTATGCATCCTTGGCGACCTCATCAGCGGCAACCCTGGTGGCCTCAATGGAAGCATCCCTGGCGGTCTCCTCAATGATAACATCGACGTCCATTTATTCCATCGAAGGGAGATCTGAAAGCCAAAAATGGGGAAGCAAGATGAGACCAAGGTTGAAGTTCAAGAAGACAAAAAAATATGAAGACAGAATGACATGTACTCTACAGCAAGTGGTTTACCGGCACCAAACTATTGGGAGGTAGCTACTCCTCCCACAGCAACATAGGTCGCCGGTGTAGGACTGTCGGCGCCTGTGCTTGCCAGCCTCCCCTCAATGAGTGTAGGCTCGTCAGCGGAAACCCTTGCCGGAGATCCATTTCTGGGCGGTGTAATCGACGGAGGCGGCGCATTAGGAGCGGCCTCCAATGGCCCTCTTTGTTGTCTTCTTCCTTCTACAAGCCTGGCGATGTCAGCAATGAAGATACATATCCCAACGCTCGCCAGTGGGAAATGAGTAACGGACTCACGCTGGGGGCTGCGTTGAGGACTGTGTCGTGGGCTGGACTGCGGGCTGATGTTGATCACCTCTAGCGCACGTGTGGTGCCCACCGGCGGGTCATCACCCGTTGAAGTCTTTGCCCTCTTCATCCTTTGTGCCAACGTTTCCGTATCCCTACGTAGACAGGCCGAAGCAAAACAAGCAAGTTAAGCGAAGCTGGAAATTCAGAGGATAAAGGAGAATGTATGGTGGGGTCCTTACTCTTCTTCTTCCAAGCTGAAGGCAGAGAGATCGAAGTCCACCTCTCCCATGGTGCCCGTAGGAGGAGAAAGAGTGGTCCTGGGTCGCTTGGTTGTGTCTGGAGCGGAGGGTTGCTGTTGAGCTTCTTTCCGCTACGCAGTCTTGTCGGCCACACCCTTTCCGGGGGCTGCACTGCTTGAGGAAGGTCGGAGAGTTGGGGCATCGGAGGAAGCTTTTCGAAGGACACGCTTTTTCTTCCTTTCGTGAGCTGGGGGCTCCTCGTGCGACTGCTCTTTAGCTATGTCTTCGGCAGAAGGATCCCCAACAGCAGTGCGGCTCTGTTCTCTGACAACCTCACCCTTCCCGGCAAGTTGTCCCTCCGATACCAATTCTCCTTCACCGCCTTCCTCTTCTATGAAGCCTACGCTGCCAGCCTCTGCGGTAAGATTCGCCTCCTCCATCCTGCTGGCGATGTATGCCATTTCTTCTTCAGTGGTGTCACGGACGAGGTTCGTCTATTCCCGGATGGCCTTCTCCGACAAGTTGTCAAAGAACTCTTGTACCTGTTCTGCACACCGGCATCATGGCGAGGATTGAAGCCAAGGCAGAGTTGTTGCATAGGGGAATCACACCAACCAGCAACTTATGTCTTGCGTCAGACCTGAACAACTTTTGACAAAGTGTTGCATGTTGCATCACTGTCAAGTTATTGTTCAGGCCAGGGCGCGGCCTCAGGATGTCTGCTGCGTTCCTGAAATTCTAGGCTGGCCTCCCTTTGCTCTGCAGAGGGGCAATGTGCCGACAAAGAAAATCAGCCCCGATCATCTCTATTGTGAGCCCGGCAACCTTGAGGCGGTGGATCCTGGTGACTGCAACTGTGAGCTTCTCGTCGTAAAGGTCGAAGTTGCTCTAGCCATCACCGTGCATCATTTTTGTTTGTCAGGGAAAACAGAAGGGTTGGGGATCTTCCTCCCGAATCCAGCACCACCTGGCCCGCCATTCATCCCACTTATGATGGAAAGCCCAAAATGGGTATATTTCCTTGTTCCATGCCCTTGGAATCCAGGCGATAGAAATAGAAAGGGTTTCTACCCCTTGAATACGTCGAATGAAGAACTGGCGGAAGAGGGCAGTGTTGGGGACTACCTCGGCGAAATTTTTGCAGAGATGGGCGAAGACCGACATACATGTTACAGCATTCGGTGTGAAATCCAAGAGATGGAAGCCGTATGTGTACATGATGTCGCTGAAGAAATCAGAAAAACGAAGGACAGAGCCCACAGTAAAAATAATAGGCAAAAAAGGCGAATTTGTTTGGGCTACCCTTGGAAGAACATGGACTCACGCTGGTAGCAGGATGCGCCTTCGTATCCCTTGCCCACATGCTCTGGTACCGCTCTTCCAAGGCATTCGCATCGAGCGCCGGAGTGAAGACGACGCGCTCCTTCCGCATCTTTGCCAGATCTTTCTCCATGATGCTGGCTTTCGTTCCCTTTCCCTTGCTTGTCTTGGGCGGCATGGCAGCTGTGAGAGCGGAAGCTGAGAACGGGGAGGGTGTGGAGGCAGCGGGCGAGCGGGAGAAGCTCCATTTCAGGCTCGAGAAAGGAGATGACGGTGGTTTCCAGATTGGAAAAGGCAGGGTGTAAATGAGAAAGTGCCTCTGTGGATCCTTTTTATGGGGAAGACACGAGGCTGCCTCTTTACTAATCAACGATGTCGGGGATATACCCCACGGTATGACACGGACTGGCGACTCACAGGAGACCTGGTCAAGACATGGCGTTTATTGATGACCCGGCAGGCAGGTCGCAGGACGACCAGGCCCAAGACCCGGCGTGTAAGCCGGCTCCAGGCGGCTCACAAGAGAAGGCCCAAGGAGAGAAAGACTCCCTGCCGAAGGAAACAAGACCCGAAATAGGATTCTAGAGAGACTAGTCCTAATCCTACTCCTAGTAGGATTCTATTTGTAAACCTACCCTCTCCTCTTATATAAGGAGGGGTAGAGCACCCCTAGAGGGACAGCTTCACAAGTCCACAGGTTTAGATAGACACAAGAGATTAGAGATAGACAGATTAGAGGCTCTCGTGATTAGAGGTAGCAGACAGCACCCTTGTAAACAAGAGATCTCCTTCATCATCAATACCAGACAAGCAGGACGTAGGCTTTTACCTCCATCGGAGGGGCCGAACCTGGGTAAACTCCGTGTCTCTCGATTCCGACCAACCCCTTCAAGCCGCCACATAGTTGCGCTTCTGCCCCGAACCTAAGTCCGTTCACCTGGACATCTGCCATGACAAATCCACGATAGTTGGCACCCACCGTGGGGGCAGCATGGTGACATTGTGTTCTTGGAGGGATCTTTAGGGATCGAGAAATTCGTGATGAGCCGGATGAAGAAGAGCCTGCACGGATCAATCACGCAGGGAAGCCGGCGCGAAACAACCAGATACGAGATGGAGACAAGAGAATTAGGGTTGTATTATTACGGTGCCTATGCAATGCGGTCGATTTTGCTGCTATTATCATGCATCGTCGAGATCGAAAAATTCCACAGAGAGCCATGTCCGATTGCAAGCAAATTTCAAACTTCGTGGAAACCAGAGGTAATCTGCTGTTTTGTTAAACCTACACCTCACATAAAGGAAGTCCTAATCAATCACTAATTGAAAGTGTGTCTACTAGTACTTTCGCGGTTATCAAGAAAAGAAAGAGAGAAGGAGCAGGGAAGGAAGTCATGCATCCATCCATCGCGTCCGAGCTGAGCTCGCCTTTGCTCTGCCATCGTGTGTCCGAGCCAAGCTCGCCTTGCTCCGTTGGCACGCGACCAAGCCGCCAGACGACTCCACTTTTCCTGCAACGAGCCGGCTCATCGCGGCCCGCACCTGCCCACCGCCCGCTTCGTCGCACCGCACTCTCCATGATGGCTGCTCGCCCAAGCCATGCCGCTCGTGCCTTCCCGAACCTCCGCCTCGCCACACTTCTCCTCCTACACGTCGGCTCGCCTCGGCCTCACCTCACCGCTGCGTCGTGTCTGCCTCCCCGCTCACCTAGGCCCCTACTGCGCCTCACCTGCAGCTGACACTCCCTGTGCGGCCTAGTTGCCGCTATGCATGGCCGGTTTGGACTCGGTCCACGCGTTCAAGTCACCGCTGCTGCCACGCCGAGCCGGCCTCGCTTTCGCATTGAACCAATTCCGGTTCCCCAGTCGCCTCACATCCGAGCCGCCGCCGCTGCACCGGCCTTGCCTTGACTCACATCATGCCGCCTCAGCCGTTTCGTCGTTTCCTGGCTTTTCCATCACTGAGCCGCTGGCCTGCTCAATCAACCTGCCGGCTCATCACACCTCATCTCACCTCCTGACCATGCCACCAACATGGCTCCGCCGAGCCGGTCGCTGCCGCAGCCGTCACCTCGCTTGCTGCCGCCGCCGAGGCTCCTCCTTGCTTCCTTCGTCAGGACATCACCTCACCTCGACCTGCCCGCGGCTCACCTCGACCGTCACCTGCACCTCGGCGTCCCGACTCGCCTCGCTCAGCACTGTTTCCTGCACGCCGCACCTGCCGCCGCCGCGCCCGCTGCATCCTGCATATCGCCTCTGCTTGAGGAGCAACTGCGGCGGCCTCTCCCCGCTGAGAGCGGCCGCTCGGGACCCGCCGCCGCCGCGCCGCTGGACGAACCGCCGCCGCCTCTCCTTAGCCACTTGAGAGCCTCACTTTTGTGCTAACGCAAGAATACCCAAGATGCTAGTGTGGTGGTGGAGAGGCAAGGCGTGTCCTATGCGTGAAGTTTTGAAAGAGCCTGGGTTGCTAAATTTGGAGGAGGATAAAGGGAAGCGTGGAATGCTTTAACCTGCAGACAAGGCTAGGCAATGCAGGAGAGTTGACTGATATGGAAAAGGGTCACGCCAGATCTCCTATAGTCGTTCATGAGAGGAGGTTCATACCAATTACTACTATATTCAACATTAATTAGCACTTACTGCCAAATCTCCAAGCAATTAGTACTACGGTACTTCGACAACCTACAAAGATTAAATTTTTCTCTCTGTTTGCTACGGGCACACTAAGAAAATACCAGGTGATATCTATCCTATTTATCTTATCATTATATATTAGTTCATCCGAGAACAATTTCTTTGGCCTGTAATATTTTTACGCAGGACAATTATTCATGTGGCACTATATCGCGGAGTTGGAGCGCACACCAACATGTCACGTTGCTCGATGGATGTGCGTGACTTGTTGTCCCCGCAAACAGTCTACATCAACTCGCTGGTACCGCGCATTCACCCGCCAGTATGAGTCACCTAAATGGACGCGGCAAGCCGCCGTATCCGCGGTATGGTTTTCACCAACAACGCCAAGGCCGTCTTTCGTGACTACACCGGCTTACGACGTCGAGGCCGTATCTCGTGACTGCGCCGGCTTACAACGTCGTGGCGTCTTTCACAACAGCACCGGCTTACAATGTCGCGGCTGGTTTCTATGTCTACATCAACACGCCAGTGGCTGCATACACCAGTACAAGCCACCCAATAGACGGTTCCGAATCGCCACCCCGCGATCTTATCTACGTCAACATATCGGTGCAATGCTCGTCGATACGAGTCGTCCAACCGACAGGCACGCAAATTGTCGACATTACAGTTTGGTTCACTTCAACAACCAGCCGGGAAAAAACATCGACCGGATTATTGAAACAATTCATATGGGATCATCTATAACCCGTCACGGTCAACCTCGGCCATCAATGGAGACTCTCAAGTCGCCTCTTCGAGTCAACTTAAGACTCGGGGGCTACAGACATCGTGAGAGTCATTTGGTACTTTTCAACGAGAACCCCGAGTCTTTTCAAGAGAAAATGCAATCCTAAGGGCTATTACATTATTGGCGGAAGATTAAAAAAAAGGTTGCCTAAGAAGACGAACCGCCGTGATGCACCATTCAAACATGGGTTCCCAATTTTATTGGATCATCATAAAGTCACTTGGAGCTTCTGCCGTTTCTTCATACAAGATGGCGTTTTACAAGATGGTGGCTTACAAGATTGTGCAAAAAGTTGACTCCGTCAACAAAGTCATTTGGGGGCTTCCAACCCACCGGGTTTAGCTTACATACCGTATTAATCGGCTCTTAAGCCACCGCAAGCTCAGGTTAAACCTGCGTGTAAGTTGATGCTGCTCCGCTATGTGACCCGCCGAACTCTTACCAGTTAATCTCGCCTAGAGACCCTGAGCCGGTTCAAAGAAATTGATGGCCAATCTCGATAGAGACACTATACCGGTTAAGGTGAAACCGGTGGTTCTTGTCACGTGAGGGCCGGCTTACGGAAAGCAAGGATAAACTCTCTCATCTACTGCCGACTCTCCGCTATGTGGCCCGTTTGTACTCTTAGACAGTTAATCTTTTAAAGACCCTGCACTGTTTAAGGTTAAAACGATGGATTTATGTCACGTGAGAGGCAGTTTATGGGCTACTAGGGACACTCATGCCCTGCTGTGTCTCTAGCTGGGACGCTGCACTCATCAATCCTCGCCTGGAAAATGAGCATTGTTATGAGTTCAAGTAGCGAGTCCTCTCGGCGGAACCAGCGTCTGTGTCTCTTTCTGGGGCGTTGTGCTCATCAATTCTCGCCTGGAAACCAAGTGTTGCTCTGAGTTCAAGCAATGAGTCCACCCAGTAGAACCGGCAGATGTGTCTCTTTTTTGGTTCGTTGTGCTCTACCAGAAAATCTCATTGAGAGATCCTGCACTGGTATGAGTTCAAGCATCGAGTCCTGCCAGGAAGAACCATCATATGAGTTTTGGAAGACAAGAAGGAAAAGCAAGATCATCATACATTGCATCATACAAAGCATCATGCATTGCATCATACATTGCATCATATTCACATGTCATGCCGGCTTATCAAGCCGGGTCAGAGCAAGATTATGAAAGAAGGAGCAATGTTATGAAAGATTTTAACATCTCGGGGTTGTGCTTTTTCAAGCCGCCCTTACAGCAACACAGAACATATTATGTCTTTTATTATTTTTCCAAGTCTTGTCTATTAAGATAAGACGCTGTTGGATTGGAAAGTTCATTATTCTTGAAGAGCCGCCCTATCAGATATAATGTCATGTCATCTAATTGACCGGTTATCGGAATTTCTTCAAATGTGCTCTGTAGTAATCTACAACACTCATGGATTTCTCCAACATATATTTGCCGGGTTGCACCGCAACCACGAGTAGAGATTTCATGTCAAATACAAAGGAATTATTCAAGGATATTCATTCTGGGTTATATTACAACCACGGTCTAGGATTCATTCAACAAATTATGGTGAGTCATATTATTCTTGCGTAGTCCCGAGTCGCCGCAGGCAGACAATCCAGCACTTGGGGGCTACACTATTCAAGTCCAGTTTATATCAAGCATGCAAGTCCCATGTCGCTGCAAGCATGCACCATGGCACTTGGGGGCTAATGCAAGCCGGTTTTCAAATCATGACATTGTTAGCAAGACCATATTATCTCAAGGAGATGAGCCGGTTTTTCTATATTTTCTAAGTCCCAGCCCAGTAACTCTTACTGACCTGACACTTGGGGGCTACACCGCTCAGATCAAATTTTCTAAAAGTCCCAAGTCACCTCAGGAGTGCGACCCGACACTCGGGGGCTACAGTATTCAGCTGTTCAAACAGATTATGAGATTCAAATTGAAGACCCGGCGCATCACATTCTGATGAGCCGGCCCTTGGGGGCTACACCCGCCGAAGGTTTATAAGGTATAAGACAGTTATAAGTCCCAGGTTGCTGCAGGCAGGACAACCCGACACTTGGGGGCTACACAGTCAAAAATATTATTGCATAGCACCAAGTTATCATAGATAATCTCGGAGCTTGGGGGCTACAGGTAATATGGACATATCAAAAACTTTGAGGAGAATTTTCAAGATGTTAATTATGGAGTTCAGTTGTTAGACCCAGCATCACCAACATTTATGGCCCAGCGTTATCAAAAGATCATAACCCGTCAGATTTTATATAAGCCGCCCTGCTTCACAACAATGGAAGTCTGGTTTTACATCAGATGGATTTTCATCCCAATATTTTTATCAAGTCAGCTGGATTCTAGTTATTTGACCCGGTGTCACCAATGATAATGACCCGACATCATCAATGATTATGACCCGGCGGAGATGACCCGCCAAGAGTATTGGAAGTCGACTCAATGGCATATGGGTGTTCTATTCTCAATATTATTCAAAGGACATTGACAAGCAAGATGATTATCAAGACGACTCATTCATATGCAGAAAAGACCCGGATTTCTGAGGAGCCATTTTATAAGCCGGCCAAAGGAGCAAGCCGGCCACTTAACATATTTGTCACTCTTATTTTAGGAGCTGAGCATGAATAAATTCAAGCTAACCTGGGGGCTAATATCGGGGATATACCCCGCGGTATGACCCAGAGTGGCGACTCACAGGAGACCTGGTCAAGACATGGCGTTTATTGATGACCCGGCAGGCAGGTCGCAGGACGACTAGGCCCAAGACCCGGCGTGTAAGCCGGCGCTAGGCAACTCACAAGAGAAGCCCCAAGGAGAGAAAGACTCCCTGCCGAAGGAAACAAGACCCGGAACAGGATTCTAGAGAGACTAGTCCTAATCCTACTCCTAGTAGGATTCTATTTGTAAACCTACCCTCTCCTCTTATATAAGGAGGGGTAGAGCACCCCTAGAGGGACAGATTCACAAGTCCACAAGTTTAGACAGACTCAAGAGATTAGAGATAGACACATTAGAGGCTCTCGTGATTAGAGGTAGCAGACAGAACCCTTGTAAACGAGAGACCTCCTTCATCATCAATACCAGACAAGCAGGACGTAGGCTTTTACCTCCATCGGAGGGGCTGAACCTGGGTAAACTCCGTGTCTCTTGATTCCGACCAACCCCTTCAAGCCGCCACATAGTTGCGCTTCTGCCCCGAACCTAACTCCGTTCACCCGGACATCTATCGTGACAAATCCAGGACAAACGGGAAACGCCTTCACGAGCGTGTTACCGTTACAGCCACTCCACGCACGTATCCCACGGCGCGCACTTAACACACGTCATGGGGAGGCGCAGTAAGAAGAATGATTACAACCGCGGGCTCGTGGCACATGTGCCCATGCACTGTTTGGGCCTATCCCAACAATTCCTCGCACCCATGTGTGGCCTAGGCCTGGGGGCTCCAGATGTGGGGGTACGACACCTATGGGATCGTGTGGATCCCTTTGTGGTTTGGCAGGGGGGCGGTATGCGCAAAGAGTTGATCAAACGAGCAATGCAAGTGGAGATTTCACCCAGGTTTGTGCCGCTGAGAAGCGTAAAACCCTACTCATGCTTTAGTGTATTATGGGTGTTTTTAGGGTTCTGGCTACAGGAGCGCTATGGACAGCTGCTACGTGCATGAGCCAGAAGGTGGAAGAAAAAGCCTTCCTCTCGTAACACCTTGGGCCTCCTTTTATATGACTAAGGGGATCCCAACAGTGGCGTACAGTGCATGCACGAGGTTTACAGTGCTACAGTGTTATCATACCTAACACTAACGGTGTGCGACAAATGCATTTAATGCTCTGTCAGGTGTCCATGACCCCCTACGGGACGGGACAGGAGCCCATCCCATCGGCACTGCTTAGCCTCTACATCGCCAGTGCCTTGACGCGTATCCTGGTGGGTTGACACCTGGTCTCTGCACTGGCAGGGGGGTGAGGTCTTGCCGGGTGCACTCCTTGCCGAGGCTTCTCAAGCCACCACCGGCAAGATCTTGTCGGGGTTCCATCCTTTGGCCTTCGGTCTTGTGCTTGTTGACTTGAATGTTTCTTGACGTCCATGTATTTTCTTGTACTAGTCCCGTGGTAGGCCTTGCCGCCGGTATGGCTACAACTGCCCGTGCACAAGTATGGGGTACAAAAAGCCCAAACTTTAGTACACCGACATAATGCTAAGATTGATAAAAGTGGGATTGAAGAGATCAAAACTTTAAATATCAATGAACCCACTCTTTTGGATTTCAAGGACTTCAATTATGATAGTTGTTCTTTAATTGATTGTATTTCCTTGTTGCAATCCATGTTGAATTCTCTGCATGCTTATAATCAAAATAAGGCTTTTACTAAACATATCATTGATGCTATGATGAAATCTTTTGAAGAAAAACTTGAGTTGGAAGCTTATATCCCTAGAAAGCTTCATGATGAGTGGAAACCTACTATTAAGATTACAATTAAATATTATGAGTGCCATGCTTTGTGTGATTTGGATGCTAGTGTTTCCACGATTCCGAAAACTTTATGTGATGTGCTAGGTTTCCATGATCTTGATGATTGCTCTTTAAATTTGCATCTTGTGGATTCCACTCTTAAGAAACCTATGGGAAGGATTAATGATATTCTTATTGTTGCAAATAGGAATTATGCACCCATATATTTCATTGTTCTTGATATAGATTGCAATCCTACATGTCCTATTATTCTTGGTAGAGCTTTCCTTAGAATGATTGGTGCAATTATTGATATGAAAGAAGGAAATATTATATTCCAACTTCCATTAAGGAAAGGCATGGAACACTTTCCTAGAAATAAAATAAAATTTCCTTATGAATCTATTATGAGAGCTACTTTTGGATTGCATACCAAAGATGACAATACCTAGATCTATCGCGTTATGCCTAGCTAGGGGCGTTAAACAATAGCGCTTGTTGGGAGGCAACCCAATTTTATTTTTATGCTCTCTTTTTTTGCTTCTGTTTTCGAGTGTTCCACACATTATTACTTCTTTAGTAATTGTGTTTTGGTGTTAATTAGTGTTTGAGCCAAGTAAGACCTTTGGGATGGTCTATGGTGATTGTTGATTTGATCTTGCTGAAAAACAGAAACTTTTGCGCCCAGTCCGGGAATTTTATAAATTTATCAGAGCGTCAAATGAGTTTGAAATTTATACACAAGATTTATATACAAATTTACCAGGTTGACCCAATGGTTCAGAATTTTTTGAGGTATATAACTATACGAAGTTTTCAGATAGCTACAGACTGTTTTATTTTTGACAGATTGTGTTTTCTTTGTGTTGTTTACCTATTTTGATGTACCTATGGGTCATATCAGGGGGTATGAACCAAGGAGAAGTTAGAATACGGTAGATATTATACCAATATAAATAAAGAATGAGTTCACAACAGTTCCTAAAGTAGTGATTTATTTTTCTTATACTAACGGATCTCACGAGTTTTCTGTTGAGTTTTGTGTTGTGAAGTTTTCCAGTTTTGGGTAAAGATTTGATGGACTATGGAATAAGGAGTGGCAAGAGCCTAATCTTGGGGACTACCAAGACACACAAAGCCATATTCAAGGATTCCAAAGAGCCTAGCTTGCGGATGCCCCAGAAGGCATCCGCTCTTTCGTCTTCAATCCATCGGTAAATTTACTTGAGGCTATATTTTTATTCACCACATGATATGTGTTTTGCTTGGAACGTCTTGTATGATATGAGTCATTATTTATAGTTTTCCACAATCAAGCTTGCTTTACACATCTTTCAAGAGAGACACGCATGAATCGTAAATTTATTAGAATACTCTATGTGCTTCACTTATATCTTTTCAGATAGGCAATTTTGCTCTAGTGCTTCACTTATATCTTTTTAGAGCATGGTGGTGTTTGGTTTTATAGAAATAACAGAACTCTCATACATCACTTGTATTATTTTGAGAGTCTTTAAACAGCATGGTAATCGGTTTAGGTTATGAATTTAGTCCTAATATAATAGGCATCCAAGAGGGATATAATAAAAACTTCCATATTAAGTGCATTGGGTATTATGAGAAGTTTAATTACTTGCATAAAGTTTTGAGATATAAATATGGTAATATTAAGAGTCATGTTAGGAAGTAATTTTGAATTGGTAAAAATACTTGTGTAAAGGTTTGTGATTCTCGTAGTATGCACGTATGGTGAACCGTAATGTAAGGAAGTCGGAGCATGATTTGTTTATTGATTGTAGACCTTTGTGTGAGGGTCGGGAGCGTGCGATGGTTTACTCCTACCAACCTCTCCCCTAGGAGCATGCGTCTAATACTTTTCTTCGATGAATAATAGAATTTTGCAATAAGTATGTGAGTTCTTTATGACTAATCTGAGTCCATGGATTATACGCACTCTCACTCTTCCACTTTTGCTAGCCTCTCTAGTACCGCGCAACTTTCGCCGGTGCATTAAACCCACAATATATCTTTCCTCAAAACAGCCACCATACCTACCTATTATGGCATTTCCATAGCCACTTCGAGATATATTGCCATGCAACTTCCACCATTCCATTTATTATGACACACACCATCATTTTCATATTGCTTTGCATGATCGTAAGATAGCTAGCATGATGTTTTCATGCCTTGTCCATTTTTTTGATGTCATTTTCTATGCTAGATCATTGTATATCCCGGTACACCACCGGAAGCATTCATATAGAGTCATATTTTGTTCTAGATATCGAGTTGTAATTCTTGAGTTGTAAGTAAATAAAAGTGTGATGACCATCATTATTAGAGCATTGTCCCATGTGAGGAAAGGATGATGGAATCTATGATCCCCTCACAAGTGGGGATGAGACTCCATACTTTGTGAAAAACAAAAGAGGCCAGCGAAGCCCAAATAAAAAAAGAGGCCTTAGATGCCAACCAAAATAAAAAATGAGAGAAAGAGAGAAGGGACAATGCTACTATCTTTTGTCCACACTTGTGCTTCAAAGTAGAACCATGATCTTCATGATAGAGAGTCTCCTATTTTGTCAGTTTCATATACTAGTGGGAATTTTTCAGTATATAACTTGGCTTGTATATTCCAATGATGGGCTTCCTCAAATTGCCCTAGGTCTACATGAGCAAGCAAGTTGGATGCACACCCACTTAGTTTCCTTTTGAGCTTTCATACACTTATGGCTCTAGTGCATCCGTTGCATGGCAATCCCTACTCACTCACATTGATATCTATTAATGGGCATCTCCATACCCCGTTGCACCTAGTTGATATGCGACTGTCTTCTACTTTTTCTTCACAACCTCCATCGTATTCTATTCCACCTATAATGCTATATCCATGGCTCACACTCATGTATTGCGTGAGAGTTGAAAAGGTTTGAGAACATAAAAGGTGTGAAAAAATTGCTTGACTTGTCATCGGGGTTGTGCATGATATAAATATTTTGTGTGGGGAAGATGGAGCATAGCTAGACCATATAATATTGTAGGGATAACTTTCTTTTGCCATTATATTTTGAAGAGATACAATTTCTTTGCTAGTACGCTTGAAATATTATTGCTTTTATGTCAACATTAAGCTTTTGTTTTGAGTCTTATGGATATGAACATTCATGCCACAATAAAGAATATTACATGGATAAATATGTTAGGTAGCATTCTACATCAAAAATTATGTTTTTATCATTTACCTACTCGAGGACGAGCAGGAATTAAGCTTCGGATGCTTGATATGTCTCCAACTTATCCATAATTTTTTATTGTTCCATGCTATTATATTATGTGTTTTGGATGTTTTATATGAATTAATATGCTATTTTATATTATTTTGCGGGGTAACCTATTAATCTAGAGCCTAGTGCCAGTTTCTGTTTTTCCTTGTTTTTGAGTATTGCAAATAAGGAATATTGAACGAAGTCCAAACGGAATAAAATCTTCGCGAAGATTTTTCTTGGACCAGAAGACATCTACCAGAATTGGAGTGCAAGGCAAGGGACATGCCAGGAGGTCACAAGCCAGGAGGCACGGCCACCACCCCTGACCACGCCTGGCAGGCTTGTGGCCCCCCAGCAGGTCTCCTAACCCTAATCTTCGTCCTAGAAATACCCAAATATTCCCCCCAATACCGAAAAGAGCCATGCAAATACTTTTCCGCTGCCACAACCTTCTATTCCTGAAAGATCCAATCTTGGAGCCTTTTCCGGAAATCTACCGGAGGGGGATTCGATCATGGAGGGCATCTACATCAACTCCATTCCCCCTCCGATGATGCGTGAGTAGTTCACCACCGACCTATGGGTCCATAGCTAGTATCTAGATGGCTTATTATCTCTCTTTGTGCTTCAATACCATGTTCTTCATGATCTTCATGGAGATCTATCCGATGTAATACTCTTTTGCGGTGTGTTTGTCGAGATCCGATGAATTGTGGGTTTATCATCAGCTTATCTATGAATATTATTTGGTTCTTCCCTAAATTCTTATATGCATGATTTCATATCTTTGTAAGTCTCTTAGAGTTATTGATTTGGTTTGGCCAACTAGATTGGTAAATCTTGCAATGGGAGAAGTGCTTAGTTTTGGGTTCAATCTTGCGGTGTCCTCACCTAGTGACAAAGAAGGGGTAGCGAGGCACGTATTGTATTGTTGTCATCAAGGGTAACAAGATGGGGTTCTCATCATATTTCTTGAGTTTCTCTCTCTGCATCGTGTCATCTTACTTAATGCGTTACTTTGTTCTTTATGAACTTAACTCGATGTGTGGAGTAATAGTAGTAGATGCAGAATCGTTTCGGTCTACTTGACACAAACATGATGCCTATATGCATAATCATTGCCTTGGATATCGTCATAATTATTCTCTTTTCTATCAATTGCTCGACAGTAATTTTTTCACCCACCATGTTATATTCCTTCAAGAGAGAAGCCTCTAGTGAAACCTATGGCCCCCGGGTCTACTTTCCATATTATATTTTCAGATATATAAACCAAAAATACAAAAAATACCTTACTGCAATTTATTTACTTTTTACTTTCCGCAATCTTTTACATCTATCTCTATCAGATCTAATCCTTGCAAATAACCGTGAAGGGATTGACAACCTCTTTATAGTGTTGGGTGCAAGAGTTTGATTGTTTGTGTAGGTGCATCCACTGGTAACTTGCTTGTTCCTCCTACTGGATTGATACCTTGGTTCTCATCAACTGAGGGAAATACTTATCTACTTTGCTGCATCACCCTTTCCTCTTCAAGGGAAAACCAACGCAAGCTCAAGAGGTAGAAAGAAGCAAGCACATGCATATTATATTCATCAAAACCATCATGTGTAGTAGAAAAACGCAACCCGTCAATATAATCCTTAATAAGACCAAACTTCTATTATATAGTGTAGTTGGGAGAATTCAAAAAGATAAGGGGACTATCATGTGTGGGTGCAATAGCAACAATTTCATTCTTAACATAAGGAACTATAGCAAGTTCATCTCCATAAACATCATTCATATTGGCTTCATGGCCACAAGCATAGCAAGCATCAATTTCATCAGAAAGGGATCTTTCAAACAAATCCAAGGGATCATGGTAATCATCATATCATTCATCCTTCGGTAATCACGAAGGGAGATTAAACAATGTACGAGGTGAAGAGTTACTCTCATTAGAAGGTGGGCACGGCTTATTAATCCGCTCTTCCTCCTTTCGTTCTTCGCTCTCCTCCTCATCCTTTTCATCTAATGAGCTCACAATTTAAACAACTTCTTCTTCCATAGGTCCCTGCAAAATATTAGTCTTCTCCAAGGCAGCGGACATTCTCTCAATAAATTCAATAATATCAACATTGTATTCATAATTATCATAGCAATATTGAAGTATGGCAAAAATTTCAGATTTGTAAGAAACATCATCATACTTTTCAATCAAAGAAGCAGTTTCAGAATCCCCCTTAAAAGTAACAAACTCTTCTATTCGTTTCAAATCATAGTAATCATATATACCATTAGCATAAGAAGCTAAGGTTTCATTATCATTAAATTTGCATGAAAAGGGAATGTGTGGAGCGTTCATCCTAGAGCAACAAGTAATAGCGTATCTCAAGCATAGCTCCCAAGCATACCAATGCAACATGTGAATTTGATCCCATAACAATTTCCCTTTTCGAGTCAAGCGATAATCTCTAAATTATTCACGTTCATCCAACATTACTCCCATTATCAAGTTGAATGGGGTTTTCTCAGGATTATCAAAGTACAATTTAATACTTTGCACATAACTAGCATCGAGGGTTTTAGGAGGTTCCCCATCTCAATGAGAAGCAAGTACCACTAATTTTTTGGTGTTTCGTGTTCCATACCCTTAACTAAAGATATAAAACGACTAATAACAGAAAAAATACATAGTGATAAAGCAAACAAGCACACATGAGAATATTCACCCCACGCAATTGCTCCCCAGCAACGACACCGAAAAAGGTCTTGATAACCCACAAGTGTAGGGGATCGGTAGCCTTTTTCGATAAATAAGAGTGTCGAACCCAACGAGAAGCTAAAGGTGTAACAAATATTTCCTCAAGTTCTATCGACCATCGATACAACTCTACGCACGCTAATGCTTGCTTTACCTTGAACAAGTATGAAACTACTTTGCGAGAATAAAACTAGAAGTACTTTGCAAGATAATAAAGAATGTGGAAATAAAACTTAGGTGTTGTTTTAATAATAGAACAATAAAAGTAAATAGCTTAGTAGAAGGCTTTCTGTGTAATGCAAGAGAAAGATTTTCCCTAGGCAATTGAATATAATATGATAGATACTTGTTATATGCAATGAGGGAGAGGCATATGCTAACACACTTTCCGTACTTGGACAACATGCACTTATGATTGGAACTCTAGCAAGTATCCGTAACTATCAAAGTTCATTAAGGTAAAACCCAACCATAGCATTAAGTATCAAGTCCTCTTTACTCCCACACGCAACAACCCACCTACTCGGGTTTGTGCTTTTGTCAATCATGCAACCCACCATAGGCAAATCATGAACATATTGCAACACCCTACAGTAGGGATCTCTCACGTTTGCGCGACATGGAGGGCACCATAGGACAACATCATATCAACATACAACTCACAACCATAACATCATACTACAATTACCAATAGGACAAAAGAGATCTACTCAAACATCATAGGATAGCCAAATATCATTGGGAAATAATATATGGAGTTGAGCACCATGTTTAAGTACAAATTACAGCGGGGAAGAGAGGTGTTCCACCGCTGCATAGAGGAGTTGGTGTTGACGACGACGAAGTTCTTGGTGTAGATCTTCGTCACGATGATTGCCCCGGCGGCGTTCTAGCACTAACGGGAGAGAGGCGGAGGGATCCCCCTCCTCCTTTTTTGTCACGCCCAAGATGTGATCCTATCCTTATTTTAGCATGAGGGCCTCGATAGGGATTGAAGCACATCTCGTCGTGTTGCAAGAATGGATATCATTACAAGTACATGTACAGAAGAGATGAGTATACTGAATTGGCTTACACTCGCCAAGGGCTACATCAAGATCACATCAATACAACAACATATTCAAACATCATGCAGAAGAACTGGGTTCGACTATGGACGAAATCAAACAATAAAATGACATCCATCCTTCCTATCCCATCCTACCGCCTGGAACCCATCCTAGATTGATGAAGAAGAAAAAGAATAACTCCAAATCAAACAAGCATTGCGCAAACGTCAAATCATCGCATTACCTATACCTGCAACTGTTGTTGTAGTAATCTGTGAGCCACAGGGACTTAGCAATCTCATTTCCAAGGGTATCAAGACTATTAAAGCTTAATGGATGAGGCATGGTTAAGTGGTGAGGCTGCAGCAAGCGACTAAGCATTTATTTGAGTGGCTAACTTACGAATACAGAAGTAAAGTTTGGGTGGTCTACGCATAACGAACATGAACTAGTAATGATCACTAACTGATCCTGAAAACCTACTTACATCAAACATAACCCCACCATGTTCTCTCTAGGATAAGGACTCACGAGAAGAGACAGTCACGGTAACGCACACACTTGGTGTATTTTATTTGAGTTTACTGAAAGTTTACTATGGCCGGGTGTTAAACAAAGTTACCAAGTTTGCCACATAACCACGGGCACGACTTTCCAAAAGATTTAATCCTGCAGGGGTGGTCCAACTTGTCCATGACAAATTAACCACATGTTACGGGAATAACCTCGACCACGGATCTTGTGATCATCCTAGGCAATTCCAAAGGAAATCTGACACCTCTAGATAGCCCGAAGTATTTTCGGAATTCCTCACTCAAGACGTTCAAGAAAGGTAAAACAAATCCAGCAAGGCCGCCTGGCAGGTCGACGAACCCGATAAGAGCCACGTATCTCATTCTCAGGACACGGCCAGATGAGTGCAGCGTACAATGGCCTGATAGAAATCACCCGAGTTGCCCCGTCTTGGCCCCGCACGCGACTCTAGTTTGGATCAACACTCATGAGGAGCACTGGCTCGGGTTGTTTATTAAAGATCCTCGGGTTAATTACTCCCTATGCAGGTTTATTACTCCCTCCGTCCCATAATGTAAGACCTTTTTTGACACTAGCGTAGTTTCAAAAAACGTCTTACATTATGGGACGGAGGGAGTAGTTATTAGGAAAATGTAGTACCAATGTTGGGCCTTGCCAGACAAGCTTTATACTAAAATGAAAATCAAGTGTTTCCCCATAACAACCCTGAGCATGTTAGGAGCGCTTAATTATGGAACATAACCCCCGTCCACAAGTAACTAGGGCGGCAAGAGTGGAACAAAACACCGAGGAAAAGGCCAAGACTTCCACCCTTTACCAAGTGTATAAGTGCATTAAATTAAATAGCAATAATATTGTGATAACAAAAGAATGTTCATGTTTTCACATGGAAGCAATTGCACCTGCAGCTAGAAATGCTATAAGAAGGGTTTAGCAAGTGGTAGCATAGCCAAACAAAGGTTTGCTAGGAAGTTGGCAGGTTAGAGGATTTTCATGGCAATGTTGGGAGGCTTGACAAACAAGTGGTAGGTAACGAGACGTAACGATAAAAGCCGGACAACTAGCATAGCAATGATAGTAGTGGTATCCAGGGAAATGTGTCATCTTGCCTAAGATCCCGCTTGGAAGAAGCACGAGTCCATGAAGAAGACGAGTCAACGTACTCGAACGAATCCTCACACTCCGAATGCTTTCGGAACTTTATCGAAAAGGAATAATCCGAAACAACAATCAACACATGGAACACCACAACATATGAATGACGTGATGCACAACAAAATATTATGCATGTCCGGTTTAATATGCAATGCGTGACATGGCAATTCACATCAAACAATTCTACACATTAAAGTGAAGCTCAATTATGCAACGAGTTTCATATTGACGAAACTCCACATTCAATTATTTAGTTCACTCTCGTTTAGGTACACGACAATATTTAATGTTGTTAAACATGGCAAGAGGTGAAGCATACACAACTACATCATCTACGAAGCAACATATAGCATATCCAAAACTTCCCCACATACAAATTATGAATTTGGTCCAGATCTATCCTAACACAATTTTATATTTATTAAACATGGAAATAAAGTGTGGCATGAGATTCTACATGTTTTTCTAGTCAAGTTACATATATAAAACATTAAAATCGGATCCACGGTTAATTAGTTATGAAATAATCCATTTTGACATGGCATTAATGCAAAATAAATGAAAACAGAAAGTTAAACATTTTTAAACACATGTGAGAGTTGGAAATTGTAAATCTACACGAAATTCTAGCCATCTTTCATATATAAAGTTTTTACATGCGATACACAGTTTGAGAGTTATTATATGTATGAAGTCTGGGGTCCAATATGTAAAACTGCAGTCCTGGATTAATTACTAAATTCGAAGATCTGAAAAAACATATCGGGTTGAATCTAAACAGAGCCCGAAACTGACATGGGCGACAGATAGCTATGATGCGCATGAGCGACAAATAGATGCAACCGGGGGGTTGGCTCACCCAGGGCTTGGCCCGGTCGGAGGAGAGGTGGGGTGGGCCGAGGCGAGGCTGGCTGGGCCGCTAGGCGCATGGGGCCCACGCGGAGGGAGGCCGGACTAGGCGAAGCAGTCAACGAGGCACTGGGCATCGCTCTCGTCCGCTCGATCCCGAGCAGGAGGCCGGCGGCGGCGAACTGCGACACGGCGCGGCAAGGCCGGAGCTGACCGGGAGGAAGCGGGGACGGGTGGATCCGGGCTAGCTCCGCCGAATCCTGCCGGTTTCCAACAATGGCGGCGAGCAAAGCTCTGGTGGCGCTATCCCATGACAAGGAAGCTCCTGCAGGGGGGTCACAGGGGAGAGAGCGCTCAGATGAGAGAGAGAGAGAGAGAGAGAGAGAGAGAACAGCGGTCAACGAAAGGAGAAGAGGCCCGGCGAGGTCGACCTGGTGGTCGCCGGCAGCGAGGACTCCGGTGGCCGGCCAACACGAGGACGTCCATGGGCGACGAGGCTCTGGATCGGGAGCTCCCTCCCGATCTAGAACTCAGGGATGAGGACGCGCGGGTGTGGACAGCTCGGTCAGGCCCCGATCGGCTCGGGCGGGCTCCCCTCGGGCCCGAGCAGGCTGCGGCTGCTTGCGGTGGCCAGGGGGTGTGTGGCGGCCCCTAGCTGGCTGCGGACGGCGGTGCTTGATGGTTCGGCGGCGACAAGTGGCGGTTGGCGGCTGGGAGGGCGCGGAAAACGATGCGGGAGGTATGAGGCCATTTTTGGAGGGCTAGCAGGGCTTAAATAGGCAGGTTTTTAGGGTTAGGGGGTTTTCATCCGTTTTTGGACCTTTAGATCTCGATCCGACGGTCCGAAACAGGAGGGGGTTAGCTGGGTTGTGGAGAGTTGGTTGGGCTGAGATGAGAGGGAAGATGGTGGCCCGGCAACGAAGTTTTATAAACCGAAATTGTCCGACAAATAAACCGATGACCGCACTGCTATGACTGACCGATGGGGTATCAAACGACCTCCGATTGCGACGAAATTTGGCAGGCGGTCTACTTACAAAATAACAAGACCGCATGCCAAGTTCCGAACCAATCCGAGAATATTATATACGCACTTTAGAAAACAAGATTTTATTAATGTCGCGGGCACGTGCGTGTGTGGTTGGTCTTGAAACGGCCGACGACACAAACGGAGAGAACCGGCAGCTACAAACGGATGCAAGTTTTTGAAAACGAGTGACGATGCCATGAAGATGATACAAATGATGCGATGATGAATGCAACAACCAAACGAAACATAGATGAGAATGGAAATAAAAGGGGGATCTTTTGGAGCATCAGTCCCGGGCTGTTACAACTCTCCTCCACTTACAAGAGATCTTGCCCTGAGATCTAAGAATGAGAAGGGGAAGAGAAAGAGCAAGAGGTAAACTTAGTTGCTTCTCTGACAAATGAGTGAAACCAAATAAACTTGAAGGATTGCAAAATATGAAGAATGATATGATAAAGAAGCAAAAATTCAAAAGAAATTTCGGCAGCACTTCGGTAGAAAAGAGAAGAAAAAGATAATAAGCTAAAAGATCTTGAAAAGATTTTACAACACTCTGGTTAACTGGATGAGCAAGATAAGAATATGATCTTAATCAAACTAGATGTGAGTTGAAAAGAGCAACACCACAATGCCTTCGGAACAAACGAATAGAAGCTAGATCTTTGAAGAGAAGAGAATTGAGAAGAAAATGACAACTTCTACCACCAATGAATTTGAAAAGCATAGTTTTTTCACCCGCCGGCGATAAAATCGGCCCCTGGGGGGTCCTTTGGGGCCGCGACTGGAGATGCTCTAAGGGCATTATGGGTATACGGTGCTTAGCGTATGCCGCCGTATGCGCGCGTCGCTACCAGTCGAGCCGATAACCCACTGTCGGAGTCTTCCCACCGACGGCGCATACAAAAAGAAAAAAACACCCCCCCGGCGATCACACGATCACGAACCGCTCACGATCACGCGCCCCGATCCAACGTCACCCCGACCGATCGCCGCCATTGGCCGCCTGGGTTATAGCCCACGGTTGCCGCCCCCATCACACGTTCGCCGCCGCCGTCCGTACGAGACCACGGTCCGCATCCCACCCCACTTTTCCCTCACGATCGCCGCCCGTAGGAGAGGTTGTCGCTGTTAGCATCACGCCACCATCTGGCCTCCGTCGAAGTCGTCGCTCTCGTCGATCACGCCCGAGTGACGTACCTGACGGCCAACCCCCGCGACATCGAGACCCGCCAAACCCTATGTTTGTCATGAACATTATGAGCCCCTACATTTCTAGATTTATTTTAAACTGAATTTTTTCCTATATATTATGTAGTGTTTGTAGTGAGTTTATTCAATGGAAAACGAAACAGAATTTACGGATGCAACGAGTGAATGCTATGGTAACGATATTGTCGGTTGTACCTATACGGATAGTAGTGATGATGATGATTGTAGAAGTGACAATGAATCAAGGTCGTCATACGATAATTTACCTGAGGAGAATTTTCAGAACAAAGAGGATGGTGCTTGCAGTGAAAATGTAAGTGACGAGTACATTGATCTTGATGTGCATATGGGTACTTACAGATGTATGTTATTTTTTATCTACATGAAGATATTGATGTCCATAATGTGGACAATATTTTTGAGGCATCTTTCGTTGATAACTTAAGTGAGGTTCATTGAAATGTTTTGTACGTCACAAAATCATACTTAATAAATTATTATAACTTATATGTGCTTCTATGTAATTTTGTAGGATAATCTGGATGGTTCTAGTGGTGATGATGGCCATGGGCATGATGATGCAGCTGGTATAGACATTCAGCGGGCTGAAATACAGCAAGAGGCACTGCAGACATATTGGAAGGTTTTGGCTATGACCTTTGGATCAAAATGGGAGGCTCACACGTTCTATAATAACCACACACGAGAGTGTGGGTTCAGTATCAGAAAAGAGAAGGTGAAACGAGGGAAAGGTCTTTCAACAACAATACGATACAGGCGGTACGTTTGCTCCAGGACTGGAAAATGGCAAAGTAAATTCTTAAATCCAAAGGGACGCAGTCGCAGGCTAAGACCAAGACTCGATGCGAGTGTGACGCCTATTTGGTTGTGAAGTTGGACAAAGCAGGTGGAGTTTGGTTCGTACCGGCTTTCGTGGATGAGCACAACCATCTGTTGGCTAGACCAGACGAGGTGCCATTCCTATGGTCACATAGAGTGATACGAGAGCACCAAAAAAGCTGAGATCTTGGCGATGGAAGGAGCTGGAATTAGAAAGCATATCACCGTTGATAACTTCATAAGCAGGTACGGTTCGTGCGATAAGTGCAGCCTTGTGAGGCGAGACGTCTACAACCTTTGCTGCCGAGAGAAAATGAAATTGATTGCAAAGGGTGATGCTGACATAGCAATCAGTACCATGAGGAGCAGAAAGGAAAATGATCCAGATTTCTTCTTTGAGTACGTGCTCGATAAGGAAGGGTGATTAAAGAGCATGTTCTGGTGTGATGCACAGTCAAGACGGGACTACCAGTTGTATGGAGATGTGACTGTGTTTGACAGCACATACAAGATGAACAGATATGGTATGTCCTTCATTCCTTTTGTTAGTCTAAACAATCGCCGTTGCACCACTGTGTTTGCTTGCGCCATAGTGTTTGACGAGACGGAGGGTACATACGTTTGGCTGCTGCAGACATTCTTGAAAGCAAATTGTCAGAAGAAGCCAAAGTCAGTAATCACATATGGAGACGCTGCAATGATCAAAGCTATTCAGTTTGTCTTTACAAATGTGTTACATCGTCTTTGCTCATGGCATGTTGAGAAAAATATGCAGAAGGACCTTAATTACAAGTCACTAAATGAGTTCGGGTCCCTGTTGTACTACTCCACCTCTCCTGCTAACTTTGAGGCGAGATAACTCGCTTTTATCGGTAAATGGAAGACAGATAAAACAGAAGAGTGGCTGAATAGAATGTACAGGAAAAGGACTCTTTGGGTAGCATCATATTTGTCAGATGGTTTTTTTCTTGGTATGCGTAGTAATCCGAGGAGTGAAAGCCTAAACTCTTGTCTTCACCTTCACCTGGACTAT
The DNA here is from genome assembly GCA_022496015.1 of Hordeum marinum. Classification (NCBI taxonomy): domain Eukaryota; kingdom Viridiplantae; phylum Streptophyta; class Magnoliopsida; order Poales; family Poaceae; genus Hordeum; species Hordeum marinum. Next base: position 268,316,903 of record CM039672.1, on the reverse strand, counting down.
GGTATGACTATTGTTAATCTAGTAGTGCATTATGAGAACTGCATAGTTCGACTACGTGAGAAGAGGCGCATGACGACTGTCATTCTAACCAGTCAGTACCACCATCAATCACTGTATATAAGGACATTGAGAAGCATGCTACCAGTGTATTCACCATTAGCAATTTTTATATTCTTCAAGAAGACTTGAAGAAGATGGGAGAGCTGGAGATTTTTGAGACATTAGTGGGAGTTGATTGTCAGACATTCATCATCACATGGAAAAATAACCGCAAATATCAGTTCAGAGTTAGGTATCGACCTGAAAACCTGGAGGAAATGATAGATTGCAGCTGTCGATGAATGGTTCGCAAAGGGTTGTCTTGCAAACATATTCTATATGTCTTGGTTCATCTAAAACTATTTGAAATACCCAAGTGCTGCATCCTTAAGAGGATGTCCAAAGTTGCGAGAGGTGGGCTACCTGCACAGTACAAGAGTGATATGTTTTGTGGGGTTGGTCAGGGACAGAGAAACGTGCTCGGTTTAGTCAACTAGGTATAACAAGTGCGGAAGCTTTTCATATTGCGTCAGATGATTCTTTCATGTTCGATGAGTTGATGCAATGTCTGAAGAATATAATAGCAAAGAAAAAGATCCCCGATGATGATTTTGTTGGTCGTAGAAGGCATTCATGACGAGGCTCGTGAGCCGAAACGCGTTGCGGATGTTATATGTGATCCTGTGAAAGTTTCGATCAAGGGTGCACCGAAGCAGAACAAGACAGGGCGGTCACAAAATGATGCAGATGTTACAAAAAATGGCACACTAAAAGCGTTTTTCGAGAAAAAAACATGGTCCTTTATGCGGCCTATGTCGCACAGAAGGTCATAGACGGCAAACGTACAAGCTGAATGAAAAGTAAGTTCTATAATTTACTGCCATCGTAAACGCTCTTATATTTTTATCCTATTTGGTTTTCACATGTTTATTGTATTTAGTCATGTAGGTATCAGGCGTAGAGATACACCTTTACTCGGTGAAATAAGACAAAGACCTACATGCGTCGTCCGGAAGAAATTGCGTTACATTTTAATATTTAAATTTTCCATAATATATTTGTATGAGACTATTTTGTTCATCATTGTTGAGACAATTTATTATCATTTGATTATGAAATATAACTATTTTCTGTAAAATGTTATAATGATCTTTGAAATTTGTTTATCGTAACTGTTGATGCATTTATCATTTTGTGTTAGACAATATATAATTACTGTTGTTATATTTATCTCTTTGTTTGAGATAATATGTAATTAGTGTCGTATTGAACGGCAAAATTGTAAAAAAAAAATAACCCACCTGCATCAGGGCCTGAAGCTGGCGGAGTAAGCAGTCGTGGCACAGCCCAACAGCGTGAATAATTATGGCTGGGGAAGAGGCGGCTAGTAAGTAATATTGCGAGCTTACAACGGTGATCACGCGCGGATATTTAAACTGCTCATGACGTCATTCCGCGGGCGGGATGGGACTAAACTTCCCACCGGGAGAGCGCACAAGGCTTCGCGCAAGCTGGGTGACGTGCGTGGATCGACACAGAACGGCGCGCGTGTGGTGGGAGAAAACGTTGGACCGCGCGCGTCAAGGCCCATTCACGGCGCGCGTCAAGGCCTCGACCGGCTTAAATGGCTGCGCGACGCTGCCCCGTTGTGGTACCTCGATGGGCCGGCCCACGCCCGAATGTGGCGGTCGTTTATTTTTTTAACAATTTTAACATGATATTCGTTGACAGTAAAACCGAACCTTTTCTCACAAACACAAAAAAATAAACATAACAGGAATAAATCAGTATACATAGATGTAAAACAAAATAATCTAACACATATATTCTTTTTGTCTTGCACATATTATTAATTTAAAAGTGTCAACTATCATTGCATCAAGAAATGAATCAAGTAATTAAAAAGTGTCATATCGCATTACATGAATTAAAGTAACAAGTACCAAAAAAAATAGTAGGGAAACCTTCTACGGGACTAAAATCCTACCCAATGCTAGTACTTATTCTCTTTCCATTATTTTCACAACTTTCATCTTGATCTTGTCTAGTTTGTTAGCGTTCGAAAAAAGAATTTCCGCGACAATGCGTCGCCTCGATGCATTAATCTCTTTCTGGTTAAATTTAAATGTCCAGCCATCCCCGTCCCAGTGTTCAATCCACCTCATTACGAAGAGTCCACACGACACTTTGAAAACAAAACGCGTGGTCAGCTGAGGATCTAACATATGAGTAGTTATGACATTGTTTAGAACTGTAAACTTACGCATTCTTTCTGTGATGGCATTTTGTACTGCTTTATTGGCCATGAAGTTACATCCGGATATTTCACTTGTATGGATAAGTTTGCCTCCTGGATATCTTTATCAATTTCCGCTCTTTGAAAAAGATTAATAAAGCAATGTATAATTTTGACTAGTCGAGGTGTGTCCCAACAATTTTAACCATGTGTACTAGGAACTGTACACTTATCAGTGTCTCAATAGTTTTACGAACTGTCGGAGAGATTTTACCAATAGAGTTAAGAACTTGAAATTCTTGCTTCGCTTTGTGCATCACTATGGTTATGTAATGATTCTCATTCACGTGCAAAGGAAAATAAGCCTGTACAACAATGAATTTATCTGAATGTAAATAAGGTTCATTGCATATTAAAAAAAACAAATACGAAACGAAAATCCATTTCTGAGCCCAAAAAATTGGAATTTTTAGAATTTTTTGTATTTATTTTGATTTGTTTACTGAATAGGTGCAAATGAGCCTAGACACGAAAACGTTGCACTGCGAAACGAAACGATGCACCCGAAAGAATACGAAAGCAATACCTTGTCCCATCCGAAATACTCATCCACCACTCTCGTAAGGAGTTGTGTTTTTCTCGTGTACTTCTTGCAATTTGAATCCATCGTAGATTCATTCTTTCCTTCAGCCCGGTTAAGAAGCCATTTTGGCAAGCACGTAGATGTTATGTGACGATCAGCAAAACCACGATACTGGAGGTGTTTACAATAAGAATTTATGACGTGTGGATATCACCACAAATATAATATTATCCGTAATCAAGCACTATATTTGACAAGTCTGGTTTCAAAACTCATACTTACAGCATCATTCACTCATTCATAGTTGAGGACTTGATGAAGCATTTCTACCGTGCACATGTCCCCGGTCGGGGCACCCTAACCACTGTATATTTCAGATGATGCTTGGATGATGCGAGTGTCTCAATGTAAAGTTTAGCTGCCTCTATGTGATATTGTGTCATATTATCCAAACTTGCTAAAATAGAATGTGGTGAAGAAAATAGACCTGCAACAATGTTATTACAATGAGTTAAATAGCTGCAATAATTATATAACACTTAAATTCAAAAGCAAGATCGTTTGTGACTTACTTTTTTGGTCACGTTTCCTGTCAGTTTCCTGCTCCTACGAGGGTTGAAAATATTTGGAACGACTTCTCTTGCGTTTACCTTCATTCCCCTTTAGTAATAGAGACAAACAACCACTATACTCGCCGGATATAACATCATTTTGCGGGGTTCGAGCAATAGGTGGGAAGTCTTCTGTTGGTACAGAAGATTCCAGAGACAAAGGTTTTCCATTGTCCACAAAAATGAAAGGATCATTAGCTTCACTTGTACCCTGTGTAGTAGGTGGACCACCCGTGTCTCCAAAGGGCACGGAGGTGCTATATATTTCATACGAAACGGATGCTTCCTTTTTCTCCTCCTTGCGTGCATGAAAAGTCTCAGGTGACTGAACTTCCTCGAAGTCTTTTGCCTTGTACGTTACACCTACGGTGTTCAACCTTTCAATGACCATCTACAAAAACAAATGAAACACATTCAGTACATGACTATTTGCACCACATTCAGAACAAACTGAAATTCACCTCTGCACATCTATCTGGAATAAGAAGAATCTCCTTCTGAAGCAATTTTACGTATGTCATCACACAGTCCATATGCTAGATGAGAGCACTGATGTACTTGGCTTTCTAGTCATGCCACTGCATTTCCGTTTAGGTGGTTTCGCTTCTCCTTCTGGGGTAGTCCCTTCACATCCAATCTTAGCGCATCTGTAATCTTCACTTATGCAGTTATCAATCTGTAAAATAAACAAAAATTTAATTTAAATGAAGACTACATTAAATATATACATACAATAAGTAACGACTATACTTAATTACTTACAATGCCGGTACCAGGGCCATGTATGTTGTCATACTCGTCTCGCTTTTTTCCTAAAACTTCAAACCAGTTTAGCATTAGCGGGTACTCCCGCGTCAACGGATCAAATGAGTCGTCAGTGGGTTGCACTTTTTCCCAATAGATGTACTGTATATAAGACAATTAAATTAGTTTTACATAGTCCACGTACTAAAACATGTTATGATCTTTACCTGAATATGTAGAATTATGTTATGATCTTTACCTGAATAAGTGCCAAGTTCCCAATGGGCCATTTGAATTTTTCAACATCTTGCACTGTTTCCGTAATGGCATCCATGCATACTTCCAAAGTGAATGCGTTCCAATTGTATGACTTGATAGCGTAAACATTCTCCACCAATTTGTAATAACGGTACGGAACAAAATTTGTGGACACTGGTGCTATCACCGTACCAAGAAGAACCGGTGTGGCCCTTCTCACAAAATCATCATCATATGCTTGACTATCAACAATATTCTTTATCAAGGCATCTATCAGTAGTAGGCCAGCTTTTTTATCAAGAAAATGATTCGGCACAATTTTTTTGGCGTCTAAACCTACCGATGCAACTATGCTTGTCACATCAGCACCCTCTTTCGTAGCCTGAATATGTCATAAACATCTTCGTGACGCACAGTGATATCGCCACCATTCGGCCGGAAAATAAATCGTTTTTTATGAACATCATATGCTGATATCACAAATTGCAATAAATTCTTTCTCATTTTCACCGGTGGAATATGCAACATAATGTTCAAATTGGTGCCAGCAAACCGAGTACGTTTTCTAGGGGTGAACCTTTGAACCAATTCGCACCACTTCTCCTCCGAACATTACACATCTCCGTATTCCTCCATACTAAACGAATGTATAAACACTAATGTGTTAAATATTAGAATACACAGGAAAGAAAAAATAAAAGTTGTTGCGATTGTACCTTCCGGCATCGTAGATGGCTCAACCGTGGGGCGTGGCCCGACACTCCGTCCTACGGTATGGACGGGACCAAGATCGCGGGGGCAGGGGGCATGAAGTCAGAAGGCCGCCGTCGTGCGCGCGTGCAAGTACCGTCGCCGTGCTCGTGTGCAAGTTCCGGCACGCACTGCGGCCGTGCAGGGGCGAGGTTGCGTCGGTGGGGTTGGATGCAGTGGGTTGAGGCGATCGAGAAGGCGGCTGGGTTGAGGCCGCTGGGTTGGCGGCGGCGGGTTGAGGAGATCGTGGGTGCGGTGATTGGGGCGGTCGTGTCAAGGCGACGTGATTACCGACGCCCTTCAATGCACGTGGTTATCCAAGTCGGTCCTGCTCCTCAAATCGCCCTTGCGCTTATGCGCCGGTTGGGCCACATCGCGCAATATGTTTAGTCCCACCTTGGCCCGCAACTGTGCCTTTGACCGGCTTATACATCTTTCAATTTTCAAATCTTATGAACATTGGTATTCATTGAACTCTATTTGGAGGATATGCAAGACGAATATGAATCTTCATTTGTATTAACAGGCAAATGTTTATATTCATCCTGCATATTCTTCAACTAGAAAATAATGTTGACTAATGTATTTTTTACACATGGCTGAAAAAAGACGATGGGCCGTTGAGCAGCCAGAAGGCCGTTTCGATCGCTGCTTTGGCCCAATAGTGGTGGTCCAGCTTTTTTATATAATATTTTTAATGTCATATCCCGCGGCATATTATCACGATAATAATATAAAACACAGGTTGTCTCACAGATACAAAAAGACTTACATATTATCATAATAATAATAATGTAAAACACATATATTTTTCGTGCATAATATTAATTTTAACATTTAAAGTAGAGTTGCATCACAACAAATAATTCAACAAGCATCAAACAAATAGTAGGGAAACCTTCTACGGGACTAAAACCCTACCAGATGCTGGTATTTATTCTTTCTCCACTATTTTCAGTATTTTCATGTTGACCTTGTGAGTTCGTATGTGAAAGCAAAATTTCTGCAACAATACGTGGCCTCGATGCATTAATCTCTAGTCGGTCAAATGAAAAAGTCCAGCCATCTCCGTCCCAGTGTTGGATGCATCTCATTACAAAAAGTCCACACGACACTCTGGAGTAAACATGCTTCATCAGATAAGAATCAAATATGTAAAATTTAGCAATATTGATTTCAAGTTTGAACTTACGAATCCGTTTGTAATGGCATGTAGTATTGCTCTATTGGCCATGATGAAACATCTGGAAATTTATTTGCTTCGACATGAATGTTTGCCTCATTAATATCTTTAGCAATTTCTCCTCGCCGAAACAAATAAAGAAAACTAACTGACAAGCATGTCGTAACAATGTTGTACATGTGTATGCGTAAATGCGAACTTACCAGTGTCTCAATCATTTTCCGAACTCTAGGACTAATGTCACCGTTAGAGTTAAGAACTTGAAACTCCTCCTTCACGGTGTGCATAACAATTGTTATCCAATGATTTTTGCTAACATGCATAGGAAAATAAGCCTACGGAAACATAAATTCTATTTAGACTCGATAAAAATTGTTGCTACTCAAATAAATAAACATGATAATAATACCTTGTCCCGTACAAAATACTCATCCTTTACTCTATTGACGATTTTCTTTCCAAAATTTTGCGATTTTTTATTCCTTAGTAACTTTTTCTTACCATCAGCCCGATCCAAAAGAGATGTTGAAAACCACGTTAACATTATTTGACGATCATGTAAACCACAATGAGCTAGGTGTTTACAATAAGAATAGATGACCTGCAAATATTATCATTATTTAATTATTCTCCATTGTTCCGCCCTAGAGATGTTAATTGTACTATAAAAATGACATTTTACAATGCCATTAACCCACCGATACGTGAGCACGTCCTGAAGCATTTTTAGCATGCACATGTCCCCATTTGGTGCCGGCATCCTAGTCACGTTTCGGCCAATATGTTTCTTTGACAATGCCAACGTCTCAATAAAAACTTTGGCTGCCTCTATGTGCTCCAGAGTCAAATTATCAATACTAGATGGAATATCATTTGGTGAAGTAAATAGACCTAGAACAAAGAAACAAGATTGACTTATATAAGTCTACTATTTAATAAATAGTATATTAACAAACGAAAATTCAAGTCTGCTCTTAGGCTTAGCTGCTCCCGGTCAGGAAAAAAAATCAAAACAAATACTACAAAAATTCAATCAATTCCAATTTTTTTTTGTATGGTAGATATTTTGTTGTGTGAGGTCCTCTCCAAATTTCAACCTATTTTGACATCTAGCCAGATCACGGCAAAAAAGACAAATCGGTGTCAAAACATTGGATGAATAGTAAACCTTTTTTCAGACCCCGATTTATCTTTTTTGCCGAGAGCTACTCATATGTCCAATTGAGTTCAAATTTGGAGCGGACCTCACGCAAAAAAAATTCTACCACACGAAAAAAATTGGAATTTTTTGAATTTTTTTACTATTTGTTTTGATTTTTTTTCGTCAACGCATGTGTAGCTGAGCTCGGGAGCCAACGAAAATTCAAGCAAAATAACAAATAGTTCTAAGATACTTACCTTTTTTCACTCTTTTTTGTGTAGTACTCATTTTGTAGGGTGATTGATAGTATTTCAATGCGATTCTCTTGCGCTTCCCCACATTTCCCTCAATATGTTAGAGACTTAGCTTTTTGGATCATTGTGTTCAAACTTTTATATGTTTCTTCGGAATTTGATGGAGACGAACCACCGCTACGCTCGCCATACGGAACTCCATTTTTCGGTGTTCGGGACATAGATGAAAAGTTTCTTGTTGCTATCGAACATGATGAAGACGGAGAAGTCAAATTATTCGTAAGAATGATTGGATCATGACCTTTACCTTTCCCTGCTGTATTAGTTGCAACACCCGGTTCATCAATGGGGACGGAGGTGCCATTCATACCAGTGAAGGATGCATCATTGTTCTTCTCTACTGAGTCTTTGTCGTGAAAGTACTTAGACGTGTACTTCACATTGTCCTCGTTAACAGCTTCATTGTCAAAATTCTCCTTCTTAAAAGGCTTATACATTACACCTTGTGTATTCAACTTTTAAATTACCCTCTACAAGAGGAAATGAAACAAATTCAGTATATGAATAAATAGAACACCTTCAGTAAAGAAATTAAGTATTACCTCAATACATCTCTCATGAATAAGCATAATCTCTTTCTGCAACTCTTTTATGTGTGTCATCATACGATCCATACTCTGTTTCGAGCTGGATGTAGCCCTTGACATACTTGTGTTTCTATTCTTACCAATGCCCTTTTTTTGCGGACTTATCTTCTGCCTCAGGGGCAGTGCCTTCACGTGCATCCTTAGCACGTCTGTACTCCTCACTAAAGTTGTTATCAATATGTAAGATAAACAATAAAATCAATAAAATACTTAATATTATAATAATACATGCATTAAATAACAAATAATTACTTACATTGCTTGTACCACGTCTGTGTATGTTGTCATAGTAATCTCTTTTTTTTCTTTACTTTCAGGCCGGTTTAGCATTAGCGGGTACTCCGGCGTCAATGGATCAAATGTGTCCACACCAATTGGTTGCACTTTCTTCCAGTAGATATACTGCATAATATTTGTAAATTAAATTAGATTTACACATAAAACACATTAAAAATACATTTACATATTATGATCAAGATTTACATGAACTAGCATCAACTTTCCAATCGGCCATTTGAACTTTTCAAGATCTTGCACCGTATTTTTCATAGATTTCATGCACACTTCCAACGTGAAACCGTTCCAATCAAACGACTTGATACGGTCAACTTCCTCCACCAATTTGTAATAACGATAAGGAACAAACTTGGTGGACAGTGGTGCAACCACCGTACCAAGAACTAGTACGACCCTTCTCACAAAATCATCATCATATGCTTAACTATCAACAATGCTTTTGACCAAGTCATCTAACTGTATTAGACCTGTTTTTTTATCGACAAAACGATTAGGGACAATTTTTTGGCGTCTAATTCCATGGTATCTTGCTCATCACATTGTCACCCTCGTTTTCGAGCCCAAATATGTGAAACACATCGTCGTGACTCACGGTAATACCTCCACCATTCGGTTGAAAAATAAATCTCCTACTAACAACATCATATGTTATTATCATGAATTGCAATAAATTCTTTCTCATTTGAACCGGAGGAATTTTCAACATACAATTTAATTTAGTTCCGCAAAACCGACTGCGTTGTCTGGGGGTAAATTTGCTGACCAAATCGCACCACTTCTCCACCGAACAATAAACATCTCCATACTCTTCCATTCTAAATAAACATGAGGTGTCACATTAAATAATACCAAAAATAAGAAAAAACGCCTTAATAAATATACCTAGATGGTCATGTGTGTTGCACCGGCAGCCTTCGTCCACGAGCCAACGACCACGACGGCGGCAGCCTACCCCGCACCCGACGGCCCGCGGGCGACCGGCAGCGCGCGGGCGAGATGGCGAACGCGGTGTCGTGCGCGGAGATGTCGGCCACGGCGACGCGGGAGGTGGGGACGGCGTCGTTGTGCACACTGTTGGTCGGGGTAGAGGGCCTAAATCTCGGCGACGGGAAGCGCGTGCGAGGCGAGATCGTAGAGAAGGAGGCGGGGCAAGATCGCAAAGGAGGCGGCAGGAGGAGATCGTGGAGATGGCGGCAGGAGGAGATCGTGGAGGTGGCGGCATGCGACGTGATTACCGACGGCTCCGCACATGCACCTAGGCCCTTGTCACCTTGGGCCGGCGCCCTATCCGGTATTCATAATAAATATCGGCCCATGCATTCATAATAAATAAATAAAACAATCATAATAAATTTTCTAAAAAATCATATACTTATAGGTACATGCATTCATAATAAATAAGAATGTTATATTTTTTCACGCATTGGCATCAGCATGGGCATGATGCATGTCAATTTTTATGTTTTTCCGACACTCTAGGCATTTCTTAGGATTTTCCCGGTGAAAAACATCGAAAACACTGCCTGGTTGTGACGCAAGGCGCGTTTGGTGTCCGGATTCGTTCAAATTTTGCATGGGGCCCTACTTTGGGCATGCCCACATGTTGCCAAAATTTCATATCATTTCATGCATGGCATCACATAACACTAGTACAACCAGCACCGATGTGGTGTGACTGAGGGCAAGTCCTGAAGAAGCTTATTATTCTGACTCCACCAAATGTGCCAATATTTTTTTCACGCATCAGCATGGGCATGATGCATGCCAATTTTTATATTTTTCCGACACTCTGTGCATTTCTTAGGGTTTTCTCGGTAAAAAAAAAGACCGGTCATGACGCGACGTGTGTTTTCTAAAACACGTACTACAAAAGACAAAACGAGAAAAAAAAACTATGACTTGCCCAGCGCCGTCGATCCCTTCCTTTTCATTCCTCCCCCAAATCCCTATCGATGTCTCTACCCTCGCCGTTGGATCCAGATCGCCATCCCTCGCCCTCGCCCTCGCCCTCGCCGTCGGATCCAGACCACCTACACTCGCCCTTGCCCTCGCCCTCCCCCTCGTCGCCGGATCCAGACCACCTACCCTCGCCCTTGCCCTCGCCCTCACCGTTGGAGCCTGAGCTCCTACCCTCTCCCCCAACCCTGCCCCCATCCTCCTGCCGGATCCCGATCCCCTTCCCTTGCCCTCGCCCCTGCCCCCGTCGTCACAGCAGGAGCCCGAACCCCTAGACTCGCCGCCGCCCCCGCCCTTGGTGCCAGAGCCCGCACCCCTACCCTCGCCCCAGCAATGCCCTCGACGCCAGAGCCCGACCCACGTCGCCGCCATGTCGTGTCTCACCCGATAACCACGTCCCCGTTGTAAGCCCTCTCTACTAAATTATGAAACCTAAATTTAGATAGGTTTTGAAATTATAACAAAAAATTAGGGTTATATGTAGTTATAACAAAAAAATTGGGCATGTGATATTTCTAAAACTTGTACGTGGATGAAACGGCATTCCGGCAAACCATAGACCTTTTTTTTATGTCACTACTCATTTTATTACAGGAATTTGTCTTGACATCGATAATGCCCAACCCGCATCCTTGTCGTGGAGTGGTCCGCGAGAGCCTGCTTGATAGGCATCATGTCCGGGGCTGGGCTCCACCGGGTTGGCATTGGGAGGTGCTACCTTTCGGGACTCGGAGCTTGGTGAGGAATCCGGGTCTCGTCGTCGACCCGGAGCTTCTTTGGTGGCGGTCACATGGGCCACTTTCGGTGCAGAGGGAGCGGGCCCCCGCGGAGGTGGTACATCGTCGTGTCAGGGAGGAGGATGAGCACATCCGTCGCTACATGGCGGCGTTGGATGCCAGGTTCAACAATACCTGGCAGATTCTTCAGGAATCTCACCCGAGTTATGATCCCGTGATGGTTCCTTATCTTTGGGTGTCCACCACCCACGACTCAGGAACCGCTAGTCACTTAGATTATTCGATAGTATTCGATCTATATTAGTGATCTTATATTATAATATTCGAGATTATTAGTTAATATTTGATGATGCATTAACTGTATTAGTCATGGATTATTCGAGATGACATTATATGATGGATTATTCGAGATGATGTTATGATCCGGTGATGGTTCCATCTCTTTGGGTGTCCACTGCCACCAGTTTAGAAACCGCTAGTGAACCGAGTTCACCGTCCTTCACTTTAGACTCTAGGATATTTGATCCGTAGTAGTGATATTATATGATAAAATTCGACATGTATTAGTTATAATATTCGATGATGCATTAAATAGAATATTCTAGATGATGTATTAGTGATATTATATTCGAGTTCATTATAAATGTAGTACTGAAGTATTGGCTTGGGCATGACGCGACGTCAAAAGCACGGAAGCCAAGTTTTGTATCGTCTCGACACCATATGCATTTTATACGGTTTTCCCGATGAACAAACCCTAAAACACCTCCCGGAGGTGACGCGAACGTGTGTTTTCATGTTAGAACTCTATCAGATCTTGCATCAAGTATTGGCTTGGGCATGTCAACCGACCTGCAAAATATTTGGTCATTCAGAAGATGACCAAAAATTAACCTTGTTCCATGGGGGCCGTTGAGCGAAGGGCGCGTCGAGAAGGATGTTTTTCTACATCCTCGAAATGAACCCAATTTTTTTTGATAGACTAGTATCATCATGAAAACCATGCATGCCAAGTTTCATATTGTTTCGACACCATATGCATTTTATACGGTTTTTCCGATAAACAAACCCTAAAACAGCTCCTGGACATGACGCGACGTGCGTTTGGTATCAGAACTCTATCAAGTCTTGCATGAAGTATTGGCTTGGGCATGCCAACCCACCTGCAAAATATTAGGTCGTTCAGAAGATGATCAAAAATTGACCTTGTTCCACGGAGGCCATTCGGGTAGGAGCGAAGGGCGCGTCGAGAAGGACATTTTTTCGACATCCTCGAAATGAACCCAATTTTTTTGATAGACTAGTATCATCATGAAAAGCATGCATGCCAAGTTTCGTATCGTTTCGACGTCATATGCATTTTATACGGTTTTTTCAGTGAACAAACCATAAAACAGCTCCCGGACGTGACGCAACGTGCGTTTGGTGTCAGAACTCTATCAAATCTTGCATGAAGTATTGGATTGGGCATGCCAACCCATCTGCAAAATATTAGGTCGTTTAGAAGATGACCAAAAATTGACCTTGTTCCACAGGGCCGTTCGGGTAGGAGCGAAGGGCGCGTCGAGAAGGACATTTTTTCGACATCCTCGAAATGAACCCAATTTTTTTGATAGACGGGTATCATCATGAAAAGCATGCATGCCAAGTTTTGTATCGTTTTGATACCATATGCATTTTATACGGTTTTCCGATGAACAAACCCTAAAAAAGCTCCCGCACGTGACGCGACGTGCGTTTGGTGTCAGAACTCTATCAAATCTTGCATGAAATATTGGCTTGGGCATGCCAACCCACCTACAAAATATTAGGTCATTCAGAAGAGGACCAAAAATTGACCTTGTTCCACGGGGGCCGTTCGGGTAGGAGCGAAGGGCGCGTCGAGAAGGACATTTTCTTAACATCCTCGAAATGAACCCAATTTTTTGATAGACTAGTAACATCATGAAAAGCATGCATGTCAAGTTACGTGTTGTTTCGACACCATATGCATTTTATACGTTTTTCCGATGAACAAAACCTAAAACACCTCCCAAACATGACGTGACATGCTTTTGGTGTCAAAACTCTATCAAATCTTACACCAAGTATTGTCTTGGGCATTCCAACCCACCTGCAAAATATTAGGTCATTCAGAAGATGACCTAAAATTAACCTTGTTCCACAGGGGCCGTTCGGGTAGGAGCAAAGGGCGCGTCGAGAAGGATCTATTCTTTCGTGATCCTTGAAATAAACCCCAATTTTTTTATAGACTAGTACCATCATGAAAAACATGCATGCCAAGTTTCGTATCATTTCGACACCATATGCATTTTTTGCAAGCACATATCTTTATTTTCATCATTGATTTTTGATACATGAAAACACATCACCAAATTTTGACTAGAATAACAAGACCAAAGAAAACAAGAATCACAAGAAGACGTTTTAAAATAAATCCAACTTCCATAACTGCTCTCGTAAGTTGGATTAGTGTCTTATCGATGCATTCATTGTCGATCTGTGGAGGCTCGATCTTGCGTGCTTCTATCTTCTTCGAGTCTAAAGAAGTTGGCGTTGCTTCCTCACATTTACTTTCATCTCTAGCATCTATTGTAGCAACAAGTGCTCTAGTCTTATTTGTAGCCTCTATTGTATCTAAAAGTGCAATAACGTCTACTAATTTGCGTTCTATCAAAATATCGATGTATTCTTCTTCTCAATACAAAAGTCGCATCCATTCTACACAACAAAAAACTAAAGTTAGCACAACTAATCAAATCCGAGAGCACATACCTCGATGAACACCCATCCGGGATGTTCCGGTGTTTTAGACACGTGCCGCAAGACCTTCCTTGGACAGTCATCGCATTTAATGAGTGGCACCAGTGCGCCGACGAGCCTTTGTGCCATCACCGAGCCCGGCCTCCGACCGTTCGTGTATATGCGTTGTAGATCCGAACGGCGAGAGTAAGAGTCAGTTACTGCATGCGGCATTGCGGCCTTGCCGGGACCTCCCAGCCCGGTGCCCGGCCAGTCCTTGGCACGGCGTGGCCTCCGTGGAGCCGCCGCAGCCCTAGTCTGGCCGGATCCGTTCCGAAACAAATACCGGGAGCGCGAATCTGATGATCGTGGTTGGGTAGTGGTGGCTGTGTGTGGGGACCCCGACTCATAAGTCGAGATCACCGAATGCACATGTACAATGATCCCAGAGATCAATGCTCACTGAACACACAAAAGCTAAATAACAAGAGTCTTACATCCACACTTAATGTCTTACACAAATGGCGACCACGAAGGTCTTAGTCTTACATAGATAGGGCCACACGGCCAAACACTCAATCTAGAACAAGCAGTGGAAATCTTGGTTGAAAGCATGAACCCATGCCATCTGCCTCAACCTACAGGCATTCTGACTGGGAAGCGTCCTAGTTCGCATGTTCGTCTCCAACGAACTCTTCAACAAACTCCTGTTCTTCCTTGCCTAGCCAATTAAATAACCAGTGGCAAGCCAATGAGTACTTTGAATGTACTCGCAAGCAACCCAAGAGTGGAACGAGGTAATAATGTTGCATGATATAGCACTAACTAGGTAAATTTTTGCGGAAAGCTAATTTTGTATGCAAATGACATGATCAAGTAACTAGTGAGCATGCATCAACAACTAGAGGGTATTCATGCGAATAAATTGCAGACACCATCATAAGTATCAGTTGAACATCTCATGTTCATGCTAAGTCATCGGACTTAGTTCATTTCTCACGCTAAGTCGTCGGACTTAGCCCCTGTGACCTCTTGTCACCATCACATCCATACTCACGCCAAGTCTCACGAAAACAACGGACGTAGTCTAAGAAGGACCTCCAACTGTCCATGATCGCAGATGCTGCTATTCGAATAGTTTTACACTCTGCAGACGTTGCACACTTTACCCACAAGACTCGGGGAACTTCCGTGTCATCCACGACTCGCGGTATATAACATACCTGAGGTAAGCTCCCGAACAATGCCTTTCCCATGGTGATACTAAACAAAGAGTCCACTCTTTGGTGCCATCCCTCATGATATACATCACTCGTATAATCCATGAGGGCACGCAACGGTGTGCCCGGTGCCTGTAAAGCCAGCGCATGACCTTCCACTCAGGGACGACCCCGTCTCAAGAGTGACCACTTCACTCTTTCCACTAGTAATGCGGGATCCTTGCTAGCACCAACCATAGTAATCAACAAAGCCCCGTCCCATAAGGGGTATTGTGGTTGCGCATGTAATGTTGGGACGGTCAGCAGACCTTAGACC
The DNA here is from genome assembly GCA_022496015.1 of Hordeum marinum. Lineage (NCBI taxonomy): Eukaryota > Viridiplantae > Streptophyta > Magnoliopsida > Poales > Poaceae > Hordeum > Hordeum marinum. The sequence goes on along the minus strand of CM039672.1, from coordinate 268,301,189 downwards.
TCTCCATTTTTGAAAACACACACTCACTTGTTCCGGCACACCACTTCTTTCTCAAGTGGTCGCCCATCTCATCAACGTCTCCCTCGGGAATTAGTGGCACCCGACGGGGTTTTCGAAACTTTGTTGAAATCATCTCCCTCTCTACCATCTCTATGCATAAGTCTCATCCCATTTGCGGAGTAACTACTAGTAACCTAACTACTCCCACCCGCACAACCCTCATAAGGTGGTAGGGTCGTGCACGATGGAAGTGTCGAAGGAAAGATACCGAAGGCATCCCACCGAAGGGGAACACCACAACACATGATCAAATACGATGAAAGTAAAGTGCTATATGTCATGCAATGAAAAAGGTTTCTTGTCATGGTCAAAGGGTTGCTTGCCTGGCTCAACAAAGTCTCCGGAGTCTTCGAAGTCTTCGAGTCCAACTTCTTCGTCAACCACGCAATCTATCGTCGCGATAATAAACGATAATAATAAGCAAACACAAAAAATAGAGCACTCAATAAACTACCAAAAATGTCCACCTACTCTGATAAATACCTAAAGTCATACTAAAAATTTTCTACTAGGGTTTTGTGGTGAAAAAGATTTTGAGAGTAAAATAACAGATGCAAAAAGGTGCTTGTTAATAGGTTTTAAAATAAAACAGTGTATGAAAAGTTTTCAACAATTTTCACAAATTGCACTATTAAATTCCATGGAATATACAGAGAATTTAGGTGGAAAAATAAATGGAATTGGATTTCATTTGTGCACTGTGGAATTTTTGGAATCAAACAGAAAAAGAAGAAAAGGAAAAGCCACTGTGCCCTCGGGCCAGAACACAGCAGCCGACCGGCCCACAGGGGGAAACTGGCCCAGGCGCGGTGCCGCGCGTGACAGGTTTAGATTCAAACCTGCCCGCGGGCCCGACCTGTCAGCGAGAGAGACACAGGGCGAGGGGATGACAGGTGGGCCCCACCTTTCATCCCTCTCCTCGTGAAAGGGAGCAGGGGAGGCTCACCGGAGGCGCTACGGGCCGTGGCGGCCGGAATGGAGGGCACCGGCGGGCTCTTGGGGGTGTCACGCGTCGGAGGAGGGTCGCAAGGTCGCCGGGAAGGGAAAGGAGCGCCGGCAAGGAGGGAGCCCAACGGCGGCGACAAGGGTTTGGGTCAGGAGAGGCCTCCCGACCACGGGGGAGGGCTCTCTGGCTACAGGGAGCAAGCGGAGCGAAGGGATGAGCGAGGAGAGAGGAGCAGGGGCTCGGGGAGAGCCTTTTTATAGGCGGGCGCTGGCTCACCGCAGACGTGGTGCGCCGGTGAGCACGGGGCCGTCGCCACAGGCCACGGGGGAGGGGGAGAACGGGTCTGGGGGCTTCGTGGGGTCGGTCTAGGCTAGGGGAAAGGAAGGAGAGAGGCGGGGGCACGCGCGCGTGTGAGCTTTCCGGTTGGCCGAGCCGTGCGGCGCCGGGCACGCGTGCGGGGGTCGCCGGAGAGAGAGGGAGGAGGGGGCAACACTTTGGCATGTTGCGGATGTCGAGGGAACCTCGGGGGACAGCTCCCCCATCCCAAGGTTGTCGGGGGCGCTGGTTGGGTGGCAGCTACAGTGCGGATGCACACTGTAGCGCGCTCTGGAGCACGCGTTTGTCATGCCACGGCATGCCAACGGTGTCCCAAGCACGGTCATAGGTGTCTAGGGGGTAGAGGGGGAGTTAACAAAGGAGAAATGAGCATGGGATGCTCTAGGATAGCTTAGGAGATAAGAAAATGAGAAGAGGGAGAGAGAAAAGATAGCCCAGGGGTAAAAAGTGAGGGTTTTACCCACTTACCCATGGAGTTCTGGCTTGGGAGAGCTACTAGGGTTAGCTGGTAACTTGGAGGGACTGTGGTAAAAATATGAGGCCAAGGGTAAAAGGTTAAAAGGTGAAAATGGGGGTTTTACCAAATCACCAGAAGGTGTTTGATGACTTTTTGGGCAAGAAGATGGAGTTTGCTTGCCCTGAGATTTAACAGGATGATAATATAGGTAAAAGTAGGGAGGTCCACCAAGTTTGAGGAGATTTGAAGAAAGTTCACAATGCAACTTTGTGAAACCCTAGAAATCAACAAAATCAGATTCTTATAGATCCAATGATGCTAGGCTTTAACCCTTGATGCACCACTTAGTGTATCATCACTATTTGGTCATTAGAGCATGCCCACAAAGTTTGAGGCCAAGGGGAGACACTTCACAATGTAAAGTTGCCCAAATTTGATTATGGACAGGAATGGTTTTGGGATGGTTTGATGAAGCAAACCAACTTGGATTGAGATGAAACTTTGCAAGATCATCACCCATGACAGTTTTGTCTTGCTAGAAGTTTCCTGGAATTTATTGAGAATATTTCTTATAGAAACATACCAAAAGTTTGATCTGAACACAAAGGGTTTAGAGGGGTTTTTCCCATGATCTGATCATGCCCTTGTGTTGAAACTCATATATATGGAAAATATATGTCCAATGAGTTCTCTAAATTTTCTCAAATAATTTCAAGATATTTAGATAATTTTTCCCTAGGAAAAACCATTTCTGGCCTTAAGAAAAAGCCTTTAAATAAAATATGAAAATAATCTTTAAAAATAACATTTGGTGGTTTTGAGAAGTCATATATATAGTAGGTTTGAAATAAAGCCTTTGGGAAAGAAAGTCCCACCTGGTTTGAGGACTTGCAATGCAAACCTCATTTCAGGGGGGTTTGTAAACTCAAATTAAATAAATCATTTTTGGTTAAAACAAAAATTGATAAAAATAGTTTTGGATCCTATTCACATGGCATGATCATTGGGCAAGAAGTTTGGATCAAGGAAGATGATTATGGAGTGGAATAGAACCTAGTAGTGCCATAACATTCAATCAAGCAAGCAAGCAAACAACATAGCAAGCAAGCACAGACACATTTGAAAAAGTTTTAGTTGGCTCCAAATTTTATAAATCCAAACATAACAATGTGCTGCAAACACAGGGTGTGATAGACCTTCCCCCCTTACAAGAATCTCGTCCCCGAGATTCCTAGGCTAAGCGCTAAAAAGATAAGGAAACTCTGATCTTAGATAATCTTCACGCTCCCAGGTTGCTTCTGCTTCAGTGTGGTTGCTCGACTGGACCTTGAAGTATTTGATGGTGCGGCTTTGGGTGCAGTGCTCGGCTTCATCCAAGATGCGAACTGGCCTCTCACGATAAGTGAGATCTGGCTGAAGATTGATGGCTTGATGGTCGACGTCCTTGTAGAGATCAGGGCGGTTGGGAACTTGCAGACACTTCCCGAGCTGTGACACATGAAAGACGTTGTGCACATCTGATAGCTCGGAAGGTAACTCTAGCTGATAGCCAACTTATCCTTGCGTGGCGGTGATCTTGAAGGGGCCGATGTATCTTGGCGCGAGCTTTCCCTTGACGTGGAAGCGCTTGGTCCCCTTAAGAGGCGTGACCCGGAGGTAGACATGTTCTCCGACACAGAAGCTCACTTCTCGGCGATGGGAGTCGGCGTGGCTCTTCTGTCTTGACTTGGCGGCCTCCAGACGTTCTCGGACGAGTTGAACTTGCTCTTCAGCTTCGCGGAGGATATCCGGTCCAAAAATTAATCCTTCTCCGGTCTCTGACCAGTTGAGGGGAGTACGGCACTTGCGTCCATACAACACCTCAAACATATGCTAGACACAAGCTCGGAGCATGTCTTCGAGTATCTGATTTACTCGTTCCGTTTGTCCACCGGTCTGGGGGTGAAAAGCAGTGTTGAAGGAGAGCTTGGTTCCAATAGCTTCTTGAAACATCTTCCAGAATCTTGAGGCAAATTGGGTGCCTCGATCTGAACAATCTCTTTTGGAACTCCGTGAAGGCTCACGATCCGCTCAATGTAGAGGCTGGCTAACTTGTTACCGTCGTACGTGGTCTTGACGGGGATGAAGTGGGCTACCTTGGTTACGTGATCAACAATGACCCAAATGGAGTCATGTCCCTTGCTTGACCTCGGTAAACCGTTGATGAAATCCGTCCCAACTTTATCCCACTTCCATTCAGGCACTTTGAGGGGCTGCAGTAGCCCAGCGGGTCGCTGATGCTCAGCCTTGACTCTCTGGCATATGTCACACTTAGCCACAAACGTGCCTATTTCCCGCTTCATGCCATGCCACCAGAATCTTGCCTTGAGGTCTTGATACATCTTGGTTCCTCCAGGATGGATGGAGTAGGGAGTGTCATGAGCTTCTTGCAAGGTCAGGTTCTTGAGCTCTTCTTTGTTGGGTATGCAGATGTGATTCCCAAACCATACAACTCCTTGTTCATCCTCTGAGAATCCTGGGGCCTTTCCGGCCTTGATCTTCCTCTTGATGCCTTCAATGCTCTCGTGTCCCTTCTGGGCTTCTTTGATGTCATCCATCAAGGTAGGTTTTGCTTCAAGGTTGGCAAGGAATCCTGGTGCGACCAGTTCCAAGTCGAAGCTCTCAAGTTCTTCATACAGGGCGGGTAGCCTTTCCTTAATCATAGCATTCAAGGAACAAGCCTTTCTGCTTAAGGCGTCAGCCACCACGTTGGCCCTTCTGGGGTGGTATTGAACACTAAGGTCGTAATACTTGATCAACTCCAACCATCTTCGCTGCCTCATGTTCAACTCCCTTTGAGTGAAGATATACTTCAAACTCTTATGATCTGTGAATATCTCATGTCGCTTCCCCAGAATGTAATGCCGCCATGTCTTCAAGGCATGAACCACGGCTGCCAACTCGAGACCATGAGTTGTGTAGTTCTCTTCATGAGGACGTAGCTATCTGGATAAATATGCTACGACTCTGCCTTCTTGCATCAAAACACCTTCAAGTCCGGTTCTTGATGCATCACAATAAATCACGAACTCCTTGTGAATATCAGGGGTGGCCAAAACAGGGGTTGTGGTCAATCTCTTCTTGAGCTCCTGGAAACTTTCCTCGCATTTAGCGGTCCATTCGAACTTCTTGTCCTTCTTCAGGAGTTGGGTCATGGGTCGGGCAATGCTTGAGAACCCTTCCACGAACTTGCGGTAATATCCCGCGAGTCCGAGGAAGCTCTTGACTTCCTTCACGGTGGTTAGGGTCTGCCACTCAGTCACGGCTTCAATCTTGGCAGGATCCACTGATAATCCTTCCGCAGTCAATACATGACCCAAGAATCCAACTTCATGCAGCCAGAATTCACACTTGCTGAACTTGGCATAAAGTTGGTGCTCTTGAAGCTTTTCTAGTACCAATCTTAAGTGATCCTCATGTTCCTCTTCCGACTTGGAAAAGACGAGTATGTCATCAATGAAGACAACAACGAACTTGTCCAAGTACTCCATGTAGACTTTATTCATGAGGTACATGAAATAGGCAGGGGCATTAGTTAACCCGAATGACATGACTGTGTATTCATACAGGCCATACCGGGTTACAAATGCCGTCTTCGGGATGTCTTGGGGTCTGATCTTCAGCTGATAGTACCCAGACCCGAGGTCGATCTTGGAGAACACCTTGGCTCCGTTCAACTGATCAAATAGGTCTTCAATCTTGGGGAGTGGGTACTTGTTATTTATCGTGACCTCATTGAGAGAACGGTAATCGACACATAGTCTGATAGTTCCGTCCCTCTTTGACACAAATAGAACAGGCGATCCCCAAGGAGAGGCACTAGGGCGAATAAATCCTTTTCTAAGATGCTCTGCTAGTTGCTTCTTCAACTCCGCCAACTCTTCAGATCCCATCCTGTAGGCCTTCTTATAGATGGGCCTTGGTCCGGGCATAAGCTCAATGATGAACTCAATGTCGCGGTCAGGAGGCATTCCGGGCAGCTCATCAGGAAACACATCCGGGTATTCACATACCACTGGCACTTGATCCAACTCAACTCCCGATAGGCAGTTAGCCTGAGGGGCTTGAGTGGAGGCAGGGCTGGGGACATACTTGACTTCCACTCCTTGGCTATTGGTCATGGTGACAATCCTCTTGGCACAGTCTAACAAGCCTTGGTGCTTAGTCAACCAATTCATGCCAAGGATAACATCCAAGCCGGGTGAATCCAGAACTATAAGGTCTGCTAGGAAGTCTACCCCGTTGATGTTAATCTCGACTCCCTTACAACCTATCCCAGACTTCATCACTGATCCCAGGGTTTGTATCAACATACGGCTACCCAGGGGTGTAGGTTTCATGCCACTCTCTAGTGCAAACTTTTGGGTGACAAAAGAATGCGAAGCTCCACAATCAAACAATACTGTTGCTGGGGTTGAGTTAACGAGGAACGTACCTAGTATGACGTCGGGGTCTTCCTGGGCTTCCTCTGTGGTGACGTGATTCACACGACCCTTGCAATTGTTGGGCTGGTTACGGGGAGCTGGGTTCCTTGGCGGTGCTTCACGGGCTTGACCTTGAGCTAGCGCATTGGGGTGCGGTGCATCTGGCTTCTTATTGGGGCAAAGCTTAGAGATGTGTCCAGACTGACCACATCCAAAGCAAGTGGCTTGCTCAGGGTTGTTGTTGAAGTTTCTCCCATCATTGTTGTTATTGGGGTTGTTTTTGTAGGCTGGCCTGGGATTGGCATACTGCTGAGGCTGGTAGCTCAGACGAGGTGCAGGAGGTCTAGCCTGCCGCGGCTGATAAGTTGGCTTGGCTGGGGCTGGCTATCATGGGCGAGGCTTCTGGTTGCTTGAGCTTCCCTTGCTGGTCATCTTGCGCTTGCGAGTGTCGTCGATGGCATGATACTTGTCTTCCAGCATGAGGGCCTTGTTCACCAGGTCAAAGAAAGTGCGACGGTCGCAGATGATGAGCTGATATTGTAGGACTTGCTGAAGTCCTTCCATGAAGCGTTCCTTCTTGGCAGCCTCCGTACTGACATCTTCAGGTGCATACCTTGACAGCAGGTTGAACTTCTGCAGGTACTCCTTGACAGAGCCACTTCCTTGCTTCGGCACTCGGAATTCCCTCTTCTTAATAGCCATGATCCCAGAAGGAATATGGGCAGTGCAGAATCCTTCCTTGAAGTCATTCCACGTGATCACATGTTCTCCTTGCATGACTTTGAATCCATCCCACCAAGCTCGGGCGGTACCTCCGAGGCAGTGAGAGGCATAAAGCACCTTCTCACGATCCTCATTGCAGTTGACCAATGCAAGGAGGTCCTTGACGGTGCGGATCCAGTCATCAGCATCCAATGGTTCAACAGTCTCGGTGAAGGTCGGGGGCGAGTTCCTCATGAACTCAGACAGCGTGGAGCGGCCATTGCCGTTCCTACCTTGCGGCTGGTTGTTCACGAGAGCCTAAGCCATCTGCTGGATAGCAGCATTGTTGGCCTGGCGTTCCTCCCGGAGAACTTGGAGAAACTGAGCTATGGTCATGTTCTCCGGCAGAGGTGGTGGCAGGGGAATCTCACCTTGTGGCTGCTCCTGGTGTCCTCCAGCATGAGCAGCCCCACCAGCTCCCTGTTGTTGGCTCGAGTTGCCGGCTTCGGGGTTGGTGAAGGAGCTGTTGCGGGTAGCAGTCACCATCCTGTTTGGAGTAGCCAAGTCAAACAACTAGGGTCGACAAGAGGATAAGCAATAACGGCAAAGCGCACCTAAGGGGGTCAGTCAAGTGCAAGTGTGTTGAAACAAAGGTCAAAGACTAACAACATATATTAAGATAGACGATAGAGTCGCTTACATGTTGCCTAAGGCAAAAGCGCGGCTTGCATCGGAACACAAACAACAAACAAACAACATGCACACGTGGTTTCATATGAACCATTACACGGACTCGACTTTACATGAGGGATACATGACTGATCCTACCCTAGGGGTTCTCGGACTCAGGTGGTGGAGTGCTCGGTCTTGTAGTCACGCTCCTCTGGGTCTTCCTCCGGTTCATCATCTGAACGAGCGTTGTTCCCGGTCGAAGGGGTCAGGGAACGAGGAGGCCCATCCCGACGACGCTTTGCAGGCAGGTCGGTGAAGAGCTCACGGTACTCCTTTGCACTCATGCGATGACTATGCGTAGGTGCAACATTAGCTGGGGGTACTCCTCCTCGATAAGCGACAGCTGGTCGTCCCTCGGGGGCTCCATCCTTCTTGATCTTGTCTGGCTTCGTCTTGGCTTGCCGAAGTAGCTCCCGGGTGTGGTCAAGTTCCTCGCAGAGCTTCACGAACTCCTTCATCAAATTGTGAACCAGACTATTGGCGGAGAGGCTGAAGTAGGTCTGGAACCTGAGTGGTGCGCCATCTTCCTTGGTCGGAATCAGCGTCCAACTCTCGCCAAAGTCGTCCTTCCTAAAGGGAAGGTAGCGAGTAGTAGGCTCGTCAGCCATATCTGGAATGATGTCTCGAAGGTGTAGGAGTGCCTTGCGTGCAGCTGTCTCGACTGCGAGTATCATGGTCTCCATCCGTGGTCCTTCAAAGAACCAACTAGTCGGGGAGTCATTTGCCTTCACGACCACATCCACGTGGTACTCCTTCATGATGGTATCGATCCAGTGCTCGTGGTAGAGGAAAATGGGTGGTTGGCAAAACTAGCACTTCTCCAGGCTATCCCCAAGGAGTAAGGGAAAGTCGGATGTCAGGTAGGCTTCGAGTACAACAGCCATCTACAAGGTTTGAAAGGAGGAGACTCAGCAAAGTGTTGTGTGAAGCATAGGAGAGGTAAACAGTGCAGAATTCCTAAGTTCTAATGCTAGGTGTAGTTTTGAAAACGATTTTCATCCTAACTAACGTCCATGCTAGCTAAGGGCTTCCTACAGTCAGGATGGCTCTGATACCAGCTCTGTGGGGACCCCGACTCATAAGTCGAGATCACTGAATGCACGTGTACAGTGATCCCAAAGATCAATGCTCATTGAACACACAGAAGCTAAATAACAAGAGTCTTACATCCACACTTAATGTCTTACACAAATGGCGACCACGAAGGTCTTAGTCTTACATAGATAGGGCCACATGGCCAAACACTCAATCTAGAACAAGCAGTGGAAATCTTGGTCGAAAGCGTGAACCCATGCCATCTGCCTTAACCTACAGGCATTCTGACTGGGAAGCGTCCTAGTTCGCATGTTCGTCTCCAACGAACTCTTCAACAAACTCTTGTTCTTCCATGCCTGGCCAATTAAATAACCAGTGGCAAGCCAATGAGTACTTTGAATGTACTCGCAAGCAACCCAAGAGTGGAACGAGGTAATAATGTTGCATGATATAGCACTAAGTAGGTAAATTTTTGCAGAAAGCTAATTTTGTATGCAAATGACATGATCAAGTAACTAGTGAGCATGCATCAACAACTAGAGGGTATTCATGCGAATAAATTGCAGATACCATCATAAGTATCAGTTGAACATCTCATGTTCATGCTAAGTCATCAGACTTAGTTCATTTCTCACGCTAAGTCATCGGACTTAGCCCCTGTGACCTCTTGTCACCATCACATCCGTACTCACGCCAAGTCTCACGAAAACAACGGACGTAGTCTAAGAAGGACCTCCAACTGTCCATGATCGTGAACGCTGCTATTCGAATAGTTTTACACTCTGTAGAGGTTGCACACTTTACCCACAAGACTCGGGGAACTTCCGTGTCATCCACGACTCGCGGTATATAACATACCCGAGGTAAGCACCCGAACAATGCCTTTCCCATGGTGATACTAAACAAAGAGTCCACTCGTTGGTGCCATCCCTCATGATATACATCACTCGTATCATCCATGAGGGCACGCAACGGTGTGCCCGGTGCCTGTAAAGACAGCGCATGACCTTCCACTCAGGGACGACCCCGTCTCAAGAGTGACCACTTCACTCTTGCCACTAGTAATGTGGGCTCCTTGCTAGCACCAACCATAGTAATCAACAAAGCCCCGTCCCATAAGGGGTATTGTGGTTGCGCATGTAATGTTGGGACGGTCAGCAGACCTTAGAACTCTCCGTTTTCGAAAACACACACTCACTTGTTCCGGCACACCACTTCTTTCTCAAGTGGTCGCCCATCTCATCAACGTCTCCCTCGGGCATTAGTGGCACCCGACGGGGTTTTCGAAAGTTCTTTGAAATTGTCTCCCTCTTTTCCATCTCTATGCATAAGTCCCATCCCATTTGCGAAGCAACTACTAGTAACCTAACTACTCCCACCCGCACAAACCCTCATAAGGTGGTAGGGTCGTGCATGATACAAGTTTCGAAGGAAAGACATCGGAGGCATCCCACCGACGGGAACACCACAACACATGATCAAATACGATGAAAGTAAAGTGCTATATGTCATGCAATGAAAAAGGTTTCTTGTCGTGGTCAAAGGGCTGCTTGCCTGGCTCAACAAAGTCTCCGGGGTCTTCGAAGTCTTCGAGTCCAACTTCTTCGTCAACCGTGCAATCTATCGTCGCGAGAATAAATGATAATAATAAGCAAACACACAAAACAGAGCACTCAATAAACTACCAAAAATGTCCACCTACTTTGATAAATACCTAAAGTCATACTAAAAAAATTTCTACTAGGGTTTTGTGGTGAAAAAGATTTTTAAAGTAAAATAACAGAGGCAAAAAGGTGCGTGTTAATAGGTTTTAAAATAAAATAGTGTATGAAAAGTTTTCAACAATTTTCACAAATGGCACTATTAAATTCCATGGAATATACAGAGAATTTAGGTGGAAAAAGAAATGGAATTGGATTTCATTTGTGCACTGTGGAATTTTTGGAATCAAACAGAAAAAAAGAAAAGGAAAAGCCACTCTGCCCTCGGGCCAGAACATAGCAGCCGACCGGCCCATAGGGGGAAACCGGCCCAGGCGCGGTGCCGCGCGCGGCAGGTTTAGATTCAAACCTGCCGGCGAGCCCGGCCTGTTAGCGAGAGAGAAACAGGGCAAGGGGATGACAGGTAGGCCCCACCTGTCATCCCTCTCCTCGCGACAGGGAGCAGGGGAGGCTCACCGGAGGCGCTACGGGCCGCGGCGACCAGAATGGAGGGCACCGGCGGGCTCTTGGGGGTGTCGCGCGTCGGAGGAGGGTCGCGTGGTCGCCGGGGAGGGAGAGGAGCGCCGGCGAGGAGGGAGACCAACAGCGGCGGCGACGGTTTGGGTCAGGAGAGGCCTCCCGACCATGGGGGAGGGCCCTCTGGCTATGGGGAGGAAGCGGAGGGAAGGGATGAGCGAGAAGAGAGGGCCAGGGGCTCGGGGAGAGCCTTTTTATAGGTGGGCGCTGGCTCACCGCGGACGTGGCGCGCCGGTGAGCACGGGGCCATCGCCACAGGCCACAGGAGAGGGGGAGAACGAGTCTGGGGCCTTCCTGTGGTCGGTCTAGGCTAGGGGAAAGGGAGGAGAGAGACAGGGGCGCGCGTGTAAGCTTTCCGGTTGGCCGAGCCGTGCGGTGCCGGGCATGCGTGCGGGGCTCGCCGGAGAGAGAGGGAGGAGGAGGGCAACACTTTGGCGTGTTGCGGACATCGAGGGAACCTCGGGGGACAGCTCCTCCCATCCCAAGGCTGTCGGGGCGCTGGTTGGGTGGCAGCTACAGTGCGGATGCGCACTGTAGCGCGCTCTGGAGCACGTGTTTGGCATGCCATGGCATGCCAAAGGTGTCCCAGGTGCGGCCATAGGTGTCTAGGGGTTAGAGGCGGAGCTAACAAAGGAAAAATGACCATGGGATGCTCTGGGATAGCTTAGGAGATAAGAAAATGAGAAGAGGGAGAGAGAAAAGATGTTGTCCAGGAGTAAAAAGTGAGGGTTTTACCCACTTACCTATGGAGTTCTGGCTTGGGAGAGCTACTAGGGTTAGCTGGTAACTTGGAGGGACTATGGTAAAAAGATGAGGGCAAGGGTAAAAGGTTAAAAGGTGAAAATGGGGGTTTTACCAAATCACCAGATGGTGTTTGATGAGTTTTTGGGCAAGAAGATGGATTTTCTTTGCCCTGAGATTTAACAGGATGATAATATAGGTAAAAGTAGGGAGGTCCACCAAGTTTGAGGAGATTTGAAGAAAGTTCACAATGCAACTTTGTGAAACCCTAGAAATCAACAGAATCATATTCTTATAGATCCAATGGTGCTAGGCTTTAACCCTTGATGCACCACTTAGTGTATCATCACTATTTAGTCATTAGAGCATGCCCACAAAGTTTGAGGCCAAGGGGAGACACTTCACTATGTAAAGTTGCCCAAATTTGATTCTGGACAGGAATGGTTTTGGGATGGTTTGATGAAGGAAACCAACTTGGATTGAGATGAAACTTTGCAAGATCATCACCCATGACAGTGTTGTATTGCTAGAATTTTCCTGGAATTTATTGAGAATATTTGTTATAGAAACATTCCAAAAGTTTGATGTGAACAGAAAGGGTTTAGAGGGGTTTTGCCCATGATCTGATCATGCCCTTGTGTTGAAACTCATATATATGGAAAATATATGTCCAATGAGTTCTCTAAATGTTCTCAAATAAATTCAAGTCATTTAGATAATTTTTCCCTAGGAAAAACCATTTCTGGCCTTAATAAAAAGCCTTTAAATAAAATATGAAAATAATCTTTAAAAATAACATTTGGTGGTTTTGAGAAGTCATATATATACTAGGTTTGAAGTAAAGCCTTTGGGAAAGAAAGTCCCACCTGGTTTTGAGGACTTGCAATGCAAACCTCATTTCAGGGGTTTTAGTAAACTCAAATTAAATAAATCATTTTTGGTTAAAACAAAATTTGATAAAAATAGTTTTGGATACTATTCACATGGCATGATCATTGGACAAGAAGTTTGGATCAAGGAAGATGATTATGGAGTGGAATATAACCTAGTAGTGCTATAACATTCAATCAAGCAAGCAAGCAAACATCATAGCAAGCAAGCACAGACACATTTGAAAAAGTTTTAGTTGGCTCCAAATTTTATAAATCCAAACGTAACAATGTGCTGCAAACACAGGGTGTGACACTGTGTCAAGGGTTGGGGGAGCGCGTGGTCGAGCTTCGCATCGGCAACGGCAGCAGCAGCGGGAGACAAGAGTTGTGGGGGTGCGGCTGGAGCGAGGGGCGTGTGTGTAGAAAAAGAGGGTTGCGGGGGAGCAGTGTGCGGCTGGAGGGGGCGAGGGCAGGTGCCACGCGGACATGGGCGCCACGCGCCGTCCACGTGGACTTGGGCGGGCGCCATGCGGCGTCCACACGAACTTGGGTAGGCGGCAGGCGGCACGCACGGTGCAACTAGTGCGGTGCGTGGGCCGACCCTTTAGGAGCTCTTTTTTGGGTTGGCGCAAAAGCCCGTGGTTAGGTGACCCGTTACAACTTTTTGGCTGGCGCAAAAACCCGTGGTTAGGCCGACCCGTTATGTTTTTTGGGTTGGCGCAAAAGCCCGTGGTGTTTCGCGCCAAAACGAAATATAAAAGATGATTAAAATATAATAATATTTTTTTTTCAAATATAGAGGGCGGCACGGGCATTACATAATTTCGAAAACGAAATAACATTCGAATTTAAAAATATTACATTTATATTAAAAAAGACTACATTTTAATCGCTTAGATAAACGATGTCGGCGGGGCCACCGGTGCCCGATGGTCCGACGCCGTCGTCGTCATCGTCGTCGCTGAAGTCCTAGTCGTCGTCCGTCGCTGCCGCAACCGCCTCCTTCGCAGATGCGCGGAGAACCGCTTGCAGCCCAGGTATGTACGTCGGGTCGCCTTCCTGTCGGAGGCACCTCCACCTCCGGTGGGAGCTCATCCTCCGGCGGTGGAGCGAAGCGGGGCAGCGGAGGAGCGACAACGCCGGCGTCTGTTGGAGGAGCCAACGGGCACGTAGTCATTGCCCATCCCGGGGCCAGTAAGGTCGGGGGTGATACCGCGCTCGACAAGCCGGAACGCGCCGACCACGGCGTCGAAGGTCTTGCCCCGCCAAAACCTTCGCCGGTTCTTGATGTTGTGTCGGCCTTCAACATTGCAACCGACGGAGAAGTCTCCGCCGGTTACAGTGGCGAGGCCTTCCCGATTGATATGGTACCCCTTCGGCAGTTTCGCCGACTGCGGGACGAGGAGGCAGAACCGGTGCGGATCGGCGGCCTGCTCCTTCGTCAAGCTTGCCGGCTAGGAACTCGTCGGAACCGGGACGTCGCCTTTGGAGTCGGAGCTCGATATGGCGCTGACGGTGTAGGGAGAGGGAAGAGAAGAAAGCGGAGGAGTCGGGTGGAGTGGGGCGGCAGTTCTGCCGGGGGCCATGGCTTTTATAACCGGCCAGGGCCGGGAGGCCTTGTAAATGTGAGCGGGTGGGAGGCGAGAAGGCGCGGTCGACGAGGCGGGATGGCGCGGCAGGCGAGGAGAACATACGGAGGGCAAGGCAGGAAGACACGATAGCCGAGCGGGCGACTGTGCAGGCGATGAGACGACGAGGCAGCAGGCGAAGCAGGATGGCACGACAGACGATGCGGGATGGCGCGGTAGATGATGCGGGATGGCGCGCCAGTCGAGGGGAAGGCACGGAGAGCAAGGCGGGAAGACGCGGTAGCCGAGCGGGTGGCGGTGCACGCGATGAGACGACGCGGCGGCAGGCGAAGCGGGATGGCGCGACAGTCGAGGGGAAGGCACGGAGGGCGAGGCAGGAAGACGCGGCAGCCGAGCGCGCGGCGGTGCAGGCGATGATACGTTGCGGCGGCAGGCGAAGCGGGATGGCGCGGCAGTCGAAGGGAAGACGCGGCGGTGCAGGTGAGGGGAAGTCGCGGCGGTGTAGGCGAAGCGGGATGTTCCGTTGACTGGGGCAGGTCTTTTATTACTCATGGGCCCACGTCAGCCGTTTGGTTCACGCGGATCGGCTCGCGCCCGTCGGCTCGGAATTCGTGGGAGTGTGGAATAGTGTTTTTTCAATAAGACGATCCTGACCCTAATAATGAAGAGGTATCAAGCAATTTCAGTCGTTGATGTTTTAATGGGGTGTAGCGAAGCAGAAGTGTCGTCAAGAAGCTCGCACAGGAGGGGCTTCGCGCATATGGATTTTCAGGTAGAGCATCTGTCATGTATTTTGGCTTTGCGTTCTGTCTTCGTCTATAGATTTTTCACTATCATTTTCCGTTGTTCTTTCGGCTGAGCAGCGGGGACACGGATGGAAGGATCCCTACGACGTCGACGAGGTACACGCTGAAGAAGCTCGGCCTGCCCATCAAGGAGGACTAATCGCCATGGTTCGCTCACAAGCAGGTAATGTTTTAATTAATTGGATAACTGAACAACAACAATCCCAACAATCAATAGCTTCCAATTGGTTGCTGATTATTTTTACGAGATCCTATGTCACTATCTCACGCGTTAAATTGTCTGTGTTTGCGTTTGTTGGTTGCAGGTAGGTGGATGGAGCGTGGTGTATGATGGCCTGACATTTTTCACGGTGAGAGGAACCGGGCACATGGTGCCATCTTCGTTGCCCGAGCAGGCGCTGGAGCTCTTCAAGCACTTCCTCGCCAACCAAAACCTCCCCTCCAAGCCCTTCTACACCTGACCAATTTGCTGAATAAGACCTGGATCGACATGGTTGATTTCACGGCTGTGTTACTAGCCAGCTCTGCTCTGCTCTCTACGCGGCCTCTAGTTTCTAATCGAGCAGGCCTAGCATGGACTTGATTTTAAAAACACAACTTGTGGATTTTGTTGCCAAGATCAGAGGATGGATGGATGGTGTTTACTTGCATCGATTCAGACATCCGAAACCGAGATTAATAACACCACCCACCATTGTAAGTTTCTAACCATTCATCCCAACGTGCTTGGGACAGCGGCTAGGATATGTAGGATCGTGCAGTACAGGTGATTCTGCATCCACGATGCCATCGGCCAGAACCATGTCATGCGGCGTCTTACCCGCCAAGGGGGAGGCAAAAGAACAGCCGAAAAGCTCCACGTGCGGCAGCATGCCATTCGCCGCCCCGCCATGGCGTCCCCATGCATGCACCAGCAGCACCCCGCCAATCGCTTTTCTCCTTGGTCCGGGCGACGACGGCAGAGGCACGCAGAGAACCGGGGATTGTGAAAACGAACACGATGCCATGTGAAACGAAACGGACGGAATCATGATTTGAGTTGCACAAATATGTACGAGGCGAGCGGAGGAGGAGAGAGACGAGCGGGGGAGTGTTGAATGAGCCCCTGTTCCGGGTGTTCCCCTTCTCCCGTGCAATCATGCTTCTGGTCGCTGATCGGCCTGCCTCTGCCTGCCGCATTTGGGATCCGGCCAGCAGGTCAGATGCACGGGTGCAGTCGTCTCACATGCCTACATTAAGCCATGCTGGGAAAATCAACGGTCCAGACTCAAGACAGATCACCAATGATGCAAGTATGTACAGTACTATGTATTGCCGCGAGGCGGCTGTGGCCTGTGGGGGGCAACTTGCTGCCTCGCATGCCGTCGGTAAAAGAAACTGCAACACCTCGTACGACAATATCAATCTCTACTCCTAATATCTTAGTTGGTAATCTGCTCTCACTCCGGTCAATCTTTTCCTACTGGTTTTTCGTTCCATCAATATATTTAAACCGGATTTTAGTCCACAATCTTTCTAGACTGATTCTATTTACCAGTAAGAACAATAAGATCATAACTGCCAATCAGATCAATTTTCCGTATATTTGGTAATTTTTGTATGGAAAGGAATAAATTTTTGTAATTTTTATATGGAAAGAAATAAACCACAATCAATCTTTAATCAATTTCCAGTATTTTCGGTAACTTTTATATGGAAAGAAATTAATCACAATCAATTTTTAATCAATTTTTGATATATCTGGTAACTTTTTTATGTAAAAGAATGAATCACAATCAATCTTTAATCAATTTCCAGTATTTTTGATAACTTTTATATGGAAAAGAATGAATCACAATCAATAAAAAAAGACAGTCCGGTGCATGTAGTTCCCGCTTGCACAGGGTCCGGGGATCTTTAATCGATTTTTAATATACTTGGTAACTTTTATATGGAAAGGAATAAATCACACTCAATCTTTAATCAATTTTTGATATATTAGGTAACTTTTATATGGAAAGGAATGAATCACAATCAATCTATATTCCTAAAAGAAGAGTCCGCACGTCGTTCCTTGGTACTCCCCTGTAGCGACACGACCTGGAAAGGTTAAGCCTCTGTGTGTTCTGTGTCATCCTTTTATCAGTATGCTGGCACGCATAGTACATCAATGTATATATCAAAGTGCAATCACATGTAATTAATGTAAAACTGATATATACCTTAAAATCTCAACGGAAACAGTCAATGGGAGTGGAGTCCCAATAACATCAACGGCAGGTTAAGTGTAGACCGTAACCCTGAATCGTACTCTTACCCGTCGTAGAGCTTATCTGCAACATAAGACGTTGCAGCCGTGTAGGTCAGTACATTGAATGTACCGGCAAGATCACCATAGTAGAGCAGAAGATAAAAACTATTCTATATGCGGTAAGCCTTTGTGGCTCTGTGTCTGAGTTTTTGCATAAAAGCTGGTTTTATTTCTTTTCCTACAACAAATGAATAACAGGAATTTTCACTACAGAGTTACCTAACATGACATGGTTCTGCCAACCGATGTCTTAATGCCCACAAATATCATAAGTTGCCCACAATTAATTATCAGTCCAGTGTTGAGAGTTCAGATATAGATCCAAGTCCAGAGGCTCAAATTTTCCATAACCGGGGACACGGCTAATCGATTAGGTTTTAACTCTACAGAGTGTTGTGTACTTTACCCACAAGATTCGTTCCCTCCTAGTAAGTCCTCGCACTGCCGGGTGTTTGAGAACAGGATGAACGAAACATGGTCTTTTAGAATGTTTCCCTGACTACTGTCAGTGCCCATCCATTCCTAACGTCGACTACATCTCGTAGCACTGCCCAGCCAGAGTCACAACAAAGATCAACCAAGCCAGAGCCCATAATGACTTGTGGCTACACAGGTAAGCTTCCGGGCATGAAGTATTCATCCGTCTCTTTGAGTCTGGGTGAAGCTTTCCGCAAGATGTCATGGCGCTTCTCCATGCATCCCGGCCATCCACTGGTTACTCCAGGGATGCCCAATCAACCATCCTTCACCCAGTAGTGTGTATTGAAAACTTGTTTCTCAAGTCTCGAAGTCTTGAGGTCTTGAAGATGCAGGACTTGAAGATGCCTTCATGAAGTTGTCGTCCTGACGTAGAGTCCTCCTTCTCACACCACTCACGAACACTCATACCAGACCCCGTCTAGTTTAGCATAGCATTAAAATAACTAACGTTCTCGGGGCTTTAGTAACAAGTGGTGGTTTCCTACCTCATGCATTCTACTCAACCACAAGAATTTTCAATAACACTGCTGGAGGGATTTGTTGAATGATATCACTGCATGCAATAAAACATAGGTATGAACAAAATGGTCAAAGTGAACTTGCATGTACTGTTGATGAAGAAATATCGCTCTCGGAAATAACTTGATAGACTATTCTCACTCTCCGATGAAACTCTATAATAAACAAACATTGCATTCATATAACAAATCATACTAACAATCAATTCTACAATCAAAAGTAACACCAAACCAAAAACAACAAGGGTGTGATGAAGGAAATACTTCATCAAATCAACAAATAGTTGGTTTTCTCTACAAGTAAATCCTATTTTCAAAAGTAAAACACAAAAACAAAGTAAGATATAACAAAATTATTTTAGTAAATATTTTACTAGCAAAAAGAATTACTTTTGAAGAACAACTAAGAAAACAATACTCTAAATAACCTAAGTTTTTGCCTAACAAACTTAACAACAAGTAAAACAAATGAAATAAGAAAATAAGAAAAACAAATTATAAAGGAACTAAGTTAACAGAAAGTAAAACTTATAAAACAATTTATAAAAATATTTTTAAATAAGAAGTCAAACTAGCAATGAAATCAATTTGCCAGTTACTATGAAACTAGAATTGATTTCATGTTAAGATATAATAGATAATAATAAAAATTGGTTGAAGTACTACTGCTAACAGAAAACAAAGTAAAACTTGTCAAGTAATATAAAAGAAAATAAATTGAAACAATTTAAAACAAAAGAACTAGAATTAAACCTAACAAGAACTAAAACAGAATCTGTTTTGTTAAAAATATTAATTTAAATTATTCTAAAATTCCCAAATAGAGCAGGATGATAAACCTAACTAATACAAAACAGTGGCAAAAAGAATCACTCAAAAATAAGTATTAAACTCAAGTTATTCAAGTTTTAGTGATTTCATCAAATTTAACAAAATTCAAATTTAAAAGTTCAAATTTGAAAACTAAGTCTACAAACAGAAACTACATGAAATTTGTGACATGTTACAAAAAGAATCAATCAAAAACTCTAAATATTTTGAAAGATATATCAAAAATAAAACAGAAATCATTCTGTTTTCTAAAACAGAAACAAAAAAAGAAAATATTTAGCTAACGGACAGGGGCTACGTGGCGGCTTCCTATTGGTCGAAAGAGCGCGCGTGCGGGTGTTTGTGGGAGGACGACCGAAGCTTAAAAGAAAACGGTTCGGCCTTTAATCCTTCTAATCTAAACTGTTGACCCTAGATCTGACGGCTACGGGAGGGCGCGGGGCTTACAGAGGTGGAGGTCGAGGTTTCCGGCGAGGTCGACGGCGGCCGGAGGTCGGAGGTGGTCGGAGATGGTGGTGTGGTGGTCGGGGGCGGCGTCCTAAGTGGTCAGGTGACGGCAGCGAAGCTCCGGCGTCGAATGGTGGCGTCGGACGGAGCTGGGGACGACGGAGGCGACGACCTCGTGCTCGGAGGGCTTCGGTCGATGGTCGAACTCCGGCGAGGTGGAGCGGTAGCGTTTGCATGCGAGGGCAGGGGCGTTCGGGGGTGGAACGGAGTGCGGAGAGGCGGGGCTACTTATAGGCGCGGTGCGGGGTCGGGAAGGGAGAGAGGAGCGAGATCCGGGGAGGTGGGATCTCCGGCGAGGTCGGAGGCGAGGGGAAGGGGATGAGTGCGGGGATAGCGCGGTCGGACGGTGGGTCCTGCGTGTTAGTGAGAGTGGGGGCGGGATCAGCGGCGTTGGTGACCGATCCGGAGGGATCTCGGGGTTTAAAGGTTGTGGGCCGGACGGTTTTCTATTAAAACGTTTAAATTCGTTTCCTTTTCTATTTTCTAGGGCATTTAAAACTCTTTAAGGCATTCAAAACATTTCCAACAATAGGATATATATATATATATATCAATTTGATCAGGGGAATAAATGCCATTTAATGAACATTTTTTCACTATCAAAATGAATACTTTTAAAAAAAATATTTTCAGAAAATGCCTAATTGATTTTAAATTCTTTTTGCAAATAATTTTCAAATAACCCCCTGGGTTTTATGGTTCAAATACTTCACAAAATAACCCCTGGTGTGGAGCGTCATATTACTCCTCTCAAATTTTTGGTCAAGGGTTTTTGAATTCATTTCAAACTTCAAATTGGAAATTCAAATATGAAAGGAACTCCATATCAGAAATTTTTCAGATGGTTTCAAATCCACTCTTCAAATCTTTTTATATTGAAGAAGTCATGTCATCTTATCTCACTGATTTGAAATGTAAGAATTTGAATTGGAAATCAAACACAAAGGGAAAGTCATTTTATTCCCTCTCATTCAAAAGTTTTCAAAAAGATTCAAATTTTCACTCAATTTCAATCACTCAATCAAACAAACAATCATTCTAATATTTATTATAACATTCCAAGATTTGGAATGTTACAAACCTACCACACTTAAAATGAATCTCGTCCTCGAGATTCGAAAGGGCTAGAAAGAATAGGTTAGGGTTTGGGGGTCCCCTAGAAAAATCCACTAACCTGGAAGGTGTGGGGTCTACCACACTTAAAATGAGAGTTATTGGTCCCTCAAAAGTCATGACAGTCCTGTGAGTGCATCTGTCTCTTCACATACTTCACGATAGCTCCTTCGGTGATGCTCTTCCGTTTGAATCAAAATCTTGTGTTCTCATAACAAAAGGTATTTCCTCCGATACTGGGTCTTCTTAACTAACAGGTCTCGTGATCATTCTAAATAACTTATCGAAGATCTCATGGTGGTCTACCATTAGTGGTTATCCTGCAGTGAAAATGGGTCTTGGCTTCATTCCTCACCGTAAAAATTCCTACGTGTGACAACAACTGTCATGTACAAGGGGTTTTCTTCATACCATTCTAGGGCTTAAACAAAAAGCTTCAAAGAGCGTTGTCTCTTTACTATGGGTAAGTCACTCAGATTTACCATTCCGAATAGCAATAGAAATGATAAGAGTAAGTCGTCATGGTGATCAATCCATGCCGCACTGAAATCATTACCTTGTATAAGGTTTAGTGAATCTCGTATTCTAACACTTGGGCTTCCTCACAAGCATTGCAGAAATTTCTCTTGTCAACGAACGAAGTTCGGATAAATCCATTGATTCTGCAAGCTGAGCAAAAACATCTATCGTTTCTTCACATCTCTCAGGCTTTCGGATACGCCTAAGGAAACGTTTGTTGATCCAATCACAACTGCTTGCTTCATGATCTTTGTGCAACCTCTATGAAACTATGATATCCATCCTTGATACACGTTCTATCCTTTGAATATGTTTTCCTTTCCATAGGTCTGTTTACCAATAACAGTTTTGGTTCACCATATTCAAAATCCAAGGTATACTATTTCAGGTGTTGTCATCCACATAGCTGGATACGTTCCCACATTCTCTTCACCTGTATTCACTTATCCAAACTCCTTAACAAGAATGGTACTTTCTTTATTCATGGGTCCCTATGGTTACTACCTCACTTAAAAGGAAATGCACATATGCCTGCCTAGACCATATTTTCTCATATCCTTGAAAATGGTTAGAGATCTTTGTTCATAGAGTACAACTCATATAATTCAACATGACATCATAAATTCCATTGACTCATGAATTTATTACAAACTCTGAGAATTTCGTTACAAAATAATCTCATGAAAACAAGAGTGCTTCATGATACAGTTATTGCCATCTTAACTACTCCATTCTAGCTTTCTTCTCATATTCAATCCTTTGTTACATCCTCAATCACTTCTTAAAACTCCTAAAAGTACTTTATTACAAATGTTGCCATCCACATAGTTTGGCATGGTCCAGCATCACTCCCAACTTTATTCATTTATCCCTCCTTGGAGATATTTTAGTACCACTGGAACTTTGCGATGTGCTCCTTGAAATCATCCATATTTTGCTTGATCAGGGTGGACATGAGCTTCATTTCCATCATCTCCGTATGCACCTCATGCAGGTATCCCTGAGTATGACGGAGTCTTGCTTCAACTATTTCTCCAATCCGACGTATGGCTTCCATGGCAGCATCACGAACAGCGTCAAAGAAAGTTGCTCGTGGTACACGAGATATGTAAAAGTATTGTCCCATAGTCTTTGGGCAAACTCCTTTCACACGGTGGAGGTGTACCTCCACATACCAGAGTTCCACTCCATTTTCCATGAATGGGTAGCCTTTGTAGACTCCATCTCCTTCAAGATGGATGTGCTTCGTCATATCCTTCAGGATCCTTGGGTAATCATGTTCACTAGTCAGGGTCATGGTCGTCTCCGGGCCTTTGAGGAAAGACTCATAAAGGGTGGTCATCTGCAGGTGTCAGAAAAGGGTACTTAAAAGTAGCATATGTTTCTTCTTGGGTAAGCATCCATATCATCCAAACCAAGCTTCTAATTTCACTTCCCATCATCTTAGAGAGTATTGTCATCCGTAAAACAAATTGGGTTATCCATTTACCATATTCTATTATATCCTTGTACTTTAGCAAAAATCCTAGTTTATGCATCCACAACTCATTTTCATCCATGTTTTGAATCCATACTTCTACCTCCAGATGGGTCATTGGTCCAGAGAATTCAAGACTAGATTCATTCACCATCGATTGGGTTCAAGGGGTTTTGGGGATGAGATGGCTAAGAGAGAGAGACAGTGAGAAGGCATACAAACAACTCAAAGACACAAAACATCAAACTCAAGTCCACACATTGGTAAAGTTCAATCAAACTATAGTATCGCCACCCACATAAGGTTGGTATGGTCGATCACTCAAATCGTAAAAACGTTTATCCTTATTCTCTCATGGTGGGGCTACTACTAAGCTAGTCTATATCATGTCTTCGTCTTCAGTGGGCTTCTTCTGGTCATGCTTGATATTGTCAAGTTCTTCCACCAGATGTTCCCTGTTGATGCGGAGTTTCCGGTGTCGTCCCTGTAGTTCCAGGAGTTGGTTCTTGAGCTTCTGAATTTCAACGTCTCTAGCATGAGCCAGGGCCTGACTATTCTTCAAGTCTTGACGAAGCTTCTGAATCTTGGGATCATGTTTCTTCAGATTGACTACCTTCGGCTTCTCGTTCTTGAGGCTCTCACGAAGTGCTTCGTTCTCAAATAACTCCGAGAGAAGGTCCATTTGAAGGTTCTTGATGTAGTGCTCCAGTTCTTGATTGTACACAAGTACGGGTGAAAACTTCATCTTCTGTTCGTCGGTCAGGTCGATGAGTGCTCCATCAGGCTTCTGCCATCCAAGCCTTCCAAAGTAGTGGTTGCACAACTCAACACGATGACGGTAGCTCAAACGTGTGATGGCATCATGGACAGCAGTGTTCATGCCCATCTCACATTCATGGCTCAATGTGCCATAGTTGATGTCTTCAGTCTTGGGGTCTTCTTCACGTCCAAAAACTTTAGTTTTAATGCCCCAGAATCCAGACTTCCTCTTAGTCACCTTGATCTCAGGTATCGGCAGCTTCACCATCTGCACTAGCTCCATGAGGAATGAGCCTCCGAGAACATCTTCGTAGTCCTCTCTTTTGTTCAGGGTGTAGTTCTCCATCTATAGTTTGAAATAGGGAGGTTTCAGTAAAAGAATTTTAGAAGTTACGACAGTAGTGAAAACAAAAGTTGTTCCTATCAAGGTCTTCCTATTTCTAATCCATTTCCTAGGGTCACGTCCTACAGTCAACATGTGCTCTGATACCATTTCTGTAGCGACCCGACCTGGAAAGGTCAAGTCTCTGTATATTCTGTGCCATCCCTGGATCAGTATGCTGGCACACACAGTACATCAATGTATATATCAAAGTGCAATCACATGTAATTAACGTAAAACTGATATATACCTTAAAATCTCAGCAGAAACAGTCAACGGGAGTGGAGTCCCAATAACACCAACGGCAGGTTGAGTGTAGACCGTAACCCTGAATCGTACTCTTACCCGTCGTAGAGCTTATCTGCAACATAAGACATTGCAGCCGTGTAGGTCAGTACATTGAATGTACCGGCAAGATCACCATAGTAGAGCAGAAGATAAAAACTATTCTATATGCAGTAAGGCTTTGTGGCTCTGTGTCTGATTTTTTGCATAAAAACTGGTTTTATTTCTTTTCCTACAACAAAGGAATAATAGGAATTTTCACTACAAAGTTACCTAACATGACATGGTTCCGCCAACCGATGTCTTAATGCCCACAAGTATCATAAGTTGCCCACAATTAATTATCAGTCAAGTGTTGAGAGTTCAGAGATAGATCCAAGTCCAGAGGCTCAAATTGTCCGTAACCGGGGACACGGCTAATCGATTAGGTTTTAACTCTATAGAGTGTTGTGTACTTTACCCACAAGATTCGTTCCCTCCTAGTAAGTCCTCGCACTGCCGGGTGTTTGAGAACGGGATGAACGAAACATGGTCTTTCAGAGTGTTTCCCTGACTACTGTCAGTGCCCATCCATTCCTAACATCGACTACATATCGTAGCACTGCCCAGCCAGAGTCACAACAAAGATCAACCAAGCCAGAGCCCATAATGACTTGTGGCTACACAGGTAAGCTTCCGGGCATGAAGTATTCATCTGTCTCTTTGAGTCTGGGTGAAGCTTTCCGCAAGATGTCATGGCGCTTCTCCATGCATCCCGGCCATCCACTGGTTACTCCAGGGATGCCCAATCAACCATCCTTCACCCAATAGTGTGTATTGAAAACTTGTTTCTCAAGTCTCGAAGTCTTGAGGTCTTGAAGATGCAGGACTTGAAGATGCCTTCATGAAGTTGTCGTCTTGACGTAGAGTCCTCCTTCTCACACCACTCACGAACACTCATACCAGACCCCGTCTAGTTTAGCATAGCATTAAAATAACTAACGTTCCCGGGGCTTTAGTAACAAGTGGTGGGTTCCTACCTCATGCATTCTACTCAACTACAAGAATTTTCAATAACAGTACTGGAGGGATTTGTTGAATGATATCACTGCATGCAATAAAACATAGGTATGAACAAAATGGTCAAAGTGAACTTGCCCGTAATGTTGATGAAGAAATATCGCTCTCGGAAATAACTTGATAGACTATTCGTCACTCTCCGATGAAAGTCTATAATAAACAAACATTGCATTCATATAAGCAATCATACTAACAATCAATTCTACAATCAAAAGTAACACCAAACCAAAAACAACAAGGGTGTGATGAAGGAAATACTTAAGAGAAAAGTTAAAATCAACAAAACTTCATCAAATCAACCAAAAGTTGGTTTTCTGTACAAGTAAATCCTATTTTCAAAAGTAAAACACAAAAATAAAGTAAGATATAAAAAATTATTTTAGTAAATATTTTACTAGCAAAAAGAATTACTTTTGAAGAACAACTAAGAAAACAATACTCTAAATAACCTAAGTTTTTGCCTAACAAACTTAACAACAAGTAAAACAAATGAAATAAGAAAATAAGAAAAACAAATTATAAAGAAACTAAGTTAACAGAAAGTAAAACTTATAAAACAATTTATAAAAACATTTTTAATAAGAAGTCAAACTAGCAATGAAATCAATTTGTCAGTTACTATGAAACTAGAATTGATTTCATGTTAAGATATAATAAATAAATAAATAAATTGGTTGAAGTACTACTACTAACAAAAAACAAAGTAAAACTTGTCAACTAATATAAAAGAAAATAAATTGAAACAATTTAAAACAAAAGAACTAGAATTAAACCTAACGAGAACTAAAACAGAATCTGTTTTGTTCAAAATATTAATTTAAATTATTCTAAAAATTCCCAAATAGAGCAGGATGATAAACCTAACTAATACAAAACAGTGGCAAAAAGAATCACTCCAAAATAAGTTTTTAACTCAAGTTATTCAAGTTTTAGTGATTTGATCAAATTTAACAAAATTTAAATTTAAAAGTTCAAATTTGAGACTAAGACTACAAACAGAAACTACATGAAATTTGTGACATGTTACAAAAAGAATCAATCAGAAACTCTAAATATTTTGAAAGATATATCAAAAATAAAAACAGAAATCATTCTGTTTTCTAAAACAGAAAAAGAAAAAGAAAATATTTAGCTAACGGACAGGGGCTACGTGGCGGCTTCCTATTGGTCGAAAGAGCGCGCGTGCGAGTGTTTGTGGGCAGACGACCGAAGCTTAAAAGAAAACGGTTCGGCCTTTAATCCTTCTAATCTAAACCGTTGACCCTAGATCCGACGGCTACGGGAGGGCGCGGGGCTTACAGAGGTGGAGGTCGAGGTTTCCGGCGAGGTCGGCGGCGGCCGGACGTCGGAGGTGGTCGTAGATGGTGGTGCGGTGGTCGGGGGTGGCGCCCGAAGTTCTCAGGCGACGGCGGCGAAGCTCCGGCGTTGAATGGTGGCGTCAGACGGGGCTCGGGACGACGGAGGCGACAGCCTCGTGCTCGGAGGGCTTCGGTCGATGGCCGAACTCCGGCGAGGTGGAGCGGTAGCGTTTGCGGGCGAGGGCAGGGGCGTTCGGGGGTGGAACGGAGTGCGGAGAGGCGAGGCTACTTATAGGCGCGGTGCGGGGTCGGGAGAGGGAGAGAGGAGCGAGATCCGGGGAGGTGGGATCTCCGGCGAGGTCGGGGGCGAGGGGAAGGGGATGAGCGCGGGGATGGCGCGGTCGGACGGTGGGTCTCGCGTGTCAGTGAGAGTGGGGGTGGGATCAGCGACGTCAGTGACCGATCCGGAGGGATCTCGGGGTTTAAAGGCTGTGGGCCGACCGGTTTTCTATTAAAACGTTTAAATTCGTTTCCTTTTCTATTTTTCAGGGCATTTAAAACTCTTTAAGGCATTCAAAACATTTCCAACAATAGGATATATATATATATCAATTTGATCAGGGGAATAAATGCTATTTAATGAACATTTTTCCACTGTCAAAATGAATACTTTTAAAAAAATATTTTCAGAAAATGCCTAATTGTATATATCTCAACAATCTCTGGATGAACTATGTGATAAATGAGAAATGCAAGTAGCAAGAGAAACGAACAGGGTGAGGCGACAAGCGTACCTCAACAATCTCTGGACCGACAATATATTATAAGTTGTATATATCTGTATCTCTACTCCTAATGTCTCAGTTGGTAGTCTTGCCTCACTCCGGTTAATCATTTCCCACTGGTTTTTCGTTTCACCAATATATTTAAACCAGATTTTAGCCCACAATATTTTTAGACCGATTCTATTTACCAGTAAGAACAATAAGATCATAACTGCCAATCAGATCGATTTTTTCTATATTTGGTAATTTTTGTATGGAAAGGAATAAATATTTGTAAATTTTTATATGAAAAGGAATGAACCACAATCAAACTTTAATCAATTTCCAGTATTTTTGGTAACTTTTATATGGAAAGAAATTAATCACAGTCAATCTTTAATCAATTTTTGATATATTCGGTAACTTTTTTATGGAAAGGAATGAATCACAATCAATCTTTAATCAATTTCCAGTATTTTTGAAAACTTTTATATGGAAAGAATGAATCACAATCGATAAAAAAAGGGCAGCCCGGTGCATGTAGCTCCCGCTTGCGCAGGGTCCGGGGATCTTTAATCAATTTTTAATTTATTTGGTAACTTTTATATGGAAAGGAATGAATCACACTCAATTTTTAATCAATTTTTGATATATTAGGTAACTTTTATATGGAAAGGAATGAATCACAATCAATCTGTATTCCTAAAAGAAGAGTCCGCACGTCGTTCCTTGGTACTCCCCACCGATGCCCCCCCCCCCCCCCCGAGTCCCACCAATCGATTGAAGGTTCTTCCTAGCCGCTCTTCTATTTTGGCAAGTTCTGATTCACTGAATCAAGACATAGGGCAAGTTCCAATTTAAACAATCAAGCCGTAGCGAGTTTCGATAATTGGTAATTGAAATCGTAGACAAGAGATCTCTTCCTTCACTCCCGCAATATCCACCTTTGCTCCTCTTCTCCCTCCTGCGTGATCCTCTCCTCTCCTGCCCTATCTAACCGCTCTCTCTCTCTCTCTCTTCCCAAAACTACCGCCCCACTCATCCCGATCTCCACCTCTCCCTGATCTCACTTAATTTGACCGATACTATCTTCACATATAATTTTGTTAGCCCGTGGCAACGCACGGGCATTCTACTAGTATACAAAAAAAAATTCAACTATGTGAATGCAAAACAAAAAACATGCGCATGCCAAACAAACGAATATGCATTAACAAATTCCTAATTGTCATCCA
Source organism: Hordeum marinum (assembly GCA_022496015.1). Taxonomy (NCBI): domain Eukaryota; kingdom Viridiplantae; phylum Streptophyta; class Magnoliopsida; order Poales; family Poaceae; genus Hordeum; species Hordeum marinum. The sequence goes on along the minus strand of CM039672.1, from coordinate 268,272,696 downwards.
ACCATTAGTTTCCCTATAAAAAACCATTAGCATACGCCACAACATACGTAGTAGTATCCAACATATCAATTTTACCAATAATGCAATAACACATTTGCAACATGAAAGCAATCCCTTGCAATAGACACCAACAATACTTGTATCATTTGCTTGCATGCAGCGAAATATGTTTGTGCTTGCAATGTATTGAAACAACATGTGCAACAAAAAATAAATATCAAAAACTGGCAACCTCACACGATCAACATATGTGACACCTACCTTGTCGACGACGTATTCGGATCATCAAAGCATCCATCACTAGATCTAGAAGTCCAAACCCATCAAACAACCCAATGCACCATCTTCCACAAACTCAATGGCAGGAATAACTCTTTCAAGGCTCGACAGTGGGGTCTGCTACCTCTTTTTTGTATCTACACACGAAGGAGGAGCCCTTGTGGAAGATAAGGTAATGGATTTCGTCACATAGTAAGAGAAGAAGACACGGCGGGAGTAGCACCATGAGCAAAAGAAGTTGTGTGGGAGGAGTTAGGCAGGTAGCATTGCCATCCTCTGACATTCATCTAGTGGAGTTTCTCTGAAACTATGTATCGTCGTGAGATTCTTAAATTTTATCTCTTCAAGTGCAATACATGTGCTATTCATATTTTTTAAACAACGTTTGAAGCAAAAATAAATGTAGAAATGTGGAAGTACTGGATTCTCATGGAATTTTTTTCTACAGAGCCGTTCGGAACAAAGGAATGGCTCACCCAAATTCCTATGGAATAGGGCAATCAATAGGAATTTTGCAAGAAAACTACCATGAGGTAATACTATCTTTTTCTTCTCCTTTGTCAATTCATGTCGTTTTCCTTATACAGGGATTTCGTTCCGGACAGAAAATTTCCATTACCGTCCGGTAACCGTGTCTCTTGGTAGCCCATGAGAAATCGACTTTCTGAGCAAAAGGTACCGAATTTTTTATTTCAATGGATTTTGTGCTAATTTAACATCGACTCGAAACAATTGTGTGGTATTCATCTTGTATCTTCCAGTTACCGCGCTGGGCACCACGAGAGAGAAAAAAACAGCCTTTGGAAGCCAAAACCTTGTGTTGTATCCAAATGGCAGTTTGAGAGTATTTTGTGTTAAAAGAATAGTTTGAGAGTATTCAAGTACTTGGATTCTTACAGAAATTCAAGCATGGTATGTCAGTTCGTGCGGTTTCTTTTCCTACGTATTTTTAGTTCACACTTTCTAAACATGGCTTATATAGAAGGCACAGAGCTACACCCGGCCAGTCTGGGCTTTAGCCCGTGCTCAGGCCTTAATTATCACTACATACTGTTTTGGGACAAGACTACTACGTCAGAAAAAAATCATTTCTTTCATTTCAAAATAAATGAAGTTCTAGACACAGTGCACAAGATTTTCCGACTATCATCAACAAGATCAAACCGGTTTAGTTAGGTGAGCGGCGTCTAGCGGAGAGACCTTGATGTTTTTTTTTTTTATGTTTAAGATGATTTATATTTCTGGTGAACTTTTATAATATACTTAGAACATTTTTACACACAAGAAGACTTCATTAAGTTTGACCAAGTTTGTATACAAAAATGTATCAACCTGTGCAACAAGAAGTTTGCTTCATTAGATTTATTATGAAATATATTTTTGTATTATATACTCCTATATTTGATACTGAAGATCTTGGCAGATATGTTTTAGACTTGATGAAGCTTTAAAAAATCCGCAAAAGAAAACTTTAAAAGTTTGATTCAAAACAATTCTAGAACTTTAGTTGTTTTGAAACAGAGGAAGTACTCCATGCATTTGCTTGGTCGGAGCTCCGGTCAAAACCTTTCTCCTCCGGTCAGATTTCCGGTCTCAAGTAAGTATGTATGCAGCATCCCCTACGTCATGCTATAAGCAAAGTGTAGATATGTATGGACGTAGCAACGGTGGACGGCAAAGAGAATCAGAGTGTGGCAACTGGGAAGTGCGTGCGCAGGTCATGATGCGCCGTATGATCCGCTCGGTTTGCCCTGCACGCCATGATGGTAAGACCGATGTTCTGCTGCTCCACTGCTGGCTGGCTCTCTATCCCTGTCAGCAACTGGGGGCTTCAAGGAAATCAAACCAGCGTATGCGAAAGTTTCGGCAGGATGGACCAATGCTTACCAGGGACAGCTGCTCTTTTTCTTTCTTCATACAATGAGCCACGCGAAATCATGTTTGTCTGGAATGTAGGAATATCAAGTCTCATGACATCCGATAAAAAAAAAAGTCTCATGACATAGTGTATTAAAGGGAATCCGAACTCAGGAATGTATGATTCGTGCTCGTCAGCTTGAAGGCTGCTAGTCATGGATTTGAAAGGGTGATTGCTTGCCTTCTACTCCCTCAGTTCCTAAATACCCCCTGCATTCCTTTATATAAAATGTATTTATTTTTTGATAAAAATTTACAAAGTAAAATGCATCTTTTTGTAAATCCTTGTAATACCCCTCTTAGCCTTCTAGAAAGAGGAAAGTATCACTCTCATGATTGCGTGTATCTCTACTTGTGTCAAAAGAAGAAAACTATTTCTTTTTAATTGCATGTATCTCTTATTTTTCTAGACTAATTGATTTACTTGTCACTAACCAATAAATTTGTCAGGGGTAATATTGTCCTAACATCTTTATAATTATGCGTCTTGATCATCGTATCGCAAATTATACACCTTACATAAAGAAGCGGAGGGAATATAAGTCTTTGTAGAGATTCCACGCTAGACTACATACAAGGTAAAATGGATGAACCTACACTCTAAAGTGTGTCTATATACATCTGTATGTAATTCATAATGAAATATCTAAAAAGACTTATATTTAGAAACGGAGGGAGTAGTGAGGAAAACAATCGGAAACAAAAGTGAAAATATTGATTCAGACCTGCATCCTTAAGAAGAAGTCACTCAAGTGCAAAGGTAATAAAATAACGGCATTGGAAAGGCGCACACGACTGCTTGATGGAAGATCTTTGGTCCCTTAGCTCACCATCATAATCTAGGTCGTTACTATGGTTTTGCTTGCACATTGTTTCTATTGAGGTGATCCCATTAAGGATCCTACTGCGTTGTACAAGTGTCAATAGTTGCGGTTGTTGATTGTCGGGAGAGTTTGATGGGCTGCATCTGTAGTCGTGTGGTTTCGTAGTGTCAATGGTTGCGGTTGTTGATTGTCGGGAGAGTTTGATGGGCTGCATCTGTAGTCGTTGTTGAAGTGTATATGTGAATTGCCTAGCCCTTTCCAGCAGTTCGGACTTTTGGTTGCGTTGGCTAGTGCATGAAGCTATAACAATCATGCATATTGGAATTCAGAGAAGACTCAATTACTTTTCATGAATAATTTGATCAGAAAGCCCACAATTCATCCGATCCCAACAAACACACCGCAAAAGAAAATTACATCGGATAGATCGTCGCGATCTCGCGGTGAACATGGTATTGAAGATCAAAGAGAGAGAGAAATCCATCTAGGTAGTAGCTATGGACCCGTAGGTCTGTGCTGGACTACTCACGCATCATCATGGAGGCAACAAGGTTGATATAGACGGCCTCCATGATCGATTTCCCCTCCGACAGAGTACCAAAAAAGGTCTTCAGTTGGGATCGCGACAAAACAGAGACTTGCGGAGGCGAAAAAGGTGTTTCAGGTGGCTCTCTGTTGGTTTTTCGATTAAAGAGACTTTATGAAGGTGGAATTAGGTCATACAGAACCACGCGGAGCCCACAAGACATCACGGCGCGCCTACCCCCCACTGGTGTAAGGGCATATTTCTACCCTAGTGGTTTGGCGATTGATGGCAGTGCGTTTCTGGACTAATCGTGTGCATTAAGCCTTTCAGATATTTCATCATGGCACAAGACGATTCTTGCCCCTCGGTGGATCAGAGTGATGACGATTTCTTTCCTGCATTTCATTTTTGGTGGATTTCAGTCGTAGGAAAACCGTACTATTAAGAGGGGGTCCGCATCGGAAAGGTTTCGGTGGAATCATCACGTATACTTTCTTTCTGCACCCATGTCGCTTTCCCGCAACTTTGGAGTTCCGACATCGCCTTCATTCTAGTCCGGAAGGAACCGAGCGGAAGTATCGTGCAAGGCGGTTCTACTACCTCTTATAGGTGGTAGTACCCCTCCTACCGCTCTTGGCAGCGGTAGTACCGCTCCGGGTAGTCGTAGTACCGCTTATGGGCAGTAGTGCCATTTGCCTTGTACCGCATGCGGTACCGCTGGCTTCGGAGTCACGACTTTTCATGTTGGACTGAGCGGTTTCTGGCTGGTAGTACCTCTTATTACTATCGTGCCACTTCCGCCCTTCCTTCTGGACCTGGAAATCTCAGCAAACGACGAGCGGCAGTAGGAAGCGGTACTACCACTTATAAGAGGTAATACCGCCCTGGGAAGCGGTAGTACCGCTTAGGTGGAACTACCTTCCCCCCTATTGTCTCTCCATGTTTGTGAGCCTCTACACTGCAACCCCGGTGGTAGTACCACTCGGGAGAGCGGTAGTACCGCTCCAGTGGTGCTACTGCCTCGTGGCCTAATGTCATTTCACTATGTGGCTGGCTCAACCGCCCAAGCGGTAGCACTCCCATGAGCAGTAGTATTGCTTGTGTGAGGGTTGGGAGAGGATAACGGTTGGATTTTTTCCCCACTATATAAAGGGGGTCCTCTTCCATTTTCTCCCGATCTCTCTCCCTGGCCAACACAACTTGTTGATTCTCTAGGGTTTGCTTGAGAAGGCCCCAATATAAACTTCCATCAAGAGAAATTTGATTTCCCCCACTAATTCCTTGCGGATCTTGTTACTCTTGGATGTTTGAGCACCCACGGTTGAGGTCACCTCGGAGCCACATTCTATTGTGGTGAAGCTTCGTGGTGGTGTTGGGAGCCTCCAACTAAGTTGTGGAGATTGCCCCAACCTTGTTTGTAAAGGTTCGGTAGCCGCCTTCAAGGGCACCACTAGTGGAATCACGGCTCCTCGCATTGTGTGAGGGCGTGTGGAGAATACGGTGGCCTTAGTGGCATCTAGGGGAGCATTGTGCCTCCACACCGCTCCAACAGAGACGTACTTCCCCTCAAAGGGAAGGATCTTCGGTAACACATCCTTGTCTTCATCGGTTCCACTTGTGGTTATTTCTTACCTTAACTTTGTGCTATTATTACTTGTATAATCTTTGTTCTTGTTTGTATTTTTGTTATTGTTAGCATCATATAGGTTTCTTACCTAGTTGCATTTCTATACAACCTATTCGTTTCTAAACCTAATTTGTTAAGAAAACCTAAAAATTAGTAGTTGCCTATTCACCCCCCTAGTTAACCATAGATCCTTTCACCTAGGCGTGCCCTGTTGCCTTGTCATCTCCTCGTTGCACTTCTCTCTCTCTCTCTCTTTATCTCTCTCTCTCTCCTACACACACACAGCTTCCAGGGTCTCTTTTGTCCAGAAAAAGTCTTCAATTTTTTTTGTAGTGTTTGGACTTCGTTTGGTACTGATTTCCTAAAAAACCAAAAACAGACAGAAACAACAACTGCCACTAGGCACTAGGTTAATACGATAGTTCCCAAAAATGATATAAAATAGCATATAATTGCATATAAAGCATCCAACGTTGATAATACAATAGCATGGGAAATCAAAAAATATAGATACGTTGAAGACGTATCACGGCTGCGGCGCTGGTCGAGAGGTGGAGTAAAAAGGGCATCGGAAGGAGTTAGGTAGGTTTCTTTTCCTGGGGGTACGTAGTGAGTGGACTAGCGCTAGTGTGGCCCTAATGGTCCACACCATAACAAATTGTAGAGGAGAGGGAAAAAACAGCAAATATCTATGGCGTGACGATGATAAACTAGCCAACATTAAGGCAATACGGATGATGTATGACATATGAAGACGCCGGCACTATTTGAAAAACATAGTGTTGGCGTTGATTGGAAATGGGTGCCACCAAAAAAATTTGTGGCTAGACATTTCTCCACTGAAACTTGTTTAAATCCCAGAGCTTATGAAACCAATGGACGGGAAGTCGTCGATGTAGACTTGAAGACCTTAGTGGCCGCGATCTGCAAATTGTCGCTCCGGAGAAAAAAACGACGAAGAGGGCCTCTAGAACGCCCTAGTTCCGACCAAACGGAGTTGGGGAACACAAACTTCACATGCTCACCTACAAGAATGAGTGTGGTGCGCCTTCGTTCGTCGAAACTAGAGGTTAACGGCCAAAACGTACAACCATATTGTGCTTTGCAGGACAACGCTACCGAAACAAACCTACAGAAGAAAACATCGGACCCGAAGAACTAGATATAAGGACACACCATCTTCCACACATCTTCCGGTGACACAAAGAAACATCACCAAAATGGGGATGAGACAAGGATACCTTATTCCATGCCGGCAACGACATCATTGTCTCACCACCACCGAACGAAAAGCTACCTTATACACTAAGAAAGGGAAACTCCGGCTCCCATCGGGCCTCCCCACAGACCCTAACAGGCAAGCCGACAAAGAAGGATGATGGCTAGCGGAACCCTATATCGCTATTGAGGTTGGGGTTGCTTGCACCCTGTATGAACTGTCGTAATAAGTTTGTCTAAAATAATGATTGTTGCATCCAAGGAAATAGAGGCTTGAAGATTTTGACCTTCTTTTTTAAGGAAAAACTACTAAGGTGTTTATTGCAAAGAAAGTATAAGAATTTCACAAGGAATTTATATGGAATCTTGGAGCTCATGTCCCACGTATTCAAGGGGCTTCGTTCCTTACTGAGTTAATTCAAGTCCCTATACATCTGTGGACATGCCGGTCAGTAACCGAGTGCGTCTATTTGTGCATGCATAGAAAAATGTCCCTATATCCTCCTTAAATTGTCCGGTCAAATGCATGTAATTGGTGGGATGAAGAAAGAGAGAGAAAAGAATGCGTAAAGATAGAGAAAAGGTGGATCAAGATGGGTTGTATCCTACGTGGAGGATTGCTCGAACATGCCCAGACATCTCTATCCTCCCCATAGTTGGTGTTAATATGGAGATTTGCAGACAACCGAGGCATATGAGGACAAAGTAGGGGTCCGTTTGAGTGATCTTTTTTCTGCTCTCTCTTGTTTGGGCAGTAACCGGGCTATCCGGTTGGATGTTTGAGGGGTCGGTTGTAAATGCTCTTATGTAGGGACTGAAACCTGTAAATATCATTTTAAAATGAACCGCAACGACATTTTTATTTGTAGGAGAAAAATAATTTTCAATTTTCAATCATATATCATATATGCATTGTCCTTGAAATGTCGAAACCACGTAGATTTGGTATCTTGTTTTATTGAAAGATATTTTTACAATGACCGGTCAACACAATAATTTGAAAAGCATGATAACTAAACGAAACAACATGAAACAAAAAATTGGAGAAGGAAATAGGCTTTTGGCCTACTTTATAGATAAAACAATAACCAAGGTCCATACACCCATGCAAACAAATGTCCGGATGGAAAAGAAAATAGTTTGTTATGGTAACGGCACAAGACATGTCCAAAGATTCATGCCCCCTGTTTACCATATTAAAACACAGATAATTCTAAATAAATTAAGTGGAAACTTACAAGTTGTACTATAATGTTATGTTTTTCATGTTTCTATTGTAATTTTGTATTGATATAAGTAGAAATGAGTCCACCACCCCACCCCCACCCTCGCCCCCTAAAACCCCCAGGTTACCATCCTCAACTCCTAAACCATTGAACATATTTTTTTTCATTTTCCCCATCCCTCAAGTTCGCAAGGTTTTCGTCTACGTCACGACAACACTATCACTAACACATCTTCTTCTATATCTTTGGAAAAATCCATGCCCCATCCCAAGTTGTCTAAATAGGCTTAACTGTAGTAGAAAATTAATCATGGTGTTTATCCAAAATTTCTTGTCAAAATGAGGAATATTGCTAAGGGTGTTTTCTAGAAACTTTTACACTTTAGACCAGAGTTTTGTTGAAATCCTTAATAAGTGGTTTTATCGTAAAGTGTTTGTCAAAACGAACTTAATTTTACAAGTTTACTCTATAGAAAATAAAACTTAGTATTTCCATTTTGTTTTATAGAACTTCACAAAAAAGCATTTTGGTTGCATTTTGTACTTGGGTTGATGACGCAGACTCTCACGACAGTAAAAGACCTTGCACTACCCGTGTGGCAGCCATTATGGGTGGGGTAGTATTGTCGGTATTGTGCGTTGAGGGAGTATTTTGGTCAGTTTTGGGGTCAAGGGGAGTAATACGAAATTGGGAAAGAGTAGTGGAGGATAATACAAAGTACACTACAGGAAACATAGTACATGTCGACGGTCGAAGCTGTCGACAAAGGCCTGAAACCGTCGGCATAGGTTACCTCGGTAAGCCTCGGTTACCCATCTATATAGTAAAGCTGTTGGCATAGATGGTCTATGCCAACGGCTTTACTATGGTCGTCAACAAGAAATGGATGACACACCATATTTCGTCGATCGAACATGTATCAATGCACGGCTGGGCTACGTCTCCCTTATGCCAAGCTATGCCGACGGCTATTTTGGAGCTATGCCGACGACTATACCGTTGTCGTCGGCATAGAGTCGACACATGGCATTTGCTAGGTGCTCGTGGCTAGATTTTAATCCGACGTCAATGCCGCTGGCATATGTGTGACACGTGGCATCACCTGGGAGCTCTGGTGGCACCGTCAGCATAGGTGCCACTAACGTTGCCTCGGAGCTCCGGTGGCATATTATTTGAGAAAACTATGCTATCATGTATGAAGATTCGTAGCTTTCAAGCCAAATGACTAATGTTATGGCCATATTTATGTCATAATTTTTTCAAATAATCTTATATTATATGCAAGTGTGCAATTTGGAATGGCAAGCAATTTTGATGAACAAAGTTCTCGTTTGCTTTGCACAGAAAAATTATTTTCTACTTCCCGAGTGTCAAAAATGTTTTTGTAAGAACCTACCAAATATTTGTTGCAAAGTTAGAGCACATAAATTTTCAAAAATATTAGACCATGTTTTATCTACAAATGGTTTCCACTCAAAAGGTTTCCATTCACCTCTCATCAAATTGACAGATTTCTATCGACTCAGTAGGCACCGGGCAAAATTTGCACTAGAGCTGTCTCATAATTCTCATGAGTTTTTCCAGAAATCACTTTAGGTACACAAGTAGCTATTTTATCATAGATCCAACATAAGTTTTGCAAGATTCCACTCCTAGCGACGGACGGTCATGCCCGCCAATTTATATGCAATTTGAAGCAAACATGATTTTTAGTTTGTTTAAATTTAAAAACATAGTATACCAACAAAATTATTCAAGATTCTAATAAAAAAATATAAAGTTTGTCAAAATCGATGCAAGTATGAATTACTGGTGATTTTGACAATGTATAAGGACATATTTGGAGAAGTACATAAGGTCTCATTTTTAACATATTCAAAAATAGAAACAAAGTAGATATTCCAAATCTATGAAAAATTATGGCCCAAATTGATATATAATTTGTATATGTTCAAGTTTAGATAAGTTAAATTAAAATTAATCAAATTCAAACTTCAAAATTTATTAAAAATAAAATAATAAATAATAATACTACGCCAACGGCCATCGTCGGCATAGATCTAATGGCATCAGTCATTCATCAGCAAACGAGACATGTAGCACCCTAGGTCGACGACGAGGATATGCCGACAATTCTCATGGGCATAGATTGATATATGCCGATGGCTGAAGGTATGCCTACAACAACCGTCGGCATAGCTCACATGTTGCCAACAGCCTTTCGTCGTCTGTCGGTAGATATATAGACATGTCAATGGCTCCATCAAAAAGCTGTCGGCATAGATATTGCCGTCGGCACCTACGTCGTTTCCTGTAGTGTTACCTTGTTACCGTTTCAAAGGTCTACTTTACACAAATTTACAATTTTCATATTTGTCAAAAAAAATTAATTTTATTGTCAACCTTTTTCAGACTAGCTGACTTTACCTTACTTCTCCCAAATTTGTAATGGCTCATTTCCCTGACTGATTTTTCAATCTTCTATGTTGGCTGAGCTGGCAAACCTGCAAAATCACTGCTACATCAGCATTAAAACTACCTTGAGTGCCCAAGACGCTTGGTGAATCTTGAGAATTTTGACATATAGAAGCCAAAAAGTTTGTAATAAAATGTCAAAACCTAGACATCTGCAATAGTGACAAGTGAGTGACAAAAATTGGCTTCTTTTTCATTCATGTCACTATTTGTGCCCTTTTTTTGGTTTTCTACGCCGTTCGTCCTTTTAGAGGTTATAAGAGCATCTACAACTAGACTGGGCAAAGTATGCCTCTATACGTTCGCGGACACGTCCGGAAACTCCCGCGGATGCATCTGGACGGTCCCTCATACTTCGCTCCGTGCATCCACATACCTCAAATGCAATTCTCGAATTCATGCAATCCATGCACGTCGATCATCCGATACAAATTGTCCGAACTCAACAGTTCAAAACAAAAGTAAATGAAATCATAGTTCAACAAACCAGACATGCCAAAATGAAATCAATGTCTGACTGACAAGTGGTGCTTGTCGGATCGCTGGTCGGACAAGTTCGTCCATGCGTCCTGCTCATCCAGTTTGTCCTGCTCCGCCTAGGCAGTCATCTCCGCCTGCATCCGGCTGCCATCACCGTGTGCATCCTGGTCGGCTACTCCACTGCCGCTGCCGCCGTCGCCACCTCCAGCCCTACAGTCATTGATCTCCTTCTTCTTCTCTGCAAGCCATTTCTTGGCATGCTCATCCATATGGATGTCGTCCGCCAACATGATCTTGGCATCCTTAACGTCCCGTGCGAGTTGCAAGCTCTCCTTCTCGAGTTCAATCTCCCCAAATTTCTTGGCCTTCTCGAGTTCTCATTTGATCGCCGCCTCTTGCTTCTCCAACTCGATCTTCTCCCTCTCAATTTCAAAACTCCATCCCTTTTGCTCGGTGCTTCTTATTGGATCTAATGTTGTGTCCAACCAAGATTTGACCAATAAGACATCCTCAAATCTTGTGAAAGACGGACCTCTTGCCTTAGTCGTCTTGCCTTTCTTCTTCTTATTGCTCGGATCAGACGTTACCCCAAGTACATGTTGGGGAACGCTGCATTGGAAACAAAAAATTTCCTATGCACACGCAGATCTATCCATGGTGATGAGCATCTACGAGAGGGAGAGTGGATCTACGTACCCTTGTAGATCGCTAAGCGGGAAGCGTTAAGAAATGCGGTTGGTGTAGTCGAACGTCTTCGCGATCCAAATCGCCGAGCGTCCCGCGATCTCATCACGATCCGTCCGGCGATCCAATCACGATCCGTCCCACGAACTCATCACGATCCGTCCCGCGATCTCATCACGATCCGTCTCGCGATCTTGATCATGGTCCTTCCGATCTAGCGCCGAACGGACGACACCTCCGCGTTCAGCACACGTGCAGCTTGATGACGATCTCCACTGTCTTGATCCAGCAAGAGGAGGTGGAGAGGAAGAAGAGTTCGCCGGTAGTATGACAGCGCTCCGGCGATGGTGGTGGAGCAATTCCGGCAGGGCTTCGCCTAAGCACTGCGAAAATCCGATCTAGAGGAGCACCGGTGGAACGGGTAGCACGTGGCCGTAAAATCTGGTACAAAACCCTAAAATCCACCGGTATATATATGAGGAGAGGAGGAGAGGCTGGCACAAGGGCCAAGACTCCTATAGGAGTCGGCCGAACTAGGAGGAGAGGAGTCCTCCTCCTCCACTCCTAGTAGGATTAGGACTCCTTCCTATTTTTGCCTTTTTGCCTTTTTCCACCTTTTTCTCTTTGGGTTTTCTTCTCCAGCCACATGGGCCTTGTGTGGGAGTTTCCACCAGCCCACTAAGGGCTGATATTCACTCTCCCACAGCCCATGAAGCCTCTTGGGTCGAAATACCCCTCCCGGAGGTCTCCCGGTACACTACCGGCACTCCCGGTACACTACCGATGAGCCCAAAACTTTTCCGGCGACTAAAATAGGACTTCCTATATATGAATCTTTACCTCCGGACCATTCCGGAGCTCCTCGTGACGTCCGGGATCTCATCCGGGACTCCGGACAACCTTCGGTCACCATCATGCATAACTCTATACTACCGAAACGTCACCAAACCTTAAGTGTGCAGACCCTGCGGGTTCGAGAACTATGTAGACATGAACGAGACACCTCTACGGTCAATAACCAATAGCGGGACCTGGATGCCCATATTGGTTCCTACATATTCTACGAAGATCTTTATCTGTCGAACCTCTATGTCAAGGATTCAGTTAATCCCGTATGATGTTCCCTTTGTTCTTCGGTATGTTACTTGCCCGAGATTCGATCGTCGGTATCTCCATACCTATTTCAACCTCGTTACTCGCAAGTCTCTTTACTCGTTCCGTAATACAAGATCCCGTGGCTAACACTTAGTCACATTGCTTGCAAGGCTTGTTGTGATGTTGTATTACCGAGTGGGCCCTGAGATACCTCTCCGTCACACGGAGTAAAAAATCCTAGTCCTGATCCATGCCAACTCAACACACACCCTCGAAGATACCTGTAGAGAACCTTTATAGTCACCCAGTTACGTTGCGACGTTTGATACACACAAGGCACTCCTCCGATGTTCGTGAGTTGCATGATCTCATGGTAATAGGAACATATACTTGACATGCAGAAAACAGTAGCAATAAACTGACACGATCATATGCTACGTTTGTAGTTTGGGTCTTGTCCATCACATCATTCTCCTAATGATGTGATCCTGTTACCAAATGACATCTCATGTCTATGACTAGGAAACCATAGCCATCTTTGATCAACGAGCTAGTCTATTAGAGGCATATTAGGGACATGGTGTTGTCTATGTATCCATACATGTATCTGAGTTTCCTATCAACACAATTATATCATGGATAATAAACGATTATCATGAACAAGGAAATATGATAATAACTAATTTATTATTGCCTCTAGGGCATATTTCCAATAGTACAAATGGGGTGGTCTCCTCCATTTCATATTCCATTTGGGTCGGATCTTCATTGTCATTGATCATGCTTGCCACGTACGCCTCCTACATGGTCATGGTTTGCAAGCATTCATTATGTGCGAACTAGTGATCTATGCAAAACATTGAACATTTCATCGGACAGGAGCAAACGTACCCAGTCTTGTTCAGTCATTTCGTCAAACATGTTGAGTGTAGCTTGGGCGGTGGTGGTGCGCGTGCTCATCTGCTCCCGAACGAGCTACGACGACTCACATTCGTTGTTCGACGGCTTCTGCGTGGCGGGAAAGCTCTCCGGAATGGCCCAACCGTCCGTCACGTCCTCCACGGTCTTAAGGGTGCTGGACGGCACAATTTGCGTCGGTGCTTAGATGGATGGTGTGCGGGGAGCCTGGTGTGCCGGAAGAGACATATCCTCGATGATTCCCGCACCTACATACGTCGCCAACTCCACCTCCCTCTCTTGTTGCCGGCAACGGCGCATCTTACAGGCGACGTTCTCTGGCTTGCAAGACGAAGCGGGCGAAGGGGCGCCGACGGACGAGGTAGACTGCTTCTTCGTCGCGGCGGTTGGGGACGGGCTGGAAGACATCACGGCGACGGATGGGGACAGGTGGTGAGGATGGAGAGCAAGGGTGTCGGATGGTGAGGGGTCGGACGCAGGAAATGTTGGAGGGCGACGGGAGGAGGAGGAAGGGTTTGAATAATTTAGGGTAATTTGCGGTGGGGTCGGGCTGTCGTGTCTGACGTGGCGGGCGTGCCATCCTCCTCGTATTTGGACTGGATATGAGGTGTGTCGGTCAGCTCACACGTTTGAGGCCCGTTTAAGAAGTCCGTCTGGGTCAATTTTTTATGACCAGACGGACTGGCAGACATTTGAGACGGGTTTGAGGGATCCAGTTATAGATGCTCTAAGGCTTTGGTTTTATTTTACATTTTGTTAATTTGGCAACATACAAGGCTTGGGAAACCCAAGGATGAAGCCAAGCAGATATTACTTGCACCATCATCAATACTAGCATCGACTGATTAGTTAACTGGTGTCTATGGGATTAACTTGATCTGTGGTGGTCTCGTTGATCCTTGCCGCACCAACAACTTTTCAGACTGGAAACGATCGATATTGAATGCCGATAGTGTAGCAGACTGCTATCAAACCGCATCCAACGCAGTGTTTGCCGGTATGTGATGTACTCTCTCCCAGCATTACTATGTAAAAACCCACAGTAACTTCTCTCATAACCCAGGTTGGAAAGAAAAAAGACCGACCAGAGGCGCGCGCTGTAGAACTCTGCGGCGAGTCAGGCATGCAAAAGGAATTTTCACAAGCACCCGCCCAACCAACCCGCACTGTTGCCGTCCACCAGACCTGCATTTGGGATGGGTGACAAGCTGAGCACCACTTCAGCGGTTCTTAGACGCTTTTTGTTCTTGTTTTGACCGAACATCACGCACGCTCTCTTCACTCTCAACTCTTCAGTGGTTCGGTTTCATTGGTGCATCAGTGTCTGAATCTGTATAGGTCTATTGGGATTGTTGTGCTCGTGAACTGAGTTCTGATAATTAGGTTAATGGCGTGTTAATCCCAGGTATTTTGTAGGAACACATTCTGCAATGAGTTCAGATGGAGTGAGAGATGAGCAAGCGAGGCGAGGCGAGGCGAGGCAGGGCAGGCGGGGTGTCAGCGGCGAGGTACTTGGGCATGCAGCATGCTTCCCTTTCCTCGCGTCCTGTTGCGCTTGGGGTCAACACCTCTGCCCCAATCTCATAATTATCCCCCCTCTGCGGCAAAATGGCATGATCACATCTGAAGACGCCTGAGCAGCTGGTTTGTCTCCAACCTTTTGTCTCTTCCTCCTCCTTCTCTCTCTCTCTCTCACACACACATTTCTCTGTCATGCAAGGAACAAACTGCACTAGTTATTTATGGAGAACCTCCTCGCTTTGTCGAGCGTCGTTGGAGTTCATACACAAGTTTTGGTACCATGTGTGTAGGTGCAAGGGTCTTTGTAGACTAGAGTGAGACTGTGAGAGTAGTGTGCTGGTAGTGCCTAGCTAGCTCTCAAGAGTGAAAACAGACTTGTTTCGAAGGTGATCTTGGGACATGACAATGGCGGCCGGGAGAGATCATCAAAGGGTCGAAGGAGTGAGGCAGTACAACAGGTCCAAGGTGCCTCGCCTCAGATGGACGCCCGATCTCCACCGCTGCTTCGTCCACGCCATACGCAACCTTGGAGGCCAGTACAGTACGTATAGGCAAAGCATGCCCTCTAAACCCACTTCATCTCTTTGCTTGCTCTCGTTTGCTTTACTCTCTTCTTGTTCTTGTGTTCAAGCTTGGCTGTTGCTGACTGCTGTTAGTTTCTTTGTGCAATGCGTGCGGATGGTTTCTTCAGGGGCTACGCCTAAGAGAGTTTTACAGCTGATGGGAGTGGCAGGGCTCACCATATCTCATGTCAAGAGCCATCTACAGGTTTGTATATATGCGCTTGACGATGCTTATTCATCTTTGTAAAAATGTTATCCTTTCTTGCTGTGTGGTTTTTGATATGCGGTGTGTGCTTGTTAAAAGCAGATGTACAGGAACATGAGGGGCAATGATCTTGACATGATGCAAGGTATGGGCTAATATGAGATGGTTAATCTTGTTCCTATAATCATCATCAACTTTTTATGTTTGTATAACTGTGTGCATGCCCAGGATAATATATACATGAACTTCAATCTAGCTAATGGTAGCCTAATACCCCTAAAAAAAGCTAATGGTAGCCTAATTAATAACTTGTCAAAGAGAACAACATATGATTTTCCTCTCTTCTGCTGATAATGCAGCAATAAGCTGCTACATGGAAGTGCATCATTAGGCTAATTCTCATGTCAATGATGTCATAGACACATTTGCATGCATGTGTGGCACACTTCTAAGAACACTTCTAAACAGCCATCTGCACATTCTCTGTTATCTAAAGAAAAGCTACAATTAATTAAAAGGCAAAAAATGCTACAAGAAGGTGGTACTTTTATTCTCCATGCATGCATGCAGCAATGAGCCAAAAGCCTAAGCAGCTCCTCCACCAATCTCTTTTCTTGTGATGGCCAGGCATTCAGCAAATGGATCAGCAGCACACATTCGCAGGAGGCATGGAAATTTGGACAGATATGCAGCAAGTTCATCATCATAGTGAGTACTGTGATGGACCCTATTGCGGCTGCCACTCTCCAAAGCATACAAAGGGGTCACTGCTCCACCACCCCCAACTGAAAAGGTCATTGCCTTTCCTCTCTCTCGATCCATGTTTTGCCAATATCCCTAGCCCATCAGTCACATCATGAACCATTCCTTGATTCTTTCACCTCTCACATGACTGAATGAATGCATGAGGACAAGAGAACAGCAACACCTCTGCTTGAGACTGCACAAACTTTGCATTCCTTTTGCATGCTTGCTGCATGAGGGCTCCATCACATGCATATTCCTACCTAGGATGCCAAGCATACTGTTCTGATGTTTGGTACATGGGCGTTTGCATGCCTACAAGTAGAAAGTGAGGTAGCTTTCAGAGACTGTATACTTGTGCACTCTACTAGGAATATCCAGAGTGAAGAGTTACTGACCAGCCTACTTTGGTCACAGTATCACCACCTCTCTTTTCTCATTATTAAAATTTCAAAAAAAAAACATTTCCCTTTATAAATTATTGGTTCATTTTGCATTTCTTTTAAAAATTCGTTGCTTCACTTGACTCTCTAGATAATCATATCTGAGATCCCTTCCCCCCCCCCCCCCCTATCCTGTTTTTATAACGCAAAGAATGCTTCTGGATTTTCGAAAAATCTAAAGGGAGAATCATATATGTAGATTTGGCATCAAGTTTTTTATACCTATTTTTACCAACCATATATAGGGAAAAAAATACTCCCTCCATTTTAAAATATTTGAAGTTCTAGCTTTCTCCGAAGTCAAACATCTTTAAGTTTAGCCAAGTCTGTTGAAAAATATAGCAACATCTGAAACACCAAATCAGTTTCATTAGATTCATAATAAAAAAAACATATTGCATACTATATAAAAGCACCTTTTATCGAGAAAACTACATATATATATTTGATGTTGCAGATAATAATATATATTTTTATACATGTTTTTTTAAACAAGGTCTATATACATGGTCAAACTTAAAGAAGCTTGACTTAGGACAAGGCTAGAGTTTTAAATATTTTGGTACGGAGGAACTGTTATTTTGAGAGTAGTATTTTTATGTTTACACACCGCAACTTCCTCGCCTAGCCGCTCAGGCATGTAAAATACGCCAACCAAATAGTAGAATCACTACATATGTTGTTACATACTGTATTTGAGTTAGCTTTTCATACTACATTTCCAAATCTGGAGGCCAAAAGGCCATGGATAGAACTATTGTTTCCTTTCTAACCATCTCAACGTATACAATGTGAAAGAAAAATATATGTCATTTTCAATTATGTACGTGTGCTTAATCTACTGTTCATTGTTTTCCATATAGCTCACCATTCATGCCGAATGGTGTATCTGTGCTTAATCAACTACAGTATTAACAAAGGCACTACATAATCTACACTACGAGTTCCAAATAAAACTGAAGAAAAGTAGCTCACTATGCCGCCATGCAGGCCATCTGGGCTGGAGACCGCACACGAGGCAGGAGCAAGCCCCCAAAAAATCTCGGTCAGGAGCCAAGGAATATGCGAGAGGGACGTGACCTCGGGCGCGTACGGCCTCGCCGCTGCGGGCCAAGCATACTACTACTCCCATTGCATGCAGACGACGACGACGACGCACGAGCAGGGCCACCACCTGCCGCCGCGCTCCCGGACATGGCAGCGCACACCTGCAGCAGGCGGTGGTGGCGAACAATCCGCTCGCCCCGGCTGCACGCTCGCGCCGCGGGAGCCGGAGCGGGACCTCGCCGCGCCGAGGCGTGGTGGTGGTGGTGGTGACCTCGCGCCCTACCGCGAGGTAAGTGTAGCCGTCTACCAGCCCGTCTCGTCATGCTGAATCCGGCCCACCGCTGCAAAAGCGCTTGGGACGAGTCCCATGCGCGCGCGGCGCGTGGATCCTTGTGGCCCATCGAGCCTCGCGTCGCCGATCGCCATGCATGCCCTTGTACCAGTCGGTCGCTGAGTCGATACTCGATGCTCGATAGACGGCAGCGTGCGTGCGTGCGTGCACTGAGGCACTGACAGAAGTGCTGCGTTTTGCAGGAGCGGAGCGGCGAGCTGGTCCACGGCCACCACGGTGTCGCGCCGGCGCGCCACGGGACGGCGGCGGAGCGGGCCGACGACGAGCTGTCTCTGTCGTTGATGCTGGAGCTGGACTCGGGGCGCCTCGGCAGGAGCGGCGAGGGGCAGTACTGCCACACCGACGACAGCGAGAAGGGCAGCTTCCTGACGTCGTCGTCGACGAGCCTTGGCGGCTCCTGCTCGGGGCGGCGGCGCAGCGGAGTTAGCCTGGACCTGTCCCTTTCGTTGTACAACTGACACCGGCTAACGATGGATCGAAATGATGGGTGCCGGTTTCGACGACATGGCGTGTCTGTCCTCGTATCGTGTGTATGTGTACATTTGGACGCCTGGTTCCTCACGGGCGAGCATCAGCACGACGCCGTGGTCACCGCGCGCGTGCGCGTCGCGCACCGGAACGAGTGGAGCGTGCTCTGCTCCATGGGCTGGGGCTCCCGCCCCGCACTGTGGGCACGCAACAGGTCGAGCGCGAGTTCCACCAGCTGGGCAAAAAACACATATTTGACTTTTGCACGAAAGTAATTCACGATCTGAACTTCAATTCGAAAAATTTCACAAACTGATCGTTTTGTGTGACGCCCAACACAAGGGCGCTGCACGACACTATTCAGCGCCTAGGAGTTCGGCGCTGCACACCTGGCCAGCGTGGCAGGCACGGGCCAGGCGCGGCCCCACAGTCAGCAGTGCAGCGCCTGAGCGCCCGACCCTTAGGCGTTGCACTGTGACTTAAGCCGCATCGGGCCTGTCCTTCCCAGTCACTTCTTCCTTCTCCCCCAGCAGTTCCTCTCTGTTAGAAAGAGCAGGGGCGGCGCCCCCTTTGATCCCCTCCCCCCACCCCTCTTAGATCTGACGATTTTAGCCGTGGATTCGATCCCTAATCCTTTCTACTAGGTAAACTCCTCCATTCTTCTTTCTTTTCCTCCGTAAATTTGTTGCCATTGAAGAGATTTGTTCATGATTTGATGGAACCCTTGATTTGATTGGACTGGATCTTTAGATATATATAAGATGTCTAGTTTTGTAGATATTTATGATTTAGGATGTGTAGGATGTGTAGTTAGTTCATAATGTATGATTCTTGTTAGTGAAACTTTAGATTGTTTATTTTTTTAGATATATATGAGATGCCTCGTTTTGTAGATAATTATGAGATGTTGAGTTTTGCAGCTGTATATGAGATGTTGAGTCTTTTTTAGATACATATGAGATGTTGAGTTTATTTGAAATGTGAGATGTTGAGACGAACACATATGACATGTTGAGTGTATGTCGATATTGGAGATGAACTCATATATGTGTATTGCTTGAATTTTGTAAGGATGGTTTGGCTTCTCGACAATGCCTATGACACACAGACACTGGGCCTACATGATGCGCGAGCAGGGGATGGTAATAATGAGTATTGTAAATGTTTTGCGAATTTGCCTTTAGTTGAAATTCACGTGCCCTAAGATTTGTCATTACTTGTTTTTTGCAGAAGCTTGAACCTTTGAAGATTTGGTATCACGGCGTCTTTGGTGCTGCCATGCCCTACGATCCGCGGTACACACCATACATCCAGCAGGCAGGACTCCTCCCGTGGATTCAGTTGGTTAGCCGGTCCACGCCGAGACTCAACGCTCCACTGGTGTCCTCTTTTGTTGATCGATGGAGGCCGGAGACGCACAGTTTCCATCTTCGGACTGGAGAGATGACCGTGACGCTCCAGGATGTCTCCTTGATCACCGGTCTTCCTATCGACGGAAGCCTCTCTGTATGAGCACCGATTCTGATGGGTGGCGCGAACAGATGACTGCTCTTATCGGTAGGGCTCCTACCGAGGCTGAGGCTGATGTAGAGGAGGGACAAGAGAAGAAGAAGAAGGAAAGGAAAGTAGCCGAAGCTCATTTCACGTGGATTCAAGCAAACTTCGCACATTGCCCTCAAGATGCCACTGATGGTGTGATCCAGACACATGCTCGTGTCTATATGTGGTACGTTATCTCGAGGACTTTGTTTCCTAATGCCACTGGGAAGAACGCTCCATGGATGTGGCTGAAGGCATTGACCGTCTTCGATAGCAAATGGAGCTGGGGTTCAGCTACTCTGGCCTACTTGTACCGACAAGTAGTTTGTTTGTTTTGTTATCATTTCATTTATTCATTAGCAATGCAACCTTGTTATCAAGTTAGCATTGTTGTCTTTGATATGCAGCTGGACGATGCGTGTTGCAGGATCACTGATAGTGCAGGCATTGGTCGTAATATGCTTCTACTTTCTGTATGGAGCTGGGAGCGTCTGCCTGTTGGACGCCCCAAGAGCGTCAAGTTTAATTCTTGGGATGAAGAAGCCGATTTACGGCTCCCCACTTGGGCCTACAAGTGGGATGTGGTATCCGAGATGACGAACGATGTCAATCTCATGTACCAAAAGTACATCGCCGAGTTGGACACAATTACTCCTGAGCAGGTAACGAGGATATTACATCGATCATTTCTCATGCTTGGCTGAAAACTTGTCATCAATGTTGTGTTGTTGTCCTATTTCATAGGTGGAATAGCAGTCATATGGCGCGAATGACACATTAGGGGTCAACCACGAGTTTGCCCTCAACCCGATGTGCTTGCGGGATAGGGATCTTTGGCTTATGAGGTGCCCACTTATATGCAACTGGGTGGTTGAGTTTAATTTGCGACACCGCGTGTATCGTTAGTTTGGTCTGTTCCAGGCTCACCCGCCTAAATGGGTGGACACGGACAAAGCACTTCATAGGTAAGAGAGCATGAACCGTATTGACTTAGCATCGCCACTCCTTTTTTATTGTGCTAATCTTTGGTTTTCTATCATGAAGGTTGGACATGAAAAGGCAATGGAAGATAAAGGACTGGGACAAGCATCATTCATCCTATGTTACCCGTCTCAAACTTAGTGTGGAGCAAGCTCGTGAAGGTGCAGGCCCCCAGCTTCGTGAGCATAACTCACTTGCTTTCGATAACTACCTACGATGGTTTCTTCAAAATGCTAGAGTTGAGTTATGACCACCGGCATACAATGAGGATATTCTTGAAGATCCCACAAACTTTGAGGATCTATCGAAGCAGCAGTACAACAAAAATGCCAGGGAAGGGCTAGGAGTCCCTGTTGTTCCGGTGATTAACTATGTGGTAAAGTCTTCCCTTCTTTAGTTTGATCGTATCCGTATTACACATGTTTGAATGGCTAACGTGTTAATTCATTCTCATCCACAGCGCAACCAGATCAAGAAAGCAGCTGATGAAAGCCAGTCTATTATGGAGAAGACACCGGTTGGAGAACGCAATGATGAAGGTCCACTACAAAAATTCCTGAAGGTACATATCGCACTCAGGTGTCCATGTTGCATATGTTGCGGAGTTTGGTATCTTATACATTTGTTCATGTTACAGAGTCAGGCCAAGAAGTTAAGGCGGTTATCAAACCTTCTCGGTTGTCGTGACCCAGAATACTATGAACCATCTCCCTCTAGGTCTGGTACACCATCAGACCCCTTATCTCATCGTCAGGGGGACGATCTGAGTTCTTCATACACTTATTTGGATGATGAGGGTGGGGTCACCCAAGAGGTATGACTAATCTTTTAGATGTAATTCTCACTTTACTATGACTTGGTCTTTACTATAATGTTTGATTGTGTGATAGGTTGACGAACTTGATGATGACATGACTTTGGCGGATGCTCAAGTTCGGTCCACATACATGTTGAAGTTGTTGGGGAACGTTGCATGGGAAAAAATTCCTACACACACGCAAGATCTATCCATGATCATGAGCATCTACGAGAGGGAGAGTGGATCTACATATCCTTGTAGATCGCTAAGCGAGAAGCGTTAAGAAACGCGGTATGTGTAGTCGAACGTCTTCGC
This sequence comes from Hordeum marinum, assembly GCA_022496015.1. Classification (NCBI taxonomy): domain Eukaryota; kingdom Viridiplantae; phylum Streptophyta; class Magnoliopsida; order Poales; family Poaceae; genus Hordeum; species Hordeum marinum. The sequence goes on along the minus strand of CM039672.1, from coordinate 268,250,450 downwards.
AATCCAAATCGCCGAGCATCCTGCGATCTCATCACGATCCGTCTCGCGATCCAATCACGATCCGTCCCGCGAACTCATCACGATCCGTCTCGTAATCTCATCACGATCCGTCTCGCGATCTTGATCACGGTCCTTCCGATCTAGCACCGAACGGACGGCACCTCCGTGTTCAGCACACGTATAGCTCGATGACGATCTCCGCCTTCTTGATCCAGCAAGAGGGAGCGGAGAGGTAGATGAGTTCTCCGTCAGCGCGATGGCGTTGCGGCGATGGTGGTGGAGCTATTCCAGCAGGGCTTTGCCTAAACACCGCTGAAAACCGATCTAGAGGAGAGGTAGCACGTGGCTATTAGGGTTAGCTTTTTCCTCTAAATCCTCTAGTATATATAGGAGGGAGGGAGGGGAGGAGGCAGACTCAAACCCTCAAGGTTTGGTCGAAATTGGAGGTGGAGGAGTCCTACTCCAATCCTATTAGGAGTAGGATTCCTCCTTTCCACTTGGAAACTCTTTCCACCTCTCCACCTTTGGATTTTTTTTCCTTCTCAAACCACTCCAGCCGCATGGTCCCTTAGAGGAGGATTCGGGCAGCCCAACAGGGGTTGGTTTACCTCCTCCCACGGCCCATGTAGCCTCTTCGGTCGAAATACCTCTCCCGGTGGTCCCACGGTACACTACCGGCACTCCCGGTACACTACCGATGAGCCCGAAACTTTTCCGGCGACCAAAACAAGACTTCCTATATATCAATATTTACCTCCGGACCATTCCGGAGCTCCTCGTGACGTCCGGGATCTCATAGCTTCTCCATATCTCGTAGGTTCATCGTTGTCCAACTACATGACCTCCAAGACAGGGTTGTCATACCACTCAGGAGTAGTACGCATCCTTGTCGACCTACGAGGTTTGATAGTTTCTTGATCCGAAGCTTCATGATCATCATCATTTAATTCCTCTTCAACTTACGTAGGTTCCACAGAAACATCTTTCTGCGCTGCGCTACTCTCTGGTTGAAACAAAGGTTCAACAACCTCATCAAGTTTTATCTTCCTCCCACTCAATTCTTTCGAGAGAAAGTTTTTCTCGGGAAAGGACCCGTTTTAGCAACAAACACTTTATGATTGGATATGAGATGGAGGGTTCACCCAACTGTTCTTAGGGTAATCTATGAAGATGCATTTGTCCGCTTTGGGTTCGAGCTCATTAGGTGAAAACATTTTTCCACACAAGTGTCGCAGCCCCAAACATTAAGAAATGATAGCTTAGGTTTCTATCAAACCATAATTCACATGGTGTCATCTCAACGGATTTAGATGGTGCCCTATTTAAAGTGAATGTAGTTGTCTCTAATGCATAACCCCAAAACTATAGTAGCAAAACGATAAGAGACATCATAGCCCGCAGCATATCCAATAGAGCACGACTATGATGTTCGGACACACCATCACACTGTGGTGTTCCAGGTGGCGTGAGTTGTGAAATGACTTTCACATTGTCTAAAGTTGTATGCCAAACTCATAACTTAGATATTCACCTCCACGATCATATCGCAGACATTTTTATATTCTTGTCACGATGATCTTAAACTTCACTCTGAATTTGCTTGAACCTTTCAAAAGATTCAGACTTGTGTTTCATTAAGTAAACATACACTATATCTACTCAAATCATCAGTGAAGATAAGAAAATAATGATATCCACCGCACGCTACAAGACTCATTGGATTGCATACATCAACATGTATCATTTCCAATAATCACTTGCCCGCTCCATCAATCCGGAAAACGGGGTCCTTAGTCATCTTGCACAAGAGGCATGGTTCGCATGTCTCAACCAATTCGAAATCGAATGAGTCCAAAGATCCATCAACATGGAGTTTCTTCATGCGCTTTATACCAATATGACATTTAGCGGCAGTGCCACAAGTATGTGGTACTATCATTATTAACTTTGTATCTTTTGGCATCAATGTTATGAGGATGTGTATTACTATGATCAAGATTCAACAAACCATTCTCAATGGATGCATGACCATTGAAGGTATTATTCATGTAAACAGAATAACAATTATTCTCTAACTTAAATGAATAACCGTATTGCAATAAACACGATCTAATCACGTTCATGCTCAACGCCAAACACCAAATAACATTTATTTAGGTTCGTCACTAATCCCGAAGGTAGAGAGAGCGTGCGATGTCGATCACATCAACCTTGGAAACATTTCCAACACACATCGTCACCTCACCCTTAGCTAGTCTCCGTTTATTCCATAGCTTTTACTTCGAGTTACTAACATTTAGCAACCGAACCGCTATCCAATACCTAGGAGCTATTAGGAGTACTAGCAAGGTACACATCAATAATACGTATATCAAATACACTTGTGTCGACGTTGCCAGCCTTCTTATCTACCAAGTATCTAGGGTTGTTCCGCTTCAGCGACCGCTCACCTCATAATAGAAGCACTTAGTCTCGAGTTTGGGTTCAACTTTGGGTTGCTTCACTAGAGCAGCAATTGACTTGCCATCCGTAAAATTTCCCTCCTTTCCCTTGCCCTTCTCGAAACTAGTGGTTTTACTAACCATCAACACTTGATGCTCCTTCTTGATTTCTACCTTTGCGGTGTCAAACATCGCGAACAGCTCAGGGATCATTATTTCTATCCCTAGCATTTTATAGTTCATCACCAAGTTCTAGTAGCTTAGTGACAGTGACTTGGAGAACTATATCAATCACTATCTTATCTGGAAGATCAACTCCCACTCGATTCAAGTGATTGTAGCACCTAGACAATCTGAGCACATGCTTAACGATTGAGCTATTCTCCTTCATCTTGCAGGCAAAGATTCTTGTTGGAGATCTCATATCTCACAACATGGGCATGAGCCTGAGATCCCAATTTCAGCTCTTATAACATCTCATATGATCCGTGACGTTCAAAATATTTTGGAGCCTCAATTCTCAGTCGTAATGCATTATGCACTAAACTATCAAGTAGTCATTGGAACGTGCCTGTCAGATTTTCACAACATCTACGGACGACGCTAGAGGGGGTGGCGCATCGAATGGTGCATTAAGGACATAAGCCTTGTGTGCAGCAATGAGGACAATCCTCAGATCACGGACCCAGTCCGCAATATTGCTACCATCATCTTTCAACTCTATTTCTCTAGGAACATATAGAAATTCAAGGGAGCTACAGCGTGAGCTAGTAATCTACAACATAATTTTGCAAAGACACTAGTGACTATGATCATGATAATGAGTTCAATTAATCATATTAATTAAGAACTCCCACTCAAATTGACATCCCTCCGGTCATTCAAGTGATACATGATCCAAATTCACCAACTCAAGTTCGATCATCACGTGAGTTGAGGTGGTTTCAATGGTGAACATCATCATGTTGATCATATCTACTATATGACTCATGTTCGACCTTTCGGTCTCTTGTGTTCCAAGGCCATGTTTGTACATGCTAGGCTCGTCAAGTTTAACCCGAGTGTTCTGCATGTGCAACACTGGCTTGCACCAGTTGTATGTGAACCTAGAGTCTATCACACCCGGTCATCACGTGGTGTCTCAACACGACAAACTTTCGCAACGGTGCACACTCGGGGAGAACACAATTTATCTTGAAATTAAGTGAGGGATCACCTTATAATTCTACCGTCATCCTAAGCAAAACAAGGTGCATAAAAGGATTAACATCACATGCAAATCATAAGTGACATGATATGGCCATGAACTTGTGCTTTTGATCTCCATCTTGAAAGCACCGGCATGATCTCCATCGTCACAGGCATGACACCATGATCTCCATCATCTTGATATCCATTAACGTGTCGTCATCGGGGTTGTCACTCCCACCATGCTTCTACTACTATTGATACCGTTTAGCGATAAAGTAAAGCATTATATAGCGCTCAATGATTGACACGTAGGTCATATAATAATTAAAGACAACCCTATGGCTCCTGTCGGTTGCCGTACTCACCGACATGCAAGTCGTGATATTCAATACAACACATGATCATCTCATACATCACATATATCTCATCATGTAATTGGCCATATTATATCACAACATACCCTGCAAAAACAAGTTAGACGTCCTCTAATTGTCGTTGCATGTTTTACGTGGCTGCTATGGGTATCTAGAAAGAACAATTCTCACCTACGCATAAAACACAACGGTGATACATAAGTTGCTTCAAGGACTGCCTTAGTCGAATCCGATCCAACTAAAGTAGGAGAAACAGACACCCGCCAGCCATCTTTGTCCAACGAAGTTACACGTCAGTCAATGGAACCGGTCTCTCGTAAGCATACGAGTAAGGTTGGTCCAGGCCGCTTCATCCCACAATACCGCTGAACCAAAACACGACCAAGGGAGGAAGCAATCTAAGCATCAACGCCCACAAACTCTTTGTGTTCTACTCGAGATCTCATCTACACATAGACCTAGCTCATGATGCCACTGTTGGGGAACGTTGCATGGGAAACAAAAAAATTCCTACGCACACGCAAGATCTATCCATGGTGATGAGCATCTATGAGAGGGAGAGTGGATCTACATACCCTTGTAGATCGCTAAGCGGGAAGCGTTAAGAAACGCGGTTGGTGTAGTCGAACGTCTTCGCGATCCAAATCGTCGAGTATCATGCGATCTCATCACGATCCATTCCGTGATCCAATCACGATCCGTCCCGCGAACTCATCACGATCCGTCGCACGATCTCATCACGATCCGTCTCGCGATCTTGATCACGGTCCTTCCGATCTAGCATCGAACGGACGGCACCTCCGCATTCAGCACGTGTACAGCTCGATGATGATCTCCGCCTTCTTGATCCAGCAAGAGGGAGCGGCATTGCGGTGATGGTGGTGGAGCTATTCCAGTAGGGCTTCGCCTAAGCACTGCTGAAAACCGATCTAGAGGAGAGGTAGCACGTGGCTATTAGGGTTAGCTTTTTCCTCTAAATCTTCTAGTATATATAGGAGGGAGGGAGGGGAGGAGGGAGCCTCAAACCCTCAAAGTTTGGTAGAAATTGGAGGTGGAGGAGTCCTACTCCAATCCTATTAGGAGTAGGATTCCTCCTTTCCACTTGGAAACTCTTTCTACCTCTCCACCTTTGGATTGTTTTCCTTCTCAAACCACTCTAGCCGCATGATCCCTTAGAGGAGGATTTGACCAGCCCAACAGGGGTTGGTTTACCTCCTCCCACAGCCCATGTAGCCTCTTCGGTTGAAATACCTCTCCCGGTGGTCCCACGGTACACTACCGGCACTCCCGGTACACTACCGATGAGCCCGAAACTTTTCCGGCGACCAAAACAAGACTTCCTATATATCAATATTTACCTTCGGACCATTCCGGAGCTCCTCGTGATGTCCGGGATCTCATCCGGGACACCGGACAACCTTTGGTCACCACCATACATAACTCTATACTACCGAAACGTCACCGAACCTTAAGTGTGCAGACCCTGCGGGTTCGAGAACTATGTAGACATGACCGAGACACCTCTACGGTCAATAACCAATAGCGGGACCTGGATGCATATATTGTTTCCTACATATTCTACGAAGATCTTTATCGGTCGAACCTCTATGTCAAGGATTCAGTTAATCCCGTATGATGTTCCCTTTGTTCTTCGGTATGTTACTTGCCCGAGATTCGATCGTCGGTATCTCCATACCTAGTTCAACCTCGTTACCGACAAGTCTCTTTACTTGTTCTGTAATACAAGATCCCGTGACTAACACTTAATCACATTGCTTGCAAGGCTTATTGTGATGTTGTATTATCGAGTGGGCCCTGAGATACCTCTTCGTCACACTGAGTAACAAATCCCAGTCTTGATCCATGCCAACCCAACAGACACCCTCGGAGATACCTGTAGAGCACCTTTATAGTCACCCAGTTACGTTGTGACGTTTGATACACACAAGGTACTCCTCCGGTGTCAGTGAGTTGCATGATCTTATGGTCATAGGAACAAATACTTAACATGCAGAAAACAGTAGCAATAAACTGACACGATCATATGCTACGTTTGTAGTTTGGGTCTTGTTCATCACATCCTTCTCCTAATGACGTGATCTCGTTATCAAATGACATCTCATGTCCATGACTAGGAAACCATAGCCATCTTTGATCAACGAGCTAGTCTATTAGAGGCATACTAGGGACATGGTGTTGTCTATGTATCCACACATGTATCTGAGTTTCCGATCAACACAATTATAGCATGGATAATAAACGATTATCATGAACAAGGAAATATGATAATAACCACTTTATTATTGCCTCTAGGGCATATTTCCAATAGAAGTCTAGGAAGCCCACACACCGGTTCACGCCCTAGGACTATGACAAGAGAGGCAACCCAAAGGTGCCCGTAGAGAGCTCGCGGATTGCGATCTTGGATGATGAGGCGGAGGAGGAATAGGAGGAAGAGGAGGCTCCTCCTATTAGGAGGAAGAAGATAGCCACCAGGCGTGGCAGCAGGAACACGCGCCGGAGGCATTAGTCGTTGTTGTTTTTTTATTATGAAACTGAACTTGTGAGGGTATGTGATGGTTGGTGAACTCTTAGTAGTGTGCTACTTTATCTTGAATGATGGTTGGTGAACTTGTGAGGTTATGTGATGGTTTTTGTGATGTTTATCTTAAATGAATTTCAAGTTATTGTAAGTGATGTGATGTTCATATTAATTTGAATTTAAGTGTTGTGATTTCAAGTTATTGTAAGTGTTGTTAATTTCAAGTTATAGCAGTTTGCCTTAATGCAGCGCCTGATAACTAGGTGTTGCATTGTGCAATGCAGCGCCCAATCGTAAGGCGCTACACAAGGTGGGATGTGGTTCCTGCGGCCAGAAAATCCCAAGTCATAGTGCAGCGCCCAGTAGTCAGGCGCTGCACTGCACAGCATGACACCTGACGCTTGGGCGCTGCATAGTACAGTGCAGCGCCCGGCTCTTAGGCGCTGCAGTTCTGTAACCTGCAAAACTACAAAAACATAAGTATTAGTTGTTAGTGTTGACACGGAAAACTGAAAAACTGTAAACAACTCCAATTCGGTCTACAAGATGGTCCACGACACATTCATTAGAAATTACAAATTAGGTCCACAAGGTACTCCACGGCACATTCATTTGAAATGACAAACTTAGGCCTACTACGAGAGTTCATGACAAATACGGCATGGGTACATCCGGTTCCATGACGAGTGCACCGAAGCTAAGTCCCTACTGAGTTTGCCCTATAAAAGTTTGCACAAAAGTACCTCATGCACCATCGATGATGCAACTTTGCATGTCCAGGAATGTCAATCACCACCGCGTTTAGAATTCCTTGATGGCAATCTGATATGACACAAATTTCCCTTTCAACCGGTATTACCTTTGTTCTCAATTGACGCAAGAACCACTCCCAGTTATCATTGTTCTACACCTCAACCAAAGCAAAAGCCAAAGGCAACACCCGGTTATTGGCATCACTTGCTATTGCAACCAATATAGTGCCCTTATATTGTCTAGTCAAGAACGTGCCATCAATGGCGATGACGGGCCGACAATGCTCAAAAGCCCTCACGCATTGCTCAAAGGCCCAAAATGCATGGCCAAATACTCGGACGGTCCTCCCGTTGTGAATCAATGTCTGGTGCCCATGAGGCTCGACCACATGAACCATGCCTGGGTTTGTGGCGGCCATAGCTAACAACAACCTAGGGAGTCGATTGTATGCTTCCTCCCAATTGCCATACAACATCTTGAATGCAGCTTGCTTCGCCTTCCATGCCTTGCCGTACTTCACCTTGTAATGAAAGACGGCTTTCACAAGGTCAATGACACTCTTAATGCTCACTATTGGAAGTGTGGATATTTGGTTGGAAAACCTGTAAGCGATGAACTCGGACGTGAGTTGTCTGTGTTCTTCGGACACAAGCTTGCCATCCGCATTCTTGTGTCGGCACATGTGACTTTGTACACAACTAACTATGCGCCAAGTGGGACCTCTTTTCCATGGCCTTGCACGCACAATCCATGGACATGTTGGCACTTCACATTTAACCGTGTAACGCACATTGACGTCCGAGTTGGCCACTCTATGTGGACGATAATGCGTAACCGAGTAGTTGTCGAGTCACATCTTCAATTCCAAGAAGGATCCAAACTCACAACCGGGATATAATCCGTTCTTGCCGTCTCCCAAATCACGGTGAGAACTTGGCCTAGCTCCAAGAGATATACATTTGCCACCATCTACAACGGCTTCATCCGCGAGGCTAAGATCCTTGAACAATGGTGTCTTGTGATCCCGTCGGAATACCTTCTTAAATGCTTCGGCCTCCTTCGCCGTGAACCCCTCCTCATCAACTTCTTCATCGGGACCATCATCATCCGAGTCCGATGCATATGAACGGGAAAAAGGGATGGATTGGTCCATTGTCTCTTGCACATTATATTTGTCGAGATCACCCACATTGTTGTCCTGTAGATCAACTTCGTTGTCATTATCCTCATACTCATCATTATCCTCTTCAAAAGCTTCATTTGGTTTGTTTGAAATCGGGATCAATGTTGGCCAAACTTGTTGCGTCAACTGAGGTTCACTCATTTGATCTTGGTTCATGGGTGGAGGAGTACTAGCAACCAACGGGGAGGGGTTCCAGTTCAAGTCCAAATGCAAACTAGACTCAACTTTCTTGGAGGCAAATAACTCAAGAGCCTTGTCTAGAGATTCGGCAACTGTCTCCTTGTATGCAACCCAACGTTGCTCAGAGTTCACATGCATTGTCTTCCAATGGATGTGCATTCCGAAACCAACATTATGCCTTCCCTCCAACTCAACAACGTCACTTGGGTCCATCCAATTCAAATCCTGCCTCACTTGTTCCAAGACATCCGCATAGCTAGGACTGCTCTCAAACACCATGTCAAGCTCATCCGGGTTTGGCTCAACATTGCCTTTCAAAAAGGCCTCTTTATCCACATGATGAACATAAACACATGTTCTTCCCATCCCTACAAAAATCAAAAATCAAACACATATCCAATAAGTACTTAACCAAACATTTGCATAAAATACATAAGCCCTAACATAGATATGAAACAATAACCCTAACCCCCACTTAACAATAACCACAACCCTAACCATAGCATAACCCTAACCCTAACCCCAACATAACAACACACATAACCCTAACCCTGGCATAGTTGGAAGCCTAACCCTATCAAATTGGGAAAGATGCATAACATGTTTCCACACAAATTTCCAAATCCAAGCAACAACTAGGGTTTCCCCAAACTAGCAAGATATGAGCTAATGTGACAATTCCTTTGGATGAAAATGAGAGGATCGAAGGAGATTACCTAAAGGGAAGGGTGGCTTCGAAATCCATAGACAAATACTCCGGATTTGCAAGATTTGAGAAGTATTTGAGAGGTGGGGAGAGGGGGAGAGGGGGGATGAAGGTGTCGGTGGGGTGGGGGGTGTGGAGTGGGGTGGGGGCAGGTGGGGACAACCAAAGTGACACAGGCAGTGCAGCGCCTAAGGGTCGGGCGCTGCACATAACACAGTGCAGCGCCTAGGACTCAGGCGCTGCACTGCTGACTGTGGGGCCGCGCCTGGCCCGTGGCTGCCCCACTGGTCAGGGGTGCAGCGCCGAACTCCTAGGCGCTACATAGTGTCGTGCACCGCCCTTGTGTTGGACGTCACACAAAACTGTCAGTTTGTGAAATTTTTCAAATTGGAGTTCAAATCGTGAATTACTTTCGCGCAAAGGTCAAATATGTGTTTTTTGCCCACCAGCTGAGGGATCGGAATGAAAGAGAAGAAGAATTACCACACACGCGGCGATTCTGCATCCAGGTAGAGATGCTCCCTGGTGTGAACAGTAAAATGTTTTAAAATAGCAGAAAGATTAAAAAAAACTCTGAATATTTTTGGGTGCAAGATGGTCAATAAGTAATGCCCGTGCCAAATTTGACGGAGTTTGAATATTTAAGGAGCACGTGACACAAAAAGTCAAATTTCAATGTGTGAGGATGTTTGAAAAAACACATTGTTGGTAGCAGATTTTGTCTTTTTGGGGTCCAGCTCCTCCAATGTTGTTCGCCCCTGAATTTGAAATAAATTTTCTTGAATTTGATAAAAGTTTGTAAACTAAAAAAGTTCTTGAATTTGAAAAGATATTCATTAATTTTGAAACAGTAATGAATTTAAAAATTGTTCATGGATTTGAAAAGATGTTCACGACGTAAAAAATAAAAATAAAAGGAAAAAGGAAAAGAAAATAAACAAAAAATCTGGTAAAAAATATAGAGATGAAAAAAGTGGAAAGCTTCCTAAAACAGTGACGAGCTTCCGCGGAAACATGCCTTAGAGCATCTCTAGCAGACCCTGTATAATGTCCGGACCCGTAAAATAACCGCCAAAATACGGGTCCGTACGAAAAAAGTTGCCCGATCAGATCCCACAAACGCGTCGGACCTGTAAATATTTTTGCGGGGCGCGGCAAAATTCCCATCTAGCACGCCGCGACACCCCCAAATGGGTATTCTTCATATGCAAAAACGACGGGGTATGTTCTTGTTTTCATTCGGCTTTGTCAACCTATTCGGTTCAATTTCGGTAGCTTATTGTGAGACGGTCATGTGTGTAGGAAGGTGGATGCTCATTTTGGTATTGGGAAAAAGAATACATCAATTTGTTGATAGGAAGACACTTAATAGATGTTCGTGCACTCGTTCGTAGAATTGAGGTTAATCATGTGGTTGCATGTGCAATTAAAGAAAAAACTAGAGTGGAAGCAATTTCTACTTCTTTAGAATCAAAAAAGAAGAATGAAGAATGCAAGATCAAGAATCCACAGATCAACAATGAATGCATGGAGAAGATGTTGGTCCAACTAGTGGAAGCAGTTATGGAAGTTGGATATTTTCTAAAATGACTAATTATGGCTTTTGTTTTCTTTGATCTTGCTATTCTAGCAAAGATTTGATGAATTATGATGTATCCAATGCCTTTAAAAAAAATAAAAAAAGCAACGAAATATGTTTTCATGCCCGAAATTAAAATGCAAATTACTGATTTGCGGGCTGACGCCGGCTGCGGCCAAGCAGATCCCGCAAAACGAACCCATAAAAAAGAATATTCGACAGCATCCCGCGTCGACCCGCAAAACCGTTTTTCCGCGAACTGTAAATGCATTTTACGGATCGACATTATACAGGTCTGCTAGAGTTGCTCTTACATGGACATGTCCATTAGGTACAAAGTGTGTCTGATGCATACGAGTTGCAGACTATTTGACGCCACCTCTACTTATGGTTCCATGGATTTGTGAGCGGGTTGGGAATAGGGTAATCCCTATTGGTCACTCACTTCGTCAAGTAGTCGGCGCTTTGCACAAACGAAAGATCGAGCGACAGAGATTTAGGACGGTTTATTTACACAGATTTGGGACGATCTATTTAGTAGGTTTGCGCTCTGCAGAAACCCGGTTATAGAAGCTTTCCAGAAGATTCCAGTCCGTTTTAACCTGTTTTGGGAACCTTCTAAAAAGTTCGTGACTAGTTCACGCTCGGTTATTTTGAAAAAAAAATCTTGTCATTTCTTTTACCTTTTTGTTTGTTTCATTTTTCTTTTATTTTTTCAAAAACATTCATTTTCTAAAACATAATATTTTTTAAAATTTTATTTAGACATTAAAAGAATAAGAAAGTTCAAAATTGCGTAAATCAGTTGTTTTAGGGCCTGTTTGGTTCATGACTAACTTTGTCACAACTAACCTTAGGCAAAGTGTGGCTGTCACAAAAAGTAAGGCTAACAAAATGGTCATCACAAGTGTGGCAAGATTTGGTAAAAAGTTAAGTCTATGACATGTGAACCATATAACTAGAAATGTGTGGCAAGCCACAGGTATGGTAATGAACCAAACACATGCCTAAGGTGTTGTGGCATGACTAAGGTTAGACGTGGCAATCTTAGGCTGGAAACCAAACAGCCTCTTAGTGACTGGGTCACTATAGTGTGTCATCGCTACAATGTGCGCCAAATGCGTCAGCCCAGCCGTGGCCTCCCCTCTTATCGCGTGGTCCCTATTTTACGCATAACATGTCATATACGAGCTTCCCAGGAACAGGACCCAAAACTCTGGTTGTTCAATGTGTTTAAAAATTACTCCATTCTTTGCTCCGGTTAGAGTTTCAACTTGGGGTGTGAACAATCTAGGTCATAGAAGCCCATGTTCCAATCGAGACCACCTCTTAGGTACAAAGTAGTAGGAGGATAAAAAAATTGAAACGGAGACAAAAGATTTACCTCATCGATTAATTAAGAAGAATAAAATTGCCCAGTTAATTAACGAAAAACCGGACGAAAACCGTTACAAACCAACAACATATGGACTATTTATAGAGCATGCAACTCCATAAGTGCATGATCCACCCTACGACCATATCCAACATGTAACAAGCATCAACCCAGATACTGCTAAATCGCAAAGAAAAAACCAAGAATAGTAACACAACCAAAGACCACAACCACCATCAAATCCATGAAGATAAGAGACTAATAAACATCCATCAAGAAGTTGCAGACGCCTTCTCCCCTGAAAACACTTCTGATTCTTTCTTGTGGCTGCCTTCAGAAAAATACAAGATTGCGTTATGAAAGAAAAAAGAGTTTGAAATTCTCGAAATTTGCTCTTTCCTTTTAGACTTTATGTTTTAATCCATGTACATGTATCTCTACCATGTACAATTTGCTACTCCCTCCGTTCCTAAATATAAGACATTTTAAAAAATTTACTATAAAACTATATACGGAGTAAAATGAGTGAATCTATACTCTAAAGTATATCTATATACATCCGTATGTAGTTCATAATGTAATCTCTAAAAAGTCTTATATTTAGAAACGGAGAGAGTACTATAAATATATCATGGTATTGATTGTAAATTCATTCTGTCTAAACATGTAAACGAGCTCCCAAACAAGACCCTTCAGCCCCAACGACTCACCGGTCACCAGAGTGGACCTTGTCACCCAAACAAAAGAAACAACTAGAGTGGACTTCTGCAACACTGCGTCGAGTTCACCTACAGCGTCATGCCGTGTTGCTACATAATTCGATCTGGGATGTCTGTTCTAGATCCAACGGGTCTCAGTCCAGGAGAGGGAGAGGCAAGCAGAGAAGTCAGTGGAAGTGTTGTAATGCAAGTAGGAAAATATTTACAAGTTTGAGTAGATCTACTCCCTCTGTACCATAATATTTGTTGTTGGGGAGAACTAGACTAATTCTCCCCAACAACAGGTATTTAGGAACAGAGGGAGTATGTTATTAAGTGATGGGTCCATCAATGAGCTTGGTACTATCAAAGTACCATCTTCCCAAGAATTCATCCAACCTATGAGTGAAATTACAATGCTACCATAAGACGATGCTACTGAAGAGTTATACAGAGCAAGGATTAAAATTTCATTTCTCTGCCAGGTTTATCGACGTAGATATAATCTCAATTATCATAGGGGGGATAGCAGAGAGTTCATGATTTAGACCGGTATATAACTCCGGAGTAGAGCAAAATTGATCAGCTATAATAACTGTCATTTGTACCAGAATAAGAATGCCGGGCATTGCCCAATTACACTCTGGACAATCGAATGCTAGCCGGTACAAACAGGACATTTGCCTTCGCAAAATGATTAGCCTACACCTCAACAAAATTTGGAACATGATTCTACACAACTTATTCCGAGACCTATAGTCGAGAGACCTGGGCAAAACTTTCAAGGAACATCAACAACAAACAATATAAGATCATACAACAAAAGGGTTACGCGAGGGAGGAAGACATGTTTTGAGAGGGAGGTCAGGCATTACTGTCGAGAGCACCCTTCAGCATATGCAACCCTTCCATCGAAATACTTCTCCGTACCCGGAATCTTGGGATCTCAATTTGAGGGGGTGGGTCTGCCGAGAAGCATACAACCACTGCAGTTAGGTTGTCGCAAGTGTCTCGTCGGAGCGCCTCCTGAACAAGTTCTTTTGAGCACCTTTCCGGATCGTTGTGAGCCATCAGCTCTTTCCGTACCATCGACACTGCACATTGGCTGGTCATCACATCCCAAAGGCCATCGCATCCTATTATCAAGAACTCGTCTTCCTCGGTGAGTCTAACCTCCTGGAATTCAGGTTCTGGGGTGAGAGGGCTTATAGACCCTTTGGAACCTTTGACGTGCCAATCACCGATGGCCCTTGCTACAGACAGCTGACCATTGAGATAGCCATCGAAGACTATGCCACCAAGGTTCTCAATCCTGAGCTTTTCACTCTTGCAGCTGGGTTTGTGATCTTTTGACAGCTCAACAGCTCGTCCTCGCTTTCCTAATACTGCTCGACAGTCTCCTGCATTTGCAACAAGTAATGTCCTGTACCATTGAATGAGGTGGATGAGAGTATATCATAAGATGCAAATAACCAATCTAAAGATTGCAAACACAATACAGGTTCTACTCTGGTAATGCATCAACTAATAAAGGCAAGGAGGCCCAGAGGACAGCTTGGTACAGCAAAGAACCTTTTGTTCAGTTGAGACATTGGGGGTTGAAGCAATAAATGTGAAGTAGCTGTCAGATATAAAGGATATGAAGTAGCCTCTATAATTTCAAAAATAGGAAGGAATGCTGTCCAATTATTTACCACTAAAGTCACAAAAATGCCTAACAAACAACCCAGTGAATCCTTCTAACCAAGAATAAGAATAACACATACCCAGCTCCAAATCAGTTTCTTTTCTATGTCAACAAACTGGTTTTGATTTAACTCCTTGCAAAATGAACGGAAAACATTATTACAAACTGGACAAAATTTCATACTCCCTCCGGTTGGTTTTATAAGTCAGGCATTGATTTTTAGGTCTTCAATTTTACTAAGAAAATATGTGTTATATGTCACAACAACAACAACAGCAACAACAACAAAGCCTTTAGTCCCAAACAAGTTTGGGTAGGCTAGAACTGAAATCCATAAGATCTCATGTGTTATATGTCACAAAAATTGTATATTTAGAAACTTCATTCGACGACAAATCTAAGATATGTTTTTTGTGGCATTTAACACATGTTTCTTTAGGAAAATTGAAGACCAATATCCGTACCCGACTTATAAACCCAACCGGAGGGAGTACAATAACATTGACAGGTGTCTTCTTAGGATGCTTTGTGTCACTAGAATTAAAAGTTTTGGTACTAGCACCAAAACTTAGTAACTTACCTGCCAACAATAAGGGCCGTCAATGCTGTGGTCCCAGAATTGCGGTCAAGAGAATGGGAATCCGCAATCGCATGATCAGCCTTTAGAAATGCACTTCTGATTGCTTTCTCCATGCTGTTGGGGAAGTGACCATCTTCGATTATGAACTTCAGTAAGTTCTTCCTAACGAAACAGACTGCATCTGTACCACCATGACCATCAAACACCTGCAAATTATCTCAAGAAAATGTACTATTAAACTTCTGTTGTGCTATGTAAAGTAAAATGCTACCAAAAATTTCCCCCATAAAACGAATAATTACTGCACTCAAGAACCAGCACACTTTATATATAAGGCATGGTTTTACTTTAGTTAAATATAGGGCCCAGTTTAGCATATAAAACTGTAAAATTTCAATCCACACTACAACGCTTACGTTTACAAAGAATTATTTCTCCTTCTCTTAACAGCATGATTGAAGAAACACACTTTTTGTTTGCAGAGGGTTTCATTGTACTAACAAATAAGAAATGAACCTAAATGCATCTATCAATGCTCATAATGAACTGATTCGCATCAACGCAATCATTCAACCACACTAGTACAATCATTTCCACCATCATGCGTCCTCCACAACCGATGCAATCATTCATTTCCAAGTTGAGCAAATGAACACAACTAGAGGCTATTATCGCAGCATTAGTGTTACACATAAGTCACAATGGGTGGCATTCTTATCACAGAAAAGTCGCAGCAGACTAAATCATTGATTCATCATGAGCACATGCATTGCTAAACAGTTAATGAGACAAGAACATCAAGGAACCGCAGGAGCGAAAATTATGGCAGCTGTAATCTAACTCACCCCATAGAAGGCACCTGGAGCAGGGATAGCAGGGGTACGCATTCCAAGGTGCTCGATGAGGCTGTCGATGCAAACATGCTCGTCCTCCATGTACGACTTTGGCCCGATATTGGCGCAGCTCCCAGACCGGTAGACCGGCAGGAAGCCGGGACGGATGTCTGTGGGTGAAATCAAGCTCAGTGTCCCCGAATCCAAGCCCTGCAAGAAAACAAGAGAAACACCGTAGTAGTTTGAGGAAATGGCAGGGCAATGAGCCGGAGGGATAGTCAGTGTTGTTACCAAGTCTGTGGAGGCAGCGGCGATGCGGACACTGCTGGCGCAGTGGCGTATGGCCGTGAGCTGGTGGCGCGGCGGCTTGCGGGCCATGGGGCTACCGGCGGCGCTGCCGCCGCCGCTACTGGGTGGGGTCTCCGGCTCGACGCCTCCGCTCATGGTATCTGGGGCTCTTGGCTACTCTGTTCTGTTGGTGATCAGAGACAGTAGAGGAAACAAAAGCATTTTTTGAGAAAAAAAGATGCAACTTTCCGCTCCTGAGAGCGAGGAACGATTTCAGAAGAGGAACATTTTCGGATTGCTTTGAGAGATTAAAAACAGTCCTTCCGATCGGCCATGATTGGAGCCGTACCAATTACGCCGCCATATAGTAATATTAATATCTAAATCGAGCGAAACAAGGGACACCCACGGCATCAATAACAGGAAAGAATTGAAATCCGCTTCCCTCCCGCCCGCGCAATGATTGGAACCAATATCCGCGCCCGGAACGGCGCCATTTCCGCCGCCCCGGACCTCCGCCTCCTCGGGCACAGACGGGCAACACAAATCCCTCTTCCCCTAACAGCCGACCAAGAACGATCCGATTTTCTCCCAACGACCACGAGGAATCCGCCCATCCATCAGGAGGAACGAATGAACCGAAGATGCAGAGTTGCAGACAAGGCGTATCAGATCAGGGAGGTGCCAGGAGCGCTCACCACCGGGGAAGGACCGTCGCCGCAGCCGCGCCGTGCGATGCGCCAGGTAGGAGGAGGAGGAGGAGCTGGTGGCGACGATGGGGGAGGAGCGTGCGGGAGGGGGGGAGGAGGAGCTCGTGGCGGATTTGGGGACGGGGGCGGGGCGAGGAGGGAGAGGGGGGGGGGTCTTTGGGGGCGGGCGGGCGGACGAGCGAGATGGTTCGTGTGATCCCATCTGCGGCGCAGCTGTGCACGGCTGGATGTGGGTGGGGTGTGCATTCCGTGTCTCTGTCGGGTCCGCCCGTCCGTCCCTCCCTCCCTTCCCTCGCTTTTTGCGTGCATAAAATAATGCCCGTCTAGTGCTTGGACCTTTTCGCCCCTTTCCCTGCTGTCTTAGATTTTTTCTTGTCTGTACTGCAGTGCCTCTTATCGAGATTGAGAATCTGGAACCTGTGATATCTTGCTGCTTCGTCAGGAAACTATTTTTAAAAAGTTTTTCTCCTGAAATTTACAACTAAAATTACATCTATGTCCGTAGACCATATAACAATGACTATAAACACTGAAATGACTCGAAAGAACGCCCGTTGATATCACCCTTCACTCGTTGAAGCCAGATAAACCATTTTTATAGTAGATAGTCAGCAAATCGTCACCTAAGGAACCAAAGAACAAACCCATCGGAACATCAACCATCACTAGTGAAAAAAGCCTCATTTGTCCCGGTTCGTAAGGGTCATTTGTCCCGGTTCCTGAACCGGGACAAAAGTGTCGGGACTAAAGCCCATGACCTTTAGTACCGGTTCGCTTACGAACCGGGACAAATGGGGCTACACGTGGCCGCTCCGCCGAGCCCGGGCAGAAGGGTCGACCAAAGAGCGTTCACGCGTCAGCAGCTGAGTGTTTTTTTTTAAAGAGGTGGGGTTTTGAGGGTTTTGGAGGGTTAATTTAGGGGTTTCATATATTTTGTTAGATAGCTAATAGAGAGAAGTGATCTCTCTTATCTCTGTGCTTGGTCACGACGCTACGTACTATACTTATGGATAGAACATATGGCACAATTTAATCATCATTTTCGTCAATGATACATCATATAACAAGTTGGTCACTAGTCATAATCATAACTCCTCCTCTTTATCATCATCAACTCTAACACATTGTAGCACATAATAACACATTGTACCTAGGACCTACGTACTCCTATCTCGTAGGACCTACTCTACCCTCTCTTAGGTACAATATCATAAAACAAGATATGTCCTGACTCTCCATTATGGAGAACGGAGATCATCCTGTCTCCCAGTCTTGCCCTACGCACAATGTTGCTTCCAAGTAGCTCTCTGCGATTGAGCATACATTTTTTCCAATCTTTGATTGTCATGACTCCATCGATTTTAGAAATCCGGTATGGACAGGAGTGATGTGTAGGCTGACCTAATCGTGGTGGCCCTAAGCTCGTAACAACAACGCGACCTCTCGGAAACATCAGGTGAGGCACACAATCCTCCGGGATTTTCTGTTGAAAAACATAGTAATAACTTTATAGTTAGCAATGTAGTTTAGTTTTAGAAGAATTTATGCAAAAGATGCACGAATGTCGTAATAGTAGAATTAAAATCTTACCATGCAATCTCCATGGATGTTACCGTAGTTCACCACGTGCACTAGTGGCACGTATTGACCATAATGTGCAGGAGTTTGATAATAGCTATTGTAATTCTCAAGATGACTAAGAAATGCGGTAAGATGATCTTTCTCCTTATAAGTTAATTCTGCTTCATCATTGTAGTAGTAGGTTCTGTCTACCATCTTCCGTACATTTTTTAAAGAATGAAAATAAGCTGTCAATGCAAATAAGTTGTCTACTATTTTTAAATAAACAATATAAATTACTTAATAAATATGGTTAAGAAACTCACATAATGGTAGAACTGGAGGCGTCTGCACATCGACCCAGATGTCGACATTACCTTCTATTTCATCTTCCGGACGAATATCAAAGGTGATAAGCATATTAGGCTCAAATGCATAAGCCTTGCATAGTGCTTGCCAATTTTTGCATTCAAAATAGCAATAGGTGTCTGCATGTACAATTTTACCGCAAAAGTAAAACCATGCTCGGTCCTCAAGTGAACTATCTTTACCTCCATATCTTTTTTAGTATTGAAACTAATCTTATCCAAGACAGCAATTCTTGCATGGCAAGGGATACGCTAGTAGAACAGTAAAAAACTAAAATTAATTATAAGTTGAAGCAAAAGAGGCAGAAGTCATGCTTATTCACGAAAAAAGACTTGTCATTGTGACTTACTGTATCCACTTCGAAGTTCTCGTCCAGCATGATGCTGAAGCGCCTACCATCAACTAGGAAAGTCTTGTCACAGAGGCCGCGCTCGTCTTCGCGGTATTCGCACATACCGAATTCACTTTCGTCGTCAGACATTTCCTATGTTCATAGTTGAAACATTTAAAACCGATCGAAGGAAACTACGAAAAAACTGATCAACACACAGATCACTATTACTCAATATGCAACGGGTTGACTTTAGGTTTGTCGAGTCTTTCCTTCCTAAACTCTCATCTCACGTATATGATGGGCACTCCCTCTGATATTGCGACCGTCGGTAATGGTGGCTCCTCCATTCGTCCCCGAGTGCATTACACCAAAATGTCTAGCACACGGGAACGAAGGAGAAGCGACCCCCACGACAACAGTCGGGATTCTTCCTCTCTTATATATATACACATATGGTGGACACTCTCCCTCATTGAAAGACACACAATGAGCCGAAACTGACCTAAAGTCAACCCGTTTCATATATCGAGCAATGAGATAGAAAAAATACCGGAATGACTTGCTAATCACAAATACATTTATAATGAACTCGAATATAATATCACTAATACATCATCCCGAATAATCCAGTTTAAAAATTATGGCACGCTTTGGATCTTAATTAATGCGTGTGTGACTTTCAGTCTGTCGAGTCTTTCCTTAAATAACTCTCATATCTCATGGTGTGTTGGTGCGCACTCTCTCACATTGATACGATGGTGTATATATGTTGATGGACACTCTCTCACAGTAATAGTTCGACCGCCGGTGATGGATGCCTATCCTCTTATCTTCTTGCGCAATATATCGACGAGTATATCGCAAAGAAGAGAAGAAAGAGGAAGCGCCCCCCACGACAACAGTCGGGATTCCTTCCTCCATCAAGAACACACATGAAAGTCACACAAGGAGCAACAACAGACCGAAAGTCACACACGCATTATACCGATAAAATATCACTAATACATTAATATTTATAATGAACTCGAATATAATATCACTAATACATCATCCCGAATAATTTAGTTCAAGAATTACGACACGCTTTGGATCTTAATTAATGCGCGTGTGACTTTCGGTCCGTCGAGGCTTTCCTTAAGTAACTCCCATATCTCATGGTGTGTTGGTGTGCTCTCTCTCACACTGGTATGGTGGTGTATATATGTTGGTGGGCACTCTCTCACAGTAATAGTTCGACCTCCGGTGATGGACGCCTCTCCTCTTCTCTTCTTGCGCAATATATCGACGAGTATATCGCAAAGAAGAGAAAAAAGAAGAGGCGCCTGTTGGAAATATGCCCTAGAGGCAATAATAAATTAGTTATTATCATATTTCCTTGTTCATGATAATCATTTATTATCCATGCTATAATTGTATTAATCGAAAACTCAGATACATGTGTGAATACATAGACAACACCATGTCCCTAGTATGCCTCTAATAGACTAGCTCGTTGATCAAAGATGGCTATGGTTTCCTAGTCATGGACATGAGATGTCATTTGATAATGGGATCACGTCATTAGGAGAATGATGTGATGGACAAGACCCAAACTACAAACGTAGCATATGATCGTGTCAGTTTATTGCTACTGTTTTCTGCATGTCAAGTATCTGTTCCTATGACCATGAGATCATGCAACTCACTGACACCGAAGGAATGCCTTGTGTGTATCAAACGTCGCAACGTAACTGGGTGACTATAAAGTTACTCTACAGATATCTCCGAGGGTGTTTGTTGGGTTGGCATGGATCAAGACTGGGATTTGTTACTCCGTGTGACGGAGAGGTATCTCAGGGCCCACTCGGTAATACAACATCACAACAAGCCTTGCAAGCAATATGACTAAGTGTTAGTCATGGGATCTTGTGTTACGGAATGAGTAAAGAGACTTGCCGGTAACGAGGTTGAACTAGGTATGGAGATACCGACGATCGAATCTCGGGCAAGTAACATACCGAAGAACAAAGGGAACATCATACGGGATTAACTGAATCTTTGACATAGAGGTTCGACCGATAAAGATCTTCGTAGAATATGTAGGAACCAATATGGGCATCCAGGTCCCGCTATTGGTTATTGACCGTAGAGGTGTCTCGGTCATGTCTACATAGTTCTCGAACCCGCAGGGTCTCCACACTTAAGGTTTGGTGACGTTTCGGTAGTATAGAGTTATGCATGATGGTGACCGAAGGTTGTTCGGAGTCCCGGATGAGATCCCGGACGTCACGAGGAGCCCCGGAATGGTCCGGAGGTAAAGATTGATATATAGGAAGTCCTGTTTTGGTCACCGGAAAAGTTTTGGACTCATCGGTAGTGTATCGGGAGTGCCGGTAGTGTACCGGGGACCATCGGGAGAGGTATTTCGACCCAAGAGGCTACATGGGATGTGGGAGGAGGTAAACCAGCCCCTGGTGGGCTGGCCGAAGCCTCCTCTAAGGGCCCATGCAGCTGGAGTGGTTTGAGAAGGAAAAAATCCAAAGGTGAAGAGGTGGAAAGAGTTTCTAAGTGGAAAGGAGGAATCCTACTCCTAATAGGATTGGAGTAGGACTCCTCCACCTCCAATTTTGACCAAACCTTGAGGGTTTGAGGCTGCCTCCTCCCCTCCCTCCCTCCTATATATACTAGAGTATTTAGAGGAAAAAGCTAACCCTAAAAGCCACGTGCTACCTCTCCTTTAGTGCATAGTTTTTCCTCTAGATCAGTTTTCTGCAGTGCTTAGGTGAAGCCTGTTGGGGAACGCGACAGAAAACAAAAATTTCCGGTATAGCAAGCACGCCCAGGACCACTATGGAGACTGCATACAAGGTTTGATCTGATCCGTACCGACTCGAAGCGCAGCGGAAGAAGAGTCGGTGGAGATCGTTGGTGCAGATCCCCGCAGCTAGGATTTTACAACCTCCCAACCGCGAGGATGTACTCCCTCGTCGGACAGCCCTTCGGGAGGCAGTCGGACAGTCCCCCGGACGATGTCGCGGACAGCCCTTCGGGAGGACCCTCGAAACTCGAACGAAGACTCGGACAGCCCTACGGGAGGACACACGAACAGCCCCTCGGGCAAAAGATCGAAACTACGACCTCTCTATGGGGTTGCACACATACAGTGTCATCTATCCGGCAGGGCTTCGCCGTCCAGAACTAGTTCCTGCCGGAACCCAGACAGCCTTCCGGCTCTACGAAAGACTCTTTTCGTGGGAGGGAGAGAGAGAGCTTGCAAAGCAAAGCATGTGTATGAGAGCACAAGGATGATGAAATGGCAGCCCACTCACCTCCTATTTATAGGAAAACCAAGGGGTAGGGTGGTTTTACAATAAAACCCAAAATGCACATGAATGAAGTCCTTCCACAAGGGCATAAAAGTGAAACCAAGGAACAAGAGGGACTCCATGAAGGAGTCCACCATGTGGCCGGCCACAACCTCATGTGGGGCCCCAAAAATGGCCCCAATCCATCCATGTCATCCCCAAGATCTTTTGGAGCAAAGCCCCAAAAGGTGGCTTTCCATAAAGTAGTCCAAAAAGCACTTTCACTATTCACGGCGACATTTTTCAGCGTCCGCTCGAACTGAAAATATTTATGTGGGCTTAGAACAATTCTAGTACCCCACTAAAATAATTTTCAATGCGATCCGGAACAATTCCGGAATAGTGATTTTCATCTGCGAAAAGCATCTGAAGTGGTTCCGGCAGCTCCGGAACATTTCCGGTTTTCATCCCGAAAAATTCCAGAAAGTTTCCAGAACGATTCTGGAACCCTTCAAGAATTATCAGGCATGTGCCAAAACCAATTTGACTTTTTGGTATCCCCTGAAACAACTTTTCAGTTTCACCGAAACTGTTCCGGTGACCTGTCTGCGGAACTTTTCCGCTGTCCGAAACTTTTCCGGTGTCCGAAACTTTTCGGTGATTTTCTCTCAGACTCCCTGTCTAGTATTCAACAGATAGATGAACCTTAAGCGTGTGACCCTATAGGTTCGGTGAAGCATAGACATGACCCGGAACTCCTTCCGATCAATGATCAACATCGGAGCCGTGGACACCCATATTGACCCCTATACCCACACGAATGAATATTCGAGTGAACCTCTAGTTGCCGTGAGCTATTCCTGTTGCTTCGCGATATGTTAACAATTACCCGAGGTGACACATGTAGGCATCCTCGTGGATCAACAACTTGTCCACTATGACAGTTACCTCGTTGCCGGTATTGTTCTCTTTTCTCGTTCCCGTGTTCCAGCATCCCCGTGATCAAATCACAAAGTGTCTGGCCAGACGATGATGGATACCGTAACACCGAGAGGGCCCAGAGATATCTCTCCATCGTCGGAGGAGCAAATCCCAATCTTGATCTATCAAGTTACTTGACATACTTTTCCATGAACCCGTAAGCCGCCGTAATAGCCACCCATTTACGGATGACGTTTAACAAACCCCAAAGTTCATGAAGCAAGCATGAAGAAACTCGATACTCTCATGGTCTAAGGAATTATGCAAACGTTAACCATCTCTGTGTTATTAACCATTAACTTGTGACAAATGTATCTCATAGCATAACATCAATTCGGATCGATTCAACACGAGTGTTCTACCAACATCGCATCCTCAAAATTGCTGGCATAGCCATGCCCATGATCAGGAAAACAGGACCATCATGCAACACTTGAGAGCCAGTCTTAGAGGCAAGACTAGGAATACAATTCACCGTTTATTATACCACACGTGCACATGAGTTTCCCTCCAAGCCTCGTTTAATTTGTAGACTCGAGAATCATTGCAGTTATAGCATGGAACATAAACATTCATTACAAACTTTGGAGATACAAAATAACTGTTATTACTGCCTCTAGGGCATATCTCCTACAAAGCCCTGCCGGAATAGCTCCACCACCATCGTCGCAACACCGTCGTGCTGCTGGATCAAGAAGACGGAGATCGTCATCGAGCCATACGTGTGCTGAAGGCGGAGGTGTCATCCGTTCGGCGCTAGATCAGAAGGACCGTGATCAAGATCGCGAGACGGATCGTGATGAGATTGCGGGACGGATCGTGATGAGTTCGCGGGACAGATCGTGATTGGACCGCGGGACGGATCGTGATGAGATCGTGGGATGCTCGGCGATTTGGATCACGAAGACGTTCGACTACACCAACCGCGTTACGTTTCCCGCTTAGCGATCTACAAGGGTATGTAGATCCACTCTCTTTCTCGTAGATGCTCATCACCATGGATAGATCTTGCGTATGCTAGAATTTTTTTGTTTCCCATGCAACGTTCCCCAACAACGCCCCCCACGACAACAGTCGGGATTCTTCCATCAAGAACACACATGAAAGTCACACAAGGAGCAACGACAGACCGAAAGTCACACACGCATTATACCGATATAATATCACTAATACATTAATATTTATAATGACCTCGAATATAATATCATTAATACATCATCCCGAATAATCCAGTTAATGCATCATCAAATACTAACTAATACAGATCGAATATCCTAGAATCCAAAATGGAGGACGGTGAACTCGGTTCACTAGCGGTCTTTGAGTCGCTGGCGGTGGACACCCAAAGATAAGGAACCATCACGGGATCATAACTCAAGTGAGATCCCTGAAGGATCTTCCAGGTATTGTCAAACCGGGCGTCCAACGCCGCCATGTAGCGACGGACATGCTCGTCCTCCTCCCTGAGACGATGACGTACCACCTCCGCGGGTGTCGGCTCCCTCCGCACCGAAAGTGGCCCGCGTGACCGCCACCACAAAAGGTCTGGGTTGACGATGATACCTACATTCCTCACCAACCTCCGAGCCCGGGAAGGTAGCACCTCCCAGTGCCAGCCTGGCGGAGCCCAGTCCCGGACATGGCGCCTATCAAGCAGGCTCTCGCGGACTACTCGACGACGAGGATGCGCGCTTGACATCGTCGACTAATTTTTCATAAAACTCTAAATCAACATACACATACTAATCTAACATAAACATACTAATCTACTTTAAAAAAAGCATAAACATACTAATCTAACATAAACATACTAATCTACTTTAAAAAAAAAGCATAAACATACTAATCTAACACACACATACTAATCTAGCTAACATTTACATACTAAAAAAACATAAACATACTAATCTAACATACACATAATAAAAAAGCATAAAAATCAACATATATTTAAAAAAAACTGCAACGAGCCGGGGCGGCGGCAGCTCACAGCGGGGGCGGCGACGGGGGCGGGGCGGCGACGGAGACGGGGCAAGGCGGCGACGGCGACGGGGGCGGGGCGGCGACGGGGCGGGGCGGCGACGGGGACGGCGGGGGCAGCGACGGGGCGGCGGGGGAGGCGACAGGGCGGCAACGGGGACGGGAACGGCGACGGCGGGCTCGGGGCGGCGACGAGGGCACGAAGTGGAATGAAAACTACCAAATTTGCTAAGTGCTTGTCATATAGAAGGAGCATTGGTCCCGGTTGGTGGCACCAACCGGGACCAATGCCACCCTTTAGTCCCGGTTGGTACCACCAACCGGGACCAAGGGTCTCTTTTCGCTGCCCAGAGGGCGGGAAACAGGGACCTTTGGTCCCGATTGGTGCCACCAACCGGGACCAAAGCCCTATTTTCAGCAGCCCAAAGGCGCGGGAAATAGGCCCTTTGGTCCCGGTTGGTGGCACCAACCGGGACAACGAAAGGGGGCATTGGTCCCGGTTGGTGCCACCAACCGGGACCAATGGCCTTGCACAACGGTGTGGTGGTAATTTAGTCCCACCTCGCCAAGCGAAGGTTGCCCAAACTTGCTTATAAGCCCCGTCGCGGCTGTTACATTGAGCTCCTCTAGTAGTGATAATAGATGCGCTTATACTGAAATTCAGCCTAAATTCGAAATGGTAGTTAGGCACCTAACTAGCACTTTGAATTTAGGCTAAATTTCAGTGTAAGCGCATCTATTTTCACTTTTGCTATTTTTATGTTATTTCTTTGCATGTTAAAAGTTGTTAACATCACTTTTGCTATTTTTTATGTTATTTCTTTGCATATTAAAAGTTGTTAACAAAAAATACTTTATGAATATTCAGGATAAGGAGGACATCCCTCTGGACCAGCAACGTTTCATCTTCGCTGGCAAGCAGCTGGAGGATGGTTGCACTTTGGCTGACTACAACATCCACAAGGAGTCCACCCTCCACCTGGTCCTCAGGCTCCGTGGTGGCATGCAGATTTTCGTCAAGACACTGACTGGCAAGACCATCACCCTGGAGGTTGAGTCCTCGGATACCATTGACAACGTCAAGGCTAAGATCCAGGACAAGGAGGGCATCCCCCCCGGACCAGCAGCGTCTGATCTTCGCTGGCAAGCAGCTTGAGGATGGTCGCACCCTTGCTGACTACAACATCCAGAAGGAGTCCACCCTCCACCTGGTCCTCAGGCTCCGTGGTGGCATGCAGATTTTCATCAAGACACTGGCCGACAAGACCATCACCCTGGAGGTTGAGTCCTCGGACACTATTGACAACGTCAAGGCTAAGATCCAGGACAAGGAGGGCATCCCCCCCGGACGAGCAGCATCTGATCTTCGCTGGCAAGCAACTTGAGGATGGCCGCACCCTTGCTGACTACAACATCCAGAAGGAGTCCACCCTCCACCTGGTCCTCAGGATCCGTGGTGGCATGCAGATCTTTGTCAAGAACCTCACTGGCAAGACTATCACCTTGGAGGTGGAGTCTTCTGACACCATTGACAATGTGAAGGCGAAGATCCAGGACAAGGAGGGCATCCCCCCGGACCAGCAGCGCCTGATCTTTGCTGGTAAGCAGCTCGAGGATGGCCGCACTCTGGAGGACTACAACATCCAGAAGGAGTCCACCCTCCACCTGGTCCCCCGCCTCCGTGGTGGCATGCAGATCTTTGTCAAGACCCTCACTGGCAAGACTATCACCTTGGAGGTGGAGTCTTCTGACACTATTGACAATGTGAAGGCAAAGATCCGGGACTTTGATAATTTTAGTTGCATGAATTGTATATAATATCAAGTTTAGTTATATAACTTTTATCGAACGAAAACATGTGTGTTACAATGACAACCCACTTTTTTGTTGCATTTTGTTCTCAGCCACAATCGGAATTTAAGAAAAACCTGAATTGAAAAGCACTACAAATATAGAATAGCTAGAGAGATATGTAATATATAATAGTTCAGATATCCATTACAGAAAGTACTCGTCCAAGCGAGCACTACTAGCTAGTCTGAATCAGAAGAATATTCCCATGGTGGTGGTGGTGCGAGGTGACACTGCCCATAGTTCACGGTTCGAATCTTGCGGTACAACTCATATGCAACGTATGCATCTTTTGCTGCATACTCAATGTTGATAGGCTGAAGTGGGGTCCTCTCCCACTCTTTGTGCTGTGCCCGGGGGAATTTGGTCTTCATATCTCCGTAATAGTCGTCGATCAAGGTGACTGCCATAGAAGCCATCGAAGTCCTCTCATACTGAAGCCTGAATATGTCTTGGATATCAATAAGGCAGCCAGCTGGTATCTCAATACCGAAGCTGCGCCTCATCTTCAGCTTGTCATTACTTACATCAACGCTAGCAAAATGTATGCCGCTGCGTAGGAAGTCCATGAGTGCTGGGCAGTGCTTGTCACTACTGCAACATCAACAAATTAAAATAGAACAAATGTTAAATGCTTCTGCAACAAGTATATTTCGGCAGAATTATAATATGCAACTATATAAAGGAAAATTATTTTGCTGCAACAAAAGAGGAAGACGCAGAGTTTTTGCTCCCGGGCTCATTTGAGCCCGGTGAACAATAATATCATAAAAAAATCGAAAATTATTTCACTACAACTCAAGAGAAATTGATCTTTGCCATAGGATTCAAAATAGAACATATATATTGCTATATCCTATATATATATGCAATTTTCATATCCTATGAATTGATGAAGAAACCCTAAATTAACTATATGACATATATGTTCTCCCACGTTTTGCAACAAGGAAAATTGTTTCACTACAAACTTAAAAGAAATATTGATCTTAATTTCCCATAGGATTCAAAATGGAACATATTTCTATCCTATGCAATTTTCATAATAATCTATAAATTATTAATTGATCAAAGAAAACCCTCAAAACTCACCTTGCCCATTGGAAGATCATGACATGTTTCTTGAAACATGGCTGGATGATGGCAACATCTTCTTGCTTGGCCGTGTACTTGAGATCAAGCCCTATGAACTTGTCTTTCTCATCCGCCACTTCAAGCCATTTCTGCAAAAGGGAAAGAAAACGCGACACCATGGCACTGTCGTTCGTGCAGACGACATCAAGATTGGTCGTGCCATGTGCGAGCACCTCCCCGTAGCGAGTGATTGGATTCATGGTAGAAGATATGGGGAAGAAGAGAGGAGAATGGAGGAGAAGAAGAGAAATGGACGAAGTTACTGTAGCCCTCGCCGAGGAATAGTTGCCTCTTTCTCGGAGCGCAAAACATCGTGGGATGCGAACCATTCGAACCTTTAGTCCCGTTTTGGACCACCAACCGGGACTAAAAGGGCTCGCACCAGGCGAACGGTTACCCCCTTTGGTCCCGGTTCCAGCCACGAACCGGGACCAATGGTTGTGGGCCAGGAGCGAGACACATTGGTCTCGGTTCATGTCTGGAACCGGGACCAAAGGTTCTAGACAAACCGGGACCAATGACCCACGTGGCCCGCCCGGCCCCCTGGCCTCACGAACCAGGACTGTTGCTCCCATTAGTCCTGGTTCGTGACTGAACCGGGACTAATGGCATGGCCCAGCCCGAACCGATGCCCTATTTTCTACTAGTGCATTATCGATGAAGAGGAACGTAGATCGAAAGAATCCGACTAATAAGCACATGAACGCGGACTAACGAAGACCGAATGCAAGCATATTTATTGAAAACAAACACCTAGCGAATCCAACGAAATCTGTTGGAGACACATCTCAATGCCCTCTAACGATGCTGGACGCATCGTCGGGATGCGAGATAGGCGGACAACACCTTGTTCCATCTTAATAGAGTTATCATCACCTCATCAATCTGAGCAGGACAGAAACTCTGAAAACACGTAAAAACGAAACAAGAGCACTTCCACCGACAAGGACTGAGGTTCACCTTGCCTCATGGCACTAAGGTCATAGAAGATGAGATAGATCGCCGACAATGACAATGAAAGTGGAGGAAACCCTAGTTGGTTTTGGAACCGCTCGTGATGAAGGGCCGGGGAGAGTCACAAGTAGATAGATCCATTGAATTGATGTATGTGCAATGGCATGTGAAAGGAAACTAGTAGTACCAAATCTAGAGCATATACAACCGAACTTGACAAATCCGACCCCTCAAACGTCCGCGGACGCAACCGGGTGTGTCCGTGGACATTAACCGGTCACGTTTCAAATAATGCATTCTACAACCAGATACCTCAAATCCATACTATTGCATGCAATGTAAAACAATCTTTAAGTGGAGCTCGTCTGCCTCCGTCGTGCCCATGTTCGGCGGCCGGCTGCACTTTCCAGAATGTTGGTTCGGCCACCGGCGAGGTAGAGTAGGACATGGGACACTAGCCGACTCACGGGACTCGAGATCTCGCCATCTCGCATGCCCTACTCTTCCTCATCGGAGGCCGCAAACCAGACGATACCGATGGATGGGAGATCGATGACGGATCCCTCCTGGGAGGATACGGCATCCACCACGACGCGGTTTGCGGCGTCCGGAGTGGTTCACCATACGG
The DNA here is from genome assembly GCA_022496015.1 of Hordeum marinum. Taxonomy (NCBI): domain Eukaryota; kingdom Viridiplantae; phylum Streptophyta; class Magnoliopsida; order Poales; family Poaceae; genus Hordeum; species Hordeum marinum. The sequence continues at coordinate 268,220,255 of CM039672.1, read as the reverse complement.
GGCGTCGGAGAGTGGGACTCCGCCTCGCCAGTGTCCATCGTGGCCGCTACCTCGCATGGCGGACATGTCGCGCCATGTTTGCATCCGCGGACGCCCATTGTACGTCCTCGACGCGCCAACATAGGGGTTGCGCGTCCGCCACGGCATTCAGACGCCAGATGGACCGGACCGCACCTTTGTGAGACAACGACGTCGGATCCATGCACCGGTTGTGCGAACACAATGGATTCCCGACGCTGTGAGTCTAAGCGTTGTCGTCGGGCGGCGGCCTTTATGGAGCGGCGGGGGCGCGTGGGATGAGCTCGTGGTCGACGGACCTAGAGGTAAATGACTCGGAACAGCTCCTCACCATGTCGGAGATCACCGGAGGTGAGCTTGGGTGGCGGATGGGAGTGGAGTGAAGTGGCTAGGGTTTGGTCCGGCAAGCAGATGGAGACGAATATATATGGGGTCGATACGGTCTAGCGTGGGACAGGCCGGCGTGGCGGATGTGCCGGTCGCGTCCGGACGCCCCTATATCCGCCACATATTTGGATTGGATATGAGGAGTGTCGGTCATTCCGATCATTTGCGAGTGTTAAGAAATAAGACATGTGATCAATTGTATTTGAGGGATGCCTTCCGAAAGGTGTCTCTTGGGGAAAATGTGTTTTCCCAACACATCCCTTCATCTTGTATATAAGTGGGCTTTCCACACTGCAATGATACTAATGGATTCATTTGGACTCTTTATTAGTCTCTTTTACTTTCCTTCTATAATACGTTATCAACTCCTAGACTCTACTCAGAGCATTCGGCCTCGTTTGAAGATCATTATGCAGCGCAAAGCATGCAACTGTTCAGAAAAGAAATCAATCCGCAACCTATTTAACTTTTGTCTTCTCCCGATCAAGCAAGTATCTACTCTCTCCATTCATAAATATAAGATCTTTTAGAAATTTCACTATGAACTATATACATATGTGTATAGACATTTTTTAGAATATAGATTCATTTATTTTGCTTTGTATGTGATCTATAGTGCAATGTCTAAAAGATCTTATATTTAGGAACGGAGAGAGTAACTGATATGTACGGCATATGCAGATTGCTTTTCCTAGCAACAAGAAAACTAGATTAAAATTTTGTGATCAGTCAATAACCGGGCGGTCTATTCGGCGTTTAAGGGGGCTCTGGGATACCCGGCTGTAGATGTTCTTACATGATGTTGTTTTTGTGTGTAAAAACTCGCAAAAAACAATCCGAGAGTGGAAGCCACGCTACGCATGCTTTTGAATGTGAGATGGATCCATTCTACATCCACGGCGTTGTTCCACTTCAAACCTACTAGTATATTATACTACAATAATATCACATCCACGATGGCATGGCCTGTCCCTAGCGTCCGATGTTGCGCCATGCCGTGCCGGTGCCGATGTGTAGAAACCTGCCCAGCAACAGCCAAAAGCTGTGATTAATCTGCATCAAACCTTGGATGGATGGAAGCCGATCTGTTCCGCAGCCATCCATTGTTATCCATATCAGGACAGAAGGGAACACACAAGTAAAGTATTGCATGCAGCTGCGTGCGTTTTGGTTGCGGGTGGGTTGGCCCCTCCCTGGCGTGGAAAGGGACCAGAACCCACCATGTCAGTCAGTCAGTCAGTACGTACGGCGTCGACAGCGACGGCAACGGCAACGGCAACGGGACTGGAGGCCGGACGCAGTGGATCCTGGACGCGTGATCCATGTGCCTGGCCCGAAACAGCAGCGTCATCCACTAGGCCATCCAATTGAACGCCGTGTTTATCGATCTCCCTTTTCGCGGATCGCTTTCTGCCTTCTTTCCCCGCTTCCGCCCCTGTCGGCTTCCTATTTGCTTGGCCGGATCCGTGCATGTATGTGGGTGTGTGTGTGCGCGGATACATGCTTATGCTGCAGGTGAAAGCGGAGGATGGGCAACTCGACGCGCGACCCCGTCCGGACGTCCGTTTGGACCGGATTCTATTCGTTTGGGATGACAATGGAGCTGTTCATGTCCGGATCGGTACGTGTTTGGGTCGATGCGCCCAACGCGCGGCCACACATCAAATCGTTCGAGGCGGACTGAGCATTTAAAAAAATAAAAATGCCAGAAAAAAGTAAATAAAACACAAACATTAATAATTATACATTAAAACATTGTTCAACGGCCCACGGCCCATAGTCCTTAATTAATAACATAATTTAAAAAATAGAAAAATGCGTCGCCGCGCGCTCCTGCCGCCGTCGCCGTCTTCAGGCGCTGCCGTCTCGTCATCGTCGCCAGTGAGGTCGACGTACGGCGGCACAGTCCAGAGATGGGCCGAGGGCCCCTGGAAGGTTGGCGGCGCCTGCACCACCTCCCGCCGCGACGATGACTCACGCTCCGGTGACCGCGGCGGCGTGGGGCACCAATGCTCGACCCCCACTGCCTGGGCCATCTCCGTGGTCGTGCACGACCACCTCCAGCGCTGGCCCACCAGGTGCGGGTCAAACGCGGCCGCTGGCTGCTCCTCGTGCACCTCCTCCTTCACCACCACGACATCGGCCATCTCCAGCTCCGGGATGGCCACGTCGCCGGCCGCGGAGAGGGCCATCGTCGTCTCCAGCCCCGCCCATTGGCGCTCATCGTACGTGTTCATGGAATCTTCCATGACACGTTGGATGAGCCGGGCCTCCTCCTCTTCGGTCATGCGAGGAGGTGGTGGTGGCGAAGGAGAGGGTGACGACGACGGGGTCGGCGTCAGGCCGCACACCCGGGTATGCCCGCGCACCTGGGGAGGGCTCGGAGGGCGCGCCCAGTGCTCTGCACGTGCCCGAGGCGGGCTGTTGGTGTCCCCGGCAAAGTACGACATGCGGCGCACGTCGTGCTCGTCACGGAACCACGTGTCCCATAGGGGCGAATCGATGGCGTACCTCGGGTCGTCGTAGAGGTCGTCGGGGAGTCGGTGTCGGCGGCGCTGGATCTCGTCGCGGCGGGCATGGCCGCTCAACGGCACCGGCGGGATCGACACTCGATCCGTGGATAGGTGCCAGTTGTTGGGCAAGTGCATGTCGCTCCAGGGAGCGGCGTCCTTGTATTCCAATAGCGGCGACAGACATCCGCATGGATGTATCGTCGGGAACGCGCCGGGACGCCCGTAGGGGTAATGGTGAAGGGGGCCGGAGCAGGCCGTGGCGGAGGAGAAGGACGGCGACGGCGGCTGGACGACGACCCAGCCTCTTAGGCGTGTGCCCCCTTCCCCTTGCGGCCGGTGTTCCACCACCTCATTGCTACCGGCGGTCGGAGAGCTCGAGGGAGGGGGGAGGAGGCTAGGGTTTTGGTGTCGGTCTCGAGGAGGCAGAAGAAGTGAAGTGGGGGCGCGTGGACTGACGGTCCACGGCTTCCCCATTTAAGAAGGACGGCAACCGCCCGCCTAAGTGTATGACAGGCGGGGCCACTACAAGAACTTGTTAATGCATGACGGAATTCGGATGACATTTTTAAAAACTGTCATGGACGGACTACTGTAGACCCGCAGGCCCGCTCAAGCCCGCTCAAGCCCGACTAATCGTTCCCCCCATATAGAATGCTAACCCTAACCCTCTCCTCACTCCCTCCTGCGCAGCCAGCCGCCCTACCTTTTCCCCACGCAACTTCGCGCGACTCCACACCGTCGCCGCCGCCGTCGCCTTATTCCGGCTGCCTCCGGCACCTATGGCCGGCACAAAGCACACGCCTATCTTCCCCTCGCTCGGCTCTTTCCTCCCTCCCGTCAGATTCACAACTCCCAGCCACCAACGCTCGCCCTCAACCCATCTTTGTAGCTAGGGTTTCGTCGCCGGCGTGGCTCCGATGGATTCTCTCCATCCCATGCGACCCATTGGATGGTAATCCTGCAACAGGGCCGCGCGGAGGCCATCCTCCCGTAGGATGTGCTGACATGGCGCACCCTGCAGTGGCATGTTCGGAATGAGCGCGGGCGCCATGGCCTTGTCCCGCTCGACGACGGCGGCGGCAAACGCCGGTGCTCCTTCTCGTCCTCTTTCTCTAAGGACGTGCGCCAAGACATCTCAGGCACTCCCGTCCGGCCGTCCCTGAATCCCGTCCACTGAGCCGGCGGTGTCCAGCTCAACCTCACACCTGTGGGTTTTCCTCCTCCTGTACGCGTACTTGCAACGTGGACGTGGTGATCTTCCTCCCTCTCTCTCCCCCTCTACTCCCAAATCTGGATGGCACTTTCATCTATTACGTACATGCATATGAATAAGCACCACGATTTGGTTCAGTTTATATACGTCTGGTCTGGATGGCACTTGCAGTAAACTGCTGCTCCTTGCTTGTACATTTGTATGTGCCCATCAGTATGTAAATGGCCGCTCCTTGACGGTTATTTATAACAAAAATTCCTCTTAGTTCTTCCTGTACTGAAACAAATCCTTGGAAGCTAGCACTGCATCTCTGTTGTTGCTGTCATATGCGCGATGCCTTGATGTTTCAAATTTCCAATACCTGGAAAGTGTTGCAACATATTTCTAGTTGGGGTACTGTACTACATGGCTTTTTTCCGATTTAATTTCAGTAAAGTTTATGTGAAATATAATCTCCTTTGATCTGAAATTTGGTTCTGAATATTTACATTTTAATTATCATGTACGTACTAATGCATTCACCAGATATTTGGTTGGTGTTATCTTCCAAAATAATAGTAAATGCAATCCTTAGTTAGAATTAGAAGTAGCATGTCTGCAAATCGAATTGTACATTTTCACTTCCTTCGTACAAGTGTAATAGGTTATTGCTTGAAAACATAAAGGTCTCAAGCATGGTGTCAGAGACAAGATACAAATCGTAATTTCAACATCTGGCAAATGACATATTCAATGATTTGGTAGTGTCAAATGCTAACGTACAAACTGAATACAATGGATTAACCATCTACTGTTTAGAACAGTTTGGTACATAGCTTAGTTGTCACAGTAACTAAGATAAATATTAAAACTGGTAATGTTTGCAGTGCCAATTGAAGCTGCCATAGACATGAATTAACTGGACCATTTTACTCTTGCATTATAGAGAAGGCATAATGTTAAATATGATAGTTAGTATTAATATGTTAACTTAAGTTCAAACTAATAAGAGTAGATAGCAATGAATCAATACAAACTATGTCAGAGCGGAAAAAAATACTGGTAGGATTAAGATTTAACTATCTGTTCATGAAGTTAGAAAGCATACAAAAACAGATTCGTGCACAAATGAATATAGAGACTCATCAAATATATACCTTGTCCGTGGTCAACTTGTGATTGCCAAATAATGTTCAGTAGCAGCCTACAAACAACAGTTCTATTATCATTTCCCTGCTGTAATTCAAAATATTATGCAAACATACATTGCTTTATGCAAGACAAAGAAGTATGTGTACTTTAGAAAGCAAAATCTTGACTCCCTGATCAAGTCACAACCTGTCCTTAGCCACAACCCGGCTATTATAGGCAACGGTTTTAACCGGACGGTGAATAGTACGAAGAGGGAAGAAAAACAGTACTAGAAGGTAAACTGGATTGAACGGCTGCGACGAGCTCTAGGTGAAGGAGCAGCCTGGACCGTTGGATAACTGAATCGTATTTTCACGTACTGCAGTAGCTAACTGAAACTTGGACAGACTGAGTATATCTGGGTCTGACATTGCCCCCTTCTTGAGCGACGACGTGTCCTCATGGCGTCTCTTCTGCTTCATGCCAAGCTTGTGTTGTAGACCTGAAAAATTCTGGGAAAGTGTACTTGATGAAATCAGCATCTTCCCATGTAGCGTCCCTTGGTGGCAGGTTTTGCCATTGAATCAACCATTGAACCCTAGGGGCATTGTTTCTTGGTACTTGCCGCACTTGCAGGACTGCTTCGGGTCCTGTTTTGATAGTGCCATCCTCATTGACCATTGGCAAGAAAGGGCTAGGTATGGATTTAGGGCCCACATGTTTCTTGAGTTGACTCACATGAAACACTGGATGTATTTTGACCCCTTCCGAGAACTGTAACTTGTATGCTGATCTGCCCACTTTTTGAGTGATGAGAAAAGGGCCATAGTACTTGTTTTGAAGTTTGAGAGCTCCTCTAAACCCAAAAGCAGCTAACCTGTATGGTGCCATTTTCAGATAAACCAAATCTCCCACTTCAAATGTTCTTTCTACTCTCTTCATATCTGCATATTGCTTCATTCTATTCTGTGCCTTTTGCAAATTAGCTTTGAGTTGTTCCATGATTTGTTGCTTGGAGGAGAGAAATTCTTGTGCTTTTGCATCATCTGGGCCAAGGATTGCTAATTCTGTAATCAATGGAGGGGGAAAACCATATAATGCTTGGAAGGGAGACATTTTAGAGCAGTATGATAAGTGGAGTTGTACTAGTACTCAACCAATGATAACCATGAAACCCATTTCTTTGGTTCATTTGTAGTCATGCATCGCAGATATGTTTCAAGGCACTGGTTTACCCTATATGTTTCAAGGCACTGGTTTACCCTCTCTGTCTGACCATCAGTTTGAGGATGATAGGCTGTGCTGTATCTTAATTCCACTTTCAGAGCATTAAAAATATCCTTCCACAGTTTGCTAGTGAATATTCTATCTCGATCTGATATGATCAGTTTAGGAGGACCATGTAACTTGATGATATGATCCACAAAGGCCTGAGCCACACTGAGAGCAATATAGGGGTGATGCAAAGGAACAAAATTGGAGTATTTTGTAAATCTATTCACTATTACCATGATCACTTCTTTGCCTTGAGAGTTAGGAAGACCCTCTACAAAATCCATTGTAACATGTTGCCAAGCCATGTCCACTACAGGTAAGGGATCAAGGAGTCCAGGTTGTAAGCAATGCTCATGCTTTGCTCTCTGGCATATTGGGCAAGCAACAATGAAACTTTCTACTTCCTGTTTCAATCCAGGCCAATAGAAAATGTCCTTAATTCTCTGATAAGTGGCTCTCATCCCAGAGTGGCCTCCCACAGGTGAACTATGAAGTGCCTGAAGTAGCTGATTTCTTAGAGTGGGATTGTTACCCACCAATATTTTGCCCTTGTATCTAATGATTCCCGCATGAATTGTATAATATGAATTGGCTCCAGGCTTGTGCAACAGTAACTGTTCAAGCAATTGTTTGCTAACTGTGTCCTGCTGGTAACTCTGGATTAATTCTTCTGCCCATACTGGGGTGGCAACAGATAATGCCATGTAGCTAGGGAGCAATCTGGATAGTGCATCAACTACTTTGTTTTCGCTTCCTTTTTGTACTGGATCTTGAAGTTAAACTCTAAAAGTTTCATCATCAACTTATTTTGTACTCCTTTAGTGATCTTCTGGTCAATAATAAACTTAAGAGATTGTCGATCAGTTTTAATGATCAATTCATTTCCTAATAAATAGTGTCTCCATTTCTTTAGTGCTTCCAATATAGCCAGAGCTTCTTTTTCATATGTGGACATGGCTGCATTTCTTGGGCATAAGGATGAGCTGTAATAAGCTAGGGGTCTACCCTGTTGCATGAGCATAGCTCCAATCCCTTTTCCTGAAGCATCTGTTTCTAGAACAAAAGGGAGAGAAAAATTTGGTAGTGCTAAGACAAGGGCTGTCACTAGTGCTTGTTGGAGTTGTTTGGATGCTGCATCATGTTCTTGTTTCCAAGCAAACTGCCCCTTTTTAAGAAGATCATGTAAGTGTCTGCATATAGAGCCATATCCCTTGATGAATCTTCTATAGTAACCAGCTAAACCTAGGAAGCTTCTCAACTTAGTAACACTGTTAGGTGTGGGCCATTCAGCAATGGCAACTATCTTTTGAGGATCAGTGGCTACTCCTTTTGCAGATATCACATGCCCCAAATACTCTACCTGTTGTACTGCAAACACACACTTGGATAGTTTAGCAAACAGCCGATGCTCCTTTAGTAACTACAGTACTATCTGAAGATGTTCTTGGTGCTCTTTGAGGTTTTTGCTATAGATCAAGATATTATCAAAGAAAACCAACACAAATTTCCTCAAGTATGGACCAAACACTCTATTCATCAATGGCTGAAAAGTTCCTGGAGCATTGGATAGACCAAAGGGCATGACTAAATATTCAAAATGGCCTAAGAATGTTCTGAATGCAGTTTTCTGGATGTCGTCAGGATGCATTCTGTTGATGATAACCAGATCTTAAATCAATCTTGGAAAAGTATTGAGCTCCATGCAATTCATCCAACAAGTCCTCTATAACTGGAATGGGAATTTTTTCTTGATTGTTAGAGAGTTTAATTTTCTAAAATCAGTGCAAAGTCTCATTGAGCTATCTTTTTTCTTAACCAACAAAACAGGAGCTGCATATGGATTTTGACTATGTCTGATAAGATGTGGTGCTAGTAATTTTTTAATTTGATCTTCCATTTCTTGCTTTTGATGCTGAGGGACTCTGTATGGTCTAGCATGAGGAGGAGTTGCACCAGGGATCAATGGTATAGTATGATCCAAGGCTCTAGCAGGAGGTAATGTCTTAGGTTCTTCAAAAAGATCAGCATATTGGAGCAGTAACTTCTGAATTTGAGGTGGAGTTTTGGTTCCTTCTGGTGCTTCCATTAATATGTTGTGGACTTGCAACAAGAAACCTTCCACTCCTTTATCTAGTAATTTGGTCATTTCCTCAGCTTGTATCTCCTTCACTATCTCAGGTCTGTTGAAGACTGCTGTTGTTACTGTCTGTTTTCCCTTTTGAGAGAAACCGAATGTATGTTCAGGAATATTGAAGGAAACTGGGCTGACCATAGACATCCAATCATATACCAAAATTACATCATGAATAGGTAGATTTAAAATTCTGAAATGATGAGTAAGTTTCATCTTGGCTAATTGAAATTCACAATTGGGTACCATTGAATTGGACAACAATTTGCCTCCTCCTGCTACTGCAATTGATCTTTCCTTAACTGGTAGTATGTGACAATTTGCTTTAATAGCAAAACCCTGATTGATGAAGGAAGAAGTGCTACCTGAATCCAACAGAGCCATAGCTCTTTTCCCATTTATGTGAATAATTGTTGTTGGTGTAGGTACTGCTAACTGATGCCCTATGGCATGAGCTGAAATAAACATAGCTTGCTCCTCTTCTACATTCTCAATCTGCTCTTGATTTTCCATTTCTTCACTGTCATTAGCCTGTTGTTCTTGACTCTCTTGCTGCATCATGTGGATATTAGGCACCAATTTACATTTGTGTCCTTGTACCCATTTATCTCCACATCTCCAGCATTCACCCACTTTTCTGAATTTCTGATTATTGCTCAGTGAAACATCAGGCTGTCTTACAGGTAGTTGTTGTTGTGGTATGGAATTGCCCTGTTTTGAAGTGGAATTCCAACTAGACTTCTGGTAAAAATTGTTATAACTTGTTCCTATTTTCTTCACTGTTGTAGCCACATGTGGGTGATTAGGCTCTATGTCCTTTGCCATACAATAAGCATCAGTCAGCGTTTGAGGTCTGAAGGGTCTGAGTTGAAACTTGATCCCTTCTCTTAAACCATTAACATAGCATCTAACAAACCACGCTTCTCCTAATTCAGGGTTTTCCTCCTACACATCTGCCATGAGATCTTCAAAGATTTTTGTATATTCAAAAACTGAGTAATGTAGCTGCTTGACTGAGTTAAACTTATCAGTCAGATCATATGAGCCTGTAGCTGAAAATCTCTTAACCACTTCTGCTCCAAATTGTTTCCAAGTAAGCTGTTTCTTTAACAGTCCAGATCGCCTAAGCCACACATCAGCTTCATCCACTACATACATTTGAGCCAAAGAAACCTTGTACTCTTCGGGAGCTGTAGACATTTGAAAATATTTGTTACATTGCCTTATCAAACCCACTAGATCATCTCCTAAGAACCTAGGAAAATCAAGCTTAGGACCCTTTGTTACTGACTTCATGAACTGGGTTTGCATCTCTTGCTCATAATTTTTTGGGTATCCTTGCCATAGTTGCCTGTCTCTGTTTGTCTCATAGAACTTGTTGAAGGCTGGTGTATGGGTCTTGTCTCTCTTAGTGACAGGGGTTCCTATAGCACTAGCAGTTTCATGTCGCCCTTGAGTATTAAAGCCAGGAGGAATTGTAGGTCGATTGATTCTGATAGGAGGAAGATTCTGTAGTTGGAATTCTTCCCATTGCTTCGATTTCTCCTTTTCTGCTGCTAACTGCTTTTTCAGCTGCTCTATTCTGACTCCCTGATCCTGTGGTTCCTCTGGATGCAGTGTTGGGGATTTTGGTACCGGATTTGAACTGGAAGTAATATCAGATTGGAGTGACGGCTGTGTGGGTTTTACAAGTGTTTGGAGGACACTACTGATGACAGATAATTGTTTGCTCAAGTCGAGTACCACCTGTTCCATAGTACCAACTGTTGCTGACATCTCCCCTTGCTTGGCCCCCATGAGGTGCATCTCTTCTTGCAATTTAGACACCTGATTCTGACTAAGAACATTGTCCTTCTGCAGGGTACTAAAATCTTCACGCAAGGATAAAACCTCTTGCAGGTGAGCCTCATCGATAGCTTTTGCACGCACCATCACCTGATCTGTAGCAGGGAACAAGGGATTTACCACTGGTACACCAACAACCCGATCCCTTGGTCAGATCCTGCCGCCTCCGCGATCCACGCCTCCCTGGCACACGGATCAGCGCTAGGCACGGGATTTTACTGCTTGGAAATGTTCCGAAAGCAACCGCCCTGCTCGACTAATCTATGCCCGAACATACACCGCCGCCTGCGCCCGCACGCCGTTGCCAATTCCGTTGTTGCTGCTCATCAAGGGTGGGAATAGGGTGGGAGCTCTTGATCTACCCGATGATTTTGGCCAAGGATAGCTGGCTACTGATACCAATTTTCCAGATCCCGGAAGTCTACTAAGTGTTCTATGGAAGGAATTTAGGCAATTGTATCGATAAGAGTAGGCTGTAAGAGGAACTCTAGGGTTCCGATATATTAGCCATCGAGGCAATTGGGGAATTCAGAGTCATGATCTGTCCTTAGCCACAACCCGGCTATTATAGGCAATGGTTTTAACCAAACGGTGAATAGTAAGAAGAGGGAAGAAAACCAGTACTAGAAGGTAAACTTGATTGAACGGCTGCGACGAGCTCTAGGTGAAGGAGCAGCCTGGACCGTTGGATAACTGAATCATATATTCAGGTACTGCAGTAGCTAACTGAAACTTGGACAGACTGAGTATATCTGGGTCTGATACATAGCTGATGTTCAGGTCACTTCTGTATAGGTTAATTCTTTGGAAATCCACAAATTATATGGTTGGTTCATAGTTGTTGTTCAGGTCACTTCTTTATAGGCGAACACTTGTTTCATCCATGCATTTGTGCAGGAAGGATTGTGTAGAACAAAGAAGGGGTTAGCGTTCCAGCTTCGAGTCTTTAGTTTTTATAAATAAATTTAAGCAAGTTAGGGTTCCAGTCTTCAGTTTGTGAAACTGGTTGTCTTATATTTGTGAAAATTAGAACTCTTGAACAATGGTTCCGGAGTTGATTGTTAGACTAATTTCCTCACTATTGTCATTATAATCGGCACATCTCCTGCCTGATCGACATTGATGCCATTATCCTCAAGAAGAACGTGATGGGATTGATACCCTTCCATTCTTCTGCTTGTTCGATTCTTTATGTGAATTAGATTAAGTTATTTACCGTATTGGATGCTCATCTCCTCTCTTTGTTTAGTTTTGTATTTTTTTCCTCTTCTCGATGTGAACATGTTGGAAGAGCAGATTCTATTATGTTCCTGACCCATCACTTTCTACTATCTTGTTGTTGCAAGACTTGAGAGTTTTGGTAGGTGATATAATTTTGACAATATTGTTGCAATACCATCAGCTTGTCTATTGATTTGGACAATTTTGTTGCCGCAATAGTCTAAAGCCAAACCTCTATTCTTTTTGTTCAGGAACTTTGCTACCATCTAATATGGTTGTGTCAAGGCCATGCCGGGAGAGGAGGGCCGACCCTGACGCCACGGAAGGTCTCTCCGTGTATGTGTGTGTGTGTGTGTGTGTGTGTGTGTGTGTTCTATTAATGAGCTAAAATAATGATGGTCCAATTTAAACAAACTTGAACAAATTCGTTAGATTCATCAATCCCTTTTGATCCTTTAAGTTGGAGAATATTAGATGTGAAGTAGATTCAGAAAAGTTGTGCCTTTTCATTTGATGCTTGCTTGCATTCACACATTGTATGGTTATGTGAAGAGTTTTACATGTGTTTCTCTAATATTGCCTGAAAGCCATGTGTTAAAAATGTTTACCCAAGTTGTTGATGCCTTTTGCTCTAGCCTATTTTTCATAGTCCACTACATTACATATTTTGATTTTTAATCTAATATAACTATAAGTGTATGGGAGATCTGCCAATGGAACTATATCATATTCTTTGTTGATATTTCGGATGTCATTTGAGTTTTACTTGGCAAGCAAAGCACTATTTACTATTGTCAGCATTTTAAGATGAACATGAAGCCTAGACATTGAGTTTCATGTGTAAACTATTTGACACATGAATATTTGAAGTTTATGTCGACCCATTTTTTAGCGTAGATAATTATTCTCATTTGTAGACACCATAAGTTTTCAGAACTTGGAGAAACATGTAATTCATTTTTACGCATGTTCTAATTCTCTTATCTCTACTGTCTATTCATATCTCAAAAATCTAATGGGCTCTTGTTGTAAATATGCTATAGGTATGATAAGGTAGTGGGCTCTTGGTTCTGCCCATCACAATCTTCCATGGCATGATATTTTCCATCAAGAGGGCTACCAGCAAGAACCTGAATAACATCCTCAATAATTTGTATATTTTGGTGATGTAAACTAGATTGGGCTGGTTTATAACCTTGCCCAGTGTTGTATTTTGTTAATTGATGTTGTAACTTATCATTACATGGACGATTTTGTAAACTGTTATGTTGTAGATACGGCCGGATGGTTAAGTAAATACTATGTTATTTGTGAATTGTAGAACACTTGGAAATACTTTATTTTTTGGTGAAAATTGGAATTATTCGTGTAAAGTATTAAGGCCAACAATAATATTGGGTCAAAATTGGTTGGAAGAAATGTGCTAGTGGGGTTGACTACATTAAATTGTGCACAAATTAATGACGGATTTTGTGACGGAAATAGTATCCACGTACGCAGCCATGTCATTCCAATTGGTCGGTGCAGTATCCTACGTGGCATAAAAGGCCATGACAGTTTGTTCCGTCACAATGGCTCAGGCCTAGTTTGGGCTGGATGGGCCTAGGGACCAACCCATGACGGTAAAGAGTCTTCATGGGAGATGTGGTATCAAATTATGACGTGATATACATGACGAATTTTGAATTCGTCATGCTTTACCAGCCTTGACAGTTTTGCATTGACTCGTGACAGAATTTTACCATCATGGATTAACAGGTTTCTTGCATTGGCCCTACCGGTCCTGCACAGTAAATGCGGGCGGTGGGAGGTAGGTGGTCGCCCACCATGCGTCCCCGACGCGGACGAGAGGAGGCCTTGAGCGCGTCCGCTCGCTGTCCGCCTAGACCCAAACCGGGCACATGTTTGCATCGGAAATGGGTCGGCCCGGACACAAAACGGACAAGATGCGTCCAGGGCGACGCGCGCTGGGCTGTGGGGTTTGTCCGTTTTGCCCCAAACGGATAGGGCCGGACCGGATGGGGTCGTGCGCTGGAGTTGACCTAAGCGGAGAGGAAAGGCGAACCCATGTTTGGTTATTACTACTGGTTTCTGGAGATGGTTCAAGTCTTGTTTATGGGACTGCTAGAAATGATGGTTGGCCGACCCATGCTGCAAGTAGAGTGTTCAAGTTGAGCTACTTCCATCTTTAACTGGATTTTAAGTCTCTGTCACCGACCTAACGAAAGTGGGAGGAAACAAGCCTCGGCCATTCTTTTCCTCATATTCTTTTCTATTCTAAACCTGATCATATACTCCGGACCGAGCCGGGTTTTGGGCTAGGCTTGAGAAAGCTTGAGCCTGGACCAAAGTCTGAAAATATGTGTTCTCTCAAGTCCAAGCCCAACCCGAATGCAAGCCCGAAGCCTCAATGCATATTTTTAGTCTGCGCATGTGTAAGTCCGCCTCGAAGTCCAAATCCCAGCCCGAAAGGATGAGAAATGGAAGCCCAAGCCTGGCCAGAATATTCTTTCGAACTACAAAATGATGCTTGAGCCCGGTCCGAGAGACAAGCTCGGCCCGGCCTGGCCCGACCTGGATTTTTCTGGCCGAGATGCCCATGACTTTTCTTCGGAGGAAAACAAAAATCTGCATGTTTGTATTTTTCTCATTCATAGTTGATCGACAAACATTAGATCCCGGTCATCTAAAGTAATCACCGGAGTTACTTTTTTCATTGGAAAGATGTGGTTTTGATGAAATGCTAATGCAATTGTTGGTTATAAGTATACTTACGTTTTTTTGATAAACTAATTAGTATACTTGCTTAGTAGTCCATAATGAAATCATGTGAGGACTACGCTTCGGTGCCTTAAGGCACCTGCCTTTGTGTCCATGACATGTGGGCCCAACAGGTGGCTGGCCCACATGTTAGGGACCCAAAGGCAGGTGCCTTTATGACACCCAAGATGCATCCATCATGTGAAGGTGTTCGGCGATTACAGGTTGATCCAAAAGCCTATTGGTATGACTAAGATTTATTTACTTTGAATAGTAGGCAACAATCCATAAATAGAAGATGCATTTGTAATGTTTTTTCATCGGATCAAATATAAGCTAAATTGTCGGATCTCCCCTTCCCCTCCTTCCCTTTTCTTAACCAAAGAATGCTACATCAACAGAAGGTTACTTAGGGCATCTCCAATGTTGACACTCGAAACCATGGCATCCATTCAAATCAGGTTGTTCTGACTTGTTTTTCCATCCAACACAATGCCCCATCTGTGTGCGGGCTGGTCCGGACGATCGTTTTCTAGGAAACCCGGGAGGGCTTTGCGTGAGTCCCGACCATTGTCACGCACGCGTACGACACCTCAGACCCACCCAAAACCCTCTACTTCATCCGATGTCGTTTTCTATCTGAAGTGGTTGCCGCACATTCATGACGCTCAAGAGCGCCAGTGCCGCATTCATGCCGGTCTAGAAAGGACAAGACGAAATGAATATCTACCGCATTCAAATGGACAACCCATCCATCTGCAGGACGACATTAAAAAGGCACATCGACAAAGAAACCAACTCCAATGCCCGCATTGACAAACCCCGATGTCTGCACGCCGACTGAGAGGGGTCAAGTCCTTGAAGGTATGTCTCGTGTCTCACCCAAGCGTGGTATTCTTTCTGATTTTCCTGATGGTTATTTCCTCAAGGTGAGCACCGACTCTGGTTTTATTTTAGGTACTTCTTCTAGTTTCCCCTCCCATCTTCGTGTGGGAAGACCGATAATAACAGATGAGTCATCTTGACAAGTCGTGTGAGTTGTGGGCAGACAGTAGCTAGTAAACAATTGTCAGCTATTGTTGAAATCATTGTCGATGTGTTCCTTAGTTTAATCCTATGAGATGTGATTTGCTCTGTTTGCACAACATCTATATGTTGTGCATACGGAACAACAACATATATATGTATTAGAACATGATTGCATAATCAAAAAAGAACACAATGCCATTTCAAAAATTGTATCACAAATACCAGAAATATTACAAGGTTCAAATTCTAGCTTTAAGGCCTAAATTCAAAGATTACAAGGTTCAAATTGTTATTAAAAGTTAAATTCATCTTCTCCAGAATTCGAGTCATGCAATATTTTCCGCGAAGGGATTCGCCGTCAAGAAATCATATATCGGCTTGACGCAGTGACTTCCAAATAATCTGTCATTTGAAGTTCCAAGCTGAATTTCAGCTTTTGGAGAGCCTTTTCCATTCGACTGTAGACGCCTTCACTGATCAGTAAACCATTCATTTCAGTGCATTAAATATAGGGCAAACCTCATTACCTTGAGCACCCTTTTTTTGAACAAAGAACCTGGCGAATTGAATCTCTGGTTTGGTGCCTCAGTACTGGTTGAAAGTAATTTCTTTGATATGGAAATCAAGACATTCGATGGGATAGTTATATTGTGCCACATTTTCCACTACCTGGCCTTCTTGTATTTGCAAATGAAGACAACATATCAGTGCCTATATGTAGTTTTCTATACTATATACATGCATCTTTGATATTCAGGATTTCTAAAATACACTAATACATTGACATGTCATCCTTAGTCGTTCATGATTAAAATCTCGAATATATGTATTTGAATCCTATGAATTTCCTTTAGAAATCATAGTACATTTGTCATTTAATCATGGGTAAAGTATCAACAAATTGAACTCCTTTGTGGTTAAAAATTAATGGGAAAGGAGCATCACCTCGATGTATAACAGGAAAGCATCTAAGGAATCTAACAATTTCATTCAGATTTGGGCCGATAGATTGTAGTGCAAGGATCTTCACTATGCGCATAGACATGGTGAAGCCTGTGGGAATCAATTTTTGCATGATAGCCGAACATGGATTAACAAAAAATAGATAAAATATTATGTACAATAATAAAAAGGAGAAGAAGAATTTTTTGCGTGAACGGGTATGGATCCAGTTGTAACAAGTTCAGAGAATTCTGCACACGAATAGCGCAACAGTGTCAATTTTGGTGTGTCAATGACCCCGATTCTTGTTGGACCTTCTTTATCAAGTGCAAACAATCTCTCAAGGAAAGACGCATTTGTTGGGGAATGTTGCATGGGAAACAAAATTTTTCCTACGCACACGCAGATCTATCCATGGTGATGAGCATCTACGAGAGGGAGAGTGGATCTACATACCCTTGTAGATCGCTAAGCGGGAAGCGTTAAGAAACGCGGTTGGTGTAGTCGAACATCTTCGCGATCCAAATCACCGTGCGTCCCGCGATCCAATCACGATCCGTCCCACGATCCGTCCCGCGATCTGATCACGATCCGTCCCACGAACTTGATCACGATCCATCCCACGAACTTGATCACGATCCTTCCAATCTAGCGCCGAACGGACGACACCTCCGCGTTCAGCACACGTACAGCTTGATGACGATCTCCACCGTCTTGATCCAGCAAGAAGGAGTGGAGAGGAAGAAGAGTTCTCCGGCAGCCTGACGACACTCCGGTGATGGTGGTGGAGCAATTCCGGCAGGGCTTCGCCCAAGCACTGCAGAAAACCGATCTAGAGGAGAAACTATGCACTGGAGGAACGGGTAGCACATGGCTGAAAATAGAGTGCAAAACCCCTAAAACCTCCAGTATATAGAAGAGGAGAGGAGGAGAGGAGGCAGCCTTGGCTTCCTAAGCCAAGGGCTTCGGCCGAAGGAGGTGGAGGAGGTGGAGTCCACCTCCAATCCTAGTAGGACTAGGATTCACCTATTTTGCCTTTTGTCCACCTTTTTTTCTTGGGTTTTTTCTTCCAGCCGCATGGGCCTCTTGTGGTTGTTCCACCAGCCCACTAAAGGCTGGTTTCCACTCTCCCACAGCCCATGCAGCCTCTTGGGTCGAAATATGTTGGAATATGCCCTAGAGGCAATAATAAATTAGTTATTATCATATTTTCTTGTTCATGATAATCGTTTATTATCCATGCTATAATTGTATTGATCGGAGACTTAGATGCATGTGTGGATACATAGACAAAACCATGTCCCTAGTATGCCTCTAATAGACTAGATCGTTGATCAAAGATGGTTAAGGTTTCCTAGCCATTGATATGAGATGTCATTTGATAACGAGATCACATCATTAGGAGAATGATGGGATGGACAAGACCCAAACTACAAACGTAGCATATGATCGTGTCAGTTTAATGCTACTGTTTTTTGCATGTCAAGTATCTGTTCCTATGACCATGAGATCATGCAACTCACTAACACCGGAGGAGTGCCTTGTGTGTATCAAACGTCGCAACATAACTGGGTGATTACAAAGGTACTCTACAGGTATCTCCGAGGGTGTCTGTTGGGTTGGCATGGATCAAGACTGGGATTTGTTACTTCGTGTGACGGAGAGGTATCTCAGGGCCCACTCGGTAATACACCATCACAACAAGCCTTGCAAGCAATGTGACTAAGTGTTAGTCACGAGATCTTGTATTACGGAACGAGTAAAGAGACTTGCCAGTAACGAGGTTGAACTAGGTATGGAGATACCGACGATCGAATCTCGGGCAAGTAAACATACCAAAGAACAAAGG
Organism: Hordeum marinum; assembly: GCA_022496015.1. Lineage (NCBI taxonomy): Eukaryota > Viridiplantae > Streptophyta > Magnoliopsida > Poales > Poaceae > Hordeum > Hordeum marinum. Next base: position 268,201,962 of record CM039672.1, on the reverse strand, counting down.
GAACATCATACGGGATTAACTGAATCCTTGACATAGAGGTTCGACCGATAAAGATCTTCGTAGAATATATAGGAACCAATATGGGCATCCAGGTCCCGCTATTGGTTATTGACCGTAGAGGTGTCTCGGTCATGTCTACATAGTTCTCGAACCCGCAGGGTCTGCACACTTAAGGTTCAGTGACGTTTTAGTAGTATAAAGTTATGTATGGTGGTGACCGAAGATTGTTCGGAGTCCCAGATGAGATCCAGGACATAATGAGGAGCTCCGGAATGGTCTGGAGGTAAAGATTGATATATAGGAAGTCCCATTTTGGTCGCCGGAAAAGTTTCGGGCTAATCGGTAATGTACCGGGAGTGCCGGTAGTGTACCGGGAGACCACCGGGAGGGGTATTTCGACCCAAGAGGCTTCATGGGCTGTGGGAGAGTAAATACCATCTTTTTGTGGGCTGGTGGAAGTCCCACACAAGGCCCATGCGGCTAGGAGAAAAAGCCAAAGGGAAAAAGGTGGAAAAAGGCCAAAAAAGGAGGAATCCTAGTCCTACTAGGATTGGAGGAGGAGTCCTCGTCTCCTCCCTACTTTGGTTGACCCAAGGGCTGGCTTTTTGGCAGCCAATACTCCTCCTCCTCTCCTCCTATATATACTAGAGGAATTTAGGGTTTTGGCACAGAATTTTCAGCCACATGCTACCCGTTCCTCTAGTGCATAGTTTCTCCCCTAGATCGGTTTTCTGCAGTGCTTAGGCGAAGCCCTGTCGGAATAGCTCCACCACCATCGCCGCAGCACCGTCATGCTGCCGGAGAACTCTTGTACCTCTCTGCTCCCTCTTGCTGGATCAAGAAGGCGGAGATCGTCATCAAGATGTACGTGTGCTGAACGCGGAGGTGCCGTCCGTTCGGCGCTAGATCGGAAGGACCGTGATCAAGATTGCGAGACGGATCATGACGAGATCATGGGACGGATCGTGATGAGATCACGGGACGGATCGTGATGAGTTCGCAGGACGGATCGTGATGAGATCGCGGGAAGGATCATGATGAGTTCGCGGGACGGATCGTGATTGGATCGCGGGACGGATCGTGATGAGATCGCGGGACGCTCGGCGATTTGGATCACGAAGACGTTCGACTACACCAACCGTGTTTCTTAACGCTTCCCGCTTAGCGATCTACAAGGGTATGTAGATCCACTCCCCCTTTTGTAGATGCTCATCACCATGGATAGATCTTGCGTGTGCGTAGGAAATTTTTGTTTCCCATGCAACGTTCCCCAACAATGGCATCATGAGCTAGGTCTATGTGTAGATGAGATCTCGAGTAGAACAGAAAAGGTTTGTGGGCGTTGATGCTTAGATTGCTTCCTCCCTTGGTCGGATTTTGGTTCAGCAGTATTGTGAGATGAAGCGGCCCAGACCAACATTACTCGTATGCTTACGAGAGACCGGTTCCCTCGACCGCAACTTGTTGTATAAATGGCTTGCGGGTGTCAATTTCTCTCACTTTAGTTGGATCGGATTCGACAAAGGCGGTCCTTGAGAAGATTGAAAAGCAAATTATGTATCACCGTTGTGGTTTATGCGTTGGTGAGAATCATTCTTGCTAGATACCCATAGCAGCCACGTAAAACATGCAACAACAATTAGAGGACGTCTAACTTGTTTTTGCAGGGTATGTTGTGAGATGATATGGCCAATTACATGATGTGATATATGTGATGTATGATATGATCATGTGATGTATAGAATTTCATGACTTGCATGTCGATGAGTATGGCAACCGATAGGAGCCATAGGGTTGTCTTTAATTATTGTATGACCTGCGTGTCAATCATTAAGCGCTATGTAATGCTTTACTTTATTGCTAAACGGTAGTAATAGTAGTAGAAGCATGGTGGGCGCGACAACCCCGATGGTGACACGTTGATGGAGATCAAGATGATGGAGATCATGGTGTCATGCCTGTGGCGATGGAGATCATGCCGGTGCTTTCATGATGGAGATCAAAAGCACAAGTTCATGGCCATATCATGTCACTTATGATTTGCATGTGATGTTAATCCTATTATGCACCTTGTTTTTCTTAGGACGATGGTAGCATTATAAGGTGATCCGTCACTTAAATTTCAAGATAAATTGTGTTCTCCCCGAGTGTGCACCATTGCGAAAGTTCGTCGTGTTGAGACACCACGTGATGATTGGGTGTGATAGACTCTACGTTCACATACAACGGGTGCAAGCCAGTGTTGCACGCGCATAACACTCGGGTTAAACCTGACGAGCCTAGCATGTACAGACATGGCCTCGGAACACAAGAGACCTAAAGGTCGAACATGAGTCATATAGTAGATATGATCAACATAATGATGTTCACCATTGAAGCCACCTCAACTCATGTGATGATCGGACTTGAGTTGGTGGATTTGGATCATGTGACACTCAGATGACCCGAGGGATGTAAATTTGAGTGGGAGCTTTAGTAATTTGATTAACTAAACTCATTATCTTGAACAATAGTCTAAGTGAACTTTGCATATTTATGTTGTAGATAAATGGCTCGCGCAGTAGCTCCCTTGAATTTTTATATGTTCCTAGAGAAATAGAGTTGAAAGATGTTGGTAGCAATATTGCGGACTGGGTCCATGATCTGAGGATTGTCCTCATTGCTACATAGAAGGCTTATGTCCTTAATGCACCGCTCGGTGCGCCAACCCCTCTAGCGTCATTTGTAGATGTTGTGAACATGTGACAGGCACGTTCTGATGACTACTTGATAGTTTAGTGCATCATGCATTACGGCTTAGAATTGAGGCTCCGAAACGTTTTGAACGTCACAGAACATATGAGATGTTCTAAGAGCTCAAATTAGGATCTCAGGCTCGTGCCCATGTTGCGAGATATGAGATCTCCAACAAGATTCTTTGCCTGCAAGATGAAGGAGAATAGCTCAATTGTTGAGCATGTGCTCAGATTGTCTGGGTGCTACAATCGCTTGAATCGAGTGGGAGGTGATATTCTAGATAAGATAGTGATTGATATAGTTCTCCAAGTCACTGTCACTAAGCTACTAGAACTTGGTGATGAACTATAACACGCTAGGGATTGAAATAATGATCCCTGAGCTGTTCGCCATGTTTGACACCGCGAAGGTAGAAATCAAGAAGGAGCGTCAAGTGTTGATGGTTAGTAAAACCACTAGTTTCGAGAGGAGCAAGGAGGGAAACTTCATGGATGGCAAGTCAGTTGCTGCTCTGGTGAAGCAACCCAAAGTTGAACTCAAACCCGAGACAAAGTGCTTCGATTATGAGGAGAGCGGTCGCTAAAGCGGAACAACCCTAGATACTTGGTAGATAAGAAGGCTGTCAATGTTAACAGAAGTATATTTGATATACGTGTTATTGATGTGTACCTTGCTAGTACTCCTAGTAGCGCCTGGGTATTGGATACCGGTTCGGTTGCTAAATGTTAGTAACTCGAAATAAAAGCTACGGAATAAACGGAGAACTAGCTCAGGGTGAGGTGATGATGTGTGTTGGAAGTGTTTCCAAGGTTGATGTGATCGACATCGCACGCTCTCTCTACCTTCGGGATTAGTAACAAACCTAAATATGTGTTATTTGGTGTTTTGCGTTGAGCATGAACGTGATTAGATCATGTTTATTGCAACACGGTTATTCATTTAAGTTAGAGAATAATGGTTATTCTGTTTACATGAATAATACCTTCAATGGTCATGCACCTAGTGAGAATGGTTTGTTGAATCTTGATCGTAGTAATACACATGTTCATAACATTGATGCCAAAAGATGCAAAGTTAATAATGATAGTACCACATACTTGTGGCACTGCCGCTAAATGTCATATTGGTATAAAACGCATGAAGAAACTCCATGCTGATGGATCTTTGGACTCTTTCGATTTCGAATCGGTTGAGACATGCGAACCATGCCTCTTGGTCAAAGATGACTAAGGACTCCGTGTTCTGGTTTGTCGGAGCAGGCATGTGATTTATTGGAAATGATACATGTTGATGTATGCAATCCAATGAGTCTTGTAGCGTGCGGTGGATATCGTTATTTTCTTACCTTCACTGATGATTTGGGTAGATATAGTGTATGTTTACTTAATGAAACACAAGTCTGAATCGTTTGAAAAGTTCAAGCAAATTCAGAGTGAAGTTTAAGATCATCATGACAAGAAGATAAAAATATCTGCGATATGATCGTGGAGGTGAATATCTGAGTTACGAGTTTGGCATACAACTTTAGACAATGTGAAAGTTGTTTCACAACCCACGCAACCTGGAACACCATAGTGTGATGGTATGTCCAAACGTCATAGTCGTGCTCTATTGGATATGGTGCATGTTATGATGTCTCTTATGTTTTGCTACTATAATTTTGGGGTTGTGCATTAGAGACAACTACATTCACTTTAAATAGGGCACCATCTAAATCCGTTGAGATGACACCGTTTGAATTATGGTTTGATAGAAACCTAAGCTGTCATTTCTTGATGTTTGGGGCTGCGACGCTTGTGTGGAAAATGTTTTCACCTAATGAGCTCAAACCCAAAGCGGACAAATGCATCTTCGTAGAATACCCTAAGAACAGTTGGGTGAACCTTCTATCTCAGATCCAAGTATAAAGTGTTTGTTGCTAAAACGGGTCCTTTCCTGAGAAAAAGTTTCTCTCGAAAGAATTGAGTGGGAGGAAGATAGAACTTGATGAGGTTGTTGAACCTTTGTTTCAACCAGAGAGTAGCGTAGCGGAGAAAGATGTTTCTATGGAACCTACGTCAGTTGAAGAGGAAGTAAATGATGATGATCATGAAGCTTCAAATGAAGTTACTATCGAACCTCGTAGGTCGACAAGGATGTGTACTGCTTCTGAGCGGTACGACAACCCTGTCTTGGCGGTCATGTTGTTGGACAACAATGAACCTACGAGCTTTGGAGAAGCGATGATGGACCCGGAGTCCGACAAATGGTTAGTGTTGGGGAACGTTGCATGGGAAACAAAATTTTTCCTACGCACACGAAGATCTATCCATGGTGATGAGCATCTACGAGAGGGAGAGTGGATCTACATACCCTTGTAGATCGCTAAGCGGGAAGCGTTAAGAAACGCGATTGGTGTAGTCGAACGTCTTCGCGATCCAAATCGCCGTGCGTCCCGCGATCCAATCACAATCCGTCCCGCGATCCGATCACGATCCGTCCCACGAACTTGATCACGATCCGTCTCACGAACTTGATCACGATCCTTCCGATCTAGCACCGAACGGACGACACCTCCGTGTTCAGCACACGTACAACTTGATGACGATCTCCACCATCTTGATCCAGCAAGAAGGATTGGAGAGGAAGAAGAGTTCTCCGGCAGCCTGATGGCGCTCCGGCGATGGTGGTGGAGCAATTTCGGCAGGGCTTCGCCTAAGCACTCTAGAAAACCGATCTACAGGAGAAACTATGCACTAGAGATTAGGGTTAGCACGTGGCTGAAAATCAAGTGCAAAACTCTAGATATCCACTAGTATATATAGGAGGAGGGGAGAGGTGGCTGCGCCCAAGGGGAGGGCTCCCTCTTGGCTTTGGCCGAACTGGTGGAGGGGGAGTCCTCCTCCAATTGGGAGTCCACCTCTCACACGAGAGGTGGAACTTTGGGAGGACTCCACCCCAATTCGGATTGGGCCTCTATCCCCTGCGACCAGGCCACCTTGAACGACTCCACCAGCCCACTAGGGGATGGTGGGTCGCCACTTTGGCCCATGGGGTGGGATGGCCCCACTGGTGGACCCCCGGGACCCATTCGTCACTCCCGGTACACTATCGAAAGTGCCCGAAACCTTTCCGGAGTCCAAAAACCACCTTCCTATATATCAATCTTCGTTTCCGGACCATTCCGGAACTCCTCGTGACGTCCGAGATATCATCCGGGACTCCGAACAACCTTCGGTCACCACCATACATAACTCTACACTACCGAAACGTCACCAAACCTTAAGTGTGCAGACCCTGCGGGTTCGAGAACTATGTAGACATGACCGAGACACCTCTACGTTCAATAACCAATGGTGGGACCTGGATGCCCACATTGGTTCCTACATATTCTACGAAGATCTTTATCGGTCGAACCTCTATGTCAAGGATTCAGTTAATCCCGTATGATGTTCCCTTTGTTCTTCAGTATGTTCCTGAGATTCGATCGTCGGTATCTCCATACCTAGTTCAACCTCATTACTGGCAAGTCTCTTTACTTGTTCCGTAATACAAGATCCCGTAACTAACACTTAGTCACATTGCCTGCAAGGCTTATTGTGATGTTGGATTACTGAGTGGGCCCTGAGATACCTCTCCGTCACACGGAGTAACAAATCCCAATCTTGATCCATGCCAACTCAACAAACACCCTCGGAGACACCTGTAGAGCACCTTTATAGTCACCCAGTTACGTTGCGACGTTTGATACACACAAGGTACTCCTCCGATATATGTGAGTTGCATGATCTCATGGTCATAGGAACATATACTTGACATGCAGAAAACAATAGCAATAAACTGATACGATCATAAGCTACGTTTGTAGTTTGGGTCTTGTCCATCACATCATTCTCCTAATGATGTGATCCCGTTATCAAATGACATCTCATGTCCATGGCTAGGAAACCTTAACCATCTTTCGATCAACGAGCTAGTTCACTAGAGGTATACTAGGGACATTGTGTTTGTCTATGTATCCACACATGTATCCATGTTTCCAATTAATACAATTATAGCATGGATAATAAACGATTATCATGAACAAGGAAATACAATAATAAACACTTTATTTATTGCCTCTAAGGCATATTTCCAACAGTCTCCCACTTGCACTAGAGTCAATAATCTAGTTCACATCACTATGTGATTTACATTGTAATGAATCGAACACCCATGCAGTTCTGGCGTTGATCATGTTTAGCCCTTGGAAGAGGTTTAGTCAACAGGTCTGCAACATTCAGATCCGTGTGTACTTTGCAATTATTTATGTCTTTCTCCATGATGTAATCGCGGATGGAGTTGAAGCGTCACTTTATGTGTCTGGTCCTCTTGTGAAACCTTGGTTCCTTGGCCAGAGCAATGGCACCAGTGTTGTCACAGAACAGGTTCATTGGATTCAGTGCACTGGGCACTACTCCAAGATCTGTCATGAACTGCTTCATCTAGAAACCTTCCTTCGCCGCCTCCGAGGCTACGATGTATTCCGCTTCGCACGTAGAATCAGCTACCACGCTTTGCTTGGAACTGCACCAGCTTACCGCTCCCCCATTAAGAATAAATACGTATCCGGTTTGCGACCTAGAGTCGTCTGAATCAGTGTCAAAGCTTGCGTCGACGTAACCCTTTACGACGAGCTCTTCATCACCTCCATAAACGAGAAACATTTCCTTAGTCCTTTTCAGGTACTTAAGGATATTCTTGACCGGTTGCCAGTGCTCCATTCCAGGATCACTTTGAAACCTTCCGGCCATACTTATGGCAAGGCTGACATCGGGTCTTGTGCACAACATTGCATATAGTAGAGCCTATGGCTGAAGCATAGGGGATGACACTCATCTTTTGTCTATCTTCTGCAGTTACTGGGCATTGAGGCTTACTCAACTTCACACCTTGTAACATAGGCAAGAACCCCTTCTTGGACTGTTCCATTTTGAACTTCTTCAAAACTTTATCAAGGTATGTGCTCTGTGAAAGTGCTATTAAGCGTTTCTATCTATCTCTATAGATCTTAATGCCTAATATGAAAGCAGCTTCTCCTAGGTGCTTCATTGAAAAACTCTTGTTCAAATATTCCTTCACGCTTTCCAGCATTTCTATATTGTTTCCAATCAGCAATATGTCATCCACATATAATACTAGAAACGCTATAGAGTTCCCACTCACTTTCTTGTAAATACAAGCTTCTCCGTAAACTTGTATAAACTGAAACGCTTTGATCACCTCATCAAAGCGCTTATTCCAACTCCGAGATGCTTGCACCAGTTCATAAATGGATCGCTGGAGTTTGCAAACTTTGTCAGCATTCTCTGGATCGACAAAACCTTCGGGCTGCATCATATACAACTCTTCCTCAAGGAAACCGTTGAGGAACGCTGTTTTGACATCCATCTACCAAATTTCATAGTCGAAATAAGGAGCTATTGCTAACATGATTCTGACAGACTTAAGCATCGCTACGGGTGAGAAAGTCTCATCGTAGTCAACTCCTTGAACTTGTGAAAAACCCTTTGCCACAAGTTGAGCTTTATAGACGGTAACATTACCGTCCGTGTTTGTCTTCTTCTTAAAGATCCATTTGTTCTGAATGGCCTTTCGCCCTTCAGGTAATACTTCCAAAGTCCATACTTTGTTTTCATACATGGATTCCATCTCGGATTTCATGGCCTCTAACCATTTCTTGGAATCCGGGCCCATCACTGCTCCTCCATAGCTCGTAGGTTCATTGTTGTCCAACAACATTACCTCCAAGACAGGGTTGCCGTACCACTCAGGGGTAGTATGCGGCCTTGTCGACCTACGAGGTTCAATAGCAGCTTGATCCGAAGCTTCATGACCATCATCATTAACTTCCTCTTCTACCGTCGTAGGTTCCACAGAAACATCTTTCTGTGCTGCGCTACTTTCTGGTTGAAGTAAAGGTTCAATAACCTCATCAAGCTCTCTTTTCCTCCCACTCAATTCTTTCGAGAGAAACTCTTTCTCAAGAAATGTTCCGTTCTTAGCGACAAACACTTTGCCTTCGGATCTGAGATAGAAGGTATACCCGACTGTCTCTTTCGGGTATCCTATGAAGACGCATTTCTCCGCTTTGGGTTCCAGCTTTTCAGGCTGAAGCTTTTTGACATAAGCATCACATCTCCAAACTTTAAGAAATGACAACTTTGGCTTCTTGCCAAACCATAGTTCATATGGCGTCGTCTCAACGGATTTTGATGATGCCCTATTTAAAGTGAATGCAGTTGTCTCTAATGCATAACCCCAAAACGATAGTGGCAAATCAGCAAGAGACATCATAGAACGCACCATATCGAATAAGGTTCGATTACGACGTTCGGACACACCATTACGCTGTGGTGTTCCGGGCGGTGTCAACTGTGAAACAATTCCATACTGTCTTAAGTGACTGCCAAACTCATAACTCAGATATTCACCTCCTCGATCAGATCGCAGGAATTTAATCTTGTTGTTACAATGATTCTCAACTTCACTCTCAAATTGCTTGAACTTTTCACACATTTCAGACTTGTGTTTCATTAAGTAAATATACCCATATCGACTTAAGTCATCAGTGACTGTGAGAAAATAACGATATCCACCACGTGCTATAACATTCATTGGACCGCACACATCATTGTGTATGATTTCCAATAAGTCACTCGCCCGTTCCATTGTTCCAGAGAATGGCGTTTTAGTCATGTTGCCCATGAGGCATGGTTCACATGTGTCAAGTGATTCAAAATCAAGTGACTCCAAAAGTCCATCAGCATGGAGCTTCCTCATGCGATTTACACCAATATGACCTAAGCGGCAGTGCCGCAAGAAAGTGGTACTATCATTATCAATTCTACATCTTTTGGCATCAATGTTATGAACATGTGTGTCATCACTATCAAGATTCAATATGAATAAACCCCTAACATTGGGTGCATGACCATAAAAGATATTACTCATATAAATAGAACAACCTTTATTCTCTGATTTAAATGAGTAACCGTCTCGCAATAAACAAGATCCAGATATAATGTTCATGCTTAACCCAGGCACTAAATAACAATTATTCAGGTTCATCACTAATCCTGACAGTAATCGAAGAGAGAGCGTGCCGACGGCAATCACATCAACCTTGGAACCATTTGCCACGCGCATCGTCACTTCGTCCTTTGCCAGCCTTCGTTTATTCCGTAGTTCCTGCTTTGAGTTGCAAATGTGAGCAACCGAACCGGTATCAAATACCCAGGCACTACTACGAGAGCTAGTAAGGTACACATCAATAACATGTATATCATATATACCTTGTTTGTTGTTGGCCGCCTTCTTGTCAGCCAGGAACTTGGGGCAGTTCCGCTTCCAGTGACCAATTCCTTTGCAATGAAAGCACTCATTTTCTGGCTTGGGTCCAAGCTTGGGCTTCTTTGCAGGAGTAGCAACTGCTTTGCCATCCTTCTTGGTTTTACCCTTCTTGCCCTTGCCCTTGACTTTGCCATTTTTCTTGAAACTAGTGGTTTTATTGACCATCAACAGTTGATGTTCTTTCTGGATTTCAGACTCAGCGACTTTTAGCATCACAAACAGCTCGATGACTGACTTGTTCATCCCGTGCATGTTATAGTTCATCACAAAGCTCTTGTAACTAGGTGGCATTGATTGAAGAACTCTGTCAGTGATCGCCTCTGGCGGAAGGGCAATTCCCAACTCCGCTAGACGAGTTGAATACCCAGACATTCTGAGTATATGTTTACTAATAGACCCATTCTCCTCCATCTTGGAAGCATAGAACTTATCGGAGGTTTCATACCTCTCGATCCGGGCGTTCTTCTGAAAGATAAACTCCAACTCCTGGAACATCTCATATGCTCTAGGACGTTCAAAACGTCTTTGAAGTCCCGGTTCTAAGCCATACAATATTGCACACTGAACTATTGAGTAATCTCCAGTACGTGCCTCCCAAGCTTTCTTAATGTCTTCGGAGGTCATGTCTTCTGGTTGGTCACCAAGCGGTGCATCAAGGACATATGATTTCTGGGAAGCCGTGAGGATAATCCTCAGATTATGGGCCCAGTCAACAAAGTTACTTCCATCATCTTTCAGTTTAGCTTTCTCTAGGAACGCATAAAAATTCAGGGGTGCTACTTCGCGAGCCATTGATCTACAACATAAATATGCAAAGTTCACTTAGACTATTGTTCAAGATAATGAGTTTAGTTAATCAAATTACTAAAACTCCCACTCAAATTGACATCCCTCAGGTCATCTGAGTGTCACATGATCCAAATCCACCAACTCAAGTCCGATCATCACGTGAGTTGAGGTGGCTTCAATGGTGAACATCATTATGTTGATCATATCTACTGTATGACTCATGTTCAACCTTTCGGTCTCTTGTGTTCCGAGGCCATGTCTGTACATGCTAGGCTCGTCAAGTTTAACCCGAGTGTTCTGCGATGCAACACTGGCTTGCACCCATTGTATGTGAACGTAGAGTCTATCACACCTGATCATTACGTGGTGTCTCAACACGACGAACTTTCGCAACGGTGCACACTCGGGGAGAACACAATTTTATCTTGAAATTTAAGTGAGGGATCACCTTATAATGCTATTGTCGTACTAAGCATAAAAAGGTGCATAAAAGGATTAACATCACATGCAATTCATAAGTGACATGATATGGCCATGAACTTGTGCTTTAGATCTCCATCTTGAAAGCACCGGCATGATCTTCATCGTCACCGGCACGACACCATGATCTCCATCATCTTGATCTCCATCAACGTGTCGCCATCGAGGTTGTCACGCCCTGCATGCTTCTACTACTATTGTGACCGTTTAGCGATAAAGTAAAGCATTACATAGCGCTTAATGATTAACACGCAGGTCATACAATAATTAAAGACAACCCTATGGCTCCTGCCGGTTGCCGTACTCAACGACATGCAAGTCTTGAAATTCTATACATCACATGATCATCTCATACATCACATATATCACATCATGTAATTGGCCATATCACATCACAACATACCCTACAAAAACAAGTTAGACGTCCTCTAATTGTTGTTGCATGTTTTACGTGGCTGCTATGGGTTTCTAGCAAGAACGATTCTCACCTACGAATAAACCACAACGGTGATACAAAATTTGCTTTTCAACCTTCTCAAGGACCGCCTTTGTCGAATCCGATCCAACTAAAGTGAGAGAAACTGCCACTCGCAAGCCATCTAGGGAACAAGTTGCGTCGAGGGAACCGGTCTCTCGTAAGCGTACGAGTAATGTTGGTCCGGGCCGCTTCATCTCACAATACCGCTGAACCAAAATCCGACCAAGGGAGGAAGCAATCTAAGCATCAACGCCCACAAACCTTTTGTGTTCTACTCGAGATCTCATCTACACATAGACCTAGCTCATGATGCCACTGTTGGGGAATGTTGCATGGGAAACAAAAAATTTCCTACGCACACGAAGATCTATCCATGGTGATGAGCATCTACGAGAGGGAGAGTGGATCTACATACCCTTGTAGATCGCTAAGCGGGAAGCATTAAGAAATGCGGTTGGTGTAGTCGAACGTCTTCGCGATCCAAATCGCCATGCGTCTCGCGATCCAATCATGATCCGTCCCGCGATCCAATCATGATCCATTCCGCGATCCGATCGCGATCCGTCCCACGAACTTGATCACGATCCGTCTCACGAACTTGATCACGATCGTTCCGATCTAGCACTGAACGGACGGCACCTCCGCGCTCAGCACACGTACAACTTGATGACGATCTCCACCGTCTTGATCCAGCAAGAAGGAGTGGAGAGGAAGAAGAGTTCTTCGGCAGCCTGACGGCGCTCCGGCGATGGTGGTGGAGCAATTCCGGCAGGGCTTCGCCTAAGCACTGCAGAAAACCGATCTACAGGAGAAACTATGCACTAGAGATTAGGGTTAGCACGTGGCTGAAAATCAAGTGCAAAACTCTAGATATCCACTAGTATATATAGGAGGAGGGGAGAGGAGGCTGCGCCCAAGGGGAGGGCTCCCTCTTGGCTTTGGCCGAACTGGTGGAGGGGGAGTCCTCCTCCAATTGGGAGTCCACCTCTCACACGAGAGGTGGAACTTGGGGAGGACTCCACCCCAATTCGGTTTGGGCCTATCTCCCCTGCGCTTAGGACACCTTGGCCGACTCCACCAGCCCACTAGGGGCTGGTGGGTCGCCACTTTGGCCCATGGGGTGGGATGGCCCCACTGGTGGACCCCCGGGACCCATTCGTCACTCCCGGTACACTACCGAAAGTGCCCGAAACCTTTCCGGAGTCCAAACACCACCTTCCTATATATCAATCTTCGTTTCCGGACCATTCCGAAACTCCTTGTGACATCCGGATCTCATCCGGGACTCCGAACAACCTTCGGTCACCACCATACATAACTCTACACTACCGAAACGTCACCAAACCTTAAGTGTGCAGACCTTGCGGGTTCGAGAACTATGTAGACATGACCGAGACACCTCTACGGTCAATAACCAATGGCGGGACCTGGATGTCCACATTGGTTCCTACATATTCTACGAAGATCTTTATCGGTCGAACCTCTATGTCAAGGATTCAGTTAATCCCGTATGATGTTCCCTTTGTTCTTTGGTATGTTACTTGCCTGAGATTCGATCATCGGTATATCCATACCTAGTTCAACCTCGTTACTGGCAAGTCTCTTTACTCGTTCCGTAATACAAGATCCCGTAACTAACACTTAGTCACATTGCTTGCAAGTCTTATTGTGATATTGTATTACCGAGTGGGCCCTAAGATACCTCTCCGTCACACGGAGTAACAAATCCCAGTCTTGATCCATGCCAACTCAACAGACATCCTCGGAGACACCTGTAGAGCACCTTTATAATCACCCAGTTATGTTGCGACATTTGATACATATAAGGTACTCCTCCGATATCTATGAGTTGCATGATCTCATGGTCATAGGAACATATACTTGACATGCAGAAAACAGTAGCAATAAACTGACACGATCATAAGCTATGTTTGTATTTTGGGTCTTGTCCATCACATCATTCTCCTAATGATGTGATTCCGTTATCAAATGACATCTCATGTCGATGGCTAGGAAACCTTAACCATCTTTCGATCAACGAGCTAGTTCACTAGAGGTATAATAGGGACTTTGTGTTTGTCTATGTATCCACACATGTATCCATGTTTCCAATTAATACAATTATAGCATGGATAATAAACGATTATCATGAACAAGGAAATACAATAATAAAAACTTTATTTATTGCCTCTAGGGCATATTTCCAATAGTTAGAGGCCATGAAATCCGAGAAAGGATCCATATATGAAAACCAAGTATAGACTTTGGTAGACTTGCTCGTTGGACGGCAGGTCGTTGAGTACAAATGGATCTTTAAAATGAAGACAGACGCTAATGGTGAATGTCACCATTTATAAAGCTCTACTTGTCGCAAAGAAGTTTCCGAAAAGTTCAAGGAGTTGACTGCGATGAGACTTTCTCTCGTAGCGATGCTAAAGTGTGTTAAAATTATTTTAGCAGTTGCTGCATTTTTCAATTATGAAATCTGGCAGATGGATGCCAAAACATCGTTTCCTTTCTTGAGGAAAGGTTGTATGTGATACAACCAGAAGGTTTTATCAGTCCTAAGGATGCTAAAAGGTGTGCAAGCTTCAGTGATCCTTCTATGAACTGAAGCAAGCATCTCGGAGTTGGAATATACACTTTGATGAGGTGATTAAAGTTTTTGAGTCTATACAAATTTTACGAGAAACTTGTATTTACAATAAAGTGAGTGGGAGCACTGTAGAGTTTTTGATAAGCATATGTGGTTGACATATTGTTGATCGGAAATGATATAGAAGTTCTGGAAAGCATAAAGGGTTGTTTGAAAATAGTTTTTCAGAGGAAGTCCTGGATAAAGCTACCTAATTGTTGAGCATCAAGATCTATAGAGATAGATCAAGATACCTGATGAGACTTTCAATGAGTACATACCTTGACAAGATTTTGAAAGAGCTGAAAATGGATCAGTCAGAGAAAGAGTTCTCGCCTGATTTGTAAGGTATAAAGTTGAATAAGACTCAATGCCCAGTGACTGCAGAAGATAGAGAAAAGATGAGTGTCATCCCCTATGCTTCAGCCATAGGCTCTATCATGTATGCAATGCTGTGCACAAGACCCGATGTCAGCCTTGCCATAAGTATGGCCGAAAGGTTTCAAAGTGATCCTGGAATGGAGCACTGGACAGCGGTCAAGATTATCCTTAGTAACTAAAAGACTAAGGAGATGTTTCTCAATTATGGAGGTGATAAATAATTCGTCGTAAAGAGTCACGTCGATGCAAACTTTAACACCAATCCGGATGACTCATAGTAGCAATCTGGATACGTATAGTGGAGCAGCCATTTGGAATAGTACCAAGTGGAGTGTGGTAGCAGTGTTTACGGTTTGCCATAGAAATTTGCAAAGTACACATGGATCTGAATGTCGCAGACCCGTTGACTATAAGACCTCTCTCACATGTAAAGCACGATCGAGCCCCAGAACTCATTGGGTGTTAGATTCATAACAATGCAAATCACATGGTGATGTGAACTAGATTATTGACTAGTGCAAGTAGGAGACAGTTGGAAATATGCCCTAGAGGCAATAATAAATTAGTTATTATCATATTTCCTTGTTCATGATAATCGTGTATTATCCATGCTATAATTGTATTGATCGGAGACTTAGATGCATGTGTGGATACATAGACAAAACCATGTCCCCAGTATGCCTCTAATAGACTAGCTCGTTGATCAAAGATGGTTAAGGTTTCCTAGCCATTGATATGAGATGTCATTTGATAACGGGATCACATCATTAGGAGAATGATGGGATGGACAAGACCCAAACTACAAACGTAGCATATTATCGTGTCAGTTTAATGCTACTGTTTTCTGCATGTCAAGTATCTGTTCCTATGACCATGAGATCATGCAACTCACTGACACCGGAGGAGTGCCTTGTGTGTATCAAACGTCGCAATGTAACTGGGTGACTATAAAGGTACTCTACAGGTATCTCCGAGGGTGTCTGTTGGGTTGGCATGGATCAAGACTGGGATTTGTTACTCCGTGTGACGGAGAGGTATCTCGGGGCCCACTCGGTAATACAACATCACAACAAGCCTTGCAAGCAATGTGACTAAGTGTTAGTCACGGGATATTGTATTACGGAACGAGTAAAGAGACTTGCCGGTAACAAGGTTGAACTAGATATGGAGATACCGACGATCGAATCTCGGGCAAGTAAACATACCGAAGAACAAAGGGAACATCATACGGGATTAACTAAATCCTTGACATAGAGGTTCGACTGATAAAGATCTTCATAGAATATATAGGAACCAATATGGGCATCCAACTCCCTCTATTGGTTATTTACCGTAGACGTGCTCGGTCATGTCTACATAGTTCTCGAACCCGCATGGTCTGCACACTTAAGGTTCGGTGACGTTTCAATAGTATAGAGTTATGTATGGTGGTGAACGAAGGTTGTTCGGAGTCCCGGATGAGATCCAGAACATCACGAGGAGCTCCGGAATGGTCAGGAGGTAAAGATTGATATATAGGAAGTCCCAGTTTGGTCGCTGGAAAAGTTTCGGGCTAATCGGTAATGTACAGGGAGTGCCGGTAGTGTACCGGGAGACGACCGGGAGGGGTATTTCGACCCAAGAGGCTCCATGGGCCATGGGGGAGTAAATACCAGCCTTTTTTGGGCTAGTAGAAGTCCCACACAAGGCCCATGCGGCTGGGAGAAAAAGCCCAAAGGAAAGAAGGTGGAAAAAGGCCAAAAAAAGGAGGAATCCTAGTCCTACTAGGATTGGAGCAGGAGTCCTCCTCTCCTCCCCACTTTAGTCGACCCAAGGGCTGGCTTTTTGGCAGCAAAGACTCCTTATCCTCTCCTCCTATATATACTAGAGGACTTTAGGGTTTTGGCACAGAATTTTCAGCCACGTGCTACCCGTTCCTCTAGTGCATAGTTTCTCCCCTAGATAGGTTTTCTGTAGTGCTTAGGTGAAGCCCTGTCGGAATAGCTCCACAACCATCACCGCAGCGCCGTCACACTGCCGGAGAACTCTTCTACCTCTCTGCTCCCTCTTGCAGGATCAAGAAGGCGGAGATCGTCATCAAGCTGTACGAGTGCTGAATGCGGAGGTGCCGTTCGTTCGGTGCTAGATCGGAAGGATCGTGATCAAGATTGCGAGACGGATCGTGACGCGATCACCGGACGGATCGTGATGAGATCGCGGGATGGATCGTGATGAGTTCGCGGGACAGATCGTGATTGGATCGCGGGACGGATCGTGATGAGATCGCGGGACGCTCGGCGATTTGGATCGCGAAGACGTTCGACTACACCAACCGCGTTTCTTAATGCTTCCAGCTTAGCGATCTACAAGGTTATGTAGATCCACTCTCCCTCTCATAGATTCTCATCACCATGGATAGATCTTGCGTGTGCGTAGGAAATTTTTTGTTTACCATGCAACGTTCCCCAACAAAATACCCCTCCCGGAGGTCTCCCGATACACTACCGGCACTCCCGGTACACTACCGATGAGCCCGAAACTTTTCCGGCGATCAAAGTAGGACTTCCTATATATGAATCTTTACCCGGACCATTTTGGAGCTCTTCGTGACATCCGGGATCTCATCCGGGACTCCAAGCAAAACTTCGGTCACCACCATACATAACTCTACACTACCGAAACGTCACCAAACCTTAAGTGTGTAGACCGTGCGGGTTCGAGAACTATGTAGACATGACCGAGACACCACTACGGTCAATAACCAATGGCGGGACCTGGATGTCCACATTGGTTCCTACATATTCTACGAAGATCTTTATCGGTCGAACCTCTATGTCAAGGATTCAGTTAATCCCGTATGATGTTCCCTTTGTTCTTCGGTATGTTACTTGCCCGAGATTCGATCGTCGGTATCTCCATACCTAGTTCAACCTTGTTACTGGCAAGTCTCTTTACTCGTTCCGTAATACAAAATATCGCAACTAACACTTAGTCACATTGCTTGCAAGGCTTATTGTGATGTTGTATTACCGAGTGGGCCCTGAGATACCCCTCCGTCACACGGAGTAACAAATCCCAGTCTTGATCCATGCCAACTCAACAGACACCCTCGGAGACACCTGTAGAGCACCTTTATAGTCACCCAGTTACTTTGCGACGTTTGATACACACAAGGTACTCCTCCGATACCTGTGAGATGCATGATGTCATGGTCATTGGAACATATACTTGACATGCAGAAAACAGTAGCAATAAACTGACACGATCATAAGCTATGTTTGTAGTTTGAGTCTTGTCCATCACATCATTCTCGTAATGATGTGATCCCGTTATCAAATGACATCTCATGTCCATGGCTAGGAAACCTTAACCATCTTTCGATCAACGAGCTAGTTCACTAGAGGCATACTAGGGACATTGTGTTTGTCTATGTATCCACACATGTATCCATGTTTCCAATTAATACAATTATAGCATGGATAATAAACGATTGTCATGAACAAGGAAATACAATAATAAAAACTTTATTTATTGCCTCTAGGGCATATTTCCAACAGTCTCCCACTTGCACTAGAGTCAATAATCTAGTTCACATCACTATGTGATTTACATTGTAATGAATCGAACACCCATGCAGTTCTGGTGTTGATCATGTTTAGCCCTTGGAAGGGGTTGAGTCAACGGGTCTGCAACATTCAGATCTGTGTGCACTTTGCAAATATTTATGTCTTTCTCCATGATGTAATCGCGAATGGAGTTGAAGCGTCGCTTTATGTGTCTGGTCCTCTTTGTGAAACCTTGGTTCCTTTGCCAGAGCAATGGCACCAGTGTTGTCACATAATAGGTTCATTGTATTTAGTGCACTGGGCACTACTCCAAGATCTGTCAAGAACTGCTTCATCCAGACACCTTCCTTCGCCGCCTCCGAGGCTGCGATGTATTCCGCTTCGCACGTAGAATCAACTACCACGCTTTGCTTGGAACTGCACCAGCTTACCGCTCCCCCGTTAAGAATAAATACGTATCCGCTTTGCGACTTAGAGTCGTCTGGATCAGTGTCAAAGCTTGCATTAACGTAACCCTTTACGATTAGCTCTTCATCACCTCCATAAACGAGAAACATTTCCTTAGTCCTTTTCAGGTACTTAAGGATATTCTTGACCGCTTGCCAGTGCTCCATTCCAGGATCACTTTGAAACCTTCCGGACATACTTATGGCAAGGTTGACATAGGGTCTTGTGCACAACATTGCATACATGATAGAGCCTATGGCTGAAGCATAGGGGATGACACCCATCTTTTCTCTATCTTCTGTAGTTACTGGGCATTGAGTCTTACTCAACTTTACACCTTGTAACACAGGCAAGAACCCCTTCTTGGACTGTTCCATTTTGAACTTCTTCAAAACTTTATCAAGGTATGTGCTCTGTGAAAGTGCTATTAAGCGTCTCGATCTATCTCTATAGATCTTAATGCCTAGTATGAAAGTAGCTTCTCCTAGGTCCTTCATTGAAAAACTCTTGTTCAAATATTCCTTCACGCTTTCCTGCATTTCTATATTGTTTCCAATCAGAAATATGTCATCCACATATAATACTAGAAACTCTATAGAGCTCCCACTCACTTTCTTGTAAATACAAGCTTCTCTGTAAACTTGTATAAACTCAAACGCTTTGATCACCTCATCAAAGCGCTTATTCCAACTCCGAGATGCTTGCACCAGTCCATAAATGGGTCGCTGGAGTTTGCAAACTTTGTCAGCATTCTCTGGATCGACAAAACCTTTGGGTTGCATCATATACAACTCTTCCTCAAGGAAACCGTTGAGGAACGCTGTTTTGACATCCATCTGCCAAATTTCATAGTCGAAATAAGCAGCTATTGCTAACATGATTCTGACAGACTTAAGCATCGCTACGGGTGAGAAATTCTCATCGTAGTCAACTCCTTGAACTTGTGAAAAACCCTTTGCCACAAGTCGAGCTTTATATACGGTGACATTACCGTCCACGTTCTGTCGTCTTCTTAAAGATCCATTTGTTCTGAATGGCCTTTCGCCCTTCAGGTAATACTTCCAAAGTCCATACTTTGTTTTCATACATGGATCCCATCTCAGATTTCATGGCCTCTAACCATTTCTCGGAATCCGGGCCCATCACTGCTCCTCCATAGCTCGTAGGTTCATTGTTTTCAACAACATAACCTCCAAAAGAGGGTTGCCGTACCACTCAGGGGTACTACGCGGCCTTGTCGACCTATGAGGTTCTATAGGAGCTTGATTCGAAACTTCATGATCATCATCATTAACTTCCTCTTCTGCCGTCATAGGTTCCACAGAAACATCTTTCTACGCTGCGCTACTTTCTGGTTGAAGTAAATGTTCAATAACCTCATCAAGCTCTATTTTCCTCCTACTCAATTCTTTCGAGAGAAACTCTTTCTCAAGAAATGTTCAGTTCTTAGCGACAAACACTTTGCCTTCGGATCTGAGATAGAAGGTATACCCGACTGTCTCTTTCGGGTATCCTATGAAGACGCATTTCTCCGCTTTGGGTTCCAACTTTTCAGGCTGAAGCTTTTTGACATAAGCATCACATCCCCAAACTTTAAGAAACGACAAATTTGGCTTCTTGCCAAACCACAGTTCATATGGCATCGTCTCAATGGATTTTGATGGTGCCCTATTTAAAGTGAATGCAGCTGTCTCTAATGCATAACCCCAAAACGATAGTGGCAAATCAGCAAGAGACATCATAGAACGTACCATATCTAATAAGTTTTGATTACGACGTTTGGACACACCATTACGCTGTGGTGTTCCGGGCGGTGTCAACTGCGAAACAATTCCACACTGTCTTAAGTGACTACCAAACTCATAACTCAGATATTCATCTCCTCGATCAGATCGCAGGAACTTAATCTTCTTGTTACGATGATTCTCAACTTCACTCTGAAATTGCTTGAACTTTTCAAACGTTTCAGACTTGTGTTTCATTAAGTAAATATACCCATATCTACTTAAGTCATCAGTGAAGGTGAGAAAATAACGACATCCACCACGCGCTGTAACATTCATTGGACCGCACACATCAGTATGTTTGATTTCCAATAAGTCACTCGCCCGTTCCATTGTTCCAGAGAACGGCGTTTTAGTCATGTTGCCCATGAGTCATGGTTCACATGTGTCAAGTGATTCAAAATCAAGTGACTCCAAAAGTCCATTAGCATGGAGCTTCCTCATGCGTTTTACACCAATATGACCTAAACGGCAGTGCCACAAGAAAGTGGTACTATCATTATCAACTCTACATCTTTTGGCATGAATGTTATGAACATGTGTGTCGTCACTATCAAGATTCAATATGAATAAACCCCTAACATTGGGTGCATTACCATAAAAGATATTACTCATATAAATAGAACAACCTTTATTCTCTGATTTAAATGAGTAACCGTCTCGCAATAAATAAGATCCAGATATAATGTTCATGCTTAACGCAGGTACTAAATAACAATTATTCAGGTTCATCACTAATCCCGATGGTAATCGAAGAGAGAGCGTGCCGACGGCGATCACATCAACCTTGGAACCATTTACCATGCGCATCGTCACTTCATCCTTTGCCAGCCTTCGTTTATTCCGTAGTTCTTGCTTTGAGTTGCAAATGTGAGCAACCGAACTGGTATCAAATACCCAAGCACTACTACGAGAGCTAGTAAGGTACACATCAATAACATGTATATCATATATACCTTGTTTGTCGTTGACCGCCTTCTTGTCAGCCAGGTACTTGGGGCAGTTCCGCTTCCAGTGACCAGTTCCCTTGCAATGAAAGCACTCAGTTTCTGGCTTGGGTCCATGCTTGGGCTTCTTTGCAGGAGTAGCAACTGCTTTGCCATCCTTCTTGGTTTTACCCTTCTTGCCCTTGCCCTTGACTTTGCCATTTTTCTTTAAACTAGTAGTTTTATTGACCATCAACACTTGATGTTCTTTCTGGATTTTAGACTTAGCGACTTTTAGCATCGCAAACAACTCGGCGACTGACTTGTTCATCCCGTGCATGTTATAGTTCATCACAAAGCTCTTGTAACTAGGTGGCAGTGATTGAAGAACTTTGTCAGTGATCGCCTCTGGCGGAAGGGCAATTCCCAACTCCGCTAGACGAGTTGAATACCCAGACATTCTGAGTATATGTTCATTCATAGACCCGTTCTCCTCCATCTTGCAAGCATAGAATTTATCGGAGGTTTCATACCTCTCAATCCGGGCATTCTTCTGAAAGATAAACTCCAACTCCTGGAACATCTCATATGCTCCATGACGTTCAAAATGTCTTTGAAGTCCCGGTTCTAAGCCATACAATATTTCACACTGAACTATTGGGTAATCTCTAGTACGTGCCTCCCAAGCTTTCTTAACGTCTTCGGAGGTCATGTCTTCTGGTTCGTCACCAAGCGGTGCATCAAGGACATATGATTTCTAGGAAGCCGCGAGGATAATCCTCAGATTTCGGGCCCAGTCAACAAAGTTACTTCCATCATCTTTGAACTTAGCTTTCTCTAGGAACGCATTAAAATTCAGGGGTGCTACTGCGCGAGCCATTGATCTACAACATAAATATGCATAGTTTACTTAGACTATTGTTCAAGATAATGAGTTTAGTTAATCAAATTACTAAAGCTCCCACTCAAATTGACATCCCTCAGGTCATCTGAGTGTCACATGATCCAAATCCACCAACTCAAGTCCGATCATCACGTGAGTTGAGGTGGCTTCAATGGTGAACATCATTATGTTGATCATATCTACTATATGACTCATGTTTGACCTTTCGATCTCTTGTGTTCCGAGGCCATGTCTGTACATGCTAGGCTCGTCAAGTTTAACCCGAGTGTTCTGCACGTGCAACACTAGCTTGCACCCGTTGTATGTGAACGTAGAGTCTATCACACCCGATCATCACGTGGTGTCTCAACATGACGAACTTTCCCAACGGTGCACACTCGGGGAGAACACAATTTATCTTGAAATTTAAGTGAGGGATCACCTTATAATGCTACCGTCGTACTAAGCAAAACAAGGTGCATAAAAGGATTAACATCACATGCAATTCATAAGTGACATGATATGGCCATGAACTTGTGCTTTAGATCTCCATCTTGAAAGCACCGGCATGATCTCCATCGTCACCTGCACGACACCATGATCTCCATCATCTTGATCTCCATCAACGTGTCGCCATCGGGTTGTCACACCTTGCATGCTTCTACTACTATTGCTACCGTTTAGCGATAAAGTAAAGCATTACATAGTGCTTAATGATTGACACGCAGGTCATACCATAATTAAAGACAACCCTATGGCTCCTGCCGGTTGCCATACTCATCGACATGCAAGTCATGAAATTCTATACATCACATGATCATCTCATACATCACATATATCACATCATGTAATTGGCCATATCATATCACAACATACCCTACAAAAACAAGTTAGACGTCCTCTAATTGTTGTTGCATGTTTTACGTGGCTTCTACGGGTTTCTAGCAAGAACGATTCTCACCTACGCATAAACCACAACGGTGATACATAATTTGCTTTTCAACCTTCTCAAGGACCGCCTTTGTCGAATCCGATCCAACTAAAGTGAGAGAAACTGCCACCCACAAGCCATCTAGGCAACAAGTTGCGTCGAGGTAACCGGTCTCTCGTCAGCGCATGAGTAATGTTGGTCCGGGCCGCTTCATCTCACAATACCGCTGAACCAAAATCCGACCAAGGGAGGAACCAATCTAAGCATCAACGCCCACAAACCTATTGTGTTCTACTCGAGATCTCATCTACACATAGACCTAGCTCATGATGCCACTGTTGGGGAATGTTGCATGGGAAACAAATTTTTTCCTACGCACACGCAGATCTATCCATGGCGATGAGCATCTACGAGAGGGAGAGTGGATCTACATACCCTTGTAGATCGCTAAGCGGGAAGCATTAAGAAACGCGGTTGGTGTAGTCGAACGTCATCGCGATCCAAATCGCCATGCATCCCGCGATCCAATCACGATCCGTCCCGCGATCCGATCACGATCCATCCCACGAACTTGATCACGATCCGTCCCACGAACTTGATCACGATCCTTCCGATCTAGCGCCGAACGGACGGCACCTCCGCGTTCAGCACACATACAACTTGATGACGATCTCCACCGTCTTGATCCAGCAAGAAGGAGTGGAGAGGAAGAAGAGTTCTCCGGCAGCCTGACGACGCTCCGGTGATGGTGGTGGAGCAATTCCGGCAGGGCTTCGCCTAATCACTGCAGAAAACCGATCTAGAGGAGAAACTATGAATTGGAGGAACGGGTAGCACGTGGCTGAAAATCTAGTGCAAACCCCCTAAAACCTCCAGTATATATAAGAGGAGAGGAGGAGAGGAGGTAGCCTTGGCTTCCTAAGCCAAGGGCTTCGGCCGAAGGAGGTGGAGGAGGTGGAGTCCACCTCCAATCCTAGTAGGACTAGGATTCACCTATTTTGCCTTTTTTTCCACCTTTTTCTCTTGGGTTTTTTCTTCCAGCCACATGGGCCTCTTGTGGTTGTTCCACCAGCCCACTAAGGGCTGGTTTCCACTCTCCCCCATCCCATGTAGCCTCTTGGGTCGAAATACCCCTCCCAGAGGTCTCCCGGTACACTACCGACACTCCCGGTACACTACCAATGAGCCCGAAACTTTTCCGGCAAGCAAAACAGGACTTCCTATATATGAATCTTTACCTCCGGACCATTCTGGAGCTCCTCGTATCATACGGGATCTCATCTGGGACTCCAAACAAAACTTCGGTCACCACCATACATAACTCTATACTACCGAAACGTCACCAAACCTTAAGTGTGCAGACCCTGCGGGTTCGAGAACTATGTAGACATGACCAAGACACCTCTATGGTCAATAACCAATGGCGGGACCTGGATGTCCACATTGGTTCCTACATATTCTATGAAGATCTTTATCGGTCAAACCTCTATGTCAAGGATTCAGTTAATCCCGTATGATGTTCCCTTTGTTCTTCGGTATGTTACTTGCCCGAGATTCGATCGTCGGTATCTCTATACCTAGTTCAACCTCGTTACTGGCAAGTCTCTTTACTCGTTCCGTAATACAAGATCTCGCAACTAACACTTAGTCACATTGCTTGCAAGGCTTATTGTGATGTTGTATTACCGAGTGGGCCCTAAGATACCTCTCCGTCACACGGAGTAACAAATCCCAGTCTTGATCCAGGCCAACTCAAGAGACACCCTCGGAGACACCTGTAGAGCACCTTTATAGTCTCCCAGTTATGTTGCGACGTTTGATACACACAAGGTACTCCTCCGATATCTTTGAGTTGCATGATCTCATGGTCATAGGAACATATACTTGACATGCAGAAAACAGTAGCAATAAACTGACACGATCATAAGCTATGTTTGTAGTTTGGGTCTTGTCCATCACATCATTCTCCTAATGATGTGATCCCATTATCAAATGACATCTCATGTCCATGGCTAGGAAACCTTAACCATCTTTCGATCAATGAGCTAGTTCACTAGAGGCATACTAGGGACATTGTGTTTGTCTATGTATCCACACATGTATCCATTTTTCCAATTAATACAATTATAGCATGGATAATAAATGATTATCATGAACAAAGAAATACAATAATAAACACTTTATTTATTGCCTTTAGGGCATATTTCCAACAACATTCTCAATGACCATGCCAGGACAACTCGAATGATCGCATGTTGTAGCACCAGCCATGCACCTAAATGGTACGAACATTCGTCGTAGCGATTTGGAGGCTACTAAACCCAAACATCACCTGAAGACGAAGTTACTCGAGCGTAGTACAACCATACAATATGAGCTCCAAATCCTCCTTGGAGATGCTAATGACAATGAACTCAAGGTCCTTTAGTTTAGGGAGGTGAAGAGCGTGCACAACATTAATTCAGGGGAAAGTCACTCCCTGAACGTAGCACGACGCAGTGTGGGCGCGAGGCGGAGTACGAATGGAGGCAACGAGTTCCCATGTCACCCTGCAAATTTGAGATCCTCGTGCTGATCTAGGGTGGGTGATAACCACTCACGAAACTTGGGTTCGACATTGTAGTTGGAAGGGAACTTTCCCGATGACAAGGCGTATGACTGGCCTAGTGTTCGTGGTGAGGATGTGGGACAATGTGTCCCTACGTTTGTGATCCCCTCTGCAGAGTTCGTCATCATCGATGAGGTCCAGGTGGTGGAGTGCCAGAGGGGGCACTACTATCGAGAGAGGACGGAGGTCTGCACGAGAGATTGGATTGGGATGAGGAACATGATGGTTACCAACATCTCGTCGGGGAGCCTGATGATGAAGTCTATGCTCGTCGAAGGCTCTCGCGGTTCTGCCCGACCCTCCTATCGGTGTCAAAACTGGCAGATCTCGAGTAGGGGGTCCCGAACTGTGAGACTAGAATCAATGGTAACAGGAGACGAAGGGGACACATATTTACCTAGGTTTGGGCCCTCCTATGGAGGTAATACCCTACGTCCTGCTTCATTGTATTGATGATATGGGGGGTTACAGAGTTGATCTACCTCGAGATCGAATAGCTAACCCTAGATGAGTTGTTTTGTATCTACAACCTAAAACCCTCGGGCTTATATAGACGCCGAGGGTATCTAGGGTTTACACATGGTCGGTTACATGCCAAAGTGATAAACATGCCGATCTACGGTCGACGACTTGGAGGATACGTCATGGATCCTCGAGGCCTTCATCCTGGTAACGATGACCCTGATCATCCAATGCTCACCTTGCAGCCCATACAGTTCGTCCCATAAGCAATAGGTCGTCTATCCGAAGACCCCCTAATCGTGGACTCCCTCAGTAGCCCTCGGACTAGCCTTCAATGCCAATACATATCCGTTCAATCTCCTCGTGTCGTCACCTTCGGCTTGCGAGGCGAGTCCCTCACCCCTCCTTTTTTAGTAACCGACCAGTCTTCGGCAAGATCCTAAGCGTTGGGAGCATAGGTCCATTATAATAACCGCCCATGCTCCTCGATTTTCGTGCGTCATGGGGAGGCGAATGGTCAGTGATTTTTACAATCTTACCCCTCCGCAAAGGAGGCATCACTCATTTAATCAAACAAAATCGTGGTTCAGACCACATGCTCTTCCTCCCCATCGGAAAAAGCTCCAAGAAGAAAACCCATGAAAGACATGCTAACGCCCCCAGCTCCTTCGCGCGCCCCTATGGTTCACGTTCGGGGGACTAGACTAGCTTCTCCATAGCACTCCTGGAACTCCGTTATCTAGAGAACCAAGGGTATCTCCCTCCTTCGGATCTAGCGGTGACCCGCGCAGGCTTGATTTCCTCCAACAATGAAGCTTTCGCTGAGCGTTTCCCCAATCCTCATAGGGGGAACGTGTATGCTTCATCCCCTTCCTCCTATGGGGCCTCGGGTTTCCCATCCACCCGTTTCTAAGGGGGCTGCTGAAATTCTATGGCATTCAGTTTCACCACCTTACCTCGGGGTCCATCTTGCACATCTCAGGCTTCGTTGCCCTCTGCGAGATGTTCTTAGGCTGCGAGGCGCATTTCGAATTGTGGAGAAAATATTTCTGTCTCGTCCCCCGAACTCAGGACAAGACAATTTTGGAGGTCGACGGAGCCGAAGTGTGCCGTATAGCGAGGACGGGGTACCCGGTGGGTACTCCGAAGGAATCCGAAGAGTGGACTTCGGAATGGTTTTATATTGAAGACGTCCCCCTATTCGAGCCAGGTCGGAGAGGTCTACCCGAATACTCACATGCCCCCTTGAAGAAAATATACAACTAGCGGCTGAGGAGTCCATCCCAGGAGGAAAGCGTCGAAGTGCAACACCTGGCGGCTCAGGTGCGGATGCTTGTCCACCATCAACTGACCATGATCGATGGCATGGACGCTGCCATCTCCCTGTGTGTGCAACCCCTCCAACAGAGGGTGCACCCCTTATGGCGTTATAAAGGGACAAGCGATACCACACGTTCCCAAAGACTAGGGTCTGCCAACCAGGCGGTGTTGGCCGCCGCCCTTGCCGACCTGCATAAAAGGGAGCAAGAGGACTTTATTCGACTGGCGACCAAGGAATGATACTCAATCCACAATCCTATTGAATGGGTAAGCTATTTTCCCTCTACGGACATAGTTCTGAGTTTTCGTTCCGTACTTTATTTGACCGAAGTCTTGTGTGAATAGGAATGGAGGAGCTTCATCGAGACAGTCAACTGTGCGGCTCCTCAGCCCGAAAGCTACTCACATGATGATGATCCGGGTTTCCACGAGGACCCGGATCTTCTAATTGATTTTGAAGACGAAGTCCATTATCAGGTTAGCCTCGACCAATCCCCTGTGGCTATCATAGTTGATTACCCCGGGTCATTCTCCATCCCTGCCACGGACAAGAAGAAGAAGAGCTCGTCCCGCAAGAGGCAAGCTACCAACAGTGCCCCGAAAGCACCGGCTCTGACTCCCAAGCATCGTCGATCCGTGCGCCATGCACCGGCAACCGAGACTGTGGCTGAATCGGAAGTCAACATGGATCCTACCAAAGAGCCGGCCACGAGGACGAATCAGCCTGCCCGCTCAACCCAAAGGTACATTGTTCGGTTATCCGGTGATTATCATAATCAATAGAGCCTTACGACAATTTATTTCATTGAAATACTTAGGCAAAATGCCCAGTCTTCTCCCGTCGAAGAGGTCGTCAGGGTGTCCGGTGAACCCCAAAATTCCAGAGCAGCAGCTCATGCCGATCCTGCTACAGGAGCCCCCATGGCCAATCCTGTACCTGCCGATTCTGGTGATGGTGTATCCGTTACCAAATCAGAAGTGGGAAGTGCCATGAATCATCAGCAATGATTGGAGGCTATGCGACACCAAATATTCTCCGAACAAGAGTTCGGCGCCCTTCACTCGGCGGATGCGCACATTGGTGTTGCCCGAGCCGGGTTCGGCGAAGCTATGAAGTTGATATCGGCCAGCATGCAAGTAAGTGATCGGTTTTTATAGAGTCCGAACACTCATGTAAACCCAGCAGCCCGATCCTTAAGTTGGTTCGGAACAACCGAATTAAGGGTCTTTAACACTGTTGTGTTGCTAATGCAGGCTTCAAAGCAACAGAACGTGTAACTGGCCAAGGAGCTAAAGGAGAGCCAATCACAGGTTCAAGCTATGAAGGTGGAGCTAGAGCAAGTAAAGAGCTTCACCCGAGAGTCCCATGGTGAGTATACCGGTGCTGTTAATTTCTAGTAAATGTCCATGCTGACGCAAGGATTCTATTTAGCAGCCGAATCCATAGGGCATATGCAAAGAGAGCCAGAGGAAGCCTGAGAAGCTCAGTGGTACGCCGAGTCCCAGGACAAGGCTGAGTGTGGCGTTATGAAACGTCTCCAAGTGGAGAAGAAAAAATAGGCCAAAGAAATTGAGAGTTTAAAGGCTCAATTGGCCTAGGCCCAAGAAGAAAATCAGTAACTTCATAGGGGCATGTTCGGTAAATATGATCCGAACATTATTAACTACTTCGTATAAAGGAAGTATGATAAGAATGTCTTTCCCTCATGTATAGGACTTTTGTCCGGGCAACCTGAAGAAGAGTTCGGATCCTACTGGGGGAACTTGCTAAAGGAGCTGTCCGCCTTCCATGAGTGTGTTCGGAAAGCAATGAAAGGCTTGGTAAAAGCGCTATGGCCTACCGAACAGCCGCCGGAAGGGATGTCCGAACTGGCTGATAGATTCAAGGGAGCTCGAAGCAGGTTTGAGTTGTGGAAGACATCGGCTTGCCGGGAGGTTGCACGAGAGGCGTGGGCAATGATCAAGATCCGCTACACCGGACTTGACCCCGAGCGGATGGCTTGGGTTGGTCCCATGGGATCAGATGGTCAAGAAGTGCCCCTCCACCTAGTGTATGACCAAGTGACACCTGCCGCCTGCCTTTCACAGGAAGACTGCTCCCTAGACACCATAATCGATAACTTAGATCAATAACTGAATGTGTAATTTTATATACTTTGGTACGAACAATCTATGTTGTAAACTCTGTCTTAACTGACCATCGGCTTCTCCCTCCCGTGCGAAGAGCGCGGGAGTGTCCCTCGCAATTTGTTATTCCAAAAGAGCGAATTGTGTTTGGGGGACCAGGCAATCCGGCCATACAGTACGAATAGACAGAAAGCACACAGAGAGATATGTTATATTACTGCTTAGCGTAAGAAACATCTTCCGAGGAAAATAGTACCTGTATCGATACCTTTCTTTGGCCCCCTATGAAGATCGTAGGTAAAGGTCCGCATACTGCTAGGATGCGGCTAAGGGTGTTTTCAGGAAAAACGAACCCAAACAATGGCAATAACGGCCATAGTCGTATTAAGTGCTTTCGTCATGGCCGACCAATTGTCTATGTAAGATAGCTAGCTTTCAGCTTCACCCGTCTGAGGTACGTATCCGGATGACCCATTCGTAACAATCACAGAAGTGCTCGCTTTACCCTCTAGCCGAACAATCGGGAACGTAGAGGGTAAACACGGGAGCGAGGCAACCCAGCCTGGCAATGTCTTAATTCGAATTGATGCATATGATGGCTTGAGCGTGACAAAGGAAATGTGTGTACACGATAAGTGTGAGTAAATACTTATAATATAAAAACGTTGGCTTCAACAAGAAGCCCCAAGGTGCTGTGTTCGAATTTAGGACTTTATAGTGTATGCCGGTAGCCTTAGTACAACATCGGTGTAACCGAACATAGAAAAATAAATCAATGCTATCAAATAGCAAAGTGGAAAGGGAAGAAAAAGGAAAAAGGAAAGACGAAAAAAATAAAAAATTGGAGAATTGCACGACACCGATTTATCCGTAGAAGGCCCGAAGACAAGCTGCGTTCCATGGGTTTGGTTCAAGGCGATTGTCCGATGGGCTCCTAAGACGATAGGCTCCTCCCGCAAGTACTTTGTCGATGATGAAGGGGCCCTCCCACTTGGGGTTGAGTTTATGCTTCTACTTCTTCAGGAGCCATAGGACGAGTTCGCCTATGTTGTATGCTTTTGTCCCGACCTCCCTGCTTTGATAGCGTCGTGCTTGCTGCTGGTAAAACATAGAGCGAGCCCGAGCTATGTCGCTCTCTCCCTCTAAGGCGTCTAGGTCGTCCTGCCGATCCAACTAGGCCTCCTTTTCCTCATACATGCGCACTCTTGGTGCGTCGTGAATAATTCGACAGGGGAGGACTGCCTTAGACTCATAGACCATGAAGAACGGTGTGTAACCCATTAATCTATTCGGGGTGGTGCGTAGGCCTCATAAAACGGAGTCGAGATCCTCCACCCAATGGCAGTTGGACTCATGAAGAGATCGGACCAAACGTGGCTTGATGCCGCTCATAATGAGACCGTTTGCTCGTTCGACTTGTTCATTGGTCTGCGGATGATAGACTGATGCATAATCTAGCTTAATGCCCATTTTCCCACCAGTCCTTGACCTCTTGGGTCGTGAAATTGGATCCATTATCCGTTATTATACTGTGCGGGACACTGTAATAGTGCACCACGCCGGAGATAAAGTCGATCACTGGCCCGGACTTGGTCGATTTTTCAGGATTTGCCTCTATCCATTTAGTGAACTTATCGACCATGACCAGCAGGTATTTGTTCTTCTTGGTCCCCCCTTTAAGAGGTCCAACCATGTCCAGCCCCCAGACCACGAAAGGCCAAGTGATCGGAATAGTCCGAAGAGATATTGGGGGGCATGTCACTTTGATTTGCGAAGAGTTGACACCCTACACAATGTTTGACAAGTGACGCGGCGTCCGTCCGAACTGTAGGCCAATAGAAACCGGCTCGGATGGCCTTGCTAACTAAGGCTCTTGCCGCGATGTGGTGGCCGCCCATGCATACATGAACTTCGGCTAGGAGCTCCCGTCCTTCTTCCTTGGATATGCACCGCTGTAATATTCCGGTGGCACTTTTCTTATATAACTCACCCTCGTGTACTTTGTAGGCTTTGGATCGTCGAACTATGCGCCGTGCCTCTGTCTGGTCTTCGAGGAGTTCCTTGCAAAGAAGGTACGTGAGGAAGGGCTCTGTCCACTGCACAATTACTACCATTACCTCATGAGCCGAAGGCGTTTCGTCCATGATGGAGCCGCCGATGATTTGATCGTCGGGTTTGTTTATAGGGGGAACAACCTTGTCCGTAGTATTTAGACCGACACCCTTGTCCTCGTCATGCCACACCACGGATGGCTTGAAGAGCCGCTCCATGAAGGTGTTTCTCGAGACAGGGTCGTGTTTGGCTCCCATACGAGCCAATACGTTGGCGACTTGGTTGTTGTCGCGAGCAACATGGTGAAATTCCAACCCTTCAAACTGAGCAGATATTTTTAGGATGACATTTCTGTATGTCTCCATCTTCGGGTTTTTGGTGTCGAATTCGCCATTAATTTGGGAGATGGCCAAGTTGGAGTCTCCCCGTACCTCCAACCATCGTATGCCCATTGATACTTCCATCCGAAGACCATGAAGGAGAGCTTCATAGTTGGCTGCATTGTTGGAGTCGGCATACATGATTTGCAACACGTATCGCACATTGTCGCTTGTGGGGGATGTGAGGATAACTCTAGCCCCCAGTCCGGACATGGTTTTGGATCTATCGAAGTACATTGTCCAATGGGAGTATGCGCTGTATTCCTTGGGGAGCGTGAGCTCTGTCCATTCAGCCAGGAAATCTGCCAATACGTGAGATTCTATGGCACGACGTGGCTTATAGGTTATTTCAAAGGGAGGGAGCTCAATGGCCCACTTGGCTATGTGGCTAGTTGCGTCCTTGTTGTTGATTATATCATTCAAGTGGACTTAGGATGCCATTGTTACCGCACACTCTTGGAAGTAGTGTCTGAGTTTCCTTGATGCCATAAACACCGTGTAGGCTTTCTTTTGGTAGTGCGAATATCTAGACTTGCAGTGCGTTAGCACTTCTAACACCTAGTAGACCGGTTTCTGAGTCCGGAATTTGTGTCCTTCCTCATCTTGTTCAACTACGAGCATCGAGCTGGCCGCTTGATTGGTGGCCGATATGTATAACAACATGGGCTCACCGACGCCTGGTGCTGTGAGTATGGGATTGGTTGTCAGTAGTGCTTTAATTTCTTCTTGCGCAACCGCTGCTTCATCGGTCCACTCGAAGTTGTTGGTCCGTTTCAGCAGCTTATAGAGCCTTAAAGCTTTGTCTCCAAGGCAGGAGACAAACGGCTTAACACCGCCACACACCCAGCTAGCCTCTGGACATGCTTCAACTCTGTAGGAATTGCAAGTTCCGATAGGGCGTGGATCTTAGCTGGATTCACTTCTATTCCCCTATGGGAGATGATGAATTGAAGCAGCTTACCAGAAGGGACTACGAACACACATTTTTTCGGATTGAGTCGTATGTTATACTCGCGTAGACTGGCAAAGGTTTGTCGTAGGTCGTCGATCAGCTGACTAACGTGTTTGGTCTTAACTACCACGTCGTCCACATATGACTCGAGTGTCTTACCACCCTGAGTTGCGAAACACGTCTGGATCATGCGCTGGTATGTGGCCCTAGCGTTTTTAGCCCGAAAGGCATCGTGTTGAAGCAGAATGGCATGTAGGGGGTGATGAATGCGGTTGCCGCTTGATCGAATTCCTTCATTTTAATCTGATGGTATCCGGAGTAAGCATCGAGGAAACACAACGAATCGTGTCCGGCTGTGGCGTCGATGATCTGGTCTATGCATGGTAAGGGGAAAGGGTCCTTAGGGCAGGCTTTGTTGAGGTCTTTGAAATCAACACACAACCGCCAAGACTTGTCTTTATTTGGTACCATCACCAGGTTTGCCAACCATTCCGGGTGCTTGATCTCCCAAATAAAACCGGCCTCTAAAAGTTTAGCTAATTCTTCCCCCATAGCTTGCCGTTTGGGTTCGGAGAAGCGACGTAGAGTCTGTTTAACGGGCTTGAAGCCTGCTATAATGTTCAAACTGTGTTCGGCAAGCCGTTGTGGGATTCCGGGCATATCGGAAGGATGGTAGGCAAAAATGTCCCAATTTTCTCGAAGAAAATTCCGCAGTGCCTCATCCACAAGGGGATCGAGCTAGGCTCCGATGGATTCTATCTTATTGGGGTCATTCGGATGTACTTGAAACTTGATTATTTTTTCTGGGGGTTTGTAGGACGTGGACTTGGGCCTTTTGCTAAGGATCACATCATCCTTGTTAACTATTGACCGTAGTGTGATCAGTTCTTCTGCAGCAAAAGTCATAGCTAATGCATCGAGGGTGAGTGCTGCCATTTTGTTTTTGGTCCTAAGGGCTATGTTTGGATCACTAGAGATCGTGATCACTCCATTTGGTCCTGGCATTTTAAGTTTGATGTACCCGTAATGGGGTATAGCCTGGAACTTTGTGAAGGCGTCACGTCCCAATAGGGAGTGATAGCCGCTTGGGAAGGGTACGATGTGGAAGAGAAGTTCTTCGGATTGGTAGTTTTCGGGCGTGCCTGGAAGTGCAATAATGCCCTTAATCATATTTTGATATTGTTAACAACATACATATAGGGAGCTAATCTGTTTCATCAAGTGCATCTCAGGTTTATTTCCCAAGATATTATGGTGCGGACCATGGCTGGCATATTCAGGATGCTTGAACTACGGAGAAACAAGATAAAATGTTCTATATATTTTTGTTTACTCTTGAGTATAGGGATCCCGTAGTATTAAGAGGGGATAAGTGGCTCTCATGATAGACTTGCTCAAAATCTAGAGAAAAACCTTTGGTTGAGTTTCTAGCCTTGATTCTGTTCTTGTCCGGACGTCCGATGACCTCCGGTCGTCCGGCCTTCGGACGTCCGACACCTCCGGAAATCCGGAATGAATCCAGTAGTTTATCAACATGTTTTCCTCGGATTTCCGGTCCTTCCGTCCGGGCTCTGGACGTCCATGGGTGGTCGGAAATCCAACCGCACCCCTCTAGAACCAAAACTGCAGGATGTTCGGTCCCTTTCGGACGTTTGTGTCCTTCTGCGCAGCTGACCTACTCTCTCTAAGCTATCAAACGATCGAATCCTGCCGGACGTCTGGTGCCTCCACTTGGCCCGGATGACCAACGCCTGTCGGATTTCC
This sequence comes from Hordeum marinum, assembly GCA_022496015.1. Classification (NCBI taxonomy): domain Eukaryota; kingdom Viridiplantae; phylum Streptophyta; class Magnoliopsida; order Poales; family Poaceae; genus Hordeum; species Hordeum marinum. Next base: position 268,166,911 of record CM039672.1, on the reverse strand, counting down.
GGTGCTTCCTCTTGGTCCGGACGACCAACACCAACCGGACGTCCGGCTCCTGCGCAACTTAAGTGGCTTCCAACGGCCATTTTCCTCCTCCGCTAGATATAGTCTTCTTCCACCTCGGGTGGGAGTTGTCCAACACAGTCAAAAGTTCCCAAGAACACCTTTCTTTCTCTCTGTCACTACTTCTCACCAAATCCTAGATCCCAAGAGCATTTGTGAGTATTCTTGAGTGTTGTTCCAACCAAAAGATAGAATGTCTCTTCCTAATTCGATCAACAACCTCAAGTTGGTGATCACACTGGTGTTCCATGGTTATATGCAAAACCTAGAGTTGAGAAACCTAAGTATAATGCAGGGGGCAATCCCCCATTACTTGATGACACTGCCGATTTTTCTATTTGGAGAGTTGGCAGGATCATCTTAGGTTCGCCAACGATGAGATGCTGGAGATCTTGGAGAAAGGCTACAACCCTGTGAATCCCAAGGATCTCACACCGGGTGAAGTATATGACAATCACCTCAATGACACCGCAATCATGCTCATAAGAAGGGGTATGTCTGACAAGCAGAAGAGGCCCTCCATTCAGCTCTCAAATGCAAAAGAGCTATGGGATAGAATTGTGATGACCAAGACGGGAACGTCCTCACTTCGTCTGGCACAGTATGAGATTGCAAAAGGGGCATTACAATATTTTTGCATGGAGAAAGGTGAAGACCCTAAGCATCTTCATGAGTGGTTGATGACACTAGCCGCCAACATTGAGTCATATGATTGTGACAAGAGCCAAGATGGATTCAACTTAACCAAACGATTTCTTGTGGACAAATTGCTAAATTCTATTGCTACATATCACCATCAAATGGTGTGGGACATAAGAAGAGAACATGGATTTAAGGACATGTCTCCCGACGATGTCATTTCAACCTTTCAACTATTTGAAGAATCCAAGACCAGTGCTACAAGACACCTTGTCATGTATGGTTCCTCACCACCTAAGACAAACCTTGATTTGAAGGCCAAGCATGTAAAGGATGATGATGCTAGTGAAGAATAAGAATAATATGATGATGATGAAGGTTATGAAGTTGACTCGGATGAGGGGCCCTCATATGAAGACATGGATCTCTTTGTGAAGAAGTTCAATGCAGGAAAATTCAAGGGAAGATTCCAAAAGAAGAAAGTAAGGACTGCTACAATTGTGAAGAAACCAATCATTTCTAAAATGAGTTCCCCTATGAAAAGAGAGAAGATAAACCAAGATTTTTGAAGACATTTTTGAAGAAGTTACCCAACCCATTGAACTCCAAGTTCAAGAAGAGAGATGGGAAGGCTATGGTTTCTCAAGACGAGTCCGACCCCGATGATGTTAGAGGTGTTGCAGGTGTAGCCCAAGACACTCAAACCACATTGAGACTCGTAAACAAGACCGGCGATGTCGTCAATACAAGTACATGAAAGACTACCAGGGCAACACCCACAAGTGTCTCATGGCAAAGTCCATGGTAGATGATGATGATGAGGGTCAGGCGTCTTCTGACAAGGTGAGGGTAACTCCACTTCCAAACCCCCTTCTATTTACTCCTACCGCATCTAGTCATGAATATGTTGATGCGGAGGATCATGATCATGAAAATGAAATAAGTGGTGCTATGCTTGCTAAAATGGAGAAAGTCATGTGCTCTCAAAGGAAAGAAGCTCATTATGTTTCGTATGCTTATGGAGATGGTGAGTAAGCACACCGCCTCCATTAAGGAACTTGAAACCCTCGTTATTGAGGAAAAGGAAAAATGTGAAATCCTTGAGTGGAAAGTCCTATATGAGGAAGCACGTAATGATAAATTGTGCTTAAAGATAGGTGCAAACATTGATATGCACACTAAAGAACTTGCCTCCTTGAAAAAGTCTAAAAGTGCTTCTAATGTGTTAACAAATGACAATAGTAAGATTGAAGAGTCTCACTCTACTCTTTATAAGGTTTGTGAGCTCTTACATTTGTCTCTCGAGACAAAGGAAGAAGAGCTCAACATCCTTACAAAGAAGTTTGATGAACTCAAGCTTACTTATCTCAACACACTTGGCAAAGCTTATTCCACTCCTATTATAAATATTGATGCTTATGCTACTAACCCAAGTGGTGACCTAGCTAGCTTACTTGAGGAGAACCGGTTGTTAAAGGCACAAATCGAAAAGGGACTCATGACATGTGCTCAAGGACAAAACAACCTTAATGAGGTGTTAAGCCAACACAATGAGGTGTTTGCCAAGGAAGGGCTCGGGTTTGACCCAATCATAAGCAAGAAGAAGACACCTCCTCATAAGTGCTCCACCCCTCTCAAAGAGACATTTGTACGTGAAGGGCACAAGGAGAAAGGTAAGGTTGTGAGTGGGAAGGCCACTAGGGGCATGCCCACTTTCAACAAGCCAAAAGAGTTCATGCCTCCATCCTATGTACTTTGTAAAACAAAGGATGGAGAACTTTATGCAAAATTTGTTGGTCCTCGTAATGCATTCCGGTTTTATGCTATTTGGTTCACTAAGCCCCTTGTGACTCACTTGAGAGGTCCCATTGGAAAATGGGTGCCTCTAACCAAGTCATAAAATTGTGTGTAGGTTGGTTTCTCTGGTGGAGTCAAATGGGTGATCGATAGTGGATGTACCAACCATATGACCGGAGATAGCAGACTGCTTTTTGACTTCATGGAAGCTATTCAACCATTTATGAGCATTGTGTTTGGTGGAGGATCAAAAGGACTGGTACTCGGGTTGGGCAAGGTGGCTATCACAAATTACATGTCTTGCAAATGCCATGCTTGTCCAATCCCTTAAATACCATTTGCTTTCTGTTCGCCAATTGGCTTTAGTTCGTTATGATACACTATTTGTACTAACGGATGTGAAAGTCTTTAAGAGAGATACTCTCAAAGTGGCGTTTGCTGGGAAGTTGGATGGCAACCTTTACACAATTGATTTCTCGAAAGAGAGCACATTCCATGCAACTTGTATAATGGCCAAGGCCGACAAGGGGTGGTTATGGCATCACCGGCTAGCCCATGTCAGCATGAGAAATCTTCAAAATCTCTTAAAGGGTAATCACATCCTTGGACTAACCAATGCCTCTTTTGAGAAAGATTGTGTGTGTAGTGCATGCATAGCCGGGAAGCAACATCAATCCAAGCACCCACCCAAGAATATTCTATCTACTTCAAGGCCTTTAGAGCTCCTTCATGTGGATCTTTTTGGGCCTCCGTCATGGGACAGTCTTGGTGGGAAAAAGTATGGACTTGTCATTGTTGCTTATTACTCAAGATATACATGGGTGTTTTTCCTCAAGTCCAAGGACGAGACGAAGATCACCTTCATTGATTTTGCCAAGCAAGCCCAACGCAAGTTTGACAAAGAAATCTTGGCACTAAGAAGTGATAATGGCTCTGAGTTCAAGAACTACACCTTGGAAGAATTTCTTAGTGATGAAGGGATTGAGCATCAATATTCTTCACCCTACACTCCTCAACAAAATGGTGTAGCCTAGAGAAAGAACCGTACACTTGTGGAAATGGCCAGGTCCATGTTGGATGAATACAAGTCACCACATAGTTTTTGGGCTGAGGCTGTCAACACCGCATGCCATGCATCGAACCAGCTCTTCCTCCGCACGATATTGGAGAAGACTCCATATGAGCTCCTTGCTGGGAACAAGCCAAATGTCAAGTACTTTCGTGTATTTGGGTGCAAGTGTTTCATCCTCAACAAAATAGAACAGTTAGGAAAATTTCAATCCAAAACAACTGAGGGGATATTTGTTGGTTATGGATCAAACTCTCACGCCTATAGAGTCTACAACAAATCCAATGAATGTGTTGTAGAAACTTGTGACGTGGTGTTTGATGAATTTAATGGCTCCCATGGGGAGCAAGTTGATCTAAGTGATGTAGGTGGAGAAGATCCCTCTCAAGATATTTTGTCCATGGGTGTTGGTGCTCTTATTCCAATGGAACAAGGATCTCATGATGATGAAGAAGAAGATGAAAGTTTCTCTCATCCTCAAGCCACTCCAACACCCATACCTCCACAAGATCCTATTTCTCAAACTATGCCCATTGTTCAAAATCAAGAAGGACAACAAGTCCCTCACCATGATCACATTCAAGAACAAGATTATCACCAAGAGCAAGAACAATAAAGTGCAATATTTGATGATGAACCTCAAAAAATGCAACATGAAGAAGAAGATCTTCCACCACACATGAATGATCCATATGTTGAGGATGTGGATGATGGAAATGAAGTTGAACCTCGTGAAACCCTAACCTCCATCATTCCATGAGTGGCCGGTCATGTTGATGTTGATCAAATTCTAAACAACATATCGGAAGGTAGAGTCACTTGTAAACAATTGACAAACTTTTGTGCTCACTTTTTGTTTGTCTCTAGTGTTGAGCCACTCAAGGTACAAGATGCATTGATGGACAATGATTGGCTCATTGCTATGCAAGAAGAGTTGAACCGTTTTGAACGCAACAAAGTATGGTCATTAGTCTAGAGACCAACTAAGGAACACAATGTCATTGGAACAAAATGGATTTTCAAGAACAAGAAAGATGAGAATGGCATAATCATCCGTAACAAGGCAAGGTTAGTTGCACAAGGGTACTCACAAGTTGAAGGTTTGGACTTTGATGAGACCTTTGCTCCTGTTGCCCGTCTTGAATCTATTCGTATCTTACTTGCATATGCTGCTTTAAATGGTTTTACATTACATCAAATGGATGTTAAGAGTGCTTTCCTTAACGACACTCTACAAGAAGAAGTATATGTATCACAACCACCTGGGTTTGTTGATCCCGATCACAAAGACTATGTGTATAAACTTCACAAGGCTTTGTATGGCGTCAAACAAGCACCTCATGCTTGGTATGATCATCTTAAGAAGTTTCTACTCAATGATGGCTTTGTGAGAGAGGTGATCGATCCCACTCTTTTTACTAAGAGGGAAAAAGGTGATTTGATTTTATGTCAAATCTATGCAGATGACATCATTTTTGGTTCTCCTAACGTTTATTTATGCAAGAAGTTTGCGGCTTCCATGACCAAGACCTTTGAGATGTCACTCAATGCGGACTTGAAGTTCTTTCTCGGATTTCAAATACAACAATTTCAAGAAGGAATTTTCTTGTCTCAAACAAAATACCTCAAGGAAATTCTAGAAAAGTTTGATATGACAAATGCTAACCCTTGTAAGACACCTATGCCCACAAAACTTGTTCTCACTGAAGACACCAACGATATTCCTTTTTACCCATCTATATACCGCGCTATGATTGGTTCATTGCTTTATCTTTGTGCATCTAGACCAGACATCATGTTAAGTGTAGGCATATGTGCAAGATTTCAAGCTTCCCCTAGGGAAAATCATCATAAGGCGGTTAAGCATATTCGTAGATATCTTGTTCACACCGCAAAGTTGGGTCTATGGTACCCCAAGGATGCCAAGTTTGATCTCATTGGGTACACAGATGCAGATTGGGCTGGAGACAAAGTGGGAAGGAAGTCTACTTCTGGGGTATGTAATTTTTCTTGGACGCTCCTTGGTAAGTTGGTCCTCAAAGGAGCAAAATTGTGTCTCCCTCTCAACCACTGAAGCCGAATATATTACAACCGCAAGTTGTGCAGCACAACTGCTATGGATGAGGCAGACTTTGAAGGATTATGGTATCACCTATAGACATGTGCCTCTTCTATGCGATAATTAAAGGGCCATCAAGATTGCTGAGAACCCTATTGATCACCCTCGCACAAAACACATTGATATTAGGTATCACTTCTTGAGAGATCATGTGCAAAAGGGGGATATTTATCTTGATCATGTTAGCACAGATATGCAACTTGCAAACATTTTCACCAAACAATTGTATGAAGCAAGATTTTGTCAACTTAGGCATGAACTTGGTATCTTGGAGCTTGATAACATTATGTGAAATCTTATACATCTACATACATTTACTTCATGTCTTGTCTAGGTGTAGGCATGCATTTAGGGGGAGACATTCAATTCATGAGTTCTCTCACCCAATATGATGCATAAATAAACCAAACACTCTCAAAGTGTTCCTTGCTCACTCATGTGACTTGGTACTTTAAATGATGGAGTTGTGGTGATGGGATCAAGGTTCATACCTTCACAGTTCCATGCCACATTTACTCAAACATGGTGGCCTAAGTACCCCCCCTATGAACAATGACCGAGCAAATTATCTAAATTATCTAGGGTCAACATTGTTTGGTTTGGTCATGCACACTATATTATATATACTGTCGTGTATCATCGATTTTCCATGTGCATCACTGGAACAGCCTCCTATCTTCTTTTGGCCTATCCTTCTTTCTAATAGTTTTCTCGCACGGACGGCATCCTCCGGTCATCCGGTCTCCAGTCGTCCGACGTGTTTCGGTCGTCCGTGCCCTGGGACTCCCCAGGCCTGGCTACTCTTGTCTGGCGAACCCTCGACTCCCCGGATGTGCGACGCCTCTGGGTCATCTGGCTCTTTCAAGCCCTCGGACGCTCGACACCTCTCGGTCGTCCGGGCCTTCGGGAACACTTATATAAAATGGGGCAGGCTCGCGTGGCTGGGCAGTTGCCCTAATCCACCGAGCCGCCCCCACCTCCGCCCGCTCCCCAGTGCTGCCGGTCCGCCGCTGGTCAACTCCGGCCATCTCCCGGCCATTTCCTCCTTTGTTTCTTCTTCCCAAGGTAAATCCATCCCTCCTCTTCCATCTCCACCGATCCATTTCTCTGAAAAACTTTAGAAACCTATGGATCTAAGATCTTTCTCTCCCGTAGATCACTTTGCTCAAAGGGAGGGCATCTCACAATGCCCAAGGTCAAGCACACCGGGCACAAGGCCCCCATGGGACCCTCTGCTCGTCCCTCCCATCGTGATGGCTCCGAGGACTCTCAAGAATGGGATCGTACGCACAAGAAGCACCTCGCCAAGCGTCCCGTTCGTTACGTCACATCTTCTACGGAGGGCTTCGACTACGAGGAAGAGATGGAGTATACCGAATGGGCTGAATTTGTTGGCGCGCGCGTAGATGCTCCAAGGCCCGGTAGTCAGAGGCCCTCATACATGCCTCCTCCGCCTCCGGATCAGCCTCAAGGTGATGCTCGCCGCATCTCTCTTGAGCCTCTTCTCCCTCTTGGTCGCGAGATAAAGGACTACACCAGTCCCTAAATCCGCTTCTCTTAAGTTTGATTGCGACACTGATCAGTTCGCTGTTGAGCATGATTCCATGGATTCTCGTTTTTGCAGCAATGTTCAGGCAGACATTTTCACCACTGTCATTGTTCCAAAGGGTCTGTATGTTAATCTCTATATTTACTTAGAGCATATTTGCACTCACCCGGTGAAATATCCGGGTGCCATTGAACTCATTGAGTCTTCTGGACTTGGTGCCCCGTTTGCTTTTAAACATGATTTCAACCATGCTGCCATTCATCAGTTCTATGCCACATGTTTCTTTGGTCCTAACAAGACCGTCACTTGGATGACCTCTGACGCCGCGCTCACAGCTACTTATTCTCAGTTTGTTGCCGCTCTTGGTTTTCCTGACATTGGGTTCAAAATCCATAAGGATGTCCCAATCATGCGCCCAAATCTATTGAGGCGTGTGGCTATCTTCTAAAAACCCTTCCCGAACTTGACGGGGAAGAAAGGGGGCAAGTATTTAAATCAAGTTTCTATTTGGAGGTCTCCTTTCTTCATCATCTTTCAGTGTATCATTCGCACCATCTATCCCAAGATGGTTGACAAGGGGACTTGTAGCGGTTATTGTATTGACCTCATGACTCGTCTTAATGATCATCCTAGAGGGAAGATCAATGTCCCCACTTTCTATGGCATGAGATTCGCCTCGCTAGTCTTCAATACAAGTGAGCCTTGCCTCATGCCCCTTTTATCAAAGCTCTCATTGAGCATGTGGCCCCTTTCCCCATTGCTCGAACTCATGTCCATGACAAATGGGTCATTCCATCTCATATGGCGGATGATTGGGCTCCCAAGAAATCCTCCTCTGCTCCTGATCGATGGGCTGCTGCTCGATCTCGTCCTGCTCCCTCTAGGTCAACCTCCTTCGATCGCTTTGCTCGTTTTCTTGGGAAGGCCCATTCCGCCATGATGAAGGCCTTCTCCTTTTAGTGTGCTCAAAACCACGATGTGGTCACTCGCATGATCTCCTCTAAGAATGCTTATAAGGCTCGTATGAGATCCATCGGGGCACCTGATGTGAGTGAGGATGAGCGTCCTCCTGAGGCTCCCCCTTCGGACTTTGGCTTCCCTTCTGGCCCTGAATGGGCTGAATTCCTTGACGAGGCAGGAGGCAGTGGCACCCATGGTGATGATGATGATGATGACGGTGATCTCTGATTGCATGGCTGGTTGTTCTATTCCTTCCCCTTTTCAGTCCTTGATGCCAAGGGGAGGAGATTATCTAGTGATTGATTTGTTAGTCTTCATGGCACAATGTGTTATGTTATGTAATGCTATTTATATGGTGTGAGCCATTGTGAACCATTATGCTACCTGTGAGTGTTGTGTTATGTAATGTTATTTCTATGGTGAACCATTATAATATCTATGAGTGTTGTCTTATCATGAGATATCCTTTTATGCCAACATATTATGCTTGATGCAGCTCTTATCATAAGATATTATTTTATGTCAACATATTATGTTTGATGCGCTCATTATCAAGTAAGGGGGAGCTCCTGTCCATAATTATTTACTTACTTTCACTATGCATACAATAAGGGGGAGCTCTGTAACAAATCTATCCTAAAGCTTTCTAAGTCTACTTTATTTATGAGAGCTATATGTATGTTGTCATCAAGTACCAAAAAGGGGGAGATTGAAAGTGCAATAATGCCCTTAATCATATTTTGATATTGTTGACAAAATACATATAGGGAGCTAATCTATTTCATCAAGTGCATCTCAGGTTTAGTTCCCAAGATATTATGGTGCGGACCATGGCTGACATATTGAGGATGCTTGAACTACGGAGAAACAAGATAAAATGTTCTATTTATTTTGGTTTACTCTTGAGTATAGGGATCCCGCACTATTAAGAGGGGATCAGTGGCTCTCGCGATAGACTTGCTCAAAATCTAGAGAAAAACCTTTGGTTGAGTTTCTAGCCTTGATTCTGTTCTTGTCCGGACGTCCGACGACCTCGGGACGTCCGACACCCTACGGAAATCTGGAATGAAGCCAATAGTTTAGCAGCATGTTTTCCTCGGATTTCCGGTCCTTCTAGTCGTCCGGGCTCCGAACGTCCGTGGGCGGTTGGAAATCCGACGACACCCCTCCAGAACCAAAACTGCCGGATGTTCGGTGCCTTTCGGACGTCCGTGTCCTTCTGCGCAGCTGACCTACTCTCTCTAAAGCTGTCAGACGACCGAATCTTGTCAGACGTCCGGTGCCTCCACTTGGCCCGGACGACCGACGCGTGTCGGACGTCCGGTGCTTCCTCTTGGCCCGGACGACCGACGCATGTCGGATATCCGGTGCTTCCTCTTGGTCTGGACGATCGACACCTGTCGGATGTCCGGCTCATGCGCAACTTAAGTGGCTTCCAACGGCCATTTTCCTCCTCCACTATATATAGTCTTCTTCTAGCTCGGGTGGAAGTTGTCCAACACAGTCAAAAGACCCCAAGAACACCTTTCTTTCTCTCTCTCACTACTCCTTACCAAATCCTAGATCCCAAGAGTATTTTTGAGGATTCTTAAGTGTTGTTCCAACCACAAGATAGACCGTCTCTCTCTCCTCCTCTCAACCAAAGCAATTTGTGATTCAGGAAAGTTTTGAGCGGTTCCCTTGATCTTGTTACTCTTGGAGGCTGGAGACTCCTAGGCGGTATGAGTTCTTCGGAGAGGAATCAAACCATTGTGATTACCCCCCAGAAAGTTTGTGAAGGTTTGGAGGCCACCACAAGGCCTACCACTAGTGCTTGAGAAATGCCTTCGTGGTGTTGTCTCAAGGAGAGAATTGTTGGGGAACGTTGCATGGGAAACAAAAAATTTCCTACGCACACGCAAGATCTATCCATGGTGATGAGCATCTACGAGAAGGAGAGGGGATCTACGTACCCTTGTAGATCGCTAAGAGGGAAGCATTAAGAAACGCGGTTGGTGTATTCGAACGTCTTCGCGATCGAAATCGCCGAGCGTCCCGCGATCCAATCACGATCCGCCCCGATCAAGCACCAAACGGACGGCACCTCCGTGTTCAGCACATGTTCAGCTTGATGATGATCTCCGCCTTCTTGATCCAGCAAGAGGGAACGGAGAGGTAGAAGAGTTCTCCGATAGCGCTCCGGCGCTCCGGCGATGGTGGTGGAGCTATTCTGGCAGGGCTTCGCCTAAGCACTGCAGAAATCCGATCTAGAGGAGAAACTATGCACTAGAGAATAGGGTAGCACGTGGCTGAAAATCAAGTGCCAAAACCCCTAAAACCTCTAGTATATATAGGAGGAAGAGAGGAGGAGGCTTGGCCCAAGGGCCAAGCCATGTAGGCTTCGGCCGAACCAAGAGGAGAGGAGGATTCCTCCTCCAATCCTAGTAGGACTAGGACTCCTACTTATTTTTGCCTTTTTGCCTTTTTCCACCTTTTTCTCTTTGCGATTTTCTTCCCAGCCGCATGGGCCTTGTGTGCGACTTCCACCAGCCCACTAAGGGCTGGTATTCACTCTCCCACAGCCCATGTAGCCTGTTGGGTCAAAATACCCCTCCCGATGGTCTCCCGGTACACTACCGGCACTCCCGGTACACTACCGATGAGCCCGAAACTTTTCCGGTGACCAAAATAGGACTTCCTATATATCAATATTTACCTCTGGACCATTCTGGAGCTCCTCGTAACATCCGGGATCTCATCTGGGACTCCAAACAACCTTCGGTCACCACCATACATAACTCTATACTACCGAAACGTCACTAAACCTTAAGTTTGCAGACCCTGCGGGTTCGAGAACTATGTAGACATGACCGAGACACCTCTACGGTCAATAACCAACAGTGGTACCTGGATGCCCATATTGGTTCCTACATATTCTACGAAGATCTTTATCGGTCGAACCTCTGTGTCAAGGATTCAGTTAATCCCGTATGATGTTCCCTTTGTTCTTTGGTATGTTACTTGCCCGAGATTCAATCGCCGGTATCTCCATACCTAGTTCAACCTCGTTATCGGCAAGTCTCTTTACTCGTTCTGTAATACAAGATCCTGTGACTAACACTTAGTCACATTGCTTGCAAGGCTTATTGTGATGTTGTATTACCGAGTGGGCCCTGAGATACCTCTCCGTCACACAGAGTAACAAATCCCAGTCTTGATCCATGCCAACTCAACAGACACCCTCGGAGATACCTGTAGAGCACCTTTATAGTCACCCAGTTAAGTTGCAACGTTTGACACACACAAGGCACTCTTCCGGTGTCCGTGAGTTGCATGATCTCATGGTCATAGGAACATATACTTGACATGAAGAAATCAGTAGCAAATAAACTAACACGATCATATGCTACGTTTGTAGTTTGGGTCTTGTCCATCACATCATTCTCCTAATGATGTGATCCCGTTCTAAAATGACATCACATGTCAATGGCTAGGAAACCTTGACCATCTTTGATCAACAAGCTAGTTCACTAGAGGCATACTAGGGACAAAGTGTTGTCTATTTACCCACACATGTAATGTGTTTCCAACCAATACAATTATAGAATGGATAATAAACAATTATCATGAACAAGGAAATATAATAAGAAACACTTTATTTATTGCCTCTAGGGCATATTTCCAACAAGAATAGGGTGAGCCTTCATGGCATTGGTGTGCCTTCGTGGTAACATCCACCTCTCTAAACGGTGACGTAGCTTCCCTCCAAGGAAGTGAACACCAGGATACATCCTCGTCTCTCGGAGTTAGGGTTATTCCTAACCCTAGCTTCTTACTTGTGGTTACTTGTTTCCTTACGTGTTTCACTTACTTCATATTGTTGGTGTGTTTATCGATCTAGTTGTTAAACTTGTATACATCACTGGTCATCATATCACCCTTGAAATTGTTAGGCTACATTTCATATTCCTCTTTATTGCCTAACACTGCTAAGTACAATTAAAATTTTGAATTGTACCTATTCACCCCCCTCTAGGTCCATCTCCATCCTTCCAGTGCCGAACACTACATGAAGGACGATACGTCTGGAACAACTCACCTCTTTCCCTGGAATGATTCCCCGGAAATGAACGTTGTAATTCCCTGGAACACTACATGAATAATTCACCCTTGAAATGAACGTTGTATTGCTATGTTCGATGCGGAATCGGTAAAATTGCATTTTTTGAAGGTGACTTCGTATATTAGGTTTAACCCACTGCCGCCGTCCATTAGTACCTTGTTTAGCCTGTATCCATCAATAATGGGGTTCAAGACTAGTGCGGCCGGTGAGTGACCGGTAAGAATGGCCGGCTGGTCAGTATCTCCTAAGGTAATCGCTATGTCTACCCCTGCGCTAGTTGCTGCCACATGGTAGACCTATTCGAGCTCTCTAAGAGCCCTTTTCCTCCTGTTCCTTGAGGGAAATGTTTCATAGACTGTTAGGACTTTGGCATTGTGTTCGGGCGACGATGGGGAGTGCCATTCGACGGAGGTCTTTCAAGGATAGCCTCGCTGCTCTTTGCCACTTGCCTGACGACCCAACAAGCTCTAAGGCTGTGAGTCGGGCTTGTGTTTAGCAACACAAAATGTATAGGGAAAGGTTTATCCAATAGTCCGTCAAGGACAGTGCCGACCCCTGAAGGAGGCTCGTTTCTTTTTTTGGCGTGTTCGTATCTTGCTGGCTACTTTGGAGGTACCTGCTTTTTCCGATCTCCGCTAGGGTGCTTGGGGAAAGATGTTTCTGAAAACAACCATTCAGATTGCCAAGCACTTTCCATGGCATAGTATTTCTGTACCAAATCGGATAACTCCAAAAAGTCGTGACTGTGCCTGCGGGCTAGGGTGTTAAGAATCCCTTCATCATGGCAATTGTGAATGAAAAATGCCATTATCTCTTGGTCACTAAGACCTTTTTCTCTGCTTCTAGCGAGTAGGAGTCGGGCATAAAATTGATGGACCGATTCTCCTTGTAATTGCTTGATATCTCGAAAGTCCGAGGACATGGGTTTGGTGCAATACCGGGATGATCGTTTTGGGTGGTGGGTGGGAAAAAATTCGATTCCACACCACATTGAGTGTTCTGAATTACAGATTCCGAATCGTGTGGTCGGTCTCGAGCCGATGACGATCCGACTCGAGGGTGATTTCTGGCATCTGATTCTCCGATGAAGTCTTGGTGATCAGAGACCGGGGTGTAGACTGTCTTTAGTTCCGATTGTCAGGATGAATCCTTGGCTAGGCACTCGATGGTAGCGACAAGGTGGGTGACCGGAGGGACATGGATCTCCCTGTCATCGGGCCTGATCCCGAGCTGGCCATAGATCGGAACATGGTCATTCGACATACGCATGGCGTCGATCCAATGAAACAACTCGTTTAGCAACGAGGCGATGGTAGGGTGTGTGTCACTGAGGCGAGTAGAGTCTACGAGCGGTCTGATAGTTCCGGAGCCGCGCCAAAGTGGATCTGTGTTCCGTATAGAAGTGGGGCTTGATGTCTTCGGCGTCGAGGCGTCCGAACTTACAAGCTTCTCCTCCAAGGCTGAGGGTTCTATTAAAGCGAGTATTCCCTGTGAATCAGTGACGAACTCTGAGGTTTCGAACTTGATCCTCTGATCAAGGGAAAAGCTTCCGATCTGGCCATGGTGGCTGATCGGGATGGCGTGTGACAAGATCTCACCGCCTGCAAGATTCTGATCGGAGGTGAGGATCCCCTGGATGCAGACCTCATTGCTCGTGACGAGGTGAGCCATCGATTCCTTAGGTGTTCACAGAGGAACTCTCAATGAAAGCACCAATGTCGGTGTCAAAATAGGCAAATCTCGGGTAGGGGGTCCTGAACTGTGAGACTAGAATCGATGGTAACAGGAGACGAAGGGGACACAGATTTACCCAGGTTCGGGCCCTCCTATGGAGGTAATACCCGTTTTTTTTTCGAAAGTAGTATGGATTTTGTAGCAATTTGGAAAAAAGGTGTCTGAGTTGAAAAAATATCAAAACTAGTACCCTGTCGGCCAGTAGCAGGCCGAACAGGGACCTGTCGGCCACCACCAGGCCGACCAGAGACTAGCCGGCCAGCAGTAGGCCGAAGGGCCCCTGTCGGCCAATCAGAGGCCAGTGGAGAGGCATGTCATCCAGAGGGTGGCCGAAGGGCAGCCTTTCGGCCAGTGGGAGGCTGATGGGCCCCTGGATAAGGCCCAACCCTCTTTTCTTCCTCCTCTGACCACTCATTTCACCCTCCCCGTCCTCCAACCTGCCCCTGTTCACCTCTCACTCCCTTTGCTCTCCGGTGCTTCCACCGCCTCACTGATCTCTTCGCTAGACCACCCATTTTGTTATTCTACCCGCGTAAACAATAGACCAGGGCACTCTCCACCGGCCTACGGTATTTTTTTGGCTTCCAACTCAATCGAATGAGAACTCTCAATGGATTTAGTTCTTATTTACCACCGTCCGTCCGCAGGTAATGGCTTGTCCATTTTGCCGAGCTCTAGGTGGCCCTTGTGCTGTTGTTGATTCCGGTGCGTCTATATTTACTGTGGTGCTGGATCGTCGATGTTCAAGACGTGTTGTAAGATTCTATATCTTGATTATCTGACTTTGGCATATTTGAATGCCTTTGTTTATAAGTTTATGATCCTTGCTTCCATTCTTGTTGTAGTATGTTCCGTGCAGTGCTAGATCACATCTTGCTCGGTACATTGATGAGTGCAAAGCTTTAGCTATTCGGAGAGGTGACGCAGATATTGATCTTGCTCTGCACAACACTGAGGGTAACTTATACCATGTTATGTTCACACATGGTAGGATGAGCAGTAAATTCCATGGTCCTTCGTGGGAGGAACTCGTGAATGATTATGGTCTCCGCCACAGTGACATGATGACTGTTATGCTTGAGCAATATGGAACTTATATTAGTGTCGAATTCCATCGGGATGGTGTTATGTTCTTTCCTTTACCCCATGTTGGTAAGATATTTGTTTGACTGATTTTCAGATTTGATTCAGCTTATACGTTTTGCGGTTCATCTCAGTTATTGAAATCATTTTTTTGTAGCTCTTGAGGATCTGAGTGAAACTCAGAGGGAACTTGTTGACAGCTGTTTTTATAGTCATGGTGTCACTTTGAATTATCAGCAAATGTATGTCATGTTGCGGCAGCTCTTTGATGACAACTACATACCGTGTACTCCTTTTGTTCATAGGATGGATCGCATGAACATTATTTCCCAACATATGGTAAGCTTTGGTATCTGGTTTTTATTATTTGCTTGTTCTTTGCTGGTTCATAGGATGGATCATATAACTTGCTTGTTTTTGTCAGGTTATTCCTATCATGGTTGTGAGGAGTTTGATGGAATTTGTGGCTGTTCCTAGGACTGGTTCTTTACTTCTTGAAATTACTTTGGATTCAGAAGATGATGATATATTTGTGAGCATTCCTTGTTCCTACTTCATTGGCTTGGGTGATCGAATGGTGTTGAAGAAGGAAGGTTTTGGTAACTTTCTGCTGGCATCGTCTATGGAAGTCAACAATTTGGTGCTCGTAACATTCAAACAGCATGAACAGGAGCTTGCTGTTATTTTCAGCTATCTGCCACAGTGAGAACGAAAGAAAGGGATCGTGCAGCCCAGGTAGGAGAAGAAGCTGAAGATGGAAAAGGAAAATATCCATGTTGGACTCAGTAGATTTATATTCTTGTAACTCCAATTTCAGCAAGTTGTATCTTAATTTCTGCAAGCTGTATCTTAGTTTCAGCAAGTTGTATCTTAAATTTGGCAAGATGTATCTTAATTTTAGCTATCCGTACTATTCCCGTTTATATTTGCCGCCATACTGTGCTGCCACCTGTGTCCCACCATTATGTTTCCTGCCATTCTATCCCGCCGTTCTCTCTCGCCATTCTCTCCTGCCATTCTCTCCCGCCATTCTCTCGCGCCCGATTTCCCGCCATTGCGGTTGTCATCTGCCTATAAAAGGAGGCATTTTATGTGCCTTCCTCCATCGGCAACCAGTACCCGAAAAACCCAGCGCGGTAGTCATTATGAGTTTGTCTTGTTCTGATCAAAGCATTAGGCCTAGCAAATGGAAGAGTGCAAAGTTGCCTCGAGGGGTGGAAGCAGTTCGTTGTTGGTGCAGGGATGTCTGCAAGGTGAAGGAGATGACGGATTTTTCAGATTGGTTGGGCATGAAGTTTTTCATGTGCGCTAATTATGAGGAAGATCCACCCGTTGGTCCTTCACCGTACATCACGCCTCCGGTAAGTTTGAGTCACACAGAATAAACTCGTTGTTGATATTGTTGTTTATTTCATTTGTTATATTTCTGTTTCCTTTATAGTCTCCTCCGCCCCTGTGCCAGTACTATCGTTGGATAGACACAAAAAGGCCGGACTCGGCGGTGACTAAGATTCATGAAAGAAGTCGTCGAGCATGGGGTAGTTTGGAGTTGGAGGAGTGTCGCGAGAAGGCGGCAAAAGAGGAGAAAGCAGAGCAGGAGAGAGCTTGGCAAGAGCACCATGTGGAGGAGAGGGCTTTTCTTGCTGAGATGAAGAAGAAAAACCAAGAAAACCAACTTCGACTGGCGGAGGTCTACCGGCAGCGAGAGGAGGCCCATGAAGCTGACAAACAGAGAAAGAAAGAAAGGGCTCATGCAGCCCAGGAAGCAGAAGAAGCTGGAGATGGAAAAGGAAAATATCCACGTTGGACTCAGTAGATTTAAATTCAAGTAACTCAATTTCAGCAAGTTGTATCTTAATTTCAGCAAGTTGTAACTTAATTTCAGCAAGATGTATCTTAATTTCAGCAAGATGTATCTTAATTTCAGCAAATTGTATCTTAATTTCAGTGAGAAGCGTGATACTTGCCTCCCGCCAGTTTCTCTCCTACCACTTTCTCTCCCGCCACTTTTTCTCCCGCCACTTTCTCTCCCTCCACTTTCTCTCCTGCCACTTTCTCGCCTGCCACTTTCTCTCCCGCCATTCGTTCCTTCCATAGTCTTTTGGCAGCACTTCGGTAGGAAAGAGATGAAAAATTAGATATGATGGAAACAAATGAAAGAAAGGCACCAAACTTCGGTTGAAATAACATCAAAACTTCATAAGATGGAAGGAACATGAAAAGATTTGACAGCACTCCAGTTAAATGAATAAGAAAAGAAAGATCATGACCTTAACAAAGCAAGATAATAGACTGAAGAGAGCAACATCGCAACATCTTCAGAAGAAAAGACTAGAAGCTAGATCCTTGAAAGGAAAAGAACGGAGAAGAAAATGACAACTCCTAGAACAATTGAATTTGAACGCCTATTTAGGAGCAAGAAGAGATTGAACGAAGTTGTTGGAACACCAACAACGAAAAGAACAAACTTATTGTGGACTTATGGAGAACATCTCAAAATTATGAGGTGACAACCTGCCACAACAAAAACAATTGATTGCTTGAGAGCAACAAGATATGCAAAACTTCTTTCACCAAGAAGAGGAGGAGAAAACTTGAATCATTTATAACCCCATGATAAGGATTGTTGCTATCATGGTGAAATCCAACCCAAGATAGCTCCAAGAAAGGAATGATGGGTTTAGTTATCTTATTCTTGAAGACTTTCCTTCGAGACTCCTTATGATCTAGAATTAATAACACCATCTTAAAAGAAAATGGAGAAGGAATTGAACTTAGAAAACCAAGATAAGGAACACTTGAGCACCTCCAACAAGAATCTAGAAGAACACTTGAAAATGAAAGAATCTTGTTGAACCACCATGAAGAACCTCCGGAAGAACTCTGAAATGAAAGGATGATAGAAAGAACTGAAGGATGCAAAAGAACAAGATTGAGGCCTCCCAAAGAATTAGATGAAGCTTAGCAACAAGATACTAGAGAGAAACTAGGGACTCCGAAAAAGAAAGATGACCACTTGGGATAAGGGATTTGATATCATGAACAACTCCGGAAGAAGGATTGAAATCACTTGAATGAACAAGAATAAGAATTATGATATGACTATCCTTCATCAAGTTAAATTGATGACAAACAACGGATTTCGCATACCACTTATTCTTCTTGACAAGATTGAAGAGAGAGATAGATCACACAATTGGAGAGGTCTTACATGAGAACACCGGAAAGAATTCAGAACGAAAGAGGATAATGCAAATGAATGATATATCACGAGAATGAAGAGAGCATGATCCACCTGATAGAAAACTGAACAAGGCACCGGAAAGAATTAGAGACTAAAGAGGACACCTGAGAATGAAGAGAACAAGATTTTCTTAATAGAAACTGAACAAGGCACCAGAATAATTGAGATACGAATGAAGGGACAAACAATTGAGAAGAATTTGAGAACGAAGGCTGAAAACTGAGAACGAAGAAATCTTCTGAAATGATGGCCTTCGGAGGATCGAGAAATGAAAACAATTATGAAATGCACCGGACAGATAAGGATGGAATTACTCATGACCAAAACAATTTGAGAGGAAAGCATGAAGCTGAGACCACACTCTTGAAAAGAACAGACAAAGATTTAAGAGAAACTCTCCTTCGGTCTTCAGGCTAAGAATGATGATGAGAAACAACACCATGAATTACTAAGATACTCCGGAATAATGAATAAAGAAAAGGTTGAGCCTACAATGAAAATGATTTAGAAGCAATCTTCAAGAAGGCATATGATTGATGAAATTCATTCTTATGTCGTATTTAAAAGAACTTGAGAATATCTTCGGAAAGATTAGTAGAGTCAGGTAGGATCCTGGGAAAAGACCTGTGGGTTATGGGCCCACTCAAAAGGAACCACCGTTGAAACAATTGATTAGAAGAGAGATTGCACCGGTACAAATTAAGAACTTGATTATATGAGACCCTTGAAATAATTTAAGAGGATAAGAATGACAATGAATGTCTTCTGAGATATCTTCAGCACTCCAGATAGAATAGAGATAAGAATAAGCAAGGGAGGCTTGATGAATAATTCCAACATGGGAGAGCAAATAGAGAATGAAAATAATATGATGAACACCAAGAACTTGAATTTAATCCACCGGAAAAGAAACAAGATGAATATTAATAAATGATAACTTGAGTAATGAACATCTTCATAAAGAATCACTGGAGAAGAATTACAACAAGAACAAGGCATATGAGGATAGATCTTGACATTGTAACTCTTGAGGATCTCCACAAGAAATCCGCGGATACATGAGATAAGAAAGATAGCGGAAGCATTACATGAATAGAAAAGACACTTGGATGAGAATTTAATCATTGAAGAAAAGGGCGGGAGGGTGGGAAAAAACAAAGAAAACTTGGAACAGATGAGACAACTCCGGAACGAAATGAGAATTGATCTCGCAATATTGGAGATGATAGAATTATCTTGAAGAGAAGCACACTGGTAATAAAGAATTGTTATGATCACTTGATTGGGCAAAAGAATTAGTATTCCCACAGAATTATGAGAACACTACTTCGGAAAGATATGAAATCACCACTTGACATCGAAGCAACTTGAATTACCATATTCAAAACAAAACAAAGGATGAGGCTTATGAAACAAGCCAGAACAAATACATACCCACTATGCACTTGTTGGAAAGATAATTCTAGGTAACTACTTGAATTCCCACATAAGAACTTCCGAAAACTTTCTTGTTTATGCGATTCGGGTTGCGAAATCAGGAACCTGCCCTAGGCAATCAGCTACAACTGCATCCGCAACCTTCCACACCATAATTCAAGAAATTTTGCAAACTCGTCTAATCTAGAATCCTCGAACTCACAACGATACTAAACCATAGTGGTACCCCGGACGCCTCCCCAGTACTGGGTGACTCCGACCTTATCTCACCACGACAAGTATTGAAGCAATTCCAACATCCTCCGTCCTGAGATACTAAGAAAACTGAATGATAACAATGTGTCAAGAATCCCTCGGAGCTCAACTCCTCGGAAGAAATCAAGTCAGACATGAGGCACCAAGACAGAACTCCGTCACATCGGCATCATATAGTTTCCAAAATACCCGCGTGATCCTAAAATTTTTTGAGCGAGAAGAGGAGTAGAATCGAAATTCCTAAGTCGAATACCTCACCAGAGCATAGAAGACGAGTAAAAAGAATCCTACTCTCCGATATAACTAGACTCAAAACAGTTTTTCACTAGACTCGACTCGGCCAAGTTCGATCAATCAAGGGGGCTCCTAGGTCGGTACAGGCTCTGATACCAACTTGTCACGCCCAAGATGCGGTCCTATCCTTATTTGGCACGAGGGCCTCGACAGGGATAAAAGCGCATCTCGATGCGTTCGCAAGAATGGATATCATTACAAGTACATGTACAGAAGAGATGAGTATATGGAATTGGCTTACACTCGCCACAAGCTATATCAGAGTCACATCAATACAATAACATCTCAAACGTCATACTTAAGAGCAGGGTCCGACTACGGACGAAAACAAACGATAAAATGACATCCACCCTTGCTATCCCAGGCTGCCGCCTGGAACCCATTCAAGATTGATGAAGAGGAAGAAGAAGAAGAAGAACTCTAAATCAAATCAAGCAACGCGCTCACGTCAAATCATCACATTACCTGGACCTGCAACTGTTGTTGTAGTAATCTGTGAGTCACAGGGACTCAGCAATCTCATTTCCAAGGTATCAAGACTATTAAAGCTTAATAGGTAAGGCATGGTTAAGTGGTGAGGCTACAACAAGCGACTAAGCATTTATTTGAGGGGCTAACTTATGAATACAGAAATTAAAGTATGGTGGTCTACGCATAACGAACGTGAACTAGTAATGATCACTAACTGATCCTAAACACCTACTTACGTCAATCGTAACCCCACCATGTTCTCTTCCGGATAAAGACTCACGAGAAGAGACAGTCACGGTTACGCACATAGTTGGTGTATTTTATTTGAGTTTACTTCAAGTTTGCTATGACCGGGTGTTAAACAAAGTATCCAAGTTTGCCACATAACCGCGGGCACGGCTTTTCGAAAAGATTTAACCCTGCAGGGGTGCTCCAACTCATCCATCACAAATTAACCACACGTAGTGGGAATAACCTCAACCACGGATTTCGTGATCATCCTAGGCAATTCCAAAGGAAATCCAACACCTTGAGAAAGCCCGAAGAATAATTGGAATTCCTCACTCAAGACGTTCGAGAAAGGTAAAACAAATCCAGCAAGGCCTACTGGCGTGTCGACGATCCCGATAGGAGCCGTGTATCTCGTTCTTAGGACACGATAGATTGGCCAAACTTCCGGTAGGCCAAACACAGAGTTGCCCCTGGTAGCCACTTGCTATTGACATTTTGGACCAACACTCATGCAGAGCACTGACCCGGGTTGTTGATTAATTATCCACGGGGTAATTACTCCCTATGCAAGTTCGTTAATTATTAAGCAAATGTAGTACCAATGTTGGGCCTTGCCAGACAAGTTTTATTTTAACCCGAAAATCAAGGGGGTCCCCATAACAACCCTGAGCATGTTAGGAGCGCTCATTTATGGAACATAACACCGATTCACAAGTAACTAGGGGCGGCAAGAGTGGAACAAAACACTGAGCAAACGGCCAAGCCTTCCACCCTTTACCAAGTGTATAGGTGCATTAAATTAAATAGCAGCAATATTGTGATATAACAAAAGAATGTCCATGTTGACACATGGAAGCAATTGCACCTGCAGCTAGCAACGCTATAAGAAGGGCTGAGCAAGCGGTAACATAGCCAAACAATGGTTTGCTGGGATGTGGAGAGGTTAGAGGCTTATCATGGCAATGTTGGGAGGCTTATCAAACAAGTGGTAGGTAGCAATACATAACGGTAAAAGACGAGACAACTAGCATGGCAATGATAGTAATGGTATCTAGGGAAATGTGTCATCTTGCCTGAGATCCCGCTCGGAAGAAGACCGAGTCCATGAAGAAGACGAACCAACGTAGTCAAACGAATCCTCACACTCTGAACGCTTTCGGAACTCTATCGAGAAGAAGCAATCCGAAACAAACAATCAACACAAGATACACCACAACATATGCAAAACACGATGCACAACAAATATGATGCATGTCCGGTTTAATATGCAATGCATGACAATTCACATCAAACACTTCTACACATTAAAGTGAAGCTCAATATGCAACGAGTTGCATATTGACGAAACTCCACGTTCGAATAATTTAGTTCACTCTCGTTAGGTACACGACAATATTAAATGTTTTTAAACATGGTAAGAGGTGAAGCATAAGTAACTATACTATCTAGACATCTTAAATGAGGTCGGAAACAACTTATAGCATTTCCGAAATGACCTCATATGTTAACTTCGAAATTGGTCCAGATCTGAACTAATCATATTTATATTTATTAAACATAAGAATAAAGCATACCATACTATTCTACACATTATTCTAGTCGATTTACATATATAGAACATCTCAAACGGAGCTACGGTTCAAAAGATATGAGCAACACAAGATGCACATGACATGAATGCAAATGCATGGGAAAACAATCGCAATCTTCTCAAATCATGAATGCAACAAGTTATTATGAAACCACATGAGATTCTAAGCAAGTTTCATATATGAAATGACCAAAACGGAGGTACGTTCAACCACAATCATCAAAACAAGTTTTAGTGAAATCTGCCAAAAACAGCAACATGGCATTTTGGACATATGAAAACGGCAAACTACAAGATCCTAAAATGCACAAACTAAGCATGGGGCAATATCATACAACAACCATTTCATTTCAAATTCACAAATCATATTCAAAACATGCATGGATCACTTGGTAGGAAGCTCTCAAAGTAGCTACTTGAAAACAGTTTCAGACTTAGCGAAAATAGCAGTTTTAGACAGTGCAGTTTTTATCATGAAGGCATATTGACAGAAGTACAACTATATGCTACAAGTCATATTATGGCATGAAACTTAACAGCATGCTATAGGGAAATATCAACAACAATTAACTCCATTACACCTACCACAAAAGAGTTCTAGATCACTAGCAAATCACATGGCAAGACAGCAACAAAATATAACAGATTCCAGACTTGGAAATATTTTGGACCATCAAAATAACAGATTTTCATAGCAAGTTGAAAACAACAAAATAACACCTAAACATGCATATCTAAGACAAGCAAAATGTCCATGGGCTAGGTCACATATCCAAGAGCAACTTTCATGTTGAAACTTAGTTCATATCATGCCCGGATTAATTCCTACGAAAATAACAAAAGGGCATCAGGCATAATGACATTCACACAAACATGCTCAAATGGCAAAACTAAATGCACAGATAAATACTAGGGATTTTTCTACCCCGGAAACATATATAATATGGATATGTTCATGTAGAAAATTAATGACAATTAAATATGCGGGTATTAGGCCTATTCACGGTAAGGAAATTCATTAATGCAAAAATAAATGCAACCATCAATCCGACAATTTTATCATGCATGAAAATGCGATGCGAATGAGATGAACATTTTTTTAATATATGATTTTGTTAATTTCGATGCATGTGTAATTAATTGTGATAATGCAAATAAATGGCAACAATGCAAAATGTCAAGTTAAATATTTTCAACAGGGATGCAAATGGCATAATATTAATCTATATAATTTACTATGCATATAACATGTTAAAATTAATTCATTACGATGCACGGTCCTTTATAAAATGGCATTTCTACATTCGCAAAATAATTAAATAAAGAAAAGGAAAAAAGCAGAGGGGGCTGGCTCACCTATGGGCCTTGGGCCCATTCGGCTCGGGGGAAGGCAGGGGGCAGCTGGCGACTGGGCCTTGGCCCACGCAGGCGAGCTAGCCGGTCAACGCCAGCGGGGCTCGAGGCTGCGTCACCTCCTGCTCGATCCCGCAGCGAACAGGGACAACGACGGCGGCCACTACGCGAGCCAGAGGCGGGGATGGCCGGCGGAAGGCTGGGGAAGGCCAGGACGGGTGCGGGGCAACCGGATCCGGCGGCCGGCTGGCCGGATCTGGCCAGCGGCGACCCAAGGCGGCGGCGACCCGAGCTCGAACGGGCTGGCCATGGCTGCTACACAGAGGGAGAGAGAGGAGGGTTAGGTCGGGGAAGGAGAAGAGAAGGAGGAAGAGGAGAGAGGTCCGGCAAGGCTGCTGTCTCGGACGGTGCTGCGGCGGCTCCGGCCACGGGAGGAGAATGGGAGGAGCTCGGGAGAAGCTTGGGCTGCGCCATGGGAGGCTCGGGGAGAGCTCTGGTTGGGCCGGATGTGCTTTCTTGGGCCTCCGGATGGGCTTGGCGGGCCTGGTGGCTGGAGGAGGGAGAAGGAGGGGCTGGCTAGGGTTTGCACGCGAAACGAGGAGCTAGGGCAATATATAGGGTTTCGGGGCTGGGGTTACGACACTGTCCGTTTTCGGACTGCCGGGTGACGATCCGACGTTCGGAAGCAGAGAGGGGTTACGACGGCTGTGCAGAGGGCTATGGGGAGATGAGAGAGAGAATGGTGACCCGTGACACTGAGTTGAAAACACCGAGAAACGTCCGACGAACGTCTGATAAACTACCGATAACCTCACTTCTATGGATTACCGATAGGGCATCAAACGAACTCAGAACGCGACGAAAATCGACAGGCGGTCTACCTACGACATAACAAGACCGCATGCCAAGTTTCAACTCAATCTGAGAATAGTTTTGCGCGCGCTTAAAAACGGTTTTATTTAAATGGTGCCGCGGGCGCGTGCGTGTGTGGTTGGTCTCGAAACGGGAAACGGCGAAACGGAGAGAACCGACAACTACGAACGGATGCAATTTTTTGAAAACGAGTGACGACGCAATGCATATGATGCGAATGATGCGATGATAAATGCGACAACCAGACGAACACACGACGAGAACGGAATAAAAGGGAATCTTCTGGAATCTTCTGGAACGTCGTTCTCGGGCTGTCATAGTAGTTCCATGGGAGGAACTGATTAGTAGTGACTGCATGATGAATGAGTTGGCTCACCAATTAGCTAGGAGTGGGTGGCCTCCCAGGACTTTTGAGGAGATACGGAAAGAGCTTCTGAGGTTGCACGCTAGATGGCAAAAGCAACTGTACAAGGGTGATGCTTATCTCAGGATTGCTGTGAATAATTCAGGTTTATGGTCAGCAGAAAGTGAGGATGAGGAAGACCTCTTCATGCCGAGCAGCAAGGTGAAGAATTATGCATCGAAGGGCAAGAGTTCTGCATTGACAAAGGGCAAGAGTTCTACATCGACGAAGGGGAATAGTTCTACAACGATGGAGGATGAAGACGACGTCTTCATGCCGAGTACGAAGGTGAAGACCAGTGCATCATCGAAGGGCAATAGTTCTGCAATGACAAAGGGGAAGAGATCTACATCGACGGAGGATGACGATGATGCATTCATGTAATACATTTTTCATGTAGTACTATGTTCTGTAGTGTTGTTCTATGTAGTGCTGTTTAATTAAGTTGTAATGTTTAATTCAATTGTAACGTGCAATTGATGTCGCCGGATTTTGTTTGCGTTACTATTGTTCTCTCTCCAAACCAAATAAATCTCAAACATAAATTTCTCAAATACATAGAGGCT
The DNA here is from genome assembly GCA_022496015.1 of Hordeum marinum. Taxonomy (NCBI): domain Eukaryota; kingdom Viridiplantae; phylum Streptophyta; class Magnoliopsida; order Poales; family Poaceae; genus Hordeum; species Hordeum marinum. Next base: position 268,141,084 of record CM039672.1, on the reverse strand, counting down.
AAATATGTCTGATACATAGAGGCTAAATATGTCCGATACATAAAGGCTACATATGTCTCATACATAAATAGATAGTCATGTCTCGTACGTAGATGACCATATCACTGCTGGGGCTTGCAACGAATCTTTGGCTTCCTCAGACATGGACCGGAAGGCGATAAGCGCTGAGGCGGTGGACAAGTGTCACGATGACCATGACCATAGAACACCTCGTTCGTCGGTGTCTGCGTCTCCTGCGTCAATGGTGGTGGTGGAGTGGCAAGAACTGTCTCCGAGATACCATAGGTGCATGCAACATGATCATCGTCCTCGCCGTCACCAGGTATGTATGAACCAGGACCAGTAAATATAGGTGACTGAACTAAAGTCATAAACGGCTGCGACTGGCTGCCGCCTGCTGGTGAATTAAAACATGTAAGGAATGACTTACGATACTAAATTTTGTAAAAGAATGTACAAAGTTAAGTTACCTAGGTCCATCTACTGAAGCCAGGAAGAGTCCGCGGGCTGTGAAGGAGGTGGCTGTTGGTAGAAATAGCCCCCGGGCTGTGAAGGAGGTGGCTGCTGGTAGAAGTAGCCCCCTGGCTGTGAAGGAGGTGCCTGCTGCCAGGAGGGGCTCCCTGGCTGTAAAGGAGGTGCCTGCTACCAAGAGGAGCCCCCTGGTTGTGAAGGAGGTGCCTACTGCCAGGAGGAGCCCCCTGGCTGTGAAGGAGGTGCCTGCTGCCAGGAGGAGCCCCGTGGCTATGAAGAAGGTGCCTGCTGCTAGGAGGAGCCCCCTGGCTGAGAAGGAGGTTCCTGCTTCTAGGAGGAGCTCCCTGGCTGTGAAGGCCGAGGTTCTGAACGCTGCAGAGAGGGGCGTGGCGGACTATGTGCTGCACGAGTGTCAACAACATCAGAAGATCGCCTACATGTAACTGCTGCGACGATCCCACGTATCTTCGCTTGAAGACTCTTCAACCTTGTTGTCAATTCACCCTGTCCACCAAAGCTGTCCACCAAAGCGGTAACCTCCTCTAGCGCCTGATTTGACAATTCACCCTGTACACAGAAAGTTAACCAATTGTACATGTTCATGTACACGGAAAATGTAGCATGAGAGAACAACTGAGGACATACCGCGAGGTGTCTGGTTCCCACAAGTGAGGAAGTTGGGAATAGATCGCTAGCGAGAGGAACTGGGATATGTTTCGAAGCAGATGATGGAACCAAGTAGATCCTCGTGCTCTGTTTGTAACGCTTCAGATACAACCTGTACCTGTCCCAATCGAAGACACGAACTTCATCGCATATATTTGTCAGGGCAGTATTCCATTCCTCGAGGTAAGGTCTGATATCGCGAACCCAAGAAGTCTGGGACTTGTTTCCTCCGCTGTGACTGTACCTGAGATTGAAATGCACGTTACATGATTAGCTATATGTAGACCGAATAGTCTCAATAACCTATTAATGAAGAGATGAGAACCAAAGTAGTATTACTTACTTGTGCATGTGATCTGGTAATTGTGAAATAACTGGAATGTCAGGCTCTTGGAACAGAACAAACTGTCTCATCACCCTATTAATAGCCATCTCCTCAACTGTCACATCGAAGACCAACTTGGCCTTCGTCATCCAGTAATGCTGATCTCTAGTGCAGTATCCAAAGTTCCCACCTGGGTACCTATCTGAAATAGCTTTACGGGTGTATGGTTCCCATATAACCTGATCCTCGTGCAGACTATCAAACTGTGCCGTGAAGGAGGGGTAGCAGCCCCTCACCTGACTAGGCGTAAACTGTCTCTGTGCATGACAACTAACATTAGTACATAATATTGAATAGCGAGTAATAAACATTACCAATTCATATTGTTAATAATGAAAATACCTCTCTCCGTGCCCAAACAGATCCCATAGTAGGCAAGTCACTGATAGAAGGCACGTAATGTCCAGCCATGTCCTCATTACCAAAAGGTTTGTCAACGCTCACGTAGGGTCAACCAATAGGGAATCTCTCATAAGACCAAAGCTGCAACAGAAGTGGACATCCGAGAAGACCAGATTTCCTAGACCTCAACTGGCGAGCTTTGTAGAGGCCTCTATACGTAGCTGCTAACACGGCAGAACCAAAACTCCTCTGCACAATGTCCTCAGGGGAACGTGCCTCAGCTATCTCTCATGCAATGCCGATCAGTCGTGCATGTACAGTGGTCACGTGGTTCTCTGTGAACATAGTCTTGCCAAACAACCACATAATATATGCCTCCAGGGACTGATCAATCTGTGCCTCTGACAACTGATAAGTGGGATATCCTAAGGCAATAATCTGAAACTGGCTCAACCACCTGAAAAGAGGCCTATGCCGATCATTGTCTAGGGTAACCGTAGTTGGCACTGCAGCCAGAAAATGGGCATGCATAGATGCTAGCCAACCAGTTTCCACCTCTAAAGGTCCTATGGCAGCACCGGCCAGAGGTAATCCTAACAAGTAAGACACGTCTTGTAAAGTAGGAGCCATCTTTGCAATGAGAACATAGTACTCACATATTACAAAATAAAAACATAGTGCTCACATATTACAAATAAAAACATAGTCCAACATATTACAAATTAAAAACATAGTCCGACATATTAAAAATTAAAAACATAGTCCCACATATTACAAATAAAAACATAGTCCCACAGATTAAGTAGCTTCTGAGTTATTCATTCCTCGTCCGCCCCTTCGTCCTCGAGAGCCACGTCCACCACGACTGCCAGGACATCCTCTTGCAACTGCTGTTGCAGTCGTCGATGTGGAAGCACTTGTCGATGTGGAAGCATCGTCTTTCTTCAGGTCAGGGCAATATTTCATCCTATGCCCATACGCCGCACAGAGCAAACATTGCCTGGTTGCTCCACCAGCTTTAGATTGGTCCATATCGTTTCGGATGCGCTTTACCTTACGCCTGCCCCTGCTAGTTTGCTGTAGTGGAGGATCCGGGATGTATACTCTATCACCATTTTTTACCTTGTTGAAATTGCCGACGACTCTAAACCCTGTCATCTCACCTGTCCAGACATTGAGTACTGCCTCCTTTGAATAGTACGGAGACACGAAGGAGATAGCGTCCAATTGAATCTGGCCACAGGCAGCCAACACATGTGAGCAAGGAAGGTGCAACAACTGAGGCTTGTTGCATGTACGCTCATGAGTTGGATAAAATTCTGCTCCAATTGTAACCCCATGCGTCTTCACCTCATTTGTGGAACCAAAACCATCAGTAGGAAGCTGAACCTCATACTTCCTTTTTCATTACCTATGAGTGTGACGCTGTGCTTTTTTGCTTTCTTTATCTTCTCAGCCATGTACTCCATGACACGGCCGCAGTAAGGAGTGTTCTGATTATCTGCAATATGCTTCCTTGCTAACTCATGCCTTTCTCTGAAATACCTCACAGTGCCATGGAATACACCCTCCACAATAGCTGTCAGTGGCAATGCTCTATTCCCTTTGAGAACAAAGTCATAGATCTCTGCAAGATTGGTTGTCATGTGGCCGTACCTAGCTCCATGGGTGTCATGCAGCAAAGACCAATTCGCTGGAGGCTCTTTCTCTATCCACTCGGAAAAATTCTTTATTGCCCTACCCTTCTTTCTCTTCGTATTAGGAGGGTCAATTGCTGGCAAGTCACAAAGACCAACTAACCCCTCCATCTCTGCAACGAGTGCTGTTAATTTAACCTGGTCTTTTTCCATTTTCTTCCTAGCAACGACCTGCTTCTTAGTGAACTCATGTAGTTTCGACCAAATAAAATCGTATTTGCGCCGCTGGTTCTGCTTGCATAACTTCTTGAACAAGTTCATCAACCGTTTGTTCTTGAACTGTGAGAAAAAATTAGCACCCAGATGGCGCATGCACCACTGGCTTTGCAAGTCCTTCCAAGGTGTTGGCTCGTCAGCAGTTGGATTACTCAGTGTCTTCACGGCCTTCAATATACTGGGATGTCTGTCATGAATGAGACACACATTTGATCGGTCCTTCACGATCGCAATTCTAATTTGACGGAAGAACCATACCCATCTCGGAAAGTTCTCACCCTCCACAAATGCCATGGCTAGTGGGATGATTTGGTTGTTCCCGTCCACACCAATAGCAGTCAGGATTTGCCCTTTGTACTGACCAGCCAGGAATGTACCATCCACAAACATCACAGGAGGACAATGCCTGAAAGCTTTGATGCACATACCGAAAGAGAAGAATAATCGTTTCAACACCTTGTAATCCGGTATGCTTACCAACCTCATGTGCTGAATGTTAACATAAGTGCCGGGATTCCTCTCCTTCAATATGTCAAGGAGACGCACAACGTTATCATAGGAGTCGAAGAATGTCCCAAACCTCTCCTCCACAGCCTTCTTCTTAGCTCACCAAGCCTTCCCATATGGAATGTCATACTTCCATCTGACCTTCACTGCTGTCTGGATGTGCTTTGCTTCCATATCTTTCTTCATCACTATCTCAGTATACATGAGTTGCACTATGAGAGTTGAAGTAAGGTTTGGATGACGAGCCAACATGTTTTTCTTAACACAATTATGCGGTACAACATTTGTCACAACCCAGTGGATGTGATACTTTGGCACATGGGCGTGCACCTTCGCAGGACAACCTGATTCAACACACTTGACGGTATATTTCGTTGGACTAGATATGTGTTTCCGGAAAACCCTCTGGGTAGACATAGCCCATTTTATCACCGCATACTTCATTTTCTTCTTTGTGTCAAACATAGCCCCGATCTGGACTTGGTTCAGACTATATTTCGATGGAGTCTCATAGCCATCGTTGACAGTAAAGCCGGCGGATATGTCCTGCTCCCATGCAGCAGGAATTGGTACCTCCTCCTCATCCTCGGAATTTTCAGAATCAAGTTCCTCTGCAATCCCATCCTCGTCCTCTTCCTCCATCACCCTCTACATTTCCTCGCCTTCCTCATGTTGGGGAACGTTGCATGGGAAACAAATATTTTCCTACGCACATGCAAGATCTATCCATGGTGATGAGCATCTACTAGAGGGAGAGTGGATCTACATACCCTTGTAGATCGCTAAGCGGGAAGTGTTAAGAAACGCGGTTGGTGTAGTCGAACATCTTTGCGATCCAAATCGTCGAGCGTCCCGCGATCACATCACGATCCGTCCCGCGATCCAATCACGATCCGTCCTGCGAACTCATCACGATCTGTCCCGCGATCTCATCACGATCCGTCCTGCGATCTCATCACGATCCGTCCTGTGAACTCATCACGAACGGTCTCGCGATCTTGTTCATGGTCCTTCCGATCTAGCGCCGAACGGACGACACCTCCGCGTTCAGCACACGTGCATCTTGATGACGATCTCCACCATCTTGATCCGGCAAGAGGAAGTGGAGAGGGAGAAGAGTTCACCGGCAGCGTGACGGCGCTCCGGTGATGGTGGTGGAGCAATTCCGGCAGGGCTTCGCCTAAGCACTGCGGAACTAGTCTAGTCTAGAGGAACTTGATCTAGAAGTAGGGTTTTGACGTGGCTGAAAATCCTTGTCCAAAAAACCCTAAAACCACTCATATATATAGGAGGAGGGGAGAGGAGGCTGCGCCCAAAAGGAGGGCTCTCCTTTGGTTCGGCCGAACCTAGTGGGGAGGAGTCCTCCTCCTAGTAGGACTCCTCCTCCCACAAGAGTGGTGGAGTTTGGGGAGGTTTCCATCCCAATTCGGTTTGCCTCTCTTTCCTCCTGCGCACAGGCCTCCTTGGCCGACCCAACTGGCCCACTATGGGCTGGTGGGTTGCCACATAGGCCCATGGGGTGGGTTGGCCCCACTGGTGGGCCCCCGGGACCCATTCGTCACTCCCGATACACTACCGAAAATGCCCGAAACTTTCCAGAGTCCAAACACCACCTTCCTATATATCAATCTTTACCTCCGGACCATTCCGGAGCTCCTCGTGACGTCCGAGATCTCATACTACCGAAACGTCACCAAACCTTAAGTGTGCAGACCCTGTGGGTTCGAGAACTATGTAGACATGACCGAGACACCTCTACGGTCAATAACCAATGGCGGGACCTGGATGTCCACATTGGTTCCTACATATTCTACGAAGATCTTTATCGGTCGAACCTCTATGTCAAGGATTCAGTTAATCCCGTATGATGTTCCCTTTGTTCTTCGGTATGTTACTTGCCCGAGATTCGATCGTCGGTATCTCCATACCTAGTTCAACCTCATTACTGGCAAGTCTCTTTACTCATTTCGTAATACAAGATCCCGTGACTAACACTTAGTCACATTGCTTGCAAGGCTTATTGTGATGTTGTATTACCGAGTGGGCCCTGAGATACCTCTCCATCACACGGAGTAACAAATCCCAGGCTTGATCCATGCCAACTCAACAGACACCCTCGGAGATACCTGTAGAGCACCTTTACAGTCACCCAGTTACGTTGCGACGTTTGATACACACAAGGTACACCTCCGATGTCAATGAGTTGCATGATCTCATGGTCATAGGAACATATACTTGACATGCAAAAAACAATAGCAATAAACTGACATGATCATAAGCTACCTTTGTAGTTTGGGTCTTGTCCATCACATCATTCTCCTAATCATGTGATCCCGTTATCAAATGACATCACATTTAAATGGCTAGGAAACCTTGACCATGTTTGATCAATGAGCTAGTTCACTAGAGGCATACTAGGGACAGAGTGTTGTCTATTTACCCAGACATGTAATGTGTTTCCATATAATACAATTATAGCATGGATAATAAACGATTATCATGAACAAGGAAATATGATAATAACTAATTTATTATTGCCTCTAGGGCATATTTCCAACGGTCTCCCACTTGCACTAGAGTCAATAATCTAGTTCACATCACCATGTGATTCGCATTGTTATGAATCTAACACCCAATGAGTTCTGGGGCTCGATCATGCTTTGCATGTGAGAGAGGTCTTATAGTCAACGGGTCTGCGACATTCAGATCCGAGTGTACTTTTCAAATTTCTATGTCAAACCGTAAACACTGCTACCACACTCCACTTGGTACTATTCCAAATGGCTGCTCCACTATACGTATCCAGATTGCTACTACGAGTCATCGGGATTGGTTTTAAAGCTTGCATCGACGTGACTCTTTATGACGAACTCTTTATCACCTTCATAATTGAGAAACATCTCCTCAGTCTTTTAGTTACTAAGGATAATCTTGCCCGCTGTATTCCAGGATCACTTTGAAACCTTCCGGCCATACTTATAGCAAGGCTGACATCGGGTCTTTGTGCACAACATTGCATACATGATAGAGCCTATGGCTTAAGCATAGGGGATGACACTCATCTTTTCTCTATCTTCTGCAGTCACTGTGCGTTGAGTCTTACTCAACTTTATACCTTATAAATCAGGCGCGAACTCTTTCTCTGACTGATCCATTTTGAACTCTTTCAAAATCTTGTCAAGGTATGTACTCATTGGAAGTTTGATCAAACATCTTGATCTATCTTTATAGATTTTGATGCTCAACAATTAGGTAGTTTTATCCAGGTCTTCCTTTGAAAAACTCTTTTCAAACAACCTTTTATGCTTTCCAGAAATTCTACATCATTTCCGATCAACAATATGTCAACCACATATGCTTACCAGAAACTCTATAGTCCTCCCACTCACTTTATTGTAAATACAAGTTTCTCATAAACTTTGTATAGACTCAAAAACTTTGATCACCTCATCAAAGTGTATATTCCAACTCCGAGATGCTTGCTTCAGTTCATAGAAGGTTCATTGAAGCTTGCACACCTTTTAGCATCCTTAGGACTGACAAAACCTTCTGGTTGTATCTCATACAACCTTTCCTTAAGGAAGGAAACGATGTTTTGGTATCCATCTACCAGATTTCATAATTGAAAAATGCAGCAACTGCTAACATAATTCCAATAGACTTTAGCATCGCTACGAGAAAGAAAGTCTCATCCCAGTCAACTCCTTGCACTTGGCGGAAACTTCTTTGCGACAAGTCGAGCTTTATAAATGGTGACATTCACCATCAGCGTTTGTCTTCATCTTGAAGATCTATTTGTACTTGATGACCTGCCGTCCAATGAGCAAGTGCACCAAAGTCTATACTTGGTTTTCATACATGAATCCTTTCTCGGATTTCATGGCCTCTAACCATTTGTTGGCTTCTGGGCCCATCATTGCTTCTCCATAGTTCGTAGGTTCATCGTTGTCCAACAACATGACCTCCAAGACAGGGTTGTCGTACCGCTTAGTAGCAGTACACGTCCTTGTCGACCTACGAAGTTCGATAGTAAGTTGATCCGAAGCTTCATGATCATCATCATTAACTCCCTCTTCAACTGACGTAGGCTTCACAGAAACATCTTTCTGCGCTGCGCCACTTTCTGGTTGAAGTCAAGGTTCAATAACCTCATCAAGTTCTATTTTCCTTGTAGGTCGATAGTAACTTGATCCGAAGCTTCATGATCATCATCATTAACTTCCTCTTCAACTGACGTAGGCTTCACAGAAAGATCTTTTTGCGCGGCGCTACTTTCTGGTTGATGCAGAGGTTCAAATAACCTCATCAAGTTCTATCCTCCTCCCACTCAATTCTTTCAAGAGAAACCCTTTCTCGAGAAAGGACCCAGTTTTAGCAACAAACATTTTATGCTTGGATCTGAGATAGAAGGTTCACCCAACTGTTCTTAGGGTATTCTATGAAGATGCATTTGTCCGCTTTGGGTTCGAGCTCATTAGGCGAAAACATTTTCCACACAAGCGTCGCAGCCCCAAACATTAAGAAATGATAGCTCAGGTTTCTACCAAACCATAGTTCACATGGTGTCATCTCAACAGATTTAGATGGTGCCCTATTTAAAGTGAATGTTGTTGTCTCTAATGCATAACCCCAAAATTATAGTAACAAATAGATAATAGACATCATAGCACGCACCATATCCAATAGAGCACGACTATGACGTTCGGACACACCATTACACTATGGTGTTCCAGGTGGCGTGAGTTGTGAACCAACTTTCACACTGTCTAAAGTTGTATGCCAAACTCGTAACTTAGATATTCACCTCCACGATCATATCACAAACATATTTATCTTCTTGTCATGATGATCTTAAACTTCACTCTAAATTTGCTTGAACCTTTCAAACGATTCAGACTTGTGTTTCATTAAGTAAATATACACTATATCTACTCAAATCATAAGTGCAGATAAGAAAATAATGATATCCACCACATGCTACAAGACTCATTGGATTGCATACATCAACATGTATCATTTCCAATAAATCACTTGCCCGCTTCATCAAAACAGAAAACGGGGTCCTTAGTCATCTTTGACCAAGAGGCATGGTTCGCATGTCTCAACCGATTCAAAATCGAATGAGTCCAAAGATCCATCAGCATGGAGTTTCTTCATGCGTTTTATACCAATATGACATTTAGTGGCAGTGCCATAAGTATGTGGTACTATCATTATTAACTTTGTATCTTTTGGCATCAATGTTATGAACATGTGTATTACTACGATCAAGTTTCAACAAACCATTCTTATTGGGTGCATGACCATTGAAGGTATTATTCATGTAAATAGAATAACCATTATTCTCTAACTTAAATGAATAACCGTGTTGCAATGAACATGATCTAATCACGTTCATGCTCAATGCAAAAAACACCAAATAACATTTATTTTAGGTTCGTCACTAATCTCGAAGGTAGAGAGAGCGTGTGATGTTGATCACATCAACCTCGGAAACATTTCCAACACACATCGTCACCTCACACTTAGCTAGTTCTCCATTTATTTCGTAGCTTTTATTTCGAGTTACTAACATTTAGCAACTGAACCGATATCCAATACCCAGGTGCTACTAGGAGTACTAGCAAGGTACACATCAATAACACGTATATCAAATATACTTCTGTTGACGTTGCCAGCCTTCTTATCTACCAAGTATTTAGGGTTGTTCCGTTTCAGCGACCGCTCTCCTCATAATCGAAGCACTTAGTCTCGGGTTTGAGTTCAACTTTGGGTTGCTTCACTGGAGCAGCAACTGACTTGCTATCCATGAAGTTTCCCTCCTTGCTCTTGTTGAAACTAGTGGTTTTAACTAACTATCAACACTTTGATGCTCCTTCTCAATTTCAACCTTTGCAGTGTCAAACATCGCGAATAGCTCAGGGATCATTATTTCTATCCCTGGTGTTTTATAGTTCATCACCAAGGTCTAGTAGCTTTAGTGAAAGTGGCTTGGAGAACTATATCAATCACTATCTTATCTGGAAGATCAACTCCCACTCGATTCAAGCGATTGTAGCACCCAGACAATCTGAGCACATGCTCAACGATTGAGCTATTCTCTTTCATCTTACAGGCAAAGAATCTTGTTGGAGATCTCATATCTCGCAACACGGGCACGAGCCTAAGATCCTAATTTCAGCTCTTAGAACATCTCATATGTTCCATGACATTCAAAACGTTTCGGAGCCTCAATTCTAAGCTGTAATGCATGACGCACTAAACTATCAAGTAGTTATCAAAACGTGCCTGTCAGATGTTCACAACATCTACAAACAACGCTAGAGGGGTTGGTGCACCGAGCGTTGCATTAAGGACATAAGCCTTGTGTGCAGCAATGAGGACAATCCTCAGATCACGGAGCCAATCCGCAATATTGCTACCATCATCTTTCAACTCTATTTCTCTAGGAACATATAAAATTCAAGGGAGCTATAGCGTGAGCTAGTAATCTACAACATAATTTTGCAAAGACACTACTGACTATGTTCATGATAATGAGTTCAATTAATCATATTACTTAAGAACTCCCACTCAAATTGACATCCCTCCGGTCTTCCGAGTGATACATGATCCAAATTCACCAACTCAAGTCCGATCATCACGTGAGTTGAGGTGGTTACAATGGTGAACATCATCATGTTGATCATATCTACTATATGACTCATGTTCGACCTTTCGGTCTCTTGTGTTCCGAGGCCATGTCTGTACATGCTAGGCTCGTCAAGTTTAACCCGTGTGTTCTGCATGTGCAACACTGGCTTGCACCCGGTGTATGTGAACGTAGAGTCTATCACACCCGATCATCACGTGGTGTCTCAACACGACGAACTTTCGCAACGGTGCACACTCGGGGAGAACACAATTTTACCTTGAAATTTAAGTGAGGGATCACCTCATAATGCTACCGTCATACTAAGCAAAACAAGGTGCATAAAAGGATTAACATCACATGCAATTCATAAGTGACATGATATGGCCACGAACTTGTGCTTTGGATCTCCATCTTGAAAGCACCGGCATGATCTCGATCATCACCGGCATGACACCATGATCTCCATCATCTTGATCTCCATCAACGTGTCGCCATCGGGGTTGTCGTGCCCTGCATGCTTCTACTACTATTGCTACCGTTTAGCGATAAAGTAAAGCATTACATAACGCTTAATGATTGACATGCAGGTCATACAATAATTAAAGGCAACACTATGGCTCCTGCCGGTTGCCGTACTCATCGACATGCAAGTCATGAAATTCTATACATCACATGATCATCTCATACATCACATATATCACATGATGTAATTGGCCATATCACATCACAACATACCCTGCAAAAACAAGTTAGACGTCCTCTAATTGTTGTTGCATGTTTTACGTGGCTGCTACGGGTATCTAGAAAGAACAATTCTCATCTACGCAAAAACCACAACGGTGATACACTAGTTGCTTTTCAACCTTCTCAAGGACCGCCTTTGTCGAATCCGATCCAACTAAAGTGAGAGAAACTGGCACCCGCAAGCCATCTATGCAACATGTTGCGGTCGAGGGAACCGGTCTCTCGTAAGCGTACGAGTAATGTTGGTCCGGGCCGCTTCATCTCACAATACCGCTGAACCAAAATCCGACAAAGGGAGGAAGCAATCTAAGCATCAACGCCCACAAACCTTTTGTGTTCTACTCGAGATCTCATCTACACATAGACCTAGCTCATGATGCCACTGTTGGGGAATGTTGGATGGGAAACAAAAAAATTCTTATGCACACGCAAGATCTATTCATGGTGATGAGTATCTACCAGAGGGATAATGGATCTACATACCCTTCTAGATCGCTAAGCGGGAAGCGTTAAGAAACGCGGTTGGTGTTGTCGAACATCTTTGCGATCCAAATCGTCGAGCATCCCGCGATCACATCATGATCCGTCCCGCGATCCAATTACGATCCGTCCCGCGAACTCATCATGATCCATCCCGCGATCTCATCACGATCCGTCCCGCGATCTCATCACGATCCGTCCCGTGAACTCATCAAGAGCGGTCTCGCGATCTTGTTCACGGTCCTTCCGATCTAGCACCGAACGGACGACACCTCTGCATTCAGCACACGTGCAGCTTGATGACGATATCCACCATCTTGATCCAGCAAGAGGAAGTGGAGAGGGAGAATAGTTCACCGGCAGCGTGACGGCGCTCCGGTGATGGTGGTGGAGCAATTCCGGCAGGGCTTTGCCTAAGCACTGCGGAACTAGTCTAGTCTAGAGGAACTTGATCTAGAAGTAGGGTTTAGACGTGGCTGAAAATCCTTGTCCAAAAAACCCTAAAACCACTCATATATATAGGAGGAGGGGAGAGGAGGCTGCGACCAAAAGGAGGGCTCTCCTTTGGTTCGGCCGAACCTAGTGGGGAGGTTTCCACCCCAATTAGGTTTGCCCCTCTTTTATCCTGCGCATAGGCCTCCTTGGCCAACCCAACTAGCCCACTATGGGCTGGTGGGTTGCCACATAGGCCCATGGGGTGGGTTGGCCCCACTGGTGGGCCCCCGGGACCCATTCGTCACTCCCGATACACTACCGAAAATGCCCGAAACTTTCCAGAGTCCAAACACCACCTTACTATATATCAATCTTTACCTCCGAACCATTCCGAAGCTCCTCGTGACGTCCGGGATCTCATCTGGGCTCCGAACAACCTTCGGTCACCACCATACATAACTCTATACTACCAAAACATCACCAAACCTTAAGTGTGCAGACCCTGCGGGTTCGAGGACTATGTAGACATGACCGAGACACCTCTACGGTCAATAACCAATGGCGGGACCTAGATGTCCACATTGGTTCCTACATATTCTACGAAGATCTTTATCGGTCGAACCTCTATGTCAAGGATTCAGTTAATCCCGTATGATGTTCCCTTTGTTCTTTGGTATGTTACTTGCCCGAGATTCGATCGTCGGTATCCCCATACCTAGTTCAACCTCGTTACCGGAAGTCTCTTTACTCATTCCATAATACAAGATCCCGTGACTAACACTTAGTCACATTGCTTGCAAGGCTTATTGTGATGTTGTATTACCGAGTGGGCCCTGAGATACCTCTCCGTCACATGGAGTAACAAATCCCAGGCTTGATCCATGCCAACTCAACAGACACCCTCGGAGATACCTGTAGAGCACCTTTATAGTCACCCAGTTACGTTGCGATGTTTGATAGACACAAGGTACACCTCCGATGTTAGTGAGATGCATGATCTCATGGTCATAGGAACATATACTTGACATGCAGAAAACAGTAGCAATAAACTGACACGATCATAAGCTACGTTTGTAGTTTGGGTCTTGTCCATCACATCATTCTCCTAATGATGCGATCCCGTTATCAAATGACATCACATGTCAATGGCTAGGAAACCTTGACCATCTTTGATCAACGAGCTAGTTCACTAGAGGCATACTAGGGACAGAGTGTAGTCTATTTACCCACACTTGTAATGTGTTTCCATTTAATAAAATTATAGCATGGATAATAAACGATTATCATGAACAAGGAAATATGATAATAACTAATTTATTATTGCCTCTAGGGCATATTTCCAACACCTCGTCCCCATCAGCAACACCTCTAGGGCATAAACTAACTAAACCTACACTATGAAAACATAAACTAAAACTTACACTAAAATGTACCGGCGTATTCTAAAAAAACCTACACTAAATTTAACTTCACCAAAAAAACCCGATACTAATATGACTACAGTAACTAAACCTATGCTAATATGACTACACTAAAATCACTACACTAACACAAATAACCTAAAATAACTACACTACTAGAAATAACATAAACTAATTGTACGAACATTACAAAAAAACAAAAAAAAACCCTACAATAATACCAAAAATTTATACCTTCGACGCGTGAGTGCACTCCTTCTTCCTCTCCACCACTCCACCTTCTCACCATTGAAACATCCACCACCACACCATTTTCTCCTCCTCACAAACAAACCAACACCCCGTTGCGAAAAATAAAACTGTAGGGCGGGGGATAAAGACACGATCTATCGTTTCATCAGATTGAAACGGGAAATGAGTGGAGGGAAAGGGGATCAAGGGGGGGGGATTTCGGGTCAAAATGAGCTAGAGGGAGAGCTGGAGGAGGAAGAAGGAGAGCTGGCCGAGTCGGCTATATCCTGGGACCTTTCGGCCTCCTGGCGGCCAACAGGTGGGGCTCGGCTAGGAGCGGGCCGACTGGCTGGCGTTTCGGCCTGCCTATGGCCGATAGGCCGGTTTCGGCCTCGTTTAGGCCGACGGGCGTCCGGTCGGCCCACTAACGGCCGACAGGGTACCATTTCTGAAATTTTGTGAACTTGCAACATATTTTCAAAATTGCAACAAAATTAGTACTAGTTCTGGAAAAAAATTGGTAATACCCTATGTCCTGCTTGATTGTATTGATGGTATTGGGGCTTATAGAGTTGATGTACCTCGAGATCGAATAGCTAACCCTAGATGAGTTTTTCTGTATCTACAACCTAAAACCCTCCGGCTTGTATAGACGCCGAGGGTACCTAGTGTTTACACATGGTCGGTTACATGCCGAAGAGATAAACATGCCTATCTACGGTCGACGACTTGGAGGACACGTCATGGCTCCTCGAGGCCTCTATCCTGGTAACGGTGACGCTGATCATCCAATGCTCACCTTGCGGCCCATATAGTTCGGCCCATAAGCAATAGGTCGTCTATCCGAGGACCCCATAATCCAGGACTCCCTCACCGCCCCTGCTTGTTGGCTGCCTCGTCCTACATCAGAAAAGGAGGCGATCCTCGACGGTGGTCCTTATGGATAAGAATGGAGGATAAGGAGGATCATTAATGAAGAACTTGGGAACGAGGCAGGCGATGGGTAGAGGTCAAATGGTTGATTCCCGGTGAGCCAGTTGCGCTTGCACGACGGATTGCTCGCATGCATCTTGCTGAGCATGGACAGAGGACTGCTCGCACGCATCCCTTCTAATCAAACATGCACCTATAGCACCTCCTAGGCAATAAAATAAGAGGGACGCGTGGCAACATGTGCCTTTAGTTCAAATTTGAAATATGCACACTAAATGACTAGAAAACTCGGTTAATGTATAAAAATGTCAAACGAGCCCTGGATAATTCCAAATTTTAACACGACACTGTTAATAATCCATGTTTCCCGTGGAAAAAAACAAGGGGAGAAGAGGGAATGTATGCCGTTTCGTCCACAAAGGTGACACGTTCCCTATTGGAACCACGATAATTCTAGTGAGAAGCTCTGATTGTGATTTTGTAAGAAGCTTACACCAAACATTTCCCATTTTGGACAGTTTTTTACCATGGCATGTTGGTGCCATTTGATGACACCGTGCCAAGTTTCATGAATTTCAGACGAGTTTTGGAATTATAGGAATTTTAAAACCAAGTTTTTCAATGTTTGCGATTGATCCACAATGCCAAGGCATTTGAAATCATTCCCATTTCTTGAGTGGGAACAAAACATGCACCCCGGGACACATATGTGATTTTCAAACCAATTTGGTGCACCGGAGCATGTGCTTGCAGTTAAAATTTGAAGTATGCACACTAAATGCCTAGAAATCTGGTTAATGTATAAAAATGTCCAAACAAACCCTGGATAATTCCAAATTTTAACACGCCACTCCTAGTAATCCATGTTGACTCTGTAAAAAATCAAGGGGCAAAGATCAATCAATGATGTTTCATCCACAAAGGTGACACATTCCCTATGAGAGCCACGAGGCTTCTAGTGGGAAGCTCTGGTTTGTAAGAAGCTTATGCCAAAACTTTTCCCAAATTGGAATTTTTTTATCGTAGAATGTTGGTGCCATTTCATGACATCATGCCAAGTTTCATGAAGTACAAACGAGTTTTAGATTTATAGGAATTTGAAACCAAGATTTTCAATGTTTGCGGTCGATCCACAATGCCAAGGTTTGAAATTCATTTTCATTTCTTGAGTGGGCACAAAACATGCACCCCGGGACACATATATGATTTTCAACCCAATTTGGTGCACTGGAGCATGTGCCTGCAGTTCAAATTTGAAATATGCACACTAAATGCCTAATAAACTCAGTTAATGTATAAAGATATCCAAACGAACTGTGGATAATTCCAAAATTTAACACGACAATCCTAATAATCCATGTTGCCTCTGAAAAAAATCAAGGGGCGAAGAGCAATGAAGGATGTTTCGTGCACAAAGGCGACACATTCTTAATCGGAGCGACGAGGCTTCTAGTGAGAAGCTCTGGTTTGTAAGAAGCTTATGCCAAAACTAAATTGGATTTTTTACCACAGCATGTTGGTGCCATTTCTTGACACCATGCAAAGTTTCATGAATTTTGGACGAGTTTTGGATTTATAAGAACTTTGAAACGAAGCTTCTCAATGTTGGCGGTCGATCCACGATGCTAAGGTGTTTGAAATTCGTTCTCACTTCTTGCATGGGAACTAAACATGCACCCGGGACACATATATGATTTCCATCCCAATTTGCTGCACTTGAGCATGTGCATGCAGTTCCAATTTGAAATATCCACACTAAATGCCTAGAAAACTCGGTTAATATATAAAATTGTCCAAACAAACCCTAGATAATTCCAAATTTTAACATGACACTCCTAATAATCCATGTTGCCTCTGAAAAAAATAAGGGGAGGAGAGTCAATGAATGCCGTTTCGTCCACAAAGGTGACTTATCCCCGACGCCAAGATGATTGAAATCCATTCTCATTTCTTGCATGGGAGCTAAACATGCACCCGAGACACATATATGATTTGTCAACCTAATTTGGTGCACTCGAGCATGTGACTTTAGTTCAAATTTGAAATATGGACACTAAATGCCTAGAGAACCTGGTTAATGTATAAAAATGTCCAAATGAACCCCGGATAATTTGAAATTTTGACATGACACTCCTAATAATCCATGTTGCCTCTGGAAAAAAATCATGGGGAGAAGAGGCAATGAACGTCGTTTCGTCCACAAAGGTGACACATTCCCTATCGGACCCATGATGCTTCTAGTGAGAAGCTCTAGTTTCAATAGTGCAGGCGGCTTACAAACGGTTTTACCCCCTTTTCATGACACAGTTTTGAACCCTCACCCTGCCTGTGTGGGCGATAGGGGGGCCTATCCCACACGACATAGATAAATCATTGGCGATGCTGATGCGTCCATTTTGCATCATGTTTTATTGCTGTTATTTATAATGTTTTTATGCATAATAATGCTTTGGGAAGCAACTCTGATGCTTTTTCTCTCATAATTTGCAAGGTCTACATCAAGAGAGAGAATGCCGGCAACTGGAATTTAGCACCTCGAAAAAGCACGTCAGAGATACCTATTCTGCACAACTCCAATGAAGCTAAAAATTCACGAGGAATATTTTTATATTAAATAAGAATTTTTTTGAGCAAAGAACTACCAAAGGGGGGCCACCAGGTGGCCACCCTCCACCTGTGCGCGCCTGCCCCCCTGCCCATACCCTGGTGGAGGGTGGGAACCCAGGCCCACCTCCGGAGCCCATCTTCTGTTATTTAGTCCCAAAAATCTAGAAAAATAATCGAGGGAGGACTTTCGGGACGAAGCGCTGCCGCCTCGAGGTGGAACTTGGGCAGGAGCACTTTTGCCCTCCGGCGGAGGAATTCCGCTGGGGCGACTTCCCGCCCGAAGGGGGAAATCGAAGCCATCGTCATCACCAACAACACTCTCATCTCGGGTAGTCCATTATTCATCAACATCTTCAACAACACCATCTCATCTCAAACCCTAGTTCATCTCTTGTGTTCAATCTTTGTATGGGAACCTTAGATTGGTACCTGTGGGTGACTAGTAGTGTTGATTACCTTGTGTAGTTGATTACTATATGGTTTATTTGGTGGAAGATTATATGTTCAAATATATTATGATATTCAATACACGTCTGATCTTGAGCATGCATATTATTTGTGAGTAGTTACTTTTGTTCTTGAGGTCACGGGAGAAGTCATGTTGGAAGTACTCATATGAATTTGATATGTGTTCGATATTCTGATGATATGTATGTTGTGATTCCCTTAGTGGTGTCATGTGAATGTCGACTACATGACACTTCACCATCCTTGTGCCTAAGGGAATGCGTAGTTATTTGATGATGGGTTGTGAGAGTGACAGAAACTTAAACCCTACTTTGTGTGCTAATTCGTAAGGGGTTGATTTGGGTCCACATGTTTAATGCTATGGTTAGACTTTGTCTTAATACTTTTCTCATAGTTGAGGATGCTTGCGAGGGGGTTAATCATAATTAGGTTGTTAGTTCAAGTAAGAACAACACCTTGGCACTGGTCCACCCACATATCAAATATCAAAGTAGCGAACACAAATCAAATCAACATGACGAAAGTGGCTAGATGAAATTCCTGTGTACCCTCAAGAACACTTTGCTCATCATAAGAGATACTTTTGGCCTATACTTTGCCACAAAAGGATTGGGCTACCTTACTACACCTTACCTATTGTTATTGTTACTTGCTCGTTACAAATTACCTTGCTATCAAAACACTTGCTACTTACAATTTCAGTGCTTGCAGAACTTACTTTGCTGAAAAGCGCTTATCATATCCTTTTGCTCCTCATTGGGGTTGACACTCTTACTTATTGAAAGGACTACAGTTGATCCCCTATACTTTTGGGTCATCAGATGCCTGTGCCTGGTCACACACACGATGGGCAAAAATATAGCATGTGCGATAGGAAGGGCCATCAGAAATAGACATATTGAGGAAGTGGTGTGAGATGTGCTTAGCATCCCACACAAGGAATACCAAACATACGGTTCCGTTCGTATTGTACATCACACACAATTTTCTGCATAACATCATTTGTGTTAGGGGTGGCCATCACACATGGTGCCTAGAAGAAACTGTTTGGAATAGGTTTGTCCAGCACACACACTTTTTACGTGAAACCATTTGTGAAAGGGTGGCCTAAAACACACAGTTGTCGGTTGGAAGTCATGTGTGATTGTTCCAACACGCCAACTTTCCAAAAACTATGTGGGTTTGTTGAGGTCATCGCTCACGGTGTTGTATGACAAACTATCTGCAATAGGAAACCCCAATAATCAGCCTAATTGCTATATTATTTATAATCCATTAGTAATTAAATTGACTCTTCATATCAAGCACACAATATATTTCATTTTGTATTACAGCGACCATGATTTCATAATTAAAATACATTAGAGTACAACATCATATAGGCATATACTACATAGCTACGTACCCAATTACATGATAGGACCAAGTTTCACATGCAACATCTAGAACCTTTGGAAATTAGCATTATATACGACAATTAGACAGATGAATCCCATCTAGAAAACTGTTGAAGTGAATGGTAAATATTGAGCCTTCACTGATGTCGAAGGTCCTTGCAACTTTAGGCTAGTGCATGTGGATGGTTGACAACCCATCCTGTAGGATCTAAAGTTTATCTAGAGGGGGTGATTAGATTACTTGACCAAATTAAAAATCCAATATTTCCCAATTTTATTGTTGGCCAATTTTAAATTTTTTAGCAAGTCAAGCACACCCTACGCATGCATGGCTAAGAGTATAGCAGTAGAAAGTAAAGACAAGCACATGTAAGTAGAGGGAAGGGATTGGAAGATCAAACACAATGGGGGACACAATTTTTTTTCCCGTGGTTCCAATAGGTGGTGCTATCGTACGTCCATGCTGATGGAGACTTCAACCCACGAAGGGTAGGGGTCGAGAGAGTCCACCCATAAGGGTCCACGAAGTAGCAATCTTGTCTATTCCATCAAGGCTTCCATCCATGAAGGACCAACCTCACTATGGGTAGATCTTCACGAAGTAGACGGTCTCCTTACCCAAAAAAATTCTTGGTTTAACTCCACAACATGAAGAAGGAGGCTCCCAAGCGACACCTAACCAATCAAGGAGGCACCACCCTCCAAAAGGTAATAGATGTGGTAGTATGATGAACTCCTTCCCCTTGTGCTTCGAAAGATAGTCTCTTCAATCACTCAATCACTCAATCACTCTCTCATAGATTTGGCTTGGTAGAATAGGTTGATTGGGTGGAAAGAAACTTGGGGAGGCCAGAGGCCAGAAATAAAGATTCATATCGTGGAATGGAATGTCTTGATCTCAACACATGAGTAGGTGGCTCTCTCTAAGAAAAATGGATGGGGCAAGTGTTTGTATGTTCTGAGTACTTCCTCTATGAATGAGAGGGGGTGGTGGGGTATATATAGGCTTCTCCAAAAATCCAGCTGTTACAACATTATTGCCCAACTCTGTGAAACCAATGTGAAACTTGGTCCTATCGACTAGTGTAAAATATGGCAACTTTGGTGTTTTCGGTGAAACCGATATACACAACTCGGTCCTACCGATTTTGGTTTGACTAGGACAGTACCTCATCTCGGTGACATCGATTCACCAAATACGGGAATTTTGATTTCAGGAATTGGCTAAGCAGAGAGTTGTTCACTGATTCTCGTTCGTACCGGAACAAATATTGGTTGTACCGAGTTCTTATGATTTGGCTACGTCCAGTCTCAAGGAAAAATTGGTATGGACGAAATGAAAAACTTGGTGGCACTGATTTTGGATATATGATTTTGGACAAAGAACTTTCTGGGAGAATGAATGAGTAAGTTTGGTGCCTAATCTCTAAGCACTTGGGCAACCAGATCATCATATTTACCTCACCCCCTTTTAATAGTATTGGCATTCCTATGGACTCAAGAGTGATTTCTCACAAAATATAAAATGTAGATTCTTGTATCTTAAAGCGTGTCCAATCCTATTCCTTTCCTTTACTTGGGGAGGTTCTCCACACAATCCTTTAGCCAATCCATCATTGAACTTTTTCCTGAGATACACTTGGTGGAAACATTAGTCCAATGGAATATATGTTGTTATTAATTACCAAAACCACCAAGAGAGAAGTTGTGCTTTCAGTCTCACCCTTTTTGGTAATTTATGACAACATATAGATCAAAGCTTCGACAAAATATGTAATCAATGAATAGCATCGACACTTTGAGAGGTATGTGATAAGCAAGACCTCCCCCTAAATTTGTGCACTATTTTCAAATTTGTGTTTGAATGCAAACGCACAATCGATTAGGATCATGGGTCACTCTTTCATGTCACATACAGTGCATATAAATGATATGAATGAATAATAATGCACATTACACCAAACATACGTGAATGATCATAATATAAGCAACACATGGATATGACATAGTAGCATCCATCATCATAGTGTATGATCGAACACAATGAAGTTTAAGCCATAACACACGACAAGAGTTTTTGAAACCAAAGAGAGCAACAAAAGGCAAAACACACACACACACACACACACTCTCTCTCTCTCTCTCAAAGCTCTATGATCTATATACACTTCTCCCCATTGGCAACAAGTTACCAAAAGTTCGAAGGATATATTGTTAAGCGTTTCTCTTGGCTCTATCTCCTCTGGTAGCTGTTGAAGGAGTCGAGAGAAGGGTGTCTATGAATGCTTTAGTAGATATCCTCTGGGTGGTGTAGACACTAGAGGTGCTGAAGGACGAGACAGAGCAGTAGCTTTTGCTAAAAAAGATGGTCTTGTCTCGAGAACTAGCACAACAGACGATCTGGCTTGAGTCTTTAACTGGGTGTTAGGCCGGAGTGAAGGACTATCATCATCGGTGGAGTGGGGACTAGGCACTGCATCAACCTCGTGCTTTAGTTCAGTGACATTCCTTGTAAGCTCATCCACCTTGTTGTCCAAAGTGTGAAATTGTTTTCCATGATCTGCACAATGCTCTTCTGGTTCTCGAGGATCTCCGCAACATCCTTCTCTATACCTTGGATAGATTTTATGAGAAGGGACATTGGGTCGCTCTTCGACCTTAGAATCTGAGCACTAATGGCTCCAGATGCTTCTGCCTCTGCTTGTGTAGTAGCTGAAGTGGGATGGGAAGGGTCCATCACCACAACATTATCATCTAGGTCTGGCTGATGTGGCATCTGAATGTATGGTGCATATCCAAATGATGGTTTCTGATCAGCACCCGTCCTCTTGATTGTCTCTACAATAAAATCCATAACTCTGATTTGGTGTGGGTTTCTGTGTGGTGCAGCATATTGATGGAGTACCCCCTTATCATCTTGTCATCTCTAGACTTGGGCATCAATGTATATCTCATGATAGTGTTTGTGGTGGGTAGTCCCGCTTGCAAATAATAGATAGAGACAAGCTTGTGTGACTGCACATATTCCTTAGGGATTGGGTTATACATGTTGGCCACGGAATTGTGACTCATCTTGGCCTCAGTATAGACATGCAAGTCACCTGCTTCTACCTCTAGGGTACCCAAGATGGTAGCCCATTCCTCATGTGTGGACTGATATCTCACTCCCTCAGTCTTCCAAGTGATACGGACATCAGGGTTGAAATGAGTTGTGGAATAAAACTACATAATCATCTCATCATTCCAAGTAGCGAGCAGAAGTACTCAATGTCTATGCATCTGAAGTTGTCCTGCCCATTGGGAAAATAATCCTCATTTTCCTTGATGTAGGCGCAGTCAACATATCTCATGTCACTGACTGCTCGGCTCTTGCCCAATAGGACAGTCTCATAGAAATCATGTTGTTCTTTGGTGTGAAATCATGCATCAACATCAGTCCTTCTCCGGGTGGCATAGGGATCATTAGCTCTCCATCTCCTCAACCCTTGGTCTTTCCTCTTCTTCATCTGCTCAACAATTGGGTGGACATCATTATGATCAGGCAAGTGAGGTATTAGCTTCATCAACACTGTTAACTCTTCTTACTCAGCTACTCTGAATGTGGAACTCTTGTTCTTTTTAGAAATACGAATATCTCTTGTAGTCCTGTTGGGTTGGTTGTAGCTGGCTTCTTTGGAGCAGTTTGCTTGCTCTTGGATGGGGGCTGGCCTGGCATTCCATCATCTAGGAACTTCTTCTTCTTCTTCTTCTTAGAAGGAGGGTTTGCTACATGTTCCTCTTCCTCAGCTTCCTCAAACTCCCTAGATCCTCATACATTGAGGTAGGCCTGCCAATAACATACACTATCCTCTTCCTTGGTCTCTTCTTCTCTCTTCTCTTCTTAGGCATAGATTTCTTTGCGGGCTCAACTGGAAGAGCTACATTATCCCTAGAACTCTCTGGTGCTCTCATAGCCTATGAGTTGACATATTCCTTTCTCAGTGGCTTCTTAGAGGAAGTAGCCTCATCAGCTTTCTTCATAGCTGCCTTCTCCTGCTACCTCTTGGAGGTGACCTCTTCAGGTACAAAATCGACAAACTCTTCATCTGAGTTCAGTTTCCTCCGGACTCTCGTGGCTGCCTTGGGCAAATCATGAGATATGGGGGTGCCTGGGTCTTTTGAGGAAGAACTGATGGCAGGACTAGTGCCTTCACTAAGATCTACGCTCTGCTCTCTGAAATCATTGTCATTGTCCTACGAACCTGACAGGTTGACAGTGTGAATAGATATAGATGAGTAGAAGGGATGAGCATCACAAAGCACAGAGGTTTCTTTTTGTAAATTCGAACTCAAAATTCTAGTTTTAAGTTTCAGCTAAGTGGGTTTCGGTTCCATCAAGTTTGAGTTTTCATAGCCACCGAGACACATATCCTCATATGACAGAAACTTGGTACCCCTTTTCGGTTTCACCGAAAAGAGAAACTCGGTTTGATCGACAACGTTCTCAATAACCCTAGACCCCAAATCGGTGATATCGATTCATATCAACTCAGTGACACCAAGACACACATGGCGGAAACCTAGACCTATAAAATTTTGTTTGACTAATCTAATGGAAATTTATTTTGGATAGTAGCACTACAGACCGTGGCTTATCGATGGACTTAACCTATTGCGCAAGAATTAGATTGGGGAGCACAAAAAGGGGCCGAAACCTTACCCTGTTTCGGAGAATTTTCCGCTACACTACTAGGAGAATGCTTATAGATACGACTATTGCAGTAGCACGGATTAAGCAGAAGGCACTACTGCTAACTAGTAGTAGCGCGGTATTGTGTATGCGCTGCTACTACACAGTTAGCAGTAGCGCTGGTTATTCACACCACGCTACTGCTAACTGGTCCCATCCCGATCGACGGGGGGCACCGGTAGTAGTAGCGCATTCTAGAAATAAACACTACTCATAATTCGTTAGCAGTAGCGCGTTTCTCCGGCCCACGCTACTGCTACTCCGGCCGGTACATATCCCGGCGGACGCCGCTCGCTAGCTCTCTTCCTCTCTCTCCCTCCTCTCTTCCTCCTCTCGTCCTCCCTCTCTGTAACATCCCAAAATTCTAAATTTTGGAATGTTATATTAAATAAATAAGTAGGATTGTTTGCTTGAATGTTGTGTGATTGATTGTATGAAATTGAGTGGAATTTTGAAACTTCTAAAATTTTAATGAGAGGGAATAAAATGACTTTCCCAAAATTTTCTATTTCGAATCCCTATTCAATTTTGAGTTTGAATATTTTCAAAACCATCTGATAAAAAATCAGATGAGAGGAGGTAAATGATACTCAAAAATCAGATACAATGTTTTGAATCAAATTTTAAAATAAAAACTATTTGCCATTTATTTGAAATTCAAATTCCTTTTCATTTTGGAGTTATTAAAAAATTGATTTTTTAAGTATTCCAAAAATTCTTAAAAATATGTAAAAAAATTAGAGTTTATTTTTCTGAAAATTTTGATATATAATATGTCTATATAAAATGTTTTTCTATTTTTGTTTAATTGTTTTCTTCGCTATTTTTAAAGAAAAAACAGAAAACACTATTCATTCTGAAACACTGTTCATCCGAGAAATCAAAAAAAAATGCTGCACGCGCACTCGCGGCCGGCCGAAATCATTAGGCCCATCCGGTGGCCTCTCTCCTTCCTTTTAATTTTCATCTACTTCTAGTCTATTTGTTTAGTCCCACATTGCCTAGCCTTTGACTTCTAATCCTCCCCCCGCCTATAAATATAGACCCATAGGTGAACCCAAAAATCATCCACTTCGGGTTGAATCGAATCGTTTCGGTTTGACTAGGTTTATTAAAATAAAAATATTTTCTTCTCTCCGGCGGGATTTCTGGAAGTCGTCTCCTTTTTGGATTTATATCTTCTATGCATTCTAAAGGTATTCTCTTCGTATTTTCTTTTATACTCCTGTAGTGTAATATCTTCTATACAGTGAACCTATCACGTCAAATTTTTTTCAAATTTCCAAATTTCGAATTTTTTTCATATTCATATTCAAACTTCTTTTGATCATATATTTTTATCCATAACTCTGTTTCCAACGAATCCAAGTGCGTTGGATTCGTATCGAAGTAATCTTTCCATTCGTATCATTAGTGTTATCGTTTCAACATATAATTTTCATCTTGCTCATACTTCTCTATTAGTCCCCAAAATATGTTCACACACCGTACTAAGCTAACTCAATGCCATATTGAATTGCGTATAACTTTTGATCCTTCATTTGGAACCTAGTAATTCTTTTTATACACGTTCAAATTGTCTTCCCATATATACTAACATCATTAATTTAAATCTTTGAACCTTTCAAATTTGAGCGATTCAATTTGAATTCGAACCTTCATTTGTTCATATCTTGCAAATAGTAACACCTTTTCAATTGATTCCTTTCGCCCCTAAATACTCGTGTCATATATTTCTATTCATAACCATCGTACTTCGGTTCAACTTCTTTTGACCTTTGTGAATTCAGATTCAATTCGTACTTGAATTTACAATTCATTTCATACTTCAATTTGCTATAACTTGTGTTGTAGTGCTCCATTTCAATTAAATTATTTCTACAAATAAATTCTTATGTCTTATGATATTTGTCAAACAACATTCATGTTGTTCTCCCATACTTTGGAACATCTTCCGTAGTCTCTCCAACCTAAGCTTATATAGCAATAGTTCATTATCCATTAACTCTTTCGAGTTGATTCCTTCACCTTTCACCTTACAACCCCATAAGAACCTATCTTTTCTTATTAAACCTAGTATGTTGTTATTTTTTTGCACCAAGACACATGTTTTAATCTTGCATTCTTTCGGTTCTTTGTTTTGGCATGAATGTTTATTAAATGTTATTTGCTTACGATAGATTTCTCGGAGTGTGACGTGTAGAATTATCCAGATTGTGAGAGCGACTATCTTCATCAACTACTACCAAGCAAGTTCACATTGACCATGTTATTACCTATGTTTTCAATTTGCATTACTTCAACCTTGCCACCCATTGCATGCAAAGTATGTACTTGGAAACTTGGTTACTTGAGTAGTATCATGTGGTAGTCCACCCTATTACCCTTGTTACTTTGGCCGGGACATATTTTTTTTGCTATGCTTTTAGTAGACGTGGTATTGGTTGAGTGTCTACCATGTGAGTTGTGAGACTTAATTGATGATGAAGACCTCAAGACTCCAAGAATTATTCTTTTCAAGACCTTATGATGCAATACACCTCTGGGTGGATGATGGTTGAACGGCTCCCTGGAGAAACCAGTGGTTAGCCTAGGTGTTGCTGGAGAAGTGCCAGTATTCACGCGGAAAGATCCACCCAGGCATAAAGAGATGGATGGATACTTCAAGACCAGAGGCTTACCTGCACAGACACAAACCATTATGGGCTCTGGCTTGGTTGGACATTGTGGTGACTCTGGACAGCCGGTGCTACAAGATGTAGAAGAACGGTAGGAATGGATGGGCACCGACACAGTCTTAGAGGAACCCCTTGAAAGACCATGTTTGGGTGATCCATTTCTCAAACACCCTGAATTGCGAGGAATTCAACGGAGGCGATCAAATCTTGTGGGGAACGTGTGCAAAACTCTGCAGAGTACTCAAACCTAATCGATTAGCTGTGTCCATGGTCATGGACAACTTGAGCCGAAGGAACTGAAACTATCAGGAAGTCTCAACACAAATAATTATAATGATGAGGGTATTATTGTTAACTTGGGTATGAGAATTTGTTGGTGGAACCATATCATTAATCAACCAACTTTGTAGTAATAATTTCTGCATTACCCCTCTCTTGTTGTAGGAAAAATTTGCTTTACGCAAAACTTGAACTTATAGCCCCACCTGCCATATATGCATATAGTATAGATGATTTTTTTACCCCCCCTCTTTTGTGACTTGCCGGCATATTCAAAATGTTGACCTACACAGATGCAACGTCTCATGTTGAAGATACTCTTCTTCGACGAGTAAGGGTACGATTCAGGTTTACAGTCTGCTCTCAACCTGCCGTTGGTGTTATTGGGACTCCACTCCCATCGACTGTTTTCGCTGAGATCTTAAGGTATATATAAATTTTACGTTAATTACATGTGATTGCACTTTGATATGTACATTTATGTACTGTGTGTGCCAGCATACTGATCCAGGGATGGCACAGAACACACAGAGGCTTGACCTTTCCAGGTCGGATCACTACAGAAATGGTATCAGAGCACATGTTGACTATAGGATGTGACCCTAGACAACTGGAAACCCCATAGGACAGGATATCTCTCAAACCTTATTCTCAAAAAAAAACTTTTACTTCTCATCCCTTCTGAGTTTTATCAAATAGTTACATAATACCTGTTCCCTTTAACCACACTAAGGATCAACTGAGAGCACTTCGAGAAGGACAAGACATTGAAACAATTGATGGCCACTTCAAAGTAAAGAAGATTTCACCATGCATTAGAAGAATTTAAGCTACACGAGTTGAAGACTAGGAAGACCCGAAGAATTCGAAGACCCTAAAGAATTACAAGATTTATATGACCCCTAGAAGACCAAACCCCTGTTGTATAATCACGTTAGACACGATGATTTGTGATCTATCATTTGTGTGTTTTTTTCGACCGCCACAAACAAATTCTATTTTCAAAACTATATTGCTTGTATTGTGTGTATCTCTCTCGATCCCTCTCTTGTATCTCATCCCAAACCCTTGTACCCAATAGATGCTGAGTGAAGATGGACTTGCATTTTCTGGACCGATGACTCATTTGGAGGCATAACTATGGATTCAGAACATGGAGAGTCACTTCAAGAAAAAGGTTACTGAAAGAAAGAATGATGTTCAATATGATCTTCAGTACCTTGCCCAAAGTGCTGCAACTTGGTGGGAAATGCATGAAGCCATACAAGGATGTAATGGAGCAAAAAACTTGGGAGGAATTCAAGAAAAACTCTGTTAAGATGTCGTCTCATCCGGAAGCACTATGATAGCCCTATGAAGAAGGCTTGTGCATGCAAGAAATGTGGAGAGAAAGGACACACCGAGGAAGAACACAAGGATGTATGCCGTCATTGTGAAGAAAATCATCCAGCTGAGGAGTGCCCAACTAGTCAGGTGACTTGTTTCTTGTGTGAAGGAACCACCCACTACCCAGCTGAGTTCCACATATATCCTAAGGTACGACAAGTTGTCAAGCAGAAGAAAGATGCCCTCAAGGAAAGCTTTGAGGAACTTTTGATGAGTATGCCCATACCAATGGTGACAAAAGATGTACCATTTGGAGATACCTGTTCCAAGTCATGTTATTCGTGTGGAAAAGGACATATCTCACGTGATTGTCCAAAGGAATATCTGAAAAAATTCCCGACAGAAATGTTTGGGTATGATCCTCAGGAAATACAAGCTATGATCTGTACGCAAGGGTCTAGGAAGAAGAGAAAGCATAATAGGAAGAGACAAGCCCCTGAACAGAGGGACCTGAGTCATATTAGATGTTTCAAGTGTAAGGATATGGGCCACTACGCCAATAGGTGCCCAGGAAAGGAACCAAGAACCCAAGGAGCAAACAACAACATCAAGAAGCCTCGAGACTTGTCAGAAGTCATCTGCTTTCGTTGCAAGGAAGAAAGACATTATGCTAGCAAATGTCCAAAGGAGAAGAAAGAAAGAATGTAGTAGTTAAGTGTTGATAATGGCAATAAGTGTATCATGAAGCACTCTTGTTTTCATGAGATTATTTTGTAACGGAAGTCTCTGAGATTGTAATAACTTTATAAATCAATGAAATTTTTTGTGTCATGATTTTTCCATGTTGGTATATATGAGTTTTACTCTATGAACAAAGATCTTTGACCATTTTCGAGGATATGAGAAAATATGGTCTATGAAGGCATATGTGCATTTCATTTTAAGTGTGGTTGTAATCGGTAAAACCACATGATCCATAGAATAAGAATGTGACATATTTCCAAGGAGTCCGGATCAAATGAAAGCAGTTAACGGTAATGTTGTACCATATCAACCTATGTGGATGACAACATTTGTGACAAAGTACTTTTGAAGTTGGAATATTGGGAAAAGGAATGATTGTGATGAAACAATACCCAAGGTTAAATAGACCAATGGAAAGGAAAATGAATTCCACAGAGTGGAATCCAGACAATAATAAGTCTTTGATTTGTTACCTCAAGGGTATGATGCAGTGAACTGAAGGTAATGCTAGAATATGAAACGATAGTAACCCCAAGGGTGAGATGAAGTTGTTCAAGTATTCAAGTGAGCCCACAACTCACAGACCCCAGGATTGTTAAGGATCAAGTACTAGCTTTATGAAGGAAGAAACTTGGGATAAGAAATTACTGTTGAGCAAATGTTTTTCTTAGGAGCATTACGAAAACCTGAGAGTTGTGAAGAAACGATAGATGTTTTTGTTCGGCTTGCAGAATAAATGGAATTATCCAAACTTCGTTCGTTGACAAGAGAAATTTTCTGCAACACTTGTGAGGAAGCCCAAGTGCTAGAATACGAGATTCACTAAACCTTATACAAGGTAATGATTTCAGTGCGACATGGCTTGGCCACCATGACGACTTACTCTTATCATTCTCTTGCTATTCGGAATGGTAAATCTGAGTGACTTACCCATAGTATAGAGACGACATTCTTTGAAGCTTTTTTTAAGCCATAGAATGGTATGATGAAAACCCCTTGTACATGCCAGTTGTTGCCGCATGTAGAAACATTACGGTGAGGAATGAAGCCAAGACCCATTTCATTGCAGGGTAACCACAAATGGTAGACCACCATGAGATCTTCGATAAGTTATTTAGACTGATCACGAGTCTTGTCAGATGAGAAGATCTAGTAAGGTAAGAACAATTTATTGACCAAGGAAACACTGGATTCTGAAGGAAACGTT
Organism: Hordeum marinum; assembly: GCA_022496015.1. Classification (NCBI taxonomy): domain Eukaryota; kingdom Viridiplantae; phylum Streptophyta; class Magnoliopsida; order Poales; family Poaceae; genus Hordeum; species Hordeum marinum. The sequence goes on along the minus strand of CM039672.1, from coordinate 268,110,487 downwards.
ATGATTATAACGGAAGAGCATAAACAAAGAAGTTACTGTGAAGAATGTGAGGAGACAAATATTACCAAGGCCCCCACATGATTGTTGTAATATTAAGGGACAAGTAACTCTCATTTTAAGTGTGGTAGCCCCACACTTTGTTGGTCAATGGATTTGCTAAGAAGACCCCCAAAACCCTAACCTTTTCTTTCTAGCCTTTTCGAATCTCGAGGACGAGATTCATTTTAAGTGTGGTAGTTTGTAACATCCCAAAATTCTAAATTTTGGAATGTTATATTAAATAAATAAGTAGGATTGTTTGCTTGAATGTTGTGTGATTGATTGTATGAAATTGAGTGGAATTTTGAAAATTTTGAAATTTTAATAAGAGGGAATAAAATGACTTTCCCAAAATTTTCTATTTCGAATCCCTATTCAATTTTGAGTTCGAATATTTTCAAAACCATCGTATAAAATAATCAAATGAGACGAGGTAAATGACACTCAAAAATCAGATACAATGTTTTGAATCAAATTTTAAAATAAAAACTATTTGCCATTTATTTGAAATTCAAATTCCTTTTCATTTTGGAGTTATTAAAAAATTGATTTTTTAAGTATTCCAAAAATTCTTAAAAATATGTAAAAAAATTAGAGTTTATTTTTCTGAAAATTTTGATATATAATATGTCTATATAAAATGTTTTTCTATTTTTGTTTAATTGTTTTGTTCGCTATTTTTAAAGAAAAAAACAGAAAACACTATTCATTCTGAAACACTGTTCATCCGAGACATCAAAAAAAATGATGCACGTGCACCCGCGGCCGGCCGAAATCATTAGGCCCATCCGGTGGCCTCTCTCCTTCCTTTTAATTTTCATCTACTTCTAGTCTATTTGTTTAGTCCCACATTGCCTAACGTTTGACTTCTAATCCTCCACCCGCCTATAAATATAGACCCATAGGTGAACCCAAAAATCATCCACTTTGGGTTGAATCGAATCGTTTTGGTTTAACAATGTTTATTAAAATAAAAATATTTTCTTCTCTCCGGCGGGATTTCTGGAAGTCGTCTCCTTTTTGGATTTATATCTTCTATGCATTCTAAAGGTATTCTCTTCGTATTTTCTTTTATACTTCTGTAGTTTAATATCCTAGACTAGTATTTCAATACTATTATACGGTAGAGTAATTAGATTATTAGTTACTCTCCGTATTTACGCATTAGTATTAGAATTTTTTAGACATAACATTTTTCTTCCGTAAAACAGCTTGGCCCAGATTTTTTCAAATAACCATAACTTTCTACTCGTTTATCAGAACTAGATGAAACCACCGACAGTTTCGTCTTGATCCCATCTATGCAGTGAACCTATCACGTCAATTTTTTTTTCAAATTTCTAAATTTCGAAATTTGTTCATATTCATATTCAAACTTATTTTGATCATATATTTTTATCCATAGCTCTGTTTCCAACAAATCCAATTGCGTCGGATTCGTATCGAAGTAATATTTCCATTCGTATCATTAGTGTTATCGTTTCAACATATAATTTTCATCTTGCTCATACTTCTCTATTAGTCCCCAAAATATGTTCACACACCGTACTAAGCTATATCAATGCCATATTGAATTGCGTATAACTTTTGATCCGTCATTTTGAACCTAGTAATTCTTTTTATACATGTTCATATTCTCTTCCCATATATACTAACATCATTAATTTAAATCTTTAAACCTTTCAAATTTGAGCGATTCAATTTGAATCCGAACCTTCATTTGTTCATATCTTGCAAACTGTACCACCTTTTCAATTGATTCCTTTCGCCCCTAAATACTCGTGTCATATATTTCTATTCATAACCATCGTACTTCGATTCAACTTCTTTTGACCTTTTTGAATTCAGATTCAATTCATACTTGAATTTACAATTCATTTCATACTTCAATTCGCTATAACTTGTGGTGTAGTGCTCCATTTCAATTAAATTCTTTCTAAAAATAAATTTTTATGTCTTATGCTATTTGTCAAACAATATTCATGTTGTTCTCCCATACTTTGGATCATCTTCCGTAGTCTCTCCAACCTAAGCTTATATAGCAATAGTTCATCATCCATTAACTCTTTTGAGTTGATTCCTTCACCTTTCACCTTACAACCCCATAAGAACCTATATTTTCTTATTAAACCTAGTATGTTGTTATTTTTTTGCACCAAGACACATGTTTTAATCTTGCACTCTTTCGGTTCTTTGTTTTGGCATGAATGTTTATTGAATGTTATTTGCTTACGATAGATTTCTCGTAGTGTGACGAGTAGAATTATCCAGATTGTGAGAGCGACTATCTTCATCAAGTAATACCAGCTAAGTTCACATTGACCATGTTATTACCTATGTTTTCAATTTGCATTACTTCAACCTTACCACCCATTGCATGCAAAGTAGGTACTTGGAAACTTGGTAACTTCAGTAGTATCATGTGGTAATCCGCCCTATTACCCTTGTTAATTTGGCCGGGACGTATTTTATTTTGCTATGCTTTTAGTAGACGGGGTATTGGTTGAGTGTCTACCATGTGAGTTGTGAGACTTAATTGATGATGAAGACCTCAAGACTCCAAGAATTATTCTTTTCAAGACCTCAAGATGCAATACACCTCTGGGTGGATGATGGTTGAACGGCTCCCTAGAGAAACCAGTGGTTAGCCTAGGTGTTGCTGGAGAAGTGCCAGTATTCATGCGGAAAGGTCCACCCAGGCACAAAGAGATGGATGGATACTTGAAGACCCGAGGCTTACCTGCACAGCCACAAGCCAATATGGGCTCTGGCTTGGTTGGACATTGTGGTGACTCTGGACAGCCGATGCTACGAGATGTAGAAGAACGGTAGGAATGGATGGGCACCGACACAGTCTAAGAGGAACCCCTTGAAAGACCATGTTTTGGTCATCCGTTTCTCAAACACCCTGAAGTGCGAGAAATTCAACGGAGGCGATCAAATCTTGTGGGGAACGTGTGCAAAACTCTGCAGAGTACTCAAACCTAATCGATTAGATGTGTCCACGGTCATGGACAACTTGAGCCAAAGGAACTGAAACTATCAGGAAGTCTCAACACAAAAAATTATAATGATGAGGGTATTATTGTTAACTTGGGTATGAGAATTGGTTGGTGGAACCATCTCATTAATCAACCAAATTTGTAGTAATAATTTCTGCATTACCCCTCTCTTGTTGTAGGAAAATTTTTCTTTACGCAAAACTTGAACTTATAGCCCCACCTGCCATATATGCATATAGTATAGATGATTATTTTTTACCCCTCTTCTTTTGTGACTTGCCGGCATATTCAAAATGCTGACCTACACGGCTGCAATATCTCAAGTTGCAGATACTCAAAACATGGTCTTTCACGGGGTTCCTCTGAGACTCTGTCGTTGCCCATCCATTCCTACCGTTCTTCTACATCTCGTAACACGGCTGTCCAGAGTCACCACAATGTCCAACCAAGCCAGAGCCCATAATGGCTTGTTGCTGTGCAGGTAAGCCTCGGGTGTTGAAGTATCCATCCATCTCTTTGTGCCTGGGTGGACCTTTCCGTGTGAATACTGGCACTTCTCCAGCAACACCTAGGCTAACCACTGGTTTCTCCATGGAGCCATTCAACCATCATCCACCCAGAGGTGTATTGCATCATGAGGTCTTGAAAAGAATAATTCTTGGAGTCTTGAGGTCTTCATCATCAATTAAGTCTCACAACTCACATGGTAGACACTCAACCAATACCCCGTCTACTAAAAGCATAGCAAAATAAAATACGTCCCGGCCAAAGTAACAAGGGTAATAGGGTGGACTACTACATGATACTACTCAAGTAACCAAGTTTCCAAGTACCTACTTTGCATGCAATGGGTGGAAAGGTTGAAGTAATGCAAATTGAAAACATAGGTAATAACATGGTCAATGTGAACTTGCTGGCATATTCGAAATGCTGACCTACACGGCTGCAACGTCTCATGTTGCAGATACTCTTCTTCGACGAGTAAGGGTACGATTCAGGGTCACGGTCTGCACTCAACCTGTCGTTGGTGTTATTGGGACTCCACTCCCATTGACTGTTTCCGCTGAGATCTTAAGGTATATATATATATATATATCATTTTTACATTAATTACATGTGATTTCACTTTGATATATACATTGATGTACTGTGTGTGCCAGCATACTGATCTAGGGATGGCACAGAACACACAGAGGCTTGACCTTTCCAGGTCGGGTCGCTACACTCTCGAGCCATCGTTGCACCCGACAAAGACCCGCCGCCAACCCCGACCCAGCCACCGACCCCGACCCCGCCATCGACGCCCCGACCCTGCCGTCAACCCCGACCACGACCGTCTCTGCCTCTTCTTCTCCTCCGTTCGTCTCCTCCGCGCAACGAACGTCTCTTTCTCTGGTGAGAAATCTCCATATCCAACCGTTTGATTGCTTGTTTACATTTTGGTGGATTAATTGCTAGCTAGGGTTGGGGCTAGGACATTGCTAGCTAGGGTTGATTTCTAGGGTTCTTGCTAGGATTGCTAGAATTAAATTGTTAGTGAAATTAGATAGTTAATAAGAAAACTAGGTCAAAAATGAGTGAAAATGTGTTTTGGACAAGTTTTATATAATTTTTTATGTGAAAAAATAAGTTGTTTGCTTATTTGTAAGAAGATAAACAGAATGTAAAACATTAAACAATAAAAAAATGTTCTCATAGGAATTTGTTTTTGACGTCGACGATGCCCGACCCGCATCCTCGTCGTTGAGTCGTCGACGACATCCTTGAGAGGTTCAATGTCCGGGACTGGACTCCTCCTGGCTGGCACTGGGAGGTGCTACCTTCCCAGACTTGGAGCTTGGTGAGGAATCCGGGTCCCATCATCGACCTGGAGCTTCTTTGGTGGTGGTCGCGTGGGGCACTTTCGGTGTAGAGGGACCAGGCCCACGAGGTGGGCGTCGCCGTGTTAGGGAGGTGGACGATCATGTCCGTCGCTACATGGCGGTGTTGGACACCAGGTTCTCCAATACCTGGCAGGTTCTTTAGGGATCTCACCCGAGTTATGATCCAGTGATGGTTCCTTATCTTTGGGTGTCCACCGCCAGCGACTCAGAAACCACTAGTGAACCGAGTTCACCGTCCTCCACTTTGGATTCTCGGATATTCGATCTGTATTAGTGATCTTATATGATAATATTCGAGATGTATTAGTTAATATTTGATGATGCATTAACTGGATTATTCGAGACGATGTATTAGTGATGTTATATTCGAGTTCATTATAAATGTATTAGTGATATTATATCGGTCTAATGCATGTGTGGATTTTGATTTGTCGTTGCTCCTTCTCTGAATTTCATGTGTGTTCTTGATGGAAGAATCCCGATTGTTATCGGGGGGGCGCTTCCTCCTCTTCTGTTCTTGCGATATATACCTCGGTATAATGCGCAAGGAGAGGAGAGGAGGAGCATCCATCATCAACGGTCGAACTATTAGTGTGAGAGAGTGTCCACCAACATATATACACCACCATATTAGTGTGAGAGAGTGCACACCAACACACCATGAGATATGAGAGTTATTTAAGGAAAGCCTCGATAGACGAAAGTCAACCGATATTGAATTAGGTCTATTTGGACACGTGTGTATGTTATTGCAGGGAACCCCTCCTAGTGCCTATGTTTTGTCAGAATTTTTATTCATTTCCATTCCGGCAAATTTAGGCGCTCAATATGTATTATTTTAATAATGGGCATGCCGAATTTTTGAATCACGAACACAGGAAATGTTTGACAATGATAGGATCCCTGAGTGTGATTACTGCAGCGATGCTCGGGGTTTGTGCGACCAGCCTCACCAGCGAGACGACATGTTCTTCACCATCAAGCTTGATGAGACCTTCAATGTTTGTACGGTACGCAACAATGACAAGTGTTGTTTCGTAATTAAGCATGACTTCTGTTTCTTTGCTTCAACATGTACTTTTTTGTACAATTTGACTAGTTCATCCCCTGCCATGCAAGACAGTATTTCTTGGAGAGGCTCCGTTTCGCAAACCACGAGAGTATGGAGACGAGGAGAGGTAACCGGAGGACTAAACATGATCACACATTTCTGATCAAAGTAATGAATGCAGTTAATAACACAGAATTAGGGTGCTCAAATTGGGAAGCTCTTTGCAAGGCATATGGATTACAAGAGGATGTGGAAATAACATGCTATCTTCGTCCTAGAGATCATATTGAAGGTAACATCGACATTTGGGTGGATGTCGATAAGCTTCCTATTTTACCTCCATGTGAGTTTGTCAACCATGCGTATTTGTCAAGTAACTCGCATTCTATTTTTAAAAAGAGTTGGTCTTCATCCATACTAATTTTTTTAATTTTTAATTTACAGCTTATTTTGTTTATTCGAGTGAAACACGGAAATTAATTGACACGACACACCACACTTATGGATCACATATAACTTGGGAGGAGAAGGATGTTCTTGTCACCTTTGTTATTGGTGTCCTGTTTGGTAGGGACAACTTCCCGTATATTATGGGACCTGGCCCAAATTATACCTTTTACATGCCACTAGTGCATAGGTTGAGGGTGGATGACATTCGCGAAAATATCTTGGTAAGAGTTGCTAATTAAGCATACTACTATTGCGTAAATGGTGTTGATTACATTGCTAACTAGGCTGCTATTATGTTCTTTAATAGAAACTGCCAAACGATGTTGTGCCTCCCTTGATGCATGGCGAAGGTTATACGACAATTAAAAACCCTATGCGGGCCTAGTTCTCTTTTCCATCCTCGACTGAGCACAAACCACAAAGACGGCTCCAAATTGAAGCATGGGGAGAAATAAAGAAGGATCGCGGGCCACAAGTTGGAGACCGTCGGATCTCTTTGCTTCATCATGTATACATATGTGTTATTCTATTTTATGACATTTTACCTAGGAGGGAGGACTAGGTGCTATCACAGAGAAGTTTTTCCGGTTTATATTAACTGGGCATGATCTATTAGGGTGATGATTATTATGATGTTTTTCTTTTTTAGGAGATTTTAACTTTATATGATTAAGATGATCATGAGTTGTTAAATGAGTAAGATAATGATGAGTTATATATCATATATTTGATTAAAGTGGATGGATGCAATTGACCAAGTTGAATTAGAGGAAAATATGATGTTGTGATTGGCAATATCATATTTTCTTCTAATTCAACATGATCACTGTGTAACTGTGTGTAAATACAACATAAATCATTGATGTTGCTGGCACAATAATTATTCATGTTGTATATTAATATGTGTAACTGTGTGTAAATACAACATAAATATAAAAAAAGGAATATCTACGTTTAACAGTGGCGCTGGTTAGAGAAACGCGCTACTGATAACTCGCTTAGCAGTAGCGTTGGTTTAGAGGCGCTACTGCTAAACTTTAGTTGTAGTGCTTGGTAGCCAGCACTACTGCAAAAAATTAGCTATAGTGCCATAGCAGTAGCGCGCGCACCCGTGCTACTGATAGCTAAAAAACAAGCGCTACTACTAGGGTTTTCCCTAGTAGTGTATGGCGGCGACGACAGAGCAGATTGCCACCGATGGCGGAGGGCTCATGCGACGAGGGCACACGGGAGGCAAGGGCAACATCTGAGGACTCGAGCACCACAACAAGGGTTTGTAGGAGGCGATGTTTGAAGAAGTGATTTCAAAAATCGGGTCATTGGATATATATATATCCCCTTACTGTCGGTGACATTGGTTCGGGAATATTAGTGCCACCGAGTTTCATAACTGTCAGGTGACAATGAAACTCGGTGAGGCCGAGATTTCCAAATCGGTTGTACCGAAGTCATAAAACGAGATAACCCGGTGTTTCTGTGCAACTATGATTGTGATGTTGGCTACGCCGAGGGGCACGTGGGAGGTTTTGGAAGTCAGCTCTTTGTCGAAACGGAACTCCGAGTGCTCCTCACACAGAGGGTCCGAAAGGTGCTTGCTCAAATTTTGTGATGAAGCATGAATGGAATTTGAGACGAGAAAGGATAGATAGCTAGTGGAGGGTACTTAGGCATTTTTGTATATCCAATTGCCAAAGAAAAATGAAAAACCTTATAACAACAATTGGATATCCTCGAATGAGTAAATATATGCATACCAACATGCTCACACAATAAGATATCAAATGAAATATGTTAAACATGCACAATCACTGTATCTATTAAGCACTTTGGCGATGATGGAGTCATCTATATATGAGTATATTGACTTAGGAGCCAAGTAAGAATACTTGATCATAGGTCATACTCATTGTTTAAGCACGAGTGGGGTCACCACTTTTACATAAAGCTTTTAATGTGTTCGCATCTTATGAGATGCTTTAACTCAAGTCTTAGGGTAAAGCTCCCCCTTGATGTGACATCGCCCCTAAGAGGGATATACTAACCTTGGTATTTTTCCTAGAAGACTTCATGTAGGTGTTATAGTACTGGATGCTCATAGTTGATGAAGATCATCTTGAGTTGGGAGCAATCCTTTTTTTCTTACTCTTCTCACCCACATGGGTTAGTCCCACACAAGGAACAAATACAAGGATATCTATGGACATGGAGTGAAATGTATACATGATAATGTCCATTGATTCATTATTTACCTTGTCCCTTGCTTACCTATGAGGGAATGTGTGAATCCTTGATCTATTGCATCAATTTGGAGTTGGTCGCAAATAGTCCATGCCAAAAATAATGGGGATGAATTTTGTTGGCGGAGTCACCGCTCAAAGAACTTTTCTAGTTCTTCTTATTTGGGATCCACATCAACTTGACAGGGATCCTTGGAGTTGAAGTAGCACTTGTAGAAGTTGATCTTGTGGTAGCCTTGGGAACCCACTTGACCATGGCTTGGGATTCTTCATCAAATGAGTCAATCTCCTCTTGAAGCTTGTCCCTACCTTAGAGATTGTGGTCTTGTGGTGGAAGGTCATCTTGAGCTTTTGTTCCCTTGGGGAGAGTATGTTCATACTTCTCCTTTTGAGGAACAAACTTGGTCTTGGGGTATTGATCTTCTTCCCATTAAACTCCATCGACGTTGAAGTAGTCAGTGCCTTGGTTCTTCCGGTGTCCTCCATGCTTGTGTACAGTTTTCTCGAATTGCTTACTTCCAGCAAGACCCTGGTAGACACCTTTTTGTATAATCCCTTTCAATAAATCATTTTATTGCTCAAGTTTAACTTGGATAAGAGAATCATTAGTGGAATTAATAGAACTACTAGAAGAAACATCATTGGATTTAGCATTTTTAGTGTTGCTACTAAATGAAGAACCTTTCTTGCATTTGTTACTAGTTTGCTTAGGTTTAACTTGTGGAATAAAAGTAGACAAGAGTAGTCGTTTGGTTAGATAAGAAGAACTCTTCTTTCAAATATCGTCATTGATAGCTCTAGGAAACCCATGTTCTTGCTCTAAATTTAGCTTCTCATAGCGTAACTTCTCATGAGTTCTTACAAGCTCTCTATTATCTTGTAGAGTAGATTCATGAGCCAACTTAAGAGTGTTTAGTTCTTTAGTTAGACGCATAATCTCCTTCTTATCATCATTACATGGCTTATCTTGACTAGCATGATTATTATCAAGTTCATTTTGACTAGCATCACTAGTTTTATCAAAGAGCAAGTCATCATCTCCAAGTAAGTCATCCTCATCACTATTGAAGTCAATGTATTTGGGGTGTGATACCTTGGGGCCTTTAGCCATGAAGAAACTTCCACTCCTTTCATTTGGTGAATGAAATACGTCACGAGAGTTGGAGGATACGAGTGCAAGTCCATCAACACCTTCATCTTTAGTTAATTCGGAGTCAGAGTGATAGCTTCTCTCAGAGTGGTTGTCGGATTCGGATCCGTCAACACCTTCATCTTGACAATATTCGAAGTCGAATTGATAGCTTCTCTTGGAGTGGTTGTGGGATTCGGAGCCGGAAACCCATTCACCAACATGATCTTGATGTCTTCTTTTTGTATAGTTCTTGGTGTACTTGTCCTTCTCCGAATCCTTGCTTCTCCGGGAGGGTCTTCATTGATAACGATGATCTCTACTCCTTCTCTCTCTTCGAGGTGACTCATCTCTTGAAGGTGACTCTTCTCTTTTTTTGTGTGTGTGGGGGGGGGGGGATTGTGCACTCATTGGAGTAGTGTCTGGGCCTTCCACAATTGTAGCAATTCCGGTCATGACTAGTTGAACGCTTCTCTTCATATCTTGAGTTGGAGCTTCTCTCTTTGCCTCTACTCTTGTAGAACTTGCTGAATTTCTTGACCATGAGGCTTATCTCTTCATTGGTAACAAGGTTGTCACTTGATGATGTGGGAGTGTCACTTGAAGCTTTGTATGCACCGCTTGACTTGTTGTGAAGCTCTTATTTGTCTTTGAGTGACATCTCATGAGCAACGATCTGATACATCTCGAACGTATCTATAATTTTTGCTTGTTCCATGTGGCTATATTATCATTCTTGGATGTTTTACAACCATTTTATTATAACTTTATATCATTTTTTGGGACTAACCTATTGACATAGTGCCAAAGTGCCACTTGTTGGATTTGCTTGTTTTTTTACTTCTTAGAAAATCAGTACCAAACGGAGACAAAATGTTGCGGGGATTTTTTTCGATTTTTTACGGACCAGAAGAAAGAAGATGGGCCAAAGAAAATCAGAAGAGGGGAGCCAGGGTGGCCAGCACCTACCCGGGAGCGCTAGAGGCCCCCTGGCGCGAACTAACTATCGTGCCTCTAAATTCCCAGAAAATCCAAAAACCCTAGGGGAGTCGACGAAACACAATTCCAGCCGCGACAAGTTCCAGAACCTTGAGATCTAGTCTAGACACCATCACAGAGGGGTTCATCTTCATCATAGGCGCCTCTCCGATGATGCGTGAGTAGTCCACCATAGACCTACGGGTCCGTAGGTAGTAGCTAGATGGCTTCCTCTCTCTCTCTTAAGATTCTCAATACAATGGTCTCTTGGAGATCAATTTTATGTAAACTTTTGGGTGTGTTTGTTGGGATCCGATGAATTTTGAGTTCATGATCAGTTTCTATCCATGAATATTATTTGAGTCTTCTTTGATCTCTTATATTCATTATTGCTTCTAGCCTCATATTTCCTGTTCGAATATTTGGTTTAGTTAGGCCAACTAGATCGATTTTTCTTGCCATGGGAAGAGGTGCTTTGTGATGGGTTCGATCTTGCGGTGTTCTTTCCCAGTGACAGAAGGGGCATCAAGACATGCATGTATCGTTGCTATTAAGGATAACAAGATGGGATCTATTCCTACATGAATAGATCTTGTCTACATCATGCCATCGTTCTTATTGCATTACTCTGTTTTTCCATGAACTTAATACACTAGATGCATGCTGGATAGCGGTCGATCTGTGGAGTAATAGTGGTACATGCATGCAGGAGCCAGTCTACTTATCTTGGACATGTTGCCTATATAATGATCATTGCCTTAGATATCGTCATGAATATTCAATTTTTTACCAATCGCACAATAGTAATTTGTTTACCCATCGTGCGGTATACTCATGAGAGAAACCACTAGTGAATCCTACGGGCCTCGGGTCTACTTTTCCATCATATTGCTTTCCGATCTACGTTTTTGCGATCTTTGTTTTCACATCTACAAAACCAAAAACAAAAAAATTCTGCATATTTACTCTTTTATTTTGTGTTCTTGAGAGATCTATCTCTCCTACATATCATTACCTAATCTATCTTATTACTGTAGAGAGCGTGACAACCTCTCTTTTGCGTCGAGTTGCAAGTGTTTGTTGTTTGTGTGCAGGTGCTGTTTACGTGGGTGTGTGATCTTTGTCTACAGATTGATACCTTGGTTTCATAACTGAGGGAAATACTTACCGTCGCTATGCTACATCATCCCTTCCTCTTTGGGGAAATACCGACACAGTCTCAAGCCACGCCATGATCGTAGCAATGACTTTCGTTGGCTTGACATCTTTGTAGTTTGGCATCATTTGGATCAATGTGCACACGGTGTTGTACTTTCCATCCAAGGATCTAAGGATATTCTTGATGATGAATTTTTCGGCCATCTCTTCACTTCCTAATCCGGCAATCTCATTTGTGATGAGAACAAGCCTACAGTACATTTCCGCGACTCCTTCATCATCCTTCATCTTGAACTTGTCAAGTTGACTTTGTAGCACATCCAACTTAGATTCCCTGACGGATTTGGTACCTTTGTTCATATCAACCAAAGTATCCCAAATTTCCTTTGCATTCTCAGGTGGCTAATCTTGTTGAATTCTTCGGGGGCATAGGAAGTTGAATAGAATGTCGCATGCTTGAGCGTTGTATTGCAACATCTTCAATTCTTCCGCAGTAACTTCATGATCCGGTTACTTTCCATCACCAAAGAATTCACCTTGCAAGACAACATGAACAACAACCCATACGGCGGGGTTATGACCAAGAATATGCATTTTCATCTTATGCTTCAAACTAACAAAGTTTGTACCATCAAAATATGGTCCACTACGATGATAATTTCCCTCACTAGACGCCATACTCTCCTAGGTTTTGAAACTAATGCTATGAGGACCAAAGATCTTATACCACTTGTAGGATCCAAAGTATGTCTCGAGGGGGGTGATTAGAATACTTGACCGAATTCAAAATCTAGCCTTTTCCCAATTTTAGTTATTCGCCAATTTTAATAATTGTAGCAAGTCAAGCACACCCTACACATGCATGTCTAAGAGTATAGTAGCGGAAAGTGAAAACAAGCACATGTAAGTAGAGGGAAGGGATAGGAAGATCAAACACAATGGGGGACACAAAGACTTTTCTTGTGGTTCCGATAGATGGTGCTATCGTATGTCCATGCCAATGGAGACCTCAGCTCGTGGAGGGTAGCGGTAGCGAGAGTCCATGGAGGGCTCCACCCATAAGGGTCCACATAGTAGCACCCTAGTCTATTCCACCACGTCTTCCCTCCATGAAGGACTAGCCTTGCTATGGGTAGATCTTCACAAAGTATCTGATCTCCTTTCCCATACAAACCTCTTGGTTCAAATCCATAACACGAAGAAGGAGGCTCCCAAGAGACACCGAACCAATCTAGGAGGGACCAACCTCCAAAAGTTAATAGATGTGGTAGTATGATGAACTCCTTGCTCTTGTACTACAAAATATAGTATCCTCAATCACTCAATCAGTCTCACATAGTATTAGCTTGGTAGAAGAGGTTGATTGGGTGGAGAGCAAATTGGGGAGGCTAGAAATCAAGATTCATATGGTTGGAATGGAATGTCTTGATATCAACACATGAGTAGGTGGCTCTCTCTCAGAAAAATGGATGGGGCAAGTGTTTTTATGTTTTGAGTTCTTCCTCTACGAATGAGAGGTGGTGGAGGGGGATATATAAGCATCTCCAAACCTCCAACCGTTACAACATTATCACCCAACTCAGTGAAACCGATGTGCAACTCGGTCCTGCCGACTAGTGCAAAGTGTGGCAACTTTGCCCTTTTGGGTGAAACCGATATACACAACTCGGTCCTACCGATTTTGTTTTGACCAGGGCAGCTCCTCCTCTCGGTGACACTGATTCACTAAACTCAGAAATTCCAATTTCAGGAATTGGCTAACCAGAGAGTTGGTCACTAATATTTGGTCATACCAAAACAGGTATTGGTTGTACCGAGTTGCTAGGGTTTGGCTACGTCATGTCTCAAGGGAAAATCGGTATGGCCGAAATGAAAAACTTGGTGGCACCTATTTTCGATATATGATTTTGGATAGAGAATTTTTGGGAGAATGGACTATTACTTTTGGTGTCTAATCTCTAATAACTTGAACAACCAGATCATCATATTTACCTCACCCCCTTTAATTGTATTGGCTTTCCTATCGACTCAAGAGTGTTTTCTCACAAAATATAAAATGTAGATTCTTGTATCTTGAAGCTTGGCCAATCCTGTTCCTTTCCTTTCCTCGGGGAGGTTCTCCACACAATCCTTTAGCCAATCCATCATTGAACTTTTTTATGAGATACACTTGGTGGAAACATTAGTCCAATGAAATATATGTTGTTATTAATTACAAAAACCACCTAGGGAGAAGTTGTGCTTTCAATCTCCCCTTTTTGGTAATTGATGACAACATATAGATTAAAGCTTTGACAAAAGATATAACCAATGAATAGCATTGTCACTTGGAGAGGTATGTGATAAGTAAGAGGTCCCCCTAAATTTGTGTACTATTTTAAATTTGCGTTTGAATGCAAATGCACAATCAATTAGGATCATGGGTCACTCTATCATGTCACATACAACTTGGCGATGCACATAAATGATATGAATGAATAATAATGCACATTACACCAAACATACGTGAATGGTCATAATACAAGCAACACATGGATATGGCATAGTAGCATCAATCATCAAAGTGTATGATCAAACACAACAAAGTTTAAGCCATAACAAACAATAAGAGTTTTTGAAACCAAAGAGAGCAACAAAAGGCAAAACACACACACACACACACACACACGCTCTCTCTCTCAAAGCCCTATGATCTATATAGACTTCTCCCCCTTTGGCAACAAGTTACCAAAATGTTCAAAGGATATAGAGCTAAGCATCACTCTAGGCTCTATATCCTCTGGTAGCCGTTGAAGAATTTGAGAGAAGGGTGTTCGCAAATGCTTTGGCAGATGTCCTCTGGGTGGTGATGTAGACACTAGAGGTGCTGAAGGAGCAGACGGAGCAGTAGCTGGAGGTAATAAAGATGGTCTTGTCTCGGGAATTGACATAGTAGACGATCTTTCCCGAGTCCTGAACTGGGTGTTTAGCCGGAGAGAAGGACTATCATGATTAGTGGAGTGGGGATTGGGCCCTGCATCAACCTCCTGCATCAGTTCAATGACAGTCTGTGTAAGCTCATCCACCTTGTTGTCCAGAGTGTGAAACTTTTTTTCCATGATCCTCACAATTCTCTTCTGGTTCTTAAGGATCTCTACAAAATCGTTCTCTATACCTTGGATAGATTTTATGAGAAGGGACATTTGGTCGCTCTTCGACCTCAGAATCTGATCACTAATGGCTCCAGCTGCTTCTGCCTCTGCCCGTGCAGTAGGTGATGTGAATGGGTAAGGTCCATCACCACAACATTATCCTCTAGGTCTGGCTAAAGTGGCATGTGCGGACGATCAAGTGCATACACATTCTTCTCCAACTTGGAGTTGACGAACATCTGAATGTATGGTGCATATCCACATGGTTGTTTTTGATCAGCAGTTGTCCTCTTGATTGTCTCTACAATCAAATCCATAACTCTAAATCTGGTGTGGGTGTCTGTGTGGTGCAGCATATTGATGGAGTACCCCCTTATAATCTTGTCATCTCCAGACTTGGGCATCAATGTATATCTCGTGATAGTGTTCGTGGTGGGTAGTCCTCCTTGCAAATAATAGACAGAGCCAAGCTCGTGTGAGTGCAAATATTCCTTAGGGATTTCGTTATACATGTTGGTCATGGAATTTTCACTCATCTTGGCCTCAGTATAGACATCCAAATCACCTGCTTCTACCTCTAGGGTACCCAAGATGGTAGCCCAATCCTCAACTGTGGACTGATATCTGACTCCCTCAGTCATCCAAATGATACAACCATCGGGGTAGAAGTGAGCTATGGGATAAAACTACATAATCATCTCATCGTTCCAAGCATCGAGCTCTCTCCCAACAAAGTTTGCAATGTCTATGCATTTGAAGTTGTCCTGCACATTGGAAAAATAATCCTCATTTTCCTTGATGTAGGCCTAGTCAACATATCTCATGTCACTAACTGCTGGGCTCTTGTCTAATAGGAGAATCTCATAGAAATCCTGCTGTTCTTTGGTGTGAAATCATGCATCGACAACGACCCTTCTTCGGGTGGCATAGGGATTATTAGCTCTCCATCACCTCAACCCTTGGTCTTTCCTCTTCTTCATGTCCTCAGCAACTGGGTGGGCATCATTTTGATCAGGCAAGTGAGGTCTTAGCTTCCGCAACACTGTTAACTCTTCTTCCTCAACTGTTGTGGATCTGGAACTCTTGTTCTTTCGAGAAGCAGGAATATCTCTTGTAGTCCTCCTTGGGATTGGTTGCAGCTGGCTTCTTTGGAATAGTTTTCTTGGTCTTGGATGGGGTCTGGCTTGGCATTGCATCAGCTAGCAACTTCTTCTTCTTGGAAGGAGGGTTTGCTGCAGGTTCCTCTTCCTCAGCTTCCTCAAATTCAGTTGGATCCTCATACATTGAGGTAGGCCTTCCAATAACATGCACTATCCTCTGCCTTGGTCTCTTCTTATCTCCTACCTACATGTGCAAGACCAAATTATTAGAAACCTAAATATTATAATGGTTCCTACAATTGTACAATAATGTGCTATTAGCCAAAGGATCATGAATGTGCAAACCTCGATGGTGAAATTCAGTGTCTCCCATTGTCCCCCTTGTAACCTATGTAAGATAGATATTGATAATGTTATAAGTGAGATTTGGCATGCTATCAGTAAAACATGTTAATGAAAAATAAACGCATTGCAGATCCAACATATTAATTCAAGACACATGGAACAATCAAGCATGCTAAGAACTATGAAATATTGCATGTTTCACATGTATTTAATTTATCCAATTTTGATTTACTTCTCACATGCATAACAATACAAAATTGTACCAACAACAACCAAACATCACATTGTAGATGATCACCAAAACAAATGAACCAAACATTTAACTAAGCATCACATTGCACACTAGAACATACTAGAAGGTAAGATTATATAATAGCATTACATTTCATATTTCACTAGAATTTCTTAAGTAAAGGCAGGAGCAACACATGCAAAAGGTAAACCAAACATGCTTAATGATGGGCTTGGACATAGGTCATAAGTAATTAAGCTAAAAGACAAGTTATTCCTCGTTGTCAGATATATCAACAACGATGGGCTTTGAAGAAAGCGATGCCTACACATTGTGGGTGCCCTCCTCGTTGTGGGGGCTTCACCTTGTCACATCGACCGTGATGCATCGCCACTTCGTCAAGCCGAGCTCCTCGCTCGGTCACCTCAGGCTTGGACGCTGGGACCTCGGTCAAGTGGAGGACTATGTACCATAAAGGATCTATCAAATTTTGCTGGGTGTCTTCGTCTCGTCACAAGCCCGGACTACGTCATCAGTGCTGAGCACATTAACCAACTACGTCGTTTTAATGCTCAAAGTATTTCAAATTTTCAATTTATGTTTCGTTCAACCAAGCATTATATTTGTTTTAAACAAAAAAGTTTTTTGTCAATAAAAACAGTTTGTTAAAAACAATGTTTGCTATAACAACTTCCTTTACCCCAAGTTAACTAGGCTCTTAAATTTATATGAGACGTTTTACAATCAATGATTTCTTCCAAGTCATTCCATAGTATTTTTTATACTACTCCTTTCCTAACATGAGTGTGTGGTCAATAGTCGGATAGATGGTTTCCCTCTAAAGCCCCTTGAGTTTAGTTCGCTAAACTGGCTTGAGAAGAAATCCGCCTTCGGGATAAGGATGTTGAAGCCGAAGGTTGACCTGGTTGAAGTATGGAGATCGGATGTATCATGTTAAAGTGCGATGGAAGTACAGATTAATTTTTGAAGACCAAATTTTGAATTGGCACCAAAAAATTTGATTTATTTCAGGCGTGAAGTTTTCACATAAGTTTTTTGGTTCTTCGAGCTTATAACACCTTTTTTATGTTTTCATTTCACGAGGCGGGACATCCTCTTGATCGAGATGTTCTCGATGATGGTTTTGCTCGGAAAATCTTTTTCCACTCGCAGTTTGCATCTTTCGTGCCAAGCCTCACCTCAGCGTTGTAAAAACATACATGACAGTTGAACCAGTTCCCTAGGAGATACGATCCTAGGGTCGGCCCTACTGCCCAACCCAAGTCTCGGGAGCTACTGCATTGACGATTCAATGCAGACAACTTTAAAAGTGCAAAACAGTTTTCGAGGAGATTATGGTCCTCGGGTTGGTTGGCCACACCCAACCAGAGTCTCGAGGACTATGCAAATCGTGTCCCTGTACCTAAGTATGTTGTCAAGCCAGGAGTTGATTCTTAGGCCGATTTGGCGAATCGACCTGAGTCTGAGGGGATACTAGGATCACCAGTTTTATTTATCCTTTAGGCGCATCTCGGATATTAGGCTAACACGCACCTTGAGGGCTACTGGTTATACATCTCAGCAGAGAATAAATTGCACCAATCAAAAAAATCAAAAAAATTAACCCACGGTCGAGGTGGTGTGCCACCTTAAAAGTAGTCCACCGTAAGCTTGGATGGAAGTGGATGACTCCATAGAGGGCATTTCTGGCATTAGGCTTGGCTGAACTCCTTCGACCTTTTAAAACCAAGGTGATCTATGACACCTCGGATGCAGGTCGACATTGGAGCTCGGCTACAAAACACACCTCGAATGCAGTCCGACGTTGGAGTTTAGCTGCAAGAGGACACCGCCGCATGGAAAAAACTTCAAACCCAAGGCGTGGCGTAAAATATAACATGACACTAATAAAGACAGAAAACTTAAAGGGGCTCCTCAGGTGCCTGGCGTGTGAACTCTTTGGATTCACCTCAGCGACTCTCAAGACCGAAGATGGGAAGATTTGTTGAACCAAATTTCAAGACCGATGGGCGAAGAGAAAGAACAGTTCAGAAGAATCGAGGAGCATCCCCAACTTGAAGACCGGTTCAGGGGGCTACTGACGGTGTCCTGGACCACTAGTAGATAACAGGCCATTAGTCCCGGTTGGGAAAGGCTGGTTCCCTAACTGGGACTAAAGTATAGAGACTAAAGGGTCCAAGCCTTTAGTCCCGGTTGGCTATGAACCGGGACTAAACCCTGGCCACATGGTCGGCAGCGCGCACCAGGGCATTGGGACCTTTGGTCTCGGTTTGTAAAACCAACCGGGACTAAAGGTTTAGGGGTTTAGGGGTTTAGGGGTTTAATGTTTATTGTTTATTTTTCCTTTTCATTTTGTGTTTTCCATTTAATTCTTTTTCATTTCAAACATATTTTACACTACTACATACTGTACACGTTATGCACGTATAATAGAATTTCTAATACGACCACATGCATACACACACACACACACACATATATATATATATATACAATTTGGTATATACATTTCTCGTACAATTTGTAGATCATTTGGGGTTCGGGTAATGGTATTCTCCGTCGGGAGATATGACCTCCTGAAGCAAAAATCCCGCAATTTCCTCTTGAATTGCTCATATGCGGTCCGTTGGTAGGAGATGATCCTGCATCCGCGTCATCTACATATAAACAAGGAGATCAATATGAATATGCATGTTAGTTGTGTGTATATGTATTAGATCATGATAAAAAAATATGAATGGTGTTTCGTACCCAAAGATCTCTTGCACTCTTGCGGCTTTCGGTCATAAAGCGAATGTTCTCGCAAACATAATATGCATATAGACTAGTCCCCTGTGCCAGCCTCATACACTTGACGAGAATAGAATTCAATCAGATAATAATGAAGCATGACAATGGTATTGAAACTAGAATTAAAGAGATGCATAGACATAGCTAGTACTACATAATTACCCTAGGCTTTCGCCATCAACTCTGGTTTCCATTCACCGGTGACCTCTTTGATGAAACGTTTCCAAACCCTTCCTGGCAAACAAAATGAATAAAGTATTTATTAATTACTTCATATCAGGAAATGAACTAATAAAGAAGCCGACATAGTGCGTCAATGATTGAAATTACCTTCCGAGCAATGAATGCAAGCTTATGTTATCTTCATGGTCTTTACATAGCTAGTCCAGTACTTCAACAGTTCCATCGTCAACTCTAATGATTAGAAGGATCAAGTGGTAGCTGCGCACACGATTTGTATAAGCGGGCATGCATAACTCATCAACTACACTTAACATCGAGTGTATATATAAGAAAAAATAGAATTTGTAGTACAAGACAGTAACACTCACTGGAAGTTCCATGGTAAAAGTATTTTTGGTTTGTACTTTAGGGCCTTCAAAAACCATAGAATCATTTTCTCCGTGTCTTTAGGGTTCCTTCTCAACACTTCTTCATTAACGGTATTTGGGTCAATGAACCCAATGCCATAGACTCCATCTCTTTTCAATTCAAAAATATCCATTCCGCATAATACCACACAAAATTATATGGTGAGTATAACAACAAGCAATGAACGAGATGAGCTAGAGACTAAAATTACAGAAAGAAATCACTTACAGACAATAGCAACCAACGATAGATTTGTCGAGTGCTTTTTGACTGAATAACTGGCACAAAATTTCATTTTCAATCCACAAAGCCTTTTCATGGATGTAATGTTCTTTCTTGACTTTCACCATGAGGCTTTGTCGCCCGTCCTTTACTTCTCTCATGTACCAGTCATGCAATTTGTACATTTGCGATGTTAGAAGCTTCTCGTCATTAGGACTGACCAGAGGTTTCCTAGGGACATATTGCCATGCTATCTCCTTCGGATCCAACGGTGGAAATTCTTCGATCTCTAGGAGTTGTTCAACGATGATATCGAGCAATCTAGAATTCTCTCTATCAGCGTCGGTTATTACAACGTTATTGACACTCACCTTGAGCAGGCTGATCGATTGGACTGCTCGTTGTCCGAGCCAGGGAACAGTTTTTCCACATTCACTGCTACCGCTCGACTTCTATCTTTTGTGGGATTCATAGGACTTGGTAATACAATGTTAATAGTCTGATACCGGCCTTTTCTCCGCCGGTTTAGCTACATCAATAAAGTGTTGTATGACCTTGTCGGGTACTTTCTCCTTTGGCGGCGGGGGCGGTTTGGTCCAAAAAATGCCTGCAATCTGCTAGCCACTTGTACATCGAGTTCCTCGTCAGTCATATCGTAAGCTAACTTCTTTTTGGCAGGAGGCTCGGGTTTCTTCTTTTGTGTTCTCTTTCGCTTTGGAGATGGTGGATATCGATATCGCGGAAGATTTGCGTTAGGCTCCGTCTCAAGGTGGGATGGACTATGCTGACGTGGTGGATCTTGATATTGCAGACTCGCCAGGCGCTCCGCATCGGGGTGGGATGGATTTGGCTGGCGCGGCGGAGATGGATATGGTGGGCTCACCCTACGTTCTGTCTCGGGGAGGGTTGGAGTCTGTTAACGCGGCGAACTTGGAGGAGGAGTCGGTGTCCTTGGCACCGAGTTTGCAAAAACAACGCATTCCTTTTTCCACACAATGATACCACGTATGGCTTCTCCTAGTGTCAGCTCCCGTTGACCTCCAGTGTGATCAAGCTCTATATGTATCATATCCCGACAGAACTTGATCCACCCCGAGATGAGCATAGCCAGGTGGAATCGGATTGCCGTGGAGGAGTGCTTCAGGTGCATTCGGTAAAGCAAAGCCATGCGCCACCTTCATGGATTTGTTCTTGAGTTTCATGTGTAGCTCACAAGGTGTCGACTCTAGGATATCATCCACGGGGTAGCGAGCTAGCAGTGCATCATCGGTCAGGACCCCCTTGGAACTCGCACTGATTTTCGGCATAGATGATGGAATGGTACCATCCAATGTTGGGTCTAGTTGCTTCTCCTACTGAGACGCGCCTTGCTGACTAAGTTTGTTGATTTCCTCCTGTTGTAGCATGTATTTGTGTTCCAAATCCTGGATCCGATCGACTTCATGCTTCTTCTTTCTGTCACGACTTCTGTAGCTGTTGTTTCAATCCGCAAACCCCAGAATCCGTGAAAGCTTGCCTTTGCCTCGTGTTCGTCCCGTGTGTTTAGGATTCTTGAGGCCGTGCGAATGTTCGTCATTCTCTCTCTCCGTCTAGAACACACCCGCTCGAGCTTCTGATATTACTTTAAGTAACTCGACTCTGGCTTCTTTAAGACTTGCCTATTCAAGAACCTCCCCTGTCTTTGGGTCCAACTTTCCCCCATGTGCATAAAACCAAGTCCTGCACCTCTCGGACCAAGTCTCTCCTACTCGAGTGACCCCTTCAACCTTCACGTTTCTCTCAGATTCATCCCACTTAGGCAACCCAAACTTGTAGCCACCCGGCCCCAGACGATGGTGCCATTTTTTTTATCAGCATTTTTCTTGTTTATTGTCAACCGTTCCTTAGATTCTTCCAATTCCTTGAACTTCACAAATTCTTCCCAGTCATCTCCTCACTTCACATATTCTCCTTTTAATTCTGGAGTCCTCTTTTCTCCTTCCAAGTAATTGGTCCATAATCTTTTCTTCCAAGGCTTGAATTGTGTGGCCATCTTCTTAAGAGCACAATTCTTGACTTTCTCCTATTGGAGATCTATGACACCCTCTGGTAGGGTGAAATGTTTCATGAGCTCCTCCCAAAGCAGATATTTTGCTCTTTGGCTGACAAAAGGAACTCCGCAATCTTTTGGCTGATTCCATTCTTGCGTGGTGATTAGGATTTGGTCCCTAACGATAACTCCACATTGACGTGTAAATTTGTTTGCAATCTCTTTAGGAGCAATTGGTTCGCCATCTCCTCTGATTTGATCGATGTTATACTTTATGCCTTGTTTCAACTTTGTTGTCGGGCCACGTTTAACCCTTGTAGAAGATTTGCTCGATCTAGAGGGCTAAAAGGAAGAAAGATTCGTTAATATATACAAATGAATCAATACATCTAATGATCACCAGAGGGAAAATTAATACCTCGTCGGACTCTGTTAAATGGACAAAAATTTCTTCTCCATCGTCATTGTTAGTTGGTTCGCCTTCGTCTCCTGATTGTTCTTCCCCAGTTCCCTCACCGGATGGGTTAAGGTATTGTGAGCCATCATCTACTGCATTCTCTTTGTTCGGAGTGTATCAGGTTGTACATGTCATTCTCTTGATCATGGTCTCTGTCTCTACCGTCCATAGCTTAACTAATCCAGAACAAATATAAAACAATTATAATGCATTCAATAAGCAGAAACGGAGATATGCAAATCAATACAGGGCAATGCAACCATACAACCATATTGTTGGAAATATGCCCTAGAGGCAATAACAAATTAGTTATTATCATATTTCCTTGTTGATGATAATCGTTTATTATCCAT
Organism: Hordeum marinum; assembly: GCA_022496015.1. Lineage (NCBI taxonomy): Eukaryota > Viridiplantae > Streptophyta > Magnoliopsida > Poales > Poaceae > Hordeum > Hordeum marinum. Next base: position 268,087,289 of record CM039672.1, on the reverse strand, counting down.
GCTAGAATTGTATTGATCGGAAACTCAAATACATGTGTGGATGGATAGACAACACCATGTCCCTAGTATGCCTCTAATAGACTAGCTCGTTGATCAAAGATGCTTAAGGTTTCCTAAACATGGACATGAGATGTCATTTGATAACGGGATCACATCATTAGGAGAATGATGTGATGAACAAGACCCAAACTATAAATGTAACATATGATCGTGTTAGTTTATTGCTACAGCTTTCTGCATGTCAAGTATTTGTTCTTATGACCATGAGATCATGCAACTCACTGACACCGAAGGAGTACCTTGTGTGTATCAAACGTCACAACATAAACTGAGTGACTATAAAGGTGCTCAACAGGTATCTCCGAGGGTGTCTGTTGGGTTGGCATGGATCAAGACTGTGATTTGTTACTCCATGTGACTGAGAGGTATCTCAGGGCCCACTCGGTAATACAACATCACTATAAGCCTTGCAAGCAATGTGACTAAAGATTTACCCATGGGATCTTGTATGACGGAATGAGTAAAGAGACTTGCCAGTAACAAGATTGAACTAGGTATAGAGATATCGACGATCGAATCTCGGTCAAGTAACATACCGAGGAACAAACGGAACATCATATAGGATTAACTTAATCCTTAACATAGAGGTTCGACCGATAAAGATCATCGTAGAATATGTAGGAACCAATATGGGCATCCAGTCCCGCTATTGGTTATTGACCGTAGAGGTGTCTCGGTCATGTCTACATAATTCTCGAACCCGCGGGGTCTACACGCTTAAGGTTCGGTGACGTTTCGGTAGTATTGAGTTATGTATGTTGGTGACCGCAAGTTGTTCGGAGTCCCAGATGAGATCCTGAACGTCATGGGAGCTCTAGAATGATCCGGAGGTAAAGATTGATATATAGGAAAGTGGTGTTTGAACTTCAAAAAAGTTTCGGGCATTTCTGGCAGTGTACCGGGTGTGACGAATGGGTTCGGGGGGGGCGCACCAAATGGGTCCCAAACACCCCAAGGGGCCACATGGTCCTTAGTGGTGGTGCACCAGCCCCTGGTGGTCTGGGCATCCAGCCCAAGAAGGCATATGCGCAAGGGGGAGGAGTAAGGGCCAAGTAGGGAGGAGTCCTGCTAGGAATCCACCTCCCTTGTGGGAGGTGGACTCCTCCCCTTGGCTTCGGCCGAAGCTCTCCTTGGAGGAGAGGCTAAGATGCCTCCTCTCCCCTCCCTCCTATATATACTAAGGGTTTTTGAGGGCATCCCACAACCCTAATTGCCACGTGTTGCCCTCTTCTTCCTCTAGATCTGTTTCTCCTCTAGATTAGTTATGCGGTGCTTAGGCGAAGCCCTGCAGGATTAGTTCACCACCACCGCCACCATGCCGGTGTGCTGCTGGAGAACTTGCAACAACAATTAGAGGATGTCTAACTTGTTTTTGCAGGGTATGTTGTGATGTGATATGGACAATTGCATGATGATATATGTGTGATGTATGAGATGATCATGTATTGTATAGAATATCACGACTTGCATGTCATTGAGTACGGAAACCGGCAGGAGCCATAGGATTGTATTTGATTGTTGTATAACCTGCATGTCAATCATTAAGCACTATGTAGTGTTTTACTTTGCAGCTAAGCGGTAGCAATAGTACTATGAGCATGGTGGGCGCAACAACCCCGATGGCGACACAGTGATGGAGATCATGGTATTATGGCGGTGACGATGGAGATCATGCCGGTGCTTTGGAGATGGAGATCAAAAGCACAAGTTCATGGCCATATCATGTCACTTATGATTTGCATGTGATCTTAATCCTTTTATGCACATTGTTTTTCTTAGGACGACGGTATCATTATAAGGCGACCCCTCACTTAAATTTCAAGGTGAATTGTGTTCTCCCCGAGTGTGCACTGTTGCGTAGTTCATCGTGTCAAGACACCATGTGAGGATTGGGTGTGATAGACTCTACGTTCACATACAACGGGTGCAAGCTAGTGTTGCACGTGTAGAACACTTGGGTTAAACTTGACGAGCCTAGCATGTACAAAAATGGCCTCGGAACAAAAGAGATCGAAAGGTCGAACATGAGTCATATAGTAGATATGATCAACGTGATGATGTTCGCCATTCAAACCACCTCAACTCACGTGATGATCGGACTTGAGTTGGTGAATTTGGATCAGGTATCACTCGAATGACCAGAGGGATGTCAATTTGAGTGGGAGTTCTTAGGTAATATGATTAATTGAACTCGTTATCATGAACATAGTCAAAGTGTCTTTGCAAATTATGTTATATATAGCTCGCGCTGTAGGTCCCCTGTTTTATTGATACGTTCCTAGAGAAAAGTTAGTTGAAAGATGATGGTAGCAATAATGCGGACTGGGTCCATGATCTGAGGATTGTCCTCATTGCTGCACACAAGGCTTATGTCCTTAATGCATCACTCGGTGCGCCACCCTATAGCATCGTATGTAGATGTTGTGTTGTGAACATTTGGCAAGCACGTTTCGATGACTACCTAATAGTTTAGTGCGTCATGCATTATGGCTTAGAATTGAGGCTCCTATATGTTTTGAACGTCATGGAACATATGAGATGTTCTAAGAGCTAAAATTGGGATCTCAGGCTCGTGCCCGTGTTGCGAGATATGAGATCTCCAACAAGATTCTTTTCCTGCAAGATGAAGGAGAATAGCTCAATTGTTGAGCATGTGCCTAGATTGTCTGGGTGCTACAATCGCTTGGATCGAGTGGGAGTTGATCTTCCAAGATAAGATAGTGATTGATATAGTTCTCCAAGCCACTTTCACTAAGGGACTAGAACTTTGTGATGAACTATAGTTATGTCAGGGATGGAAATGATGATCCCTGAGCTATTCGCGATATTTAACACCGCGAAGGTAGAAATCAAGAAGGAGCATAAAGTGTTGATGGTTAGTAAAACCACTAGTTTCGAGAAGGGCAAGGGCAAGGAGGGAAACTTCATGGATGGCAAGTCAGTTGCTGCTCCATTGAAGAAACCCAAAGTTGAACCCAAACCCAGGACTATGTGCTTCTATTATGAGGAGAGCGGTCGCTGAAGCGGAACAACCCTAGATACTTGGTAGATAAGAAGGCCGGCAACGTCGACAGAAGTATATTTGATATACATGTATTGATGTGTACGTTGCTAGTACTCCTAGTAGCACATGGGTATTGGATTTCGGTTCGGTAGCTAAATGATAGTAACTCGAAATAAAAGCTATGGAATAAACGGAGACTGGCTAAGGGTGAGGTGACGATGTGTGTTGGAAATGTTTCCAAGGTTGATGTGGTCAACATCACACGCTCTATCTACCTTCGAGATTAGTGACGAACCTAAATAAATGTTATTTGGTGTTTGCGTTGCGCATGAACGTGATTAGATCGTGTTTATTGCAACATCATTATTCATTTAAGTGAGATAATAATGGTTATTCTGTTTACATGAATAATACCTTCAATGGTCATGCACCCAATGAGAATGGTTTGTTGAATGTTGATCGTAGTAATACACATGTTCATAACATAGACGCCAAAAGATACAAAGTAAATAATGATAGTTCCACATACTTGTGACGCTGCTGCTAAATGTCATATTGGTGTAAAGCGCATGAAGAAACTCCATGTTGATGGATCTTTCGACTCTTTTGATTTTGAATCGGTTGAGACATGCGGACCATGCCTCATGGGCAAGATGACTAAAACCCCGTTTTCCAGCTTGATGGAGTGGGGAAGTGACTTATTGGAAATGATACATGTTGATGTATTTGTTCCAATGAGTGTTGTAGCATGCGGTGGATATTGTTATTTTCTTACCTTCACTGATGATTTGAGTAGATATAGTGTATATTTACTTAATGAAACACAAGTCTGAAATGTTTGAAAAGTTCAAAGCAAATTCAGAGTGAAGTTTAAGATCATCGTTACAAGAAGATATAAATGTCTACGATATGATCGTGGAGGTGAATATCTACGTTAGGAGTTTGGTATACAACTTAAGACAATGTGTAAGTTGTTTCACAACTCACGCCACCTAGAACGCCATATTGTGATGGTGTGTCCGAACGTCGTAATCATGCTTTATTGGATATGGCACGTACTCTGATGTCTCTTATTGTTTTTGCCACTATCGTTTTGAGGTTATGAATTAGAGACAACTACATTCACTTTAAATAGGGCACCATCTAAATCCGTTGAGATGACACCGTACGATTTGGCAGAAACCTAAGTTGTCATTTCTTAGAGTTTGGGAATACACAGCTTATGTCTGATAAGCTCGAACCCAAAGCGGAAAGGTGCATCTTCATAGAATACCCTAAGGAAACATTTGGGTATGCCTTCTATATCAGATCCGAGGGCAAAGTGTTTGTTGCTAAAAACAGGTCCTTTCTCGAGAAAAAGGTTTCTCTCAAAAGAATTGAGTGGGACGAAGATAGAACTTGATGACGTTGTTGAACCTTTGTTTCAACCAGAGAGTAGCGCAGCGTAGAAACATGTTTCTGTGGAACCTACGTTAGTTGAAGAGGAAGTTAATGATGATGATCATGAAGCTTCGGATCAAGTTACTATCAAACCTCGTTAGTCCACAAGGACGCATACTGCTCCTGAGTGGTACGGCAACACTGTCTTGAAGGTCATGTTGTTGGACAACGATGAACCTACAAACTATGGTGAAGCGATGATGGGCCTAGATTCCAACAAATGGTTAGAGGCCATGAAATCCGAGAAAGGATACATGTATGAAAACCAAGTATGGACTTTGGTAGACTTGCCCGTTGAACGACAGGTCATTGAGTACAAATGGACCTTTAAGATGAAGACAGACAGTGATGGTGAATGTCACCATTCATAAAGCTCAACTTGTCGCAAATAAGTTTTCGCCAAGTTCAAGGAATTGACTACGATGAGACTTTCTCACCGTTAGCGATGGTAAAGTCTGTGGGAATTATGTTAGCAGTTGCTGCTTTTTTCAATTATGAAATCTGGTAGATGGATGTCAAAACATCGTTTCCATAACGGTTTACTTGAGGAAAGGTTGTATGTGATACAACCAGAAGGTTTTGTCAGTCCTAAGGATGCTAAAAGGTGTGCAAGCTCCAGCAATCCTTCTATGGGCTGGAGCAAGCATCTCGAAGTTGGAATATACGCTTTGATGAGGTAATCAAAGTTTTTGGGTTTATAGAAAGTTTATGAGAAACTTGTATTTACAAGAAAGTGAGTGGGAGCACTATATAATTTCTGATATGTAGATGTGGTTGACATATTGTTGATCGGAAATAATGTAGAATTTCTGGAAAGCATAAACGGTTGTTTGAAAAGAGTTTTTCAAAGGAAGACCTAGATAAAGCTACCTAGTTGTTGGGCATTAAGATCTATAGAGATAGATCAAGATGCTTGATGATACTTTCAATAAGTACATACATAGACAAGATTTTAAAAGAGTTCAAAACGGATCAGTCAAAGAAAGAGTTCTTGCCTGATTTGTATGGTGTGGAGTTGAGTGAGACTCAAGGCTCGACCATGGTAGAAGAAAGAGAAAGGACGAAGGTCGTCCCTTATGCATTATTCATAGGCTCTGTATATTATGCCATGTTGTGTACCGCACCTGTGTGTGCCTTGCCATGAGTCTGTTAAGGGGTACAAGAGTGATCCAGGAGTGGATCACTAGACAACAGTCAAGATTATCCTTAGTAACTAGAGGACTAATGAAATATTTCTCAATTATGGAGGTGATAAAGAGTTCGTTGTAAAGGGTTACGTTGATGCAAGCTTTAACACCAATCCAGATGACTCTTAGTAGCAATTCGAATACGTATAGTGGAGCAGCCATTTGGAATTGTTCCAAGTATAGTGTGCTAGCAGTGTTTACAGTATGACATAGAGATTTGCAAAGTATACACGAATCTGAATGTCGTAGACCCATTGACTAAAAGACCTCTCTCACATGCAAAGCATGATCGAGCCCCAGAACTCATTGGGTGTTAGATTCATAACAATGCGAATCACATGGAGATGTGAACTAGATTATTGACTCTAGTGCAAGTGGGAGACTATTGGAAATATGCCCTAGACGCAATAATAAATTAGTTATTATCATATTTCCTTGTTGATGATAATCGTTTATTATCCATGCTAGAATTGTATTGATCGGAAACTCGGATACATGTGTGGACGGATAAACAACACCATGTCCCTAGTATGCCTCTAATAGACTAGCTCGTTGATCAAAGATGGTTAAGGTTTCCTAGACATGGACATGAGATGTCATTTGATAATGGGATCGCATCATTAGGAGAATGATGTGATGGACAAGACCCAAACTATAAACGTAACATATGATCGTGTTAGTTTATTGCTACAATTTTCTGCATGTCAAGTATTTGTTCTTAAGACCATGAGATCATGCAACTCACTGACACCGAAGGAGTACCTTTTGTGTATCAAACATCGCAACATAACTGGGTGACTATAAAGGTGCTCAACAGGTATCTTCGAGGGTGTCTGTTGGGTTGGCATGGATCAAGACTGGGATTTGTTACTCCATGTGACGGAGAGGTATCTCAGGGCCCACTCGGTAATACAACATCACTATAAGCCTTGCAAGCAATGTGACTAAAGAGTTAGCCATGGGATCTTGTACTACGGAACGAGTAAAGAGACTTGCTAGTAACGAGATTGAACTAGGCATAGAGATACCGACGATCGAATCTCGGGCAAGTAACATACCGAAGAACAAAGGGAACATCATACATGATTAACTGAATCCTTGACACAGAGGTTCGACCGATTAAGATCATCCTAGAATATGTAGGAACCAATATCGGCATCCAAGTCCCGCTATTGGTTATTGACCGTAGAGGTGTCTCGGTCATGTCTACATAGTTCTCGAGCACGCAGGGTCTGCACGCTTAAGGTTCGGTGACATTTCGGTAGTATTGAGTTATGTATGTTGGTGACCGAAGGTTGTTCAGAGTCCCAGATGAGATCCCAGACGTCACGAGGAGCTCCGGAATGGAATGGAGGTAAAGATGGATACATATAGGAAAGTGGTATTTGAACTCCGGAAAAGTTCCGGGCATTTCCAGCAGTGTACCAGGAGTGACGAATGTGTTCCGGGAGGCCACCAAGTGGGGCCCACACACCCCAAGGTGCCACATGGGTCTTAGTGGTGGCGCACCAGCCCCTGGTAGGCTGGGTAGCCATCCCAAGAAGGCCTATGCGCAAGGGGGAGGAGTAAGGGACAAGTAAGGAGGAGTCCTACTAGGAATCCACGTCCCTTGTGGGAGGTGGATGTTGGGAGATGTAGTAGTAAATCAAAAAAATTCCTACGTATCACCAAGATCTATCTATGGAGAAACCATAAACGAGTGGGGAGAGATTGCATCTTCATACCTTTTAAGATCGCTGAGCGGAAGCGTTACAAGAACGCGGCTGGTGGAGTCGTACTCGCAGCGATTCAGATCGCGGTGGATTCCAATCTAAGCGCCGAACAACGGCGCCTCCGCGTTCAACACACATGCATCCCGGTGACGTCTCCTATGCCTTGATCCAGCAAGGAGGAAGGAGAGGTTGGGGAAGGGCTCCAACAGCAGCACGACGACGTGGTGGTGGTGGAGTAGCAGGGTATTCCGGCAGGGCTTCGCCTAAGCGCTGCGGAGGAGGAAGAAGAAGGGTAGGGCTACGCTGAGAGAGATAGAAGTCGTCGTTCAAAATCAGCCCAAACCCATGCATATATATAGGAGGAGGGAGAGGGAGGTCTGCCTTGGCCTCTCCTCCAAGGAGGAGAGGTTCGGCCGAACTAGGGATAGAGTCCACCTCCCACAAGGGAGGTGGATCTCCTCTTTTAAAACCCTTTTGCCCATTATCTCTTGATCCCAGCCACATGGGCCTTTCTAGAATTTCTTGGACATCCCAATAAGGGCTGGCACACCTCCTCTAAGGGCCCACAAAGTCCTATGGTCGTCACACCCCTCCCGGGGGTCCTCCGGCACCCTCCCAGCACTCCCGGTACACTACCGATGAGCCCGAAAACTTTCCGGTGACCAAAACTGGACTTCCTATATATCAATCTTTACCTCCAGACCATTCCGGAGCTCCTCGTGACGTCCGGGATCTCATCCGGGACTCCAAACAACCTTCATTAATCACGTATACCATTTCCCTATAACCCTAGTGTCATCGAACCTTAAGTGTGTAGACCCTATGGGTTCGGGAGACACATAGACATGACCGAGACACTTCTCCGGTCAATAACCAACAGCGGGATCTGGATACCCATGTTGGCTCCCACATGCTCCACGATGATCTCATCAGATGAACCACGATGTCGGGGATTCAATCAATCTCGTATACAATTCCCTTTGTCTATCGGTATGATACTTGCCCGAGATTCGATCGTCGGTATCTCTATACCTTGCTCAATCTCATTACCGGCAAGTCTCTTTACTCGTTCCATAATACATCATCTCGTGGCTAACTCCTTAGTCACATTGAGATCATTATGATGATGCCTTACCGAGTGGGCCCATAGATACCTCTCCATCACACGGAGTGACAAATCCCAGTCTCGATTCGTGCCAACCCAACAAACACTTTCGGAGATACTCATAGTGCACCTTTATAGCCACCCAGTTACGTTGTGACGTTTGTCACACCCAAAGCATTCCAACGGTATCCGAGAGTTGCACAATCTCATGGTCTAAGGAAACGATACTTGACATTGAAAATCTTTAGCAAACAAACTACACGATCTTGTGCTATGCTTAGGATTGGGTCTTGTCCATCACATCATTCTCCTAATGATGTGATCCCGTTATCAACGACATCCAATGTCCATGGTCATGAAACCATGACCATCTATTGATCAACGAGCTAGCCAACTAGAGGCTCACTACGGACTTGTTGTGGTCTATGTATTCACACATGCATTACGGTTTCTGGTTAATACAATTGTAGCATGAACAATAGACGATTATCATGAACAAGGAAATACAATAATAACCATTTTATTATTGCCTCTAGGGCATATTTCCAACAGTGGACTCCTCCCCTTGGCTTTGGCCGAAACTCTCCTTGGAGGAGAGGATAAGGCCGCCTCCTCTCCCCTCCCTCCTATATATACTAAGGGTTTTGAGGGCAGCCCCCAACCCTAATTGCCACGTGCTGCCCTCTTCTTCCTATAGATTTGTTTCTCCTCTATATTAGTTATGTGGTGCTTAGGCGAAGCCCTGCAGGATTAGTTCACCACCACCGCCACCACACCATTGTGCTGCCGAAGAACTCATCTACCTGTCCGCTCACTCTTGTTGGATCAAGAAGGCAAAGATCGTCATCGAGCTGTACGTGTGCTGAACGCGAAGGTGCCATTTGTTCGGCGCTAGATCAGAAGGACCATGATCAAGATTGTGAGATGATTCGTGATTGGATCGTGGGACGGATCGTGATGGGATCGCGGGACGGATTGTGATGGGATCACGGGACGGAACATGACTGAATCGTGAGATGGGTCATGATGGGATCGCGGGACACTCGGCGATTTGGACCGCGAAGACGTTCGACTACATCAACTGTGTTTCTTAACACTTCCCGCTTAGCGATCTACAAGGGTATGTAGATCCACTCTCCCTCTCGTAGATGCTCATCACCATGGATAGATCTTATGTGTGCGTAGGAAATTTTTTGTTTCCCATGCTACGTTCCCCAACACATATAATATCACTAATACATCATCGAATAGTATCACTAATACATCATCGAATACAATATCACTAATACAGATCTAGTTGACGTCTCACAGCGTAGGTGATGGACACCCAAAGATAAGGAACTATGAGAGGATCATAGGCCGGGTGTGATCCCTGAACAACCTGTCAGATATTGAAGAACCTGGCGTCCAACACAGCCATGTAGCGTCGGATGAGCTCGTCCTTCTCCCTGACACGACAACGTACCACCTCCGCGGGGCAGGCTCCCTCTACACCGATAGTGGTCCACGTGAACACCACCAAATAACCTCTGGGTCGACGATGGGACCCTGATTCCTCACCCAGCTCCGTGCCCCGAAAGGCAGCACCTCCCAGTGCTATCCTGGCAGAGCCCAGTCCCGGACATGCTGGCGCCTCTCAAGCAGGTGCTCGACGGCGCCGAGTTGACGACGAGGATGCGGGCCAGGCATCATTGATGTCGAGAAAAATTCTACAACTATTTAAATTTCTACTATTTAATAACTTTAATAAAGATGGTTGCATTTAACAACTATGCCAATAATAACGAGACCACGAATCCCGAGTCGACGACCTTGAGTCCCCGACGATCCCTAGACCCGTGGTTCGATGATCGGGACTCAAGACTAAAAAACAACTAAACTAAAAAACTAAAACAACTAAACTAAACTAAACTAAAATAACTAAACTAAAAAAACTAAAACAACTAAATTTAACTAAACTAAAACAACTAAACTAAAAAAACTAAAACAACTAAACTAAACTAAACTAAAACAACTGAAACAACTAAATTAAAAAAACTAAACCAACTAGGTAGCCGACGCATGTGGCCGTGGTGGCCGCAATGGAGGGGGATCGTAGCAGGCGGCAGGAGCTCACTGGCATGAAGGGGCTCGGGGGAGGAGACGCAGGCGGTGACAACGGGGCTCGGGGAGAAGGTGCGGACAGTGACGACATCGACGAGGACAAGGAGGAACGAGCGACGGTGATGACGGGCTTGGGGCGGTGGAAAGTATGGGCTCGGGTGGCTTCGATGACGGTGGTAGCGAGGACAACGGCCTAAGGATAACGGTGCAGGCAGTGACGATGACGGCGGCGAAGACGGGCTGAGGGGCGGTGACAAGGTCGGGCTTAGGGGCGGCGGCGAAGACGGGCTCAGGGGCGGCGTCGATGACGAGGACGGGCTCGAGGGGCATCGGTGAGCTCCGGCATCCTGGCAGCATCGGGGCAGGGCATCGGCGTTAGGGAGAATGGGAGAGGTTGGGGAGATTTCGACAAGTCCCGTGTTAAATACCCCAGGACCTTTAGTCCCAGTTGGTGTCCCCAACAGGGGCTAAAGACCCTTTAGTCCTGGGGGCTAAAGGTCCTCCCTTTAGTCTCGGTTGGTGATACCAACTGGGCCTAAAGAGCCTTTACGGCGGCCCAAATTCGTGCGGGAAGGCAGCACGGTTGTGGTGGGAGTTTAGTCCCACCTCGTTAGTTGAGGAGCACGACGACCATCTTATAAGCCCCGCTGTGCGAGAGGCAGCACGAGCCTCTCTAGATGCTCTTATAGAGAAAATTCTACCTAAATTCAAAGTGGTAGTACTTTAGTTAATTCAAAGTAGTAGCACTTTGAATTTAGGTTGAATATTCTCTATAAGCCCATCTATTTTCATTTTTGGTATTTTTTATGTTATTTTTTGCATATTAAAAGTTCTTAACAGAAAATACTTTATGAATATTATTTTTGCTATTAAAGTTTTTAGCAAAAATAACTTTGGTAATTTAGTTGCACAAATTTTATATAATATTAAGTTAAATAACTTTGATCGGACAAAACACATCTATTACAACAGGATTTCAATTTTTTAAACATATTTTAACTCAAGATTTTTTCTGCATTCAATATGCACCATTCAAAGCCACATCATCACTTTCCAACCCTTTTCTGCGTTCATTTAGTATTTTTCATGCATTTCATGATTTATTTTGAGCTAAAATAAGCTTGAATTGAAAAGCACTGCAAATGAACTCTGAAATGGTTGAAAGTTGGCATGGTATCATAATTTCACCCACATAGCATCTGCCAACAAGTTGAGAGGGTTACATGAAAAACTGGATGCACTTTGTGTACAAACTGGCCCATCTCCTTCGAAGTATGAGGGTTTCAGATGAAAACTCATCTGTTACAAAGGCATTCCTTTTTTAACTTATTTCAAGTCCAGACTTTTTGTGAATTCAATATGAACCATTCTAAGCCACATCCTCAAATTTCAACTCTTTCTAACTTCATTTGCTATTTTTCATCCATTTAATGAATTGTTTTGAGCTAAATGACCCTGAAACTAAAAAGCACCACAAATGAACTCTCGAAAGGTTGAAACTAGGCATGGTATCATCATTTCACCCACATAGGTGTTTGGAGACGTAGTAGTAAATCAAAAAAAATCCTACATGTCACCAAGATCTATCTATGGAGAAACCAGAAACGAGTGGGAGATTGCATCTTCATACCTTTGAAGATCGCAAAGCGGAAGCGTTACTAGAATGCGGTTGATGGAGTCGTACTCATCGTGATTCAGATCGCAGTGGAATCTGATCTAAGCGCCGAACAATGGCGCCTCCGTGTTCAACATACGTGCAGCCCGACAACGTCTCCTATGCCTTGATCCAGCAAGGAGGAAGGAGAGGTTGAGGGAGACCTCTGGCAGCACGACGGTGTGGTGACGGTGGAGCTGCGTGGTACTCCGGCAGGGCTTCGCTAAGCACTACGGAGGACGAGGAGGAGGAGTAGGACTGCGCCTAGAGAGAGAGATGCGTGTCTCCGGCAGCCCCAAGGGCTCCTCTATTTATAGGAGGAGAGGCAGGAGGGTGCACACCCCTAGGGTTCCCACCCTAGGGTGGTGCGGCAGCCCTAGATGGCCTGGGCGGCGGCGGCCACAGAGGGAGAGAGGAGGGCGGTGCCCTAGGTGGGCCTTAGGCCCATCTGTGCCTAGGGTTCCCCCCTTCCCACCTTTGTTGCGCCTTGGGCTAGGGTGGAGGGTGCACCAACCCACTTTGGGGCTGGTCCCTTCCCACTCTATGCCCACGCAGCCCTCTGGTACCGGTGGACCCCGGAACCCTTCCGATGGTCCCAGTACGTTACCGGTGATGCCCGAAACACTTCCGTGAGCAAAACCTCACTTCCTATATATGAATATTTACCTCCGAACCCTTCCAGAACTCCTTGTGATGTCTGGGATCTCATCCGGGACTCCGAACTACCTTCGGTAACCACGTACACTATTTCCCTATAACCCTAGCATCATCGAACCTTAAGTATGTAGACCCTACGGGTTTGGGAGGCATGTAGACATAATTGAGACACCTCTCTAGTAAATAACCAACAACGGGATCTGGATACGCATGTGGCTCCCACATGCTCCACGATGATCTCATCGGAGGAACCACGATGTCAGGGATTCAATCAATCCCGTATACAATTCCCTTTGTCTACTGGTATGACACTTGCTCGAGATTCGATCGTCGATATCCCTATACCTTGTTCAATCTCGTTAACGGCAAGTCTCTTTACTCGTACCATAACACATCATCCCATGGCTAACCCCTTAGTCACATTGAGCTCATTATGATGATGTCTTACCGAGTGGGCCTAGAGATACCTCTCCGTCACACGGAGTGACAAATCCCAGTCTCGATTCGTGCCAACCCAACAAATACTTTCGGAGATACCTGTAGTGTACCTTTATAGCCACCCAGTTACGTTGTGACATTTGGCACACCCAAAGTATTCCTACAGTATCCGGGAGTTGCACCATCTCATGGTCTAAGGAAACGATACTTTACATTATAAAAGCTTTAGTAGACGAACTACACGATCTTGTGCTATGCGTAGGATTGGGTCTTGTCCATCACATCATTCTCCTAATGATGTGATCCCATTATCAATGGCATCCAATGTCCATGGTCATGAACCGTGACCATCCATTGATCAACGAGCTAGCCAACTAGAGGCTCACTAGGGACATGTTGTGGTCTATGCATTCACACATGTATTACGGTTTTCGATTAATACAATTATAGCATGAACAATAGACAATTATCATGAACAAGGAAATACAATAATAACCATTTTATTATTTCCCCTAGGGCATATTTCCAACAATAGCATGTGCTAAAAAATTGAGAGGGTTACAGGAAAAACTGGATGCACTTCGTGTACAAACTGGACAATCTCTTTCGAAGTATCCCGCTTTCGGACGAAAACTCGTCTATTACAAAGGGATTTCATTGTTTTAAACATATTTAACTCAAGACTTTTTCTGTATTTAATAAGCACCATGCAAAGCCACATCATCCCTTTTCAACCCTTTCATGACTTCATTTGCTATTTTTCATGCATTTCATGATTTATTTTGAGCTAAATTACACTGAAATTAAAAAGCACCAGAAATGAGATCTGAAAAGGTTGAAACTTGGAATGGTATCATAATTTCACCCCATAGCATGTGCTAAAAAGTTGAGAGGATTAAAACAAAAACTGGATGCACTTCGTGTACAAAACTGAACCACCTCGCCTACTCATTAGAGAACAAAAGTGATGACGGGGCAGCAAATCACATCCCATAGTGGGATCTGGGGTAGAAAACTTTTTCTTCGTGTGTGACCCTTGATTATTGCATCGTAACCATGGACAATCTTCATCATTTAATAGGATGCTTGGGTCAGTCTTCACTGTGAAGGGAGGAATTTCATCAAACTTTTCATAATCTTTTGACATGTATGTCTTGTCATCCACTCCCATGATGTTTCTTTTCCCAGAAAGAACTATGTGGTACTTTGGCTCATCGTATGATGTATCCACTTTCCTATATTTCCTTTTTCTCGGTTTGGCAGACATATCATTCACATAGAAAACTTGTGCCACATAATTGGCCAGAACGAATGGTTCATCCGTGTGCCGAAGATTGTTGAGATCCATTCTTGTCATTCCGTACTATGGGTCTACCATTACCCGTCCTCTGGTCAAATTGGCCCATTTGCACCGGAACAAAGGGACCTTCAAATCATCTCCATAGTCAAGTTCCCATATCTCCTCTATGTAACCATAATATGTCTCCTTTTCCTTGGTGTTTGCCGCATCGTCAAAGCGGGCACCACTCTTTTGGTTGGTGCTCATTTTATCTTGGGCGGTCGTGTAAAATGTATTCCCATTTATATCGCACCCTTGGAAAGTTAATATAGTCGAATATGGTCTCTTGGCCAACAAGTACAAGTCATCTTCTACATTGTCGTCATTCATGATATGTGTTCACAACCAACCGCCGAAAGCCTCAATGTGTGTACGTTGAATCCAGGGGTCAGACTTCTCCGGGTTCTTCGAGCATACAATATCCATGTGTTTCTCGATATACGGGGTGACCAAGGTACAATTCTGTACAACTGTGTAGTGTGCTTGCGCCCAAGAATGCCCATCCGTACATATTATTGATTTTAGTCCAAGCATGTCTTTTCCACACAGTCTCCCCTCATGCCGCGATTGAGGAACACCAATTAGCTTAATGTCAGGAATAAAGTCAACACAAAACTCAATAACCTCCTGTGTTACATGGCCCTTGGAGATGCTTCCTTTTGGCCTAGCACGGTTACTAACATATTTCTTTAAGACTCCCATGAACCTCTCAAAGGGGAACATATTGTTTAGAAATACACAACCCAGAATGGCAATCTCTTCGACTAGGTGAACTAGGACGTGCGTCATAATATTGAAGAAGGATGGTGGGAACACCAACTCAAAACTAACAAGACATTGACCAAATCATTATGTAAGCTTGGCAGGATTTTTGGATTGATAACCTTCTGAGAAATTGCATTGAGGAATGAACATAGATTCACAATGGCTAATTGAACATTGTTTGGTAGAAGCCCCCTCAACGCAACCGGAAGCAATTGCGTCATGATCACGTGGAAGTCATGAGACTTTAGGTTCTTGAATTTTTTATTTGCCATATTTATTATTCCTTTTATATTCGACGAGAAGCCAGAAGGGACCTTCATACTGAGCAGGCATTCAAAGAAGATTTCCTTCTTTGCTTTGGTAAGAGCATAGCTGGCAGGACCTTGATACTGCTTTGGATGCATGTCGTCATTTTCGTGCACACATTGTTGATCCTCCCGTGCCTCCGCTGTATATTTTATCTTCCCATACACGCCCAGGAAGCCTTGCAGGTTCACAAAAGATTCTTCATCACATGCATCATGTTGATTGCAGAGCGGACCTCTACGAATTTCCAATGTTGTATCTCCCAAAGTATAGATTTGTTCTTCCACATGGGTGTGCGTCCCTCAGCGTCAGTCGGAACAGATTGTCCGCTAGGTCCCTTTCCAAATATTACGTGTAAATCCTTGACCGTATTAAGTATGTACTCACCATTACGGAGGATGGGCTTCTTCCGGTGATCTGCCTCACCTTTGAAATGCTTGACTTTCTTTCTTAAGGCATGCTTGGCCGGAAGAAATTGACGATGTCCCAGCTACACATTCTTCTTGCATTTGTCCAAATATATACTTTGGGTATCATCTAAACAGTGCGTGCATCATTGGTATCCCTTGTTTGCCTGTCTTGAAAGGTTACTAAGAGCAGGCCAAACATTGATGGTTAGAAATAGCAGCGCTCGCAGGTCAAATTCCCGCTGTTTGTGCTCATCCCACACACGTACACCTTTTTTATTCCACAACTATAAAAGTTCATCAACTAATGGCCTTTGGTACATATCAATTTCGTTGCCAGTTTCTTAGGGCCTTAGATGAGCACTGGCATCATAATGAACTTCCGCTTCATGCAAAACCAAGGAGGAAGGTTATAGATACATAGAGTCACAGGCCATGTGCTATGCTTGCTGCTCTGTTCCCCAAATGGATTAATGCCATCTGCACTTAAACCAAACCATAACTTCCTTGGGTCATCTAGAATGTCCGGCCACTCTCTTGATTTTTCTTCACTACGACCCATCAGCGGATACTCTCAACTTCCTGTCTTTCTTATGTTATTCTTTGTGCCATCGCAACAACTTGGCATCCTCTTTGTTTTGGAACAAATGTTTCAACTGTGGTATTATAGGAGCATACTGTTGGGAGACGTAGTAGTAAATCAAAAAAATTCCTACGTGTCACCAAGATCTATCTATAGAAACAAGCAACAAGAGGGGAGAGATTGCATCTTCATACCTTTGAAGATCACTAAGCGGAAGCGTTACAAGAACATGGTTGGTGGAGTCGTACTCGCAGCGATTCAGATCGCGGTGGATTCCGATCTCAGCGCCGAACAACAGCGCCTCCGCGTTCAACACACGTGCAGCCTGATAACGTCTCCTATGCCTTGATCCAGCAAGGAGGAAGCAGAGGTTGAGGGAGAGCTCCGGCAGCACGACGGCGTGGTGACGGTGGAGCTACATGAACTCCGGTAGGGCTTCGCCAAGCGCTACGGAGAACGAGGAAGAGGAAGGGTAGGGCTGTGCCGCGAGAGAGAGAAGTCGTGTCTCAAATCAGCCCAAACCCATGCATATATATAGGAGGAGGGAGAGGGAGGGCTGCCTTGGCCTCTCCTCGAAGGAGGAGAGGTTCGGCCGAACCAGGGATAAAGTCCACCTCCCACAAGGGAGGTGGATCTCCTCTTTTAAAACCCTTTTGCCCATTATCTCTTGATCCCAGCCGCATGGGCCTTTCTAGAAGGTCTTGGACATCCCAATAAGGGCTGGTACACCTCCTCTAAGGTCCCACAAAGTCCTATGGTCGTCACACCCCTCCCGGGGGTCCTCCGGCACCCTCCCGGCACTCCTGGTACACTACCGATGAGCCCGAAAACATTCCGGTGACCAAAACTGGACTTCCTATATATCAATCTTTACCTCCGGACCATTCCGGAGCTCCTCGTGACCTCTAGGATCTCATCCGAGACTCTGAACAACCTTCGGTAATCACGTATACCATTTCCCTATAACCCTAGCGTCATCGAACCTTAAGTGTGTAGACCCTACGGGTTCGGGAGACACATAGACATGACCGAGACACTTCTCCGGTCAATAACCAATAGCGGGATCTGGATACTCATGTTGGCTCCCACATGCTCCACGATGATCTCATCGGATGAACCACGATGTCAGGGATTCAATCAATCCCGTATACAATTCCCTTTGTCTATCGGTATGATACTTGCCCGAGATTCGATCGTCGGTATCTCTATACCTTGTTCAATCTCGTTACTAGCAAGTCTATTTACTCGTTCCGTAACACATCATCCCGTGGCTAAATCCATAGTCACATTGAGCTCACTATGATGATGTCTTACCGGGTGGGCCCAGATATACCTCTCGGTCACATGGAGTGACAAATCCCAGTCTCGATTCGTGCCAACCCAACAGACACTTTCGGAGATACCCGTAGTGTACCTTTATAGCCACCCAGTTACGTTGTGACGTTTGGCACACCCAAAGCATTCCTACGGTATCTGGGAGTTGCACAATCTCATGGTCTAAGGAAACGATACTTGATGTTGAAAAGCTTTAGCAAACGAACTACACGATCTTGTGTTATGCTTAGGATTGGGTCTTGTCCATCACATCATTCTCCTAATGATGTGATCTCGTTATTAATGACATCCAATGTCCATGGTCATGAAACCATGACCATCTATTGATCAACGAGCTAGCCAACTAGAGGCTCACTAGGGACACGTTGTGGTCTATGTATTCACACATGCATTACGGTTTCTGGTTAACACAACTATAGCATGAACAATATACAATTATCATGAACAAGAAAATACAATAATGACCATTTTATTATTTCCTCTAGGGCATATTTCCAACAGTCTCCCACGTGCACTAGAGTCAATAATCTAGTTACATTGTGATGAATCGTACACCATAGCAATCTTGTGTTGATCATGATTTGCTCGTGAGAGAGGTTTAGTCAACGGATCAGCGACATTCAGATTTGTATGTACTTTACAAATATCTATATCTCCCTCCTGAATGTAATCATGAATGGAGTTGAAGCGGCGCTTGATGTGTCTTGTCTTCTTGTGAAACCTGGGCTCCTTCGCAAGGGCAATAGCTCCAGTGTTTTCACGGAATAGAGTCATCAGGCCCGATGCATTGGGAATCACTCCTAGGTTGGTGATGAACTCCTTCATCCAGACTCCTTCCTTTGCTGCTTCCGAAGCAGCTATGTACTCCGCTTCACATGTAGATGCCTCCATGACAATTTGCTTGCTACTGCACCAGCTGACTGCCCCTCCGTTCAAAATATACACGTATCCGGTTTGCGACTTGGAGTCGTCCGGATCTGTGTCGAAGCTAGCATCAACGTAACCCTTTACGACGAGCTCTTCGGCACCTCCATATACGAGAAACATGTCCTTTGTCCTTTGCAGGTACTTCAGGATATTCTTGACCGCTGTCCAGTGTTCTGCTCCGGGATCACTTTGGTACCTCCCTACCAAACTTATGGCAAGGTTCACATCAGGTCTGGTACACAGCATGGCATACATAAAAGAGCCTATGGCTGAAGCATAGGGGATGACACTCATCTCTTCTCTATCCTTTGCCGTGGTCAGGCATTGAGTCGTACTCAATCTCACACCCTGTAACACAGGCAAGAACCCCTTCTTGGACTGATCCATATTGAACTTCTTCAATATCTTTTCAAGGTATGTGCTTTGTGAAAGACCTATAAGGCGTCTCGATCTATCTCTATAGATCTTAATACCTAATATGTAAGAAGCTTCTCCAAGGTCCTTCATCGAAAAACACTTATTCAAGTAGGCTTTATACTTTCCAAGAGTTCTATATCATTTCCCATTATCAGTATGTCATCCACATATCAAATGAGAAATGCTACAAAGCTCCCACTCACTTTCTTGTAAATACAGGGTTCTCCATAAACCTGTACAAATCCAAACGCTTTAATCACTTCATTAAAGTGAATGTTCCAACTCCGAGATGCTTGCACCAGCCCATAGATGGAGCGCTGGAGCTTGCATACCTTGTTAGGATCTTTAGGATCAACAAAACCTTCTGGCTGCATCATATACAGTTCTTCCTTGAGGAAGCCATTAAGGAATGCCGTTTTGACGTCCATTTGCCAGATCTCATAATCATAAAATGCGGCAATTGCTAACATGATTTGGACAGACTTCAACATCGCTATGGGTGAGAAAGTCTCATCGTAGTCAACTCCTTGAACTTGTCGATAACCCTTAGTGACAAGCCTAGCCTTATAGACAGTCACATTATCATCCGCGTCAGTCTTCTTCTTAAAGATCCATTTATTTTCAATGGCTCGCTTATCATCAGGCAAGACCACCAAAGTCCACACTTCGTTCTCATACATGGATCCTAGCTCGGATTTCATGGCTTCAAGCCATTTGTTGGAATTCGGGCCCGCCATCGCTTCTTCATAGTTCGAAGGTTCACTGTTGTCTAACAACATGATCTCCAGGACAGGGTTGCCATACCACTCTGGTGCGGTACGTGTCCTAGTGGACCTTCGAAGTTCAATAGTAACTTGATCTGAAGTTTCATGATCATCATCATTAACTTCCTCTCCAGCTGGTGTAGGTTCCATAGAAACAACTTCCTGTGCTGCGCTACCCTCCGGTTCGAGTGGAGGTACAATTACCTCATCAAGTTCTATTTTCCTCCCACTTACTTCTTTTGAGAGAAACTCTTTCTCGAGAAAGGATCCATTCTTGGCAACAAGGACTTTGCCTTTGGATCTGAGGTAGAAGGTATACCCAATAGTGTCTTTGGAATATCCTATGAAGACGCACTTTTCCGCTTTGGGTTCGAGCTTCTCAGGTTGAAGTTTCTTCACATAAGCATCGCATCCCCAAACTTTTAGAAACGATAGCTTAGGTTTCTTTCCAAACCATAATTCATACAGTGTCGTCTCAACGGATTTTGACGGTGCCCTATTTAAAGTGAATGCGACAGTCTCTAATGCATATCCCCAAAATGATAGCGGTAAGTCGGTAAAAGACATCATAGATCGTACCATATCTAATAGAGTGCGATTACGACGTTCAAACACACCATTTCGCTGAGGTGTGCCACGCGGCGTGAGTTATGAAACAATTCCACATTTCCGTAGGTGCGTGCCAAACTCGTGACTTAAATATTCTCCACCATGATCAGATTGTAGGCACTTTATTTTCCTGTCACGTTGATTCTCTACCTCACTCTAAAATTCCTCGAACCTTTCAAAAGTTTCAGACTTATGTTTCATTAAGTAGACATAGCCATATCTACTCAAGTCATCAGTGAGGGTGAGAACATAACGGTAGCCACCACGAGCCTCGACACTCATTGGACCGCATACATCGGTATGTATTATTTCCAACAAGTCAGTTGCTCGCTCCATTGTTCCGGAGAACGTCGTCTTGGTCATCTTGCCTATGAGTCATGGTTCGCACGTGTCAAATGATTCGAAATCAAGAGAATCCAAAAGTCCATCAGTATGGAGCTTCTTCATGCGTTTGACACCAATATTACCAAGGCGGCAGTGCCACATGTAAGTGGGACTATCGTTATCAACCTTACACTTTTTGGCACTCACACTATGGACATGTGTAACATCACGTTCGAGATTCATCAAAAATCAACCATTGACCAGCGAGGCATGACCATAAAACATTTCTCTTGTATAAGTAGAACAACCATTATTCTCAGATTTAAATGAGTAGCCATCTCGCATCAAGCGAGATCTAGATACAATGTTCATGCTCAAAGCTGGTACTAAATAACAATTATTAAGGTTTAACACTAATCCCGAAGGTAGATGTAGAGGTAGCGTGCCAACGGCGATCACATCGACCTTGGGACCATTCCCGACGCGGATCGTCACCTCGTCCTTTGCCAGCCTCCGCTTATTCCGTAGCTTCTGCTTGGGGTTACAAATGTGAGCAACTGCTAGGTGGAAGCGACTGGAGGATTCTGTCAATGACCGAGCCATCCGGGAAATTAACTCCCAGCTGAGTCAAGCGATTGTGTAGCCCAGACATCTCGAGGATGTGCTCACTGACAGAACTGTTCTCCTCCATCTTACAGCTGAAGAACTTGTCGGAGACGTCATATCTCTCTACCCGGGCATGAGCTTGGAAAACCAGTTTCAGCTCTTGGAACATCTCATATGCTCCGTGTTGCTCAAAACGCTTATGGAGCCCCGGTTCTAAACTGTAAAGCATGTCGCACTGAACAAGGGAGTAATCATCGCAGCAAGAATGCCATGTTGGAAATATGCCCTAGAGGCAATAATAAAATGGTTATTATTGTATTTCCTAGTTCATGATAATTGTCTGTTGTTCATGCTATAATTCTGTTAACCGGAAACCGTAATACATGTGTGAATACATAGACCACAACGTGTCCCTGGTGAGCCTCTAGTTGGCTAGCTCGTTGATCAATAGATGGTCACGGTTTCATGACCATGGACATTGGATGTCGTTGATAACGGGATCACATCATTAGGAGAATGATGTGATGGACAAGACCCAATCCTAAGCATAGCACAAGATCGTGTAGTTCGTTTGCTAAAGATTTTCAATGTCAAGTGTCGTTTCCTTAGACCATGAGATTGTGTAACTCCCGGATACCGTAGGAATGCTTTGGGTGTGCCAAATGTCACAATGTAACTGGGTGGCTATAAAGGTACGCTACGGGTATCTTCGAAAGTGTCTGTTGGGTTGACACGAATCGAGACTGGGATTTGTCACTCCGTGTTACGGAGAGGTATCTCTGAGCCCACTCGGTAAGACATCATCATTATGAGCTCAATGTGACTAAGGAGTTAGTCACGGGAGGATGTATTACGGAACGAGTAAAGAGACTTGCCGGTAACGAGATTGAACAAGGTATGGGGATACCGACGATCGAATCTCGGGCAAGTACCATACCGATAGACAAAGGGAATTGTATACGGGATTTATTGAATCCTTGACATCGTGGTTCATCTGATGAGATCATCGTGGAATACGTGGGAGCCAACATGGGTATCCAGATCCCGCTGTTGGTTATTGACCGGAGAGGTGTCTCGGTCATGTCTACGTGTCTCCCGAACCCGTAGGGTCTACACACTTAAGGTTCGATGACGCTAGGGTTATAGGGAAATAGTGTACATGGTTACCGAAGGTTGTTCGGAGTCCCGGATGAGATCCCGGACATCACGAGGAGTCCCAGAATGGTCCGGAGACAAAGATTGATATATAGGAAGTGAGGTTTTGGTTACCGGAAGTGTTCCGGGTGTCTCCGGTAGTGTACCGGGACCACCGAAAGGGTTCCGGGGGTCCACCAAGTGGGCCCACCTGCCCCGGAAGGTTCCATGGGCCAAAAGTGGGAGGGAGCCATCCCCTAGGTGGGCTGGTGCTCCTCCCACCCCAGCCCAAGGCGCAGCAAGGGTGGAGGGGGCAAACCCTAGGCTTAGATGGGCCTTAAGGCCCACCCTAGGGCGCCTCCACCTCTCCCTGCCCTGGCCGCGAGCCAGATGGGCTTCTGGAGGCTTCCGCCACCCCTAGGGTGGAACCCTAGGGCGCAGCACCTCTCCTGCCCTCCTCCTATATATAGTGGAGGTATTTGGGGCTGCACAACACACGAGTTCATCTCCTCCCTGGTGCAGCCCTACTCCTCCCTCTCCTCGTTCTCCGTAGTGCTTAGCGAAGCTCTGTCGGAGTACCACGCAGCTCCACCGCCACCACGCCATCGTGTTGCCGGAGCTCTCCCTCAATCTGTCCTCCCTCCTTGCTGGATCAAGGCGTAGGAGACGTCACCGGGCTGCACGTGTGTTGAACGCGGAGGTGCCGTCCGTTCGGCACTTGATCGGATCTACCGCGATCTGAATCGCTGCGAGTACAACTCCATCAACCGCGTTCTAGCAACGCTTCCGCTTAGCGATCTTCAAAGGTATGATGATCCAATCTCTCCCCGCTCGTTTGCTGGTTTCTCCATAGATAGATCTTGGTGACACGTAGGAAAATTTTGATTTACTACTACGTCTCCCAACAGTGGCATCATGAGCTAGGTCTATGCGTAGAATCTATGCACGAGTAGAACACAAAGAAGTTGTGGGCGTCGATTTTGTTAATATGCTTGCCGTTACTAGTCTTATCTTGATTCGACGGTATTGTGGGATGAAGCAGCCCGGACCAACCTTACACGTACGCTTACGGGAGACCGGTTCCACCGCCTGACATGCACTAGTTGCATAAGGTGGCTAGCGGGTGTCTGTCTCTCCCACCTTAGTCGGATTGGATTCGATGAAAAGGGTCCTTATGAAGGGTAAATAGCAATTGGCATATCACGTTGTGGTTTTGGCGTAGGTAAGAAACGTTCTTGCTAGAAACCTATAGCAACCACGTAAAAACTTGCAACTACAAATTAGAGGACGTCTAACTTGTTTTTGCAGCATATGCCTTGTGATGTGATATGGCCAGAAGGATGTGATGTGATGCATTGTGATGTATGAGATTGATCATGTTCTTGTCATAGGGTTCACGACTTGCATGTTGATGACTATGACAACCGGCAGGAGCCATAGGAGTTGTCTTATATTATTGTATGACCTGCGTGTCAATCATAAACGCCATGTAATTACTTTACTTTATTGCTAAGCGTTTGCCATAGTAGTAGAAGTAATAGTTGGCGAGACAACTTCATGAAGACACAATGATGGAGATCATGGTGTCGTGCCGGTGACAATGATGATCATCGTGCCCCGAAGATGGAGATCATAGGAGCAAGATGATATTGGCCATATCATGTCACTATATTGATTGCATGTGATGTTTATCATGTTTACATCTTATTTTCTTAGAACGACGGTAGTAAATAAGATGATCTCTCAATAAAATTTCAAGAGAAGTGTTCACCCTAACTGTGCACCGTTTCTAAGGATCGTTGTTCTGAAGCACCACATGATGATCGGGTGTGATAGGTTCTAACGTTCGCATACAACGGGTGTAAGCCAGATTTACACACGCGAAACACTTAGGTTGACTTGACGAGCCTAGCATGTACAGACATGGCCTCGGAACACGGAAGACCGAAAGGTCGAACATGAGTCGTATAGAAGATACGATCAACATGAAGATGTTCACCATGGATGACTAGTCCGTCTCACGTGATGATCGGACACGGGCTAGTTGACATGGATCATGTATCACTTGGATGACTAGAGAGATGTCTATCTAAGTGGGAGTTCATTGAATAATCTGATTATGTGAACTTAATTATCATGAACTTAGTCTAAAATTGCCTTTAATATCTATATTGTAGATCCAATGGCCAACGCAAATGTCAACCTCAATTTCAACGCGTTCCTAGAGAAAACCAAGCTGAAAGACGATGGAAGCAACTATGCGGACTGGGTCCGTGGCTTGAGGATCATCCTCATAGCTTCCAAGAAACTGTATGTCCTTGATGCACCGCTAGGTGACCCACCCCTTCTCCCAGCAGAACAAGATGTTGCGAATGCTTGGCATTCTCGCTGCGATGACTACTCCCTTGTTCAGTGCGGCATGCTTTACAGTTTAGAACCAGGGCTCCAATAGCGTTTTGAGCAACACGGAGCATATGAGATGTTCCAAGAGCTGAAACTGGTCTTTCAAGCTCATGCCCGGGTCGAGAGATATGAAGTATCCGACAAGTTATTTAGTTGTAAGATGGAGGAGAACAGTTCTGTCAGTGAGCACATCCTCAAGATGTCTGGGCTTCACAACCGCTTGACTCAGTTGGGAGTTAACATCCCGGATGACTCGGTCATTGACAGAATCCTCCAGTCGCTTCCACCTAGCTACAAGAGCTTTGTGATGAACTACAACATGCAAGGGATGGAGAAGTCCATTCCTGAGTTGTACTCGATGCTGAAATCAGCAGAGGTCGAGATCAGAAAGGAGCATCAAGTGTTGATGGTAATCAAGACCACTAGTTTCAAGAAAGGCAAGGGTAAGAAGAACTTCAAGAAGGACGGCAAAGCTGTTGCCGTGCCCGGTAAGCAAGTTGCCGGGAAGAAGAAGAACAAGAATGGACCCAAGCCTGAGACTGAGTGTTTCTATTGTAGGTGGGCTGGTGCGCCTCCCACCCCAGCCCAAGGCGCAGCAAGGGTGGAGGGGGCAAACCCTAGGCTTAGATGGGCCTTAAGGCCCACCCTAGGGCGCCTCCACCTCTCCCTGCCCTGGCCGCGAGCCAGATGGGCTTCTGGAGGCTGCCGCCACCCCTAGGGTGGAACCCTAGGGCGCAGCACCTCTCCTCCCCTCCTCCTATATATAGTGGAGGTATTTGGGGCTGCACAACACACGAGTTCATCTCCTCCCTGGTGCAGCCCTACTCCTCCCTCTTCTCGTTCTCCGTAGTGCTTAGCGAAGCTCTGTCGGAGTACCACGCAGCTCCACCACCACCACGCCGTCGTGTTGCCGGAGCTCTCCCTCAACCTCTCCTCCCTCCTTGTTGGATCAAGGCGTAGGAGACGTCACCGGGCTGCACGTGTGTTGAACACGGAGGTGCCGTCCGTTCGGCACTTGATCGGATCTACCGCGATCTGAATCGCTGCGAATACGACTCCATCAACCGCGTTCTAGCAATGCTTCCGCTTAGCGATCTTCAAAGGTATGATGATCCAATCTCTCCCCGCTCATTTGCTGGTTTCTCCATAGATAGATCTTGGAGACACGTAGGAAAATTTTAATTTACTACTACGTCTCCCAACATGCCAAGCGTTCGCAACGTCTTGCTCTGCTGGGAGAAGGGGTGGGTCACCTAGTGGTGCATCAAGGACATACAATTTCTTGGAAGCTATGAGGATGATCCTCAAGCCACGGACCCAGTCTGCATAGTTGCTTCCATCATCTTTCAGCTTGGTTTTCTCTAGGAACGTGTTGAAATTGAGGGTGAAATTCGCGTTGGCCATTGGATCTACAATATAGATTGTAAAGATAATTTTAGACTAAGTTCATGATAATTAAGTTCACATAATCAGATTATTTAATGAACTCCCACTTAGATAGACATCTCTCTAGTCATCTAAGTGACACATGATCCATGTCAACCAGCCCGTGTCCGATCATCACGTGAGACGGACTAGTCATCCATGGTGAACATCTCTATGTTGATCGTATCTTCTATACGACTCATGTTCGACCTTTCGGTCTTTCGTGTTCCAAGACCATGTCTGTACATGCTAGGCTCATCAAGTCAACCTAAGTGTTCCGCGTGTGTAAATTTGGCTTACACCCTTTGTATGCGAACTCCTATGGCTCCTGCCAGTTGTCATACTCATCGACATGCAAGTCGTGAATCCTATTAAAGAACATGATCAATCTCATACATCACAAAGCATCACATCACATTCTTTGGCCATATCACATCACAAGGCATATGTTGTGTAACATCCCAAAATTTCATTTTGGAATATTATGATATATATATATAGCTTTGCATCATCATTTTGTTGGAATGTAATGAATTTGTTGAAGTGCTTCTTTTGAAATTCTGAAAGGCCAATTCTATTTTTCCATGTATTTGTTTCATCTATTTGAAAACCTTTGGAAATGTTCAAAGAAAGAGAGGAGTAACATGACACTCCACACCAGGGGCATCTTGGTGAAATATTTGAGCAATTAAACCAGGGGGTTATTTGAAAATTTATCTCAAAAGGATTTAAAATCAATTAGGCATTTTCTAAAAATAAATTTTGAAAAAGACATTCAATATCATTAAATAGCATTAATTCTCCTGATCATTCTGATATATATAATTCCTAAGTTTGGAATTGTTTTGAATGCATTAAAAGAGTTTTTACTGCGCTGGAAATAGAAAAGGAAAGTTTTTAAACCGAATCGGGCCGGCCCACAGTCTTTAACTCCCGAATTCATTTCGGATCGGTTAAACGACGCGCTAACCTCGCCTTTTCTCTCACTGGCACCCGTGACCCACTGACCGACGGCGTCATCCGCGCGCCCGTCTCCTTCCTCGCGCGCGCCACCGTCGTCGGAGATCCCTCTCTCCAGATCTCCCTCCTCTCTACCTCTCCCGACCTCGCACCTGGCCTATAAAAGCCCCAGCCCTCGCCGCGCTCCATTCCACCCCGAGCCCCCCTCCACCTCGCCAGAACGCCACCGCACCACCTCGCCGGAGTTCGGACTCCAACCGAACCTTCCCAAGCATGGGGTCGTCGCCTCCGTCGTCCCCAGCCCCGTCCTACGCCGCCAATCGACGCCGGAGCTTCGCCGTCATCGCCTGAGCACTTCGGATGTCACCCCGACCATTGCACCGTCGCCTCCGACCACCTCCGACCTCCGGCCGCCATCGACCTCGCCGGAACCTCGACTCCTCCCCTCTGTAAGCCACCGGACCCGCTGGACCGTTAGATTTAGATCCAACACTCCTGATTATAAGATTTAAACAGCGAAACGTTTTCCTCTACGCTTCAGTCGTCCGTTCGTTAGCACGCACGCGCACACGGCCCCGACCAATCATAGCTTGCCATGTAGCCCCTAACCGATCGATAATACTTTCCCTTTTTCTATTTCTGTTTTAGAAAACAGAATGTATTCTGTTTTTGTTTTTATCATAGCTTTTAAAATATTTGGTGTTTCTAGTTGATTCTTTTTGCATTAGTTCACAAATTTGTTGTAGTTTATGTCTGTATGCTTAGATTTCATATTTGAACTTTAAATTTTGAATCTAATCAAATTTGTTTAAATTACTAAAATCTGTATAACTAGAGTTTAAAAATATATTTTTGAGGAATCTTTTTGCCACTGTTTTGTATTAGTTAGACCTATCATTCTACATAGTTTGAGAATTTTTAGGATAAATTTGCTTAATCTTTTTACAAAAAACAGAATCTGTTTAGTTCTTAATAGATTTTAATTAAATTGATTTTTATTTAATTTGAACCTGAATTCGTTTACCCTTTGTTTTTAGATTTCATTAGGTACTGTTGATTCAACATTAGGTGTATTTTTTTGTAAATAAAATATGTTTTTCAAACTGTTTTGTGCTCTAGTTTGAATAGGTTCATCTTGTTTTCACCATGTATATTGTTTAGAAAAAAGTTTTGGAGTAACTCTTTTTGCACAATATTTTTATAATGAAATACTTTCTGTTTTCAAATAAAATTTTATATCTACTTTTCTGTTATCTAAATACCTAGTTGTTCAAAACAATATTTTTGACTTGTTATGTCTTAGTAGAGTTTTGACACCAAAAAATTTATAGTCTTATACTTTAAGTGATTCTTCTTTTGATTGTGCTTTTGTTTGTTGAAGCATTTTTTTACCTTGTTGTTGAATGAATTTTATTGTGCTTATGCTTATGGTGTGCTCTTGTTTGATTCGTTAGATTATTCGGAGTGTGAAGCTTGTTATCTAGAGTCACTTGATTACGAGGATCGTCAGCAAGGTAAGTCACTTTGACCATGTATACCTATGTTTTATCGCATTAGTTATTCCATCTCCCCAATTGCATGCAAAGTAGGTAATTTGGAAACTTGGTTACTTGTTGTAGTATCATGTGGTAGGTACACCTCAACCCTTTGACACATTGGCCCTGGGAAACGTTGATTTACATTTTGCTATGCTATTAGTAGACGGGGTTGGTTGTGTGATTCATGAGAGTTGTGAGTTAATAATTTCAAGACCTACATGATGATCAAGTCTTCAAGACTCCGAGTTTTCAACATACCTCTGGGTGGATGATGCTTGAACGGCACCCTGGAGAAACTAGTGGTTAGCCTAGATGATGCTGGAGAAGTGCCAGTATTCATGCGGAAAGGTCCACCCAGCCACAAAGAGATGGATGGATGCTTCAAGACCCAAGGCTTACCTGCACAGCCACAAGCCATTATGGGCTCTGGCTAGGTTGGATATCATGGTGACCCTAGACAGGCGGTGCTACGAGATGTAGAAGAACGGTAGGAAAGGGTGGGCACCGACAGAGTCTCAGGGAAACCCTTTAGAAGACCATGTTTTGGTCATCCGTTTCTCAAACACCATGAAGTGCGAGAAATCCAACGGAGGCGATCAAATCTTTTGGGGAACGTGTGCAAAACTCTGCAGAGTACCCAAACCTAATCGATTAGCCGTGTCCACGGTCATGGACAATTTGAGCCAAAGGAACTGAAACTCTCTGGAACTCTCGACACAATAAATTACATTGATGTGGGTATTATTTTTTTTAAATGTCAATTGGGTATGAGAATTGGTTGGTGGAACCATCTCATTAATCAACCAACATTGTAGTAATTATGCTTTTGCCCTCTCTTGTTGTAGGAAAATTTTGGCTTTATGCAAAAACTTACTACCCCACCTACCATATTTGCATATAGACTAGATGATTACTTTACCCCCTCTCTTGTGACTTTGTCGGCATATTCAATATGCTGACCTATACGGCTGCAGTGTATCATGTTGCAGAGTACTTTTCCGACCAGGAGTGAGGATACGCTCTACGCTCGGTGAGATGCCCTTGGAGTCAGATGGACTCAACTACCTATGGAGCTTCCGCAAGTTTTTGGTTTAGTTTATCTCACGAGTTGGCTTCAGCCACTTTATTGTAATCCTTATTGTAATAAAGGACTCGATATGAGATTTCGATTAATTAATGTTGTGTGATTTCCCTTTGATATATACATTGATGTACCGTGTGTGTACCAGCATGATCTTGGGATGGTAAAGAAACACCGGAGATTCGACCTTTCAGGTCGGGTCGCTACATGCTGCAAAAACAAGTTAGACGTCCTCTAATTTGTAGTTGCAAGTTTTACGTGGCTGCTATAGGTTTCTAGCAAGAACATTTCTTACCTACGCCCAAACCACAACATGATATGCTAATTGCTATTTACCCTTCATAAGGACCCTTTTCATCGAATCCAATCCGACTAAGGTGGGAGAGACAGACACCAGCTAGCCACCTTATGCAACAAGTGCATGTCAGGCGGTGGAACCAGTCTCACGTAAGCATATGTGTAAAGTCGGTCCGGGCCGCTTCATCCTACAATACCTTCGAATCAAGATAAGACTAGTAGTGGTAAGCATATTAACAAAATCGACGCCCACAACAACTTGTGTTCTACTCGTGCATAGATTCTACGGATAGACCTAGCTCATGATGCCACTATTGGGAGACGTAGTAGTAAATCAAAAAAATTCCTACGTGTCACCAAGATCTATCTACGGAGAAACCAGCAACGAGAGGGGAGAGATTGCATCTTCATACCTTTGAAGATCGCTAAGCGGAAGCATTACAAGAACGCAGTTGATGGAGTCGTACTCGCAGCGATTCAGATCGTGGTGGATTCCAATCTCAGAGTCAAACAATGGCGCCTCCGCGTTCAACAGACATGCAGCCCGATGACGTCTCCTATGCCTTGATCCAGCAAGGAGGAAGGAGAGGTTGAGGGAGAGCTCCGGCAGCACAACGGCGTGGTGACGGTGGAGCTACGTGAACTCCGGCAGGGCTTCGCCAAGCGCTACGGAGAACGAGGAAGAGGAAGGGTAGGGCTGCACCGAGAGAGAGAGAGAGAGAAGTTGTGTCTCAAATCATCCCAAACCCTTGCATATATATAGGAGGAGGGAGAGGGAGGGCTGCCTTGGCCTCTCCTCCAAGGAGGAGAGGTTCGGCCGAACCAGGGATAGAGTCCTCTTTTAAAACCCTTTTGCCCTTTATCTCTTGATCCCAGCCACATAGGACTTTCTAGAAGGTCTTGTCCAGCCCAATAAGGTCTAGCACACCTCCTCTAAGGGCCCACAAAGTACTATGGTCGTCACACCCCTCCCGGGGGTCCTCTGGCACCCTCCCGGCACTCCCGGTACACTACTGATGAGCCCGAAAACTTTTCAGTGACCAAAACTGGACTTCCTATATATCAATCTTTACCTCCGGACCATTCCGGAGCTCCTCGTGATGTTCGGGATCTCATCCGGGACTCCTAACAACCTTCGGTAATCATGTATACCATTACCCTATAACCCTAGCATTATCAAACCTTAAGTGTGTAGACCCTACGGGTTCGGGAGACACGTAGACATGACCGAGACACTTCTCCAGTCAATAACCAACAGGGGATCTGGATAACCATGTTGGCTCCCACATGCTCCACGATGATATCATCGGATGAACCACAATGTCGGGGATTCAATCAATCCTGTATACAATTCCCTTTGTCTATCGGTATGATACTTGCCCGAGATTCGATCGTCGGTATCTCTATACCTTGTTCAATCTCGTTACCAGGAAGTCTCTTTACTCGTTCCATAACACATCATCCCGTGGCTAACTCCTTAGTCACATTGAGCTCACTATGATGATGTCTTACCGAGTGGGCCCAGAGATACCTCTCCGTCACACGGAGTGACAAATACCAGTCTCAATTCGTGCCAACCCAACAGACACTTTCGGAGATACCCGTAGTGTACCTTTATAGCCACCCAATTACGTTGTGATGTTTGGCACACCCAAAGCATTCCTACGGTATCCGGGAGTTGCACAATCTCATGGTCTAAGGAAACGATACTTGACATTGAAAAGCTTTAGCAAACGAACTACACGATCTTGTGCTATGCTTAGGATTGGGTCTTGTCCTTGTTATCAACAACATACAATGTCCATGGTCATGAAACCGTGACCATCTATTGATCAACTAGCTAGTCAACTAGAGGCTCACTAGGGACACGTTGTGGTCTATGTATTCACACATGCATTACCATTTCTGGTTAACACAATTATAGCATGAACAATAGACAATTATCATGAACAAGGAAATACAATAATAACCATTTTATTACTTCCTCTAGGGCATATTTCCAACACATACCACATCACCTTGGTAGGAATCCTCTTCCTGGGGCGCTCGCCCTGAACATCATTACCAGGGTCATCGCGACCGATCTTATATCACAATGCATTGCATACCGGGCATGTATTCAAATTATCGTACTCACCAAAATAGAGGATGCAGTCATTAGGGCATGCATGTATCTTCTGCATCTCCAATCCTAGAGGGCAGACAACCTTCTTTGCTTCATATGTATTGTCGGGCAATTCGTTGTCCTTGGGAAGCTTATTCTTCATTAACTTCAACAACTTTTCAAATCCCTTGTCAGGTACACCATTCTCTTCGCAATTCGAGTGTGGTACCGAGCTTTGTATTGTCATCTTCGCAATTTGGGTACAACCCTTTTTTGTGATCCTCTAACATGCGCTGCAACTTCAACTTCTCCTTTTCATTTTTGCAGTTTTCTTTGCATCAACAATGGCCCGACCAAGATCATTAGTGGGCTCATCTGATGCCTCAGCTTCTTCTTCTTCATTCTCTTCCCCCATTGTAGTACCATCATATTCAGGACACTCATGATAGTTGTCATAATCCTCTTCTTCTTCATTCTCATCCATTAGAACCCCTCTTTCTCCGTGCTTTGTCCAACAATTATGGCCGGACATCAAACTGAACGTAAACTAGAGGGCGTGAATCTGTTTTCAGCTAGAGTAAGTCTTATCATTCTTACACAAACCACATGGACAACCCATAAAACCATCCCGCTTGTTTGCCTCAGCCGATCACAAAAAACTATGCACGCCATTAATGAACTGGGGAGAGCGTCGGTCAAAGTACATCCATTGCCGGTTCATCTTCATTACACAACACCGAAAAGACCAAATTAATACAGGTTCATACATAATGTTCATACACACTTATTCTCATAAAACAACATACAACTATCTAGCTAAAACATTTTAAATGCAACAACAAATGCGATCAAAATCGCAACTAAGGTAAAAATTGATCCAACAACATAATGATACCAAGCCTCTTTATTAATGGCATATTTTCTAATCTTCCTAATCTTCAAGCGCATTGCATCCATCTGTTGGAAGTATGCCCTAGAGGCAATAATAAATTATTTATTATTATATTTCCTTGTTCGTGATAATCGTTTATTATCCATGCTATAATCGTATTGATTGGAAACTAAATACATGTGTGGGTATATAGACAACATTGTGTCCCTAGTATGCCTCTAGTAGACTAGCTCGTTGATCAAAGATGGCTAAGGTTTCCTAGCCATAAACATGAGATGTTATTTGATAACGGGATCACATCATTAGGAGAATGATGTAATGGATAAGACCCAAACTATAAACGTAGCATATGATCATGTCAGTTTATTGCTACAGTTTTCTGCATGTCAAGTATCTATTCCTGTGACCATGAGATCATGCAAATCACTAACACCGGAGGAGTACCTTGTGTGTATCAAACATTGCAACGTAACTGGGTGACTATAAAGGTGCTCTATAGGTATCTCCGAGGGTGTTTGTTGGGTTGGCACGGATCAAGACTGGGATTTGTTACTCCGTGTGATGGAGAGGTATCTCAGGGCCCACTCGGTAATACAACATCACAATAAGCCTTGCAAGCAATGTGACTAAGTGTTGGCCACGGGATCTTGTATTACGGAATGAGTAAAGAGAATTTTTGGTAACGAGGTTGAACTAGGTATACAGATACCGATGATCGAATCTCGGGAAAGTAACAAACTAGAGAACAAAGGGAACAACATACAGGATTAACTGAATCCTTGACATAGAGGTTCGACCGATAAAGATCTTCGTAGAATATGTAGGAACCAATATGGGCATCCAGGTCCCGCTATTGGTTATTGACCGTAGAGGTATCTCTGTCATGTCTACATAGTTCTCCAACCCACAGGGTCTGCACACTTAAGGTTCGGTGACGTTTCAGTAGTATAGAGATATGTATGGTGGTTACCGAAGGTTGTTCAGAGTCCTGGATGAGATCCCGGACATCACGAGGAGCTCCGGAATGGTCCGGAGGTAAAGATTGATCTATGGGATAATACTGTTTGGTCTCCGAAGGGTTCCGGAATTCACCAGAAATAGTTTCGGATGTTTCCCGAAATGTTCGGGGTACAAGGACACTTTATTTGGGCCAAGGGGTAAAGCCCATGAGGCTTTAGGAATGTCCAAAAGGTGTTTTGCGGAGGCTAGGGGCCAGACGCCAGGGACCCTAGCGTCTGGGGCCAAACGCCGAGGACCTTGGCGCCTGGTCCTGGAGTCCGAGGATGACTCTTGCCTTGTGGGCAAACCGACCTTGAGGAGGATTTTTCTCCAAGTTTTGACCCTAGGGCTTAGCATATAAATAAAGGGGCGGGGCTAGCACTTGGAACGCATCAAGAAACCCTAAGCCACGTGCTGCCTCTCCTCTAGTTTGTAGTTTCACCTCTAGATCGGTTTTAGCGGTGCTTAGGCGAAGCTCTGCTGGAATAGCTCCAACACCATCGCCGCAACGCCGTCGCGCTGTCGGAGAACTCTTCTACCTCTCCGCTCCCTCTTGCTGGATCAAGAAGGCAGATATCATCATCGAGCCGTGTGTGTGTTGAACGTGGAGGTGTCGTCCATTCGGCGCTAGATCGGAAGGACCATGATCAAGATCGCGAGACAATTCGTGATTCCATCATGGGACGGATCGTGATGAGATCGCGGGACGAATCATTATTGGATCGCGAGATGGATCGTGATTGGATCGCAAAGACGTTCGACTACATAAACTGTGTTTCTTAACTCTTCCCGCTTAGCGATCTACAAGGGTATGTAGATCCACTCTCCCTCTCGTAGATTCTCATCACCAGGGAAAGATCGTGCGTGTGCGTAGGAAATTTTTTGTTTCTCATGCAACATTCCCCAACAGTGGCATCATGAGCCAGGTCTATGTGTAGATGAGATCTCGAGTAGAACACAAAGAGTTTGTGGGCGTTGATGCTTAGATTGCTTCCTCCCTTGGTCGTGTGTTGGTTCAGCGGTATTGTGGGATGAAGCGGCCCGGACCAACCTTACTCGTACGCTTATGAGAGACCGGTTCCATTGAATCAAGTGTAACTTTGTTTCACAAAGATGGCTGGCAGGTGTCTATTTCTCCTACTTTAGTTGGATCGGATTCGACAAAGGCGGTCCTTGAGAAGATTGAAAAGCAACTTATGTATCACCGATGTGGTTTTGCGTAGGTGAGAATTGTTCTTGCTAGATACTTGTAGCAGCCACGTAAAACTTGCAACAACAATTAGAGGACGTCTAACTTGTTTTTGTAGGGTATGTTGTGATGTGATATGGCCAATTACATGATGAGATATATGTGATGTATGAGATTATCATGTGATGTATAGAATATCACGACTTGCATGTCGATGAGTACGACAACCAGAAGGAGCCATAGGGTTGTCTTTAATTATTGTATGACCTACGTGTCAATCATTAAGCGCTATGTAATGCATTACTTTATCGCTAAACGGTAGCAATAGTAGTAGAAGCATGGTGGGCGCGACAACCCCGATGGCGACACGTTGATGGAGATCAAGATGATTGAGATCATGGTGTCAGCCGGTGACGATGGAGATCATACCGGTGCTTTCAAGATGGAGATCAAAAGCACAAGTTCATGGCCATATCATGTCACTTATGATTTTCATGTGATGTTAATCCTTTTATGCACCTTGTTTTTCTTAGGATGACAGTAGCA
This sequence comes from Hordeum marinum, assembly GCA_022496015.1. Taxonomy (NCBI): domain Eukaryota; kingdom Viridiplantae; phylum Streptophyta; class Magnoliopsida; order Poales; family Poaceae; genus Hordeum; species Hordeum marinum. Next base: position 268,050,979 of record CM039672.1, on the reverse strand, counting down.
TTATAAGGTGATCCCTCACTTAAATTTCAAGCTCAATTGTGTTCTCCCCGAGTCTGCACCGTTGCGAAAGTTTGTCGTGTCGAGACACCACATGATGATCGGATGTGATAGACTCTGCGTTCACATACAACGGGTGCAAGCCAGTGTTGCACATGCGGAACACTCGGGTTAAACTTGACGAGCCTAGCATCTACAGACATGGCCTCGGAACACAAGAGACTGAAAGGTCGAACATGAGTCATATAGTAGATATGATCAACATGATGATGTTCACCATTGAAACCACCTCACCTCACGTGATGATCGGACTTGAGTTGGTGAATTTAGATCATGTATCACTCGAATGACCGGAGGGATGTCAATTTGAGTGCGAGTTCTTAAGTAATATGATTAATTGAACTCATTATCATGAACATAGTTAGTAGAGTCTTTGCAAATTGTGTTGTAGATTACTAGCTCACGTTGTAGCGCCCTTGAATTTTTATATGTTCCTAGAGAAATAGAGTTGAACGATGACGATAGCAATATTGCGGACTGGGTCTGTGATCTAAGGATTGTCGTCATTGTTGTACAAAAGGCTTATGTCCTTAATGCACCGCTCGGTGTGCCACCCCCTCTAGCGTCGCATGTAGATGTTGTGAACATCTGTCAGGCACGTTCCGATGACTACTTAATAGTTTAGTGTGTCATGCATTACGGCTTAGAATTGAGGCTCCATAACGTTTTGAACGTCACGGAACATATGCAATGTTCTAAGAGCTAAAATTGGGATCTCAGGCTCGTGCCCGTGTTGTGAGATATGAGATCTCCAACAAGATTCTTTGCCTGGAAGATGAAGGAGAATAGCTCAATCATTGAGCATGTGCTCAGATTGTCTGGGTGCTACAATCGCTTGAATCGAGTGGGAGTTGATCTTCCGGATAAGATAGTGATTGATATAGTTCTCTGAGTCACTATCACTAAGCTGCTAGAACTTCGTGATGAACTATAATTATGCCAGGGATGGAAATGATGATCCCTGAGCTGTTCGCGATGTTTGACACCGTGAAGGTAGAAATCAAGAAGGAGCATCAAGAGTTGATGGTTAGTAAAACCACTAGTTTCGAGAAGGGCAAGGACAAGGAGGGAAACTTCATGGATGGCGAGTAAGTTGCTGCTCAAGTGAAGCAACCCAAAGTTGAACCCAAAACCCGAGACTAAGTTTTTATATGATGAGGTGAGCAGTCGCTGAAGCGGAACAACCCTAGATACTTGGTAGATAAGAAGGCTGGCAACGTCGACAGAAGTATATTTGATATACGTGTTATTGATGTGTACCTTGCTAGTACTCCTAGTAGCATCTGGGTATTGGATACCGGTTTGGTTGCTAAATGTTAGTAACTCGAAGTAAAAGCTACGGAATAAAGGGAGACTAACTAAGTGCGAGGTGACGATGTGTGTTGGAAATGTTTCCAAGGTTGATGTGATCAACATCGCATGCTCTCTCTACCTTCGGGATTAGTGACAATCCTAAATAAATGTTATGTGGTGTTTGCATTAAGCATGAACTTGATTAGATAGTGTTTATTGCAACATGGTTATTCATTTAAGTTAGAGAATAATGGTTATTCTGTTTACATGAATAATACCTTCAATGGTCATGCACCCAGTGATATTGGTTTGTTGAATCTTCATCGTAGTAATACACGTGTTCATAACATTGATGCCAAAAGATACAAAGTTAATAATGATAGTACCACATACTTGTGGCACTGCCGCTAAATGTCATATTGGTATAAATCACATGAAGAAACCTCCATGCTGATGGATGTTTGGACTCATTCGATTTCGAATCGGTTGAGACATGCGAACCATGCCTCTTAGGCAAGATGACTAAGGACCCCATTTTCCAGTTTGATGGAGCGGGCAAGTGATTTATTGGAAACGATACTTGTTGATGTATGCAATCCAATGAGTCTTGTAGCGTGCGGTGGATATCGTTATTTTCTTTCCTTCACTGATGATTTTACTAGATAATAGAGTATATTTACTTAATGAAACACAAGTCTGAATCGTTTGAAAAGTTCAAGCAAATTCAAAGTGAAGTTTAAGATCATCGTGACAAGAAGATAAAAATGTCCGCGATATGATCGTGGAGGTGAATATCTGAGTTATGAGTTTGGCATACAACTTTAGACAATGTGAAAGTGGTTTCACAACTCACGCCACCTGGAACACCATAGTGTGATGGTGTGTTCGAACGTCATAGTCGTGCTTTATTGGATATGGTGCATACTATGATGTCTCTTATCGTTTTGCCACTGTCGTTTTGGGATTATGCATTAGAGACAACTATATTCACTTTAAAATAGGGCACTATCTAAAATCCGTTGAGATGACACCGTATGAATTATGGTTTGATAGAAACCTAAGCTGTCATTTCTTAATGTTTGGGGCTGCGACGCTTATGTGAAAAAGGTTTTCACCTAATGAGCTCGAACCCAAAGCGGACAAATGCATCTTCATGGAATACCCTAAGAACAGTTGGGTATACCTTCTATCTCAGATCTGAGCACAAAGTGTTTGTTGCTAAAACAGGTCCTTTCTCGAGAAAGAGTTACTCTCGAAAGAATTGAGTGGGAGGAAGATAGAACTTGATGAGGTTGTTGAATCTTTGTTTCAACCAAAGAGTAGCACAGCGCAGAAAGCTGTTTCTGTGGAGCCTACGTTAGTTGAAGAGGAAGTTAAGGATGATGATCATGAAGCTTCAGATCAAGTTACTATCAAACCTCGCAAGTCGACAAGGACGCATACTGCTCCAGAGTGGTACAGCAACCCTGTCTTAGAGGTCATGTCGTTCGATAACAATGAGCCTACGAGCTATGAAGAAGCAATGATGGGCCTGGATTCCGACAAATGGTTAGAGGCCATGAAATCCGAGAAAGGATCCATGTATGAAAACCAAGTATAGACATTGGTAGACATGCTCGTTGGACAGCATGTCATCGAGTACAAATGGACCTTTAAGATGAAGACAGACGCTGATTGTAAATGTCACCATTTATAAAGCTCGACTTGTCGCAAAGAAGTTTCCGACAAGTTCAAGGAGTTAACTGCGATGAGACTTTCTCACTCGTAGAGATGCTAACGTATGTTGGAATTATGTAAGCAGTTGCTGCATTTTTCAATTATGAAATTTGGCAGATGGATGTCAAAACATCGTTTCCTTAACGGTTTACTTGAGGAAAGGTTTTATATGATACAACCAGAAGGTTTTGTCAGTCCTAAGGATGCTAAAAAGGTGTGCGAGCTCCAGCAATACTTCTATGGGCTGGAGCAAGCATCTCGAGTTGGAATATACACTTTGATGAGGTGATCAAAGTTTTTGAGTCTATACAAAGTTTATGAGAAACTTGTATTTACAATAAAGTGAGTGGGAGCACTATAGAGTTTCTGATAAGCATATGTGGATGACATATTGTTGATCGGAAATGATGTAGAATTTCTGGAAAGCATAAATGGTTGTTTGAAAAGATTTTTCAAAGGAAGGCCTGGATAAATCTAACTAATTGTTCATCAAGATCTATAGAGATAGATCAAGATGCTTGATGAGACTTTCATGAGTACATACCTTGACAAGATTTTGAAAGAGTTCAAAATGGATCAGTCAGAGAAAGAGTTCTTGCCTTATTTGTAAGGTGTGAAGTTGAGTAAGGCCCAAAGCTCGACCACGGAAGAAGAAAGATAAAGGACGAAGGTCGTCCCCTATGCTTTAGCCATAGGCTCTATATAGTATGCCATGCTGTGTACCGCACCTGGTGTGTGCCTTGCCATAAGTCTGTCAAGGGGTACAAAAGTGTTCCAGGAGTGGATCACTGGACAACAGTCAAAATTATCCTTAGTAACTACAGGACTAAGGAGATGTTTCTCGATTATGGAGGTGATAAAGAGTTCGTCGTAAAGAGTTACGTCAATGCAAGCTTTAACACCAATCCGTATGAATCTTAGTAGCAATCCGGATATGTATAGTGGAGCAGCCATTTGGAATAGCTCCAAGTGGAGTGTGGTAGCAATGTCTACAGTATGACATAGAGATTTGCAAAGTACTCACGGATATGAATGTCGCAGACCCGTTGACTAAAAGACCTCTCTCACATGCAAAGCATGATAGAGCCCCAGAACTCATTGGGTGTTAGATTCATAACAATGTGAATCACATGGTGATGTGAACTAGATTATTGACTCTAGTGCAAGTGGGAGACTGTTGGAAATATGCCCTAGAGGCAATAATAAATTAATTATTATCATATTTCCTTGTTCATGATAATCATTTACTATCCATGCTATAATTGTATTGATTGGAAACTAAATACATGATTGGGTATATAGACAACATTGTGTCCCTATTATGCCTCTAGTAGACTAGCTCGTTGATCAAAGATGGCAAAGGTTTCCTAGCCATGAACATGAAATGTTCGGGGTACAAAGACACCTTATTCGGGCCAAGGGGTAAAGCCCATGAGGCTTTTGGAAGGTGCAAAAGGTGTTTTGCGGAGGCTAGGGGCCAGACGCCAGGGACCCTGGCGTTTGGGGCCAGACGCCGAGGACCTTGGCGTCTGGTCCTAGAGTCCGAGGAGGACTCTTGCCTTGCGGGCAAACCGCCCTTGAGGAGGTTTTTCTCCAAGTTTCGACCCCAAGGCTCAGCATATAAATAAAGGGGCGGGGCTAGCACTTGGAATGCATCAAGAAACCCTAAGCCACGTGTTGCCTCTCCTCTAGTTCGTAGTTTCTCCTCTAGATCGGTTTCAGCGGTGCTTAGGCAAAGCCCTATTGGAATAGCTCCACCACCATCGCCGCAACGCTGTCACGCTGCCGTAGAACTCTTCTACCTCTCCGCTCCTTCTTGTTGGATCAAGAAGGCGGAGATTGTCATCGAGCCATGCGTGTGCTACACGCGGAGGTGTCGTCCGTTCAGCGCTAGATCGGAAGGACCATGATCAAGACCACGAGACAATTCGTGATTGGATCGCGGGACGAATCGTGATTGGATCGCGAGATGGATCGTGATTGGATCACGAAGACGTTCGACTACATCAACCGCGTTTTTTAATGCTTCCCGCTTAGCAATCTACAAGGGAATGTAGATCCACTCTCCCTCTCGTAAATGCTCATCACCATGGATAGATCTTGCGTGTGCATAGGAACTTTTTTGTTTCTCATGCAACATTCCCCAACACCATCTTGATCTTGTGATCATCGACGACATCGGCAACGTACAAGTCCAATTTCATCTTCTCGTCTTCAACTCTTTTCAATTTTCCTTTCAAATCCTCGTTTTATTTTTCAACTAAATTTAACTTCTCGGCAATAGGGTCGATTGGCATTTCCAGTTCAACTACCTCCTAGATAAAAATATTTTTGTCAACCCTATGGGCATAATTGTCATTAACACGAAATGCAACAAATAGTTATAAAAGAGAATATACCACATCAGAATTGTAAACCGGACGAGGGTCGATGGGCGCAGATATCATAACCATGGCACTATATATAACAACAATCATAAAAGTAAGAAAACTATGCAAGTAACTATCTAAATCATACAAATACATTTTTTTATAAAAAGGATAAGATTACAAGTAGAGGCTCACCAAGGTGGTGCCGGCAACGGTACGGTGCGGGCTATCGACGGTGGTTAGGACAGGGACGGGAAGGCACACTAAGTAAACCACACCCACACATATGCAAACTAAGGAGTTAATTTGAGCTAAAATTACATATAGATCAAAAAAAACTATCACATAATTACACCCAAACTAAAACCCACAAATCACTATACTTATAAAGCATTGCACGAGCTGATCTAGCAATAAGAGACGAAAGGACGAAGGGTTTGAATGGAGAAAACAGTGAAATGGAGTCAGGATGGACAAAGGGTTTATATAGGGAAAGCTTTAGTCTCGGTTGGTTATACAAACCAGGACTAAAGGTCCACCTATAGTCCAGTTTGTATCACAAACTGGGACTAAAAGGGCTAATGGGGGCCCCAGGCTGACACCAGCCTGCCACCACCCCTTTAGTCCCAGTTTATGATACAAACCGGGACTATATGTCCCAAATAAACCGGGACTAATGGGGCCCGTACCCACTGACCGCTCCTAGCCATTGGAACCAGGACTAATGGCCACATTAGTCCAGGTCCAAAGCCAAACCGGGACTAAAGGTAGAAACGAAAAGCCTCTTTTCTACTAGTGGCCTAGGGGGACTCACCATGTCATATCTCGGCAAGAGGACCGGGCCGAGGACCCGCATGTCATTTCACTAATGGGCCACTTCGGGAAGCCCATGACACATACGAGGAAGATGCCACAAGACTCGATGATCAAGACAACGACTCCTCTCACCGACGTAGCCGACTAGGACTCTTGTTATCCTAGGCTTCCGGTACATTATATAAGCCAAAGCCAGGCTAGTCGATAGAGGGCACACATTCATTCATTCGTCATCATCATCATTACCCCTAGGGTTTTGTACACAATTTATGATCTCCAGGTAGATCAAATCTATACTTTGATACCCCATAATATAAGCGAGAGTAGGACATAGGGTTTTACCTCCTTAAAGAGGGTTCGAAGCTGGGTAAAAACATCATGTCCCTTGTCTCTTGTTACCCATCGATCTGATCTCACGTCTCGGGCCCCCCTACCCGAGGTCTATCGGTTTTGACACTCATAGAATTCTTAGCTTACACAAAATTGTTCATGATTTAAAATCCTAAAATTGCAATATTGTGCAATATTGTGGTGTTGAAGCTAGAATTTGAGAAGGCTTATGACTCGGTTAGCTTGTCCTTTCTTCGCAATGTCCTTCTGGAAAAGGGCTTTGATGGCACGTACGTTCATCATATCATCCAATTGGTGTGTGGTGGCCCCACTGCAGTTTCTATCAATGGCTTGGTGAACCCTTTTTTAAAAATGGCCAGGGCCTCCATCAGAGTGATCCAATTTTGCATGTGCTTTTAAACTCTATGGCTGATGCTTTCTCTTGTATTGTGGACCAGCGGTGGCTAGGCATATTCTTCATGTCTCCTCTTACCCCATTCCTTCTGGCATGTCCCACCTGCAGTACGTAGATGATACTATTATTTGTGTGAAAACGCTGATAGGTATCTAGCCAATATGAAATTCCTTCTTTTGTGTTTTGAGGGAATGTTTGAGCTTAAAATCAATTTCTCTAAAAGTGAAGTCCTTGTTCTGGGTGCTCCCCCTGAGGAATCTAGGCGGGTAGCCGCTCTTATGAATTGATCTCTTGGTTCTTTCCCTTTTAAGTATCTTGGGATGCCCATTTCTCCCTATGAACTACTCTCTAAAGACTTCACATTCTCCGTCTCTAAGGTTGGCAATAGGGTTATGCTTCGGAGGGGGCGGTACAAATTCGACTATTGGAAGGGTGTGTTTGACCAATGCATGTTTGTCTTCCCTCCCTATGTACCTTATGGCCTTCTACGCCATCTGAAAGGGACCCATGCTAGTTTCGATAACAACAGGAGTGGGTTTTACTAGAATACAATGGATAATAAACAGAAATATGGATTGGTCAAGTGGAAACTCTTGTGCATGCCTAAAAGTAGGGGGGTTCCTCAATACCTCCATTATAAACAAGTGTCTTATTCTCAAGTGGTGGTGGCATACTCTTGTCCTGTCCTGTGATACATTTCCAACGCATCTATAATTTTTGATTGTTACTATTATATTATATATTTTGGATGTTTTATATGCATTAATATGCTATTTTATATTATTTTAGGGACTACCTATTAATCTAGTGCCCAGTGTTAGTTTTTGTTTTTCCGTATTTTTGAGTATTGCAGAAAAGGAATATCAAACGGATCCAAACGGAATAAAATTCTACGATGATTTTTCTTGGACCAGAAGGAACCCAAGAGACTTGGATAAGAGGCCACAAGACCCACGGGTGGGCCACAAGCCACCTGGGCGCGCCCTAGGGGGTGACATGCCCCCTGGCTTGTGGCCCCCCTGTAGCTCCTTCAACCCTAATTCTTCGCCTATAAATTTAGGAATATTCCCCAAATACCAAAAAGAGACACGATAATGTTGCTCCACTGCCTCAAGCATCTGTTCCCGTGAGATCCCATCTTGGAGCCTTTTTCGGTAATCTTCCGGAGGGGAATTCGATCACGGAGGGCATCTACATCAACTCCATTGCCCTTCCGATGATGCATGAGTAGTTGACCATAGACCTTTAGGTCCATAGCTAGTAGCTAGATGGCTTATTCTCTCTCTATGTTCTTCAATACCATGTTCTCCATGATCATCATGGAGATCTATCTGATGTAATACTCTTTTGCGGTGTGTTTGTCGAGATCAAATGAATTGTGGGTCTATGATCAGATTATCTATGAATATTATTTGAATCTTCTCTGAATTCTTATATGCATGATTTCATATCTTTGGAAGTCTCTTCAAGTAATTGGTTTGGTTTGGCCAACCAGATTCATAATTCTTGCAATGGGAGAAGTGCTTGGTTTTGGGTTTAATCTTGCGGTGTCCTCACCCAGTGACAAAGTAGGGGTAGCGAGGCACGTATTTGTATTGTTGCCATCAAGGATAAAAATATGGGGTTTTCATCATATTTCTTGAGTTTATTCCTCTACATCATGTCATCTTACTTAATGCATTACTCTCTTCTTCATGAACTTAATACTCAAGATGCAGGCAGGAGTCGATCGATGTGTAGAGTAATAGTACTAGATGCAGAATCATTTCTGTCTACTTGATATGGATGTGATGCCTATATGCATAATCATTGCCTTGGATATCGTCATAACTATGCACGTTTCTATCAATTGCTCGATAGTAATTTGTTCACCCATCGTATTATTTTCCTTCAAGACAGAAGCCTCTAGTGAAACCTGTGGCCCCCAGGTCTATTTACCATATTATATTTTCAGATATATAATCCAAAAATACCAAAAATACCTTGCTGTAATTTTATTTACTTTTATTTAGTTTTACTTCTAGCAATCTTTTATATCTATCTCTATTAGATCTCATCCTTGCAAGTAACCATGAAGGCAATGACAACCCCTTTATAGCGTTCGGTGCAAGTGTTTGATTGTTTGTGTAGGTGCATAAATTGAGGCCTTGCTTGTACCTCCTACTGGATTGATACCTTGGTTCTGAAGAACTGAGGGGAATACTTATCTACATTGTTGCATCACCCTTTCCTCTTCAAGGGAAGACCAACGCAAGCTCAAGAAGTAGCATCCTCACGTGCTATGACTACTTATCCTTAAGGCTAAGTGCTTCCCTCTGTACTCTCTCCTCATGTATATCCCTATGAGCAACTCTATCGTGTCTCAATTTTTGCGTCAACTGCTTAATGTTCAGGGTGATTTCAGGGCCTTGGTAAATTTTCAGTTGGCAACGGTGCCTCAGTTAGGTTCTGGTTGGGTTAGTGGGTTGAGGATAGCCCACTCGTGGTTTCCTTTCCTATTATTTTTCTTTTGTTTTGTCACCTTTTGACTCCATCATGGAGCTCATGACCGGAGAATGGGACTTGGGATTTCGCCGGGTCCTGTCTCCTGAAGAGTTGGAGGATTGGCACCATCTTGTTACTCATCTCCCGGTCCTCTCGGAGGCTTAGGATGCAGTCTCTTGGCCCCATTCTCCATCCATCGCGGAGCTCACGACCGGAGAGTTGGACTTGGGATTTCGTCGGGTCTTGTCTCTTGAAGAGTTGGAGGACTGGCACCATCTTGTTACTCTTCTCCCGGTCCTCTCAGAGGCTTAGGATGCGGTCTCTTGGCTCCATTCTGCCTCTAGTCATTTTTCCGTTAAGTCCTGTTACCACGTCTTGTTTGTGGGTTTGGTCATTTCGAGGTTTAAGCTCATTTCGGAAGACAGGGTGCCGTCGAAAATTAACATTTTCATGTGGCAGGCCTTGAGGGGCCAGCTGCATGTTGTGTATTAGATTAAGAAGGGGCATGGTCCCGACTCAGGGTTATGTGCCTCGTGTGGGTGCCTTGAGGATACCAATCACATTCTGTTTTGATGCCCACTAGCCCAATTGTCCTACTGCTATCTTAGGGAGTGGTTGGGCATGTCCTAGGCCCCGTCTAACTTTGTTGATCTACGGGCCCTCGTGTCCTTCTTGCCTGGTTAGTTCAGGAGGATGTTGTGGTTTGGCTTCTCTACCATGTGTTGGACCTGTTGGGGAACGTTGCATAGGAAACAAAATGTTTCCTACGCAAACACAAGATCTATTCATGGTGATGAGCATCTACGAGAGGGAGAGTGGATCTACAAACCCTTGTAGATCGCTAAGCAGGAAGCATTAAGAAACGCGGTTGGTGTAGTCGAACGTCTTCGCAATCCAAATCGCCGAGTGTCCCGCGATCTCATCATGATCTGTCCCGCGATCCAACCACGATCCGTCCCGCGAACTCATCACGATCCGTCCCGCAATCTCATCACGATCCGTCTCGCGATCTTGATCATGGTCCTTCCGATCTAGCACCGAACGGACGGCACCTCCACGTTTAGCACACGTACAGCTTGATGACGATCTCTGCCTTCTTGATCCAGCAAGAGGGAGCAGAGAGCTAGAAGAGTTCTCCGGCAGCATGACGGAGCTGCGGCGATGGTGGTGGAGCTATTCTGGCAGGGCTTCGCCTAAGCACTACAGAAAACCGATCTAGAGGAGATGCTACGCACTAGAGGAACGGGTGGCACGTGGCTGAAAATCTTGTGCCAATACCCTAAAATACTCTAGTATATATAGGAGGAGAGGAGGAGGAGGCTTGGCTGCCAAATAGGCAGCACTTGGGTCGGACGAACCAAGGAGCGAGGATTCCTCCTCCTCCACTCCTACTAGGATTAGGAGTCCTTCCTTATTTGGCCCTTTTTTGCCTTTTTCCACCTTTTTCCTTTTGGGCTTTTCTTCCCAGCCACATGGGCCTTGTGTGGGACTTCCACCAGACCACAAAGGGCTGGTATTTACTCTCCCACAGCCCATATAGCCTCTTGAGTCGAAATACCCCTTCCGATGGTCCCCCGGTACACTACCGGCACTCCCGGTAAACTACCGATGAGCCCGAAACTTTTCCGGCGACCAAAACAGGACTTCCTATATATCAATATTTACCTCCGGACCATTCCGGAGCTCCTCGTGATGTCCGGGATCTCATCCGGGACACCGAACAACCTTCGGTCACCACCATGCATAACTCTATACTACCGAAACGTCACCAAACCTTAAGTGTGCAGACCCTGTGGGTTTGAGAACTACGTAGACATGGCCGAGACACCTCTACGGTCAATAACCAATAGCGGGACCTGGATGCCCATATTGGTTCCTACATATTCTATGAAGATCTTTATTGGTCGAACCTCTATGTCAAGGATTCAGTTAATCCCGTATGATGTTTCCCATTGTTCTTCGGTATGTTACTTGCCCGAGATTCGATCGTCGGTATCTGTATACCTAGTTCAACCTCGTTACCGGCAAGTCTCGTTACTCATTCTGTAATACAAGATCCCATGGCTAACACTTAGTCACATTGCTTGCAAGGCTTATTGTGATGTTGTATTACCGAGTGGGCCCTGAGATACCTCTCCGTCACATGGAGTAACAAATCCCAGTCTTGATCCATGCCAACCCAACAGACACCTTCGGAGATACCTGTAATGCACCTTTATAGTCACCCATTTACGTTGCGACATTTGATACACACAAAGCACTCCTCCGGTGTCCATGAGTTGCATGATCTCATGGTCAAAGGAATATATACTTGACATGCAGAAAACAGTAGAAATAAACTGACACGATCATATGCTACGTTTGTAGTTTGGGTCTTGTCCATCACACCATTATCCTAATGATGTGATCCCGTTATCAAATGACATCTCATGTCCATGGCTAGGAAACCTTAACCATCTTTGATCAACAAGCTAGTCTATTAGAGGCATACTAGGGACATGGTTTTGTCTATGTATCCACACATGCATCTAAGTCTCCGATCAATACAATTATAGCATGGATAATAAACGATTATCATGAACAAGGAAATATGATAATAACTAATTTATTATTGCCTCTAGGGCATATTTCCAATAGTTTCCCACTTGCACTAGAGTCAATAATCTAGTTCACATCACCATGTGATTTGCATTGTTATGAATCTAACACCCAATGAGTTCTGGGGCTTGGTCATGCTTTGGATGTGAGAGAGGTCTTATAGTCAATGGGTCTGCGACATTCAAATCCGTGTGTACTTTGCAAATTTCTATGTCAAACCGTAAACACTGCTACCACACTCCACTTGGTACTTATTCCAAATGGCTGCTCCACTATACGTATCCAGATTGCTACTACGAGTTATCTAGATTAATGTTAAAGCTTGCATCGATGTAACTCTTTATGGCGAACTATTTATCACCTCCATGATCGAGAAACATCTCCTTAGTCTTTTACTTACTAAGGATAATCTTGACCGCTGTCCAGTGCTCCATTCCAGGATCACATTGAAACCTTCCGGCCATACTTATGGCAAGGCTGACATTGGGTCTTGTGCATAGCATTGCATACATGATAGAGCCTATGGCTGAAGCATACGGGATGACACTCATCTTTTCTCTATCTTCTGCAGTCACTGGGCATTGAGTCTTACTCAACTTCACACCTTACAAATCAGGCGAGAACTCTCTCTCTGACTGATCCATTTTGAATTGTTTCAAAAACTTTGTCAAGGTATGTACTTATTGAAAAGTCTCATCAAACTTCTTGATCTATCTCTATAGATCTTGATGCTCAACAATTAGGTAGATTTATCCAGGTCTTCCTTTGAAAAACTCGTTTCAAACAACCATTCATGCTTTCCAGAAATTCTACATCATTTCCGATCAACAATATGTCAACCACATATGCTTACCAGAAACTCTATAGTGCTCCCACTCACTGTATTGTAAATACAAGTTTCTCATAAACTTTGTATAGACTCAAAAACTTTGATCACCTCATCAAAGTGTATATTCCAACTCCGAGATGCTTCCTTTAGTTCATAGAAGGATCATTGAAGCTTGCACACCTTTTAGCATCCTTAGGACTGACAAAAACCTTCTGGTTGTATATCATACAACCTTTCCTTGAGGAAGGAAATGATGTTTTGACATCCATCCACCAGATTTCATAATTGAAAAATGTAGCAACTGCTAACATAATTCCAACAGACTTTAGCATCGCTTGGAGTGAGAAAGTCTCATCACAGTCAACTCCTTGAACTTGCCGAAACTTCTTTGCGACAAGTCGAGCTTTATAAATGGTGACATTCACCATCCGTGTCTGTCTTCATCTTAAAGGTCCATTTGTACTCGGCGACCTGTCGTCCAACCAGCAAGTCTAACAAAGTCTATACTTGGTTTTTATACATGGATCCTTTCTCGGATTTTATGGGCTCTAACCATTTGTCGGAATCCGGGCCCATCATCGCTTCTCCACAGCTCGTAGGTTCATCGTTGTCCAACAACATGACCTCCAAGACAGGGTTGTCGTACCGCTGAGGAGCAGTACACATCCTTGTCGACCTATGAGGTTCGATAGTAACTTGATCCGAAGCTTCATGATCATCATCATTAACTTCCTCTTCAACTAACGTAGACTTCATAGAAAACAACTTCCTGCGCTGCGCTACTCTTTGGTTGAACAAAGGTTCAACAACCTCATCAAGTTCTATCTTCCTCTCACTCAATTCTTTCGAGAGAAACTTTTTCTCAAGAAAGGACCCAGTTTTAGCAACAAACACTTTATGCTTGGATCTGAGATAGAAGGTTTACCCAACTATTCTTAGGGTATTCTATGCAGATGCATTTGTCCGCTTTGGGTTCGAGCTCATTAGGTGAAAACATTTTCCACACAAGCGTCGCAGCCCTAAACATTAAGAAATGACATCTTGGGTTTCTATTAAACCCTAATTCACACGGTGTCATCTCAACGGATTTAGATGGTGCCCTATTTAAAGTGAATGTAGTTGTCTCTAATGCATAACCCCAAAATTATAGTAGCAAAACTATAAGAGACATTAGCACGCACCATATCCAATAGAGTACGACTATGACATTCGGACACACCATCACACTATAGTGTTCCAGGTGGCGTGAGTTGTGAAACAACTTTCACATTGTCTAAAGTTGTATGCCAAACTCGTAACTCAGATATTCACCTCGACGATCATATCGTAGACATTTTTATCTTCTTGTCACGATGATCTTAATCTTCACTCTGAATTTGCTTGAACCTTTCAATCGATTCAGACTTGTGTTTCATTAATCAAATATACACTATATCTACTCAAATCATCAGTGAAGGTAAGAAAAAATGATATCCATCGCACGCTATAAGACTCATTGGATTTCATACATCAACATGTATCATTTCCAATAAGTCACTTGCCCGCTCCATCAAACCAGAAAACGGGGTCCTTAGTCATCTTGACCAAGAGGCATGGTTCGCATGTCTCAACCGATTCGAAATCGAATGAGTCCAAAGATCCATCAGCATGGAGTTTCCTCATGTGTTTTATACCAATATGACATTTAGCGGCAGTGCCACAAGTATGTGGTACTATTATTATTAACTTTGTATCTTTTGGCATCAATGTTATGAACATGTGTATTACTACGATCAAGATTCAACAAACCATTCTCACTGGGTGCTTGACCATTGAAGGTATTATTCATGTAAACAGAATAAGCATTATTCTCTAACTTCAATGAATAACCGTGTTGCAATAAACACGATCCAATCACGTTCATGCTCAACGCAAAACACCAAATAACATTTATTTAGGTTTGTCACTAATCTCGAAGGTAGAGAGAGCATGCGATGTTGATCACATCAATCTTGGAAACATTTCCAACACACATCGTCACCTCACCCTTAGATAGTTCTCCGTTTATTCCATAGCTTTTATTTCGAGTTACTAACATTTAGCAACCGAACCGGTATCCAATACCCAGGTGCTACTAGGAGTACTAGCAAAGTACACATCAATAACACGTATATCAAATATAATTCTGTCAATGTTGCCAGCCTTCTTATCTACCAAGTATCTAGGGTTATTCCGCTTCAGCGACAACTCTCCTCATAATCGAAGCACTTAGTCTCGGATTTGGGTTCAACTTTGGGTTGCTTCACCAGAGCAGCAACTGACTTGCTATCCATGAAGTTTCCCTACTTGCCCTTGCCCTTCTCGAAACTAGTGGTTTTACTAACCATCAACACTTGATGCTCCTTCTTGATTTCTACCTTCGTGGTGTCAAACATTGCGAAGAGCTCAGGGATCATTATTTCTATCCCTGGCATTTATAGTTCATCACCAAGTTCTAGTAGCTTAGTGACAGTGACATGGAGAACAATATCAATCACTATCTTATCTGGAAGATCAACTCCCACTCAATTCAAGCGATTGTAGCACCCAGACAATCTGAGCACATGCTCAACGATTGAGCTATTCTCCTTCATCTTATAGGCAAAGAATCTTGTTGGAGATCTCATATCTCGCAACACGGGCACAAGCCTGAGATCCTAATTTCAGGTCTTAGAACATCTCATATGTTCCATGACGTTCAAAACGTTTCGGAGCCTCAATTCTAAGCTGTAATGCATGATGCACTAAACTATCAAGTAGTTATCAGAACGTGACTGTCAAATGTTCACAACATCTACAAACAATGCTAGAGGGGTTGGCGCACCGAGCGGTGCATTAAGGACATAAGCCTTCTGTGCAGCAATGAGGACAATCCTCAGATCACGGAGCCAGTCCGCAATATTTCTACCATCAACTTTCAACTCTATTTCTCTAGGAACATATAAAAATTCAAGGGAGCTACAGCGTGAGCTAGTAATCTACAACACAGTTTGCAAAGACACTACTGACTATGTTCATGATAACAAGTTCAATTAATCATATTACTTAAGAACTCACACTCAAATTGACATCCCTCCAGTCATTCGAGTGATAAATGATCCAAATTCACCAACTCAAGTCCGATCATCATGTGAGTTGAGGTGGTTTCAATGGTGAACATCATCATGTTGATCATATCTACTATATGACTCATGTTCGACCTTTCGGTCTCTTGTGTTCCGAGGCCATGTCTATCCATGCTAGGCTCGTCAAGTTTAACCCGAGTGTTCTGCATATGCAACACTGACTTGCACCCGTTGTATGTGAACGTAGAGTCTATCACACCCGATCATCACGTGGTGTCTCAACACAACGAACTTTCGCAATGGTGCACACTCGGGGAAAACACAATTCATCTCAAAATTTAAGTGAGGGATCACCTTATAATGCTACCGTCGTCCTAAGCAAAACAAGGTGCATAAAAGGATTAATATCACATGCAAATCATTAGTGACATGATATGGCCATGAACTTGTGCTTTTGATCTCCATCTTGAAAGCACTGGCATGATCTCCTTCGTCACCGGCATGACACCATGATATCCATCATCTTGATCTCCATAAATGTGTCGCTATCGGGGTTGTCACGCCAACCATGCTTCTACTACTATTGCTACCATTTAGCGATAAAGTAAAGCATTACATAGCGCTTAATGATTGACACGCAGGTCATACAATAATTAAAGACAAACCTATGGCTCCTGCCGGTTGCCGTACTCATCAACATGCAAGTCATGATATTCTGTACAACACATGATCATCTCATACATCACATATATCACATCATGTAATTGGCTATATCACATCACAACATACCCTGCAAAAACAAGTTAGACGTCCTCTAATTGTTGTTCCATGTTGTACGTGGCTGCTACTAGTATCTAGCAAGAACAATTCTCACCTACGCAAAAACCACAACGGTGATACATAAGTTGCTTTTCAACCTTCTCAAGGACCGCCTTTGTCGAATCCAATCCAACTAAAGTAGGAGAAACAGACACCCGCCAGCCATCTTTGTGCAACGAAGTTACACGTCAGTCGATGGAACCAATCTCTCGTAAGTGTACGAGTAATGTTGGTCCGGGCCACTTCATCCTACCATACCGCTGAACCAAAACACGACCAAGGGAGGAAGCAATCTAAGCATCAACGCCCACAAACTCTTTGTGTCCTACTCGAGATCTCATCTACACATAGACCTAGCTCATGATGCCACTGTTGGAGAACGTTGCATGGGAAACAAAAAAATTCCTACGCACACGCAAGATCTATCCATGGTGATGAGCATCTACGAGAGGGACAGTGGATCTACATACCCTTGTAGATTGCTAAGCGGGAAGCATCAAGAAACGCAGTCGGTGTAGTCGAACGTCTTCGCGATCCAAATCGCTGAGAGTCCCGCGATCTCATCACGATCCGTCCCACGATCCAATCATGATCCGTCTCGCAAACTCATCACGATCCATCCTGCAATCTCATCACAATCCGTCTCGCAATCTTGATCACGGTCCTTCCGATCTAGCGCCGAACGGACGGCACCTCCGCGTTCAGCACACGCACAGCTTGATGAAGATCTCCGCCTTCTTGATCCAGCAAGAGGGAGCGGAGAGGTAGAAGAATTCTTCAGCAGCGTGACGGTGCTGCGGCGATGGTGGTGGAGCTATTCTGGCAGGGCTTCGCCTAAGCACTGCAGAAAACCGATCTAGAGGAGATGCTATGCACTAGAGGAACGGGTGGCACGTGGCTGAAAATCTTGTGCCAAAACCCTAAAATCCTCTAGTATATATAGGAGGAGAGGAGGAGGAGTCTTGGATGCCAAAGAGGCAGCACTAGGGTCGGCCGAACCAAGGAGGGAGGAGTCCTCCTCCTCCACTCCTACTAGGATTAGGACTCCTTCCTTATTCGGCCCTTTTTTGCCTTTTTCCATATTTTTCCTTTTGGGCTTTTCTTCCCAGCCGCATGGGCCTTGTGTGGGACTTCCACCAGCCCACAAAGGTCTGGTATTTACTCTCCCACAGCCCATATAGCCTCTTGGGTCGAAATACCCCTCCCGATGGTCCCCCGGTACACTACCGGCACTCCCGGTACACTACCGATGAGCCCGAAACTTTTCCGGCGACCAAAACAGGACTTCCTATATATCAATCTTTACCTCCGGACCATTCCGGAGCTCCTCGTGACGTCCGGGATCTCATCCGAGACTCCTAAAAACCTTTGGTCACCACCATGCATAACTCTATACTACCGAAACGTCACCAAACCTTAAGTGTGCAGACCCTGCGGGTTCGAGAACTATGTAGACATGAACGAGACACCTCTACGGTCAATAACCAATAGCGGGACCTGGATGCCCATATTGGTTCCTACATATTCTACGAAGATCTTTATTGGTCGAACCTCTATGTCAAGAATTCAGTTAATCTCGTATGATGTTTCCCTTTGTTCTTCGGTATGTTACTTGCCCGAGATTCGATCGTCGGTATCTATATACCTAGTTCAACCTCGTTACCGGAAAGTCTCGTTACTCATTCCGTAATACAAGATCCCCTAGCTAACACTTAGTCACATTGCTTGCAAGGTTATTGTGATGTTGTATTACCGAGTGGGCCCTGAGATACCTCTCCGTCA
Organism: Hordeum marinum; assembly: GCA_022496015.1. Taxonomy (NCBI): domain Eukaryota; kingdom Viridiplantae; phylum Streptophyta; class Magnoliopsida; order Poales; family Poaceae; genus Hordeum; species Hordeum marinum. The sequence goes on along the minus strand of CM039672.1, from coordinate 268,032,388 downwards.
CACGGAGTAACAAATCCCAGTCTTTATCCATGCCAACCAAACAGACACCTTCGAAGATACCTGTAATGCACCTTTATAGTCACCCAGTTACGTTGTGACGTTTGATACACACAAGGCACCCCTCCGGTGTCCGTGAGTTGCATGATCTCATGGTCAAAGGAACATATACTTGACATGCAGAAAACAGTAGCAATAAACTGACACGGTCATATGCTATGTTTGTAGTTTGGGTCTTGTCCATCACACCATTCTCCTAATGATGTGATCCCGTTATCAAATGACATCTCATGTCCATGGCTAGGAAACCTTAACCATCTTTAATCAACGAGCTAGTCTATTAGAGGCATACTAGGGACATGGTTTTGTCTATGTATCCACACATGCATCTAAGTCTCCGATCAATACAATTATAGCATGGATAATAAACGATTATCATGAACAAGGAAATATGATAATAACTAATTTATTATTGCCTCTAGGGCATATTTCCAACAGGACGACAATGTTGGAAAAGGCAGTGCCTAGGCGATGCTTAGGCACGCCTAGGCGCTAGGCGGTGGCTAAACGCCTCGCCTAGGGCATAAGCAAAATCCTAGGTAGCACAAGCAAGAAATTGTCTATCCAAGAGAAAAATCATGTCATATTGGACTAATATGCCAAATGAACCATATTCAATGGCAATAGTTGTTAGTTAACTTATATGTATGCGTTGAATGAAGATAATACACATATAATAACCGCATACGCATCCTAATAGTAGAAACAATATTACCGCCTAGGCTGTGCCTAGGGTGCTTAAGCACCTCCTAGGCACTAGGTCCAGGCCAACCGCCTCGCTTACGCCTACCGCTTTTTCCAACCTTTGGACCATGTGGACAGTGAAAACAAGTTTACTATCGAACATGTGTTCCCTAACAAGGCGGTGGCTTGTCTTTTCAAACTTTCAATCTTTTTGCAGCAGTAAAAATCTCTGATTAAGGATGGCAACAAGGCAGGTGTGGAGATCCTCATCTCCTGCGTGCGTTCTTCGGCGGTAACTATCTTGGGCGGAGATTGAGCCAGGTCGCTGTAGTTGGTGCTCCTTGTCTGACTTCCAGTTATCTCCCTCTTGGGTTTACGCGTGTTGGCCTACGTGCCATGTTGCCAGTTGTGGTTGTATTTGAACTTATTTGATGTTGTCTAGTGTGGTATTTGTCTGTTTGTGATACTCTGGTGCCTGCTGGCTTTATTAATTTAAAGTTGGGTTGCGGCCTTTTCTCTGAAAAGAGACCATCACCTTAAGGGAACCTTTCTTTCACAGGTTTGATAACCCAAAGTCACCTCTTCAAAAAAATAGACGTGAGATACTTTTTGTTCTATTACCGGATCACACACACAAAAATATCAATCCCTTTTTCCGCTCCGTTCCAGGGAGGAATTTTTTTCAAAACTATGACCGAATTTGTACCAAATTCCAAAACTGTATGCCCGAAATCAAAACAAAAACAGAAATGGTACCCCGTCGGCCTTTGGCAGGCCGAAGAGGGGCCCGTCGGCCACAAGCAGGCCGAAGAAGGGCCCGTCGACCACCGACAGGCCGAAGAGGGGCCCGTCGGCCACTGGCAGGCCAAAGAGTGGCCTGTCGGACTCTGGCTGACCGAAGAGCCCTCGTAGGCCTCCAAGCGGCTGATGGGCCCCTGGATAAGGCCGACCACTCCTTTCTTCCTCCTCTGACCACTCCTTTCACCCTCCCCCGGCCTCCAGGCTCGCCAGCTCCACCTCCCACTCCCGTTGCTCTCTGGTGCTTCCACCCTCGCATCGATCTCTTCGCTTGTCCACCCATTTTCCTACCCAACCCGCGTAAACAACAGATCATAGGATTCTTCACCGACCTACGGTATTTTTTTCCTTCCAACACAATAAAATGTCAACTTTCAACTCGGTTGTGGATTCAATTCTTATTGGTCACCGTTTCTTTGCAGGTAATGGCTTGCCCCTTTTGTCGAGCTCCAGGTGGCCCTTGTTCTTCCTTTGATTCTAGTGTGTCTGTATTCACTTTGGTGTTGGATTGTCGATGTTCAAGGCGTGTTGTAAGATTCTATATCTTGTTTATCTGATTGTGGCATATGGTTGATGTTGTTTTGGTTGGAATGTATTCTAATGCCTTTGTTTATATGATTATGATGTTTGCTTCCATTCTTGTTGTAGTATGTTCCGTGCAGTGTTAGATCACATCTTGCTCGGTATATTGAGGAGTGCGGAGCTTTAGCTATTCGGAGGGGTGACACAGATATTGATATTGCTCTTCACAACGGTGAGGGTAACTTATACCATGTTCTGTTTAGACATGGTCGGATGAGCAGTAAATTCCATGGTTCTTCCTAGGAGGAACTTGTGAATGATTATGGTCTTCGACATCGTGACATGATGACTGTTAGGCTTGAGCACTATGGAACTATGATTGGTGTTGATTTTCATCGGGATGGTGTTATGTTGTTCCCTTTACCATGTGTTGGTAAGTTTTTTGTTTGGCTTATTTTCAGTTTTGTTTCAGCTTATACGTTTTGTTGTTCTGCTCAATTTGTGAAATTATTTTTTTGTAGCTCTTGAGGATCTGAGTGAAACTCAGAGGGAACTTGTTGATAGTTGTTTTTATAGTCGTGGTGTCAGTCTGAATTATCAGCAAATGTATGTCATGTCGCGACAGCTCTTTGATGACAACTACATATTGTGTACTCCTTCTGTTCATAGGATGGATTCCATGAATGTTATTTCTCAACATATGGTGAGCTTTGTTTTCGGGTACTGTTTATTTATTTGTTCTTTGCTCTAGTACACTATTTTAAATTTGTAAGCTGAATATCATATAACTTGATGTTTTTTGCCAAGTTATTCCTAGCATGGTTGTGAGGAGTTTGAAGGATTTTGTGTCAATTCCTAGGACTGGTTCTTTAACTCTTGAAATTACTTTGGATTCTTAAGATGATGATATATCTGTGAGCATTCCTTGTTCTACGTTATTGGCTTGGGTGGTAGAATGGTGTTCAATAAGGAAGGTTTCTGTAATTTTCTTCGGGCATCATCTATTGAAGTCAACAATTTGGTGCGCATAACCTTCAAAGAGCGTGATGAGGAGCTAGCTGTTGTTTTCAGACATCTGCCACAGTGATCGTACTATCGCGCCCTACTATCCCCCCATTTTCTTTTCCCGCCCTACTATCCCGCCATTTTCTTTCCCACCATAATCTCCCGCCACTTTCTTTCCCGCCATTCTCTCCCGCCATTCTCTCCCGCCTTTCTCTCCCGCCATTTTATTTCCCGCCTTTCTCTCCCTCCATCTTCTCTTGTGAACCTATATAACCACATTCGTAGTAAGGTGGGTGAGCAGGCCCATCTTCCCCCTTTCTCTCACGCCTTTTGCTCCTACCATCCTTTCGTGGAGATGTCTCATCCTCATTATCTTTTTGATCATAGTTTTCACTCTGGTATGTCCAATCGTCTTCTCCGTCTAGCCGCCAATTTCAAGATGGATGATAGAGTAGTTCCATGGGAGGAACTCAACAATAGTGACACCATAATGAATGAGTTGGCTCACTCATTAGCTAGGAGTTGGTGGCCTCCCACGACTTTTGAGGAGATACGGAAAGAACTTCTCAGGTTGCATGGCAGATGGCAGAAGCAACTGCATAAGGGTGAAGCTTACCTCAGGATTGTTGTAAATAATTCAGATCTATGGTCAGCAGATAGTGAGGATGAAGACGACCTCTTCATGTCGAGCGCCAATGTCAAGACTACCGCATCGTCGAAGGGCAAGAGATCTACATCGACGAAGGGCAAGAGATCTGCATCGACGGAGGACGAAGAGGACGTCTTCATGCCGAGCACGAAGGTCAAGACTATCGCATCATCGAAGGGCAAGAGTTTTGCATCGACAAAGAGCAAGAGATCTGTATCAACGGATGATGATGATGATGCATTCATGTAGTACGGTTTTATGTAGTACTATTTAATTTCAGTTGTACTATTTAATTCAGTTGTATTGTTTAATTCAGTTGGATGCATTTAGTTTGCAGTACAAGTGTTATCCCTCTAAACCAATTGACCATTGAAATAGAACATGAATATGTCTCATACATAAGTAGATAGTAAACTGTCCTATACATAAAATAGACATATGTCTCATACATAATTAGATAGGCTTGTCTCTTACATAGATAGCCATATCATTGCTGGGGACAGCAACGAAACTTGGGCTTCCTCGGACGAGGATCGGAAGGCGATAAGCGCTCAAGAGGTGGACGAGTCTGACGATGACCACGACCATTGACCACCTCGTCTGTCAATGTCTGTGTCTCCTGCGTCCATGGTGGTGGTGGAGTGACAAGAATTGTCTCTGAGAAATCATAGGTGTTTGCAGATCGGTCATCGTCGTCGTCGTCGCTGTCTAAGAATGAACTAGGACCAGTAAACATCGATGACTAGACTGAAGTCATGAACGGTTGCGATTGGCTGCCGACTGCGGTAAAGTAAAACATGTAAAATTGATTTACGAGCCTACAATTCTTAAAAGAATGTACAAAGTAGTGTTACCTAGGTCCATCTGATTAAGCCAGGAAGAGCCCCGGGATTGTGAAGGAGGTGGTTGCTGGTAGAAATAGCTCCTTCGTTGTGAAGGAGGTGTCTGCTGCCAGGAGGAGCTCCCTGTGTGAAGGAGGTGTCTCCTGCTAGGAAGAGCTCCCTGGTTGTGAAGGAGGTGTTTGCTGCCAGGAAGAGCTCCCTGGTTGTGAAGGTCGAGGTTCTGAACAGTGCACAGAGGGTCGAGGTTCCGAACGGTGCACAGAGGTTCGAGGTTCTGAATGCTGCAGAGAGGGGCGTGGCGGACGATGTGCTGCACGAGTGTTAGCAACATCCAAAGATCATCTACATGTAACAGCTGCGTAAATCCCGCGTAGCTTCCCTTGAAGACCCTTCAACCATGTGACGTGCTCTCGCGGTGGGATGTTATCTCCTCTCTCAAAGCATTGCATTAAAGCAGAAACCTCCTCTAGCTCCTCAGATGTCAATTCACCCTGTACACAGAGAGTTAACCAATTGTATATGTTCAGGTTAAGGAAAAACTTAACCTGTGAGAACCATAGCACATACCGCGTGGTGTCTGGTTCCCACAACTGAGGCAGTTGGGAACAAATAGTTGGTGAGAGGGGCTTCGATATGATCAGGAGTTGATGATGGAACCAAGTAGATCCTCGTGCTATGACGGTAACGCTGCAGATACAACCCGAACTTGTCACATTCAAAGGGCCGAACTTCATCCCAGATATTTGTCGACGCAGTAGTCCATTCATCGACGTAAGGGCTAATGTCGCGAAGCCAAGAAACCTGGGACTTGTTTCCTCCTACGCGACTGTACCTGAGATTGAAATGCACGTTACACGATTACTTATATTCTGAATGCAGACATGAGAACTAAAGTAGTATTACTTACTTGTGCACGTGATATGTAAGTGTGGAATAATAGGAATGTCAGGCTCTTGGCATAGACCGAACTGTCTCATCACCCTATGAAGAGCCATCTCCTCAACCGTCACGTCGAACACCAACTTTGCCTTGGTCAGCCAATAATGCCGATCTCTAGTGCACAATCCATAAATCCCAACTGCACACTTGGAGGAAATAGCACGATCGGAGTATGGCTCCCAGATAACTTGATCCTCGTGCAAACTATCAAATTGCCGTGAAGGAGGGGTAGCAGACCCTCACCTAGCTATGCGCAAACTGTCTCTGTGCATGAAAACAAACATTAGTAATACAATTGAATATCAAGAAATAAACATTACTAATTCATATTGTTACTAATTATGAAAATACCTCTCTCTGTGCCCAAACGGATCCCATAGTAGGCAAGTCGCCGATAGAAGGCACATAAGTCCCAGCCATGTCCTCATAACCAAAAGGTTTTTCAATGCTGACATAGGGTCGACCAATAGGGAATCTCTCATATGACTAGATCAGCAAGAATAGTGGACATCAAACAAGACCTAATTTTCTAGACTTCAACTGGCAAGCCTTGCACAGGCCTCTTTACGTAGCCGCTAACACTGCAGAACCAAAACTCCTCTGCACAATGTCCCCCGGGCAACGTGTGTCAGCTATCTCTCGTGCAATACCGATGAGTCGTGCATCAACAGTGGTCACATGGCTCTCCGTGAACATCGTCTTGCCGAACAACCACAAAATATATGCCTCTAGGGATCGGTCAATCTGTTCCTATGACAACTGAACATTGGGATATCCTAAGGAGACAATCTGAAACTGGCTCAACCACCTAAAAAGAGGCCCGTGACGATCGTTGTCTAGCACCATAGTAGTTAGCACCATAGCCAGAAAACGGGCATGCATAGATGCTAGCCAATCAGGTTCTGCCTCTAAAGGACCTATGGTAGCACTAGCCAGAGGTAATCCCAACAAGTAAGACACATCATGTCATCTCACATGTCCACACATTGAGTACTGCCTCTTTTGAATAGTATGGGGACATGAAGGAGATAGCGTCCAACTCAATTTGGCCATAGGCAGCCAACACATGTGAGCAAGGCAGGTGCAACAACTTCGGTTTGTTGCATGTACACTCACAAGTTGGTAAAATTCCGTCCCAATTTTAACCTCGTGCGTCTTCACCTCATTTGCAGAACCAAAACCATCAGTAGGAAGCCGAACCTCATACCTCCTTTCCTGATTACCTATGAGTGTTACATTGTGCTTTTTTGCTTTCTTTATCTTCTGAGCCATGTACTCCATGACACGGCTACAATAAGGTGTGTTTTGATTACCTGCAATATGCTTCTTTGCTAACTCGTGCCTTTCTCTAAAATATCTCAAAGTTGTTGGGAGACATAGTAGTAAATCAAAAAAATTCCTAGGATTGCCAAGATCTATCCATGGAGAAACCAGCAACGAGTGGGGAGAGATTGCATCTTCATACCTTTGAAGATCGCTAAGCGGAAGCGTTACAAGAACGCGGTTGGTGGAGTCGTACTCGCAGCGATTCAGATCGCGGTGGATTCCGATCTCAGCGCCGAACAACGGCGCCTCCGTGTTCAACACACGTACAGACCGGTGACGTCTCCCGCACCTTGACCCAGCAAGGAGGAAGGAGAGGGTGAGGGAGAGCTCCGGCAGCACGACAGCGTGGTGACGGTGGAGCTACGTGGACTCCGGCAGGGCTTCGCCAAGCGCTACGGAGAACGAGGAAGAGGAAGGGTAGGGCTGTGCCGAGAGAGAGAGAGAAGCCGTGTCTCAAATCAGCCTAAACCATTGCATATATATAGGAGGAGGGAGAGGGACGGCTTCCTTGGCCCCTCCTCCAAGGAGGAGAGGTTCGGTCGAACTAGGGGGAGAGTCCACCTCCCACAAGGGAGGTGGATCTCCTCCTTTTAAATCTTTTCAGCCCTATCTCTTGATCTCCAGCCGCATGGGCCTTTCTAGAAGGTCTTGGCCAGCCCAATAAGGGATGGTACACCTCATCTAAGAGCCCACGAAGTCCTATGGTCGTCACACCCCTCCCGGGGATCCTCCGGCACCCTCCCGACACTCCCGATACACTACCGATGAGCCCGAAAACTTTTCGGTGACCAAAACTAGACTTCCTATATATCAATCTTTACCTCCGGACCATTCTGGAGCTCCTCATGATGTCCGAGATCTCATACGGGACTCCGAACAATCTTCGGTAACCATGTACAACATTTCCCTATAACCCTAGCGTCATCGAACCTTAAGTGTGTAGACCCTACGGGTGCGGGAGACATATAGACATGACCGAGACACCCCTCCGGTCAATAACCAACAGCGGGATCTGGATACCCATGTTGGCTCCCACATGCACCACGATGATCTCATCGGATGAACCATGATGTCAGGGATTCAATTAATCCCGTATACAATTTCCTTTGTCTATCGGTATGATACTTGCCCGAGATTCGATCGTCGCTATCTCTATACCTTGTTCAATCTCATTACCGGCAAGTCTCTTTACTCGTTCCGTAATACATCATCACGTGTCTAACTCCTTAGTCACATTGAGCTCATTATGATGATGTCTTACCGAGTGGGCCCAGAGATACCTCTCCATCATAGGGAGTGACAAATCCCAGTCTCGATTCGTGCCAACCCAACAGACACTTTCGGAGATACCCGTAGTGCACCTTTATAGCCACCCAGTTACGTTGTGATGTTTGGCACACCCAAAGCATTCCTATGGTATCCGGGAGTTGCACAATCTCATGTTCTAAGGAAACGATACGTGACATTGAAAAGCTTTAGCAAACGAACTACACGATCTTGTGCTATGCTTAGGATTGGGTCTTGTCCATCACATCATTCTCCTAATGATGTGATCCCATTATCAACGACATCCAATGTCCATGGCCATGAAACCGTGACCATCTATTGATCAACGAGCTAGTCAACTAGAGGCTTACTAGGGACATGTTGTGGTCTATGTATTCACACATGTATTACAGTTTCCGGTTAACACAATTATAGCATGAACAATAGAAAATTATCATGAACTAGGAAATACAATAATAACCATTTTATTATTGCCTCTAGGGCATATTTCCAACAGTCTTCCACTTGCACTAGAGTCAATAATCTAGTTACATTGTGATGAATCGAACACCCATAGCATTCTGGTGTTGATCATGTTTTGCTCGTGAGAGAGGTTTAGTAAACGGATCTGCGACATTCAGATTCGTATGCAGTTTACAAATATCTATATCTCCCTCCTGAATGTAATCATGGATGGAGTTGAAGCGGCGCTTGATGTGTCTTGTCTTCTTGTGAAACCTTGGCTCCTTCGCAAGGGCAATAGCTCCAGTGTTGTCACAAAATAGAGTCATCGGGCCCGACGCGCTTGGAATTACTCCTAGGTCGGTGATGAACTCCTTCATCCATACTCCTTCCTTTGTTGCTTCCGAAGCAGCTATGTACTCCGCTTCACATGTAGATGCCGCCATGACGCTTTGCTTGCTGTTGCACCAGCAGACTGCCCCTCCGTTCAAAATATACACGTATCCGGTTTGTGTTGGAAATATGCCCTAGAGGCAATAATAAATTGGTTATTATCATATTTCCTTGTTCATGATAATCGTTTATTATCCATGCTATAATTGTATTGATCGGAGACTTAGATGCATGTGTGGATACATAGACAAAACCATGTCCCTAGTATGCCTCTAATAGACTAGCTCGTTGATTAAAGATGGTTAAGGTTTCCTAGCCATGGACATGAGATGTCATTTGATAACGGGATCACATCATTAGGAGAATGGTGTGATGGACAAGACCCAAACTACAAACATAGCATATGACCGTGTCAGTTTATTGCTACTGTTTTCTGCATGTCAAGTATATGTTCCTTTGACCATGAGATCATGCAACTCACGGACACCGGAGGGGTGCCTTGTGTGTATCAAACGTCACAACGTAACTGGGTGACTATAAAGGTGCATTACAGGTATCTTCGAAGTAAGGAAAAATATGGAAAAAGGCAAAAAAGGGCCAAATAAGGAAGGAGTCCTAATCCTACTAGGAGTGGAGGAGGACTCCTCCCTCCTTGGTTTGGCCGACCCAAGGGCTGCCTTTTTGGCAGACAAGCCTCCTCGTCCTCTCCTCCTATATATACTAGAGGATTTTAGGGTTTTGGCACAAGATTTTCAGCCACATGCCACCCGTTCCTCTAGTGCATAGCTTCTCCTCTAGATCGGTTTTCTGCAGTGCTTAGGCGAAGCCCTGCCGGAATAGCTCCACCACCATCACCGCAGCACCGTCACGCTGCCGGAGAACTCGTCTACCTCTCTGCTCCCTCTTGCTAGATCAACAAGGCAGAGATCATCATCGAGCTGTACGTGTGCTGAACGCGGAGGTGTCGTCCGTTCGGCGCTAGATCGGAAGGACCGTGATCAAGATCGCGAGACGGATCATGATGAGATCGCGCGATGGATCATGATGAATTTGCGGGACGGATCGTGATTGGATCGTGGGACAGATCGTGATGAGATCGCGGGACACTCGGCGATTTGGATCGCGAAGACGTTTGACTACACCAACCGCTTTTCTTAATGCTTCCCGCTTAGCGATCTACAAGGGTATGTAGACCCACTCTCCCTCTCATAGATGCTCATCACCATGGATATATCTTGCATGTGCGTAGGAAATTTTTTGTTTCCCATGCAACATTCCCCAACAGTGGCATCATGAGCTAGGTCTATGTGTAGATGAGATCTCGAGTAGAACACAAAAAGTTTGTGGGCGTTGATGCTTAGATTGCTTCCTCCCTTGGTCGGATTTTGGTTCAGCAGTATTGTGAGATGAAGCGGCTCGGACCAACATTACGCGTACGCTTATGAGAGACCGGTTCCCTCGACCGCAACTTCTTGCATAGATGGCTTGCGAGTGCTAGTTTCTCTCACTTTAGTTGGATCGGATTCGACAAAGGCGGTCCTTGAGAAGGTTGAAAAGCAACTAGTGTATCACCGTTGTGGGTTTTGTGTAGATGAGAATTGTTCTTGCTAGATACCCGTAGCAGCCACGTAAAACATGCAACAACAATTAAAGGACGTCTAACTTGTTTTTGCAGGGGTATGTTGTGATGTGATATGGCCAATTACATGATGTGATATATGTGATGTATGAGATGATCATGTGATGTATAGATTATCACGACTTGCATGTCGATGAGTACGGCAACCGGCAGGAGCCATAGAGTTGTCTTTAATTATTGTATGACCTGCGTGTTAATCATTAAGCGCTATGTAATACTTTACTTTATCGCTAAGCGGTAGCAATAGTAGTAGCAGCATGCTGGGCGTGAGAACCCCGATGGCGACACATTGATGGAGATCATGGTGTCATGCCGGTGACAATGGAGATCATGGCGGTGCTTTCATGACGGAGATCAAAAGCACAAGTTCATGGCCATATCATGTCACTTATGATTTGCATGTGATGTTAATCCTATTATGCACTTTGTTTTGCTTAGGACGACGGTAGCATTATAAGGTGATCCCTCACTTAATTTCAAGATAAATTGTGTTCTCCCCGAGTGTGCACCGTTGCGAAAGTTCTTCGTGTCGAGACACCACGTGATGATCGGGTGTGATAGACTCTACGTTCACATACAATGGGTGCAAGCCAGTGTTGCACATGCAGAACACTCGGGTTAAACTTGACGAGCCTAGCATGTACAGACATGGCCTCAGAACACAAGAGACTAAAAGGTCGAACATGAGTCATATAGTAGATATGATCAACATGATGATGTTCACCATTGAAACCACCTCAACTCACGTGATGATCGGGCTTGAGTTGGTGAATTTGGATCATGTATCACTCGAATGACTGGAGGGATGTCAATTTGAGTGGGAGTTCTTAAGTAATATGATTAATTGAACTCATTATCATGAACATAGTCAGTAGTGTCTTTGCAAACTGTGTTGTAGATTACTAGCTCACGTTGTAGCTCCCTTGAATTTTTATATGTTCCTAAAGAAATAGAGTTGCAAGATGATGGTAGGAATATTGCAGACTGGCTGCGTGATCTGCGGATTGTCCTCATTGCTGCACAGAAGGATTATGTCCTTAATGCACCGCTCGGTGCGCCAACCCCTCTAGCGTTGTTTCTAGATGTTGTGAACATCTGACAGGCATGTTCTGATAACTACTTGATAGTTTAGTGTGTCATGCATTACGGCTTAGAATTGAGGCTCCGAAACGTTTTGAACGCCATAGAACATATGAGATGTTCTAAGAGCTGAAATTAGGATCTCAGGCTCATGCCCGTGTTGCAAGATATGAGATCTCCAAGAAGAATCTTTGCCTGTAATATGAAAGAGAATAGCTCAATCGTTGAGCATGTGCTCAGATTGTCTGGGTGCTACAATCGCTTGAATCGAGTGGGAGTTGATCTTCCAGATAAGATAGTGATTGATATAGTTCTTCAAGTCAATGTCACTAAGCTACTAGAACTAGGTGATGAACTATAAAATGCCAGGGATAGAAATAATGATCCCTGAGTTTTTCGCGATGTTTGACACCGCGAAGGTAGAAATCAAGAAGGAGCATCAAGTGTTGATGGTTAGTCAAACCACTAGTTTTGAGAAGGGCAGGAGCAAGGAGGGAAAACTTCATGGATAGCAAGTCAGTTGCTGCTCAAGTGAAGCAACCCAAAGTTGAACTCAAACCCGAGACTAAGTGCTTTGATTATGAGGAGAGCAGTCACTGAAGCGGAACAACCCTAGATACTTGGTAGATAAGAAGGCTGGCAACATCGACAGAAGTATATTTGGTATACGTGTTATTGATATGTACCTTGCTAGTACTCCTAGTAGCACCTGGGTATTGGATACCGGTTCGGTTGCTAAATGTTAGTAACTCAAAATAAAAGTTACGGAATAAACGGAGAACTAGCTAAAGGTGAGGTCACATTGTGTGTTGGAAATATTTCCACGGTTGATGTGATCAACATCGCACGCTCTCTCTACCTTCGGGATTACTGACGAACCTAAATGAATGTTATTTTGTGTTTTGCGTTGAGCATGAACGTGATTAGATCATGTTTGTTGCAACACGGTTATTCATTTAAGTTAGAGAATAATGGTTATTCTATTTACATGAATAATACCTTCAATGGTCATGCACCCAGTGAGAATGGTTTGTTGAATCTTGATCGTAGTAATACACATGTTCATAACATTGATGCCAAAAGATACAAAGTTAATAATGATAGTACCACATACTTGTGGCACTGCCGCTAAACGTCATATTGGTACAAAGCGCATGAAGAAACTCCATGCTGATGGATCTTCAGACTCATTCGATTTCGAATCAGTTGAGACATGCAAACCATGCCTCTTGGGCAAGATGACTAAGGACCCCGTTTTCTAGATTTGGAGCGGGCAAGTTATTTATTGGAAATGATACATGTTGATGTATGAAATCCAATGAGTCTTGTAGCGTGCGGTGGATATCATTATTTTCTTAACTTCACTGATGATTTGAGTAGATATAGTGTATATTTACTTAATGAAACACAAGTTTGAATCGTTTGAAAGGTTCAAGCAAATTCAGAGTGAAGTTTAAGATCATCGTGACAAGAAGATAAAATGTCTACAATATGATCGTGGAGGTGAATATCTGAGTTAGGAGTTTGGCATATAACTTTAGACAATGTGAAAGTCGTTTCACAACTCATGCCACCTAGAACACCATAGTGTGATGGTGTGTCTGAACGTCATCGTCGTGCTCTATTGGATATGGTGCGGGCTATGATGTCTCTTATTGTTTTGCTACTATAATTTTGTGGTTATGCATTAGAGACAACTGCATTCACTTTATATAGGGCACCATCTAAATCCGTTGAGATGACACCGTATGAATTATGGTTTGATAGAAACCTAACTGTCATTTCGTAATGTTTGGGGCTGCGACGCTTGTGTGGAAAAATGTTTTCACCTAATGAGATCGAACACAAAGCGGACAAATGCATCTCCATAGATTACCCTAAGAACAGTTGGGTGAACCTTCTATCTCAGATTCAAGCATAAAGTGTTTGTTGCTAAAACTGGTCCTTTCTCGAGAAAGAGTTTCTCTCGAAAGAATTGAGTGGGAGGAAGATAGAACTTGATGAGGTTGTTGAACCTTTGTTTCAACCAGAGAGTAGCGCAGCGCAGAAAGATGTTTCTGTGGAACCTATGTCAGTTGAAGAGGAAGTAAATGATGATGATCATGAAGCTTCGGATCAAGTTACTATCGAACCTCGTAGGTCGACAAGGATGTGTATTGCTCCTGAGTGGTACGACAACCCTGTCTTGGAGGTCATGTTGTTGGACAACGATGAACCTACGAACTATGGAGAAGTGATGATGGCCCGGATTCCGACAAATGGTTAGAGGCCATGAAATCCGAGAAAGGATCCATGTATGAAAACCAAGTATAGACTTTGGTGGACTTGCTCGTTGGACGGCAAGTCGTCGAGTACAAATGGACCTTTAAAATGAAGACAGGCGCTGATGGTGAATGTCACCATTTATAAAGCTCGACTTGTCGCAAAGAAGTTTCTGGCAAGTTCAAGGAGTTGACTACGATGAGACATTCTCACTCGTAGCGATGCTAAAGTCTGTTGGAATTATGTTAGCAGTTGCTGCATTTTCAATTATGAAATATGGCAGATGGATGCCAAAACATCGTTTCCTTCCTTAAGGAAAGGTTGTATGAGATACAACCAGAAGGTTTTGTCAATCCTAAGGATGCTAAAAGGTGTGCAAGCTTCAGTGATCCTTCTATGAACTGAAGCAAGCATCTCGGAGTTGGAATATACACTTTGATGAGGTGATCAAAGTTTTTGAGTCTATACAAAGTTTATGAGAAACTTGTAGTTGCAATAAAGTGAGTGGGAGAACTATAGAGTTTCTGATAAGTATATGTGGATGACATATTGTTGATCGGAAATAATGTAGAATTTTTGGAAAGCATGAACGGTTGTTTGAAAAGTGATTTTCAAAGGAAGACCTAGATAAAGCTACCCAATTGTTGAGCATCAAGATCTATAGAGATAAATCAAGATGCTTGATGAGACTTTCAATGAGTACATACCTTGACAAGATTTTGAAAGAGTTCAAAAACGGATCAGTTAGAGAAAGAGTTCTCGCTTGATTTGTAAGGTGTGAAGTTGAGTGAGACTCAAAGCTCGACAACGGCAGAAGAAAGAGAAAGGGTGAACGTCGTCCCCTATGCCTTAGCCATAGGCTCTGTATAGTATGACATGCTGTGTACCGCACCTGGTGTGTGCCTTGCCTTGAGTCAGTCAAGGGGTACAAAAGTGATCCAGGAGTGGATCACTGGACAGCGGTCAAGATTATCCTTAGTAACTAAAAAACTAAGGAGATGTTTCTCGATTATGGAGGTGATAAAGAGTTCGTCGTAAAGAGTTACGTCGATGCAAGCTTTAACACCAATCCGGATGTCTCGTAGTAGCAATCTGGATACGTATAGTGGAGCAGCCATTTGGAACAGTACCAAGTGGAGTGTGGTAGCAGTGTTTACAGTTTGACATAGAGATTTGCAAAGTACACACGGATCTGAATGTCGCAGACCCGTTGACTATAAGACCTCTCTCACATGCAAAGCATGATCGAGCCCCAGAACTCATTGGGTGTTAGATTCATAACAATGCGAATCACATGGTGATGTGAACTAGATTATTGACTCTAGTGCAAGTGGGAGAATATTGGAAATATGCCCTAGAGGCAATAATAAATTGGTTATTATCATATTTCCTTGTTAATAATAATTGTTTATTATCCATGCTATAATTGTATTGATCGGAGACTTAGATGCATGTGTGGATACATAGACAAAACCATGTCCCTAGTATGCCTCTAATAGACTAGCTCGTTGATCAAAGATGGTTAAGGTTTCCTAGACATGGACTTGAGATGTCATTTGATAAACGGGATCACATCATTAGGAGAATGGTGTGATGGACAAGACCCAAACTACGAACGTAGCATATGATCGTGTCAGTTTATTGCTACTGTTTTCTCCATGTCAAGCATATGTTCCTATGACCATGAGATCATGCAACTTACTGACACCGGAGGAGTACCTTGTGTGTATTAAATGTCGCAATGTAACTGGGTGACTATAAAGGTGCTCTACAGGTATCTCCGAGGGTGTCTGTTGAGTTGGCATGGATCAAGACTGGGATTTGTTACTTCGTGTGACGGAGAGGTATCTCAGGGCCCAATCAGTGATACAACATCACAATAAGCCTTGCAAGCAATGTGACTAAGTTTTAGTCACGGGATCTTGTATTACGGAACGAGTAAAGAGACCTTCCGGTAACAAGGTTGAACTAGGTATGGAGATACCGACGATCGAATCTCGGGCAAGTAACATACCGAACAACAAAGGGAACAGCATACGGGATTAACTGAATCCTTGACATAGAGGTTCGACCGATAAAGATCTTCATAGAATATGTAGGAACCAATATGGTCATCCAGGTCCTGCTATTGTTTATTAACCGTAGAGGTGTGTCGGTCATGTCTACATAGTTCTCGAACCCGCAGGGTCTGCACACTTAAGGTTTGGTGACTTTTCGGTAGTATAGAGTTATGCATGGTGGTGACCGAAGGTTGTTTGGAGTCCCGGATGAGATCCCGGACGTCACGAGGAGCTCCTGAATGGTCCATAGGTAAATATTGATATATAGGAAGTCCTGTTTTGGTCGCCGGAAAAGTTTCGGGCTCATCGGTAGTGTACCGGGAGTGCGGGTAGTGTACCGGGGGACCATCGAGAGGGATATTTCGACCCAAGAGGCTATATGGGATGTGGGAGAGTAATACCAGCCCTTTGTGGGCTGGTGTAAGTCCCACACAAGGCCCATGCGGCTGGGAAGAAAATCCCAAAAGGAAAAAGGTGGAGAAAGGCAAAAAAGGGCCAAATAAGGAAGGAGTCCTAATCCTACTAGGAGTGGAGGAGGACTCCTCCCTCCTTGGTTTGGCCGACCCAAGGGCTGCCTTTTTGGCAGACAAGCCTCCTCCTCCTCTCCTCCTATATATACTAGAGGGTTTTAGGGTTTTGGCACAAGATTTTCAGCCACGTGCCACCCGTTCCTCTAGTGCATAGCTTCTCCTCTAGATCGGTTTTCTGCAGTGCTTAGGCGAAGCCCTGCCGGAATAGCTCCACCACCATCGCCGCAGCACCGTCACGCTGCCGGAGAACTCGTCTACCTCCCTGCTCCCTCTTGCTGGATCAAGAAGGCAGAGATCATCATCGAGCTGTACGTGTGCTGAACGCGGAGGTGCCGTCCGTTCGGCGCTTGATCGGAAGGACCGTGATCAAGATCGCGAGACGGATCGTGATGAGATCGCGCGATGGATCGTGATTGGATCGCGGGACGGATCGTGATTGGATCGCAGGACGGATCGTGATGAGATCGCGGGACACTCGGCGATTTGGATCGCGAAGACGTTCGACTACATCAACCGCATTTCTTAACGCTTCCCGCTTAGCGATCTACAAGGGTATGTAGATCCACTCTCCCTCTCGTAGATGCTCATCACTATGGATATATCTTGCATGTGCATAGGAAATTTTTTGTTTCCCATGCAATGTTACCCTACAGTTTGCGACTTCGAGTCGTCCGGATCTGTGTCGAAGCTAGCATCGACGTAACCCTTTACGACGAGCTCTTCGGCACCTCCATATACGAGAAACATGTCCTTTGTCCTTTTCAGGTACTTCAGGATATTCTTGGACGCTGTCCAGTGTTCCGCTCCGGGATCACTTTGGTACCTCCCCACCAAACTTATGGCAAGGTTCACATCAGGTCTGGTACACAACATGGAATACATAATAGAGCCTATGGTTGAAGCATAGGGGATGACACTCATCTCTTCTCTATCCTTTTCTGTGGTCGGGCATTGAGTCATACTCAATCTCACACCTTGTAACACAGGCAAGAACCCCTTCTTGGACTGATTCATATTGAACTTCTTCAATATCTTGTCAAGGTATGTGCTTTGTGAAAGACCTATGAGGTGTCTCGATCTATCTCTGTAGATCATGATGCCTAATATGTAAGCAGCTTCTCCAAGGTCCTTCATTGAAAAACACTTATTCAAGTAGGCCTTTATACTTTCCAAGAGTTCTATATCATTTCCCATTATCACTATGTTATCCACATATAATATGAGAAATGCTATAGAGCTCTCACTCACTTCCTTGTAAATACAAGGTTCTCCATAAACCTGTATAAACCCAAATGCTTTAATCACCTCATTAAAGCGAATGTTCCAACTCTGAGGTGCTTGCACCAGCCCATAGATGGAGCGCTGGAGCTTTCATACTTTTTAGCATCTTTAGGATCGACAAAACCTTCTGGCTACATCATATATAGTTCTTCCTTAAGGAAACCATTGAGGAATGCCATTTTGACGTCAATTTGCCAGATCTCATACTCATAAAATGCGGCAATTGCTAACATGATTCGGACAAACTTCAGCATCGCTACGGGTGAGAAAGTCTCATCGTAGACAACTCCTTGAACTTGTTGATAACCCTTAGCGACAAGTCGAGCCTTGTATATGGTCACATTACCGTCCGCGTCAGTCTTCTTCTTAAAGATCCATTTATTTTCAATGGCTCGCTTATCATCAGGCAAGTCCACCAAAGTCCATACCTTGTTCTCATACAAGGATCCTATCTCAGATTTCATGGCTTCAAGCCATTTGTTGGAATCCGGGCCCGCCATCGCTTCTTCATAGTTCGAAGGTTCACCGTTGTCTAACAACATGATCTCCAGGACAAGGTTGTCGTACCACTCTGGTGCGGAACGTGCCCTAGTGGACCTTCGACGTTCAATAGTAACTTGATCTGAAGTTTCATGATCATCATCATTAACTTCCTCTCCAGCCGATGTAGGCTCCACAGAAACAATTTCCTGTGCTACGCTACTCTCCGGTTTGAGTGGAGGTACAATTACCTCATCAAGTTATATTTTCCTCCCACTTACTTCTATTGAGAGAAACTCTTTCTTGAGAAAGGATCCATTCTTGGCAACAAAGACTTTGCCCTCGGATCGTAGGTAGAAGGTATACCCAATAGTCTCTTTGGGATATCCTATGAAGACGCACTTTTCCGCTTTGGGTTCGAGCTTCTCAGGTTGAAGTTTCTTCACATAAGCATCGCATCCCCAAACTTTTAGAAACGACATCTTAGGTTTCTTTCCAAACCATAATTCATACGGTGTCGTCTCAACGGATTTTGACGGTGCCCTATTTAAAGTGGATGCGGCAGTCTCTAATGCATATCCCCAAAATGATAGCGGTAAGTCCGTAAGAGACATCATAGATAGTACCATATCTAATAGAGTGTGATTACGACGTTCAGACACACCATTTCGCTGAGGTGTGCCAGGCGGCGTGAGTTGTGAAACAATTCCACATTTCCATAGGTGCGTGCCAAACTCGTGACTTAAATATTCTCCGCCACGATCAGATCGTAGGCACTTTATTTTCATGTCACGTTGATTCTCTACCTCACTCTGAAATTCCTTGAACCTTTCAAAAGTTTCAGACTTATGTTTCATTAAGTAGACATACCCATATCTACTCAAGTCATCAGTGAGGGTGAGAACATAACGGTAGCCACCACGTGCGTCGACACTCATTGGACCGCATACATCGGTATGTATTATTTCCAACAAGTCAATTGCTCACTCCATTGTTCCGGAGAACAGAGTCTTGGTCATCCTGCCCATGAGGCATGGTTCGCACGTGTCAAATGATTCGAAATCAAGAGACTCCAAAAGTCCATCAGTATGGAGCTTCTTCATGCGTTTAACACCAATATGACCAAGGCGGCAGTGCCACATGTAAGTGCGACTATCGTTATCAACCTTACACTTTTTGGTACTCACACTATGGACATGTGTAACATCACGTTCGAGATTCATCAAAAATAAACCATTAACCAGCGGGGCATGACCATAAAACATTTCTCTCATATAAACAGAACAACCATTATTCTCAGATTTAAATGAGTAGCCATCTCGCATCAAGCGAGATCCAGATACAATGTTCATGCTCAAAGCTGGTACTAAATAACAATTATTAAGGTTTAACACTAATCCCGAAGGTAGATGTAGAGGTAGCGTGCCGACAGCGATCACATCGACCTTGGAACCATTCCCGACGCGCATCGTCACCTCGTCCTTTGCCAGCCTTCGCTTATTCCGAAGCTCCTACTTGGAGTTATAAATGTGAGCAACTGCACCGGTATCTAATACCCAGGAGCTACTACGAGCGCTGGTTAGGTACACATCAATAACAAGTATATCACATATACCTTTAACGTTGTCGTCCTTCTAATCCGCTAAGTACTTGGGGCAGTTCCGCTTCCAATTACCGGTACCCTTGCAATAAAAACACTCAGTCTCAGGCTTGGGTCCATTCTTGTTCTTCTTCTTCCCGGCAACTTGCTTACCGGGCGCAGCAACAGCTTTGCCGTCCTTCTTGAAGTTCTTCTTACCCTTGCCTTTCTTGAAACTAGTGGTCTTATTCACCATCAACACTTGATGCTCCTTTTTGATCTCGACCTCCGCTGATTTCAGCATCGAGTACAACTCAGAAATGGACTTCTCCATTCCTTGCATGTTGTAGTTCATCACAAAGCTCTTGTAGCTAGGTGGAAGCGACTGGAGGATTCTGTCAATGACCGAGTCATCCGGGAGATTAACTCCCAGCTGAGTCAAGCGGTTGTGTAGCCCAGACATCTTGAGGATGTGCTCACTGACAGAACTGTTCTCCTCCATCTTATAGCTGAAGAACTTGTCGGAGACGTCATATCTCTCTACCCGGGCATGAGCTTGGAAAACCAATTTCAGCTCTTGGAACATCTCATATGCTCCGTGTTGCTCAAAACGCTTTTGGAGCCCCGGTTCTAAACTATAAAGCATGCCGCACTGAAGAAGGGAGTAATCATCGCAGCGAGAATGCCAAGCATTCGCAACGTCTTGCTCTACTGGGACAAGGGGTGGGTCACCTAGTGGTGCATCAAGGACATACAATTTCCTGGAAGCTATGAGGATGATCCTCAAACCACGGACCCAGTCCGCATAGTTGCTTCCATCATCTTTCAGCTTGATTTTCTCTAGGAACGCGTTGAAGTTGAGGGTGACATTAGCGTTGGCCATTGGATCTACAATATAGATTGTAACGACAATTTTAGACTAAGTTCATGATAATTAAGTTCACATAATCAAATTATTTAATGAACTCCCACTTAGATAGACATCTCTCTAGTCATCTAAGTGACACATGATCCATGTCAACTAGCCCGTGTCCGATCATCACGTGAGACGGACTAGTCATCCATGGTGAACATCTCCATGTTGATCGTATCTTCTATACGACTCATGTTCGACCTTTCAGTCTTCCGTGTTTCGAGGCCATGTCTATACATGCTAGGCTCGTCAAGTCAACCTATGTGTTCAGCGTGTGTAAATCTGGCTTACACCCGTTGTATGCGAACGTTAGAACCTATCACACCCGATCATCACATGGTGCTTCGGAACGACGATCCTTAGCAACGGTGCACAGTTAGGGTGAACACTTCTCTTGAAATTTTATTGAGAGATCATCTTATTTACTACCGTCCTTCTAAGAAAATAAGATGTAAACATGATAAACATCACATGCAATCAATATAGTGACATGATATGGCCAATATCATCTTGCTCCTTTGATCTCCATCTTCGGGGCACCATGATCATCACTGTCACCGGCACGACACCATGATCTCCATCATCATGATCTCCATCATTGTGTCTTCATGAAGTTGTCTCGCCAACTATTACTTCTACTACTATGGCTAACGTTTAGCAATAAAGTAAAGTAATTACATGGCGTTTATGATTGACACACAGGTCATACAATAAAATAAGACAACTCCTATGGCTCCTATCGGTTGTCATACTCATCGACATGCAAGTCGTGAATCCTATTACAAGAACATGATCAATCTCATACATCACAATGCATCACATCACATCCTTTGTCCATATCACATCACAAGGCATATGCTGCAAAAACAAGTTAGACGTCCTCTAATTTGTAGTTGCAAGTTTTTACGTGGCTTCTATAGGTTTCTTGCAAGAACGTTTCTTACCTACGCCAAAACCTCAACGTGATATGCCAATTTCTATTTACCCTTCATCAGGACCCTTTTTCATCGAATCCAATCTGACTAAGGTGGGAGAGATAGACACCTGCTAGCCACCTCATGCAACAAGTGCATGTCAGGCGGTGGAACCAGTCTCACGTAAGCGTACGTGTAAAGTCGGTTCGGGCCGCTTCATCCCACAATACCGCCGAATCAAGATAAGACTAGTAGTGGTAAGCAAATTAACAAGATCGACGCCCACAACTGCTTTGTGTTCTACTCGTGCATAGATTCTACGCATAGACCTAGCTCATGATGCCACTGTTGGGAGATGTAGTAGTAAATCAAAAAATTTCCTACGATCACCAAGATCTATCCATGGAGAAACCAGCAACGAGTGGGGAGAGATTGCATCTTCATACCTTTGAAGATCGCTAAGCGGAAGCGTTACAAGAACGCAGTTGGTGGAGTCGTACTCGCAGTGATTCAGATCGCGGTGGATTCCGATCTCAGCGCCGAACAACGGCGCCTCCGCGTTCAACACACGTACAGCCCGGTGACGTCTCCCGCACCTTGATCCAGCAAGGAGGAAGGAGAGGTTCAGGGAGAGCTCCGACAGCACGACGACGTGGTGACGATGGAGCTACGTGGACTCCGGTAGGGCTTCGCCAACCGCTACGGAGAACGAGGAAGAGGAAGGGTAGGGCTGCACCGAGAGAGAGAGAGAAGACATGTCTCAAATCAGCCCAAACCCTTGCATATATATAGGAGGAGGGAGAGGGAGGGCTTCCTTGGCCCCTCCTCCAAGGAGGAGAGGTTCGGCCGAACTAGGGGGAGAGTCCACCTCCCACAAGGGAGGTGGATCTCCTCCTTTTAAATCTTTTCAGCCCTATCTGTTGATCTCCAGCCGCATGAGCCTTTATAGAAGGTCTTGGCCAGCCCAATAAGGGCTGGTACACCTCCTCTAAGGGCCCACGAAATCCTATGGTCGTCACACCCCTCCCGGGGGTCCTCCGGCACCCTCCCAGCACTCCCTGTACACTGCCGATGAGCCCGAAAACTTTCCGGTGACCAAAACTGGACTTCCTATATATCAATCTTTACCTCCGGACCATTCCGAAGCTCCTCGTGACGTCCGGGATCTCATCCGGGACTCCAAACAACCTTCAGTAACCACATACAATATTTCCCTATAACCTTAGCGTCATCGAACCTTAAGTGTGTAGACCCTACGGGTTTGGGAGATATATAGACATGACCGAGACACCTCTCCGGTCAACAACCAACAGCGGGATCTGGATACCCATGTTGGCTCCCACATGCTCCACGATGATCTCATCGGATGAACCACGATGTCAGGGATTCAATTAATCCCGTATACAATTCCCTTTGTCTATCGGTATGATACTTGCCCAAGATTCGATCATCGGTATCTCTATACCTTGTTCAATCTCGTTACCGGCAAGTCTCTTTACTCGTTCCGTAATACATCATCCCGTGTCTAACTCCTTAGTCGCACTGAGCTCATTATGATGATGTCTTACCGAGTGGGCCCAGAGATACCTCTCCATCATACGGAGTGACAAATCCCAGTCTTGATTCGTGCCAACCCAACAGACACTTTTGGAGATACCCGTAGTGCACCTTTATAGCCACCCAGTTACGTTGTGACGTTTGGCACACCCAAAGCATTCCTACGGTATCCGGGAGTTGCACAATCTCATGGTCTAAGGAAACGATACTTGACATTGAAAAGCTTTAGCAAACGAACTACACGATCTTGTGTTATGCTTAGGATTGGGTCTTGTCCATCACATCATTCTCCTAATGATGTGATCCCGTTATCAACGACATCCAATGTCCATGGCCATGAAACTGTGACCAACTATTGATCAACGAGCTAGTCAACTAGAGGCTTACTAGGGACATGTTGTGGTCTATGTATTCACACATGTATTACGGTTTCCGATTAACACAATTATAGCATGAACAATAGACAATTATCATGAACTAGGAAATACAATAATAACCATTTTATTATTGCCTCTAGGGCATATTTCCAACTAAAGTGCCATCGAATACACCCTCCACAATAGCTGTCAGTGGCAATGCTCTATTCCCGGTGAGTACAAAGTTATACACCTCTGCAAGATTGGTCGTCATGTGGCCATACCTAGCTCCATGAGTGTCATGCAGCAAAGACCAATTCACTAGAGGCTCTTTCTCTATCCACTCAGAAAAATTCTTTATTGCCCTGCCCTTCTTTCTCTGGGTATTAGGAGGGTCAATTGCTGGCAAGTCACAAAGACCTACTGGCTCCTCTAGCTTCGCGATGAGTGATGCTAATTTAACCTGGTCTTTTTCCAATTTCTTCCTCGCAAGGACCTGCTTCTTAGTAAACTCATCTATTTTTTACCAAGTAAATTCGTATTTGCGCTGCTGGTTCTGCTTCTCCACTATCTGGATGTGTTTTGCTTCCATATCTTTCTTCTTCACTGTCTCAGTATACATGAGTTGCGCAATGAGAGTTGAAGTCAGGTTTGGATGACGAACCAACATGTTTTTTCTCACAATTATGTGGGACCACATTGGTGACAACCCAGTGGATGTTATACTTCGGCACGTGCCCATACACATTCGCAGGACAATCTGTTTCAACAAACTTCACGGTATATTTTGTTGGACTCGATATGTGTGTCCGGAAAACCCACTGCGTAGACATAGCCCACTTTATTACCGCATACTTCAATTTTTTCTTTGTGTCAAACATAGCCCGTATTTGGACTTGGTTCAAATTATATTGCCATGGAGTCTCATGGCTATCGTTGACAGTAATGCCGGTGGATATGTTCTGATCCCATGCAGAAGGAATCGGTACCTCCACTTCATCCTCCGAATTTCCAGAATTCAGATCCTCCGCAAAGCCATCCTCGTCCTCTTCCTCCATCACCCTCTGCATTTCATCGCCTTCCTCATCCCCATTAGCAACACTAGAACCAGCTAATACTATCGACTGAATACTCTGCCTAGTATCATGACCACAAACATTGTGCGGCACATAGTCTGACTCTTTCTCGGCTTGGCTAGCATTCACATCCGATGGCTGTGACCCAGATACATAAATCTCGTTAGCCACTTGACTACCCTAGCCTGGTTCATACCCCATGTTGAGTTGTATGATATTCTCCTCCTTTGCCACTAGTTGCACTAGGGCATATGGGTGGATTCTTCGGTCTCGGCAATGACTTAACAGGGTCAACCAATGATGGATCATATCTATCGGCATCAACTCCCACTTGATATTTTTACAGGATTTGGTCCACAATGCATGAATACTGACGGAACATACTTCAGGATCCAGCCCAAAACTTGTAATCAACCAGTGCTTCAACTGCCTAATGTCCGGTCTGTCCGGGTCTGAAAGTGTCATGACGCATTTTTTAAATTCGCTAAGATCAACCTCCAACTCATTATATCGAACATTACCAGGGCCGTAATAAACAGTCAAATTTACCGATTCAGACGTTTTCACATGTAAGACATTGTCAGCTTCTCATTAATCGGAACGAACAAAATTATTCCCAGGACTACGTACACTAAATAAACCTACATTAAATAAACGTACACTAAAATGACTACACTAAATAAACTAAACAAACCTACACTAAATAAACATACACTAAAATGACTACACTAAATAAACTAAATAAAGATACACTACAAAAACGTACACTAAAATGACTACACTAAATAAACTAAATTAATGTACAATAGAATGACTACGTACACTAGAAAAATAGTGACGACAATGGTATACATTCGACGGGTGTGTCCCCTTCTTCTTTCTCTCCACCTTCTTCTTCCTCTCCACCACACCACCTCCTCACCAGCCACACCTCCTCCACCCCACCATGGCTCCTCAAAAAGCACAAAAAACTACCCCATGGCACAAAAAGATACCATAGGCCGATGGAGAAGGCTATGATCTATTGTTTCTGCGGATTGGATAGAAAAATGGGTGAAGGAGGGAAGAGATCAGCAAAGGATGCAAAATGGAAGAGAAAAACAAGAGAAAGAGAGAGAGAGAGGAGCCCGCGACCTGAGGAGGAAGAAGGTCCCGGTCGGCCTTATCCAGGGGCTCTTCGGCCTTCTGGAGGCCGACGGACCCTCTTCGGCCGCCCGCAAGTCGACGGGTATCTTTTCGGCCACCTGGCGGGCCGACGGGCCCTCTTTGACCGCCTGCAAGCCGAGGGGCACCTCTTCGGCCTCCCGCAAGCCGACATGCACCTCTTCGCCCCATCAGAGGCCGGCGGGGTACCATTTTTTAATTTTTTTTTGTATTTGGACATACGGTTTCCAAATTTGATACAAAATCATTGTACTTTTGAAAAAAAATTCAAAACATAGCCAGCCACTCTGTGGTCTCCAAAGGACCAAATGTGCGGCGGAATGAGTGGTTCGGTCCCGCATCCGAGGTCGCTTGGGCCACGGAGATGGACGGTCACTGGGAATAACAAAAAACGTCCGGAATTGTTCGCATATTGGCCGATCGTCCAGCCAACAGTCAATCTGTCACGAGCCTCTCCTGACTGGTCGTGGTCTTGCCTCTGGGCTGATACATGGACCTGGCTCACGGAAAACCACCGAAGAAGCAGATAACAAGTACCCGGGGTGTACGCATCGTTCGGGTTCTCCAATGAATCAACGAACCCAACAGCCTGCTATCATCTTCCCCTTCCTTCTCCTTCCCCAATTCTAGTTGCTACTCAAATTCGTGTGAAAGCAATAGATAGAGAGGAGATATTGTTAGGTCGTTAACACAATCCATCTCAGGCCAGCTTGATCGGAAACTACAGGTGGCATAGAAGAGCAAAGTAGAGCTAGCTAGCAACACAACCACAAGTCCACAAGCACGTTGATCCATGAACGGGAATCCTCTTGATCTTACATCGAGGAAACGTGCCAATCGTGGCATATATTTCCTCCGTTTCAAAATTCTTGTCTTAGTTTTGTCTAGGGATGGATGTATCTAAATACTAAAATATAACTAGATACATTCGTATCTATACAAATCTAAGACAACAGTTTTGAGACGGGGGGAGTATTTTTCTAGAAGGGCTTCAAAGGGAGGTTCTGATTGGCGAGGAAGTGCTTGAAGAGCTGGAGCGCCTGCTCGGGCAGCGAGGTTGGCACCATGTGGCCGGCTCCTCTCACCGTGACAAATGTCAGGCCATCATACACCACACGCCATCCGCCAACCTGCAACCAACAAACACATCACAACAAGAACATCGCACGACGTAACGTCTGAGATGCTGACATAAGATCTGGTAAGATTAATTAGCAACCAATTGGAAGACACTGATCGATGGGTCATTGGATTGTTGTGCACTTCATCAGTTATCCAATTAATCAAAGCAGTACCTGCTTGTGACTGAACCATGGCGACCAGTCCTCCTTGATGGGCAGGCCGAGCTTCTTCAGCGTGTACCTCGTCGACGTCGTAGGGATCCTTCCGTCCGTGTCGCCGCTGAAAATCCATATGCGGAGCCCTTCCTCCGCGAGCTTCTTGACGATGGGAACGACTGTCATGTCGGAATCCTTCCACACGGCGTTGATGCTATTGCTGAAAAGAAACAGCACAGAAGCAAAACAATATATATTCAGCCATGAAAAGAAACACAATTCTGAGCCAAACATGCAAACTCAGCCAGGCGAACGAAACGAACTCACCGGCAAAGAACGTAGGGATACGGCATTCCCGTGGTGTTGGCATGCAGAGCCCTCTGCACGTCCTCGCGGTTCAGGTACTCGGTGGCGTACGTTTGGGTGCATGGGTCGAAGCCCATCGGTATCTTGAGGAGATCAAACTGTTGTTGTGTTTTGCATGGAAGAAGAATCAATCACACTGCTGAATTTTTTGAACTGAAGCCAAGGAGGATGCATGCTTACACGGCCGTTGGTCAGCCCGATGTTCGCCGAGGACGACGCGTTCAAAGCCGGGTACCCGAGGTCGCAGTAGGGGGTGTAGAGGCTATAGATGTCTATGAGTTTGAAGAGAGCATTGAACTCGCCCAGTGCCGCGCCGCACTCCGGAGACAGGATCTCCATGCTGAAGTTGCACGACTTGAGGAAGGAGCTGTAGAGCGTGTCGGAGATGATGGCGTGGTGCCACGCCGAGTCGACGATCCCCTGCAAGTCTGTGTCCCCGTCCATGTACGCGTTCCCGATCTAGAATCAGAAGAAAGAAAACATGATCAGTACTACTGATATTCTGAAATAGTGAACTGGATATCGGCGTATGTACCAGGATGCCTTTCAAGTTTATGTAGTTTTCTTTGGAGGCCTTCTTGTTCGCCTCCACGATGACATTCGCTAACTGCGGAACGTAGTGTCCTAGCGATCGAGCGGCAAGGAAATTAGAATGAACAAAAGCCATACCATGAGTACAATACAATCTGTTACTTCCTCCGTATGAAAATACTTGTCGAAGAAATGAATGTGCCTAGACATATTTTAGTTCTAGATATATCTATTTTTATTCATTTCTGCGACAAGTATTTCTGTATGGAGGGAGTATCTAGCTATCTGTGATTAAGTTGGCAGACCTGCATAGCTCTCTCCGGCTATGTAGAACTCTTTCATTTTGTGCTGGGGGAACCTCTGAAACCACCTGACGAGGAAAGCGTATGAAGCGTGTGCTGCAAAAGATGAAATGTCATGTTATCTTGGGAAAAAATCCGGCTACTTCCTTCCCTTCCCTGTATGGAATATGGATAGAAGAGTAAATATAATTCTGTCTTTTATACCTGTGGAATTGTCTCCCGGTGGATCTATTTCGAAAGACGTGTTCGTGTATGAAAACCCAACACCCGCTGGAGAGTCCAGGAACAGCAAGTTGGCAGCTGAAAGTTCAGCAGACAGTAAGCTACGCATGCTTCCATTGCTATGAAAATTGCAAGTCTAATACGTTAGTCCTGGTTTGCACTTGCCTTGGTTCCATGCATACGGATTGAACTCCAGCTCAGGCACATCTTTCTTCACAAGAAATGGCCCGAGCTCCTGCGCCTGCCCAAACCCAACGGACGAACAGCCAGGCCCTGCAAATTTTGCAAGAACACACGATGCACATTACATACATCTTTTTCCCGTGAAGTTTTCTGAATTTTCAAGCCAAAATACAGTTAGTTAGTTAGCAACCTCCATTTAACCATAGGACCAGTGGCTTCTCGTCAGACTTCTCCGTAGCCTCGAAGAACCAGTAGAAGAGTGCCTTGCCGAGTTGCTCGTCGGTCGTGACGTACCCGGAGTAGTGGTTGAACGTATATAAGTAGCTCGGCGCCCCCGGCAGTGACGCGACACGGTCAAGCTCTTGCGCGGCAACCGTGGCTGCATCAAGGCTTGCTGTTGCATTGTCAGGCCGTGCGGCGGCTGCACAACAGAGTGCCAGTGCAGCAGACACAAGTAGCAAGCAGGGTAAGGTGGAAACCTCCATTGTTTAAGGTTTGTTGGCTCGTTTTTCCTGGGGTTGTAGATAGTTGGGCACTGGAATGAAGTATTTATAGTACAGAACCTGTGTGTGAAGTGCAGATACAAGTGACGACTGGATCAAGTCTTTGGCCGGCTGCAACCTTTTCTCGTTGGCCTGGAGAATTACATGATTACTTTAAGAATATGATTTAGCAATGCTGTTGTGCATGAAAGACCAGCAGTAGGAAATATTAGCCATATATACTTACTTTTATTGATAATTTCAGTTTGGAAAGCGCCGGAGGCCGGGAGCATGGGTGTGCAATCCTCCCAACAACCTTCAGTCCTTGCAAAGATTTTCTTTTTTGAAAAATGAAACATTGCGGGTAAGTGTCTCTTCTTGCAAGTTAATCAGGTTGTCATGCGTCGACTGATGTTTTTGGCTCTGCGAACGGCTCTTACTATCTGGAGTGCTTGTCTATTGTGCAAATGATTTCCAGTTTGTGTTGTTTCTATGCACGGATCGTATGTGCTTCTCCATCTTTATCGGCTTGGCAACTGTTCAGCGTGCATCATCGTTGCTAGTTTTCTCTTTCTTTTTTGGTTTTTCATCTAGTCATACTCCCTCCTCCGTTCCTAAAAATAAGGCTTTTAAGAAATTTCACTATAGACTATATACAAAGCAAAATGAATGAGTCTATCTTTAAAATATATACATATACATCCGTATGTAGTCTTTAGTAGAATCCCTAAAAACACTAAAATTTAAGAATGGAGGGGTAGTTTTGATCTTATATGACCTGATCCTTTTCATGTGTGTTAGTGTTGACTATACATCCTACTTTAGAGCATCTCCAGCCATTGGCCCCCCCAGGGGCCGATTTTAGCGCCGCCTGGGGGTGAGCCGGCGTTAAAATCGGTCTGGAGGGACTCGGCCATCCAGTCGCGTCGTCGGGGGTTTGCCGAGTTCCTTAGAGACTCGCTCCCAAATTTTGCACGTGTGATACATGTTCCTTCTATTTCGCCAAGTAAAGCTCTTCGCAAGGCAATACCGACGGTGTCCGCTTGACCTTTTCTAAGCGGGGACAGAATGAAACGACCATAATAAAGACGCCCAGAACCTTTAAATTCAAACATCTCCATTTTCCGCGGGGTTCGGTGTGCCCACGGTTTGGCGCCATCATGTCATCGGCCGGCGATCGATCGCCACAGGTTCGGCGAAACAAAGCCAAATAGTCAGGCGTACGAAAAAAGGCCAACAGTCCGGCGTACAAAAAATGTCAACACCATTAGAGTGGGCGAGGTCCTCCTCAAGCGGCCTGCTCGCCGCCGTCAGCCGGAGCTGTCGGCGCGGTCGACGTGGGCGAGATCGGCGTATCGGGCACTTCCAACCTCGGAGACGCGGGCGGAGGGCTCGGCGGCGGTGCCGGCGGTGCGGGCGGCTGCATCGGCATGCGGTTGAGGATGAGGTCACGCTCCGCCAGGTACCATGCCTTGACCAACGGATCCATATCCGTCGTGACGCCTCCCATGAGGAACACCAAGTCGGTATTGCGCTTCTTCGCGGCGACATTGGTCCTCAGAAGGTCGAACTTCGCGTCCTGTTTCGTCAACAGCGCCGTCCACCTCGCCTCCGTCTTCTCCTCTCTCAAGGTCGAGTGGGTCTTTGCATCGGCGATGCATTGCTCGATCGACGCCTGCAGGCGCTCGGCCGCCGGCGCGTCGTCCCTGGCCTTCTTCGCCTTCTTGTTCCCATCTGGTCGCCCTTCCGCCGCCCCGGAAACAGGCGCGTCCGGGCTGAGCGAGACGTCCTTGTCGGCAAGCTGATGCCGAACCTCGGCCCATTTCTCGCACGACTCTATCCGTGTGAACACATGGAGGAACTTGAAGTCAAAGCCGGCGGGCATGGCGGCGAAGAAAGGGAAGGAAAATGGAGGGAAATGGATGAACCGGCGGGCGAAACGGCGGGAGTAGGAAGGAAAAGGAGGGGAAAGCGGCGGGAAGTAGAACCCTGTGTCGCCGACAACTCGGTCCCACACGGCTTTTCGCTTCCGTCGGCGCGCCCAAGAGACCCCCAGCTTCCTAGGTTCGGCCTGGATTCGCCGGTCCAAAAAAAGGCCTCAACCGACGAAAATCGTGGTCCTGGAGCCGCGGCTGGTCATTTTTTCGCCCGCCGGCGATAAAATCGGCCCCTGGGGGGTCCTTCGAGGCCGCGGCTGGAGATGCTCTTAGCAGAGGCCAAGTATGTTAAGATTTTTCCTTGATACTACATTACAAATGAATAAAAAACACATCATTTATAAGAAAACCACAGTTAAAATTCTTGTGCCGGCCATTAGCACACAGACAAACGAGTATCAATTTTATCACCATAAGCATCAAAGGGAGCATTGTCCTTTATCTCAAAGTACCGTTCACTAGCAAAGGCTGTGCAGTTCACATTGAAAACGACCCAATATAATACACAAAAAGAACATAATGCTTCACCATTTCTAAATATAAGGCGTGTTTGTCTTTGTCTGGCTTAAACACCCAACTTTAACTACGATTTCTGTAATAATATGTTTACTTCATTAATATAAGTGGGGTCGACCGTATAGACTTTCCACCACTGACTAGAGAAGGTTCTCTCGGTTTTTTCTGTCGACTTGTTCTGTGCTTTTACTTCTATTTTCTTAGGTAGTTTTTACATCTGTTTTATTTGGCAGTTTATTTTCTCTTACTTCATTTTCATTTTTCGTTCTTTTTATTTTCTAACTCATGAACTTTCAAAAATCGATGCAACTTTTCCAAAGTGGTGATTTTTTCAATTCATAAAGTGTTTTTGAAACTACTGATCATTTCTCAAAAATTCGAGAACATATTTAGAATTTACAAAAAGAAGGTTAAAGTCACATAAACTATGAAATTTTGAAAATTCATAAACATTTTTCAAATCCATGAACGGTTTATTACTTAACAAATATATCTTTTGAATATATGAATTTTATTTTATGAAAAAATAGGATACTCTTTTTGCCTGAACCAGTATGTGTTGGTGAGCACCATGCCACCCAGCGATCCGTGCGAGCGACTTAATGGAAGGCGGCCAAGGGCGCGTGTGAGTGCAAGCGACGCTTTGGAATCCTTAAGCACTAACAAGGTCCACCCCATTTTTTGTAACTGTGATTTTTTTTAAATTCTAGATTTTTTTTCAAGTTCGTAAACATTTTCTTAACTGTGAGATTTTTTTCATTTTATAAAAATTGAGGTACATTTATTCAAATTCATGATTTTTTTAATCCACAAATATTTCTTAAAATTTATGAAGAACCTTTTAGTTTTGTAGAATTCTTACGAATGTATGATTTTAAATTAAGAAGAAAATGCAAGTCTGTTTTTTGTTTGAGACAAAAGTCTGTTTTTTTCTCAACTACTAGCTTCTTGTTTTTTAACTGGTCCAGCGATCAAGCTATAGAAGGGCGAGGGCAATACTGG
The DNA here is from genome assembly GCA_022496015.1 of Hordeum marinum. Lineage (NCBI taxonomy): Eukaryota > Viridiplantae > Streptophyta > Magnoliopsida > Poales > Poaceae > Hordeum > Hordeum marinum. Next base: position 267,999,736 of record CM039672.1, on the reverse strand, counting down.
GCGGCGGCCCGCGTGTACTTGCGCGAGTACTCACGGCGCCTGAAGCGCCACGGAAGCGGGCAAGGTGAAGGAACACTTCTTGCTTCCAGAATGTTGTTCTTCAGCGTAGACGCCGAAGTCTCGTAGTCTCTATTGCAGATGCTCGTGGTAACTATCTTCATGACCCTAATTATATAGCGGCTGAATTTGTTAACTATTTCAAAAATATTTTTTGCTTGAATCGCTCTAACAGTGACAGGGAACTGCCAAGCACAAACTTTCCCATGAATCACAGGATTTTACAAACCCAATACCAAGCAAGCACGAAATTTGGGAGACACTCAAATCAATGAAAAAGAACGCGTCGCCGGGACGTGATGGCTTCAACATAACCTTCTATTGGAGGCCTGGGGAGATGATGTCACCGCTTTGATCAACAATATCTACCTTACTAGTATACTTCCAGCTAATATTAATGATACTCATATTACCCTCGTTCCAAAAAATTGTTTGCCATGTTCCTTGTGATTATAGGATAATAACTTGTGTCATGTTTTTTTTAGAAAATGAGGAATACCTCCAGTCTCTGCATCAGCGTGATGCATGTAGCCTCTTTATTAATGAAAGCAAAAGGTCCAAACAAAATAATCCGAGGTTCCAAACAAGCTCTGAAAGAACCACAAAGTAGATGAACAGAATAATATGCCACAACCGGCTAAAAATAGGTCTACATGTCTAAACATCTATCCTACTACTGGACCGTCATCCAAACCGGTTGTAGATATCCGGAACTACCGTCTCCCACCGGATAGACCCAGTAAACAAAGGCTCCCTAGTTTCTGCAGAGTGAGTAATGACCATGTACGAATCAACGCCGATGGCCTGTGTAGTACCTGCAAAAAGTTTATATGCATTTGTGTATTAAAAACCAAATCATTCATGCAATTTCATATAGCCCAAAGAAGAGCACATACGCCTGTACGAACATGCCTGGCATGGGTCATATCTACCGCGTTTAGTCACGTCCCAAATAACGTGTCGATGCTATCCGGAGGTGTGATATTAAATGCTATACGAACTGTTTGCCATAAAATTCTTGCTAGCGGACATTGGAGAAAAAGGTGTTTGATGGTTTCCTCATTATCACAAAAGCTACATCGTGTATTCCCTTTCCAATTGCGCTTTGCCAAATTATCCTTAGTAAGAATCACCTTCTTGTGAACAAACCACATGAAGACTTTGATTCTAAAGGGAACTTTGACCTTCCAAATGTGCATCGAATGGGAGATAATCGATGTATCGATTATGTTCAGGTACATCGATTTCACTGAAAAGATGCCCGAATTCGTTAGCTTCCACTGAAGTCTGTCAGGTTGGTCTGATAGTTGGACCTCCATGAGTCTCCTAACTAAGTGTAACCAAGATTCCCACCAATGACCTTCAAAACTCGTCGAAATTGAATATTCAGAGGGTTTGACTGTAATATTGTGGCAACGTACGCCTCCTTATGTTGAACAATATTATAGAGAGTATCCAACTGTATGGATAAAGGCGTCTCCCCTAGCCACGTATCCTCCCAGAATCTTGTGGTCTCACCGTTTACAACAATGAATTTAGTTCTGTGGAAGAAGGCTTATTTCATTTTCATCAACCCTTTCCAAAATGGTGAATCGTTGGCTCTGATCGTGACCTAGGCCAAGATTTTCGACTGTAAGTAGTTATTACGCAGAATTTGTACCCACATGCCTTCTATCTCTACAGATAATCTAAACAACCACTTACTAAGTAGACATCTGTTCTTAACCTCTAAATTTTCAATGCCCAGACCTCCTTGGTCCTTGGGTCTACAAATAATATCTCGTCTAGTGAGTCTGTATTTCTTCTTAATCTCATCGCCCTGCCAAAACAAGCGTGATCGATAAAAGTCCAACCTCTTGCGTACCCCTACCGGTATCTCGAAGAAGGATAAAAGGAAGATAGGCATACTTGTCAACACTAAAAGCTTGTGGGTACAAATTCTGATTAACTCATAGTTGACAAGCTTTTAAGAATTAGCACTTTTCTTGGCACTTTTCTTAAAGTTAAGATACACCATAGAAAAATTCATATTAAAATTTGGCACTTTTCGGAGCTCATTTTCCATATTTGATTCATTAACTATATTTGTAATCATTTAAAGGATACATTCAAATTTGATCTACAAGTATAGAAAACAGTATATAAAATGATTTGAAAAATCATATTTAGGACATCGAGTATATGTGTATGCCTCATACAAGAAATAAATATAAAATTCAAATATCTATGTGACAAGAATTAACCGCTAACATGAAGTTTATTGCCATTTTAATTCTGGAAAATGTAAATGATGTCTAATCAATACAAAACTTGGCATGGTGTCAAGATATGATATCAGTATACTGTAGTAATTTTTTTTGGAAGTTTTCATAAAAAAATTTTATGTGTAAGGGAAAAACTCAAATGACAAGAAAACACGCATATGTGTATTGGATTCTTATTGGTGAAGAGATTGAAGCATTTGATCGATGACATGACATGAATCCGTCTCTCCGCACTTCACACCCAAGAAAAAAAATATCTAGCCTTATCCCATGTTTATCTCTTCACCACGTACTCTATCACGTCCACACATATATCTTGCTAGCATCAGTCCAACCTTTTGTAGAACTATGGACATGACACATACTTCTTTCATGCCATGGCTCGCATGACGAACGACGCCTGCTTCACGCTTCGACTAGGAGCAGGACACGGCCGAGCGGAAAGCACTTGGTGTCGGGCGACCGGGCGTGAAGCGGGTGCCCTAGACACCATGAGGCTCGTCATTGGGCATAGACGCGAGCTTGAGCTTGAAACGTCCGTCCATATCTGAGAGCTCTGTTCGGCAAAACAACTGCTTTAACATGTTCTGCATCACGGGAGGCAGCCTCATGGAGGCACATAGCCATATAAGCTAGCTTCTCGTGTGTATCGTTCCAACAATCCACATCAGGTTGGCTGCTAGCTAGGTTGTCGGATAGTACTAATATAATCTTATTTTTGTATGTCTATGTATGATGTCCCTAGCCATCTAATTTATTCTTGATTCTGCTTATCCATCGAGATTCCCCGAGACATCAAAGTAATCATAAAATTCTCTCTTGTGAAGTCGTGAACTTTCTCTTCCCATATTTTTCGAGAGAAAAAATTATGCATAACTAGTGTAAGAACTAATTTCAAGTAGGATAATTGAGTGTAATACAGAAATTTCAAAAAACAAAATCCATCGTAGATAATTTAGTGCGTGAGGTGGGCTCCCAATTTCACATCATTTGGACATATGATAAGTTGTCAGCAAAAAAATACAAATTGGGTCAAAAAAATACATGAACACGGAACTTTTTTACAGACCCTAAATTTGTCTTTTTGCCGAGGGCTACTCAAATGTCGAAATGATCTGAAATTTGAAGCGCAGCTCATGCACCAAATTCTCTACCATGCAAAAAAATTGATTTTTTTTGAATTTATCAAGTATTTGTTTTTGAATTTTTTATGCACCACACGTGCAGATGAGCCTCAGCACCGAATCGATGCTCTGTGTAGTCATGTACTTTTTTTAACCTTGCCATCCTTTTCTCTTGTTTTTCAAGATGAAATACAATAAGAAATCTTAGAAGATTTGGGAGTTGATGTCATCGATGAACAAGAGACCAAAAAAATTTACAACGTAATTAGATGTGATTGCTAGTTGTATGTGTTCACTGTCGTGTGATGTGAGATTGTACATTTATACTTGTGTGTGTTGTATGACAAAGCTTGAAACATGTCGATGTTAGCAACCTCTTGAAAAGAAATCATATAGCGGATTTTGAATGTGGATGTTTTGTGTTATGTTTGTTTGTGAAAAGGTGATCATAATAAGTTATTAAATTGATTACTGTCTAGCTGATTTTAGGGCTAATTAACACATCGTTAGGATCACACATTGCACACAGTTTGTGTAGTACAAATGTGAACAATAACCCCTCACATTGCACACAATATTTTGGATCCAATTGTGTATGATAGCATTTACATTACACATAGTTTTCTTATTTTTAATCGTGTGCAATGACTTGCGTATTACATACAATTTTCATGGAATAGCCGTGTGTAAGGCTAATCCAAATTGCACCCACTTTTTATGTTGAGTTGTGTGAGATGTACCCTCGAATCACAAACAGTTTTGATAACGTGTGCGATTAATACCTCCTATCACACACACAGACAAAGTGACAATTTGAAACCGCGTCACTGAAAGAGGGTAAAAACCGTTTCTTTAGGACGTGGTTGCACCAGGGGGAAAGCGGTTCGTCCACAAACCATTGCTCTTTTAAACCAGGTTTGACAGCACAAAATGATGACACCGAGAGTTCAGACATTTGCCTGAAGGCTTCTTAGGAAAGCGCTTCCTACAGGTAAGAGAGCAAGTAAATTCTCTAAACATATAAATGAAAAATGCTCCAGGTGTGGCAATACAGAGGATGAAGTGCACATGCTTTTCCTTTGACTTTTCTCTAAAGTAACCTGGTTTTGCTCACCGTGTTTTATTTAGAACAGAAATCCTTGCCGCAACTAATCATTCTACTCCTGACATAATCCAAACTTTGCTTAACTCAGGCCATCCACATGTTACTCTTTCTAACTTATTTACATTTATTTTGTGGGTGGAATTATTTACTTTTCTATGGTGCCTTTAAAAATCTTGAAGGGATGTACTCTTTGCTAGGAAAAATTGCAGGCCCTTTCAAGTGTATGCACCCGCAAACGGAGGTGGAGCCAGGCCAGCTGGCCACCTCGGGGCCGGCGTCGGAAGTCTAGATAGATTAGCAAGAGAATAAACTAGGCTTTCACTTTTTTGGCGTTGGTGTAGGTGTTTTGCCGTGGCCCTGTTCGCAGGGCGTCCGGCTATCTTGTATATATTTTTGCTCTCTTGTATAAAAATACAGTACGCCTTTGATACACTCTCGAAAAAAACATTATAGCATATATTTACAGTAAACTGCTACAGTAGACGCTGTGTTTGGGCCTCACGCCCGAGGCCTGGTCCCCGAAGACCTTGGGCCTGGATCCGTTCCTGGACCGGTGAACGCAATCATACACACAAACAACTAAATTGTAGAGACCCTTCCTGAAAATCATGGTGAGCATTGCTACAGGACCAACTGTTGAAGATACAAAATCTGAATTATTTTACAGGCAACACAATCTGTTGTGACGCTGCATGGGAATTACAACCAGCCCATACTTCTAAGCAGGCATTAATTGGAGTCTCCATCCAGATTGAAAATAACGATCGCATCCAGCAACTTTACATCGCGGCAAATGTACCAGCCGGCTTCTTCTCCTCTTCAAGCTGAGAGTTACGAGAGTTATGACCTCATGCTTGCAACCAGGCTTAGCAAACATACTCAATATTCAAGATCTACACTTTCACACTGGTTACTCGGAACTACTCCTGCAACTTCCTGCTCAGACATAAAATAGTCCTTCTTTTCAGCATCAAAAAGTTGCTCACGTTAGCAAGGGAAAAAACATCAAGGCTCGTCATCTTGCACGCCTAGCTTTGAAAGTACAGAACATATATGTGCTGTTTCATTGCTTATGTATTGATTCAGTGCTTTTGTTCAATCAGGGAAACTCTCTCTGTATCCAGCATGCTTCCTTTCAAGCTTCTTTCTATAAAATGCTTACAAGTTAATAAAAAAATATTCAAAAAGAAAAAAAAACGCCACGGAGGGGCTCCCCGCGCAGCTGCCTCGCGGCGTGCAATCCGCCGATCGTGTCGACGACTACCTCTGCATGCGTTAGCTGTTCTGTCAGGCCGCGAGGATCCAAGACGAGAGACGACCACGAGATGGACCATTCGTGCAATCTACAGTAAATCCTAGACCCCGAGAAATCAAATCAAGCGCTGGCTTGTCGAGGCAACACTCGCGGCTGCCGACTTGCCGGACGTGTCCAAGATGCAGCGTGCGTTGTCAGTGGAGTGGGGTACGTGCGTCGCGTTGCACCCGACCCAACGATTAACTTGGACGCTGTAGCATGCAGTGCTCTCTCACGGCCGGTGGATACCTGACGACTGACGGCCCATCTGACTCAGATCGAGTCAAGGTTTCCGCGCCGCATCGGCCTTGGCCTTATCTTTCCACTTTCTGCTTCCATCGTTGCCCTTCACTTCTCACGACCAGGGATGAAAATGGAGTGGAAAGTTTCCGTTTTTTCGAAGAAAAAATAAAAACGTAGAGAAAATATGAAAATGGAAACGAAAATTTGCAAAACAGAAATGGAAATGGATTTATTTTATGTGGAAATGGAAACAAAAACGGAACTATGTTTTCCGGTGGAATAAACGTGGAAACAAAACTTTTCGTTTCCGTCAATATGAATTTTTCTGTTTCTACTATAAACCCATGGGGAAAGTCATGTTCTGATTCCGAGCTCATTTGAGCTCGGGATGAACATTAAAATTGAAAGAAATGAAAAATATTTCAAAAAATTCTGGTTTTTTTAGGTGCGAACATTGACAAAAGTTTTTAGTGCTTGCAAAATTTTATCAAAAAATAACATTCGTAGAAGCCACGAATAAATAAATAAAATCAGTACTCCAAAATGTTATTGAAAACAATACTTTTGAAACATCAATTTTGACTTTTTTGCTACTACTTACACAAATGTTATTTTGTGATGAAATTTGACAAGCACTGAGTACTTTTGTCAATGTTATCACTAAAAGAAATTTAGATTTTCTTTTTAAATTTCGGTGTTACTGTTTACCCGAGCTCATTTGAACTCGGGTGTAGAAACATCACGTTGAACCCATGGCTGCTTTGTTGCCCAACTACCAAACAACACACAATGATACTATGAGAAGAATGATCATGATGGATCATTTGAGGATCTTTTACTATCATACACACCCTATATGAAATAGTGATGTATACAATACTATCCTATGTTGCTAACACAACCATATTATTTTGTAGCCATGTTAACAATTCCATAAATTGGTTTTGTTTTTGTGTGTATTTGCCTATGATTCAAGGGTGCTGTAAGTTCCGGTCAACACAAAGTTTTGTTTTCGGGTCTGCTATGTATTCGCTCTGTGTCTGTTTTTGATAGTATTTGTTTGCGTATTTGTTTCTGGGATTTCTGTATTTGTTTCCGCTTCTGTAAAAAAATTCGAAAACAAATATGATAACAACCAGTTTCGTCTGTTTCCATGCCGTTTTTATCCCTAGACCCAACATCCCTACCAAACCCATTCCGCTCAAAAAAAGAAAAACTAAGTCCCATTGATTAGGGAGCACTCCGCTTACTTTGCGGTTAATCAGGTACCCGGTCGATGCGTGCTAGTAGTAGTAGCCATGTTTCGAGCTCATGCTTTGGCAGATAATTTATTGACTAATTAGGCGTGCTCTAACTTGGGATTAAAACAAAAGCATGGTACGCCTAGGCCTAGGGCACTGCTTCGAACCATCCATCCACCGTCGCCGTCTATTGTCATCATCATCATGAATTCATGATTCATGTCCATGTTCCACGGCTGATTAGTCATCCTCGGATAGCAATGCCGACAAACTTGGCGGTGGGGCGACGTGACCCTAATCCCCAGGAGCTGTTTGTCTCTTGTCAATCAACATAAATTAAACTTCTAGTAGTGCAGATGAGCTGACTCGTCCTCCTTTGCCACAGGACAAGGGAGGCTCTTACTAACACTCAACCGCGGCACACTCATGAGCATGAGCATGAGCATACAGTTGTAGGCGAGATCGACTTAATTCTGGCGGTGATGGGCACGGTGTCGATGTCGACACGTCGTGTGTACGCCATGTGCTGTGCTGCGTCTACGCTATAGTCCACGTACACATGCATCCACCTGGGACCCGCATGGCATCGACTGATCGATCACATGCATGATACTCCAGAACTGTAGTATATTTTTAGGTGAATGGATGCAGCGCCGTGGCCCGTGTGACATCAATGTTCGCATCGCATCGCATCGCAGGCCAACATTGATACGGAACATGAAGAAATTGCTTCTTGGGGGAAACAGTGGTCGGCTCCTCTGGGGGACCAGACAGTTCAGGTAAAGAGTGAACGTATAGTACACTAGAGTAGATGCGCGTACCCTTTTTAATATGAAATGGTAGATGCGCGTACCGGCAAGCAGTAGAAAATTTCGGTGGTAGCGAAGAGAGCCATACACCATCTCTAACGGATCCCGTATAACTTTGTTGAAATATGTTTTATGAGACGTTATACGCGACGGTTCAAAAAACGGTTCGTGCAGATCCTCTAAAAAGGGCCCGACCCGTAAATTTTCTGCAGGAGGCCCGTAAACCATCCCATTTTGGCTATATATTCGGGCGTCGGAGGGATTTAGGGTTCCCGTCCCATAAATTTTCTAGCCTCCTTCGTCGCGAACTCGTGCCCTCCGACGACAAATCCTTTAACAAATCCCTTGCCCTCCAGCCATTGGATCTCTCCGGCGATAGCATCGGCCGGTGTAGGGCGTGGAGGCGACGACGGTTTCGATCAGCGTGGGGGGCTCGGGTTGGCGGGTATGTGTAATCAGGACCCGCGGGGAGGCCTCTCATACTAGGATGAAGGCCGAGATGTGTAAAAAGGAATTTGGGGGAGGTCATGAAAATCCAACTCGTAGAAAAAATCAGCCCCCTGACGAAGGGATCGAGTGGGAAGCCGAGCCCCCGAATGAAGTGGGGGACAAATACCACCCTCTCTCCTTGCCTCGGCGTGGGGATGACTTGGCCCTTCTTGAGAGCGCGGTGAGCAATGTTGGCCGAGAGGTAGCCGACGCGCTTTAGCTCCACGATGTCGTCGTTGGTTACGCAAGAAACCTCCCACTTGCCCTTAGAGCCCGAGCCGGCCATGGCCGAGGTTAGGGTGTTTCTTGGGAGAGCGGAGGAAGGAATGGATCTGAGTGCTTGAGCTCTGAAGAGTGGGAAGGCGATGGATATGAAGGATCCGAGAAGCGTGTGAAGGCTTTCGTGGCTATTCCCCTTTTATAAGTTGTTGAAATACCAAGATCCCCTTTGTTGCGTCACGGACCTCACCACTTCCCGATAAAATTGTGTCGTTATGCGCGCATGGGATAAGCCATATCATTGATGATATCCCTTAAAAATGGGACATGGTCTCCATACTGATGAGACGTGCCAATGAATAAACCACCTCGAACCGTGAATCAAGTTTTTGTAACTGGTCGATGGTTATGACCAGTCGCGACCTTGTGCTAAAAAGTTGTTAGGCAAGGTCACTGTTCACACTTGAGTGGTTGGCCTTCGAGGATTAGTTATGCATATTATCCGGAAACCAGGAATTAATCGACGGCCGAACTAGTATCGGCCGAGCATAAAAGGGGGGAAGAACTCGCCCCGCAAGCTGAAGACCTTGGATGCTCGAAGCTGTTGAGAATCATGTGTTGGGAGACGTAGTAGTAAATCAAAAAATTTCCTACGTATCACCAAGATCTATCTATGGAGAAACCAGCAACGAGTGGGGAGAGATTGCATCTTCATAACTTTGAAGATCGCTAAGCGGAAGCGTTACAAGAACGCGGTTGGTGGAGTTGTACTCGCAGCAATTCAGATCACGGTGGATTCCGATCTCAGCGCCGAACAACGGTGCCTCCGCGTTCAACACACGTGCAGCCCGATGACGTCTCCTATGCCTTGATCCAGCAAGGAGGAAGGAGAGGTTGAGGGAGAGCTCCGGCAGCATGACGGCGTGGTGACGGTGGAGCTACGTGAACTCCGGCAGGGCTTCGCCAAGCGCTACGGAGAACGAGGAAGAGGAAGGGTAGGGCTGCACCGAGAGAGAAAGAAGTCGTGTCTCAAATCAGCCCAAACCCTTGCATATATATAGGAGGAGGGAGAGGGAGGTCTGCCTTAGCCCCTCCTCCAAGGAGGAGAGCTTCGGCCGAACTAGGGGGAGAGTCCACCTCCCACAAGGGAGGTGGATCTCCTCCTTTTAAACCTTTTTTAGCCCTATCTCTTATCTCTAGCCGCATGGGCCTTTCTAGAAGGTCTTGGCTAGCCCAATAAGGGTTGGCACACCTCCTCTAAGGGCCCACGAAGTCCTTTGGTCGTCACACCCCTCCCGGGGTCCTCCGGCACCCTCCCGGCACTCCCGGTACACTACCGATGAGCCCGAAAACTTTTCGGTGACCAAAACTGGACTTCCTATATATATCAATCTTTACCTCCGGACCATTCCGGAGCTCCTCGTGATGTCCGGGATCTCATCCGGGACTCCGAACAACTTCCGGTAATCACGTATACCATTTCCCTATAACCCTAGCGTCATCGAACCTTAAGTGTGTAGACCCTACGGGTTCGGGAGACATGTAGACATGACCGAGACACCTCTCCGGTCAATAACCAACAGCGGGATCTAGATACCCATGTTGGCTCCCACATGCTCCATGATGATCACATCGGATGAACCACGATGTTGGGGATTCAATCAATCCCGTATACAATTCCCTTTGTCTATCGGTATGATACTTGCCCGAGATTCGATCGTCGGTATCTCTATACCTTGTTCAATCTCGTTACCGGCAAGTCTCTTTACTCATTCCGTAACACATCATCCCGTGACTAACTCCTTAGTCACATTGAGCTCATTATGATGATGTCTTACCGAGTGGGCCCAGAGATACCTCTCTGTCACACGGAGTGACAAATCCCAGTCTCGATTCGTGCCAACCCAACAGACACTTATGGAGATACCCATAGTGCACCTTTATAGCCACCCAGTTACGTTGTGATGTTTGGCACACCCAAATCATTCCTACGGTATCCGGGAGTTGCACAATCTCATGGTCTAAGGAAACGATACTTGACATTGAAAAGCTTTAGCAAACGAACTACACGATCTTGTGCTATGCTTAGGATTGGGTCTTGTCTATCACATCATTCTCCTAATGATGTGATCCCGTTATCAATCGACATCCAATGTCCATGGTCATGAAACCGTGATCATCTATTAATGAACGAGCTAGTCAACTAGAGGCTCACTAGGGACATGTTGTTGTCTATGTATTCACACATGTATTACGGTTTCCGGTTAACACAATCATAGCATGAACAATAGACAATTATCATGAACAATGAAATACAATAATAACCATTTTATTATTTCCTCTAGGGCATATTTCCAACAGTCTCCCACTTGCACTAGAGTCAATAATCTAGTTACATTGTGATGAATCGAACACCCATAGCATTCTGGTGTTGATCATGTTTTGCTCGTGAGAGAGGTTTAGTCAACGGATCTGCGACATTCAGATCCGTATGCACTTTACAAATATCTATATCTCCCTCCTGAATGTAATCACGGATGGAGTTGAAGCGGCGCTTGATGTGTCTTGTCTTCTTGTGAAACTTGGGCTCCTTTGCAAGGGCAATAGCTCCAGTGTTGTCACAGAATAGAGTCATCGGGCCCGACGCACTTGGAATTACTCCTAGGTCGGTGATGAACTCCTTCATCCAGACTCCTTCATTTGCTGCTTCCGAAGCAGCTATGTACTCCGCTTCACATGTAGATGCCGCCATGACGCTTTGCTTGCTGCTGCACCAGCTGACTGCCCCTCCGTTCAAAATATACACGTATCCGGTTTGCGACTTGGAGTCGTCCGGATCTATGTCGAAGCTAGCATCGACGTAACCCTTTACGACGAGCTCTTCGGCACCTCCATATACGAGAAACATGTCCTTTGTCCTTTTCAGGTACTTCAGGATATTCTTGACCGCTGTCCAGTGTTCCGCTCCGGGATCACTTTGGTACCTCCCTACCAAACTTATGGCAAGGTTCGCATCAGGTCTGGTACACAGCATGGCATACATAATAGAGCCTATGGCTGAAGCATAGGGGATGACACTCATCTCTTCTCTATCTTTTGTCGTGGTCGGGCATTGAGTCGTACTCAATCTCACACCCTATAACACAGGCAAGAACCCCTTCTTGGACTGATCCATATTGAACTTCTTCAATATATTTTCAAGGTATGTCCTTTGTGAAAGACCTATGAGGCGTCTCGATCTATCTCTATAGATCTTAATACCTAATATGTAAGTAGCTTCTGCAAGGTCCTTCATTGAAAAACACTTATTCAAGTAGGCCTTTACACTTTCCAAGAGTTCTATATCATTTCCCATTATCAGTATGTCTTCCACATATAATACGAGAAATGCTACAGAGCTCCCACTCACTTTCTTGTAAATACAGGGTTCTCCATAAACCTGTACAAACCCAAATGCTTTAATCACTTCATTAAAGCGAATGTTCCAACTCCGAGATGCTTGCACCAGCCCATAGATGGAGCGCTGGAGCTTGCATACCTTGTTAGCATCTTCAGGATCGACAAAACCTTCCGGCTGCATCATATACAGTTCTTCCTTGAGGAAGCCATTAAGGAATGTCGTTTTGATGTCCATTTGCCAGATCTCGTAATCATAAAATGCGGCAATTGCTAACATAATTGGGACAGACTTCAGCATCGCTACGGGTGAGAAAGTCTCATCGTAGTCAACTCCTTGAACTTGTCGATAACCCTTAGTGACAAGCCGAGCCTTATAGACGGTCACATTACCATATGTGTCAGTCTTCTTCTTAAAGATCCATTTATTTTCAATGGCTCGCTTATCATCAGGCAAGTCCACCAAAGTCCACACTTTGTTCTCATACATGGATCCTATCTCAGATTTCATGGCTTCAAGCCATTTGTTGGAATCCGGGCCCGCCATCGCTTCTTCATAGTTCGAAGGTTCTCCGTTGTCCAACAACATGATCTGCAGGACAGGGTTGTCGTACCACTCTGGTGCCGAACGTGTCCTAGTGGACCTTTGATGTTCAATAGTAACTTGATCTGAAGTTTCATGATCATCATCATTAACTTCCTCTCCAGCTAGTGTAGGCTCCCTAGAAAGAACTTCTTGTGCTGCGCTACTCTCCGGTTCGAGTGGAGGTACAGTTACCTCATCAAGTTCTATTTTCCTCCCACTTACTTCTTTCGAGAGAAACTCTTTCTCGAGAAAGGATCCATTCTTAGCAACAAAGACTTTGCCCTCGGATCGTAGGTAGAAGGTATACCCAATAGTCTCTTTGGGATATCCTATGAAGACACACTTTTCCGCTTTGGGTTCGAGCTTCTCAGGTTGAAGTTTCTTCACATAAGCATCGCATCCCCAAACTTTTAGAAACGATAGCTTAGGTTTCGTTCCAAACCATAATTCATATGGTATCGTCTCAACGGATTTTGACGGTGCCCTATTTAAAGTGAATGCGGCAGTCTCTAATGCATATCCCCAAAATGATAGCAGTAAGTTGGTAAGAGACATCATAGATCGTACCATATCTAATAGAGTGCGATTACAATGTTCAGACACACCATTTCGCTGAGGTGTGCCAGGCAGCATGAGTTGTGAAACAATTCCACATTTCCTTAGGTGCGTGCCAAACTCATGACTTAAATATTCTCCGCCACGATCAGATCGTAGGCACTTTATTTTCCTGTCACATTGATTCTCTACCTCACTCTAAAATTCCTTGAACCTTTCAAAAGTTTCAGACTTATGTTTCATTAAGTAGACATACCTATATCTACTCAAGTCATCAGTGAGGGTGAGAACATAACGGTAGCCACCATGAGCCTCAACACTCATTGGACCGCATACATCGGTATGTATTATTTCCAATAAGCCAGTTGCTCGCTCCATTGTTCCGGAGAACGGAGTCTTGGTCATCTTGCCCATGAGGCATGGTTCGCACGTGTCAAATGATTCGAAATCAAGAGACTCCAAAAGTCCATCAGTATGAAGCTTCTTCATGTGTTTGACACCAATATGACCAAGGCGTCAGTGCCACATGTAAGTGGGACTATCGTTATCAACCTTACACTTTTTGGTACTCACACTATGGACATGTGTAACATCACGTTCGAGATTCATCAAAAATAAACCATTGACCAATGGGGAATGACCACAAAACATATCTCTCATATAAATAGAACAACCATTATTCTCAGATTTAAATGTGTAGCCATCTCGCATCAAGCGAGATCCAGATACAATGTTCATGCTCAAAGCTGGTACTAAATAACAATTATTAAGGTTTAACACTAATTCTGAAGGTAGATGTAGAGGTAGCGTGCCGACGGCGATCACATCGACCTTGGAACCATTCCCAACGCGCATCGTCACCTCGTCCTTTGCCAGCCTCCGCTTATTCCGCAGCTCCTGCTTGGAGTTACAAATGTGAGCACCTGCACCGGTATCAAATACCCATGAGCTACTACGAGCGCTGTTTAGGTACACATCAATAACAAGTATATCACATATACCTTTAACGTTGCCGTCCTTCTTATCCGCTAAGTACTTGGGGCAATTCCGCTTCCAGTGACCGGTACCCTTGCAATAAAAACACTTAGTATCAGGCTTGGGTCCATTCTTGTTCTTCTTCTTCCCAGCAACTTGCTTACCAGGCGCGGCAACAGCTTTGCCGTCCTTCTTGAAGTTCTTCTTACCCTTGCCTTTCTTGGAACTAGTGGTCTTATTCACCATCAACACTTGATGCTCCTTTTTGATCTCGACCTCCGCTGATTTTAGCATCGAGTACAACTCAGGAATGGACTTCTCCATACTTTGCATGTTGTAGTTCATCACAAAGCTCTTGTAGCTAGGTGGAAGCGACTGGAGGATTCTGTCAATGAGCGAGTCATCCGGGAGATTAACTCCCAGCTGAGTCAAGCGGTTGTGTAGCCTAGACATCTTGAGGATGTGCTCACTGACAGAACTATTCTCCTCCATCTTATAGCTGAAGAACTTGTCGGAGACGTCATATCTCTCGACCCAGGCATGAGCTTGGAAAACCAGTTTCAGCTCTTGGAACATCTCATATGCTCCGTGTTGCTCAAAACGCTTATGGAGCCCCGGTTCTAAACTGTAAAGCATGCCGCACTGAACAAGGGAGTAATCATCGCAGCGAGAATGCCAAGCATTCGCAATGTCTTGCTCTGCTGGGAGAAGGGGTGGGTCACCTAGTGGTGCATCAAGGACATACAATTTCTTGGAAGCTATGAGGATGATCCTCAAGCCACGGACCCAGTCCGCATAGTTGCTTCCATCATCTTTCAGCTTGGTTTTCTCTAGGAACGCGTTGAAATTGAGGGTGACATTCACGTTGGCCATTGGATCTACAATATAGATTGTAAAGGCTATTTTAGACTAAGTTCATGATACTTAAGTTCACATAATCAAATTATTTAATGAACTCCCACTTAGATAGACATCTCTCTAGTCATCCAAGTGACACATGATCCATGTCAACTAGCCCGTGTCCGATCATCACGTGAGACGGACTAGTCATCCATGGTGAACATCTCCATGTTGATCGTATCTTCTATACAACTCATGTTCGACCTTTCGGTCTTCCATGTTCCGAGGCCATGTCTGTACATGCTAGGCTCGTCAAGTCAACCTAAGTGTTTTGCGTGTGTAATTCTGGCTTACACCCGTTATATGCGAACGTTAGAACCTATCACACCCGATCATCACGTGGTGCTTCGGAACAACGATCCTTAGCAATGGTGCACAGTTAGGGTGAACACTTTTCTTGAAATTTTATTAAGAGATCATCTATTTACTACCGTCGTTCTAAGCAAATAAGATGTAAACATGATAAACATCACATGCAATCAATATAGTGACATGATATGGCCAATATCATCTTGCTCCATTGATCTCCATCTTCGGGGCACCATGATCATCACTGTCACCGGCACGACACCATGATCTCCATCATCGTGTCTTCATGAAGTTGTCTCGCCAACTATTACTTCTACTACTATAGCTAACGTTTAGCAATAAAGTAAAGTAATTACATGGCGTTTATGATCGACACACAGGTCATACAATAAAATAAGACAACTCCTATGGCTCCTCCCAGTTGTCATACTCATCGACATGCAAGTCGTGAATCCTATTACAAGAACATGATCAATCTCATACATCACACTGCATCACATCACATCCTTTGGCCATATCACATCACAAGGCATATGCTGCAAAAACAAGTTAGACGTCCTCTAATTTGTAGTTTCAAGTTTTTACGTGGCTGCTATAGGTTTCTAGCAAGAACGTTTCTTACCTACGCCAAAACCACAACGTGATATGCCAATTGCTATTTACCCTTCATAAGGACCCTTTTCATCGAATCCAATCCGACTAAGGTGGGAGAGACAGACACCTGCTAGCCACCTTATGCAACAAGTGCATGTCAGGTGGTGGAACCAGTCTCACGTAAGCGTACGTGTAAAGTCGGTCCGGGCCGCTTCATCCCACAATACCGCCGAATCAATTTAAGACAAGTAGTGGTAAGCAAATTAACAAAATCGACACCCACAACTGCTTTGTGTTCTACTCGTGCATAGATTCTACGCATAGACCTAGCTCTGATACCATTGTTGGGAGACGTATTAGTCAATCAAAAAATTTCCTACGTATCACCAAGATCTATCTATGGAGAAACCAGCAACGAGTGGGGAGAGATTGCATCTTCATACCTTTGAAGATCGCTAAGCAGAAGCGTTACAAGAACGTGGTTGGTGGAGTCGTACGCGCAGCGATTTAGATCGCGGTGGATTCCGATCTCAGCGCCGAACAACGGCGCCTCCGCGTTCAACACACGTGCAGCCCGATGACGTCTCCTACGCCTTGATCCAACAAGGAGGAAGGAGAGGTTGAGGGAGAGATCCGGCAGCACGACGGCGTGGTGACGGTGGAGCTACGTGAACTCCGGCAGGGCTTCGCCAAGCGCTACGGAGAACGAGGAAGAGGAAGGGTAGGGCTGCACCGAGAGAGAAAGAAGTCGTGTCTCAAATCAGCCCAAACCCTTGCATATATAGGAGGAGGGAGAGGGAGGGATGCCTTAGCCCCTCATCCAAGGAGGAGAGCTTCGGCCGAACTAGGGGGAGAGTCCACCTTCCACAAGGCAGGTGGATCTCCTCCTTTTAAACCTTTCTCAGCCCTATCTCTTATCTCCAGCCGCATGGGCCTTTCTAGAAGGTCTTGGCCAGCCCAATAAGGGCTGGCACACCTCCTCTAAGGGCCCACGAAGTCCTTTTGTCGTTACACCCCTCCCGGGGTCCTCCGGCACCCTCCCGGCACTCCAGGTACACTATCGATGAGCCCAACAACTTTTCGGTGACCAAAACTGGACTTCCTATATATCAATCTTTACCTACGGACCATTCCGGAGCTCCTCGTGACGTCCGGGATCTCATCCGGGACTCCGAAAAACTTTCAGTAATCATTTATACCATTTCCCTATAACCCTAGCGTCATCGAACCTTAAGTGTGTAGACCCTACGGGTTCGGGAGACATGTAGACATGACCGAGACACCTCTCCGGTCAATAACCAACAGTGGGATCTGGATACCCATGTTGGCTCCCACATGCTCCACGATGATCTCATCGGATGAACCACGATGTCGGGGATTCAATCAATCCCGTATACAATTCCCTTTGTCTATCGGTATGATACTTGCCCGAGATTCGATCGTCGGTATCTCTATACCTTGTTCAATCTCGTTACCGGCAAGTCTCTTTACTCGTTCCGTAACACATCATCCCGTGACTAACTCCTTAGTCACATTGAGCTCATTATGATGATGTCTTACCGAGTGGGCCCAGAGATACCTCTCTGTCACACGGAGTGACAAATCCCAGTCTCGATTCGTGCCAACCCAACAGACACTTATGGAGATACCCATAGTGCACCTTTATAGCCACACAGTTACGTTGTGATGTTTGGCACACCCAAAGCATTCCTACGGTATCCGGGAGTTGCACAATCTCATGGTCTAAGGAAACGATACTTGACATTGAAAAGCTTTAGCAAACGAACTACACGATCTTGTGCTATGCTTAGGATTGGGTCTTGTCTATCACATCATTCTCCTAATGATGTGATCCCGTTATCAATCGACATCCAATGTCCATGGTCATGAAACCGTGACCATCTATTTATCAACGAGCTAGTCAATTAGAGGCTCACTAGGGACATGTTGTGGTCTATGTATTCACACATGTATTATGATTTACGGTTAACACAATGATAGCATGAACAATAGACAATTATCATGAACAATGAAATACAATAATAACCATTTTATTATTGCCTCTAGGGCATATTTGCAACAGTCTCCCACTTGCACTGGAGTCAATAATCTAGTTACATTGTGATGAATCGAACACCCGTAGCATTCTGGTGTTGATCATGTTTTGCTCGTGAGAGAGGTTTAGTCAATGGATCTGCGACATTCAGATCCGTATGCACTTTACAAATATCTATATCTCCCTCCTGAATGTAATCACAGATGGAGTTGAAGCGGCGCTTGATGTGTCTTGTCTTCTTGTGAAACCTGGGCTCCTTTGCAAGGGCAATAGCTCCAGTGTTGTCACAGAATAGAGTCATCGGGCCCGACGCACTTGGAATTACTCCTAGGTCGGTGATGAACTCCTTCGTCCAGACTCCTTCCTTTGCTGCTTCCAAAGCAGCTATGTACTCCGCTTCACATGTAGATGCCGCCATGATGCTTCGGTTGTTGCTGCACGAGCTGACTGCCCCTCTGTTCAAAATATACACGTATCCGGTTTGCGACTTGGAGTCGTCCGGATCTGTGTCGATGCTAGCATCGACGTAACCCTTTACGACGAGCTCTTCGGCACCTCCATATACGAGAAACATGTCCTTTGTCCTTTTCAGGTACTTCAGGATATTCTTGACCGCTGTCCAGTGTTCCGCTCCGGGATCACTTTGGTACCTCCCTACCAAACTTATGGCAAGGTTCGCATCAGGTCTGGTACACAACATGGCATACATAATAGAGCCTATGGCTGAAGCATAGGGGATGACACTCATCTCTTCTCTATCTTTTGTCGTGGTCGGGCATTGAGTCGTACTCAATCTCACACCCTATAACACAGGCAAGAACCCCTTCTTGGACTGATCCATATTGAACTTCTTCAATATATTTTCAAGGTATGTCCTTTGTGAAAGACCTATGAGGCGTCTCGATCTATCTCTATAGATCTTAATACCTAATATGTAAGCAGCTTCTCCAAGGTCCTTCATTGAAAAACACTTATTCAAGTAGGCCTTTACACTTTCCAAGAGTTCTATATCATTTCCCATTATCAGTATGTCTTCCACATATAATACGAGAAATGCTACAGAGCTCCCACTCACTTTCTTGTAAATACAGGGTTCTCCATAAACCTGTACAAACCCTAACGCTTTAATCACTTCATTAAAGCGAATGTTCCAACTCCGAGATGCTTGCACCAGCCCATATATGGAGTGCTAGAGCTTGCATACCTTGTTAGCATCTTCAGGATTGACAAAACCTTCTGGCTGCATCATATACAGTTCTTCCTTGAGGAAGCCATTAAGGAATGCCGTTTTGACGTCCATTTGCCAGATCTCATAATCATAAAATGCAGCAATTGCTAACATGATTCGGACAGACTTCAGCATCGCTACGGGTGAGAAAGTCTCATTGTAGTCAACTCCTTGAACTTGTCGATAACCCTTAGCGACAAGCCGAGCCTTATAGACGGTCACATTACCATCTGCGTTAGTCTTCTTCTTAAAGATCCATTTATTTTCAATGGCTCGCTTATCATTAGGCAAGTCCACCAAAGTCCACACTTTGTTCTCATACATGGATCCTATCTCGGATTTCATGGCTTCAAGCCATTTGTTGGAATCCGGGCCCGCCATCGCTTCTTCATAGTTCGAAGGTTCACCGTTGTCCAACAACATGATCTCCAGGATAGGGTTGTCGTACCACTGTGGTGCGGAACATGTCCTAGTGGACCTTCCACGTTCAATAGTAAATTGATTTGAATTTCATGATCATCATCATTAACTTCCTCTCCAGCCGGTGTAGGCTCCACAGCTGTTGGCCTATCTCATATGGGTCGAACAGGTGGGCCGCTCTGTTATCATCCTATGTAGGCTGAGCTATGAGACGACGTTGTGTTTAGAAAGGAGATCTTCGGTGCCTTGGTGTGTCCTCCAAGTCCAGATGGCAGGATTGGCGCATTTATCCTTTAATGGTAACCGACTATGTGTAACCCTAGGTACCCTTGGTGTCTATGTTGGAAATATTCCCTAAAGGCAATAATAAATTAGTTATATTACCCTAGGTACCCGCTATTGGTTATTGACCATAGAGTTGTCTCGGTCATGTCTGCATAGTTCTCGAACCCACAGGGTCTACACACTTAATGTTTGGTGACGATATATGTATAGTTGAGTTATTATGTTGGTGACCGAAAGTTGTTCGGGGTCCCGGATGAGATCCCGAACATGACGAGGAGCTCTGGAATAGTCCGGAGGTAAATATTGATATATGGGATAATAGTGTTTGGTCTCTGGAAGGGTTCTTGATATCACCGAGAGAGTTTCGGATGTTTCCTGAAATGTTCAGGGTACAAGAACACTTTATTTGGGCCAAGGGGTAAAGCCCATGAGGCTTTAGGAAGGTGCAAAAGGTGTTTTGCGGAGGCCACGGTCCAGACGCCAGGGACCCTGGCGTTTGGGGCCAGACGCCGAGGACCTTGGCGTCTGGTCCTGGAGACCGAGGAGGACTCTTACCTTGCGGGCAAACCGACCTTGAGGAGGATTTTTCTCCAAGTTTCGACCCAAGGGCTCAGCATATAAATAAAGGGGCGGGGTTAGCATCTGGAACACATCAAGAAACCCCAAGCCATGTGCCGGCAACCCTGTCCCTCTAGTTTATCCTCTGTCATAGTTTCCATTGTGCTGGGCAAAGCCCTGCGGAGATTGTTCTTCACCAACACCGTCATCACGTCGTCGTGCTACTGGAACTCATCTACTACTTCACCATCAGTCGCTGGATCGAGGAGGTGAAGGCGTCATCAAGCCGTACGTGTGTTGAACATGGAGGTGTCGTCCGTTCGGTGCTAGATCGGAGGGACCGTGATCAAGATTGCAAGACGAGTCATGATGGGATCGCGGGACGGATTGTGATCAAGATCGCAAGATAGATCATGATGAGATCGCAGGACGCTCGGTGATTTGGATCGCGAAGACGTTCGACTACATCACCCGTGTTTCTTAACGCTTCCTGATACGTCTCCAACGTATCTATAATTTTTGCTTGTTCCATGCTGTTATATTATCATTCTTGGATGATTTAGAATCATTTTAATACAACTTTATATTATTTTTGGGACTAACCTATTAACCTAGAGCCCAGTGCCAGTTTCTATTTTTTCCCCTTTTTTTGAGTTTTACAGAAAAGGAATATCAAACGGAGTCCAAACGGAATAAAAATTTACGGTGTTTTTTATGGACCAGAAGACACCCACGGAGCTTGGAGATGAATCCGGGAGATTCTCGAGAAGTCCACAAGCCTTAGGGGCGTGACCACCCCCCTCGACGTGCCCACCAGGCTTGTGGGCCCCTCGGGAGTCCACCGACCTCCCTCTCAGCTCTATAAATCCTCAAATATTCCAAAAAATCCAACACAGAACCTAGGTCGGGAGTTCCGCTGCCGCAAGCCTCCAGAGCCACGAAAAACCAATCGGGAGCCCGTTCCGGCACCCTGCCGGAGGGGGAAACCATCACTGGAGGCCATCTTCATCATCCCGATGCCCTCCATGACGAGGAGGGAGTAGTTCATCCTCGGGGCCGAGGGTATGTACAAGTAGCTATGTGTTTGATCTCTCTCTCTCTCTCGTGTTCTTGAGATGACACGATCTTGATGTATCGCAAGCTTTATTGATATAGATGAATCATATGGAGTTTTCCCCTCTCTATCTTGTGATGAATTGAGATTTCCCTTTAAAGTTTTCTTATCGGATTGAATCTTTAAGGATTTGAGAACACTTGATTTATGTCTTGCAATGGGATATCTGTGGTGACAATAGGATGTTCTATTGATCTACTTGATGTATGTTTTGGTGATCAACTTGCGGGTTCCGTGACCTTGGGAATCTATGCATAGGGGTTGGCACATGTTTTCGTCTTGACTCTTCGATAGAAACTTTGGGGCACTCTTTGAAGTTCTTTGTGTTGGATTGAACATTATGAATCTGAAATTATGTGATGCATATCGTATAATCAAGCCCACGGGTACTTGTGGTGACAATGGAGTATCTAGGTGACATTAGGGTTTTGGTTGATGTGTATCTTAAGGTGTTATTTTAGTACGAACTCTAGGGATGTTTGTGACACTTATAGGGACAACTCATAAGATTGATCAGAAAAGGTAACTTTGAGGTGGTTTCGTACCCTACAATAATTTCTTCATTAGTTCTCCGCTATTTTTGACTTTGGAGTGAACTCTTTGTCGCACGAGAGGTATTTACATATGATTCAACTATGCCAATATTGTTGAGAGAAATTGCACTAGTGAAATTATGGACCCTAGGACTTGTTTCCAAGCATTTATACAACGTTTTGCTCACCGTTTACTATTTGTTATATTGCTTTTTTATATTTTCAGATTACAAAAAACTATATCTAGCATCCATATTGCACTTGTATCACCATCTCTTCGTCGAACTAGTGCACCTATACAATTTACCACTGTATTGGGTGTGTTCGGGACACAAGAGAATCTCTGTTATTTGGTTGCAGGGTTGCTTGAGAGACACCATCTTCATCCTACACCTCTCACAGATTGATAAACCTTAGGTCATCCACTTGAGGGAAAATTGCTACTGTCCTACAAAACTCTACGCTTGGAGGCCCAACACGAGTCTAGAAGAAGAAGGTTGTGTAGTAGACATCACTTCCGCTTAGAGATCTACAAGGGCATGTAGATCCACTCTCCCTGTCATAGATGCTCATCACCATAGATAGATCTTGCGTGCGCGTAGGAATTTTTTTGTTCCCATGCAACGTTCCCCAACAGTCTATACAAATCAGAGGGTTTGGTACGTAGGGGAAGAACCATTATTCCTACTCATCTAGGGTTTACTTCCTTTGATCTCGTGGTAGATCGACTTTGTAATCATCATACACCCGATCAATACAATCAAAGCAGGACATAGGGTTTTACCTCGTCGAGAGGGGCCGAACCTGGGTAACACTATCCCTGATCCCCATTGATCCAAGATCCACAGCTCGGGACCCCCTACCCGAGATCTGACGGTCTTGACACCGATAGAAGGTCTGTTGGGCGTGGAGGGTTTGTTGTCCGCAAGCGACACAATGATGGAAAGGCAGGCGGCTCCGGCCTTCGCCCTCCCATGTCGGTGAGGTAGAGGGAGGCGACGTGCAGGTGTGAAGCCAATTCTCCCAGCATCGGCTCGAGGTCGTAGGCATGGGACAACCTTCACAGCCTCGACAACATCTTCGACCCGGCGCTGCAGCACCAGAGCCAGACGGGGCTCTCTTGGTTCCACATGAAGAAGGTTGCTGTAGCTGGTGATGTGGTTGCGGCCACGCAGCTGCCGGCGTTGCGGGAGGATTTCAATGCAGTAGGTCACCTTCTGCTCCACCCTGATGTACCATACCCTGCACGACGACGAGCCGCCACCCGCCAACACCATCGACTCTGATAGCGACTCCAGCAGCGACGAAGACTCCGGCAGTGACTAGATATAGGGTTTTTAATTATGTTTTATTTATGTGTAATTATGGTTTCTAAAACTAAAACTCTCCTATGTGTGTGATCAACTACTATGCTATGCTATGTCTGTGTGATGAAATCCGGCTAGCTTTTGTAGCATGAACTAATTTGTTTGAATCTATAGTATCAATTTGTGGTATTTGTTCTTGTGCACAGGGAGGTGTCCTGCAAAAAAAAACATTTACGAGATCCCTAAACGATTTAAGCAAGACCCCAGTTTGCGGGATCTGCTAGAGATGTTCTTAGCTAAGTGGTTACACATTCGGTTGTGCACTCTAACCACATTGATTCTGTTTCTAGAATTAGTATGTGATGCATAGAGGCTTTCAGAGAAAATCTTGGTATATCTTGGTACTCATACTAAAATATTTGTGTGTATCCCTTGTTGGTACATAGGCCAGAAAGTGAAAATTCTATCCTAGTTTTAAAGGGCAACTCCCTTCCATGACGAAGCATAGAGGGAGCTCATGGCGGCGGGCCTGTTTCCTTTGCCCTAGGTGCGTTTCACCCGCGATTTGGGGATCTCGTGGCGACTGATGGTGGTTTGTGCGCCGTTGCTCGTGGCGTATTGTTGGTGGAGTGGTAGGCCACCGAGGAGTGATTCATCTCCAACGTATCTATAATTTTTGCTTGTCCATGCTGTTATATTATCAATCTTGGTTGTTTTACAATCATTTTATAGGAATTTTATATCATTTTTGGGGACTAACCTATTGACATAGTGCCAAAGTGCCAGTTGTTGTTTTTTGCTTGTTTTTTACTTCATAGAAAATCAGTACCAAACGGAGTCCAATCAAGATGAAACTTTTTGGAGATTTTTTTGGACCAAGAGATTGCCAGTGGGCCAAAGAAGTAACCAGGAGGGAGCCCAGGCCGCCCACAACCCACCAGTGCGTGCTAGAGGCCCCAGGCGCGCCCTGATGGGTCGTGGCCTCCTCAGGGATGCCCTCCATCGACTATTTGCTCTATAAATTCCCAATTATTCAGAAAACCCTAGGGGAGTCGACAAACAAAATTCCAGCCGCCGCAAGTTCTAGAACCACGAGATCCAATCTAACACCATCACGAAGGGGTGCATCGTCTTCATGCGTGCCTCTCTAATAATGCATGCGTATTCCACCATAGACCTACGGGTCCGTAG
Source organism: Hordeum marinum (assembly GCA_022496015.1). NCBI lineage: Eukaryota > Viridiplantae > Streptophyta > Magnoliopsida > Poales > Poaceae > Hordeum > Hordeum marinum. The sequence goes on along the minus strand of CM039672.1, from coordinate 267,974,884 downwards.
GCAGTAGCTAGATGGCTTCCTCTCTCTCTTTTGATTCTCAATACAATGGTCTCTTGGAGATCTACTTGATGTAATGACTTTTTGTGGTGTGTTTGTTGGGATCCGATGAATTTTGAGTTCATGATCAGTTTCTATCCATGAATATGATTTGAGTCTTCTTTGACATATTATTTGCATGATTACTTATAGCCTCGTATTTCTTCTTCAAATCCTTGGTTTAGTTAGCCCAACTAGATCGATTTTTCTTGCCATGGGAAGAGGTGCTTTGTGATGGATTCGTTCTTGCGATGTCCTTTCCCAGTGATAGAAGGGGTAGCAAGGCACGCTTGTATCATTCCTATTAAGGATAACAAGATGGGGTCTATTCCTACATGAATAGATATTGTCTACATCATGTCACCGTTCTTATTGCATTACTCCGTTTTTCCATGAACTTAATACACTAGATGCATGTTGGATAGCGGTCGATGTGTGGAGTAATAGTAGTAGATGCAGAATCATTTCGGTCTACTTATCTTGGACGTGATGCCTATATAATGATCATTGGCTTTGATATCGTCATGACTATTCAATCTTCTATCAATTGCCCAACAGTAATTTGTTCACCCACCGTGTGCTATACTCATGAGGGAAGCCACTAGTGAAACCTATGGCCACTGGGTCTACTTTTCCAACATATTGCTTTCCGATCTATCTGTTTGTCGTGTTTTTTTCCAAATCTATTAATCCAAAACCCAAAAATACCTTGCTGCACTTTTTGTTTACTTCTTTTATTTTGTGTTCTTGCGAGATCCATTTGCCCAAACTATCACAACCTAATCTATCATTTTATCGTTGAGATCTTCACAACCTCTCTTACGCGTCGGGTTGCAAGTATTTGTTCTTTGTATGCAGGTGCCATTTACATAGTTGCTTGATCTTCCTCTACGGATTGATACCTTGGTTTCTTAACTAGGGGAAATATTTACCGTCTTGTGCTGCATTATCCCTTTCTGTTTAGGGAAATACCAACGCAGTCTCAAGCCACGTCAAGGAGACATTGGTGCTTTGTGTCAAGGTGGCTGCTCGTGCGCTAATTTGGAGCTCTAGATTCAGGTGTCATGTGATCTGTTGATCTACTGTTCAGGATGGCCTTTGGAGACGCTCTAGACCTTGTGAACGACGGGGAGGCATGCGGTGGGTGTGGTGCCGCGGCATGCCTGCGGCGGTGGTGTCACACCTTGTGTTTTGTACCACACTGCTATGTTATCAAAGTTTAAAATTTTGGACCAATTAAAAAAAATTATGTGCTTATGACGCTTGATTACTTTGCTATTGCTTGTTTGCTTGGTTATGCTTTAATTCACAACAGCCCCTCCTACTTTTAAGACTCATCTCCTTGATCCAAAACTTTGCCCAATCATCATGCCATGTGTATAGGACATAAAACTATTTTTTAAATATTATTTTGGCCCAAAAGCATTTATCTGATTTAGGTTTACAACAACCCCTGAATTGAGGTTTTTACTACAAGTCCTCAAATTAGGGTAAATGTTTTGCCCCAAATATTTTATTTGGAACCTATTTTCTATAAGACTTCCAAAAATCACAAATTTTTTATTTTAAATGCTATTTTTGTATTGTATTTAAATGCCTTTTAGGAGCCCATAAATGGTTTTTTGTAGGGGAAAACTATATTAATATTTCAAAAATATTTTAGAATATTTAGGGAAACTCAATGGATATAGTTTCCATATATGTGAGTTTCAACACATGGTCATGCTCAAAATATTTGACAAAACCTTCCAAAACCCTTTCTGGATATTTCAAGTATTTGAAATTTTTCTATAAGAAATATTGTTAAATAAATCCAATAAATTCCAACAAGTCACATATGCCTCATATGATTGTCTTGTCAAGTTTCATATCAATCCAAATAGTTTTGGTTCACAAAAATGCCCCAAAACCCTATCTCTCCAGATTCAAATTTGATCAACTCTACATTGCCAACTGTCATCATTTGGTCTCAAGATTTGTGGATATGTTGTAATACCCTAATGATGAATCTACACCAAGTGGAGAATCAAGGACAACAGGGTAGTTAACTAGATCTAAGCAAACTTGTTTCTTCCGATTTCTAGGGTTTGCAAAAGCTACATTAGGCACATTCTCCATTTCAGCTGAAAATTTGTGGGAAAAACTAATTATGGTGCCACTCACTCCTCGTAAGCCTCATGTCAACTAGAACAAACCTAGATAGCCCAAAACCACAACAAACCCCTTTTGGTGCATTATTGAGATGAATAATTGAGGCACTAGAGGTGTTCTCCTAGAGACTATATTCTTACCACAACTCTCTCACCACCTTCAGTAAACTTCCTAGCACCCAACTCCATGATTGTGGGGGTGAAAACCCCACTTGCACCCCTGGACAGCCTCATTCTCTCCGCTCCCCCTCTCTCCTGTCGATTACCCAGGGCATACAAAGCCACCAACCCTCTTGTTTATTCTTTCTGTAGCTTTGTGACACAAGTAGACGCGCCAAAGCACGTAAGGGCATGCCCATGCAAGCCAAAAAGCCGCTCTATAGTGCGCTACAGGACGCCCGAGTGTTGACGTTGATCCCCGCCACCCCTCTTGAACACCTTGAACCTCCTCTTCCCCTCCATCTGAGGTGCCTCGATGTCCCTGACAGGCCACCGGGTCGGGCGCCTCCACCCTGCAGCATGTGCCCGTGGCCGCCCGGCTCGGCCAATGCATGGCCTCGCATGCACGAGCGCTAGAGCCATGCCTTGCCTTCCCTCTCTCATCCATGCATCATAGTTGACCCCCGCGAGCACCCCTGACCTAGCCTGACCTCCTCCGACAGCCTTCAGAGCCGTTGCAGCGGTCTCTAGTGAACTCTGCCCATGGTGCACCGACCGATGGCTATTTAAGCGACTACCAATCCCATCTGCACTCCTCTTGCTCCCTCCTTTCCCCAATCGTGCTCCCACTCCACCAACTACTCTCCAAGAGCTCCCAAGCATGAGATCGAGCTCGGAGTCCGCCACGTCGGGCCACCGAAATCCACACGACAGGGAGCTCATTCGCCCTTGTTTCCTTCTGAGATGGAGCCGTGGACCTCCACTGATCATTTCCCCTTTCTCTCTAGTTCATTTGCAGCCCGAAATCATCGACATCAAGCACCTCCCGAAGTCCTCTGTCACGGCCTCATCGTCATTGGTGAACCCCTGCACCCTGGCAACCCTCTCCACCTCCCCCCGAACGGCGACATCCCGTTGGGCACGCTGATGCTCTCAGCTTCTCCTACCGTGCCTACCATTGCCGCCAATGAGCTTGTCGCGCATCTGACCCGAGGTTGAAGATGACAGGTGGGCTCCACATTTCATCCTCTCATCCCCCCTCTGTGTGGCTGGCACTCGGGCCCCGCCTATCGGGTTTGAACGTGATGCACAAGCACGCCGGTTCGTCCCGGGCTGGTGAGGCCCTAGGCTAGCCTAGCTACGTGCAGATCTGGCCCGACCACTTTTGGCCATTTTTATTTTTATGTTTTCTTCATTATTGCAAAAAATACCCCATGCCAAAATTTTGTCCAAATGAGTTGGTTCAAATTTCTAAATCTTTTTTAAATGCAACATATTTAATTGTGCCACTTGGGCACCATTTGGACATCTTCTGCACTATTCCTACTTAAATCCATGTTTAGGTATTTAAAACTAGTGTCAGAAAAGAATATCAACATTTTTGTGACTCCAACTCCCAAACCAAAACAAGTAGTATTTTTAGTTCTAAATATAGTATTTCACAAAAATAAGTTAACTATTTTAGGAGTGAAATATTTTTCCTATTTTTTTGCTATGGTCTTATTTGTCTATGTTAGTGTGCGACCATAGATTGTGTGGTTGAAGAGGAAGTTCGAACCAAAGCATTCGAAGACCCAGAAGACTTTGTTGAGCCAGGAAAACAACCTTTGACCATGTTGATGAAACTATTTTTGTCCATGGCATATTACTACTTTACTTGTTGCATGCAAAAGCATGATGATGATGTGGTGACAACCTTGCTAGGTTGGTCCCCGATGCACTTCTCATTGATACTTGCATTGTGCATGAATCTATGTCCCGTTGAGAGTCATGTGGGTAGGAAGTGGATAGGTGCAAGTAGTTGCTACGCAAGTGGGGAAGGAATATGTCATAGTCATGGAAATACAAGTGTTTTCAAAGACTTTTCGAAAATCCCGTCGGGTGCCACTAATTCACGAGGGAGAAGATGAGCTAGGTAACCGCTTGACAAAGAAGTGGTGTACCGAAACGGGTTAGATTTTAGATTTGTCGACCGTTCCCAACCTTACATGTATGACCACGATACCCCTTATGGGACGGGACTTTGTTGATTAGTTTGGTCAATCTTAGCAGAGAGCCCACATTACTATTGGCGAGAGAGCCGAGTCATTCTTTTGATATGGGGTCATGCCTGGATGGACGACTATGGATGTTTTCACAGACATCGGGCACACCGTTGTGTCCTCCCATGGATGGTACTTGTGATGTACATCATGAGGGTTGGGTACCTAATGACCCACAAATATAGGGGATTAATCGTAGTCCATTTGATAAGTAAGATTGTCGAACCCAACGAGGAGCAGAAGGAAATGATAAGCGGTTTTCAGCAAGGTAATTTCTACAAGCACGGAAATTGTGAGTAGAAAGTGTTTTGATAGGAAGGTAATTTGTAACGAGCAAGTAATAACAATAGGTATTGTGCAGCAAGATAGACCAATCCTTTTGTGGCAAAGGATAGGCCAAAACTATCTCTTATGATGAGCAAATTGTTCTTGAGGGTACACGAGAATTTCATCTAGTCACTTCCATCATGTTGGTTTGATTCCTGTTCGCTACTTTGATAATTTGATATGTGGGTGGACCGGTGCTAAGGTGTTTTTCTAACTTGAACTAATAACCTACTTATGATTAACACCCTTGCAAGCATCGGCAACTAAGAGAAAAGTATTAAGACAAAGTCTAACCATAGCATTAAACATGTGGCCCAAATCAGGCCCTTACGAAGTAGCACATAAACTAGGGTTTAAGCTTCTGTCACTCTAGAAACCCATCATATAATAACTACTCCACAATGCATTCCCTTAGGCCCAAGGATGGTGAAGTTTCATGTCATCAACGTTCACATGACACTACTAAGGGAATCACAACATACATATCATGAAAATATCGAACACATATCAAATTCACATGATTACTTGCAACATGATTTCTCCCGTGATCTCAAGAACAAAAGTAACTACTCACAAATAATATGCATGCTCAGGATCAGAGGTGTATTGAATAACATAATGGATCTGAACATATAATCTTCCACCAAATAAACCATATAGTAATAACTACACAAGGTAAAGAACACTACTAGCCACCCACATGTACCAATCTAAGGTTCTGGTACAAAGATTAAACACAAGAGATGATCTAGGGTCTGATAGGAGATGGTGTTGTTGAAGTTGTTGATAACGAATGGCCTCCCCAAGATGAGAAGGTTGTTGGTGATGACGATGGCTTTGATCTCCACCTCCGGGAGGGAAGTTCCCCTGCCGGAATCGCTCCGCCAGAGGGCAAAAGTGCTCATGCCCAAGTTCCACCTCGAGGTGGCGGCGCTTCGTCCCAAAAGTCCTCCTCTTAATTTTTTAGGTTTTTTGGGAATTTATACGAGAAGATGGGCTTCGGAGGTGGGCCTGGGTGAGCACCCTCCACCAGGGCACATTTAGGGGGCTTAGTGCGCCCTGGTGGAGGGTGGCCACTTGGTGGCCCCCTCCGGTAGTTTTCATCTGCAGTATTTATTATTTATTGTATAAACAATCTCCATAAATTTCTAGCTTTATTGGGGATGTGCAAAAAAGGTATCTCTGATGTGCTTTTTTTCACGTGCTGAATTCCAGTCGCCGACATTCTCCCTCTTGGTGTAAACCATGCAAATTTTGAGAGAAAAGGCATTAGAATTACTCCCCAAAGCATTATTATGTATAAAAACATTAAGAATAAAAGTATGAAAACATGATGCAAAATGGATGTATCAACTCCCCCAAGCTTAGACCTTGCTTGTCCTCAAGCGAAAGCCGACATCGAAGAACATGCCCACTTGGTTTGAGAGAGAGGTGTCGATAATAACATAATACAGACATAGTAGAATCATGCTTATTATTATGACATCAACAAAACCAACATAAAACTTTCTCATAAAACTTTAGTTTCATAGCAACATAATATAACTTCTTATGAGCAAGTAACAATTCATCACAACGTGGAACTATAAAGCATAAACCTTATTGGAAACCAACAAACTATGTTCTTAGTCAACTTTGCAAATACAATTCATCATATTTTCAGGAAGGGTCTCATGTAGGAGCCTTTTGGCAAGTCCACATACTCAACCATCATTTAGTCTTCTATGATTGCTAACATTCACAGCATACCCATCGACAAAAAGTTTCAACCGGACACATAAAAAGATAGGGGCTTATAGTTTACCCTCCAATGGATTTACCTCAAGGGTGATTTCAACAATAATAACTCATGCTCACTCATATCCAACTAGACATATATGCCTAGATCTTTCCTGTCACAACCCTAGCTAGATGTCCTAGGAATAGTATTTTGCTTGCATCATGTTTCGTTTTGCATTAACATGAAATGGGGAACAAAAAAAAACCCCAAGCTAACTTTGAATCAAAACAATTCAAATTTGGTGAAAAATTCAACAAATCCAAAATGCCCACTAAAAATGTTCCCTATGTTTGGTAAATTTGGGCATGATTATAACAGGGACCATTCTAATTATTTGAACAATCAAAGTAATTCGAAAATAATGGATAAGGCTCCTGAAATCATTAAATAAAGCACTATCATTATTTTTGTTTTCAAAATATCCTAAAACTTTTCAGATAAGTTTGAAATATTCAAACTTTAGTTTATAAAATATTTGGGATATTATTAATTAGCATTTGTACCTGAAAAGAAAATAAACAAATGTCAGAAAATGGAAAACAGAAAGAACTAAAAAGAAAAAGAAAAGAAAAGGAAGAGGCCAGGCCGGCCCACCTCGCCCAGGAGGTCGTCGTCCTCCTGGCGGCAAGGGGGATAGGCATGTGCTCGCCGCGCGCGCTCATCAGAGCTGCCACGCAGCACCCCGCCTGCCTGTATCCTCCTGCCGCGCTGGCGAGAGGATGAGGACGTCGCTGCCGTCCCCATCTCTCTCTCTCGCTCGCATTCGCCCCGTTCCCTCTCCCTCTCTCCTCTGTCGCCATGGTCGAGCCCCTCCTCGCCGCGCCGCCGCCGTTCTAGCTGCTCCCCCTCGCTCCTGAGCCTCTCAATCGGACCGCCTCGTGGCCCTCTCCCTGCTAGCCAAGCCACGCACCGCCGGGAGCTCCCCATCGCTGCCATCGCCGTCGTCTTCAACCTCTGGTCGTCGGAAGGGAAGTGAAGGCCGCCGCCGCTCCAGACCTTCCATGAGCCCACTCTCGACGCCCTTGCAATCGCCGTGAGCTCCTGCTCCTCTTCCCCCTCTTTTCCCCTTCGATAGGGCCTGATAGCACCGGATTTCCCCAAGCCCGAAAGCTCCTCGCCGCCGGCGAGGTCGGGGCCGCCGTTGCAGCGGCCCAAACTCACGTCTGAGCACGCGGTCGTGCTCAGGATAGCCCCAGGCAGCCCTAGGAAGCATTAGTTGGCTCTTTTGAGCTTCGTCTCGACGAGCCTGTGCTTGCCCGAGCTCCGGCAGCCGCCACGCTCATCGTTGGCGTCGATTCCATCCATCTCCGTCCATGGGAGGTGCTGGAATGGACGCCCGCGTGAGCGTGGGTTCGATTGGTGCCCTCCGCCGTCCGTTTGGTCGCCGGAGGCGCGTTCCAGCGAGCCTCCGCCGCGTCGGATGGTCGCCGCCAGCCCCGCTCCGGTGGGCGCCGACATGGCCATCATTAGGGGCTAATCCCCCTAATTAGTTTAGCCCCTGCCACTGACGAGTGGGCCCTAGGGTGGGTCAAACCCCTGGTCAGCGCGGAGGTTAAGCCCCTCTCACTGACGTGCGGGCCCCGCACATCAGGTTTGACCTGGGACTAGTCAGCCGACCAGCTGACGCCATGATGACGTCAGGCTCACGCCATTAAACCATTTTCAGTTTAAAATAAATCCAGAAATTGTTTAAAACTTCAAAATTCATATAAATTAATCTGTAAGTCAGATGAAAATAATTTATATATGAAAATTTATCAGAAAAATCCAATGAATCCAATGGTGCTATTGTCTTGCACGTTAGAGCAATCTAAATAGGTGAAAATTTACATTTGTTAATAGGTTAGTAAATGGAATTTGAAATGAAGAACAATTTTGAACCTATATTCAAATTCATTTCAAATCAACATGAACACTAGTTGCATTAGCTCATCTATACATGCTATCATGCCATGATCATGCATCATATTGTTGCACTTGCGTGTGTTGATTATGTCTTATCTGCATTGCGGTAGGCCCTGCTTTTGAGGATACCCCCGAGTATCCCGACGAAGGAGAGAACCTTTCCGCTACCCAGCAAGGCAAGCAACCCCTTTGAACATTCCGATAATATCCCACTCTCTCGCTCCTGCTCTTGTTTATTGCATTAGGACAACCGATCGCATGTCAGTCATACACGGTAGATGATCCTATTCTGTTGCATAACCTAACATTGTCACAGTAAATAGTTAAACCTTGCAACCTAGCATACCTGGTAGATGCTTGTGCCATGATGTGCTTAGCTTACTTTGCCTGCTATGCTTGCTATGCTTAGAGTTGTGTCTGGTCGGATTCATCTGGGTGATGAACTGAGTGAAACAATGTTACCTGATGTGATGATGTTATGATGAACTCGATTTGGTAAAGGTAGCGATGAGAGGCTATGTAGGAGTACATAGCGGGTTGTCTCATTGGGACCGTTCTTAGGAACTGAGTTCCGTGTTTGTGATCCAAGACTAGTTGCTACCACACATTGGGTTCCGGTAACTCGACCCCTCTCGACTTATCATTCGCTTAGTCCTGAGTCCAGGAGTTGCAAGTAGTTCCTGGTGTTTATAGCATGCTGGAGGCCGTGCGTAGCGCTGACCCTAGGGGTGGGTTACGACGCGGTAGGCAATGGCACGGTGTACCAAGGGTCACCCGAATGGGGGGCTTGGGAACCCTGCGCACATCGTTTGAGGCCATAGCGGAAACTTCGGCCGGACTTCCGTGCGGGTTCAGTCTCAAATAGGCGATAACCTGGACTAGAGGTCTTATGTGATTGACGGTCATGGCTGACTCCCTCGCTGGGCTTCCGCTTGAAGGTTGCCGAGGTGCATGGTTTTATGAGCACACAGCAATAAGTGGCGAGAGCGTGTGTGAAGAAGTACACCCCTGTAGGGTATGAAACTATTCGAATAGCCGCATCCTCGGATATGGACCACTTGGAGAACTTATGTTGTTCATAGATAACCAAATGGATACTCCTAAAAATATCAAGACAAGTGTGAGTACCGTAGATGGCACTCTTCCAGGAGAGGGAAGTGAATCTATGGTGGTGTATTGTTATGGAGTTAGGGGACTCGTGTGCGATTTTTAAAATTTAAACAAAGAGTTAAAATTGAGTAGTGTAGGTTAGCCATGAGTCAAAGCTGGCATTGCTGCATATACTCCACCACTCTCTTTGTTGATACATGAGCATGAATAGACTAGGTCTACTTTAAAGACTTGCTGAGTACATTTGTACTCATGTTTGCTTAATAAATGTTGCAGATGAGACCCAGGACCCTTTGGGTGGGTTATTTCTAGATGTCGACGATGCCGAATAGCTGGTGTCCCAGCTACAACCTTTGCCCTGTGGCGGGTAGTAGATAGTCAGGCCATGTGCCTTTTTACCCCTTTCATCTGTCTGTACTCAGACAGCTTTATGCTTCCGCTTGGCTTGTATGAACATGTTTGTATGACTTGAGTGTCGGGTCATGTGACCCCTATTTGTAAGAACATATTATGCAAGGCTCATCTGATCCTCTTAAATAAAAGTCATGTTGTTGTATGGTTATGTTGTGATGCCATGGTTGTATCTATGCATATCGGGCATGTCGTGCGTACGTGTGACGTGCAGCGGTATGTATGGGATCCGACACCTAGTTGTGTGCCTTTAGTAGCACTCTTTACGGGAAACTGCCTCTTTGTGCTTCCACCGAGCCATGGTAGCTTGCTACTGCTCCGGACACATTGATTGACCGACATGTATCCTTCTTTGCTGCTATGTCTGTCCCTTCGGGGAAATGTCTCGCGGTGTAATGGAGTCCCTGTAGCTTGCTATGACTCGTCTACGTGAAGTGATGGCATTCATGTCTCACGACGTAATGGAGTCCCTATAGCTTGCAATGACTCGTCTACACACGCTTGAGACCGACACCTGCATTGCTGGGTTATGTATGCCTGTTTCTGTACGGATGTGCCGCTTGGGTTCTATGACTAGTTATGTCGGCCCGGGTTCTCTGTCGTTTGATTGCCAGCAACATGTTCACATACGTGAGCCAAAAGACGCAAACAGTCCTGGCTAAGGTAAGGCTGCAGCCGTGGAGCTTACCGTGCGTGAGGCCGCAAAGTGATGTGATATGTTACAGTCTGGATTCATGTGACTTAGGATCAGGGTCCCGACAACGTTGGTATCAGAGCTTGACTGATTGTAGGACTACCAAGCCAAACCGGTCGAAGTTGAGTCTAGAAACACTACAGAAAAGTAGGGGAATTGATTGTGGGAGGGAACGTAAGGCTCTTTTTACTCCTCTTCCCAAGTTATTCTATGATGAGTCATTCCCATCTTTTCTTCGGGGATAAGAATTAGGCTACTCATCCATTGCTTAGGATGCCGAGTTACTAACCATGGACCACTAGCTAGCTTGTTGCAAGTGAATGTGGGTACTCAAGTATTGTTGGTGTGACAAACAGATGGAGAAGAGATTTGAGTCTAGAAAGTTGAGTGGTTATGCTTTTCCAATCTTTTGCAGTTGTCTCAAAATCCTTTTTGAGCAATTACAGCCGTTATGCTGTCCAAATTCTGCTAGAATCTCTTATGTCTTTGCATCTTTCTCTGTTTCAGATGCCCTCTCGTCCTTCCCGTTAGGTGGTCCGTCTGACCAGGTGCATCGATGTACCGGGTCACACGGCCATGTTGGTTAGAGTGATGATGGAGGCTTGATACTGTTGGTACCCGGAGTACACAGTGGAGGAATAGTATCGTGATTTCAACCAGAGCCAGTATCTGTGTACCGTCAAGATTTATCCTTCATACCCTGGAGCTGCAGAGACGCTTCATTGGACTTATGGATTAGGCATCACCATAGACATGGCAGTTCAGGAGGCCGCCTATACCTTGTTGACTATCATGAGGTTTCACCATGGTCTGCTCCAGAACACGGAGTTCTGTTATGTTCCTGCTTCCATGGGAGGAGAGGATGGTTATCTTAGCGTAGCCTACTATGATCATTCCCATGAGGACCCTAGGATGCAGGTGACCGCTCAGATGTTGGAGAATAGGGATCGTGATGCACGTGCCCTTCGCATGGAGCTTTATGCTACCCGTGCACATCTTTGGACAGCCCTGACGCAGTTGGCACGTGTCGTGCAGACATGCTATGGAGATTTGGAGATGCTGACCCCATCGTGGACTCATATGCCAGCACACGTAGACTGGCTTGATGTTGGAGGCTTCACCCCTCTTAGAGGACCGCTGTTGCCACCGACAAGGGGACCAAGGCCATATCTGTGTCCTTATGGCTCCCAGGGATCACAAGCTAGAGTGTTTCCAGATCCTCAGGTTCAGCTCCCAGGTCATGGGGGTAACCTGTATGAGGCATTCTACGGCGTTGCTTGAGCACGTGGATGTTAGTTCTAGTATGGTAGTAATCGTATCACCACAGTCCTGCGTGTCTTGTGGGATATGATGAGGTTGAGAGTTGAGTTCCGGAGGTGTAGATAGATAATGTATAGGAAGCTTGTAATGCCTCCGATGAGTTGTGTCATCTATCCATAGTTGTTTTTCAGCTTGGTTTGTACTGAACTATGTCATGGTGTGTATGAGTCATGGTGTTCATTGGCAGTTGTTTACCATGTTGATTGGTGTTTGCCCTGCATGCCATGTTGTCCAATACATCTCTTATCTCATGTCTTAGAGTTGTTGTTCCCTATGACTAAGTTGTGGATTTGTTTTCCCAGGATGGTGGCAACTAGGAATAACCCCGTGCCTGCCCCTGAGCAGGGCGAGGGAAGCTAGCCAAGGCAAGAGGATCTACCACATGCGCCTTCTCTGGCAGAAGTAATGCTAGAAGCTGAAAGGAATAAGAGGGAGACCAATAGGCTGTTGGAAAGAATCGAGCAGAACATAGCACGTGCTCCCCGCAATGACCTCAATGATGGCGTATCACTTGGTGATTTCATCAGACTGAACCCACCCAAATATCATCATTCGGTCGACCCACTCGACGCGGATGACTGGCTGACTAGCATGTACCGTAAGATCCGGGCTGCCAATGTGACTGAGGCCAACAAGGTGACCTTTGCAACTTACTTTCTAGAAGGTCCCGCCAATCTGTGGTGGGAGAATTTTGAAGCCATGCGTCATGCAGGCCTCACACCAACTTGGGCAGAGTTCAGTGCCGCATTTCGTACCCATCACATCCCGGAAGGGCTGATGGATCGTAAGAGAGAGGAATTCTGTGCTTTCACCCAGGGCAGACTGTCAGTGGATGCTTATAGTCACGAGTTTGGAAACCTTGCTTGCTATGCTCCTGAGGAAGTTTCGACCGATGCCAAGAAGCAGGCTAGGTTCCACAAGGGACTTAACCCTGAGCTCCGCCGAGATCTGCGCCTGCATGAGTGCACCACTTTCAAGGCTCTCGTCAACAAGGCTATCAGTGCCGAGACTGGACAGACTGATTATGAGGCCACGAGAAAGCACAACCGTGAATTCAACCCTGCATCTAGCTTGGGCTCCAATAAACGCCGGATCTGGGTGCCCAACGCAGCTCTGTCGCCAAAATACAATGCGAGGCCATCCTTCTAGGCGCCTCGCCCAGTTCTTCCCAACCCTGCAGTCAGACCATTTGGAGGACCGCCTGCAAATGTTGCTCCCTATGCCACCGTGGTTTGCTATAAGTGTGGAGAACCAAGACACTACTCCCATGAGTGTGCCCAAAATAATGCTAAGCCCGCTGGACGTGGAAAGCCAGGAAAAGCCTTCTTTGTGAAGCCAGCTCCTGCTCATGGTCGAGTGAACTATGTGTCTGCTGATGAAGCTCTCGAGGATCCCGATGTTATCCTAGGTACGCTCTTTGTTAATAGTCATCCAACATCTGTTCTATTTGATACTGGTGCATCTCATTCCTTCATCTTAGAAAGTTATGCACTGTTGCATAACATGTCTTCTGTGATATGCCTACTCCTTTAGTAGTGCAGACTCCGGGTTCAAAATGGCAAACTTCTAGAGTGAGCCATGATAATGAGATTTTGGTGGATAGATTAGTCTTCCTAGCATCTTTGATAGCCCTCAAGTCTTCGGACATCAATATCATTCTAGGTATGGATTGGATGAAAGCCCACTATGCCAAGATTGATACTCATTCTAGGAATGTTCAACTTACACATCCATCGGGTGAGATAGTTAATGTCACCACTCGAACAACCAAGCGCCAACTCTATTCCCTCAATGCTAGCCCTCTTCCAGAGTTAGAAGAAATTCTGGTAGTCCGTGACTTTCCGGATGTCTTTCCAGAAGAACTGCCAGGAATTCCTCCTGTCAGAGATGTTGAGTTTGTGATAGAGCTCATTCCAGGGACTGTCCCAATAGCCAGAAGACCCTATAAGATGGCACCCTTAGAACTAGCCGAACTAAAGATCCAACTCGATGAGGCTTTGAAGGAAGGTTTCATCCGTCCCAGTTCTTCTCCTTGGGCTTGTCCCGTCCTCTTCATCAAGAAGAAGGATGGTTCGGATCGGATGGTTGTGGATTATCGACCAGTGAATCTGGTCACCATAAAGAACAAGTATCCGCTCCCCAGGATCAACGATTTGTATGATCAACTCGCTGGATCCTCTGTATTTTCCAAAATGGATTTGAGGTTGGGATACCATCAAATCAGAATTAGGAACGGGGACATTCCAAAAACGGCTTTTGTTACTCGTTATGGCCAATACGAGTACACCGTCATGTCCTTCGGTTTAACCAATGCCCCAGCCACCTTCTCTCGCTTGATGAATTCGATCTTCATGGAGTATCTAGATAAATTCGTCGTGGTTTACCTCGACGATATACTTATCTACTCGAAGAAAGAACAAGAACATGTCGAGCATCTAAGGCTGGTATTGATGAAACTTCGAGAGCACCGCCTGTACGCCAAATTCTCCAAGTGTGAATTTTGGTTGCCAGAAGTGACCTATCTAGGCCACGTGATATCTGGTAAAGGTATTGCTGTCAATCCCGAGATTGTTCAAGCCATCCTTGATTGGACTCAACCTGAATCGGTTAAGCAAGTTTGGAGTTTCCTTGGCTTAGCGAGCTATTGTCGTTGATTTGTCGAGAATTTCTCCAAAGTTGCAAAACCTTTGACTGAACTCCTCAAGAAAGATAAAAAGTTCGAGTGGACTCCACAATGTGAGCACAGTTTTCAGGAGTTGAAAAGACGACTGACCTCTGCTCCCGTTCTGGGGCCACCTAATTTCTCTAAGGACTTTGTTATCTATTGCGACGCCTCGCGACAAGGATTAGGTTGCATTCTCATGCAAGATCATCATGTGATTGCATACGCTTCTCGGCAGTTGCGTCCCAAAAGTCCTCCTCTTAATTTTTTTAGTTTTGTTGGGAAACTATACGAGAAGATGGGCTTTGGAGGTGGGCCTGGGTGAGCACCCTCCAGCAGGGCATAGTTAGGGGGCTTAGCGCGCCCTGGTGGAGGGTGGCCACTTGGTGGCCCCCTCCGGTAGTTTTAATCTCCAGTATTTATTATTTATTGTATAAAAATCTCCATAAATTTCCAGCTTCATTGGGGATGTGCAGAAAAGGTATCTCTGATTTGCTTTTTTCAGGAGCTGAATTCCAGTCGCCGACATTCTCCCTCTTGGTGTAAACCATGCAAATTTTGAGAGAGAAGGCATTAGAATTACTCCTCAAAGCATTATTATGTATAAAAACATTATAAATAAAAGTATGAAAACATGATGCAAAATGGATGTATCAACTCCCCCAAGCTTAGACCTTGCTTGTCCTCAAGCGAAAGCCGATATCGAAGAACATGCCCACTTGGTTTGAGAGAGAGAGGTGTCGATAATAACAAAATACGGACATAGTAGAATCATGCTTATTATTATAACGGCAACAAAAACAAACATAAAACTTTCTCATAAAACTTTAATTTCATAGCAACATCATATAACTTCTTATGAGCAAGTAACAATTCATCGCAATGTGGAAGTATAAAGCATAAACCTTATTGGAAACCAACAAACTATGTTCTTAGTCAACTTTGCAACTACAATTCATCATATTTTCAGGAAGAGTCTCATGTAGGAGCCTTTTGGCAAGTCCACATACTCAACCATCATTTAGTATTCTATGATTGCTAACACTCACAGCATACCCATGGACAAAAAGTTTCAACCGGACACATAGAAAGATAGGGGCTTATAGTTTACCTCCCAACGGATTTACCTCAAGGGTGATGTCAACAATAATAACTCATGCTCACTCATATCCAACTGGACATATATGCCTAGATCTTTCCTGTCACAACCCTAGCTAGATGTCCTAGGAATAGTATTTTGCTTGCATCATGTTTCGTTTTGCATTAACATGAAATGGGGAACAAAAAGAAAACCCCAAGCTAACTTTGAATCAAAACAATTCAAATTTGGTGAAAATTCAACAAATCCAAAATGCCCACTAAACATGTTCCCTATGTCTTATAAATTTGGGCATGATTATAACAGGGACCACTCTAATTATTTGAACAATCAAAGTAATTCAAAAATAATGGATAACGCTCCTGAAATCATTAAATAAAGCACTATCATTATTTTTGTTTTCAAAATATCCTGAAACTTTTCAGATAAGTTTGAAATATTCAAACTTTAGTTTATAAAATATTTGGGATATTATTAATTAGCATTTGTACCTGAAAAGAAAATAAACAAATGTCAGAAAATGGAAAACAGAAAGAACTAGAAAGAAAAAGAAAAGAAAAGGAAGAGGCCAGGCCGGCCCACCTGGCCCAGGAGGTCGTCATTCTCCTGGTGGCTAGGGGGACAGGCGTGTGCTTGCCACACGCGCTCGTCGGAGCTGCCACGCAGCACCCCGCCTGCCTACATCCTCCCGCCGCGCTTGCGAGAGGATGAGGACGTCGCTGCCGTCCCCATCTCTCTCTCTCGCTCGCATTCGCCCCCTTCCCTCTCCCTCTCTCCTCTGCCGCCATGGCCGAGCCCCTCCTCGCCACGCTGCCGCCGTTCTAGCTGCTCCCCCTCGCCCCTGAGCCTCTCAATCAGACCGCCTTGTCGCCCTCTCCCTGCTAGCCGAGCCACGCACCGCCGGGAGCTCCCCATCGCTGCCATCGCCGTCGTCTTCAACCTCCGGTCGCCGGGAGGGAAGTGAAGGCTGTCGCCGCTCCAGACCTTCCCCGAGCCCACTCTCGATGCCCCTGCAATCGCTGTGAGCTCCTGCTCCTCTTCCCCCTCTTTCCCCCTTCGATAGGGCCTGATAGCACCGGATTTCCCCGAGCCCGAAAGCTCCTCGCCGCCGGCGAGTCCGTGGTCGCCGTTGCAGCGGCCCAAGCTCGCGTCTGAGCACGCGGTCGTGCTCAGGATAGCCCCAGGCAGCCCTAGGAGGCATTAGTTGTCTCTTTTGAGCTTCGTCTCGACGAGCCCGTGCTTGCCCGAGCTCCGACAACCGCCACGCTCATCGCCGGCGTCGATTCCGTCCATCTCCGTCCATCGGAGGTGCCGGAATGGACGTGCGCGTGAGCGTGGATTCGAATGTGTGCCCTCCGCCGTTTGTTTGGTCATGAGAGGCGCGTTCCAGCGAGCCTCCGCCGCGTCGGATGGTCGCTGCCGGCCCCGCTCCGGTGGGCGCCGACATGGCCGTCATTAGGGGGCTAATCCCCCTAATTAGTTTAGCTCCTCCCACTGACCAGTGGGCCCCAGGGTGGGTCAAACCCTTGGTCAGCGCGGAGGTTAAGCCCCTGTCACTAACGTGCGGGTCCCACACGTCAGGTTTGACCTGGGACTGGTCAGCCGACCAGCTAACGCCATTAAACCATTTTCAGTTTAAAATAAATCCAGAAATTGTTTAAAACTTCAAAAATTCATATAAATTAATCTGTAAGTCAGATGAAAACCATCCTCCGCTGATCTCGCTCCTCTCTCCCTCTCCCGACCCCGCACCTGGCCTATAAAAGCCCCTGCCTTCTCCGCTCTCCGTTCCACTCCCAAGCGCCCCTGCCCACGCCCACAAACGCCACTGCTCCACCTCACTGGAGTTCTGTCAACGACCGAAGCTCTCCGAGCACGAGGCCGTCGCCTCCGTCGTCCCCAGCCTCGTCCGACGCCACCAATCGACGTCGGAGCTTCACTGCCGTCGCCTGAGCACTTAGGACGCCTCCCCGACCACCACACCCTCGCCTTCGACCATCTCCGATGTCCAACCGCCGTCGACCTTGCCAGAAAACCTCGACCCTCCCCCTCTGTAAGCCACCGCACCCCCGTAGCCGTTAGATCTAGATCCAACGCGCCAGATTAGAAGGATTAAAACGCCGAAATGTTTTCTTCTAAGTTTCGGTCGTCCGCTCGCAAACACCCACGCGCACGCGCTAGCAACCAATAGGAAGCCGCCACGTAGCCCTGTCCATTCGCTAGGAATTTTTTGTTCTTTTCTATTTTGTTTTAGAAAACAGAATGTTTTCTGTTTTTGTTTTAGTTGTAACTTTTAAACTAATTAGTGTTTTTAATTGATTCTTTTTGAATTAGGTCACAAATTTCATGTAGTTTCATCCTGTAGTCTTAGATTTCAAATTTGAACTTAAAAATTTGAATCTAACCAAATTTTCTTAAATTACTAAAATCTGTATAACTATAGTTTAAAAATATATTTTTGTATGAATCTTTTTGCCACTGGTTTGTATTAGTTAGACCTATCATCCTACATAGTTTGAGAATTTTTCGGATGAATTTGGTTAGGAGTTTTTAACAAAAACAGAATCTGTTTAGTTCTTAATAGAGTTTAGTTAGTTTGATTTTAGTTTAGTTTGAATGTGAGTTAGTTTAACTTTTTTTTAGTTTTTGTTTGGTTTTGTTGTTTCAACATTAGGTGAAATAACTTGCTATTAATAAAAACAATTGTTTAGTTTTATACCTTATTGTTATAGGAAATCTTTATTCCTTTTCATTAGGTATAGTTTATAAAGCAATTTAGTTTTATTTTTCACAAACATTTTAGTGGATTTAATTCTATTTACTAATGTAAATTTTATTATTTCTTTTCTGTTAACTATTGTTTTGTTATTAAAAATAGTTGTTGGTCTTATTTTATGTTAGTAGTAGCTTTGACACTAAAAAAATTTGTGAGTCAAATATTGGTTTTGAATTCTTTCTCTTGATTGTTAATATTGAATTGTTTTAGTTTAACCTTGCTGATTGTGTGAGCTGTATTATTAGTTGTATGCTTATTGCATGCTTTGTTTGATTCGTTAGATCATCCGAAGTGCAAAGCTTGTTATCTAGAGTCACTTGAGTACGAGGATCGTCAGCAAGGCAAGTCACTTTGAACATGTTTACCCATGTTTTTATTGCATTAGTTCTACCATCTCGCCAATTGCATGCAAAGTAGGTAATTTGGAAACTTGGTTACTTGATGTAGTATCATGTGGTAGGATCCCCCCAACCCTTTGACACATTGGACCCGGGAAACGTTGATTTAATTTTGCTATGCTATTAGTAGATGGGGTTGGTTGTGTGATTCATGAGAGTTGTGAGATAATAATTTCAAGACCTACAAGATGATCAAGACTTCAAGACTCTGAGTTTTCAACATACCTCTGGGTGGATGATGGTTGAACGGTGCCCTGGAGAAACCAGTGGTTAGCCTAGGTGTTGCTGGAGAAGTGCCAGTATTCACATGGAAAGGTCCACCAAGGCACAAAGAGATGGATGGATGCTTCAAGACCCAAGGCTTACCTACACAGCCACAAGCCATTATGGGCTCTGGCTTGGTTGGATATCATGGTGACCCTGGACAGGCGGTGCTACGAGATGTAGAAGAACAGTAAGAAAGGATGGGCACCGACAGAGTCCCAGGGAAACCCTTTAGAAGACCATGTTTTGGTCATCTGTTTCTCAAACACCCTGAAGTGCGACAAATCCAACAGAGGCGATCAAATCTTGTGGGGAACGTGTGCAAAACTCTGCAGAGTATCCAAACCTAATCGATTAGCCATGTCCACGGTCATGGACAACTTCAGCCAAAGGAACTGAAACTATCTGGAATTCTCAACACCAATAATTACATTGATGTGGGTATTAATGACAACTTGGGTATGAGAATTGGTTGGTGGAACCATCTCATTAATCAACCAACAATGTAGTAATAAATTTTTCTTTTCTCTCTCTTGTTGTAGGAAAAAATTGGCTTTATGCAAAACTTACTACCCCACCTGGCAAATATGCATATAGAATAGATGATTACTTTACACCCCCTCTTTTGTGACATTGCCGACATATTCAATATGCTGACCTACACGGCTTCAACGTATCATGTTGCGGAGTACTTTTCCGACCAGGAGTGAGGATACGCTCTACGCTCGGTGAGATGCCCTTGGAGTCAGATGGACTCAACTACCTTTGAAGCTTCCGCAAGATTAGTTATTCTCATGAGTTGGCCTTCAGCCACTTTATTGTAATCCTTATTGTAATAAAGGACTCGATATGAGATTTCGATTAATAAAGCCATGTGATTTCCCTTTGATATATACATTGATGTACCGTGTGTTGACCAGCATGATCTTGGGATGGTACGGAAACACCGGAGATTCGACTTTTCAGGTCGGGTCGCTACATTGTGCCATGATGTGCTTAGCTTACTTTGCCTGCTATGCTTGCTATGCATAGAGTTGTGTCAGGTCGGATTCATCTGGGTGATGAACTGAGTGAAACAATATTACCTGATGTGATGATGTTATGATGAACTCGATTTGGTAAAGGTAGCGATGAGAGGCTATGTAGGAGTA
This sequence comes from Hordeum marinum, assembly GCA_022496015.1. Lineage (NCBI taxonomy): Eukaryota > Viridiplantae > Streptophyta > Magnoliopsida > Poales > Poaceae > Hordeum > Hordeum marinum. The sequence goes on along the minus strand of CM039672.1, from coordinate 267,954,600 downwards.
CATAGCGGGTTGTCTCATTGGGACCGTTCTTAGGAACTGAGTTCCGTGTTTGTGATCCAAGACTAGTTGCTACCACACATTGGGTTTCGGTAACTTGACCTCTCTCGACTTATCATTCGCTTAGTCCTGAGTCCAGGAGTTGCAAGTAGTTCCTGGTGTTTATAGCATGCTAGAGGCCATGCGTAGCGCTGACCCTAGGGGTGGGTTACGATGCGGTAGGCAGTGGCATGGTGTACCAAGGGTCACCCGAATGGTGGGCTTGGGAACCCTGCGCACATCGTTTGGGGCCGTAGCGGAAACTTCGGCCGGACTTCCGTGCGGGTTCAGTCTCAAATAGGCGATAACCTGGACTAGAGGTCTTATGTGATTGACAGTCGTGGCCGACTCCCTCGCTGGGCTTCCGCTTGAAGGTTGCCGAGGTGCATGGTTTTATGAGCACACAACGATAAGTGGCGAGAGCGTGTGTGAAGAAGTACACCCCTGCAGGGTATGAAACTATTCGAAAGGCCGCGTCCTCGGATATGGACCACTTGGAGAACTTATGTTGTTCATAGATAACCAAATGGATACTCTTAATAATATCAAGACAAGTGTGAGTACCGTAGATGGCACTCTTCCAGGAGAGGGAAGTGAATCTATGGTGGTGTATTGTTATGGAGTTAGGGGACTCGTGTGCAATTTTTCAATTGTAAACAAAGAGTTAAAATTGAGTAGTGTAGGTTAGCCATGAGTCAAAGCTGGCATTGCTGCATATACTCCACCACTCCCTTTGTTTATACATGAGCATGAATAGACTAGGTCTGCTTTAAAGACTTGCTGAGTACATTTGTACTCATGTTTGCTTAACAAATGTTGCAGATGAGACCCAGGACCCTTTGGGTGGTTTCTTTCTAGATGTCGACGATGCCGAATAGCTGGTGTCCCAGCTACGACCTTTGCCCTGTGGCGGGCAGTAGATAGTCAGGCCATGTGCCTTTTTACCCCTTTCATCTGTCTGTACTCAGACAGCTTTATGCTTCCGCTTGGCTTGTATGAACATGTTTGTATGACTTGAGTGTCGGGTCATGTGACCCCTATTTGTAAGAACATATTATGCAAGGCTCATCTGAGCCTCTTAAATAAAAGTCATGTTGTTGTATGGTTATGTTGTGATGCCATGGTTGTATCTATGCATATCGGGCCTGTCGTGCGTACGTGTGATGTGCAGCGGTATGTATGGGATCTGACACCTAGTTGTGTGCCTTTATTAGCACTCTTTACAGGAAACTGCCTCTTTGTGCTTCCACCGAGCCATGGTAGCTTGCTACTGCTCCGGACACATTGATTGACCGGCATGTATCCTTCTTTGCTGTTGTGTCTGTCCCTTCGGGGAAATGTCTCGCGGTGTAATGGAGTCCCTCTAGCCTGCTACGACTCGTCTATGTGCAGTCATGGCATTCGTGTCTCACGACGTAATGGAGTCCCTGTAGCTTGCTATGACTCGTCTACACATGCTTGAGACCAACACCTGCATTGCTGGGTTATGTATGCCTGTTTCCTTACGGATGTGCCGCTTGGGTTCTATGACTAGTTATGTCGGCCCGGGTTCTCTGTCGTTTGATTGCCAGCGACATGTTCACATATGTGAGCCAAAAGACGCAAACGGTCCCGGCTAAGGTAAGGCTGCAGCCGTGGAGCTTACCGTGCGTGAGGCCGCAAAGTGATGTGATATGTTACATTCTGGATTCATGTGACTTAGGATCGGGGTCCCGACATTTCCTCACCGCATGATGCTTGCAAAAGGAGAAAAATAAAATGGAATAGGGAAGAATACTTTGAATCTTGCATAAAAGTAAATACATAAAGGTAAAAGACAGTCCCTTCGTAGAGGGAAGTAGAGGTTGGCTTGCACCTTTTAGTTTGTGTGCCAAATCCCTTAGCGCAAAAGAACGTAACATTGCATTGCCCCTTGTGATAGCAACCTTTATTGTGCAGTGCGTCGCTTTTATTACTTTACCATCACAAGTTCGTGCAACGCTCAACTTTCTCTTACACTAATTGATCCAACATTTTTCGAAGCAATTTTTATAGCCTTGCGGCACCGATGACAACTTACTTGAAGGATCTTATTCAATCCATAGGTAGGTATGGTGGACTCTCAAACATGAGTTTGGTTTTTGGTTTTTGGATGCACAAGTAGTATCTCTACTTAGTGCGGAGTTTTTGGCTAGCAAGGATATTGGGCAAGCACCACATGTTGAAGAATCTATGACAATATAACTTCTATGTGAATATGAACAAGCATAAATCATTATGTTGTCTTCCTTGTCCAACGTCAACAATTTTGGCATATAATATTTATTGGGGGATCACAATCACAAAAGATGTCCATGATAGTATATTTGCATATGAATCTTCTCTTCCCTAATTTATTCTTTCATGAATTGCATCATTGACTAATGCTATGTTTTCCAATCTCCAAATAATGTTACCACTTGTACTTTTCTTTATTGTGATGTCATTACTCACCATAAGATTAGCATATGATCTTTTCTCATTTATTTTATTTTATTATGATTGCAACAAGAAAGTAAAAGGGGTACAAGCTCAAACTAAACTTTATTATATAACTATCACTCAATTACATAGATAGATCGATCGCGAAACTAGCACTCGAAAATAGATCATACTAATCTTTTATTCAACTAAATCATGAAAAGGCTAAGGATTGAAATAAAAAAGCAAAGGTAAAAAGTGATGGTGATACGATACCGGGGCACCTCCCCCAAGCTTGGCTCAAGCCAAGGGGAGTGCCCATACTCGTGTACTCAAGTCTCCTTCGGAGGTGATCATGATGAAGGTGGTGGTGATGAGATGTCACACTTCAGCTCCAATAAATACTTCAATTTGCGGATGACACTCCTAAGGGTGGTGATATGCTCCTCCAGCAAAATATTTTCACGAGTGAGGAATTTATTCTGAACACGAACCTCCTCGAAAGCCCTGAAAGCTTCAATTTCAAGAGGGGTGAGATGAGGATAGTAAGGCCGAAGGATATCTTCTTTTTACTCTTCCACCATGCCCGTGGGCTGCCCTCCTTCTTGAGATTGATCCTCCATAGCTTCCTTGCCCTTGTCCTCCTTATTGGCTTCTTTTGTCTCTTCTCTTTTCAGCTCCATCTTCATCAACCAAGCATCCTCTTCTACGTTATTGGGTGAGGAAGAAGACATGATGCCTTGCTTGACAGATCTGCTAGGAAAACAACACGAAACATGAACAAAGGGAAATCTCGCGATGCAGTGGTCAAAACAATCAGGGGTATATATAGAGAATTTTTATTCTTAGAAACCAAGAAAACAAAAGGAAAACGGAGTCGGGAAGGCTCCCGAGGTGGGCACCGTCCACCATGGTGCGCCAGGGATGGCAACCGCGCCCTAGTGGACTGTGCCCTCCTCGGTTGCCTTCCGGTTTTTTTATTTCCTAAAATTCTTAAATATTACAAAACTGAATAAAATATTTTTTGCGGATTTTTTGGAGTCCGTTTACTTACAGAATCATGTACCTCTTCATTGTCACGATTCTAGAGTGTTCCAGAAGGTTTCTTTTATGTGTTCCTCCGGTGTCATGGTTTGGATAACATTGCTTTCAACATTAATAGGCATACCTGAGATATAGTGTTTAATTATTTGTCCATTGACCAACTTCGGGTTGGTACCTTCGGCATTATCAATCTTAATACCTCCAGAGCGATAAACCTCTTCGATAACATAGGGTCCTTCCCATTTGGAGAGAAGTTTTCCTGTAAAAAATCTAAAACAAGAATTGTACAAAAGAAGATATTCTCCAACTTTGAATTCTCGCTTTTGGATTCTTTTGCCATGCCATATTTTAACTTTTTCTTTGAATAACTTGGCTTTTTTGTAAGCTTGGGTTCACCATTCATCGAATGACCTAATATCAAATAACCTCTTTTCACCGGCAAGTTTGAAGTCATAATTTAGATATTTAATTGCCCAAAATGCTTTATGTTCTAACTCTAGAGGCAAATGACAAGCTTTCCCATATACCATTTTGTATGGAGACATACCCATAGGATTTTTATAAGCAGTTCTATAGGCCCAAAGTGCATCATCTAATTTCTTAGACCAATTCTTTCGGGGCCTATTGACAGTTTTTTGTAATATAAATTTTATTTCTCTATTGCTAAGTTCAACTTGACCACAATATTGAGGATGATAGGGTGATGCAATTCTATGGTTAACATCATATTTAGCAAGCATTTTACGGAAATCACCTTGAATAAAGTGTGAACCACCATCGGTCATTAGATATCTAGGGACTCCAAACCTTGGGAAAACAACATCTTTAAGCATTTTAATGGAAGTGTGATGATCAACACTACTAGTTGGAATAGCTTCTACCCACTTAGTGACATAATCAACAACAACCAAAATATGAGTCTACCCATTAGAGGAAGGAAAATGTCCCATATAATCAAAACCCCAAACATCAAATGATTCAACAACTAGTGAATAATTCATAGGCATTTCCTGATGCTTACCAATATTACTAATGATTTGACATTCATCACAAGTCAAGAAAATCTTATGGGCATCATTGAAGAGAGTAGGCCAATAAAAACCAGATTGTAATACCTTATGAGCAGTTCTATCTCCAGCATGATGTCCTTCATAAGCTTCGGAATGTCATTTCCTTAGGATTTGTTCCTATTCATGCTTAGGTACACAACACCTAATAATACTATCTACTCCTTTATAAAGATGTGGGTCATCCCAAAAGTAATGTCTTAAATGATAGAAGAATTATTTCTTTTGTTGGTATGTGAAACTGGGTGGAATATATTTAGCAACAATGTAGTTAGCATAATCATCATACCATGGAGTGTTTTGAGAGACATTTATTGCAGCCAGTTGTTCATCATGGAAACTATCATCAACCGGTAGTGGGTCATCAAGAATATTTTCTAACCTAAACAAGTTATCAGCTACGGGTTCTCAGCTCCCTTCCTATAACGATATGTAAATAAAATTCATGTAGCAAGAGAACCCACCTAAGGAGTCTAGGTTTAGCATCTTTCTTTTCCATAAGATATTTTATAGCAACATGATCAGGTTGAACAATAACTTTGGAACCAACAATGTAAGATCTGAATTTATCACAAGCAAACACGGTTGCTAAAAATTCTTTTCAATAATAGCATAATTTCTTTGAGCACTTTCTAGAGTTTTGCTAGCATAATGGATAACATTTAATTTATTATCAACTGTTTTTCCTAGAACAACACCAACAACATAATCACTAGCATCACACATAATTTCAAAAGGCAAGTTCCAATCAGGTGCTTGAACGATAGGTGTAGTGGTTAAGGCTTTCTTAAGTGTTTCAAAGGCTTCTATGCAATCATCATCAAAAACAAAGGGGATATCCTTTTGTAAAAGATTAATAAGAGGCCTAGAAATTTTTGAGAAGTACTTAATAAACCTCCTATAGAAACTAGCATGACCAAGGAAACTTCGAATACCTTTAATATCTTTAGGACATGGCATTTTCTCAGTTGCATCAACTTTAGCTTGATCCACCTCAATACCTCATTTGGAGATTTTATGCCCCAAGACAATACCTTCATTAACCGTAAAGTGGCACTTCTCCCAATTCAAGAAAATATTAGTTTGTTCACATCTCTACAAAACTTGATCAAGGTTGCTTAAGCAATCATTAAAAGAAGTTCCACATAAACGTAGAAATCATCCATAAAAACTTCCACAATCTATTCACAAAAATCAGAGAATATATTAGTCATACATCTTTGAAAGGTAGCAGCTGCATTGCATAAACCAAAAGTCATACGTCTATAAGCATAGGTTCCAAAAGATAGGTAAAGGTGGTTTTCTCTTGATCATATTGTGACACGGGTATTTGAGAGAAACCAAAATATCCATCCAAGAAACAAAAGTGTGTGTGCTTAGATAATCGTTCAAGCATTTGATCGACAAAAGGCAAGGGGTAATAATCTTTTCTAGTAGCTTTATTTAATTTTCTAAAATCAATTACCATGCTATAGCCAGTAACAATTCTCTGTGGAATAAGCTCATTTTTATCATTAGGAACAACAGTAATACCTCCTTTCTTAGGGAAACAATGAACTGACTCACCCATCTACTATCATCTATTGGATAGATTATACCTGCTTCCAGAAGCTTTAATATTTCAGCTCTTACCACTTCCTTCATCTTGGGATTCTATCGTCATTGGTGATCAACAACGGGTTTAGCATCAGGTTCCATATTAATCTTGTGCTGACATAGAGTGGGACTAATGCCCTTAAGATCATCAAGAATATATCCAATAGCATCCTGGTGCTTCCTCGGAATTTTCAATAATATTTCTTCTTCATGTTCTAAAAGGTTAGCACTGATAATAACATGATATATCTTTTTCTCATCAAGATAAGCATATATCAGAGTGTCAGGTAATTGTTTAAGTTCAAACACAGGTTCACCTTTAGGTGGAGGAGGACCTCCAAGAGTTTCAATAGGAAAATTTTGTTTCAGTAGAGGATGTTATTCAAAGAAGATTTTATCTATTTCATTTCTTTCATGCAAGTGCATATCATTTTCATGATCTAACAGATATTGTTCTAGTCGATCGGTAGGAGGAACGATAATAGAAGCAAGACCAGTTATTTCATCCTTACTAGGTAATTCCCTATCACGAGGTTGTCTACTAAACTTGGAAAAATTAAACTCATGAGACACATCACCAAACTCAACACTTACAGTTTCTTTCTGACAATCTATCTTAGCATTAAGAGTGTTCAAGAAAGGTCTACCAAAGATAATGGGACAAAAGTCATCTTGTCCGGAACCAAGAACTAGAAAATTGGTAGGATATATTATTTTCCCACACAAGACATATTATTTTCCCACACAAGACTTCAACATCTCTAACAATCCCAAGTGGTGTGATGGTGTCTCTATTAGCAAGTTTAATAGTAACATCAATATCTTCTATTTAAGTAGGTGATATGTCATTCATAATTTCTTGATATAAGGTAAAAGGAATAGCACTCACACTAGCACCCAAATCACATAAGCCATGATAACAATGATCTCCTATTTTGACTGAGACAATAGGCAAGGCAACTACCGATCTATGTTTGTATTTTTCATCGAGTTTAGCAATTCTAGCAGCTTCATCACGGAACTAAATGACATGTCCACCAATATTTTCTACCAAGATATTTTGAACCATAACAATACTAGGTTCTAACTTAATTTGTTCAGAGTCTTAGGTGCTCTAATATTACTTTTGTGAACCATGGTTGATACCTTAGCATGTTCCTTTATCCTAACGGGGAAAGGTGGTTTCTCAATATAAGTAGTAGGCACAACTGGATCAACATTGTAAATGATAGTTTCTTCTTCAGCAATGACTGGTTCTTTAATTTCCTTTTTAATTGGGGGTGATATTTAGACCCCTTCTCTTTAGGAAGATCAACATGAGCAGAAAATGATTCACAAAAAGAGGCTACTATCTCAGAGTCAAGTCCATATTTAGTGCTAAACTTGTGAAAAGCATCGGTATTCATAAAACATTTAACACAATAAAATTCAAGCTTAACACCTGACTCATTACCTTCCTCGAGTTCCCAATCTTCAGAGTTGCGTTGAATTATTTCCAAGAGATCCCACTTGAATTCAATAGTCTTCTTCGTAAAAGAACTAGGAAAATAAGTATCAAGCATACTTTGATCATTATGAGAAAGTCGAGCATAAAAATTCTGAATAATAACTTCTCTCGAGATATCAAGATTGGGGCATGAATATAACATTGACTTAAGCGTCCCCCAAGCTAGAGTGATACTTTCCCATTCATGTGGCCAAAAATTATATATATAATTCCGATCACGATGAACAGGATACATAGGATAAATTTTTTGGTGGAATTCCAATTTCAAACGATTCCAGTTCCATGATCCAATATCCTCACATAGACTATACCATGTCAATACTTTTCCCTTCAAAGATAAAGGGAAAACCTTCTTCCTAACTTCATCTCCGGATAAAGCTACAAGCTTAAATAGTCCACAAATTTCTTCCACAAGTATTAGCTGCATATCAGGATATTCAGTTCCATCTCCTGCATAAGGACTAGCTAGTAGTTGTTCTAACATACCCGAAGGAATTTCATAACCAACATTTTCAGTAGGTGCTGTAGGTTGAGGGGCAACTAATTGTGGTTCCAGTAGAGGTGAATATACCTCGAACAAACCCCTCAAAGGATTACTTTCCACAGTAATAAGTGACAGTAAATTTCAGGACGTAGTATAAGTTTTTCCTTACCGACTTCCACTTACCAAGAGCGCTTCACTCCCTAGCAACGGAGCCAGAAAAGAGTCGTGATGATCCACAAGTATAGGGGGTCAATCGTAGTCCTTTCGATAAGTAAGAGTGTCAAACCCAATGAGGAGCAAAAGGAAATGATAAGCGGTTTTCAGCAAGGTAATTTCCGCAAGCACTGAAATTGTGAGTAGCAAGTGTTTTGATAGCAAGGTAGTTTGTAACAAGCAAGTACCAGTAACGATAGATAAGGTGCAGCAAGGTAGCCCAATCCTTTTGTGGCAAAGGACAGGGCAAAACTATCTCTTATGATGAGCAAAGTGTTCTCGAGGGTACAAGGGAATTTCATCTAGTCACTTTCATCATGTTGGTTTGATTCGTGTTTGCTACTTTGACAATTTCATATGTGGGTGGACCGGTGCTAAGGTGCTATTCTTACTTGAACTAACAACTTACTTATGATTAACCCCCTCACATGCATCCGCAACTACGAGAAAAGTATCAAGACAAAGTCTAACCATAACATTAAACATGTGGACCCAAATCATCCCCTCATAATGTAGCGCATAAATTAGGGTTTAAGCTTCCATCACTCTCGCAACCCATCTTCTAATAACTACTCCACAATGCATTCCCTTAGTCCCAAGGATGGTGAAGTGTCATGTAGTCGACGTTCACATGACACCACAAAGGGAATAACAACATACATATCATGAAAATATCGAACACATATCAAATTCACATGATTACTCGCAACATGATTTCTCCCGTGACCTCAAGAACAAAAGTAACTACTCACAAATAATATGCATGCTCAAAATCATAGGTGTATTGAATAGCATAATGGATCTGAACATATAATCTTCCACCAAATAAACCATATAGTAATCAACTACACAACATAATTAACACTGCTAGTCACCCACACGTACCAATCGGTGGTTCTAGTACAAAGATTGAACACAAGAGATGATCTAGGGTTTGATAGGAGATTGTGTTGTTGAATATGTTGATGAAGAATGGACTCCCCAAGACGAGAGGGTTGTTGGTGATGACGATGGCTTTGATCTCCCCCTCCAGGAGGGAAGTTCCTCTGGCGGAATCACTTTTCCGGAGGGCAAAAGTGCTCCTGCCTAAGTTCCACCTTGAGGCGGCGGTGCTTCGTCCCGAAAGTCCTTCTCTTATTTTTTTAGGTTTTTGGGTAATTTATACCAGAAGATGGGCTCCTGAGGTGGGCCTGGGTGAGCACCCTCTAGCAGGGCATGATTATGGGGCCCCGCACACCCTGGTGGAGGGTGGCCACTTGGTGGCCCCTCTCCAATAGTTTGCAACTCCAGTATTTATTATTTATCATATAAAAAATTTCTGTAAATTTTCAGCTTAAGTGGGGATGCTCAGAATAGGTATTTCTGACGTGCTTTTTTCAGATGTTTAATTCCAGTTGCCGGCATTCTCCCTCTTGGTGTAAACCTTGCAAATTGTGAGAAAAAGGCATTAGAATTACTCCCTAAAGCATTATTATGCATAAAAACATTATAAATAAAAGTAGGAAAACATGATGCAAAATGGACGTATCAATACCACGACGGTATTTCCCAAAGAGGAAGGGATGATGCAGCACAACGACGGTAAGTATTTCCCTCAGTTATGAAACCAAGGTATCAATCCGTAGAGGAAGATCACACACCCACATAAACAACACCTGCATAGAAACAACAAATACTTGCAACCCGACGCGAAAGGGAGGTTGTCATGCTCTCTACGGTAATAAGATAGATTAGGTAATGATAGATAGGAGAGATAGATCTCTGAAGAACACAAAATAAAAGATAAATATGCAGCAATATTTCTGGGTTTTTTTGGTTTTGTAGATCTAACAACAAAGATTGCAAAAACATAGATCGGAAAGCAATATGATGGAAAAGTAGACCCGGGGGGTCGTAGGGTTCACTAGTGGCTTCTCTGATGAGTATAGAGCACGGTGGATGAACAAATTACTGTTGGGCAATCGATTGAAAATCAAATAGTCATGACGATATCCAAGGCAATGATCATTATATAGGCATCACGTCCAAGATAAGTAGACCGACTCCTGCCTACATCTACCACTATTACTCCACACATCGACCGCTATCCAGCATGCATCTAGTGTATTAAGTTCATGGAAAAATGAAGTAACGCAATAAGAACGATGACATGATGTAGACAAGATCTATTCATGTAGGAATAGACCCCATCTTGTTATCCTTAATAGCAACGATACATGTGTGTCTTGCTGCCCCTTCTGTCATTGGGAAAGAACACCGCAAGATCGAACCCATCACAAAGCACCTCTTCCCATGGCAAGAAAAATCGATCTAGTTGGCCTAACTAAACCAAATATTGAAAGAAGAAATACGAGACTATAATCAATCATGCAAATAAGAGATCAAAGAAGACTCGAACAATATTCATGGATAGAAACTGATCATGAACTCAAAATTCATCGGATGCCAACAAACACACCGCAAAAGTTTACATCAAATAGATCTCAAGGAGACAATTGTATTGAGAATCATGAGAGAGAGAGAGGAAGCTATCTAGCTACTGCCTACAAACTCGTAGGTCTATGGTGGACGACTCACGTATCACTGGAGAGGCACCTATGATGAAGATGAACCCCTCCGTGATGGTGTCTAGATTGGATACGAGGTTTTGGAACTTGCGGTGGCTGGAATGTGTTTCGTCAACTCCCCTAGGATTTTTGGAATATTTGGGAATTTATAAGTGTCATAGGCGGTGGAGAGGGACCTGAGGAGGGAACAACCCACCAGGGCGCAGGAAGGCCCCCCTGTTGCGGCCTTGTGGGTTGTGACCTCCTCGGCCCACTCCCTGGCACTTCTTTGGTCCATTGGTTGTCTTCTAGTCCAGAAAAAATCTCCAAAAATTTTCGTCACGATTGGATTCCGTTGTATATTGATTTTCTACGAAGTAAAAAACAAGCAAATACAACAATTGGCACTTTGGCACTATGTCAATAGGTTAGTCCCCAAAAATGATATAAAGTGGTAATAAAATGATGGTAAAACATCCAAGAATGATAATATAATAGCATGGAACAAGCAAAAATTATAGATACGTTGGAGACGTATCGACATCCCCAAGCTTAATTTCTACTCGTCCTCGAGTAGGTAAATGATAAAAATAGAACTTTTGATGTGGAATGTTGCCTAACATGTTCATCACATTCTTTTCTATAGCATGGACATTTGGACTTATAATGATTCAAAGCAATATTCTAGTTTTAACATAATGACTTCAATACTCAAGCATGTCAACAAACAACCATGTCTTTCAAAATATCAATACTAAAGAAAGTTATCCCTAGCCCATCATGCTCAATCATTGATCCATTCATGAAACACACTCAAATATTAGCTATGTCCAATGCTCAACTATGATCATAGTGCCCCCCTAGTTGGTGCTTATAAGAGAATATGGAGACTCAAACCAAGAATAAAAATTGCATAAAGTAAATAGATAGGACCTTCGCAGAGGGAAGTAGGGATTTGTAGAGGTGCCATAGCTCAAGTGTATAAATTGTGAGAGAGAAAATATTTTGGGTGGCATGCTTTTCCTGTCAATGAAAATGACAAAGTAGCTCACAATAATTTCCATGCTAGATATATCATAGGTGGTTCCCAAATAGAAAATAAAGTTTATTCCTTTTTCCAGCAAACTTTCACTTTCCATGGCGGGCTGTATCCACGTTTGCCTTCCATACGAACACTTTCCAAGGAATTTATTATTTGACAACATAAAGTAAATATTTTTTATTTTTCATTTCGGGAATGGGCATCCCTATTACCGTCGTACTCTCGTGCAATGTCAAGTGAATAGACACTCATCTTGAGAATAACACATCTAGCATGCAAAATATTGGTTACTCCCCACCGTTTCATGAGCGGTACGGGCACACAAAAGAGAAAATTTATTTTGGAAATTTAGAGATGACACATACAAATTTTCTTGGAACGGCACAAAAATACCATATATATGTAGGTATGGTGGCCTCATAAGGCAAAACTTGGTTTAAGGATTTTGTATGCACAAGTAGTATTTCTACTTAGTACAAGTGAAGGCTAGCAAATAGATTGGGAAGCGACCAAACCAAGAAACTAATATTCAAATAAGTGAGCATTGAACATACCTAACACCGAATAATGCACCACAGGTAGGATTTAACTTCATTGCATAACTATTAACTTCTGTGCATGCATAGGGAATCACAAACCTTAACACCAATATTCTTACGAAGCATAATTACTCATCAACATGACTCACATATTACTATCATCATGTTTTAAAACTATTACAAAGAATCAAGTTTAATTTGTCCAATGATCTTTATGAAATTTTTTATTATATTCTCCTTGGATATCTATCACTTTGGGACTAGTTTCATATATTGCCATTGCTTTTCCGCAAGCTCAAACAAATTTCAGTGAAGCACATGAGCATAAAGATTTCATCTCTCAAAAAGGTATAAGTGAAGCATGGGAGGATTTCTTCAAAACTTACTAACTCTAAAATTAATCTAATTGAAGCATGAGAGTATTTATACAAAATTTTCCAAGCACACCGTGCTCAAAAAGATATAAGTGAAGCACTAGAGCAATTCCTTTTCTCAAAAGTTTAAGTGAAGCACATAGAGCAATTCTAACGAAATGATAGCATAAGTTTGTCTCTCTCAAATAGGTGTGTACAACAAGGATACAATGGGAAAAATAACAAACAAAGCAAACAAAGATACAAGACTCTCCAAGCAAAACACATGATATGTGACGAATAAAAATATAGCTCCAAGTAAAATAACGATTGTCGTTAGAAGAAAGAGGGGATGCCACTCGGGGGCATCCCCAAGCTTAGTTGATTGTTTATCTTTGGATATATCTTGGGGGTGCGGTAGCATCCCCAAGCCTGGCTTTTGCTACTCCTTATTCCTTCATCCATCATGACCTCACCCAAAACTTGAAAACTTCAATCACACAAAACTTGACAAAATCCTGTGAGATCTGTTAGTATAAGAAAGAAAACTACTACTTTAGGTACTGTTGCAAACCCATTCCTATTTTGTTATTGCATATACCTACTGTATTTTAACTTTACCATGGCTTATACATCCCAATACAAACCATAGATTCATCAAAACAAGCACACAATGCAACGAAAACATAATTTGTCTTAAATAGAACATTATGTAGTAATCTGTACTATACCCGTACTTCTGGAACTCTAAAAACTCTGAAACATTATGACAAGGAATTTTTTTTGTATAGTAATATTGTGTTAAAATTTCATCTCAATATAACATTCCAGCCAAAAATGAAAATTCATATATTGGACGCAAAGTTTCTATTTCAGATTCAACGCCACTTCTACTCATCCTATGAATCATCCTAAAGGCTTTACTTGGCACAAACACTAAAACACAATCATAACAGAGGCATAATTGTGTCAACACACAAAAACATAAAGGAAAAAGGAAAAATTTATTTATTCATTGGGTTGCCTCCCAATAAGCTCTTTCTTTATAGCCATTAAGATAGGCATGATGATTTCAATGATTCTCACATAAAAAGTAGTAATTGAAACATGCAAGAGAGCATCATGAATCTTATGACAAGAACATTTAAGTCTAACCCACTTCCTATGCATAGGGATTTTGTTAACAAACAATGTATGGGAGCAAGAATCAACTAGCATAGGAAGGGAAAACAAGCATAACTTCAAAACTTTGAGCACATAGAGAGGAAACTTGATATTATTGCAATGCCTAGAACAATATGTTCCTCCCTCATAATTATTTTCAGTAGCGTCATGAAGGAATCTCACAATATAACTATCACATAAATCATTCATGATCTTCAAGCATATAAAATGTATCACTCTTCACATAAGCAAACTCCTTTTCATTCATGGTAGTGGGAGAAAACTCAACAAAATAACTATCATGTGACACTTGATTGTCATAACCAAGTTGAATATTAAAATAAGATGACAAGTTTCATGGTTATCATTACCAATTATAGCATACGTTTCATCACCAAAACTTGGGGAACAAAACATATCATCTTCATCAAGCATAGCATCCCCAAGCTTGTGGTTTTGCATATCATTAGCATCAAGGATATTCATAGAATTCATACTAACAACATGGCAATCATGTTTTCATTCAAGGAACTATCATGAATCACCTTGTAAATTTCTTCTTTCAACACTTCATCAAAATTTCTAGATTCATGATTTTCAAACAAAACTTCATAGAGATGATCAAGTGCATCCAAGTCACTAGCAATTGGTTCATCATAATTTGTCCTTTCGAAAAGATTAGGAAGTGGATGAGGATCCATATAAATAGATTTTTTAGCAAGTGAATCTGTAAGAAAATAGAAGGCACATGGCAACACAAGCAAACAGAGCAAACATAAAAGGCAAATGGAAAAAGAGGGCGAATAAAACGACAAATTTTGTGAAGTGGAGGAGAGGAAAACGAGTGGAAAATGAAAAATAATGTAAATTGTAAGGAGATGGGATTTGTGATTAGGAACCTGGTAGATGAGATTGCTTCCTCCCCGACAACGGCGCCAAAAATTCCTTTGAGGTGGCTTGAGACTGCGTGGGTATTTCCCCAAAGAGGAAGGGATGATGCAGCACATCGACGGTAAGTATTTCCCTCAGTTATGAAACCAAGGTATCAATCCATAGAGGAAGATCACGCACCCACGTGAACAACACGTGCACACGAACAACAAATACTTGCAACCCGATGCGAAAGAGAGGTTGTCACGCTCTCTACGGCAATACAATATATTAGGTAATAATAGATAGGAGAGATAGGTATATCAAGAACACAAAATAAAAAAGTAAATATGCAGCAATATATTTTTGGATATTTGGTTTTGTTGATCTGAAAACAAAGAATGCGAAAACGTAGATCGGAAAGCAATATGATGGAAAAGTAGACCCAGGGGGTCGTAGGGTTCACTAGTGGCTTCTCAAATGAGTATAGCGCACGGTGGGTGAACAAATTACTGTTGGGCAATTGATAGAAAATTGAATAGTCATGACGATATCCAAGGCAATGCTCATTATATAGACGTCACGTCCAAGATAAATAGACCAACTCCTACCTGCATCTACCACTATTACTCCACACATCGACCGCTATCTAGCATGCATCTAGTGTATTAAGTTCATGGAAAAATAGAGTAACGCAATAAGAACGATGACATGATGTAGACAAGATCTATTCATGTAGGAATAGGCCCCATATTGTTATCCTTAATAGCAACGATACATGTGTGTCTTGCTGCCCCTTCTGTCACTGGGAAAGAACACCGCAAGATCGAACCCATCACAAAGCACCTCTTCCCATGGCAAGAAAAATCGATCTAGTTGGCCTAGCTAAACTTAAGATTCGAAAAAGAAATATGAGGCTATAAGACATCATGCAAATAAGAGATCAAAGAAGACTCAAATAATATTCATGGATAGAAACCCATCATGAACTCAAAATTCATTAGATCCCAACAAACACACTGCAAAAGTTTACATCAAATAGATCTCCAAGAGACCATGGTATTGAGAATCATAAGAGAGAGAGAGAAGGGAAGCCATCTAGCTACTGCCTACGGACACCTAGGTCTATGGTGGACTACTCATGCATCATCGCATAGGCACCTATGATGAAGATGAACCCCTCCATGATGGTGTCTACATTGGATCTCGAAGTTCTAGAACTTGCAACGGCTGGAATTATGTTTCATGGACTTCCCTAGGGTTTTTGGAATATTTGAGAATTTATAGGCATCATAGGCGGTGGAGAGGGGGCCCGAGGAGGGCAACTCACCAGGGTGCAGGGAGGCCCCCAGTTGCGACCTGGTGGGTTGTGGCCTCCTCGTCCCACTCCCCCAGCACTTCTTTGGTCCATTGGGTGTCTTCTGGTCCAAAAAGTATCGTCACGATTGGACTCCGTTTGATATTGATTTTCTACGAAGTAAAAAACAAGCAAAAACAACAATTGGCACTTTGGCACTATGTCAATAGGTTAGTCCCCAAAAATGATATAAAGTGGTAATAAAATGATGGTAAAACATCCAAGAATGATAAAATAACAGCATGGAACAAGCAAAAAATTATAGATACGTTGGAGACGTATCTTGAATAGCAAGAGCCTCAAGGATGGAGTGGTAGACGTCAAGAGACGTGGGGCCAGATTATCCTGGTCAAGCTGGTAGTTGGGGACTTAGTCCTCAACGTGGTCAGCGCGTATGCCCCACAAGTAGGCCACAATGAGAACACCAAGAGGGAATTTTGGGAAGGCCTGAAGGACTTGGTTAGGAGTGTACCGATTGGCGAGAAGCTCTTCATCGGAGGAGACCTCAATGGCCATGTGGGCACATCTAACACAGGTTTTGAAGGGGTGCATGGGGGATTTGGCTATGGCATCAGGAATCAAGAAGGAGAAGATGTCTTAAGATTTGCATTAGCCTACGACATGATCGTAGCTAACACCCTCTTTAAGAAGAGCGAATCACATCTAGTGAAGTACAATAGTGGGAAGCACTCCAGCCAGATTGATTTCATCCTCTCGAGAAGAGACGACAGGCGTGCATACCTAGACTATAAGGAGATACCTGGAGAGAGTGTTGTCCCTTAGCATAAGCTTGTGGTTCCTTACCTCCGCTTTCGGAGTCGTGTTCTGCGGGACAAGCATGTCAAAGTCGTTAGAACAAAGTGATGGAAGCTCAAGGGGGAGGTATCTCAAGCGTTCAAGGAGAGGCTCATTAAGGAGGGCCCTTGGGAGGAAGGAGGTGATGCAGACAACATGTGGATGAAGATGTCGACTTGCATTCGTAAGGTGGCCTTAGAGAAGCTTGGAGTGTCCAGGGGAAGTAGAATAGAAGCTAAAGATACCTGGTGGTGGAACGATGATGTCCAGAAGGCAATCAAGGAGAAGAACGATACTTTCAGGCGTCTATATCTGGATAGGAGTGCAGACAACTTAGAGAAGTACAAGATGGAAAAGAAGGCCGCAAAGCGAGCTATGAGTGAAGCGAGGGGTCGGGCGTATGAGGACCTCTACCAAAGGTTAGACACGAAGGAAGGCGAAAGGGACATCTATAAGATGGCCAAGATCCAAGAGAGGAAGACGAGGGATGTTGACCAAATCAAGTGCATCAAGGACGGAGCAGATCAACTCCTGGTGAAGAACGAGGAGATTAAGCATAGATGGCGGGAGTACTTTGACAAGCTGTTCAATGGGGAGAGTGAGAGCTCTACCATTGATCTGGACGACTCCTTTGATGACACTAGCAGGCGTTTTGTGCGGCGAATCCAGGAGTCGGAGGTCAAGGAGGCTTTAAAGAGGATGAAAGGAGGCAAGACGATGGGCCCGAATTGTATCCCCATTGAGGTGTGGAGAGGACTCGGGGACATAGAGATAGTATGGCTAACCAAACTTTTCAACCTCATTTTTCGGGCAAACAAGATGCCAGAAGAATGGAGACGGAGTACATTAGTACCAATCTTCAAGAACAGGGGGATGTTTAGAGTTGTACTAATCACTATGGAATTAAACCGATGAACCATACAATGAAGTTATGGGAGAGAGTCATTGAGCACCGCTTAAGAAGAATGACAAGTGTGACCAAAAATCAGTTTGGTTTCATGCCTGGGAGGTCGACCATGGAAGCCATTTTCTTGGTATGACAACTTATGTAGAGATATAGGGAGCAAAAGAAGGACCTGCATATGGAGTTCATTGACTTGGAGAAGGCCTGTGATAAGATACCGCGGAATGTTATGTGGTGGGCTTTGGAGAAACACAAAGTCCCGACAAAGTACATTACCCTCATCAAGGACATGTACGATAATGTTGTGACAAGTGTTTGAACAAGTGATGGCGATACTGATGACTTCCCAATTAAGATATGACTGCATCAAGGGTGAGCTTTGATCCCTTATCTTTTTGCCTTGGTGATGGATGAGGTCACAAGGGATATACATGGAGATATCACATGGTGTATGCTCTTTGCGGACGATGTGGTGCCATTAAATGAGAGTCGGATGACGGTTAACAAGAAGTTGGAGTTATGGAGGCAAACCTTGGAATCGAAAGATTTTAGACTTAGTAGGACTAAAACCGAGTACATGAGGTGCACTTTCGGTACTACTAGGCACGAGGAGGAGGAGGATGTTAGCCTTGATGGGCAAGTGGTGCCGTAGAAGGACACCTTTCGATATTTGGAGTCAATGTTGCAGAAGGATGGGGATATCGATGAAGATGTGAACCATCGAATTAAAGTCGGATGGATGAGGTGGCATCAAGCTTCTAGCATTCTCTATGACAAGCAGGTGCCACAAAATCTAAAAGGCAAGTTCTATAGGACGGCGGTTCGACCCACAATGTTGTATGGCGCTGAGTGTTGGCCGACTAGAAGGCAACATGTGTAGTAGTTAGGTGTGGCAGAGATGTGCATGTTGAGATGGATGTGTGGCTACACAAGGAAAGACCCTATCCAGAATGATGATATACGAGACAGGTTTGGGGTAGCGCCAATTGAAGAGAAGCTTGTCCAACATCGTCTAAGATGGTTTGGACATATGCAGCACAGGCCTCCAGAAGCCCCAGTGCATAGTGGATGGCTAAGGCATGCTGGTAATGTCAAAAGAGGTCGGGGTAGACCGAACTTGACATGGGAAGAGTCCGTAAAGAGAGATCTGAAGGATTGGAGCATCACCAAAGAACAAGCCATGGACAGGGGGCGTGGAAGCTTGCTATCCATGTGCGAGAACCATGAGTTGGTCGCCAGATCTTATGGGTTTCACCTCTAGCCTACCCCAACTTGTTTGGGACTAAAGGCTTTGTTGTGTTGTTGTTGTTGTTGTTGTTGTTGTTGTTGTTGGAGACGTATCAAGTACCAACAAGTGGTCTCTTTGTTTAGTATTGTCAAGGAAAAGGCATTGTTTGGGTGCTTACCTCGGGTATGTAAAATACCATGAGTCGTGGCTTCACATGGTAATTCCCCGAGTCTTTTGGGTAAAGTGTGAAACCTCTGCAGAATGTCAAACTATTTGAATAGTCGGGTACACGGTCAAGGGTAGTTGGGTGGTGCTGCTTAAACTATGTTGAGTGTTTTGCAAAACTTTCTTTGTGTGGGAAGGTATTACTTGAGCTAAGTTGGAAGACTTGATGAGATGAATGAACTTGAGTTGTTTCAACTGTGTTTATATTGATGTCTGTAACCTCATGTTGCATAATTTTACAAATGATAGGACATGAAATTGCATTCAAAAACTAGCTTTCCTAAAAGTACATTCTTAGTGCTATACCATGCATTGTCTATCTTGTTCCAAACATGGGTTGCTTGTGAGTACATTCAAAAGTACTCACTAGCTTGTCCCTAGATATTTACTTGGTCAGGCATCGAAGAGCAGGTTTATGGTGAGGAACACCTCGGTGACTCACGTGGCTTGGGACTATGTTGGTATTTCCCCAAAGAGGATGGGATGATGCATCACAGGTACGGTTAGTATTTCCTCACTTATGAAACCAAGATTATCGAACTAGTAGGAGAACCAAGCAACACTATGTAAATGATACCTGCATAGAGAGAACAAATACTTGCAACCCAACGCATAAGAGCGGTTTTCAATCTCTCCACGGTAAAAGATAGATCGGTTTGTATGAGATTGGATAAATAGATCGCGCTAGAACACAAAATAAAAGATGCAAATAAAAAATGTAGCAAGGTATTTTTGGGGTTTTGGAATAGTAGATCTAAAAGCAAATGCAGAAGATAGATCGGAAAGCAATATATTAAAAGATAGACCCGGGCCCATAGATTTCACTAGTGGCTTCTCTCAAGAGTATAGCACACGTGGGTAGACAAATTACTGTTGGGCAATTGATAGAAGATCAAATAATCATGACGATATCCAGGGCAATGATCATTATATAGGCATCACGTCCAAGATTTGTAGACCGAAATGATTCTGCATATACTACTATTCATCCACACATCGACCGCTATCCAGCATGCATCTAGTGTATTAAGTTCATGGAGAAATGGAGTAATGCAATAGGAATGATGCCATGATATAGACAAGATCTATTCATGTAGGAATAGACCCCATCTTGTTATCCTTAATATCAACGATACATGCGTGCCTTGCTTCCCCTTTTATAATTGGGAGAGGACACCACAAGATCGAACCCATCACAAAGCACCTCTGCCCTGTTGGGGAACGCGACAGAAAATAAAAATTTCCGGTATAGCGAGCATGCCCAGGACCACTATGGAGACTGCATACAAGGTTTGATCTGATCCGTACCGACTCGAAGTGCAACGGAAGAAGAGTCGGTGGAGATCATTGGTGCAGATCCCCGCAGCTAGGATTTTACAACCTCCCAACTACGAGGATGTACTCCCTCGTCGGACAGCCCTTCGGGAGGCGGTGGGATAGTCCCCCGGACGATGTCGCGGACAGCCCTTTGGGAGGACCCTCGAAACTCGAACGGAGACTTGGACAGCCCTACGGGAGGACACACGAACAATCCCTCGAGCAAAAGGTCGAAACTATGATGTCTCTACGGGGTTGCACATGTACGGTGTCATCTATCCGGCAGGACTTCGCCGTCCAGAACTAGTTCCTGCCGGAACCCAGACAACCTTTCGGCTCTACGAAAGACTCTTTTCGGGGGAGGGAGAGAGAGAGATCTTGCAAAGCAAAGCATGTGTATGAGAGCACAAGGATGAAGAGATGGCAGCCCACATATCCTCTATTTATAGGAAAACCAAGGGGTAGGGTTGGGACTTGAAAATACCAAATTACCCCCACTTTATGTCACACATAAAAATAATAAGAAGGAAAAGGGGTGCCATGTGGAGCTCCATGGAGGAACTCCACACTTGGCCGGCCAACCCTTGGGGGGACCCCCGTGAGGAGCTACCTTGCTCCCCAATCCCTTCTAGAAGCCTTTTTGGAAATATCCAAAAAGGTGCTTTTCCATAAATATCCAAAAAGCACTTTCACTATTCATGACGACATTTTTCAGCGTCTGATCGAACTGAAAATATTTATGTGGGCTTAGAACAATTCTAGTACCCCACTGAAATACTTTTTAATGCGATCCGGAACAATTTTGGAATAATGATTTTCATCTGCGAAAAGCATCTGAAGCGGTTCCGGCAGCTCCGGAACATTTCCGGTTTTTCTTCCGGAAAATTCCCAGAAGTTTCCAGAATGATTCTGGTACCCTCCAAGAATTATCAGGCATGTGCCGAAACCAATTTGACTTAATGGTATCCCCTGAAACTACTTTTTAGTTTTACCGAAACTGTTGCGGTGTCCTATCTGCGGAACTTTTTCGCTGACCGAAACTTTTCCGGTGTCCGATACTTTTCGGTGATTTTCTCTCAGACTCCCTGTCTAGTATTCAATAGATAGATGACCCTTAAGCGTGTGACCCTATAGGTTCGGTGAAGCATAGACATGACCCGGAACCCCTTCCGATCAATGATCAACATCGGAGCCGTGGACACCCATATTGACCCCTATACCCACACGAATGAATATTCGAGTGAACCTCTAGTTGCCGTGAGCTATTCCTGTTGCTTCGCGATATGTCCTCATGGATCAACAACTTGTCCACTATGCCAGTTACCTCATTGCCGGTATTGTTCTCTTTTCTCGTTCCCATGTTCCGGCATCCCCGTGATCAAATCACAAAGTGTCTGGCCAGACGATGATGGATACCGTAACACCGAGAGGGCCCAGAGATATCTCTCCATCATCGGAGGAGCAAATCCCAATCTTGAGCTATCAAGTTACTTGACATACTTTTCCAAGAACCCGTAAGCCGCCGTAATAGCCACCCCTTTACGGATGACGTTTAACAAACCCCAAAGTTCATGAAGCAAGCATGAAGAAACTCGATACTCTCATGGTCTAAGGAATTATGCAAACGTTAACCATCTCTGTGTTATTTACCATTAACTTGTGACGAATGTATCTCATAGCATAACATAAATTCGGATCGATTCAACACAAGTGTTCTACCAACATCGTGCCCTCAAAATTGCCGGCATAGCCGTGCCCATGATCAGGAAAACAGGACCATCATGCAACACTTGAGCCAGTCTTAGAGGCAAGACTAGGAATACAATTTACCGTTTATTATACCACACGTGCACATGAGTTCCTCTCCAAGCCTCGTTTAATTTGTAGACTCAAGAATCATTGCAATTATAGCATGGAACATAAACATTCATTACAAACTTTGGAGATACAAAATAACTGTTATTACTGCCTCTAGGGCATATCTCCTATAGACTCCCACTTGCACTAGAGTCATAATCTAGTTACATGGCTTCCCTAACACCAATGGCTATCCGGTGATGCTCATGCTTTTCTCGTGGTAGAGGCTTTGTCATCGGGTCTGACACATTCAGATCCGTGTGAACTTTGC
This sequence comes from Hordeum marinum, assembly GCA_022496015.1. Lineage (NCBI taxonomy): Eukaryota > Viridiplantae > Streptophyta > Magnoliopsida > Poales > Poaceae > Hordeum > Hordeum marinum. The sequence continues at coordinate 267,931,746 of CM039672.1, read as the reverse complement.
TTACTTTCACTAAACCTGCTTCGACATGATGTCGAATGAGTTTATATTTGCGTTGAATATGCATTGTCTTATGGTGCGAACATGGCTCCCTTGCTTGAGCCACGGCGCCACTATTATCACAATAGATATCCACCGGGTACAAAGCACTTGGAACCACACCAAGGTCTTCAAGAAATTGCTTGATACCGACAGCTTGCTTGGAGGCTTCAGAAGCAGCAACATATTCCGCCTCTGTCGTAGAATCCGCCACAATCTTTTGTTTGGAACTTTTCCAATCAACTGCGCCGCCTTTCAATATGAAAACATAGCCATATTGAGATTTGAAGTCATCTCGGTCAGTCATGAAGCCTGCATCAGTGTAACAACTTACAATGAGCCCTTCATCACCTCCGTACACAAGGAGTAAATCCTTGGTCCTTCTGTGGTACTTAAGAATACCCTTGACTACGGCCCAGTGTTCCAATCCTGGATTACCTTGGTACCGGCTGCTAACACTTAGCACATAGGAAACATCCGGTCTTGTACATAGCATGGCATACATAATAGAACCAACTACCAAAGCATATGGAATATCATTCATTTGTACTCGCTCATCGAGGGTCCGAGGACTCTAATTCTTGCAAAGCATTGTGCCAGGTGACATGGGGAGTAGGCCTTTCTTGGAATTCTCCATGTTGAACCTTTTCAACACCTTGTCAATGTACGTGCTTTGGCTAAGCGCTATTAGGCGTCTTGATCTATCTCTATAGATCCTGATGCCCAATAGATATGCTGCTTCACCTAAGTATTTCATTGAAAAACTCCTTTTCAATGAGTCTTTTATTTCGCTAAGAAAATTCACATAATTTCCAATCAACAATATGTCATCCACATACAAGATTAGAAATGCTTTTGCGCTCCCACTAAAATTCTTGTAAACACAAGATTCTTCATCGTTCCTGATGAAGCCAAACTCTTTTACCACTTCATCAAAACGAATGTTCCAGCTCCTTGATGCTTGCTTCAGACCATAAATGGCTTTCTGAAGCTTACATACTTTTCCAGCATTCTTAGGATCGACAAAACCTTCTGGCTGTATCATGTATACATCTTGTTCAAGGTTTCCATTTAGGAAAGCCGTTTTGACATCCATCTGCCATATTTCATAATCGAAATAAGCAGCAATTGCTAGTAATATCCGAACAGACCTAAGCATAGCTACGGGCGAGAAAGTCTCATCGTAGTCCACTCCTGGAACTTTCGTGAACCCTTTCGCGACAAGTCTAGCTTTGTGGATAGTAATGTTACCATCCGCTTCCGTGTTTCTTTTGAAAATCCATTTACATCCAATGGGTTTTACGCCATATGGAAGTTCTTCGAAGTTCCAAACTTGGTTTTCGTACATGGATTCCATTTCAGATCTCATGGCTTTGTGCCATTCCCTTAAGCTAGGCCCTGCCATCGCTTCCTTGTAGTGTGCAGGTTCATCGTCTTCAAGAATGAAGATTTCGTTTACTCAGGTGGCTGGATAGCCCTACCTAATCAGCGCGGTTCAGTTACAACATTGTCTGAAGTTTCCGCATCACATGCGACAACTTCCGGCTCGGTTGTAGGGATAATTTGCGAAATTCCTTTCGGTTCCTTAGCCATATCAACGGTTGCCAAATATTCACTAATCTCATTAAGTTGTACCGTCCTCCCACTCACTTCTTTAGCAAGAAACTCTTTCTCAAAAAAGACTCCATGTTTTGCAACAAATACTTTGCTCTCGGAGATGTGATAGAAAGAATACCCAACTGTCTCCTTTGGATAACCTACAAGGTAACATTTCTCTGATCTGGGATCAAGTTTGCTTGGCTGTAAATGCTTTACGTATGCCTCACAACCCCAAGTTTTGAGAAACGACAGGTCGGGTTTCTTCCCGTGCCATATCTCATATGGCGTCGTCTCAACAGACTTAGACGGTGCTCTGTTAAGTGTGTGAGCGGCAGTGAGTAGTGCGTGACCCCAAAAGGATATTGGTAGATCTGAAAAGGACATTATCGACCTTACCATGTCCAACAGGGTTCGGTTACATCTTTTCGATACTCCATTTCTCTGTGGAGTTCCGGGAGGCGTAAGCTGTGAAACGATTCCACAGTCACTTAGATGTTGGCCAAACTCGTGACTAAGATATTTGCCTCCGCGATCAGACCGCAGAAACTTAATATTTTTGTTACGATGATCACCTCATTCTGAAATTCTTTGAACTTTTCAAAGGTTTCCGACTTATGCTTCATGAAGTAGATATATCCATACCTACTTAAATCATCAGTAAAAGTTACGAAGTAGAAATACCCACCCCGTGCGATTGTGCTCATTGGACCACATACATCACTATGTATTATTTCCAATAATTCACTCGCCCGTTCAGGATGACCCGTGAATGGCGTCTTGGTCATTTTTCCCATCAAGCAAGCTTCACATGTGTCAAATGATTCAAAATCAAGGGACGGTAAAACTCCATCTTTATGGAGTCTTTGCATGTGTTTCTTTCCGATGTGGCCAAGTCGACAGTGCCACATGAAAGTGGTGGTGGTATTAGCCTTCCTAAGGCATTTAGCATTCATGTTAAAGACATCAGTTTCACATTCAAGATTCAGTATGAAAAGGCCCCCAACAATGGGTGCAAATCCATAAAACATATCCTTACAAAAAAGTGAACAACCATTGTTCTCAGACTTGTAGGAGTACCCATCGTGTACTAAACATGATCTAGATATAATGTTTCTACACAACAACGGAACAAAATAACAGTTACTAAGTTCCAAAATAAATCCTAAAGGGAGACGTAGAGGCATAATGCCGACGGCTTGAGCGGCGATCCCAGCGCCGTTCCCAACACGCATCACGACTTCATTCTTTGCCAGCTTGCGCACCTTCTGAAGCCCCTGTATCGAGTTGCAAATGTGAGCAACCGATCCAGTATCAAATACCCAAGACTTAGCATTTTCGCTAGCAAGCAAAACGTCAATGACATTAACTTGTATAACAATTATACCTTTTTCGGTTTTCCCGGACTTCTTATCTTCTAGATACTTCTTGCAGTTTCTCTTCCAGTGACCTGTGCCCTTCCAGTAGAAGCACTCAGTTTCATTCTTGGCTCCGCCCTTAGATTTGCGTTGGAAACCAGTCTTACCGGCGCCTTGCCCTTCTTTGGCTTGCCTTTCTTTTTGAAATTGGCAGTTTTATTCACAGGCAACACTTGCTTGCGATTTTTCTGCAGTCCTCCTTCAGCAGTTTTTAGCATGGCACGCACCTCATTAGCTGTTTTGTCCATCCCATTCATGTTGTAGTTCATGATGAAACCGCCATAAGACGGGGGGAGTGAACCTTGCAACAAGTCCATAACATGCTCTTCTAGAAGTGGGAATTCCAGGATTTTAAGCCTTTCAGCGTAGCCAATCATATTGACTACGTGCTCGCCAACTGAACTGCCCTCAGCCATCTTGGTCTCCGCCATCATTTTCATGATGTCAAAACGTTCAGACCATGCATTAAACTTGTAAAGAGCATCCAGATCTTTGATCATATCAAAGGAGTTATGGAATTCAAAACGTTTTTGAAGCTCTAAACTCATGCAAGACAGCATGAGGCACTGCACTAAGTTGTAATCATCATCCTTAGTGGCCCAGACATTTTGTATGTCTGCCGCGACTGTTGCTGCCGGTTTAGGAGGAAGAGGTATGTCAAGCACGTACACTTTCTTAGCACCCCGGAGGACAATCCTCAGGGTACGGACCCACTCCGCATAGTTGTTTCCATCCGCAGCTAACTTCTCTTTCTCTAACATAGGGCCTAAGTTGAACGCGGTGTTGCGAGCCATTTGATCTACAATGGAAAACACAAGTTTAGTTAGACTTTGTTCATAATGATTTTTGGCACTAGTGAATAAACAATTTTATTCTAAAGTGCGCTCCCACTCAAATCAATATCTCTCAAAATTGATTGTAAGTGATTCAAGACCCGTGTCTTGATTGTTTGCCATTGGTGTAACACCACTGATGACAAAAATCTTAACCGGTAGGCCAACTTGCCAATCACATCTCTATGTGACTCTTGTTCATCTTTCGATGCGTGTGTTCCGAGCTCATGACGGTCATGCCTGAACATCAAGACAACCAAGTGATCTTGCTGCGAGGTCTCAACTCACCCGCCTCACACTTCTCTAATCGTTCGTACCCGTGTGACAAGGCGCACCCCGGAAAGATAGGTGCCGTGACGGTACTACACTTGGGAGAACACTAACTACTTGATATTTTTGTGAGAGATCACCCTAATAAAAAGCGACTACCACGTAATTAAGAAGGGTGCAACATAAGGGATAAACATCTCAGGCAATTCATAATTAGCATGATATGGTATAGCCCCTTCTGACGGAGAAGTCAAGTATTTCTTCGTCTTCGGCATTCGCGTCGGTGTTCACCTTTGCAAAGATTGCCACCACCTTGTCGATGCACCAGATAATATTGCTATATCTATAGCTAAGAAAATAAGTGCATTACATAAGGTTGACACGCAGGTCATTAAAGTGCAATCATATGGCTCCAGCCATCATGCCGAATCATGACACGCAGGTCATGTTAATTACATCATATAGCCATCTCATACATAATCAAATTGAATATGAGCATTGCTATACCGCATCACATGCAAACCATCCCACAAAACCAATTTAGACGCCTCTAATCAGTTTATACAAAATTTTATTTTACGTGGCTTCTAAGGTTTTGACTCAAACCGCAGCTACCAACGTTTATCATCAAGTATGATAATTCAAATTGCTAGATTAACTTTCCAGGGTGTATGAAACACGGGATAATAAAATCTCGAGCCCCATACTAAATTTCGTCATATGCGTGACCCCCGTGCAGATCATATCTGCATTGCTCTTTCGTCTGCGAAATATCCATCTTTCTTTAACTATGGTGGAACCCAAAGAACTGTTAGCACTTCGTTGATCTGTCAATCAGCATACTCAGGAGCAGCATGAAAGGATCACAGATTGCCAAAACTTTGTAAGATTCCACCATTCTGTCAAGATCAGGACTACGCAAATTCACGGGAAGTAACGGGAACATCGGGTAACAGATTTCATCTGCTACCCGCACAAATAATTTTCAGCAATAGATCTCATCTACTACAAAATTTTACTATGCAATACCCATACATCTCATGTATTCTAGATCATAACATGCATCTACTCATAGCCTGGCTCTTGATGCCACTTTTGGGGAATGCGACAGATAACAAAAATTTCCGGTATAGCGAGCATGCCCAGGACCACTATGGAGACTGCATACAAGGTTTGATCTGATCCGTACTGACTCGAAGCGCAGCGGAAGAAGAGTCAATGGAGATCGTTGGTGTAGATCCCCGCACCTAGGATTTTACAACCTCCCAACCGTGAGGATGTACTCCCTCGTCGGACAGCCCTTCGGGAGGCGGTCAGACAGTCCCCCGGACGATGTCGCGGACAGCCCTTCGGGAGGACCCTCAAAACTCGTACGGAGACTCGGACAGCCCTACGGGAGGACACACAAACAGCCCCTCGGGCGAAATATCGAAACTACGACCTCTCTAATGGTTGCACACATACGGTGTCATCTATCCGGCAAGGCTTCACCGTCCAGAACTAGTTCTTCCCGGAACCCAGACAGCCTTTCGGCTCTACGAAAGCCTCTTTTCGTGGGAGGGAGAGAGAGAGCTTGCAAAGCAAAGCATGTGCATGAGAGCACAAGGATAAAGAGATGGCAGCCCACATCTCGTCTATTTATAGGAAAACCAAGGGGTAGGGTTGGGATTTGAAAATACCAAACTACCCCCACTTTTATGTCACACATAAAAATAATAAGAAGGAAAAGGGGTGCCATGTGGAGCTCCATGGAGGAGCTCCACCCTTGGCCGGCCAACCCTTGGGGGGCCATGAGGATCTACCTTGCTCCCCAATCCCTTCTAGAAGCCTTTTTGGAAATATCCAAAAAGGTGCTTTTCCATAAATATCCAAAAAGCACTTTCACTATTCATGACGACATTTTTCAGCGTCTGATCGAACTGAAAATATTTATGTGGGCTTAGAACAATTATAGTACCCCACTGAAATAATTTTCAATGCGATCTAGAACAATTCCGGAATAGTGATTTTCATCTGCGAAAAGCATCTGAAGCGGTTCGGGCAGCTCCGGAACATTTCTGGTTTTTCTTCCGGAAAATTCCCAGAAGTTTCCAGAATGATTCTGGCACCCTCCAAGAATTATCAGGCATGTGTCGAAACCAATTTGACTTAATGGTATCCCCTGAAACTACTTTTTAGTTTTACCGAAACTGTTGCGGTGTCCTGTCTGCGGAACTTTTCCGCTGACCGAAACTTTTCCGGTGTCCGAAACTTTTCGGTGATTTTCTCTCAGACTCCCTGTCTAGTATTCAATAGATAGATGACCCTTAAGCGTGTGACCCTATAGGTTCGGTGAAGCATAGACATGACCCGTAACCCCTTCCAATCAATGATTAACATCGGAGCCGTGGACACCCATATTGACCCCTGTACCCACACGAATGGATATTTGAGTGAACCTCTAGTTGTCGTGAGCTATTCCTGTTGGTTCGCGATATGTTACAATTACCTGAGGTGAGACATGCAGGCATCCTCGTGGATCAACAACTTGTCCACTATGCCAGTTACCTCGTTGCCGGTATTGTTATCTTTTCTCGTTCCCGTGTTCCGGCATCCCCTTGATCAAATCACAAAGTGTCTGGCCAGACGATGATGGATACCGTAACACCGAGAGGGCCCAGAGATATCTCTCCATCATCGAAGGAGCAAATCCCAATCTTGAGCTATCAAGTTACTTGACATACTTTTCCATGAACCCGTAAGCCGCCATAATAGCCACCCATTTACGGATGACATTTAACAAACCCCAAAGTTCATGAAGCAAGCATGAAGAAACTCGATACTCTCATGGTCTAAGGAATTATGCACACATTAACCATCTCTGTGTTATTTACCATTAACTTGTGACGAATGTATCTCATAGCATAACATCAATTCGGATCGATTCAACACAAGTGTTCTACCAACATCGTGCCTCAAAATTGCCGGCATAGCCATGCCCATGATCAGGAAAACAGGACCATCATGCAACACTTGAGCCAGTCTTAGAGGCAAGACTAGGAATACAATTTACCGTTTATTATACCACACGTGCACATGAGTTTCCCTCCAAGCCTCGTTTAATTTGTAGACTCGAGAATCATTGCAGTTATAGCATGGAACATAAACATTCATTACAAACTTTGGAGATACAAAATAACTGTTATTACTGCCTCTAGGGCATATCTCCAACATGCCCATGGCAAGAAAAATCGATCTAGTTGGCCTAAATAAACAAGATATTCGAAAAAGAAATATGAGGCTATAAATAATCATGCATATAACAGATCAGAGTAGACTCAAATAATATTCATGGATAGAAACTGATCATGAACTCAAACTTCATCGATTCCCAACAAACACACCGCAAAAAGTCATTACATCAAATAGATATCCAAGAGACCATTATTGAGAATCAAAGAGAGAGGGGGGAAGCCATCTAGCTACTGACTACGGACCCGTAGGTCTATGGTGGACTACTCACGCATCATCGGAGAGGCACCCATGAGGATGATGAACCCCTCTATGATGGTGTTAGATTGGATCTCGTTGTTCTGGAACTTGTGGCAGATGGAATTGTGTTTCGTCAACTCCTCTAGGGTTTATGGAATATTTGGGTATTTGCAGAATTGAGAGGCGGTGGAGGAGGGTCCCATTGGCCCCACAATCCACCAGGGCATGCCTGGGGCCTCTGGCATGCGCTGGTATCTTGTGGGCCCCATGGCTCCCCCAGGTGCTTCCTTGGCTCCCAAGTTGTATTCTGGTCCAAAACAATCTTCAAAAAATTTCACGGCACTTGGGCTTCGTTTGGTAGTGATATTCTACGAAGTAGAAAACAAGAAAAAAATAACAACTTGCACTGGGCACTATGTCAATAGGTTAGTCCAAAAAATGATACGAAGTTGCTATAAAATGATTGTAAAACATCCAAGAATGATAATATAAAATAATGGAACAATCAAAAATTATAGATACGTTGGAGACGTACCAATGACGATCATGCGAATTAGGACGCTTCCCACTAAGATTGCATGTAGGGTTGAGGCAGATGGCATGGGTCCATGCTATCTTTGAAGATTTCTGTTGTGAAGGTTAAGGTATTGTTTGGCCTTCATGGCCCTATCTATGTAAGACTTTGCCATAATGATCATAATTTGTGTAAGACGGTATGAATGGATGTAAGACTGTCTAATCATTCACTTATGTGCGTTCAGTGAGCATTGATCCTGGGATCATTGTACACGTGCGTTCGGTGACTTTGACTTATGAGTCGGGGTCCCCATAGAGCAGGCATCAGAGCCATCATGACTATAGGAAGCCTTTGTTATCATGGACGTTAGATAGGAGAAAACTATTTTCAAAAACTATACCTAGCATATATATTCCAAAATTTTCTATACTTCTTATCTCTTCTAGTCTATTTTCAAAACTTTAGTGACTCCCCTCCTTTTTTTGATGGTCGTCGTACTCAAGGACCTCCTTGCTTCCGTCTTTCCCCTACTCCTTGAGGACATCCTGGAGAAGTGCCAGTTTCATCGACCTCCCGTTTTCCTCTACCACGAGAACTGGGTCGATGCCACCACGAAGGAGTACCACTTTGATGTGGTCGTGAAGGCAAATGACTCCCCGATGAGTTGGTTCTTTGAGGGGCCATAGATGGAGACCCTCGCGATCGCAGTCGGGCCGGCAGCACAGAAGGTGTTGGGGAACGTTGAATGGGAAACAAAAATTTCCTACGAACACCCAAGATCTATCCATGGAGATTAATAGCTACGAGAGGGGGAGTGCATCTACATACCCTTGTAGATCACTAAGCGTGAAGCTTTAAGTAACACGGTTGATGTTATCCAATGTCTTCGTGATCCAATCATGATCCGTCCCGCTATCCAATCACGATCTAGCGCCAAACGGACAAGACCTCCGCGTATAGCACATGTACAGCTCGATGACGTCTCGGTATCCTTGATCCAGCAAGCGAGGGCGGAGTAGTAAATGATTTCTCCAGCAATATGAAGGCATGGTGGCGGTGGTGGTGGAGTTGTCCCTGCAGGGCTTCACCAAGCGCTACCACAACAAACTAGAGGAGAATGAATCTAAAGGGAGAGAGGGAGGGCTGCGTCGTGGCTTAGGGTGCGGCTGCCCTCCATCTCCTCTCATATATATAGGGGGGAGGAGGGCTGGCGCCCTAGGGTCCCCCCAAGGGGTGGGTCGGCGCCTATTAGGTGGCTTGCCACCCAAGCAAGGGTGGCCCCACCCCTAGGGTTGGCCATCCACTAGCCCTGGCCGCATGGGCCTAGATGGGGAGGGGCGCCCAGCCCACCAGGGGATGGTGAGCACCCTTCTCAGCCCATGTGGCCCATTCGGGGTTGGTGGACTCATAACCCACACGTATAGGGGATCGCAACAGTTTTCGAGGGTAGAGTATTCAACCCAAATTTATAGATTCGACACAAGGGGAACCGAAGAATATTTGAGAGTATTAGCAGTTGAGTTGTCAATTCAACCATACCTGAAGACAAATATCTGTAGAAAAGTGATTAGTAGCACCGCAATATGATAGTTTGATAGCAATAGTAACAGTAATAGTGGCGGTAATAGTAGCAGTAGTAGTAGCAAGTGCAATAGTAACAACGACAGTAGTAACTTAGCAAGAGCAATAAGTGGAAAACTCATAGGCACTGGATTGGTGTATTCGTTGGATGATATTCATCATATAATAGTCATAACCTAGGGCGACAGAGAACTAGCTCTGATTCGTCAATGTAATGTATCCATGTATTCCGTAAATAGTCATACGTGTTAGGGAAAATAACTCGCATGACATCTTTTGTCCTACCCTCCCATGGCAGCGAGGTCCATAAGGAAACTAAAAGATATTAAGGCCTCCTTTTCATAGAGAACCAGAACAAAGCATTAACACATAGTGAATACATGAACACGTCAAACTACGGTCATCACCGTGAAGTATCCCAAATATTGTCTCTATGTGGTTGACGGATCATAAAACGTAATAGGTGCATATGACTAGGCAAGATCGGATCAAGAAAATAGATATAATGCTGATAACATAAACGGTTCAGATCTGAAATCATGGCACTCAGGCCCTAGTGACAAGCATTAAGCATGGCAACGTCATAGCAACATCAATCTTAGAACATTGGATACTAGGGATCAAGCTCTAAATAAACAAACTCGATTACATGATGAATCTCATCCAACTCCTCACCGACCAGCAAGCCTACGAAGGAATTACTCACTCTCGGTGGGAGCATCATGGAATTGGCGATGAAGGAGGGTTGATGATGATGAAGACCGAAGATTCCCCTCTCCGGAGCCCCAAACGGGCTCTAGATCAGGCCTCCCAATGAAGAACATGAGGTGGCGGTGGCTCCATATCATGAAAGGCGATGAAACTTTCTTCTTCATTATTTTCCAGAAAAATAGGATTTTATAGCGCTGGAATTAGGGTCGGGCCCCCACGAGGTGAGCACCACCCACCAGGTCGCGCCAGAGGGGGCTAACGCGCCTTGGTGGGTGGTGGGCATCCTGGGCCCCCTCTCTGGTGGCTTCTAGCTCCAATATTCCTCAAATATTGTTAAATAATTCTCCAAAAAGTTTCATTCCATTATGAGAACTTTTATTTCCATGCAAAAACAACACCATGGTAGTTCTGCTGAAAATAGCGTCAGTTCTGCTGAAAACAAGAACACGATTGTTAGGAAAAGTAGATACGATGGAGACGTATCAACTCCCCCAAGCTTAAACCCTTGCTTGTCCTCAAGCAATTCAGTTGAGAAACTGAAAGTGAGAAAGAAAAACTTTTACGAACTCTTTTGTTCTTGTTTACGTACATATGCTTAAGTAGCACCCGGGTTTTCAGCAAAGATTATGACTAACCATGTCAACAATAACTCTTAAATATTATATTAACTCATATCAATATCACAAGCAACTAGCGAGCAATAATAAGATATCTCAAGTGCAAACATTTTTCAAAACAATCATGATATAATATGACAATAGTGGTATCTTGCTAGCACTTTCTGAGACCGCAAAACATAAATGCAGAGCACCTCCAAAGTTCAAGCAACTACTAAACATTGTAATTCATGGTAGAAAATATCCAGTCATGGTGCATCCAACATTCACTATACACCATGCATGAGGATGACAATAGTCCTCTCAAATCTAGCGCTTACTTGAGAAGGCGATGACTCGACATTAAAGTAAATAGATAGTCCCTTCTCAGAGGGAACCAGGGATTTGTAGAGGTGCCAGAGCTCAAGGCTTAAATAAGAGATGAGTATAATTTTGGGAGGTACACCCTTCCAGTCAACGTTATGACCAAGAGCTATCAATACCTTCCATGTTAAACAAATTTGCGGCGGTTTCCGAGCGATAAAAGTAAAATTTTAAGCCCCCTCCACCAACAAACACACTCCATTGTGAGCTGAATCCACGTGTACCGTCCAAACCAACAACATTCCTGGGGGAGTTTTGTTTAATTATTTGCATTTCTTTTGATTTCGGTACTGGGAATCGTTGTTACCGCCCCTCTCGTGCAAGGACGAGTGAGTAAACACTCATCATGAGAATAAACCACTTATCATGGAAGATACTGACCACCCGTTGTCGCTCCATGAGCGGCCCAAGCACACAAAATAGATGTTCATTTGAAATTTTAGAGGTGGCACATGCAAATTTACTTGGAACGACAGGGTAATACATATAGGTAGATATGGTGGACTCATCTCGAATAACTTTGGTTTAAGGATTTTGATGCACAAGCAGAATTCCCACTTAGTACAGGTCAAGGCTAGAAAATAGATTGAGAAGCGGCCAGCTAGAGAGCGAATACGGTCATAAACATGCATTATGAATAATAAACATTGAATGCCGTCATGAGTATGATATGGACACCATGAACATAAATATCATGAAGGCTATGTTAGTTTTTGATTCAACTACATGTGTGAACATGTGCCAAGTCAAGCCACTTGAAACATTCAAAGGAGGATACCATATCATGATACTACATCACAACCATTTTAATGCATGTTGACATCTAAGATAAATCATTATCCACTCCTAGCTACTTGAGCATGGAACGAGAAACTACAATATGTAATTGTCATTGCAAACATGTTTAATCATAATATGCCGAATCATGGATACTAGGTTAAACATATTTACAAAAACAAAAACAAGTTGAGTTCATACCCACTTCTCTCTGCCATGGCAAATTCGTCAAATATCGTCATTATTGCCTTTCACTTGCACAATCTAATGATATGGAAATAATAATAGTGCAAGAGTGTCGTGGACTAAGCTGGAATCTGCAAACATTTTATTCAAGAGGAGAAGACAAAGTAATATGGGCTCTTTGTTAGATCAACAATGAAGCATATGAGAGCCACTCAACATTTTCATCATGGTCTTCCCCTTGGTATGACTCAATAAAAAGGAAGAGAACTTCAGAGAAACACACTAAAATATTTTTGGAGTTTTTAGTTTTTCGTGAAGAAGCAAATAAGAGAAGGAAAAACAAAAACGAGAAAAAACTATTTACGCGAGTGAACTCCCAACAAGCAAAGGAAGAAGTAAGAAATATTTTTGTGTTTTCTTTTAATTCTACAACTAACTAAACAGAAAACAAAACCAAAAAGAAGCAAGAAGTATTTCTGGATTTTCTCAAAGTTTTTCAAACACACAAGAAGAAAGCAAGAAAATAAATCTAACATGGATAGTACAATGAAAAAGTGTGAACACCGACAACTGGAATGAAATGTGTGAGCATGAATATAATGGCAGCGGAAACACGTACTCCGCCAAGCTTAGGCTTTTGGCCTAGCTTGGTAATCACCATCCGTAGACCGGATAATAGTCTGCATGATAACCTACCGAGGCTCTTGGTGCAACCACCTCAGCCCTTCTGGCAGCTTCAATCTCTACATTGTACGTGCGGGCCTCGTTCTCAAGGACGTCGTATCTTCCCTTCCTATTATAATCAAAGAATGCAGGAGTAGGCAATACAATAGGCATAATGGGACCATTATCGAACCCCAAGTTGTAAGTATAGTTATTGACTGTGCCCTTAAGGAATCTATGGCATTTCATGGCATCAAAATCTAAGTACTAGTTAGGTAAGATAGGATCATTAGGCCAATGGGACACTCCCAACCTCGTAGCGAGGCGAGAGGCATAAATTCCTCCATAGAAATTACCATTAGAAGCGTTGAGAGTCAGTCTCCTTGCAACAATTTATCCTAAATTATAGTATTTAATTCCCGTTAAAGCAGTGTGTATAAGACTCAAATCATGGGCACACAATGTGATACAACCCTGTTTGCCTAAAATGCATTTGCCGTTAAAGAGTGCAAAGTACTGTATAAATGGAAAATGAATGCTTTTAATTCTGCCTTGTGTCAACCCCTAATTTCACTGCAACAAGGGTTACTCAATAATGAATCATACTTAGATTTTGTTGGTTAGTCTAGCGAACCCCGATATGGAATTTTGCATGCTTCACAGAACGCGTCTAAAGGCATGGTGAAAGCATTATTATAGAGACTAAATGAAACTCTAGACTCACGAGGGAAATATTTAAATTTCTTAGTAAATGTCTTTGTGAGAGTGAGGTGTTGAGTGCACTTATCTTCGATGAAGGGAACCAAATCGGCATTGTGAACATACTGCAAAAATTCTTCCTTAATACATGCACCTTCCATGAATGTATTACACGGCCAAAGGCACGATTTGGTTTCGACGTCCCATATCGAGATTGCACTTGGCTCAACATAAGATTGTCATACAGAGCTTTCACTTGATGATGCCCCCGAGGATCTTCTCCTTGAAGAAGTCCTCAACAATTGCATTTTATTTTGCGAACAATTTCTAAAAAAATTTCGACATAAAATTTTGTTAACAAAACTTAATAAGATTGATAGCAACTACTTATAAGGATGCCTAGAGACCATATCAAGCATTCAAACTACTTAGAACTCTAAGAATTCAACATGCAAGCTCATCTATAGCACCACCAAGAGTAGCTAATTATTCTGAAAATAAACCACTCAATCAAAAACTAATTGGAGCAATGGGGGAGTTACATACCAAGAAGCAATCCCCTAAAACAATTTCGGAAATGGAGCTTCGAGCAAAGAGATCGAATTCCATGGGTTCTTGAGCAAGAACACGAGGGAGAGAGCAATGGTGATTTTCTTTATGGAGGTAGGAGATGACATGCGCTAAGGGAATAAGTGAGGGGACCCACATGAGGCCCACCACCCGTGCCAGGGTGGCTGGCGCGCCTTAGTGTCTTGTGGGCACCAGGTGCACCCACTTTGGTGTTATTTTTACCAAAAATTAAGAAATATTTGGAAAAAAATCATGTTAAAATTTCAGGACATTCTGAGAACTTTTATTTTGGTCATTTTTTATTGCACGGGAAATTCACAAAATAGGATAAACATGGCATTTTATTTTATTTAACTAAAAAAAGTGGATACACACAGTTGTGTCTACTAAATTCATCAACTTCATACCTCTCAAAAATTGTCCACTAATAAGGTTGATCAAGTCTTATTAACAACCACATTCAATTAGCATGAAACGGAAGAACTTTTGTAAAACACTAGGTTACCTCAATGGGGATATGCATATCCCCAACTATAATTATATCATATTTCTTTTTGACAGCAGGTATAGGTAGATGAAAACTTCCAGTAGTGAGTGTCGGAGAATTTTCAATAACATTTACACCATTCACTTGGAATTGCTTCCTCGGAAAGTGCACCGTATGCTCATTACCATTGATATGAAAAGTGACTTTGCCTTTATTGCAATCAATAACAGCCCCTACAGTATTCAAAAAGGGTCTCTCAAGGATAATCGACATGTTGTCCTCCTCGGGCATCTCAAGAATAACAAAGTTCATTAAGATAGTAACATTTGCAACAACAATGGGCACATGCTCACAAATACCGATAGGTATGGTAGTTGATTTGTCAGCCATTTGCAAAGATATTTCAGTAGGTGTGAGTTTATTCAAATCAAGTCTTTTATATAAAGATAAAGGCATAACACTAACACCAGCTCCCAAATCACACAAAGCAGTTTTGACATACTTTATTTTGATGGAGCAAGGTATAGTTGGTATTCCAGAATCTCCAAGTTTTTTAGGTACTCCATCCTTAAAAGAATAATTTGAAAGCATGGTGGAGATTTCAACTTCAGGTATCTTACTTTTGTTAGTGATGATATCTTTCATGTGTTTAGCATAAGGTGTCATTTTTAAGATTTCAGTTAAGCGGGTACGCAAAATGACTCGCCTAATCATTTCAGCAAAGTGTTCAAATTCTTCATAATCCTCTTTCTTAGATGGTTTAGGTGGAAAAGGCATGGGTTTCTGAATCCATTCCTCTTTCTTTAGCATGTTTTCTAGCAACAAAGTATTTTTTTATCATATAGATTTTTAGATTGTGGGTTATCAAGATCAACAACGGGTTCTGTTTCTACATCATTTTCTGGTTCTTTATCATTACTATGTTGAGTATCCTCATGAACATCACTATCATTATCATTATGACTAGGTGGATGTTCATTACTAGATTGAGTTTCAGCATCAGAAATAGAAACATCATTATTATCATCAGGAGGTTTCTCTATCTCAGGTTCACTAGAAGCATGCAAGGTCCTATCATTTTTCTTTTTCTTTTTTCTTAGAAGGACTAGGTGTATCAACGTTAATTCCTTGAGATTCTTGGTCAATTCTTTTAGGATGACCTTCAGGATAAAGAGGTTCTTGGGTCATTCGTCCTCCTCTAGTCACTACTCTAATAGCATGGTCATTCATATTATTATTCATTTCATCAAGAAATTCTCTTTGAGATTTAGCAACTTGTTCTAACTGAGTTTGAACCATAGAGGCATGTTTTCCTACACCTCTAACATCATTATTGATTCTAAATAACAAGTCACTCAAGCGGGCAATCATATCAAAATTATATTTGAATTGTTTCAGAACATTTGCATTGAAGTGATCTTGTTTCATAATGTAGTTATCAAACTCATATAAGCATTGACTAGGATGTTTATTGTAAGGGATATCACCTTCATCAAACTTTTATTATAGGGAATATCTCTTTCATTAAATTTATGGAGAGAATTTACCTCTACTACCTGTGTCGGGTTATCAAGGCCATGTATTTCTTTAATAGGTGGCAAATTCTTAACATCCTCAGCCTTAATACCCTTTTCCTTCATACATTTCTTTGCCTCTTGCATATCTTCAGGACTGAGAAATCGGATACCCCACTTCTTTGGAGTGGGTTTAAGTGGTGGTTCAAGGAGAGTCCAATCATCATAATTTTTCAATATACTATTCAATAGTTCCTCAGCTAGTTCAACAGTTCGTTCCCTAAAAACACAACTAGCGCAACTATCTAGGAAGTCCCTAGAAGCATCACTTAGTCCATTGTAGAAGATATTGAATATTTCATTTTTCTTAAGAGGATGACCAGGCAAAGCATTAAGGAATTGGAGAAGCCTCCCCCAAGCTTGTGGGAGACTCTCTTCTTCAATTTGCACAAAGTTAAATATTTCCTATAAGGAAGCTTGTTTCTTATAAGCAAGAAATATTTTTCATAGAAGTAGTATGCACACACCAACAGTAAGAGTATTGTACCATACCTTAGCATCACCCTTTAATGAGAACGGAAATAATTTGAGAATATAATAGTAGAAAATCTTCTCATCATGAGTAAATAAGGTGGCTATATCATTCAGCTTAGTAAGATGTGCTACGAGAGTTTCAGTTTTATAGCCATGAAAAGGATCAGATTCAACCAAAGTAACTAACTATGGGTCGATAGAGAATTCATTATCCTTATCGGTAACTGAGGGAGTCCGGGATTAGGGTTCCTCGGACAGTCGACCTATTGCTTATGGGTCGAACTGTATGGGCTGCAAGGTGAACATTGGATGATCAAGGTCACCGACACCAGGATGGAGACCTCAAGGAGCCGTGACGTATCCTCCAAGTCATCGACCATAGATAGGCATGTTTATCTCTCCGGCATGTAACCGACCATGTGTAAACCCTAGGTACCCTCTGCTTCTATATAACCGGAGGATGTTAGGTTGAAGATACAGAACAACTCATCTAAGGTTAGCTATTCGATCTCGAGGTAGATCAACTCTGTAACTCCCATATCATCAATACACTCAAGCATGACGTAGGGTATTACCTCCATAGGAGGGACCGAACCTGGGTAAATCCGTGTCCCCTTCGTCTCCTGTTACCATCGATTCTAGTCCCACAGTTCAGGACCCCCTACCCGAGATCCGCCGTTTTTGACACCGATATTGGTGCTTTCATTGATAGTTTCCTCTGTGAGCGCCTAAGGAACCGATGGCTCACCTCGTCGCAAGCAACAAGATCTGTATCCAGGGGACTCTCTCCCCCGGTCAGAATCTCGCGAGCAGCAACACCTTGTCACACGCCAACCCGATCCGTCACCCTGGCCAGATCGGGAGCTTTTCCCCCAATCAGAGGATCAGGTTCGAAACCTTAGAGTTCATCGCTGATTCACGGGGAATACTTGTTCTAATGGAACCCTCGATCCTTGAGGAAAAGCCTGCAAGTCGGGACGCCTTGACGCCGAAGACATTAGGCCCCACGGCTAAACGGAACATGGATCCGCTTTGGTGCTGCTCCGGATCTGTCATGCTGATCATTGAATCCACTCGCCTCAGCGAGATGCATCCCACCATCGCCTTGTTCTTAAACAAGTTGTTCGATCGGATCGTGGCCATGGAAGTATCGGATGACCAGATTCCGGTCTATGACCGGCTCGGGATCAGGCCCAATGACAACGAGATTCATTTCCCTTCAGTCACCCACCTTGTCACTACCATCGAGTGCCCGACAGAGGATTCATCCCGACTGCTGGAACTAAAAACAGTCTACACCCCGGTCTCCAACCACCGAGACTTCATCAGCGAGTCAAAAGCCAGAAACCACCAGAGAGCCGGATCGTTATCGGTCTAGGATCTATCGCATGATTCGGAATCTGTAATTTCGAACACGCAATGTGACATGGGATCGAATTTTTCCCCACCCACCACCCAAGACGATCATCCGAGTATCGCATCGAAACCCGCATCATCGGACTTTGGGACATTAAGCACCTACAAGGGGAGTCAGTCCATCACTTTTGGGCAAGACTCCTACTTGCTAGGTGCAGAGAAAAAGGTCTTAGTGACCTAGAGATAATGGCAATTTTCATTCGCAATTGCCATGATGAAGGGATTCTTAACGCCCTGGCCCGCAGACACATTTGTGACTTCTCGGAGTTGTCCGATTTGGTACAAAAATACTGTGCCATGAAAAGTGCTTGGCAATCCGAATTGTTTTCGGAACTAACTTTCCCCAAGCACCATAGTGGAGGTCGAGAAAAGAGGGTACCTCCAAAGCGGCCAGCCAGATACAAACCCGCCAAAAAAAGAAATAGGCCTCCTTCAGGGGTCGGCACTGTCCTTGACGGACTACTGGATAAACCTTGCCCTATACATTTCGTGTTGTTAAACACAAGCCCGACACACAGCCTTAGAGCTTGCTGGGTCATCAGGCAAGTGGCAAAGATCCTCTAACATACACAAGGGATGTTAGAGAAGCTACAATATCCTAACATTCCTTCTGTTAATTCATGCAATTAAGGCTAAAATGATTTAAATTAATTTTTAAATTGCAGATCTAGTATGTACATTCATAGTAATTACATACAAACAAGTTGATGGTGAAATAAAATTAATTTTGATTTTTTACATCTACAGTAATTATGAATAGTAAACAACCTACCAATGGTCCCTAACATTCCATCTTCACTTTACACTAGACGAGTATTGTAGCACCGTGACTTTCCTTCTCTAAGTTAGAGGATCCGACGAATGGGCACTCCTCATCATCGTACGAATACAATGTCGAAGTCCTGATGGTGTACAAAACGTTCCCCTCAAGGAACTGGAGAAAAGGGGCCCTTAGAGAGGTCGAACAGGTCTACCATGTGGCAGTAACTAGCGCATCAGCAAACATGCTGATTACCTTTGAAGATACTGACCAGCTGGCCATTCTTTCCGGTCACTCATTAGCCGCACTAGTCTTGAACCCCATTATCGATGGGTACAGGCTACACAAGGTGTTAATGGACGGCGGTTGTGGTTTAAACCTAATTTATGAAGGCACCTTGGAAAAAATGTAGTTCGACTGATCTCGCATCGAACATAGCAATACAACTTTCCGATGAATCATTCTAAGGAATGAGGTGCGCTATTCCGGACGTATCGTCCTGGACGTAGTGTTCGGCACGCCCGAAAACTACCGATCCGAAGAAGTTCTCTTCCACGTCATACCCTTCCCAAGTGGCTCTCACGCCCTATTGGGATGCGACACCTTTGCAAAGTTCCAGGCCATACCCCATTACAGGTACATGAAACTTTAAATGCTAGGACCAAATGGAGTGATCACAATCTCTAGTGATCCGAACATAGCCCTTCGGGCCGAAAACAAAACGGCAGCACTCGCCCTCGAGGCATTAGCCGAGGCTTTTGCTTCCGAAGAACTAACCGCGTTACGGTCAACAGTTAACAAGGATGTGATTCTTAGCAAAAGTCCCAAGTCTACTTCCTTGCAGCCCGCAGAGGAAATCGTTAAGTTTCAAGTACATCCGACGGGCCCCAATAAGACAGTGTCCATCGAAGCCTAGGTCGATCCCCTTGTGGACGAAGCACTGCGGAATTTTCTTCTAGAAAATTGGGACATTTTCACCCGGCATCCTTTCGATATGCCCGGAATCCCACGATAGCTTGCCGAACACAGTCTGAACATTATCGCGGGATTTAATCCCGTTAAGCACACTCTGTGTCGCTTCTCCGAACCCAAACGGAAATCCATGGGTAAAGAATTGGCTAAACTGCTAGAGGATGGTTTCATTTGGGAAATCAAGCACCCCGAATGGTCGGCAAACCTGGTGATGGTACCAAAGAAAGACAAGTCCTGTCGGCTGTGCGTCGACTTCAAGGACCTCAACAAAGCCTGCCCTAAGGACCCTTTCCCCTACCACGCATAGACCAGGTCATCGACGCCACAACCGGACATGATTCGTTGTGTTTCCTTGACGCTTACTTCGGATACCATCAGATTAAAATGAAGGAATCTGATCAAGCGGCAATCGCATTCATGACCCAGTACGGGCCATTCTACTTCAACATGATGCCTTTCGGGCTGAAAAATGTTGGGGCTACATACCAATGCATGATCGAGACGTGTCTCGTGACACAAGTCGATAAGACAGTCGAGGCATACATGGACGATGTGGTAATCAAAACCAAACACGTCAGCCAGTTGATCGACGACTTACGACAAACCTTTGATAGTTTGCATGAGTATGACATATGACTCAATCTGAAAAAATGTGTATTCGGAGTTCCTTCTGGTGAGTTTCTCGGATTCATCGTCTCCCATACAGGAATAGAGGCGAATCCAGCTAAGATCCACGCCTTATCGGAACTTGCAATTCCTACGGAGCTGAAGCATGTCCAGAGATTTGTTGGGTGTGTAGCGACATTAAGCCTCTTTATCTCCTGACTCGGAGAGAAAGATTTGCCGCTCTATAAATTTCTGAAACGGACCAACAAATTTGAGTGGACCGATGAAGCAGTGGCTACGCTAGAATAAATCAAAACACTACTAGAAACCAATCCCATACTCACAGCACCAGGCGCTGGTGTGCCCATGTTGTTATACATATCGGCCACCAATCAAGTTGTCAGCGCAGTGCTCGTTGTTGAACGAGATGAGGAGGGACAAAAATTCCGAACTCAGAAGCCGGTCTATTACGTGTCAGAAGTGCTAACGCTATGCAAGTCATGATATCCGCACTACCAAAAGATATCCTACATAGTGTTTATGGCATCAAGGAAACTCCAACATTACTTCCAAGAGTGTGCGGTAACAGTGGCATCCGAAGTCCCCCTGAATGATATAATCAGCAACAGGGATGCCACCAGCCGCATAGCCAAGTGGGCCATTGAGCTCCTTCCCTTGGAAATAACCTATAAGCCATGACGCGCCATAAAATCTCAGGTATTGGCAGACTTCCTGGCTGAATGGATAGAGGTCGAGCTCCCCAAGGAATACAGCACATACTCCCATTGGACAATGTACTTAGATGGGTCCAAAACTTTAGCCGGATTGGGGGCTAGAGTTATCCTCACATCCCCCACGTGCGACAACGTGCGATACGTGTTGCAAATCATGTAAGCCGACACCAAAAATGCAGCCGAATATGAAGCTCTCCTTCATGGTCTTCGGGTGGTAGTATCAATGGGAATACGACGACTAGAGGTACGGGGAGACTCCAACTTGGCCATCTCCCAAATCAATGGTGAATTTGACGCCAAAAATCCAAAGATGGAGGCATATAGAAATGCCATCCTAAATATGTCTGCTCGGTTTGAGGGGTTGGAATTTTACCACATCGCTCACGACAACAACCAAGCCATCGACATACTGGCCCATATGGGAGCCAAGTGCGACCTTGTCCCGAGAAACACCTTTTTGGAACGGCTCTTTAAGCCATCCGTAGTGTGGTAGGACGAGGACAAGGGCGCTAGTCCGGATATGACAGACAAGGTTGCTCCCCCTGAAAACGAACCAGACAATCACACCATCGGTGGCTCCTTATTGCGTGAAACACCTTCGTCTCACGAGGTAATGGCAGTAATCGTGCCATGGACAAAGCCCTTCCTTGCCTACCTTCTTTGCAAGGAACTCCCCAACGATCATATAGAGGCACATCGCATAGTTCGGTGATCCAAGGCCTACAAAGTCCATGAGGGTGAGTTATACAAGAAAAGCACAACCAGAATATTACAGCGGTGTATATCCAAGGAAGAAGGATGGGAGCTCCTCACCGAAGTTCATGCAGGCATGGGCGGCCATCACGCCGCGACAAGAGCCTTATAGTTAGCAAGGCCTTCCAAGCTGGTTTCTTTTGGCCCACGGCTCGGACGAACGCCCAGTCGCTTGTCAAACATTGCGTAGGGTGTTAACTCTTCGCAAACCAAAGTCACATGCCCCCAACGGCTCTTCGTACTACTCCGACCACTTGGCCTTTCGCGGTCTAGGGGCTGGACATGGTTTGACCCTTAAAGGGGGGGCCAAGAAAAACAAATACCTACTGGTCATGGTTGACAAATTCACTAAGTGGATAGAGGCAAAGCCCGTCAAATCGGCCAAGTTCGGACCAGTTATCGACTTCATATCCGGTGTGGTACACTGCTACCTCTTGAGCATGCGTTGGTTTTACCTTGAAGAGGAAAGGGTGATGTAGCGAAGTAGATAAGTATTTCCCTTAGTTTTTGAGAACCAAGGTATCAATCCAGTAGGAGGAACAAGCAAGTCACCAATGGATCCACCTACACAAATAATCAAACTCTTGCACCCAACGCTATAAAGGGGTTGTCAATCCCTTCACGGTTATTTGCAAGGATTAGATCCTATAGAGATAGATGTAATGAGTGCGGAAAGTAAAAGGTAAATAAATTGCAGTAAGTATAGATCTGAAAGTATATGATAGAAAATAGACCCGGGGGCCATAGGTTTCACTAGAGGCTTCTCTCTTGAAGGCAAATATCATGGTGGGTAAACAAATTACTGTCAAGCAATTGATAGTAAAGCAAATAATCATGTAGTTATCCAAGGCAATGATCATGCATATAGGCATGATACATCTCCAATGTATCTACTTTTCCAAACTCTTTTGCCCTTGTTTTGGACTCTAATTTGCATGATTTGAAAGGAACTAACCTAGACTGACGATGTTTTCAGCAGAATTGCCTTGGTGTTATTCTTGTGCAGAAATAAAAGTTCTCGGATCGTCCTGAAAATTTACAGAGAATATTTTTGGAATTAATAAAAAGTATTGGCGAAAGAATCAACTGCAGGGGGCCACCACCTTGCCACAAGCCTGGTGGGCACGGCCACCCCCTAGACCACACCGAGCAGGCTTGTGGGCCCTTGCTGCTCCACCGACCTCGTTTCCACTCCTATATATTCCTATTCGGGGAGAAAAAATTAGACAGAAGAGTTCATCGCGTTTCATGATATGGAGCCGCCGCCATCTCCTGTTCTTCCTCGGGAGACCAGATCTGGAGTCCGTTTTGGTCTCCGGAGAGGGGAAATCGTCGCCTTCGTCATCACCAACCATCCTTCATCACCAATTTCATGATGCTCCCCATCGTTTGTGAGTAATCTCATCATAGGCTTGCTGGACGGTGATGGGTTGGATGATATTTATCATGTAATCGAATTAGTTTTGTTAGGGTTTGATCCCTAGTATCCACTATGTTCTGAGATTGATGTTGTTATGACTTTGCTATGCTTCATGCTTGTCACTAGGGATCGAGTGCCGTGATTTCAGATCTGAACCTATTACGTTTTCATGAATATATGTGTGTTCTTGGTCCTATCATGCAAGTTGTAGACACCTATTACAAGTTAAATGATCCGCATCCCCCAGGGTCACAATAACTGGGATTCTTTCCGGTGATTACCGTAGATTGAGGAATTCATGTATTCACTAAGTGCTAATGCTTTGGTCCAGTTCTCTATTAAAATGAGGCCTTAGTATCCCTTAGTTTCCAATAGGACACCGCTACCACGGGAGGGTAGGACAAATGATGTCATGCAAGTTCTTTTTCATAAGCATGTATGACTATATATGGAATACATGCCTACATTACATTGATGGATTGAAGCTAGTTCTGTGTCACCCTATGTTATAACTGTTTCATGATGAATGACATCTGACATAATTATCCATCACTGATCCATTGCCTACGAGCTTTCCATATATTGATATTCGCTAAGTTACTTTTCCGTTGCTACTGTCACAATCACTACAAACTGCTACTATCACCTTGCCACAGTTACCGTTACTACCATATTGCTTTGCTACTGAACACTTTGCTACAGATATTAAGTCTTTCAGGTGTGGTTGAATTGACAAATCAGCTGCTAATACTCGAGAATATTCTTTGGCTCCCCTTGTGTCGAATCAATAAATTTGGGTTGAATACTCTACCCTCGAAAACTGTTGCGATCCCCTATACTTGTGGTTTATCAAGGCAACACGTCCGTGACAAGTAGACTGAAACGATTCTGCATCTACTACTATTACTCCACCCATCAACTGACTCTTGCCTGCATCTAGAGTATTAAGTTCATGAAGAATAGAGAAACACATTAAGAAAGATGACATGATGTAGAGGGATAAACTCAAGCAATATGATGAAAACCCCATCTTGTTACCCTTGATGGCAACAATACAATACATGCCTCGCTACCCCTACTTTGTCACTGGGTGAGGATACCGCAAGATTGAACCCAAAACAAAGCACTTCTCCCATTGCAAGAATTACCAATCTAGTTGGCCAAACCAAACCAATAACTCGAAGAGACTTGCAAGGATATGAAATCATGCATATAAGAAATCAGAGGAGATCCAAATAAGATTCATGGATAATCTGAACATAAACTCATAATTCATCGGATCTTGACAAACACACCACAAAAGAGGATTACATCGGATAGATCTCCATGAAGATCATGAAGAACATGGTATTGAAGATCAAAGAGAGAGAAGACATCTCGCTACTAGCTATGGACCCGTAGGTCTATGGTGGACTAATCACGCATCATCGGAGGGGCAATGGAGTTGATGTAGATGCCCTCCGTGATTGATCCCCCCTCTGGTAGATTATCGGAGAAGTCTCGAAGATTGGATCTCTCGAGAACGGAGGCTTCCGGCGGCGGAAAAGTATTTTCGTGGCTTGTTTTGATGTTGGGGCAATATTTTGGTATTTATAGGCCAAGAATTAGGGTTAGGAGACCTGCCAGGAGGCGACAATCCTGCTAGGCGCGCCCAGGGGCACGCCTAGCAGGCTTGTGGCGCCCTGGCACCTCCCCTGACATGCACTCCAAGCTTGGATGACTTGTTTCCTTCTAGAAAAATTCCTTCCAAAGGTTTTATTCCATTTGGACTCCATTTAATATTCCATATCTGCAAACCTCAAAAACAAGGAAAAAACAGAAACTGGCACTTGGCTCTAGATTAGTAAGTTAGTCCCAAAAAAATATAAAATAGCATATTAATGCATATAAAACATCCAAAACAGATAATATAATAGCATGCCATCATCAAAAATTATAGATACGTTCGAGAGGTATCATACACCGATACCATGTTCCGCACACCATAATAACGGATAATGGATCCAACTTCATGGCCCAAGAGGTCAAGGACTGGTGTGCAAAAATGGGCATAAAGCTCGATTACGAGTGAGTCTATCATCCGCAGACCAATGGACAAGTCGAACGAGCAAACGGCCTCATTATGAGCGGCATTAAGCCATGTTTGGTATGATCTCTTCATGAGTCTGACTGTCATTGGGTGAAGGAACTCGACTCCGTTTTATGGGGCTTGCGCACTACCCCGAACAGATCAACGAGTTATACACCGTTCTTCATGGTCTATGGGGCAGAAGCAGTCCTCCCCTGCGACATTATTCACGACACACCAAGAGGGCGCATGTATGAGGAAAAGGGGGCCGAGTTGGATCGGCAAGATGACATAGACGCCCTAGAGGGAGAGCGCAACATAGCTCGAGCTCGCTCTATGTTTTACCAACAGCAAGCATGACGCTACCAAAGCAGGGAGGTCAGGGCAAAAGCATATAATGTAGGCGAACTCGTCCTATGGCTCCCGGAGAAGCAGAAGCATAAACTCAACCCCAAATGGGAGGGCCCCTTCATCATCGACGAAGTACTCACGGGAGGAGCCTATCGTCTTCGGAGCCCGTTGGACAATCGCCTTGAACCAAACCCATGGAACGCAACTCGTCTTCGGCGCTTCTACAGATAAACCGGTGTCGTCCAATTCTCTAATATTTTTCTTTTTTCTCTCATATTTCCTTATTTCCTTTTTCCCTCCCACTTTGCTGTTTAATAGGATTGATTTTCTTTTTTTCCTATGTTCGGTTAAACCGATCTTGTACTAAGTTTATCGGCATACACCATAAAGTGTAAAATCTGAACACTGCACCTGGGGGCTTCTTCTCGAAGCCAATGTTTTTATATTATAAGTATTTACTCACACTTATCATGTACACACGTTTTCTTCGCCACGCTGAAGCCATCATATGCATCAATTCGAACTAAGACTTTGCCAAGCTGGGTTGCCTCGGTCCTGTGGTTACCCTCTACGTTCCTGATTGTTCAGCTAGAGAGTAAAGGGAGCACCTCTGCGATTGTTACGACCGGGTCCTTTGGATACGTACCTCAAACGGGTGAAGCCAAAATCTAGCTATCTTACATAGACAATTGGTCGGCTATGACGGAAACACCTAATACGGCTATGGTCGTTGTTACTATTGCATGGGTCATTTTTTCCTTAAATAAGCTTAGCCGCATACTAAAAGTATGCGGCCTTCTATCTACAATTTTCGTAGAGTCCCGATGAAAGGTATCGATAGAGGTGCTATTTTCCCCGGAAGATGTTTCTTACGCTACGTAGTAATATAACATACCTCTTTGTGTGCTTTCTGTCTGTTCGCATCATATGGACGGATTGTCTGGTTCCTCGAACACGAGTCACTATTTTTGAGTGATGAATCACGAGGAACACTCCTTAGCTCTTCGCATGGGAGGTAGAAGCCGATAGCCGGTTAAGACAAAGTTTACAACATAGATTGTTCATACAATAATGCATATCACTACACATTCGGCTGCTGATCGACATCATCGATTATAGTATCCTGAGAGCAGTCGTCTTGTGAAAGACGGGCGACAGGCATCACCTGATCATACACTAGGTGTAGTGGTACTTCTTGTCCATCCAATCCCATGGGACCAACCCGTGCCATACGCTCGAGATTAAGTCCGGTGTAACGGGTCTTGATCATCGCCCACACCTCCCATGCTCCCTCCCGGCAAGCCGAAGTCTTCCATAGCTCGAACCTCCTCCGAGGTCCCTTGAATCGATCGACGAGTTTGGATAGCCCTTCAGGAGGCTGTTCAGCCGGCCACAATGCCTGCACCATGTTCTTCATTGCTTTCCGTGCACGTCCATGGAGGGCGGCCAACTCTTTCAGTACGTTTCCCTGCTATGATCCGATCTCCTCTTCAGGACACTTGGACAGGAGGCGTGTACATGAGGTGAATGCTTACTTTTACTTCCTTCGTAAGAAAACCTTATTGATGATAAAATCACACTTACCGAACATGCCCTTCTGAAGTTTGTGATTTTCTTCTTGGGCTTGGGCCAATTGAATTTTTAGATTCTTAATTTCTTCGGCCTGCTTTTGTACAACAAGACAACCAGCCTGATGCTGGGACTCGGTGTATCGCTGAGATTCTCTGGCTTCCTCCAGCTGCCTTTGCATATGCCCTATTGATTTAGCTGGTACACGGCATCCTTCCATCAAACATGGTGGTATATTAAGATTAGCAGTAAAGGTATACTCACCATGAGCCTCCCGGGTGAAGCTCTTCACTTGTTCCAGTTCAGCCTTCACATACTTCACTTTTGTGCGACTATCTTCCAGCTCCTTGGCTAGTTGCTCAGTCTGCTGCTTTGAAGCCCGCGTTAGCAATAAAACAGCACGGAGATCCTTAATTCGGTTGTTTCAAACCAATTTAAGGCTCGAGGGCTAATGGGTTTACATGAGTGTTTGGGCTCTATAAAAACCGATAACTTACCCGCATGCTGGCCAATATCAACTTCATAGCTTCATCGAACCCGTCTCGAGCAGCACCAATGTGTGCGTCCACCGCATGAAGGGCGCCGAACTCTTGTTCGGAAAATATTGGGTGACACATAGCCTCCCATCATCGCCAATGATTCATGGCACGATTTGGTAATGGATACACAGTCACCAGAATCGGCAGGTACTGGATTAGCCATGGGGGCTCCAGTAGCAAGACCAGCATGAGTTGCGGCTCTGGCATTTTGGGGCTCACCGGACACCCCGATGACCTCTTCGACGGGAGAAGACTGGGCATTTCGCCTAAGTATTTCAATGAAATAAATTTCCGTAATGCTTTGTTGATTATGATGATCAGCAGATGACCAAACAGTGTACCTTTGGGTTGAGCGGGTAGGCTGATTCGTCCTCATGGTCGGCTCCTTGATAGAATCCCTATGGACTTCCGATTCGTCCACGGTCTCGGTTGCCGGCGCATGGAGCGTGGACCGACGACGCTTGGGAGTCAGAGCCGGCGCTTTTGGGGTGTTGGTGGTGGTTTGCATCTTACGAGACGAGCTCTTCTTCTTCTTGTCCATGGCAGGGATGGAGAATGATCCGGGGTAATCGACTATGATAGCCACCGGGGATTGGTCGAGGCTGACCTGATAATAGACTCCATCTTCGAAATCAATTAGAAGATCCGGGTCCTCATGGAAACCCGGATCATCATCGCGTGCGAAGCTTTCGGGCTGAGGAGTCGGACAGTTGACTGTCTCTATGAAGCTCCTCCATTCCTATTCACACAAGACTCCGGTCAAATGAAGTACGGAATGAAAATTTAGAACTATGTTCATAGAGGGAAAAAGGGCTTACACATTTGATAGGATTGTGGGTTGATTATCCTTATTTGGTCGCTCGCCGAATAAAGTCCTCTTGCTCCCCTTTATACATGTCGGCAAGGTCGATGGACAACGCCGCCTGGTTGGCGGGCCCTAGTCTTCGGGAATGTGTGGTGTCGCTTGTCCCATTGTAGCGCCACAAGGGGTACACCCTCTGTTGGAGGGGTTGTACACACCGGGAGATGGCAGCGGCCATGACGTCGATCATGGTTAGTCGATGGTGGACAAGCATCCGTGCCTGAGCCACCAGGCGTTGCACTTCGATGCTTTCCTCCTGGGTTGGATTCCTCGGCCGCCAGTTGTATCTTTTCTTCAAGGGGGCGTCGGAGTATTCGGGTAGTCCTGTCCGAGCTGGCTCGAACAGGGGGACATCTTCAATATAAATACATTCTGAAGTCCACTCTTCGGATTCCTTCGGGGTGCCCACCGGATACCCCATCCCCGATATGTAGCACACTTCGGCTCTGCCGACCTCCAAAATTGTCTTGTCCCAAGTTCGGGGGACGAGACAGAAATATTTTCTCTACAATCCGAAATGCGCCTCGCAGCCTAAGAACATCTCGCAGAGGGCCATGAAGCCTGAGATGTGCAAGATGGACCCCGGGGTAAGGTGGTGGAGCTGAATACTATAGAATTTCGACAACCCCTTAGAAACGGGTGGATGGGAAACCCGAGGCCCCGCAGGAGAAAGGGGATGAAGCATACACGTTCCCCCTATGAGGATTGGGGAAACGCTCAGCGAAGACCTCGTCGTTGTAAGAAATTAAGCCTGTGCGGGTCACCACCGGATATGAAGAAGGGAGATATCCCTGGGTCTCCAGATTACGGAGTCGTAGGGTTGCTACAGAGCAGCTGGTCCAGTCCCCTAGACGTGAGCTATAGGGGGGCGCAGAGGAGCTAGGGATGTTGGCACTGGTTCTCAAGGATCTTCCGCTAGGAGTTTTTTCCGATGGGGTAGAAAAGGATGTGGTATCAACCACAATTTTGTTTGATTAAATGGGTGGTCCCTCCGTTGCAGAGGGGTAAGATTGTAAAAATCACTGACCACTCGCCTCCCCATGGCATGCGAAAATTGAGGAACACGTGCAATTATTGTAATGAACCCACACCCGCAACGCTTGGGATCTTACCGAAGATTGGGCAGTTGCCGAACAAGGAGAAGTGAGGGACTTGCCTCGCAAGCCGAAGATGACGACATGAGGAGATTGACCGGATATATATCAGCATTGAAGGCTAGTCCAGGGGCTACTGAGGGAGTCTTGGATTAGGGGGTCCTCGGACGGTCGACCTATTGCTTATGGTCCAAACTGTATGGGCCGCAAGGTGAACATTGGATGACCAAGGTCACCGACGCCAGGATGGAGACCTCAAGGAGCTGTGACGTATCATCCAAGTTGTCGACCATAGATAGGCATGTTTATCTCTCTGGCATGTAACCGACCATGTGAAAACCCTAGGTACCCTCGGCGTCTATATAAGTCGGACGGTTTTAGGTTGTAGATACAGAACAACTCATCTAGGGTTAGCTATTCGATCTCGAGGTAGATCAACTCTTTAACCCCCATATTATCAATAAAATCAAGCAGGACGTAGGGTATTACCTCCATAGGAGGGCCCGAACCTGGGTAAATCCGTGTCCCCTTCGTCTCCTGTTACCATCGATTCTAGTCTCATAGTTCGGGACCCCCTACCCGAGATCCGCTGGTTTTGACACCGATAGTAAGAAAGATAGGTGAAGTAGAAAACTTAGGATCATATTTCATTTTAACATTCAAAGTCTTTTCTTTATACTTGCATAGTAGTTTCTTGAGATCATTTCTATCCTTACAAGCAAGAATCTCTCTAGCTATTTCTCCATCCAAAGCATAACCTTCGGGTATCTTAAGCATTTCAAATCTAGGAGAGCTAGGCCTAATAGGTGTTTCATAATTATCAGTTTCAAAGTTCTCATTAGCATTAGCAATTTCATCAGTTTCAATAATTTCATTCTCTCTAGGTCTAGCAATTTGTTCATCAAGAAATTCACTAGTGGCACATTATCATCAAGCATGGTACTAGTATCATCATAAGAATCATTCATAGCAGAAGTAACATCATCAATATTAGGATTAATAGCATGTGGTCGTGATGCAAACTTACTCATGACAGAAGGTGAATCAAGTGCAGAGCTAGATGCCAATTCCTTACCTCCCCTCGTAGTAGAGGGAAAATCTTGGTTTTAGTAGCCGGTTCTTCATAGTGGTAGATTGATATAAATCCCAAGTGACTCAAAAAATATAGCTATGCTCCCCAGCAATGATGCCAGAAAAAGGTCTTGATAACCCACAAGTATAGGGGGTCGCAACAGTTTTCGAGGTTAGAGTATTCAACCAAATTTATAGATTCGACACAAGGGGAACCAAAGAATATTTGAGAGTATTAGCAGTTGAGTTGTCAATTCAACCACACCTGGAGATAAATATCTCAGCAAAGTGATCAGTATCACAGTAATATGATGGTTTGATAGCAATAGTAACAGTAACAGTGGCGGTAACAGTAGCAGTAGTAGCTTTGTAGCAAGTGCAATAGTAACAACATCAGTAGTAACTTAGCAAGACCAATACGTGGAAAACTCGTAGGCACTGGATCAGTGTATTCGTTGGATGATGTTCATCATATAACAGTCATAACCTAGGGCGACACAGAACTAGCACTAGTTCGTCAATGTAATGTAGGCATGTATAACATAAATATTCATACATGCTTATGGAAAAGAACTTGCATGACATCTGTTGTCCTACCCTCCCGTGGCGGTGGGGTCCATAAGGAAACTAAGGGATATTAAGGCCTCCTTTTAATAGAGAATGGAACAAAGCATTAACACATAGTGAATACATGAACTCCTCAAACTACGTTCATCACCGTGAAGTATCCCAACTATTGTCACTATGGGGTTGACGGATCATAACACGTAATAGGTGCATATGACTAGGCAAGATCGGATCAAGAACATAGATATAATGATGATAACGTAAACAGTTTAGATCTGAAATCATGGCACTCGGGCCCTAGTGACAAGCATTAAGTATGACAAAGTCATAGCAACATCAATCTTAGAACATAGTGGATACTAGGGTTCAAGCCCTAACAAAACTAACTCGGTTACATGATGAATCTCATCCAACTCCCCAGCGACTAGCAAGCCTACAAAGGAATTACTCACTCCCGGTGGGAGAATCATGGAATTGGTGATGAAGGAGGGTTGATGATGATGAAACCAAAGATTCCCCTCTCCGGAGCCCCAAACAGGCTCCAGATCTAGCCTCCCGATGAAGAACAGGAGGTGGCGGCGGCTTTGTATCGTGAAACGCGATGAAACTTTGTCCTTCATTTTTTCTGGAAAAATAGGATTTTATTGCGCTGGAATTAGGGTCGGGGGGCACGAGTTGAGCACCACCCACCAGGACACACCAAGGGTGGCTGGCACGCCCTTGTGGGTGGTGGGCACTCTAGGCCCCCTCTCTAGTGGCTTGTGGCTCCAATATTCCTAAAATATTCTAAAATAATTCTCCAAAAAGTTTTATCCATTCCGAGAACTTTTAGTTCTACACAAAAACAACACCATGGTAGTTTCGGTGAAAACAGCGTCAGTCTGGGTTAGTTTCATTCAAATCATGTAAATTAGAGTCCAAAACAAGAACAAAAGCATTAGTAAAAGTAGATATGATGGAGACGTGTCATGGACCCCTTCTGGTGGACCCCTGGAACCCTTCGGCACTCCCGGTACACTACAAGTGATGCCCAAATTCTTTACCTCTGGACCATTCCGGAACTCCTGTGACGTTTGGGATTTCATCCGGGACTCCGAACAACCTTCGGTCACCAACATATATAACTCAACAATACCGAATCGTCACCGTATGTTAAGTGTGCAGACCCTATGGGTTCGAGAACTATGCAGACATGCCCGAGACACTTCTACGGCCAATAACCAATAGCGGGACGTGGATGCCCATATTGGTTCCTACATATTCTACGGAGATCTTTATCGGCCAAACCATGATGCCAAGGATCCAATCAATCTCGTATGTAGTTCCCTTTGTCGAGCGGTAAGTTACTTGCCCGAGATTCAATCATCGGTATCTCCATACCTAGTTCAATATCGTTACTGGCAAGTCTCTTTACTCGTTCCATAACACAAGATCCCGTGACTAACTCCTTAGTCACATTGCTCGAAAGCTTCTTGTGATGTTGTACTGCCGAGTGGGCCCAGAGATACCTCTCCATCATACGGAGCGACAAATCCGAGTCTTGATCCATGCCAACCCAATAGACACCCTCGGAGATACCCATAGAGCACCTTTATAGTCACCCAGTTACGTTGTGACATTTGATACACACGCATTCCTGCGGTGTCACGGAATTGCATGATCTCATGGTTGTAGGAACAGCTACATTGACATGTAGAAAGCAATAGCAGTAAACTTGATACAATCAAATGCTATTCTTATGGTTGGGTCTTTTTTTTACAGGTCTTACAGTTGGGTCTTGTCCATCACATCATTCTCCTAATGATGTGATCCCATTATCAAATGACAACTCATGTCTATGGTCAAGAAACCTTGACCATCTTTGATCAACGAGCTAGCCAACTAGAGGCTCACTAGGGACATAGTGTTTGTCTATATATATCCACACATGTATCTTAGTTTCCGGTCAATACAATTCTAGCATGGATAATAGACGATTATAATGAGCAAGGAAACATGATAATAACCACTTTATTATTGCCTCTAGGGCATATTTCCAACAGAAGGCACTTATCCACCTTCGAGACATTATCCCAGAGATGGCTGATGAGCTAGCTACTCTCCAGCTACCTTTCAGGAAGGATGACATTGGCGATAGTTGGATGTTGGTCCCGTCCAAGGAGGATGGAACACTACTCGGGTTCCAGACCTAGTTTAGCCTCTCCGTCGACAGTCTGGCTCACAACCTGATTGAGGAGTCCGTGAAGCTCCGTAAGGAACTTGACCACACCCGAGAGCTACTCTGCCAAGCCCAGAAGAAGCCTGACTGGATCAAGAAGGAAGGTGCCCCCAGTGGATGACCAACTATAGCTTATAGAGGAGGAGTACCCCTAGATAGAGATGTACCCACTCAGGGGACATCTCAGCGTCATCGCATGAGTGCGAAGGAATACCGTCGGCTCTTCACCGGACCACTGACGAAGCATCATTGGGATGGACCTCCTTGTTCATCGACCCCCTCAATCGGAGACGACACCCGTACGGATGATTACAAGGAGGAAGACCTGAAGGAGCGTGAGTACAAGACCGAGCACTCCACCACCTTAGTCCGAGCACCCTAGGGTAGGACAAGTGATGTATCACCATGCGAAGTCAAGTCCGTTTAATGGTTCATATGAAACCATATGTATTGTTGCTTGTTTGTTGTTTGTGTCTCGATGCAAGTCACGTTTTTGCCTTAGGCAACATGTAAGCGACTGCATCACCTATCCTACTTTAATGGATGTATTTGGCCCTTCATTCTATGTTTGATCACACTTGCACTATACCACCCCCTCAGGTGCCTCTCCTTTGTTATTGTTTTCCCCTCTCGTCCACCCCAGTTATTTGACTTGGCTTCTTTCAACAGGATGGTGACTACAACCCGCACCATCACCATTGCCAACCAAGTGACAATGACTCCAGCCAGCAACAGGGAGCTGGTGGGTCCGCCCAGGCTGGAGATCACCCGAAGCAACCACATGAAGACATTCCTACACCACCACCTCCACTGGAGAACATGACCATAGTTCATTTTCCCTAAGTTCTTTGGGGGGACTATCAAGCCAACTCTGCTACTATCCAACACATGGCTCATGCCCTCATCAACAACCCGCAACAAGGAAGGAATGACAATGGTCGCTCCATAGTGTTGAAGTTTATGAGGAATTCAGCAAAACCTTCATTGAGACTGCTGAACCCCTTGATGTTGATGACTAGATCCGCACCATCAAGGATCTTCTTGCACTAGTCAACTACAACAAGCATCATGAGAAGGTGCTTTATGCCTATCTCTATCTTGGAGACCACCAGGGCTTTGTGGGATGGATTCAAGGTCATACAAGGGGACCGTGTGATCACCTCGAATGACTTCAAGGATGGATTCCGCAAGGCCCACATTCCGTCTGGGATCACGGATATCAAGATGCGTGAATTCCGTGGGCTGAAGCAAGGAAGTGGCTCGGTTAAGGAGTATATGCAGAAGTTTGACCTCTTGTCAAGGTATGCCCTTGAAGATGTCAACACTGGGGAAGCTAAGAAGGAACGCTTCATGGAAGGACTATGACAAGCCCTGCAGTATCAGCTCATTGTCTATGATTGCCAATCTTTCTTCGATGTGGTGAACAAGGCCCTCATGCTTGAGGACAAGCGACATGAAATGGAAGACATTCACAAGTGCAAGATGATCAGAAAGGGTAGTTTGAGCAACCAAAAGCCTCGCTCATGGCAGCCAGCCCGAACCAGGCCAACATATCAGCCTCAGCAAGTCAGAACTCCGGCACCTCGTCCGAACTACCAACCTTAGCAGTATGCCAATCCGAGGCCTGCCTACAACAACCCCAATACAACAATGGGGGCAAGAATAACAACTCCGGCCAAGTCACTTGCTTTGGTTGTGGTCAACCAGGTCAACTCAAGGTTGTGCCCCAACAAGAAGCCAGATGCACTGCACCCCAATGCGCAGAACCAAGGTCAAGGCCGTGGAGCGCCCCCAAGCAACCAAGCTCCCTGCAACCAACCCAACAATGGCAAGGGTCGTGTGAATCACGTCACCTCTGAGGAAGACCAGGAGGACCCGGACGTCATATTGGGTACATTCCATGTCAACTCAACCCTAGCAACCGTTCTGTTTGACTGTGGAGCTTTGCATTCTTTTGTTACCCAAAAGTTTGCACTAGAGAGTGGTATGAATCCTACACCCTTGGGTAGTCCTATGTTTGTACAAACCCCGGGTTCAGAGTTGAGAACCAAGATAGGTTGTAAAGGAGTTGGGATTATCGTCAACTTGGTAGATTTCCTACCATACCTTATCATCTTTAATTCGCAAGGCTTGGATGTGATACTAGGCATGGATTGGTTAACCAAGCACCAAGGCTTATTAGATTTCTCCAAGCGGGTTCTTATCATGACCAATAGCCAAGGAGTTGAAGTCAAGTATGTCCCAACCCTTCCTCTGCTGAAACCCCTCAGGTTAATTGTCTGTCAGGGGATGAGTTGGACCAAGTGCTAGTGGTATGTGAATACCTAGATGTCTTTCTTGATGAGTTGCCCGGAATGCCTCCTAACCGTGACATTGATTTCATCATTGAGATAATTCCCGGAGTCGGATCCATCTATAAGAAAACCTATAGAATGGGATCCGAAGAGTTGGCTGAGTTGAAGAAGCAACTGGCTAAGCAGCTCAGCCCTACTGCCTCTCCTTGGGGATCAACTTTCTATTTATGTCAAAGAGGGACGAAACTATCCGACTTTGTGTTGATTACTGATCTCTTAATGAAGTTACAATAAAGAACAAGTACCCGCTTCCTAAGATTGAAGACATGTTTGATCAACTAAATGGTGCCAAGGTGTTTTCCAAGATCGACCTCAGGTCTGGGTACTAGCAGTTGAATATTAGACCCCAAGACATCCCAAAGACGACGTTCGTAACCCGGTATGACATGTATGAGTACACGGTCATGTCATTTGGGTTTACCAATGCCCCAGCCTACTTCATGTACCTCATGAACAAAGTTTTCATGGAGTACTTCAACAAGTTTATTGTCGTCTTCATCGACGACATACTCATCTTTTCCAAGTCAGAAGAAGAGCATGAGAAACACTTGAGGATGGTCCTAGACAAGCTTCGAGAGCACCAGTTGTATGCCAAATTCAGTAAGTGTGAATTATGGATGCCTGAAGTTGGATTCTTGGGTCATGTATTGACTGCAGAAGGATTGTCAGTAGATCTTGCCAAGATTGAATCCATGACTGAATGGAAATCCCCAAGCAATGTGAAGGAAGTCAAAATATTCCTCAGACTCACGGGATATTTCCGCAACTTTGTCAAAGGATTCTCAAGCATTGCCCGACCCATGACTCAACTCTTGAAGAAGGAAAAGAAGTTTGAATGAACAATGAAGTGCGAGGAAAGCTTCCAAGAGCTCAAGAATAGATTGACAACGGCCCTAGTTTTGGCCACCCTAGATATTCACAAGGAGTTTGTGATATATCGTGAGGCATTGAGAACCGGGCTTGGAGGTGTTATGGTCCAAGAAGGCAGAGTCATAGCCTATTTATCCAGATAGCTACATCCGCAGGAACAGAACTATGCTACTCATGATCTTGAGTTGGTAGCTGTAGTTCATGCCTTGAAGACATGGTGACTTTACCTTGTAGGGAAGTGATGTGATATATACACAGACCCCAAGAGTTTGAAGTATATTTTCACTCAAAAGGAATTGAACATGAGGCAGCAAAGATGGTTGGAGTTGATCAAGGAGTATGACCTTGGTGTTCAATACCACCCTGGAAAGGCCAACATGGTAACAGATGCCTTAAGTAGGAAGGCTTGTTCCTTGAACTCTATGATTAAGGAAAGGCTACCTGTCTTGTATGAAGAGCTCAAAAGCTTTGGGTTGGAACTAGTTACACCAGGATTTCTGGCCAACCTCGAAGCAAAGCCTACCTTGATGGATGATATTAAGGAAGCTAAGAAGGGACACGAAGCGTTTAAGGTATCAAGAGGAAGATCAAGGCAGGTAAGGCCCTAGGATTCTCAATGGGTGAACAAGGAGTTGTATGGTTTGGGAACTGCATCAGAACAAAGATGAGCTCAAGAACTTGATATTGCAAGAAGCCCATGACACTCCGTATTCCATCCATCTTGGAGGAACCAAGATGTATCGGGACCTTAAGGAAAGATTTTGGTGGCATGGTATGAAGAGAGAGATAGCCACATTCGTTGCCAAGTGTGACATATGCCACAGAGTCAAGGCTGAACACCAGTGACCTGCTGGGTTGCTCCAACCTCTCAAAGTGCTTGATTGGAAGTGGGACAAAGTCGGGATGGATGTCATCACTAGATTGTCCAGGTCAAGCAAGGGATGTGACTCTATATCAGTCATAGTTGATCATTTGAACAAGGTAGACAACTTCATTCCTGTCAAGACCACCTATGATGGCAACCGGCTATCCAACCTCTAAATCAACCGTATCATGAGCCTCCATGGAGTTCCAAAGGAGATTGTATTGCATCGAGGTACCCAGTTTACCTTGAGGTTCTGGAAGAAATTTCAAGAAGCTATGGTAACAAAGCTATCTTTCAGCACTGCTTTTCACCCTCAAACAGGCGGACAGAAAGAATGAGTAAACCAGACACTCGAAGACATGCTTCGTGATGTGTTTTGGCATATGGATCCAAGTGGTAAGATTGCTTACCTTTTGCCGAGTTCTCCTACAATAAAAACTACCAATCCGTTCTTCAGATGGCACCATTTGAGGTGCTATATGGACGTAAATGCCGCACTCCTGTCAATTTATTAGAGACCGGAGAAGGACTAGTCTTTGTACCAGAGATTCTTCGTGAAGCAGAAGAGCAAGTACAACTCATCAGAGAGTGTTCGGAGACCGTCAAATCAATACAGAAGAGCTATGTCGACTCCCACCGCCAAGAAGTGCGCTTCAACAATGGGGACCATGTCTATATCTGATTTACGCCTCTCAAAGGGACCAAGCGTTTCCACATCAAGGGAAAGCTTGCACCAAGATATATCGGCCCCTTCAAGATCACCACAAGATGAGGAGAAGTTACCTATTAGCTTAAGTTACCATCCGAGTTGTCCGATGTGCACAATGTTTTCCACGTATCACAACTCCGGAAGTGCCTCCAAGTTCACAACTGCCCCAACGTCTACAAGGACATCGATCATCAAGCCGTCGATCTTCAACTAGACCTCACTTATCGTGAGAGACTAGTTCGCACCTTGGATGAAGCTGAGCGTTGCACTCGAAGCCGCACCATCAAGTACTTCAAGGTCCAGTGGAGAAACCACACCAAATCCAAAGCAACCTGAGAGCATGAAGACTACCTAAGATCCGAATTACCATTATCTCTTTAGCACCTAGCTTAGGAATCTCAGGGATGAAATTCTTGTAAGGAAGATTGGTATTTCACACCCTGTATTTTATACCACATTGCTATGTTAACAAAGTATAATAATTTGGACCAATTAAAACTTTTTGTGTGCTTATGATGTTTGATTGCTTTGCCATTGCTTGTTTGCTTGGTCATGCTTAATTCACAAAAAATCCTTCTAATCTCAAGACTCATCTCATTGATCCAAAACTTTTCCCAATGATCATTCCATGTGTATAGCACATAAAAATATTTTTATAAAATATTATTTTGGCCCAAAAGCATTTATCTCATTTAGGTTTTCCACAATCCCTGAATTGAGGTTTGTACTACAAGTCCTCAAATTAGGGTAAATGTTTTTCCACAAAGATTTTATTTGGAACCTATTATCTATAAGACTTCCAAAAACCACAAAAATATAGTTTTAAAAGTTATTTTTAATTTTATTTACATGCCTTTTTCTAAGGGCGGAAATGGTCATTTATAGGGAAAACTTATTTTAATATTTCAAAAATATTGAGAAAATTTAGGGAAGCTCAGTGGACACATATTTTCTATATATATGAGTTTCAACACATGTTCATACTCAAGATATTGGAAAAATCTTCCAAAACCCATTTTTAATATTTCAAGTATTTGAAATATTTCTATTAGAAATATTATCAGCTAAATCCAGGAAAATTCCAAAAAGTAACATATACCTCATATGATGATCTTGCCAAGTTTCATCTCAATAATAGTGTTCGTTCGCAAAATTGCCCCAAAACCCTCTCTGTCTAGATTCAAATTTGATCAACTCTACATAACCAACTGCGACCATTTGGTCTAGAACTTTGTGTACATGTTCGAATACCCTAGTGATGAATATAAACCAAGTGGAGCATCAAGAAGAACAGGGTAGCTTAACTAGATCTAAGCAAACATGTTTCTGCCCATTTATAGGGTTTGCAAAAGCTAGATTAGCCACTTTCTCCATTTTAGCTGAAATTTTGCGGGCAAGACTAAATTGTGGTGCCTCTCACTCCTGTTAAGCCTCATGTCAAGTAGAACAACCTAGCTAGCCCAAAACCATAGCAATCACCGTCTGGTGCATTATTGAGATCAATAGTTGAGGCACCAGAGGTGTTCTCCTTGAGCCTATCTTTTTACCACAACTCCCACAACTCTCTTCCCACCTCCAGTGAACTTTCCAGCACCCAGATCCATGATTGAGGGGATCAAAACCCCACTTGCACACCCTGGAAAGACTCATTTTCCCCTATCTTTGCTCTTCCTCTCTCATGTCGATCACCCAGTGCATCTAAAGCCACCACCCCTCTTGTTTATTCTTTCTGTCAGTTTGTGACACAAGTGGACATGCTAGTGCGCGTAAGAGCATGCCAATGCGACCAAAGAGCCACTTTGGAGCGTGCTACAGGATGGTCGAGCGCTGACGTCGAGCCCTGCCTTCCCTCCCGACCACCTCGAGCCTTCCCCCTTGTGCAAGTCGAGGCGCCTCGACATCCGCGACACGTCGCCATGTCGAGCGCCTCCTCTCTCTCCCTCTCTCTCTCACCCCCTCATCGCGTGCCCGCGATAGCCCAGCTTGGCCAATCGATGGCCTCGCACGAGAAAGCACCAGAGCCACGCTGCGTCTTGCCTGTCTCCTCCCTGTGTCGTAGTTGACCCTCGCGAGCACCCCTGACCCAGC
This sequence comes from Hordeum marinum, assembly GCA_022496015.1. NCBI lineage: Eukaryota > Viridiplantae > Streptophyta > Magnoliopsida > Poales > Poaceae > Hordeum > Hordeum marinum. The sequence goes on along the minus strand of CM039672.1, from coordinate 267,891,017 downwards.
CTAATCTCCTCCCTGGCCTCCAGAGCTTTTGCAGCTGGTGTTGGTGAACCCTACCCATGGTGCACCATGCCCCGGTGTTGGAAATATGCCCTAGAGGCAATAAATAAAGTGTTTATTATTATATTTCCTTGTTCATGATAATCATTTATTATCCATGCTATAATTGCATTGATTGGAAACACATTACATGTGTGGTTAAATAGACAACACTTTGTCCCTAGTATGCCTCTAGTGAACAAGCTCGTTGATCAAAGATGGTCAAGGTTTCCAAGCCATTGACATGTGATGTCATTTTATAATAGGATCAAATCATTAGGAGAATGATGTGATGGACAAGACCCAAACTACAAACGTAGCATATAATCGTGTCAGTTTATTGCTACTATTTTCTGCATGTCAAGTATGTGTTCCTATGACCAAGAGATCATGCAACTCACGGACATCGGAGGAGTGCCCTGTGTGTATCAAATATCACAACGTAACTGGGTGACTATAAAGGTGCTCTACATGTATCTCCGAGGGTGTCTGTTGAGTTGGCATGGATCAAGACTGGGATTTGTTACTCCGTGTGACGGAGAGGTATCCCAGGGCCCACTCGATAATACAACATCACAATAAGCCTTGCAAGCAATGTGACTAAGTGTTAGTTGCGGGATTTTGTATTACGGAACGAGTAAAGAGACTTGCCGGTAACAAGGTTGAACTAGGTATGGAGATACCGACAATCGAATCTTGGGCAAGTAACATACCGAAGAATAAAGGGAACATCATACGGGGTTAACTAAATCCTTGACATAGAGGTTCGAACGAGAAAGATCTTCATAGAATATATAGGAACCAATATGGGCATCCAGGCCCCACTATTAGTTATTTACCATAGAGATGTCTCGGTCATGTCTACATAGTTCTCGAACCCGGAGGGTCTACACACTTAAGGTTTAGTGACGTTTCGGTAGTACAAAGTTATGCATGGTGGTGACCGAAGATTGTTCTGAGTCCCGGAAGAGATCTCGGACGTAACGAGGATCTCCGGAATGGTCCGTAGGTAAAGATTCATATATAGGAAGTCCTATTTTGGTCACCGGAAAAGTTTCGGGCTCATCGGTAGTGTACCGGGAGTGACGCTAGTGTACCGGGAGACCACCGGGAGGGGTATTTCGACCCAAGAGGCTTCATGGGCTGTGGGAGAGTGAATACCAGCCCTTAGTGGGCTGGTGGAAGTCCCACACAAGGCCCATGCGTCGGGAAGAAAAACCCAAAAGGAAAAACGGTGGAAAAAGGCAAAAAAAAGGGACCAAATAAGGAAGGAGTACTAATCCTACTAGGAGTGGAGGAGGAGGACTCCTCCCTCCTGGTTCAGCCGACCCAAGGGCTGGATCCTTGGGAGCCAAGCCTCCTCCTCCTCTCCTCCTATATATACTAGAGGGTTTTAGGGTTTTGGCACTTGATTTTCAGCCACGTGCAACCCTACCCTCTAATTCATAGTTTCTCCTCTAGATTGGATTTCTGCAGTGCTTAGGCGAAGCCCTGCCGGAATTACTCCACCATCGCCACGACACCGTCATGCTGCCAAAGAACTCTTCGACCTCTCCGCTCCCTCTTGCTGGATCAAGAAGGCGGAGATCCTCATCAAGTTGTACGTGTGCTGAACGCGAAGGTGCCATCCGTTCGGTGCTTGATCGGGACGGATTGTGATTGGATCGTGGGACGCTCGGTGATTTGAATCGCGAAGACGTTCGACTACACCAACCGTGTTTCTTAACGCTTCCCGCTTAGCGATCTACAAGGGTACATAGATCCACTTGCCCTCTCGTAGATGCTCAGCACCATGGATAGATCTTGCGTGTGCGTAGGAAATTTTTTGTTTCCCATGCAACGTTCCCCAACAGTGGTGTCAGAGCTAGGTCTATGTGTAGATGAGATCTCGAGTAGAACGCAAAGAGTTTGTTGGCGTTGATGCTTAGATTTCTTCCTCCCTTGGTCGTGTTTTGGTTCAGCGGTATTGTGGGATGAAGCAGCCCGGACCAACCTTACTCGTACGCTTACGAGAAACCGGTTCCATCGACTGACGTGTAACTTCGTTGCACAAAGATGGCTGGCAGGTTTTTGTTTCTCCTACTTTAGTTGAATCGGATTCGACTAAGGCGGTCCTTGAGAAGGTTGAAAAGCAACTTATGTATCACCGTTGTGGTTTTTGCATAGATGATAATTGTTCTTGCTAGATACCCGTAGCAGCCACGTAGAACATGCAACAACAATTAGAGGACGTCTAACTTGTTTTTGCAGGGTATGTTGTGATGTGATATGGCCAATTACATGATGTGATATATGTGATGTATGAGATGATCATGTTATGTATAGATTATCACGACTTGCATGTCGATGAGTACGGCAACCGGCAGGAGCCATAGGGTTGTCTTTAATTATTGTAACCCGTGTGTCAATCATTAAGCGCTACGTAATGCTTTACTTTATCGCTAAATGGTAGCAATAGTAGTAGAAGCATGGTGGGCATGAAAACCCCGATGGCGACACGTTGATGAAGATCAAGATGATGGAGATCATGGTGTCGTGTCGGTGACGATGGAGATCATGCTGGTGCTTTCTAGATGGAGATCAAAAGCACAAGTTCATGGCCATATCATGTCACTTATGATTTGCATGTGATGTTAATCCTTTTTATGCACCTTGTTTTGCTTAGGACGACAGTAGCATTATAAGGTGATCCCTCACTTAAATTTCAAGATGAATTGTGTTCTCCCCGAGTGTGCACCGTTGCGAAAGTTCGTCGTGTCGAGACACCACGTGATGATCGGGTGTGATAGACTCTAAGTTCACATACAATGGGTGCAAGCCAGTTTTGCACATGCATAACACTCGGGTTAAACTTGACGAGCCTAGCATGTACAGACATGGCCTCGGAACACAAGAGACCGAAAGGTCGAACATGAGTCATATAGTAGATATGATCAACATGATGATGTTCACCATTGAAACTATCTCAACTCACGTGATGATCGGACTTGAGTTGGTGAATTTGGATCATGTGACACTCAGATGACTTGAGGGATGTCAATTTGAGTGAGAGCTTTAGTAAATTTGATTAACTTAAACTCATTATCTTGAACAATAGTCTAAGTAACCTTTGCATATTTATGTTGTAGCTCAATGGCTCACGCAGTAGCACCCCTAAATTTTAATGCGTTACTAGAGAAAGCTAAGTTGAAAGATGATGGAAGTAACTTTGTTGACTGGGCCCGTGATCTGAGGATTATCCTCACGGCTTCCCAGAAATCATATGTCCTTGATGCACCGCTTGGTGACCAACCAGAAGACATGTCGTCCGAAGACGTTGAGAATGATTGGGAGGCATGTTCTAGAGATTACTCAATAGTTAGGTGTGTAATATTGTATGGCTTAGAACCGGGACTTCAAAGACGTTTTGAAGATCATGGAGCATATGAGATGTTCGAGGAGTTGAAGTTTATCTTTCATAAGAATGCCTGAATCGAGAGGTATGAGACCTCCGATAAGTTCTATGCTTGCAAGATGGAGGAGAACGGGTCTATCCATGAACATATACTCAGAATGTCTGGGTATTCGACTCGTATAGCGGAGTTGGGAATTGCCCTTCCGCCAGAGGCAATCACTAACAGAGTTCTTCAATCACTGCCACCTAGTTACAAGAGCTTTGTGATGAACTATAACATGCACAGGATGAACAAGTCAGTCGCCGAGCTATTTGCGATGCTAAAAGTCGCTGAGTCTGAAATCCAGAAAGAACATCAAGTGTTGATGGTCAATAAAACCACTAGTTTCAAGAAGAATGGCAAGGGCAAGGGCAAGAAGGGTAAAACCAAGAAGGATGGCAAAGCAGTTGCTACTCCTGTAAAGAAGCCCAAGCATGGACCCAAGCCAGAAACTGAGTGCTTTCATTGCAAGGGAACTGGTCACTGGAAGCGGAACTGCCCCAAGTACCTGGCTGACAAGAAGGCGGCCAACGACAAACAAGGTATATATGATATACATGTTATTGATGTGTACCTTACTAGCTCTCGTTGTAGTGCCTGGGTATTTGATAGCGGTTCAGTTGCTCACATTTGCAACTCAAAACAGGAACTACGGAATAGACGAAGGCTGGCAAAGGATGAAGTGACGATGCGCATGGGAAATGGTTCCAAGGTTGATGTGATCCCTGTTGGCTCGCTCTCACTTCGATTACCATCGGGATTAGTGATGAACCTGAATAATTGTTATTTAGTGCCTGCGTTAAGCATGAACATTATATCTGGATCTTGTTTATTGCGAGACGGTTACTCATTTAAATCAGAGAATAAAGGTTGTTCTATTTATACGAGTAATATCTTTTATGGTCATGCACCCAATGTGAGGGGTTTAATCATATTGAATCTTGATAGTGATGATACACATATTCATAACATTGATGCCAAAAGATGTAGAGTTAATATTGATAGTACCACTTTCTTGTGGCACTGCCGTTTAGGTCATATTGGTGTAAAACGCATGAGGAAGCTCCATGCTGATGGACTTTTGGAGTCACTTGATTTTGAATCACTTGACACATGTGAACCATGCCTCATGGGCAAGATGACTAAAACGCCGTTCTCTGGAACAATGGAACGGGCAAGTGACTTATTGGAAATCATACATACTGATGTGTGCGGTCCAATGAATGTTACAGCGCGTGGTGGATATCGTTATTTTCTCACCTTCACTGATGACTTAAGTAGATATGGGTATATTTACTTAATGAAACACAAGTCTGAAACGTTTGAAAAGCTCAAGAAATTTCAGAGTGAAGTTGAGAATCATCGTAACAAGAAGATTAAATTCATGCGATCTGATCGAGGAGGTGAATATCTAAGTTATGAGTTTGGCAGTCACTTAAGACAGTGTGGAATTGTTTCACAGTTGACACCGCCCGAAACACCACAGCATAATGGTGTGTCCGAACGTCGTAATCGAACCTTATTAGATATGGTGTGTTCTATGATGTCTCTTGCTGATTTGCCACTATCGCTTTGGGGTTATGCATTAGAGACAGCTGCATTCACTTTAAATAGGGCACCATCGAAATCCATTGAGAAGACGCCATATGAACTATGGTTTGGCAAGAGGCCAAAGTTGTTGTTTCTTAAAGTTTGGGGATGTGATGCTTATGTCAAAAAGCTTCAGCCTGAAAATCTGGAACCCAAAGCAGAGAAATGCGTCTTCATAGGATACCTAAAAGAGACAGTTGGGTATACCTTCTATCTCAGATCCGAAGGCAAAGTGTTTGTTGCTAAGAACGGAACATTTCTTGAGAAAGAGTTTCTCTCGAAAGAATTGAGTGGGAGGAAAATAGAGCTTGATGAGGTTATTAAACCTTTTCTTCAACCAGAAAGTAGCGCAGCGCAGAAAGATGTTTCTGTGGAACCTACGATGGTAGAAGAGGAAGTTAATGATGATGATCATGAAGCTTCGGATCAAGTTACTATTGAACCTCGTAGGTCAACAAAGGCGCGTGTTGCTCCTGAGTGGTACGGCAACCCTGTCTTGGAGGTCATGTTGTTGGACAACAATGAACCTACGAGCTATGGAGGAGCGATGATGGGCCCGGATTCCGAGAAATGGTTAAAGGCCATGAAATTCGAGATGGGATCCATGTATGAAAACAAAGTATGGACTTTGGAAGTATTACCTGAAGGGTGAAAGGCCATTCAAAACAAATGGATCTTTAAGAAGAAGACAAACGCGGACGGTAATGTCACCGTCTATAAAGCTCGACTTGTGGCAAAGGGTTTTTCACAAGTTCAAGGAGTTGACTACGATGAGACCTTCTCACCCGTAGCGATGCTTAAGTCTGTCAGAATCATGCTGGCTATAGCTGCTTATTTCGATTATGAAATTTGGCAGATGGATGTCAAACAACGTTCCTCAACGGTTTCCTTGAGGAAGAGTTGTATGTGATGCAACCGGAAGGTTTTGTCGATCCAGAGAATGTTGACAAAGTTTGCAAACTCCAGCGATCCATTTATGGGCTGGTGCAAGCATCTCGGAGTTGGAATAAGCGCTTTGATGAGGTGATCAAAGTGTATGGGTTTATACAAGTTTATGGAGAAGCTTGTATATACAAGAAAGTGAGTGGGAGCTCTATAGCGTTTCTAATATTATATGTGGATGACATATTGCTGATTGGAAACAATATAGAAATGCTGGAAAGCATGAAGGAATATTTGAACAAGAGTTTTTCAATGAAGGACCTAGGAGAAGCTGCTTTCATATTAGGCATTAAGATCTATAGAGATAGATCGAGACGCTTAATAGCACTTTCACAGAGCACATACCTTGATAAAGTTTTGAAGAAGTTCAAAAGGATCGGGCCAAGAAGGGGTTCTTGCCTGTGTTACAAGGTGTGAAGTTGAGTAAGACTCAATGCCTAGTGACTGCAGAAGATAGAGAAAAGATGAGTGTCATCCCCTATGCTTCAGCCATAGGCTCTATCATGTATGCAATGTTGTGCACAAGACCCGATGTCAGCCTTGCCATAAGTATGGCCGGAAGGTTTCAAAGTGATCCTGGAATGGAGCACTGGGCGGCGATCAAGAATATCCTTAAGTACCTGAATAGGACTAAGGAAATGTTTCTCGTTTATGGAGGTGATGAAGAGCTCGTCGTAACGGGTTATGTCGATGCAAGCTTTGACACTGATCCGGATGACTCTAAGTCACAAAATGGACACGTATTTATTCTCAACGGGGGAGTGGTAAGCTGGTGCAGTTCCAAGCAAAGCGTGGTAGCCGATTCTATGTGCGAAGCGGAGTACATCGCAGCCTCAGAGGCGGCGAAGGAAGGTGTCTGGATGAAGCAGTTCATGACAGATCTTGGAGTAGTGCCCAGTGCACTGAATCCAGTGAACCTGTTCTGTGACAACACTGGTGCCATTGCTCTGGCCAAGGAACCAAGGTTTCACAAGAGGACCATACACATAAAGCGACGCTTCAACTCCATCCGCGATTACATCAAGGAGAAGGACATAAATATTTGCAAAGTGCACACAGATCTGAATGTTGTAGACCTGTTGACTAAACCTCTTCCAAGGGCTAAACATGATCAACACCAGAACTGCATGGGTGTTCGATTCATTACAATGTAAATCACATAGTGATGTGAACTAGATTATTGACTCTAATGCAAGTGGGAGACTATTGGAAATATGCCCTAGAGGCAATAAATAAAGTGTTTATTATTATATTTCCTTGTTCATGATAATTGTTTATTATCCATGCTATAATTGTATTGATTGGAAACATATTACATGTGTGGGTAAATAGACAACACTATGTCCCTAGTATGCCTCTAGTGAACTACCTCGTTGATCAAAGATGGTCAAGGTTTCCTATCCATTGACATGTGATGTCATTTGATAACGGGATCACATCATTAGGACAATGATGTGACGGACAAGACCCAAACTACAAATGTAGCATATGATCGTGTCAGTTTATTGCTACTATTTTCTGCATGTCAAGTATGTGTTCCTATGACCATGAGATCATGCAACTCACGGACATCATAGGAGTGCCTTGTGTGTATCAAACGTCGCAACATAACTGGGTGACTATAAAGGTGCTCTACAGGTATCTCCGAGCGTGTCTGTTGAGTTGGCATGGATCAAGACTGGGATTTGTTACTCCGTGTGACGGAGAGGTATCTCAGGGCCCACTCAGTAATACAACATCACAATAAGCCTTGCAAGCAATGTGACTAAGTGTTAGTTGCGGGATTTTGTATTACGAAACGAGTAAAGAGACTTGCCGGTAACAAGGTTGAACTAGGTATGGAGATATCGACGATCGAATCTTGGGCAAGTAACATACCGAAGAACAAAGGGAACATCATACGGGATTAACTAAATCCTTGACATAGAGGTTCGACCGATAAAGATCTTCGTAGAATATGTACGAACCAATATGGACATCCAGGTCCCACTATTGGTTATTGACCGTAGAGATGTCTCGGTCATGTCTACATAGTTCTCGAACCCGCACGGCCTGCACACTTAAGGTTTGGTGACGTTTCGGTAGTACAGAGTTATGCATGGTGGTGAACGAAGATTGTTCGGAGTCCCGGATGAGATCCGGACATCACGAGGAGCTCTGGAATGGTCCAGAGGTAAAGATTCATATATAGGAAGTCCTATTTTGGTCACCGGAAAAGTTTTGGGCTCATCGGTAGTGTACCGGGAGTGCCGGTAGTGTACCGGGAGACCATCGGGAGGGGTATTTCGACCCAAGAGGCTTCATGGGCTGTGGGAGAGTGAATACCAGCCCTTAGTGGGCTGGTGGAAGTCCCAAACAAGGCCCATGCGGTTGGGAAGAAAAGCCCAAAAGGAAAAAAAGGTGGAAAAAGGCAAAAAGGGACCAAATAAGGAAGGAGTACTAATCCTACTAGGAGTGGAGGAGGAGGACTCCTCCCTCCTAGTTCGGCCGACCCAAGGGCTGGATCCTTGGGAGCCAAGCCTCCTCCTCCTCTCCTCCTATATATACTAGAGGGTTTTAGGGTTTTGGCACTTGATTTTCAGCCACGTGCAACCCTACCCTCTAGTTCATAGTTTCTCCTCTAGATTGGATTTCTGAAGTGCTTAGGCGAAGCCCTGCCGGAATTACTCCACCACCATCGCCGTGGCGCCATCACGCTACCGGAGAACTCTTCGACCTCTCCACTCCCTCTTGCTAGATCAAGAAGGTGGAGATCGTTATCAAGCTATACGTGTGTTGAACGCGGTGGTGTCGTCCGTTCGGTGCTTGATTGGGACGGATCGTGATTGGATCGAGGGACGCTCAGCGATTTGAATCGTGAAGACGTTCGACTACACCAACCGCGTTTCTTAACGCTTATAGCTTAGCGATCTACAAGGGTACGTAGATCCACTCTCCCTCTCGTAGATGCTCATCACCATGGATAGATCTTCCGTGTGCGTAGGAAATTTTTTGTTTCCCATGCAACGTTCCACAACACCCGGCTGTTTAATTTTCTCTCGAGCCCGCTATGCGCTCCTCTCGCCTCCTATTTTGCCTAATCGTGCTCCCACTCCACCCACTGCTCTCTAAGAGATCCCGAGTTCGAGATCAAGCTAGGAGTCCGCCTCGTCAAGGCACCAGAATCCGCATGGTAGGGAGCTCTTCCTCCCTCATGTCCCTCTGATCTGGAGCCACAGACCTTCACTAATCATCCCTTTTTGTCCCATTCGATTGCAGCCCAAAATTGTCGATGTTGAGATCCCCCCGAAGTCCTCCTCCACTGCCTCCTTGTCACCGGCGAAACCCTGGAGTCCGGCGACCCTCTCCACCTCCTCTAAATGGCGGCAGCCCGTTGAGCACGTCGGTACCCTCAGATGCTGCTGTCGTGCCTCCCATCACCGTCAGTGAGCTCGTCGCGCCTCTAACCCGAGGTTGAAGATGACAGGTGGGCTCCACTTGTTATCCTCTCCTCTCTATCCTCACCCTATATGTGGCTGGCACCCGGGCCCCGCCTGTAGGGTTTTAATGCGATGCGCGCACGCTGGTTCGCCCCAGGCTAGTGAGGCTCTGGGCTAGCCCAGCTACGGGCACATCTAGGCTGGCCACTTCTGGCCTTTTTTCTGTTTTCTTCATTTTTTCAAAAATTCCCTAGGACAAAATATTAGTACAAATGAGGTGGTTCAAATTTCTAAAATCTTTTTTAAATCCAACCTATTTAATGGTGCCACTTGTGAACCATTTGGACAACATCTTCTGCATTGTTCCTACTTAAATCCATGTTTAGGTATTTAAAACCAGTGTTAAAAAATCAATATCTACATTTCTGTGACTCCAACTCCCAAACCAACACCAATATTATTTTTAGTTTTAAATCTTGTATTTAACAAAAAAACAGGTTGACATTTTTAGGAGTTAATTATTTTCTTGTTTTTCTGCTATGGCCTTATTTGTGCCCGTTATATTACAACAATAGATTATGTGATTGAAGAGGAAGTTGGACCATAAGGATTTGAAGACCCCAAAGATTTTGTTTAGCCAGACAAGAAGCCTTCGACCATGTTGCTGAAATTATTTTTGTGAATGGCATATTAGTACTTTACTTGTTGCATGAAAAAGCATGATGATGTGGTGATTACCTTGCCAAGTTGATCCCCGATGCACTTCTTGCTGATACTTGCATTGTTCATGACTCTATGTTCCGTTGAGAGTCATGTGGGTAGGAACTAGATAGGTGCAAGTAGTTGCTACACAAGTGGGATGGGAATACGCATAGTGATGGAAATAAAAGTGTTTTCAAAGACTTTTCAAAAAACCCGTCGGGTGCCACAAATGCCCGAGGGAGAAGATGATCTAAGTAACCACTTGAGAAAGAAGTGGTGTACCGAAGCAAGTTGTCTGGGTGTTTTTTGAAAATGGATTAGATTTAAGATTTGTTGACCGTTTCCAACCTTACATGTATGACCACGATACTCCTTATGGGACAGGACTTTGTCGATTACTTTGGTCGATGCTAGCAGAGAGCCCGCATTACTATTGGTGAGAGAACCGAGTCACTCTCTTTATACCGGGTCATGCCTGGATGGACGACTATGGATTTTCACACACACAGTTGTGTCCTCTCGTGGATGGTACTTGTGATGTACATCATGAGGGCTGGGTACCGAAAAGTGGTCTCTTTGTTTAGTATTGTCAAGGGTAAGGCATTGTTCCGGTGCTTACCTCGGGTATGTAAAATACTATGAGTCATGGCTTGACACAGTAGTTCCCCTAGTATTGTAGGTAAAGTGTGCAACCTCTGCAGAATGTCAAACTATTTGAATAGTCATGTCCATGGTCAAGGATAGTTGGGTGGTGCTACTTAAATTATGTCAAGTGTTTTACAAAACTCGGTGTGTGTGGGGGGGGGGAGGTATTGCTTGAGCTAAGTCAGAAGACTTGCTGAGATGAGTGAACTTGAGTTGTTCCAACTCTGTTTATATTGATATATGTAACCTCATGATGCATGATTTTACAAATTATAGAACATGATATTGCATTCAAAAACTATCTTTCTGCAAAAGTACATACTTAGTGCTATACCATGCATTGTCTATCTTGTTTCAAACATGGGTTGCTTGCGAGTACATTCAAAAATACACATTGGCTTGTCCCTCGATATTTACTTGGCTGGACATAGAAGAGTAGGTTTATGATGAGGAACACCTCGGTGATGATCATGCGAATTAGGAGGCTTCCTAGTCAGATTGCATGTAGGGTTGAGGCAGATGGCATGGGTCCATGCTATGGTTCAAGATTTCCGCTGCGAATGCTTAAGTGTTGTTTGGCCTTCATGGCCCTATTTATGTAAGACTTTGCCATATTGGTCATAATTTGTGTAAGACGGTATGAATGGATGTTAGACTCTTGATCATTCAATTATGCGTGTTTAGTGAGCATCGATCCTGGGATCACTATACACGTGCACTCAGTGACTTCAACTTATGAGTCGGGTCCCCACATGTGGTGGCGGGTCGAGGGCTTCAACGTTCGTGCTCGGATCTAGCCTGGCTGATGTGGCCATGCTCGCTGCGTGTCGGCGGCCCCGAGTGGTAGATCTGGTGCTAACATGCTCATCACCATGATGGCAAATCGAGCGCGGCTGACCATGGGTCGACACACAAAGGATTTGGGACCTAGTGCCTGGATCTGATGGTCGCGACAACAGTTGTCGTTGTATGGGCAATGATGAAGGCTAGCACGGCGGTGGGTGCTCCTTGTAGCACCGGAATCGGGGCGGCGACCCCTCTTCTTCGACGGAGGCGGACTCCGTGGTCATCTAGGCCATTCAGAGACTGGATCTCGAGGTGGTGACAACCTTTCTTAGGCTGGAGGTGATATGGGACGTCCCCTTCATCAACAGATCTGGTTCGATGCATCTCGACAGGTGACACATGCATCTCTTCTGGAGACGTCAAGTAATGTTTGTCGCCGGAAGGTGAAGCTGCCGGTGGATGCTACACAAGACGCGAGGAGGCCGGCACTATGGGACGTATTTGTCTTCCTGTGTCTTTTCCGTGGTATACGGTTATCGAGGAGTCTGTAGTCGGATAACACATGATGGACAAACAATTTCAACAACGAGTTTATGCACTATGATGGAAACACACATTCTCTGATCATGCTATGTCAATGCGTGCTTGCGTCGTGGCCTTGATGTAGATTGTAGATTGAATCTTGGCTTTGGGGATGAGAATCCGGAGTTCAACCTTGGGTTGGACTCATCACCATGTGCGCACATGCGATGATTCCTTTTTAAAGACGTAGCCTAGGAGTTATGTATTTTTCATTTTGATTTTGTCTTCTATCATAGGATAAGTGGCTATCCGGTGGAGTTACTGTCACGAAAGAGTGGGAGGATATTGATTCGAGTGCCCAATGTAATTTGTAGTTTGTACCCATGTAGTTCTTCATTTCGTTAGGAACTATATTATGTGTATGACTTCACTAAAACCTGACTATATGTCGGACCAGACTTGCAAAAGCTAGGTCTGAAATCCGAAAGCAGCTATTTTCTCAAGCACGAGCCCTACCCAAAATGCAGCCTGAAACCCAAAAACCCGACTCAAACATTGCATTTTACCCTACACACATGCAAGCTCGGTCCGAAAATTAGGAAATAGAAGCCTGAGTCCGACATAAATTCCCTTCCATGCTGTAAAACGAAGCTCAAGCCCGGTCCAAAAGGCAAGCCCGGCTTGTCCTTCGGGCCGGATCGCTGGACTAGTCCATGAACAGATTCTTCTCAAAAAAAAAAGTCCATGAACAGATTTAACCTTATAGCATTGCTTTTTAAACCTAAAAAAAATCCTCCTATTATTATTTTCACTCACACCGACCGTTCCAATTTCTTTCGAGGACCGGGAGTTGTAAAAAGGTCCAAGGGGCAGGTACACCGCAGAGGGCCCCGCCAAATCCCTCTTATGCAGGGCAGAGCAGATACATGTGCCTGCCCTTTTCCTCTCTCGAAGCCCTCGCTTTCCGACCGAGGTCGTCGTTTGAACTTTGTCCCTCCCTTCAATAAAAAAACCGCAGCTTGTCTGGCGAAGTTATATCAGAGCAGCGGCCGGCGCCCCATCTGCGCCGCTCAGAGCAACACACTTCACTGCGAGGGTTGGCTTACGTACTGCCATTAATGCGGCCCGCAGCTTCCTGCAAGCAGGGGCCCCGGAGACGGAGCGCATAGGAGCAGATCGGGCATGGCCGGCGGCGAAGGCGGGGAGGGGGCGCGGGCGCTGGACCAGACGCCGACGTGGGCCGTGGTCGCCGTCTGCGCCGTCATCGTCGCCGTATCCATCCTCCTCGAAGGCATCCTCCACCACCTCGGCCAGGTACACCACCTCCAAGCCTCCTTCCCCCCATTTCCCATCTCTCTGAATCCGTCCAATACCACCATTCTTGGGCGTGGTGGTCCTTTGCCTGCAGTGGTTCAGCAAGAGGAAGAAGAAGGCGCTGTTCGACGCCCTGGAGAAGGTTAAATCCGGTACATTTTGCGACACGCTCCTCCCCACCCCCGAATTTTCGCTTTGTTTCCTTCCGTGTGAAGAGGAATTTGATGGGAGTTGATGCTTCCCATGTGCAGAGCTCATGACTCTGGGCTTCATCTCGCTGCTGCTGACTGTCACGGCGAGGTACATATCGCGCATCTGCATCCCGGCGGGGGCCGCCGATACCATGCTGCCCTGCAGGCTCTCCAGGAGCTCGGAGCACGGAGAGCCCAAAGGCCACGGCCGACGGCACCTGTCTGAAGAGCCAGCCAACTTCTCATGCCCCAAAGTGAGTTAACTACCGCGTCCTTTGGTTTATACATCGTGCAGTAGCCAGGTTCATGACACTGATTTCTTTGACGCCAGTGACCGGGTCAGGTTAACGAGATTGATTTTTTGTTTTTGTTTTTTGAAAGGGAGGATTGGCTGTGTTTGTTATCTGTTCCTGTTATCTTCAGAAATGGTTTTGTCATTCAGAAAATGTTTTGTTTATCAGTGGAATCCCAATGCCATTTCAGGGTATGGTGTCACTCGTTTCAACCGATGGGCTACACCAGCTACATATCTTTGTGTTCTTCCTTGCCGTCTTCCATGTAACGTTCAGTGCTATTACAATGTCTCTAGGCAGAGCAAAGGTAAGGTCTATTCCTCGGGCAACATGCAGGCGCCTGTTCTGTATTTCCAAAAGTATTCAAGGATTTCATGTATCTAGACGGAGGCCAGGGAGTACTAGTTTAGTTTGTGTATGTGAGCAAGGCTACAGGCTTGAAATAACTCCGAAATTTTCTGTGCAGACGCGGATATGGAAGGAGTGGGAAAAGGACACTTCCTCCATAACCTATGAGTTTTCAGCCGGTAGTGTCTCCGTTCATTAGATATTATTTAATACGCTTTAACTGAAATGCAGCGTAACATGCAATGTTCAGTTTGTCTCTTATTATGCTAGAAGTATAATCAAGCTGATACCTTTTTAATCAGCTTATTTGTAATCTCTTGTGAGGCTTTTTTTTCTTTTAATCTGCTGGTACCCATTGTTGATATATTACTTTTCAGACCCATCGAAATTCCGGCTCACTCACCAGACTTCTTTCGTGAGGCAGCATGCAAGCTGTTGGAGCAAAAGCACAATTATGCTCTATGTCGTAAGTTCTCTCATGCCTCCTCCCAACGATAATTATGAGGTAGCATACCGTATTGATTTTTCAGAGTAAATTGCAAATTTAAGTTCCCAGATTAATATAGGACGTCAAGCTTTGAATATACCTGGCTCAGGCTGTCGGGCATAATTATTCCTTACTGTCTAAGTACATTTCTACTGAATATCAAATATCAGTTAGGGCTTACCATTCTACATTTCTACCGAACATCAAATATCAGTGCGTACTTATTGCATAAAACAAAATTAGTACTTACCATTCTACATTTCTCCTGAATATTAAATATCAATGGTTTATACTGATTGTTTTCCAACCGGGGGAACTCCAGTTCCAAAAGGTTTATATTCATCAGTGAGCTATTCCCAGTAGAAATTACTGAATAGGAGCCCAATGGTGTTCCAAGATCATATAGTGTTTTTCCTATAATAGAACCATATGCTACACCAAACAGGTGTAAAACTGTTTTAAATGGCGTTTAAAGCATCCTCATGATTTTTTCCCTGCATAATGTATGCAGAAATGGTTTAGCTCAGGAGCTTGTTATGCTTTGATTTTATACAGGTGAGCTTCTTTAGGCAGTTTTTCAGATCTGTTCGAAGGACAGACTACCTGACTTTGCGGCATGGATTCATTGCTGTGAGTATCTTCATATTTACTAGTAATTTCATATATTTAGATTACACTGATGATATATGTCTGTATAGGCTCATTTATCCCCAGGGACTAGGTTCAATTTCAGAAAGTACATCAAGAGATCTTTGGAGGATGATTTCAAGACAGTTGTTGGCATTAGGTAAGGAAGCCCATGAATCATCCTTGTTTTTATCTTGCTAAAAAAATGAATGACTTATTTGTGTCATCATTGTTTACTAGTCCACCTCTATGGGCTTCTGCTCTGGCTGTCATGCTCTTCAATGTTCATGGTGAGTTAGAATCCTATATTTCCTTTGATGGAGTTCCTGTGCAATTCGGCACGTTATAATTTCTAGGACACGGAAATCTTTGGGAAGCTTTCTGTGAAAATTGTATTTTTAATTCGAAATATTCATTCTTCAGGATGGCATAACTTGTTCTGGTTCTCCACAATTCCCCTTGTAGTAAGTTCTTACTATTATACCTTTTACGGTAGCATGTTTTATATTCATGTTGCTAAGTTCCTAATCATGCTTCTGTATATCTAGGTGATTTTAGCTGTTGGGACAAAGCTGCAGGCTATAATTGCAAGGATGGCTGTTGAAATTACAGAAAAACACACCGTTATTCAAGGAATGCCAGTGGTGAAACTCAGTGATGAACATTTCTGGTTCGGAAAGCCTCATATGGTTCTTCACCTTATCCATTTTGCTTTATTCCAGGTCAGTTCACGGGCCAGAAAGGACCCTTGTCGACCAGACTAAATTATTTCAAAATTCGGACCTGCATTTTGACCTGAATTGTGTACATTAGTCTTGTACTAATGGTTCGTTCCCCTTCTGAATAGTTTCTTGTTAATTATGGTAAATTGAACTTGAACTCACATGGTTGCCAGGAAAAAAAAACAGAGCATACTTGTTTCATTATTTTATAATGATTCAATCCCTAGCCTTCCGAGTGCACTTTGGAACAGAATTTGAAGGACAACTCTGTCAAAACTTCTAATAGATGTTCTTCGTTTTTGCAGAATGCATTTGAAATTACTTATTTCTTTTGGATTTGGGTAAGACTACTATTGAAATTTGAAATCATTTTTTATGGCACTACTCTCTCAGTACTCTCTTGATGATAACTGTTAACTCTTGTGCAGTACGAATTCGGCCTGAGGTCCTGTTTCCATGACAACTTTGAGTTTACCATTGCAAGAGTCTGCCTTGGGTGAGTATCAAATACTATATCTTCATGCTGATTTATGCCTCAGTCATACTAACAGTAGATGCTCCTACTCATACGTGTAGGGCTGTAGTCCAATTTGTGTGCAGCTACATCACGCTTCCACTCCACGCCCTCGTATCTCAGGTACCTACTCACACTGCCCACCAATGTTCAGTAACTATCCAACTTCAGTTTTCTACCGACACTTACTTTCATCATCAAACGGTCAAAGCAATTTACCCATAAATTCGACGACTAACGGAGAAACGATTGTTGTCCAGATGGGATCTTCCATGAAGCGAACCATCTTCGACGAGCAGACTTCGAAGGCCCTGAAGAAGTGGCACAAGACAGTGAAGAAGAAGCAACAGCAACAGCAACAGCAGCAGAAGGGGTCATCGCATGCCCCATCCGAGACTCCGACCACGGACACGACCGAGGTAGGCCGGCTTAGCCAGTGCCAGTTCGTTGCCGAGGTGGTGCCGGCGGCGCACCGGCACCACCTCCACCGCTACAAGACCATAGCGCACGTCGGCGCCACCAGGGCGCTCTCCGACTCGGACTGCTCCGACACGGACGCCGAGGCGCAGACGAGGTACCTGATCCCGCCCACGAAGCAGAGGAGCCTGGATTCGGAGGTCCGTGTGGACGTGGTCGCCGCGACGCCGGATCGCCGTGATAGTTTCTCCTTTCAGAGTCCGCCGCCTGCTCAGAATGCGATGGAGAAATGACCAAACGTGCGTAGGTCGTGCTTAGTACACTAATCAGTACTAGTACTAGTACTAACTTATGTTAGATTAGAGGATCAGCAGAACGTCGTGGATGTTTTCATGTTTTGGCTACAGATCAAGGATACTGTGCCATTTGGGGTGCATGAGAAGTCACAGGAATTTCGCTGAAGTTTTGGGGGGAACAGTTTAATTCCACGTTGCGAATAGAATCCTTGTGCATTGCATGATGAATGACCTTACTTTTTCCTAAGGTTAATGATGAATTGTGATCAGAGAGCCGTGATGTTTCGCCCAACCACCCTCACAACGTGTTCATGTGTTCATCCTAGCTGATTCCATGCCTCCGTCTGTTGCCGGTGCCTGCAAACTTTCCTAGTGTTAGAGCTCCCTAAAAAACTGTCCTTAAAAATGGTTTTACGGGACGACCGTATAATTTAGTGAAAGTTTTCTGAAAGCTACTTTTATCACAGTCCCATAAACTTCTTCCACTAAATGTGTTTTTTCAACCATTAGACAATCTGCCTAGGGTTTGCAAGTCTCGGCGGCGTGGCCCGCGTGGCTGCGGCGCAGTGAGGCAGTGGTCGGGGAGAGGCGGCAAGACGCGACGCAACAGGGCGGTGGCTCGGCGGTGTGGCGCAGTGGCAGCAACGCGGCGATGGCGGAGCATCGAAGTGGCGGGGCGGTGACAGATGAGTCAAGTAGTTTCCAAGCTGCCAAAACTTTAGGGAAGATCGCTTAAACAAGAAGGAAGTTTGGGGCTGGTTTACATGATCCTGTAAATTTATTCTGGATTTACGAGATCTATTGGAGAGATTTCTTTGACCCCGAGTTCCACTAAACGACAGTTTGTTTAGAGATAGGGTGTTGTTGGAGTTGTTCTTAGGTTGCTTCTCAAAGGAAGTGTGGATCTGGTGCGCTCCAAAAAGAGTTATCCTCTCGTTCCGACATGAGCCACCTTAGTTGATATCTTGTCAGATCTATAAAACTGGGATCTTATGAAGAAGAGAAATCATGAAAGTTCAACAACCTTCTTACCCATGTGATGTTGGGGAGCTTTGAAGGCCGATGGGCAAGCCATAATATTGAATTCATACCGTCCATTACCAATAAAAAATGCATTTTAAAACCCTTTCACACGCTAGTCAGATCTCATAATAACTAGTCTTCAAGTCCAACTTAGAGTCGGGAAGCTCATGTTAGCTCATCCAAGAGTTCAACAATAACTGGCAGATGGTATTCCCCCCTTCGCCGTCAAAGCATCAAAGAAGCCGGATGATCTACGCTCAACATGGGATTTCCCGCTCTTCATGAATTGGACGAGGGAAAAGAGTGAAAGAAGCAAACAGATAGCTAGACAAGCCTATCTGACAAACTACAAATCCAACAACAAACACCAAATATGTGAAAGTGTTTCGAACGGAACTGGATGCTCTTGTGACAGTTTTTCACACCACATAGTCAATCTGGATCTCACAAATGCATGGGAAAGCAAGAACAAGGTGGAAGGTTCTTCCCTACAAAAGTAGAGGTCTCATAGAAGCTCCACAAAGGGAGGACTCGGATACATGTCTATGAGAGGTGGAATTGATTATCTCAATGAGGAGGCATGTCCACGAGGGAGGAGGGGTAAGCTAAGCTCTTGAGTTCTCTACCTATTGTTAGCTAACTTTAGAGAGGGATACATTGGCCTTTGGACCGTTTTCTGTCTGCAGGCAATCCGAACCCTGGTGTATTCCAAACTTCCATGGACTACCCGGAGGTGAAGTCGGATGCTCAGGTTCTGACTCTGGGGATGTGAGAACCTTTATAGGTAGGTCGGAGGGGAGCCTAGATGCTCTGGATTTGGTTCGGGGGCTGCATCATGCTTGTTCCTTCTTTGAAGCTTCCCTTCTTTCGCCGCTTTCAAGCTTCTCTCTTAGCTGGTGTAGGTGCTCCCTTGTGCATGTCCTCCTTGGCTTGCCAAACTCTAGGCTAAACCTAAATGCGCACAAGGTAGGAATGCAAAGTAGTATACCATTCTCGAGAATAGTAGGTAGACAAACCCAACAGAGAAGATTCACTTTTGTAATCCATGTACGTGTGACACTTGGCATGAAGCACTTGGAAAGGTACGAGTCGACCTCAAACTTCAACCTTCATTAATCATCAATTTTTTTTTGAACATTCATCACCATGAAACGAGATAGATTGACCTAGTTGGACTTGTCGTGAACCTCCTCACACTTGATGTGGACACTCTTCAATGTTGATCCTTTATCCATGAAACATATCAGGCTACCAATAAGAATGGAACAACACTCAAAAGTGTAGCTAATTTCTTACCAATAACTAGAAGGAATTCACCTTAGCAAGGTTCCTTCATGCTTGTTGTGCAAGATCTTGGCACTCGGAAATGTGAGGCTCAAACACTCCATGGAAAATCACACTTAGTTTGACCTGTAGAGGTCCTTTTGCCAACTCATGTTGAATGAAGTTTGACAAGTAGAATTTAGGACCCACTTGAACAAATTAAAGCTTCTTTTCTCTTGCACATCACCGTTAGCACAAAGCATGTTCATCAAGCATATAATCAACGCATGGCATATGTGGATGCATAGGTAGGAACCATGCATATTGTTCAAGGATGAGAAAATGACATGCTTCACATTTGATAACTCCAGATCTCCTAACGTATTTTAGAAAGCTATGGGGACGTTACCATGTTCAAATATCTAACCATTATTGCAATCAAAACATCAAAAAAGAGCAATTTTTTAAATGTATTTGATGCAACAAGAGGACAAATTGGACAACAACCATTACATGGCATGTGCAACACATCGGTATGGTAACAATAAAGCCTAGAGAAAAGAGCAAGACATCATCATGTTTGATGCAACACAAAGAGCATTTCATAAATATTCATGGAAAGGTGGTCTTCACAAGACAAATGTAACACCGTACCATGGTTGCAAGCTAACTTATAGAAAGAACAAATATTCAACATTTATTTTGCAACACAAGTAGCATTATCCACATTACCCATGTTTAGTTGTTCATGGCAATTACAAAGTGGGCTACTCAAAATATGTAAAGGTAGCATGGAACACAACTCCACAACTTATTAAACTACCAAAAACCAAGAAGTTGTCATCTATGCCAATCGACAAATCAAATTGAACTTAATAGCATAGGCATAGGTGCCCCAAAAAGATCTTAGAAATGTGACTTTGGAAATCTTAAGCACATAAGTAGACAGAGATATATGTTCATCAAGCATGGCATGTCATATTGAATTAGCACAAGATATCCTATTAAGCACTCTATCACATCTAATTGACTCCATATATTCATGATAGATGGGAATTTAAGCATCTCATGGATAATTTACGGTTCATAAATCCATATATTTACATGCAACCACACCCCACTTTCAAAACCTCAAATCCATGCAACCACATGAACGTCAATCATTTGATGATACAAATACACGTAACAATGAATACCACACACAAATAAAATTTATTCGTAGAGAGAATACATGGTTCCAACATAAAATTTATTCAGAGTGCATAGTTCAAACACACATGAAATGATTTCCGGTGTGGATCAACATACACTCCACAAGATCATTGAGTAGTTGCGCGTGCACCTTTTGGTCTCAAAGTAGTCGACGCATCTCTAGAAAGTTCACATATGTTCCACTTGTTTTGCAATTTCTTCCTGCATGCTCACCATCAACATCATCGTCATTCGAATATGTTGAATCAACAAACTCTTTGTTACATGAATTCATTAATCTCCTTGTGTTTTGAAATTCATCATCCTAAGAATACAACGTTTACCTACAAATGAGCAAAAGAATCTAAAAAACAGTTTGTACATTTCATTGAACACATAGAGGGCGAGGTGTATGTCTAGAGGAGTATGACATGCAGGGGCGACATCCGGTGGCGGCGACCCATGTACAGAGTGGCAAGGAATGCCAAGAGGGGTTTGAAGCAAATGGTGGTGGCACCATGGGTTGGCGACAGAGCTAGCGAAGGGACAACGTGAACGAGGCCGAGATGAGAGGAACATGGCAAATCGCTCTAGGGTTAGGTATGATTTGAAGAGATTTTCCAAGGGCCTAGTATGTTGGATCCAACGTGACAGACACGTCTGGGTGTCCCATACCTGCCTCAAATATGGGTTGGATTTGAGCGGTGTTGGATAATTCAAATGTTTAGTCGGACTTTGGAGGGTTCGATTGGGTGATAGTTTTTGATTTGGACGGTGTCCATAGTGTCCGCCTAGATGGAGAGTGGGGGTTCGGCTGTAGATGCTCTTACAACAACTCCAACATGCCAATCCAAACGGACACCAAATGTGTTTGTTTTTGTCTGTTTCAGTGGCCAGACAGACACCAGTGCACCCATGTCCATCGGCACGCCAGTGCGCCCAACGCGTCAACCCACATTTCAACCTTTTTCCCTTTTCAAATTTAAATATATATGTATATATTACCGCTAAAAATCCGTTCATTACATTAATACTAAAAACATAAATAAGATAACCTAGGTCTACTACTGATCTTCCTTGTCCTCGTCGCCGACGAGGTTGATGTACATCAAAGGTGACCATGGATATGGTCACACTCGTGTAATGGCCACATTCGTCTGCGTGTGTGATGGCGTAGCTGGCGCCTCCTGCTTCTCCTCCTTATGCTCCTCCTCCAACTCATGCACGTAGGGGAACATGCAAGTCTATGTCCACATCCGCCCCACTAGCCCTTGAAGTCGCGATGAATTTGGCTATGGCGACGTGGGGGCGGTGGACTTCATTGCTGATGCATGGAGTGCTAGTGGCAGGTCTGGTCACCGCACGAGGTTGGCCAACTTAGAGGCCTAGAGGGCCTTCTTGAAGGCCTCACCATCATCGGTCTTCTCCTCCTGGATCACGAGCGGCTCGTATGTTGGAGCACGCGCACACACGAGTGGCTAAGCACGAGCAACGACCCTGATTGTGCTCGTCCTCGAACCACATGTCCGAGTAGAGCGAGTCACTGAAGAACGCCGAGTTGTGGACGAGGTTGTCGGGCAGAAGATCATCATGGTGGCGGATCTCCAATGCATGGGTTCGGATGCCAGTTGTTTGGCAGGTGCACGTCAGGCCATGGCACTAGGATGGCCTGCT
The DNA here is from genome assembly GCA_022496015.1 of Hordeum marinum. Classification (NCBI taxonomy): domain Eukaryota; kingdom Viridiplantae; phylum Streptophyta; class Magnoliopsida; order Poales; family Poaceae; genus Hordeum; species Hordeum marinum. The sequence goes on along the minus strand of CM039672.1, from coordinate 267,868,581 downwards.
CCCAGTACCGATGGCACATCGCGATGAGCATATACCTATTGTCGCACATGGGCAGTGCATCCTTCGGAGATGCCACGGTAAATGGGGCGCACTTGGCCTCCTCGTGGAGGATCTGACCTCATGGTCGTGCTTGTCGAGCGTCCACTTCCATGTTATTTTGCGCCGACAATGGTGGGTGGTTTAGTGGTTGATTGTCAAGGAAGAGGAGTGGGCACGGATGGGCATTTGCCTCGCACATGTGGCATTTTAAAAGGACCAAGTCATGATAATTGGGTGACTACCGCATGGTCGTGATTCGAACACCGAGAGGACATGTGACGTGGCTGTCTCTTGTTTGTATGGACGCAAACCCGTCCCAAATTTGAGGCAGATTTGCGTCCACACGAAGCAGCCATAATGCATAAGCGTGTCATCATCATGTTGGGGCATGCTTTTTGCCCACACGAACTCAAACATATGCGAAAGAGTTAAAGAAAACATATGTGAACGAACGAAATTCTTTCCTGCCGTTGAAAGTTGCCCTTATTTCCAGCGCACCGATGGACGTGGATTTTGTACCTTTTTGTTCACTTGGGTCGGTGTTCTAGTCTTTGTTCATCCTGTCCGCGGTTGAGCTGGCAATGCGTCTAACGCGTTGATGCATTTACCTTCGTGCAACAATTTTTCCGTGCATTTTGTATGCATATCAAAGCCATTGCCCAAAGTTCATATAATGCAATCAAATACAAATATCATAGTTTCACAACGAAATAAAATCACATAGTTTATAGACCAATTTTTTTTGTCACAAATACATTTGAATGGAAAAAATGCCAATACATCTATTGGTTGCCAAAGTGAGCTTACGTATGCTCAACCAAATAATCTTGTAGTTGAACCTGAGTTTCCTAATTACACGTTTGATGAACAAAACTCCGCAAACTATGCAAACATTATCGCTCCTCCATGCTCAGGCACAACATTTTCACCCTGAAATTCAAACTCCTGATAGAAGATTTCATCCTCACACTCATACTCTACGATCATGTTGTGCAAGATAACACAAGCAGTCATGACTTTCCACAACTTTTTGGTGCTCCAAGTTGAAATAGGATAGTGAACGATGCCCCATCAAGATTGAAGAACACCGAAAGCACGCTCCACATCCTTTCTAGCACTCTCTTGTGCTTGGGGAAATCTCCCCCTCTTCTCTCCTATTGGGTTGGAGATTTTCTTGGCAAGAGTAGTCTACTGAGGATAGATACCATCAGCTAGGTAGTATCCTTTGTCATAGTGGTGGCCATTGATATCAAAGTTGACCTCTGGGCAATTTCCTTCTGCAATCCTTGAGAATACCGAAGAGTGATGAAGCACGTTGACGTCATTGTGAGAGCCATCCACACCAAAGAAAGAGTGCTAAAATCTAGAGATCTTGTGAAACCACGACCTCAAGAATGACAGTGCAAGCTTTGACATGGCCCATATACCGTCACTGCTAAGCAAAAAGGCATTTCTTCCACTCTGAGTGCACACAATCTATGCTACCAAGCATGCTCGGAAAATCCCCTATCGGTATCGATCGCCAACAACCGAAATGTATCTGCAATAGTTGGTTCTCTCAAGTACTCCGGGCCAAATACTGCTACCACAACCTTGCAGAATCTATACATGAATTCTAGGCATGTGGACTTGTTCATGCGAACATACTCATCAATAAGGTCAACATGTGTTCCTTATGCAAACATCCCGAATAGCCATAGTGTATTTCTGATAAGAAGAGAAGCCAAAATTTCTTAGGGCATCCTCCTTGCATTCAAAATACTTATCATAGTCCACGATCCCCTCTCGGATACGATAGAACACATGTCTAGCCATCTAGAAGCATTGTCAGAATATGTTGTGTTTGAAGAGTGTGTCAGCGGACTAGAAGTAGTCCTGCCAGAGTAGGCAATGGTCACTCTCTCTGTTGCGATTCGATGTCGGAGTAAGGCCCGAGGTCGAGCCCCTAAACATCGACCGCTACCCACTAATTTGGTCATGTATGACTAAAGCAGCAACCATGATCTCCTTATCATTGGACGACGAATCATCCGAAGCGCAAATGAGGTTATTAAAAAAGTACTCATCGCTACTATCCCTAGCTAGATGTCTTACGATAGCATGTGTTTGCATCATGTTTCATTTTTGCATCAACATGAAATGGGGATTAAAATAAACCCCAAGCTCATATTGAATCAAAATAATTCAAAGTTGGTGAAATTTCAACAAATTCAAAATGCCCTTTAAAAATGTTCCCTATGTCTGATAAATATGGACATGATTATAACAGGGACCATTTTAAATATTTGAACAACTAAAGCAATTTAAAAATAAATGATAAAGCCTCTGAAAATATCAACAAAAGCATTATCATTATTTTAGTTTTCAAAATATCCTGAAAATTTTTAGATAAGTTTGAAATATTCAAACTTCAATATATAAAATAATTGGGATATTTTATGATAGCATTTGAACCTGAAAATAAAATGAAACAAATGTCAGAATTTAGAATAAAGAAGAAATAAAACAGGAAGAAAAAGGAGGCAAGACCTGGGCCGGCCCAGCTGGCCCAGCACTGTCGTCGTCCTCCTGGCGGCCAGGAGGACGAGCGTGTGCTCGCTGCGCGCGCTCGCCGGAGCTGCCACGCAGCTCTCTGCTTGCCTGCGTCCCTTGCCGCGCTGGCGAGAGGATGAGGATGCTGCTGTCGTCCCCATCCCTCTCTCTCTCGCATTCGCCCCCCTGCCCTCTTCCCTCCTCTGCTCCGCCATGGATGACGCTGCCGCTAGCTCGCTGTTGTAGTACCAGCAGCCCCCACGCTCCCCTGAGACTGCCAAAGGCTCCACCTCATCGTCCTCGTCCTCTGCACCGAGCCGCGCATCACCAGGAGCCCTGAAGCGCCATCCCCGAGCTCGTCTTCCTCCTCGGACCCGAAGCTTCGCCGTCGTTGATCCGTAGTCTCCGAGCCCTCCCCGAGCCAGCTTCCGACGGATTCAAGCCCGCTGTGAGCTGCCGGATCTTTTCCCTCTCCTTCCCGGCCTTTTCCCCCTCTGTAGGCCCCGATTTCGCCAAGCTCCCGAATGACCCGCCGCACGAGCTCGTTGCCGGTGATGCTCCGGTGACCAGTTGGTCCATCAGAGGCCACCATCGAGCTCGTGGGGCCGTGTGGTGCTTGTAGGTGCTAAGTCCCGGTTGTGTCGCGCCCTGGTTCGTCGAGCTCGCGCTCGCCCGAGCTCCGGCAGCCGCCGTGCTCATCGCCGATGTCGATCCCGACCATCTCAGCTCCTGGGAGGTGTCGGGATGGACGCGAGCGTGAGCGTAGGTCTGTCTGGTGCCCTCCGCCGTCCCTGACATCGCCGGCGGCTCAACGCTGGCGAGTCAACCAGTTTGACCACTAGGGGTTTGACCCCTGGGTCACTGGCAAGTGGGGCCGGGCCTTGCCAGTCAAATCTCGATTAGCAATTTAATTAATTAACTTAATTAATCTAATGGCCCACTGACTAGTGGGCCCTGCACTAATCTAATTAGTAATTAGTTAAAATAATTAACTTGTTAGTGACTGGGTCACTGACCAGTGGGTCCCACTGGTCAGGTTTGACCTGTCAACGTCCTGTTGACCAGCTGATGTCATAGTGATGTCATGCTGATGCAGTAATGCTTTTTCTGAATTTAAATAATTCCAGAAATTGTTGAAAACTTCAAAAATTCATATAAATTAATCTGTAAATCAGATGAAAATAATTTATATATGAAAATTTATCAGAAAAATCCAATGAATCCAATGGTGCTATTATCATGCATGTTAGAGCAACCTATGTAGATGAACATTGACATTTACTAATAGGTTAGTATATGGAATTTGAAATGAAGAACGATTTTGAACCTATATTCAAACTTACTTCAAATCAGAACACTAGTTGCATTAGCTCATCCATACATGCTATCATGCCATGATCATGCATCATATTGTCGCACTTGCGTGTATTGATTGCTTCTTATCTGCATTGCCGTAGGCCCTTCTTCTGAGGATACCCCCGAGTATCCCAACGAAGGAGAGAACCTTCCCGCTACCTGTTGGGGAACGTCGCATGGGAAACAAAAAAATTCCTATGCACACGCAAGATCTATCCATGGTGATGGGCATCTACGAGAGGGAGAGTGGATCTATGTACCCTTGTAGATCGCTATGCGGGAAGCGTTAAGAAACGCGGTTGGTGTAGTCGAACGTCTTCGCGATCCAAATCGCCGACCATCCCGCGATCCAATCACGATCCGTCCCACGATCCAATCACGATCCGTCCCATGAACTCATCACAATCCGTCCCGCGAACTCATCATGATCCGTCCCACAAAGTCATCATGATCCGTCTCGCGATCTTGATCACGGTCCTTCCGATCTAGCGCCGAACGGACGACACCTCCGCGTTCAGCACACGTACAGCTTGATGACGATCTCCGCCTTCTTGATCCAGCAAGAGAGAGCAGAGAGGTAGAAGAGTTCTCCGGTAGTGTGATGATGCTCCGGCGATGGTGGCGGAGCTATTCCGGCAGGGCTTCGCCTAAGCACTGCAGAAATCCGATCTAGAGGAGAAACTATGCACTGGAGGAACGGGCATCATGTGGCTAAAAATTCTGTGCAAAACCCCTAAAACCTCTAGTATATATAAGAGGAAGAGAGGAGGAGGCTTGGCCCAAGGGCCAAGCCTCTAGGAGTTGTCCGAACTAGGTGGAGGAGCTGGAATCCACCTCCAATCCTAGTAGGACTAGGATTCACCCTATTTTTGCCTTTTTCACTTTTTCTCTTTGGAATTTTTCTCCCTAGCCGCATGGGCCTTGTGTGGGACTTCCACCAGCCCACAAAGGGCTGGTATTCACTCTCCCACAGACCATGAAGCCTCTTGGGTCGAAATACCCCTCCCGATGGTCTCCCGGTACACTACCGGCACTCCCGGTACACTACCGATGAGCCCGAAACTTTTCCGATGACCAAAATAGGACTTCCTATATATGAATCTTTACCTCCGGACCATTCTGGAGCTCCTCGTGACATTTGGGATCTCATCCGGGACTCCGAACAACCTTCGGTCACCACCATACATAACTCTATACTACCGAAATGTCACCAAACCTTAAGTGTGCAGACCCTGCGGGTTCGAGAACTATGCAGACATGACCGAGACACCTCTACGGTCAATAACCAATAGCGGGACCTGGATGCCCATATTGGTTCCTACATATTCTACGAAGATCTTTATCGGTCGAACCTCTATGTCAAGGATTCAGTTAATCCCGTATGATGTTCCTTTTGTTCTTCGGTATGTTACTTGCCCGAGATTCGATCGTCGGTATCTCCATACCTAGTTAAACCTCGTTACCGGCAAGTCTCTTTACTCATTTCGTAATACAAGATCCCGCAACTAACACTTAGTCACATTGCTTGCAAGGCTTATTGTGATGTTGTATTACAGAGTGGGCCTTGAGATACCTCTCCGTCACACGGAGTAACAAATCACAGTCTTGATCCATGCCAACTCAACACACACCTTTGGAGATACCTGTAGAGCACCTTTATAGACACCCAGTTACGTTGCGACGTTTGACACACACAAGGTACTCCTCCGATGTCTGTGAGTTGCATGATCTCATGGTCATAGGAACACATACTTGACATGCAGAAAACAGTAGCAATAAACTAACACGATCATATGCTACGTTTTTAATTTGGGTCTTGTCCATCACATCATTCTCCTAATGATGTGATCCCATTACCAAATGACATCTCATGTCTATGACTAGGAAACTATAGCCATCTTTGATCAACGAGCTAGTCTATTAGAGGCATATTAGGGACATGGTGTTTGTCTATGTATCCACACATGTATCTGAGTTTCCGATCAACACAATTATAGCATGGATAATAAACGATTATCATGAACAAGGAAATATGATAATAACTAATTTATTATTGCCTCTAGGGCATATTTCCAACAGTGTCCCACTTGCACTAGAGTCAATAATCTAGTTCACATCACCATGTGATTCACATTATTATGAATCTAACATCCAATGAGTTCTGGGGCTCGATCATGCTTTGCATGTGAGAGAGGTCTTATAGTCAATGGGTCTGCGACACTTAGATCTGTGTGTTCTTTGCAAATCCTTATGTCAAAACCACACTCCACTTGGTACTATTCCAAATGGCTACTCCACTATACGTATCCAGATTGCTACTATGAGTTATCCGGATTGGTGTTAAAGCTTGCATCGACGTAACTCTTTACGACGAACACTTTATCACCTCCATAATCGAGAAACATCTCCTTAGTCTCTTAGTTACTAAGGATAATCTTGACCGCTGTCCAGTGATCCACTCCTGGATCACTTTTGTACCCCTTGACAGACTCATGGCAAGGCACACACTAGGTGCGGTACACAACATGGCATAATATAGAGCCTATGGCTAAGGCATAGGGGACGACGTTTGTCCTTTCTCTTTCTTCTGCCGTTGTTGAGCTTTGAGTCTCACTCAACTTCACACCTTACAAATCAGGCGAGAACTCTTTCTCTGACTGATCCCTTTTGAACTCTTTCAAAATCTTGTCAAGGTATGTACTCATTGAAAGTCTCATCAAACATCTTGATCTATCTCTATAGATCTTGATGCTCAACAATTAGGTAGCTTTATCCAGGTCTTCCTTTGAAAAACTCTTTTCAAACAACCATTTATACTTTCTAGAAATTCTACACCATTTCCGATCAACAATATGTCAACCACATATGCTTACCAGAAACTCTATAGTGCTCCCACTCACTTTATTGTAAATACAAGTTTCTCGTAAACTTTGTATAGACTCAAAAACTTTGATCACCTCATCAAAGTGTATATTCCAACTCCGAGATGCTTGCTTCAGCCCTTAGATGGATTGCTGGATCTCGCACACCTTTTAGCATCCTTAGGACTGACAAAACCTTCTGGTTGTATCACATACAACCTTTCCTCAAGTAAACTGTTAAGGAAACAATGTTTTGTCATCCATTTGCCAGATTTCATAATTGAAAAATGCAGCGATTTCTAACATAATTCCAACAGACTTTAGCACCGCTACGAGTGAGAAAGTCTCATCATAGTCAACTCCTTGAACTTGTCGTAAACTTCTTCGCAACAAGTCGAGCTTTATAAATGGTGACATTTACCATCAACGTTTGTCTTCATCTTAAAGATCCATTTGTACTCAACGACCTGCCGTCCAACGAGCAAGTCTACCAAAGTCTATACTTGGTTTTCATACATGGATCCTTTCTTGAATTTCATGGCCTCTAACCATTTGTCGAAATCCGGGCCCATCATCGCTTCTCCATAGTTCGTAGGTTCATCGTTGTCCAACAACATGACCTCCAAGACAGGGTTGTTGTATCGCTCAAGAGCAGTACACATCCTTGTCGACCTACGAGGTTCGATAGTAACTTGATCCGAAGCTTCATGATCATCATCATTTACTTCCTCTTCAACCGACGTAGGTTCCACAGAAACATCTTTCTACGCTGCGCTACTCTCTGGTTGAAACAAAGGTTCAACAACCTCATCAAGTTCTATCTTCCTCCCACTCAATTCTTTCAAGTGAAACTCTTTCTCGAGAAACGACTCGTTTTTAGCAACAAACACTTTATGCTTGGATCTGAGATAGAAGATTCACCCAACTATTCTTAGGGTAGTCTATGAAGATGCTTTTGTCCGCTTTGGGTTCGAGCTCATTAGGTGAAAACATTTTTCACACAAGCGTCGTAGTCCCAAACAATAAGAAATGACATCTTAGGTTTCTATCAAACCATAATTCACACGGTGTCATCTCAACGGATTTAGATGGTGCCCTATCTTAAAGTGAATGTAGTTGTCTCTAATGCATAACCCTAAAACGATAGTGGTAAAACGATAAGAGACATCATAATTCGCACCATATCTAATAGAGCACGACTATGACGTTTGGACACACCATTACACTATGGTGTTCCAGGTGGCGTGAGTTCTGAAACGACTTTCACATTGTCTAAAGTTGTATGCCAAACTCGCAACTCAGATATTCACCGCCATGATCATATCCGAGTCATTTTTTATCTACTTGTCATGATGATCTTAAACTTCACTCTGAATTTGCTTGAACCTTTCAAACGATTCAGACTTGTGTTTCTTTAAGTAAATATACACTATATCTATTCAAATCATCAGTGAAGGTAAGAAAATAACGATATCCACCGCATGCTACAAAACTCATTGGATTGCATACATCAACATGTATCATTTCCAATGAACCACTTGCCCGCTCCATCAATCCGGAAAATGGGGTCCTTAGTCATCTTGCCCAAGAGGCATGGTTCGCATGTCTCAACCGATTTGAAATCGAATGAGTCCAAAGATCCATCAGCATGGAGTTTCTTCATGCGCTTTATACCAATATGACATTTAGCGTCAATGCCACAAGTATGTGGTACTATCATTATTAAACTTGTATCTTTTTGTAGGAGATATGACCTAGAGGCAATAATAAATGTTATTGATTATCTCCCTATTCATAATTAGGTTTATGTTCCATGCTATAACTGCTATGGTTCTCGAGTCTACAATAACCACGAGGCTTGAAGGAAGACTCATATGCACGTGTGGAATAATAAACGGTAAAATGTATTCCTAGTCTGGCTCTAAGACTAGATCAAGTATTGCATGATGATCCTGTTTTCCTAATCATGGGCATGGCTATGCCGGCAATTTTGAGGGCACAATGTTAGAAGAACATTTGTGTTGAATCGACCCGAATTGATGTTATGCTATGAGATACATTTGTCATAAGTTTATGGTTAATAACACAGAGAAGTTAATGTTTGCATAATTCCTTAGACCATGAGAGTATCGAGTTTCTTCATGCTTCCTTCATGAACTTTGGGGTTTGTTAAACGTCATCCGTAAATGGGTGGCTATTACGACGGCTTACGGGTTCATGGAAAAGTATGTCAAGTAACTTGATAGCTCAAGATTGGGATTTGCTCCTCCGACGATGGAGAGATATCTCTGGGCCCTCTTGGTGTTACGGTATCCATCATTGTCTGGCCAGGCACTTTGTGATTTAATCACGGGGATGCCGGAACATGGGAACGAGAAATGAGAACAATACCGATAACGAGGTAACTGGCATAGTGGACAAGTTGTTGATCCACGGGGATGCCAACATGTCTCACCTCAGGTATTTGTAACATATCGCGAAGCAACAGGAATAGCTCACGGCAACTGGAGGTTCACTCGAATATTCATTTGTGTGGGTATAGGGGTCAATATGGGTGTCCACGGCTCTGATGTTGATCATTGATCGAAAGGGGTTCCGGGTCATGTCTATGCTTCACTGAACCTATAGGGTCACACGCTTAAGGGTCATCTATCTGTTGAATACTAGACAGGGAGTCTGAGAGAAAATCACCGAAAAGTTTCGGACACCGGAAAAGTTCCGCAGAGAGAACACCGGAATAGTTTCGGTAAAACTAAAAAGTTGTTTCAGGGGATACCATTAAGTCAAATTGGTGTCGGCACATGCCTGATAATTCTTGGAGGGTGCCAGAATCATTCTGGAAACTTCTGGGAATTTTCCGGAAGAAAAACCGGAAATGTTCCGGAGCTGCCGGAACCGCTTCAGATGCTTTTCGCAGATGAAAATCACTAATCCGGAATTGTTCTGGATCGCATTGAAAATTATTTTAGAGGGGTACTGGAATTGTTCTAAGCCCACATAAATATTTTCAGTTCGACCGGACGCTGAAAAATGTCGTCGTCAATAGTGAAAGTGCTTTTTGGATATTTATGGAAAAGCACCTTTTTGGATATTTCCAAAAAGGCTTCTAGAAGGGATTGGGGAGCAAGGAAGCTCCTCATGGGGCCCCCCAAGGGGTGGCCGGCCAAGGGTGGAGTTCCTCCATGGAGCTCCACATGGCACCCCTTTTCCTTCTTATGTTTTTTTATGTGTGACATAAAGTGGGGGTAGTTTGGTATTTTGAAGTCCCAACCCTACCCCTTGGCTTTCCTATAAATAGAGGTGAGTGGGCTGCCCACAAACCTCACTCCTTATCACATACAAGTGTCATTGCAATGATCTGGCTTCTTCTCTCCCTCCCTGCGAAATAGTTTCGTAGAGCCGGAAGGTTGTCTGGGTTCCGACAGGAACTAGTTCTGGACGGCGAAGCCCTACCGGATAGATGACACCGTATGTGTGCAACTCTGTAGAGAGATCGTAGTTTCGGTCTTAGTTCGAGAGTGCCTCCCGGAGGGCTGTCCATGTGACCGTCCGAGTTTTGAAGGTCCTCCCGAAGGGCTGTCTAAGTGATAGTCCAGGTTTTGGAGGTCCTCCCGAAGGGTTGTCCGCGACACCGTCCGGGAGACTGTCTGACCGCCTCCCAGAGGGCTGTCCAAGGGGCAGATGAGGGTATACATCCTCGCGGTTGGGAGGTTGTAAATCCTAGCTACGGGGATTTGCACCGCCGATCGTCATCGACTCTACTTCTGCTGCGCTACGAGTCGGTAACGAAAAAGATCAAACCTTGTATGCAGTCTCCAATAGTGGTCCTGGGCTGGTGCGTAGGTTGGATTTTTTTTGTTTTCTGCTGCGTCACCCTTCACTTTTGGCATCAATGTTATGAACATGTGTATTACTACGATCAAGATTTCAACAAACCATTCTCACTGGGTGAATGACCATTGAAGGTATTATTCATGTAAAAAGAATAACCATTATTCTCTAGCTTAAATGAATAACCATGTTTGCAATAAACATGATCTAATCACGTTCATGCTGAACGCTAAACACCAAATAACATTTATTTAGGTTTGTCACTAATCCCGAAGGTAGAGAGAGCGTGCGATGTTGATCACATCAACCTTGGAAACATTTCCAACACATCGTCACCTCGCCCTTTGCTAGTCCTCCATTTATTCTGCAGCTTTTATTTTAAGTTACTAACATTTAGCAATCGAACCGGTATCTAATACCCAGGTGCTACTAGGAATACTAGCAAGGTACACATCAATAACACATATATCAAATATACTTATGTCAACGTTGCCAGCCTTCTTATCTACCAAGTATCTAGGGTTGTTCCACTTCAGCGAACGTTCTCCTCATAATCGAAGCACTTAGTCTCGGGTTTGGGTTCAACTTCGGGTTGCTTCACTGGAGCAGCAACTGACTTGCCATCCATGAAGTTTCCCTCCCTACCCTTGCCCTTCTCGAAACTTAGTGGTTTTATTAACCATCAACACTTGACGCTCCTTCTTGATTTCTACCTTCGCGGTGTCAAACATCGCGAACAGCTCAGGGATCAATAATTCTATCCCTGGCATTTTATAGTTCATCACCAAGTTCTATTATCTTAGTGACAGTGACTTGGAGAACTACATCAATCACTATCTTATTTGGAAGATGAACTCCCACTCGATTCAAGCGATTGTAGCACCCAAACAATCTGAGCACATGCTCGATGATTGAGCTATTCTCGTTCATCTTGCAGGCAAAGAATCTTGTTGGAGATCTCATATCTCGCAACACGGGCATGAGCCTGAGATCCTAATTTAAGCTCTTAGAACATCTCATATGTTCCATGACGTTCAAAACGTTTCCAAGCCTCAATTCTAAGCCGTAATGCATGACGCACTAAACTATCAAGTAGTCATCAGAACGTGCCTGTCAGATGTTCACAACATCTACAGACGACGCTAGAGGGGTTGGCGCACCGAGCGGTGCATTAAGGACATAAGGCTTCTATGCAGAAATGAGGACAATCCTCAAATCATGGACCCAGTCCGCAATATTGCTACCATCATCTTTCAACTCTATTTCTCTAGGATCATATAAAAATTCAAGGGAGCTACAGCGTGAGCTAGTAATCTACAACATAATTTTGCAAAGACACTACTGACTATGTTCATGATAATGAGTTCAATTAATCATATTACTTAAGAACTCCCACTCAAATTGACATCCCTCTGGTCATTCGAGTGATACATGATCCAAATTCACCAACTCAAGTCCGATCATCACGTGAGTTGAGGTGGCTTCAATCGTGAACATCATCATGTTGATCATATTTACTATATGACTCATGTTCGACCTTTCGGTCTTGTGTTCCGAGGCCATGTCTGTACATGCTAGGCTCGTCAAGTTTAACCCGAGTGTTCTGCATGTGCAACACTGGCTTGCACCCGTTGTATGTGAACGTAGAGTCTATCACACCCGATCATCACGTGGTGTCTCAACACGACGAACTTTCGCAACGGTGCACACTCGAGAAGAACACAATTTATCTTGAAATTAAATGAGGGATCACCTTATAATGCTACCGTCATCCTAAGCAAAACAAGGTGCATAAAAGGATTAACATCACATGGAAATCATAAGTGACATGATATGGTCATGAACTTGTGCTGTTGATCTCCATCATGAAAGCACCGGCATGATTTCCATCGTCACCGGCATGACACCATGATCTCCATCATCTTGATCTCCATCAACGTGTCGCCATCGGGGTTGTCGCGCCCACCATGCTTCTACTACTATTGCTACCGTTTAGCGATAAAGTAAAGCATTACATAGCGCTTAATGATTGACACGTAGGTCATACAATAATTAAAGACAACCCTATGTCTCCTTCCGGTTGCCGTACTCAATGACATGCAAGTCATTATAATCTATACATCACATGATCATCTCATACATCACATATATCATATCATGTAATTGGCCATATCACATCACCACATACCCTGCAAAAACAAGTTAGACGTCCTCTAATTGTTGTTGCATGTTTTACGTGGCTGCTACAGGTATCTAGCAAGAACAATTCTCATCTATGCAAAAACCACAACGGCGATACATTACTTGCTTTTCAACCTTCTCAAGGACCGCCTTTGTCGAATCCGATCCAACTAAAGTGAGAGAAACTGGCTCCCGCAAGCCATCTATGCAACAAGTTGCGGTCGAGGGAACCGGTCTCTCATAAGCGTATGAGTAATGTTGGTCCAGGCCGCTTCATCTCACAATACTGCTGAACCAAAACACGACCAAGGGAGGAAGCAATCTAAGCATCAACGCCCACAAACTCTTTGTGTTCTACTCGAAATCTCATCTACACATAAACCTGCCTCTGATACCACTGTTGGGGAACGTCGCATGGGAAACAAAAATTTTCCTATGCACATGCAAGATCTATCCATGGTGATGAGCATCTACGAGAGGGAGAGTGGATCTACGTACCCTTGTAGATCGCTAAGCGGGAAGCGTTAAGAAACGCGGTTGGTGTAGTCGAACGTCTTCGCGATCCAAATCGCCGACCGTCCCGCGATCCAATCACGATCCGTCCCGTGAACACATCACGATCCGTCTCATGAACTCATCACGATCCGTCTCGCGATCTTGATCACGGTCCTTCCGATCTAGTGCCGAACAGACGGCACCTCCGCGTTCAGCACACGTACAACTTGATGACGATCTTCGCCTTCTTGATCCAGAAAGAGAGAGCAGAGAGGTAGAAGAGTTCTCCGGCAGCGTGATGGCACTTTGGTGATGGTGGTGGAGCTATTCCGGCAGGGCTTCGACTAAGCACTGCAAAAATTCGATCTAGAGGAGAAACTATGCACTGGAGGAACGGGCAGCACGTGGCTAAAAATTCTATGCAAAAACACTAAGACCTCCAGTATATATAAGAGGAAGAGAGGAGGAGGCTTGTCCCAAGGGCCAAGCCTCTAGGAGTCGGCCGAACCAGGTGGAGGAGGTGGAATCCACCTCCAATCCTAGTAGGACTAGGATTCACCCTATTTTTGCCTTTTTCACTTTTTCTCTTTGGGATTTTTCTTCCTAGCTGCATGGGACTTGTGTGGGACTTCCACCAGCCCAAAAAGGGCTGGTATTCACTCTCCCACAGCCCATGAAGCCTCTTGGGTCGAAATACCCCTCCCGATGGTCTCCCGGTACACTACCGGCACTCCCGGTACACTACCGATGAGCCCGAAACTTTTCCGGTGACAAAAATAGGACTTCCTATATATGAATATTTAGCTCCGGACCATTCTGGAGCTCCTCGTGACGTCCAGGATCTCATCCGGGACTCCGAACAACCTTCGGTCACCACCATACATAACTATATACTACCGAAACGTCACCAAACCTTAAGTGTGCAGACCCTGCGGGTTCGAGAACTATGCAGACATGACCGAGACACCTCTACGGTAAATAACCAATAGCGGGACCTGGATGCCCATATTGGTTCCTACATATTCTACGAAGATCTTTATCGGTCGAACCTCTATGTCAAGGATTCAGTTAATCCCGTATGATGTTCCTTTTGTTCTTCGGTATGTTACTTGCCCGAGATTCGATCGTCGGTATCTCCATGCCTAGTTCAACCTCGTTACCGGCAAGTCTCTTTACTCGTTCTGTAATACAAGATCCTGCAACTAACACTTAGTCACATTGCTTGCAAGGCTTATTGTGATGTTGTATTACCGAGTGGGCTCTAAGATACCTCTCCATCACACGGAGTAACAAATCCCAGTCTTGATCCATGCCAACTCAACACACACCTTCGAAGATACCTGTAGAGCACCTTTATAGTCACTTAGCTACGTTGCGACGTTGGATACACACAAGGCACTCCTCCGATGTCTGTGAGTTGCATGATCTCATGGTCATAGGAACACATACTTGACATGTAGAAAACAGTAGCAGTAAACTGACACGATCATATGCTACATTTGTAGTTTGGGTCTTGTCCATCACATCATTCTCCTAATGATGTGATCCCGTTACCAAATGACATCTCATGTCTATGACTAGGAAACTATAGCCATCTTTGATCAATGAGCTAGTTTATTAGAGGCATACTAGGGACATGGTGTTTGTCTATGTATCCACACATGTATCTGAGTTTCCGATCAACACAATTATAGCATGGATAATAAACGATTATTATGAACAAGGAAATATGATAATAAGTAATTTATTATTACCTCTAGGGCATATTTCCAACACTACCCAGCAAGGCAAGCAACCCCCTTTGATCATTCCGATAACATCCCACTCTCTCGCTCCTGCTCTTGTTTATTGCATTAGGACCAACGTTCACTTATCAGTCATACACGGTAGATGATCATATTCTGTTGCATGACCTGTCATTGTCACAGTAAGTAGCTAAACCTTGCAACCTAGCATACCTGGTAGATGCTTGTGCCATGATGTGCTTAGCTTACTTTGCCTGCTATGCTTGCTATGCTTAGAGTTGTGTCGGGTCTGATTCATCTGGGTGATGAACTGAGTGAAACAATGTTGTTCTGATGTGATGAACTTATGATGAACCCGATTTGGTAAAGGTAGCGATGAGAGGCTATGTACGAGTACATAGCGGGTTGTCTCATTGGGACCGTTCTTAGGAACTGAGTTCCGTGTTTGTGATCCAAGACTAGATACTACCACACGTTGGGATACTTAATTGACCCTCTCGACTTATCAGTCGCTTAGTCCTTAGTCTAGGAGTTGCAAGTAGTTTCTGGTGTTTATAGCATGCTGGAGGCCGTGTGTAGCGCTGACCCTAGGGGTGGGTTACAACGCGGTAGGCAGTGGCACGGTGTACCAAGGGTCACCCGAATGGTGGGCTTGGGAACCCTGCACACAGTGTTTGGGGCCGTAGCGGAAACTTCGGGCAGACTTCCGTGCGGGTTCAGTCTCAAATAGGGGATAGCCTGGACTAGAGGTCTTATGTGCTTGACGATCGTGGCCGACTCCCTCGTTGGGCTTCCGCTTGAAGGTTGCCGAGGTGCATGGTTTTATGAGCACACAACGATAAGTGGTGAGAGCATGTGTGAAGAAGTACACCCCTGCAGGGTATGAAACTATTCGAATAGCCGCGTCCTCGGATATGGACTACTTGGAAAACTTATGTTGTTCATAGATAATCAAGGATACTCATAAAAATATCAAGACAAGTGTGAGTACCGTGGATGGCACTCTCCCAGGAGAGGGAAGTGAGTCCATGGTGGTGTATTGTCATGGAGTTAGTGGACTCGTGTGCGATATCTAAAATGTAAACAAAGAGTTAAATTGAGTAGTGTAGGTTACCCATGAGTCAAAGCTGGCATTGTTGCATAAACTCCACCACCACCCCCTTGTTGATACATGAGCATGAATAGACTAGGTCTATTTTAAAGACTTGCTGAGTACGTTTGTACTCACGTTTGCTTAATAAATGTTGCAGATGAGACCCAGGACCCATCAGATGGGTTCTTTCTAGATGTCGATGATGCCGAATAGCTGGTGTCCCAGCTATGACCTATGCCATGTGGCGGGCTGTAGATAGTCATGCCATGTGTCTTTTTACCCTTCCGATTGTCTATACTCAGACGGCTTTATGCTTCCGCTCGGTTCGTATAAACTTGTTTGTATGACTTGAGTGTTGGGTCATGTGACCCCTATCTATAATAACATATTATGCTAGGCTTGTCTGAGCCTCTTAAATAAAAGTCATGTTGTTGAATGGTTATGTTTTGATGCCATGGTTGTATCTATGCATATCGGGCATGTCGTGCGTACGTGTGACGTGCAACGGTATATATGGGATCCGACACCTAGTCGTGTGCCTTTAGTAGTACTCTTTACAGGAAACTGCCTCTTTGTGCTTCCATCGAGCCATGGTAGCTTGTTACTGCTCCGGACACATTGATTGACCGGGATGTATCCTTCTTTACTGTTGTGTCTGTTCCTTCGGGGAAAAGTCTCGCAGTGTAATGGAGTCCCCGTAGCCTGCTATGACTCGTCTACGTGCAGTGGTGGCATTTATGTCTCATGGCGTAATGGAGTCCTTGTAGCTTGCTATGACTCATCTACACACGCTTGAGGCCGACAACTGCATTGTTGGGTTACGTATGCCTGTTTCCATACGGATGTGCCACTTGGGTTCTATGACTAGCCACGTTGGCCCGGGTTCTCTGCCGTTTGATTGCCAGTGACATGTTC
The DNA here is from genome assembly GCA_022496015.1 of Hordeum marinum. Taxonomy (NCBI): domain Eukaryota; kingdom Viridiplantae; phylum Streptophyta; class Magnoliopsida; order Poales; family Poaceae; genus Hordeum; species Hordeum marinum. The sequence goes on along the minus strand of CM039672.1, from coordinate 267,851,533 downwards.
ACATACGTGAGCCAAAAGACGCAAATGGTCCCGGCTAAGGTACGGCTGCAGCCGTGGAGCTTACCGTGCGTGAGGCGGCAAAGTGATGTGATGTGTTACAGTCTGGATTCATTTGACTTTGGATCAGGGTCCCGACAGCGTTGGTATCAGAGCCTGACTGACTGTAGGACTACCAAGCCAAAACGGTGGAAGTTGAGTCTAGAAACACTATAGAAAAGTAGGGGAATTGATTCTGGAAGGGAACGTAAGGCTCTTTTTACTCCTCTTCCCAAGTTATGCTATTCCGAGTCATTCTCATCTTTTCTACGGGGATAAGAACTAGGCTTCTCATCTATTGCTCAGGATGCCGAGTTACTAACCATGGACCACTAGCTAGCTTGATTGCAAGTGTATGTTGCTACTTGGGTATGGTTGGTGTGACAAACAGATGGAGAAGAGATTTGAGTCTAGAAAGTCGAGTGGTTATGCTTTTCCAATCTTTTGCAGTTGTCTCAAAATCCTTTTTGAGCAATTACAACCGTTATGTTGTCCAATTTCTGCTAGAATCTCTAATGTCTTGCATTATTCTCTGTTTCAGATGCCCCCTCGTCCTTCCCGTCAGGTCGTCCGTCTGACCAGGTGCATCGATGTACCGGGTCACACGGCCATGTTGGTTAGAGTTATGATGGAGGTTGGCTACCGTTGATACCTAGAGTACATAGTGGAGGAACAGTATCGAGATTTCAACCAGAGTCAGTACCTATGTACCGTTAAGATATATCCTTCATATCCTGGAGCTGCAGAGCCGCTTCACTGGACTTATGGATTAGGTGTCACCATAGACATGGCAGTTCAGGAGTCCGCCTACACCATGTTGACTATCATGAGGTTCCACCATGGTCTACTTCAGAACACAGAGTTCTGCTATGTTCCTGCTTCCATGGGAGGACCTTAGCGCAGCATACTATGATCATTCCTATGAGGACCCTAGGTTGCAGGTGACTGCTTAGATGTTGGAGAACAGGGATCGTGATGCACGTGCCCTTCGCATGGAGCTTTATGCTACCCGTGCACATCTTTGGACAGCCCTGACGCAGTTGGCACCCGTCGCGCGGACAGGCTATGGAGATTTGGAGATGCTGACCCCATCGCGGACTCATCTGCCGGCACATGTAGACTGGCCCGATGTTGGAGGCATCACCCCTATTCGAGGACTGTTGTTGCCGCCAACAAAGGGACCAAGGCCACATCTGTGTCCTTATGGTTTCTAGGGATCACAGGCTAGAGTGTTTCCAGATCCTCAGGTTCAGCTCCTGGGCCACGGGGGTAACCTATATGAGGCATTATACGGCGATGCTTGAGTACGTGGATGTTAGTACTAGTATGGTAGTAGTCGTATTACCATAGTCCTGCGTGTCTTGTGGGATATGACCGAGGTTGAGAGTTGAGTTCCGGAGGTGTAGATAGATAATGTATAGGAAGCTTGTAATGCCTCCGATGAGTTGTGTCATATCTCCATAGTTTGTATTTCAGCTTGGGCTTGTACTGAACTATGTCATGGTGTGTATGAATCATGGTGTTCATATGGCAGTTGTTTTACCATGTTGATTGGTGTTTACCCTGCACGCCATGTTGTCCAATACATTCCTTATCTCATGTCTTAGAGTTGATGTCCTCTATGTCTAAGCTGTGGGTTTGTTTTCCCAGGATGGTGGCAACTAGGAATAACCCCGTGCCTGCTCCCGAGCAGGGCGAAGGAAGCCAGCCAAGGCAAGAGAACCTGTCGCATGTGCCCTCTTTGGCAGAAGTGATGCTAGAAGCTGAACAGAACAAGAGGGAGACCAACAGGCTGTTGGAAAGAATTGAACAGAACATAGCATGTGCTCCCCACAATGATCACAATGATGGCGTGTCACTTGGTGATTTCATCAAGCTGTGTCCACCTAAGTATCATCATTCGGTCGACCCTCTCGACGCGCATGACTGGCTGACTAGCATGTTCCGCAAGATCCGGGCTGCCAATGTGTTCGAGGTCAACAAGGTGACTTTTACTAACTACTTTCTGGAAGGACCCGCCAATCTATGGTGGGAAAACTATGAAGCCATGCGTCTTGCAGGCCCCGCACCAACTTGGGCAGAATTCAGCGCGGCATTCCGTACCCATCACATCTCGGAAGGGCTGATGGATCGCAAGAGAGAGGAATTTTGTGCTTTCACCCAAGGCAAACTGTCAGTGGATGCCTATAGCCGTGAGTTCGGCAATCTTGCCCGCTATGCCCCAGAGGAAGTTTCAACTGATGCTAAGAAACAGGCTAGGTTCCGCAAGGGACTTAATCCTGAGCTCCGTCGAGATCTGCGCCTGCATGAGTGCACAACCTTTTAGGCTCTCGTCAACAAGGCTATCAATGCCGAGTCTGGATAGACTGGCTACGAAGCCATGAGGAAGCACAACTGTGACTTCAGCCCTGCATCTGGCTCGGGCTCCAACAAACGCCGGGTGTGGGTGACCAACGCAGCTCTGTCACCAAGATACACCACGAGGCCATTCTTCCAGGCGCCTCGCCCAGCTCAGCCCAATCCTCCAGTCAGGCCATTCGGAGGTCCGCCTGCCAATGTTGCTCCCCATGCTACCGTGGTTTGCTACAAATGTGGGGAACCAGGACACTACTCCCGTGAGTGTCCTCAGAACAATGCTAAGCCCGCTGGACGTGGGAAGCCAGGAAAAGCCTTCTATGTGAAGCCAGCTCCTGCTCGTGGACGAGTGAATTATGTCTCTGCTGAGGAAGCTCTTGAAGATCCTGATGTTATCCTAGGTATGCTCCTTGTCAATAGTCATCTAGCTTCTATTCTATTTGATACTGGGGCATCTCATTCTTTCATCTCAGAAAGTTATGCACAGTTGCATAACATGTCTTTTTGTGATATGCCTACTCCTTTAGTAGTTCAAACTCCTGGTTCAAAATGGCAAACTTCTAGAGTGAGCCATGACAATGAAATTCTAGTGGATAGGCTAGTCTTCCTAGCATCTTTGATAGCTCTCAAGTCTTCGGACATCAATATCATTCTAGGCATGGATTGGATGAAAGCCCACTATGCTAAGATTGATACTCATTCTAGGAATGTTCAACTGATACATCCATCGGGTGAGATAGTTAATGTCTCCACTCGAGCAGCCAAGCGCCAACTCTATTCCCTCAATGCTAGCCCTCTTCCAGAGCTAGAAGATGTTTTGGTAGTCCGTGACTTTCCGAATGTCTTTCCAAAAGAACTGCCAGGAATTCCACCTGTCAGAGATGTTGAGTTTGTGATAGAGCTCATCCCAGGGATTGTCCCAATAGACAGAAGACCCTATAAGATGGCACCCTTAGAACTAGCCAAACTTGAGATCCAACTCGATGAGGCTTTGAAGAAAGGTTTCATCCATCCTAGTTCTTCTCCTTGGGCTTGTCCCGTTCTCTTCGTCAACAAGAAGGATGGATCAGTTCGGATGGTTGTGGATTATCGGCTAGTAAATCTGGTCACCATTAAGAACAAGTATCTGCTCCCCGGGATCAACAATCTGTATGTTCAACTTGCTGGATCCTTTGTCTTTTCCAAAATGGATTTGAGGTTGGGATACCATCAAATCAGAATTAGAAACGGGGACATTCCAAAAACAGCTTTTGTTACTCGTAATGGCCAATACGAGTACACCGTCATGTCCTTTGGCTTAACCAATGCCCCAGCCACTTTCTCTCGCTTGATGAATTCGATCTTCATGGAGTATTTGTATAAATTTGACATGGTTTACCTCGACGATATACTCATCTACTCGAAGAACGAACAGGAACATGCCGAGCATCTAAGGATGGTATTGATGAAACTTCGAGAGCACCGTCTGTATGCCAAATTGTCCAAGTGTGAATTTTGGTTGCTAGAAGTGACCTACCTAGGCCACGTGATCTCTGGTAAAGCTATTGCTATCAATCCCGAGAGAGTTTAGGCCGTCCTTGATTGGACTCAACCTGAATTGGTTAAGCAAGTTCGGAGTTTCCTTGGCTTAGCGAGCTATTGCCACCGCTTTGTCGAGAACTTCTCCAAGGTTGCGAAACCTCTGACTGAACTCCTCAAGAAAGATAAAAAGTTCGAGTGGACTCCGCAATGCGAGCACAGTTTTCAGGAGTTGAAAAGACGACTGACCTCTGCTCCCGTTTTGGTGCCACCAGACTTCTCTAAGGACTTTGTTATCTATTGCGACGCCTCACGACAAGGATTAGGTTGCATTCTCATGCAAGATCGTCATGTGATTGCATACGCATCTCGATAGTTGCATCCACATGAGGATAATTATCCAACACATGATCTTGAGCTTGCAGTTGTGGTCCATGCACTAGAAACCTGGCGACATTACCTTGTGGGTAATCGTTGCGAAATTTACACTGATCACCAAAGTCTGAAATATATTGTCACCCAGCCGGATTTGAATCTCAGGCAAAGACGGTGGGTTGAGTTGATTACAGATTCCGACTTAGGAATAACTTACACCCCAAGGAAAGCCAATGTCATGGCTGATGCACTAAGTCGTAAATCTTGTTGTAACAACCTGATGTTACAACAAGGTCAACCATTTCTCTATGAGGAATTTCGGAAGTTAAACCTTCACTTTGTTCCTCAAGGATTACTTTCCAACCTGGTGGCGAAACCTACTCTTAAGGATCAAATAGTAGCTGTCCAGAGGTATGACAAAGGTATATCTTGGATCAAGGAGAATATTGTTAGTGGAAACGCTAAAGATTTCTCCAAGGACGATGAGGATGTTGTGTTCTTTCAGAACCGGTTGGTGGTTCCCAAGAGCACACGCTTAAGACAGTTGATTCTTAAGGAGGCTCATGATTCTCCTCTGACAATTCATCCGGGTAGTACCAAGATGTATCAGGACCTATGCCAAAGGTTCTGGTGGACTAGGATGAAGAGAGAAATTGCTCAGTTTGTTGCTAAGTGCGACGTTTCTCGTCGCGTGAAAGCGGAACATCAAAGGCCTGCTGGCACCCTTCAACCTTTAGCTATCCTTGAATGGAAATGGGATAAGGTTGATATGGATTTCATTACCGGATTTCCCAGGACTAAGAGAGGGAATAATGCTATTTTTGTGGTCATTGACCGCCTTTCCAAAGTGGCTCATTTTCTTCCTATTTGGGAGAGTATAACTGCTAGCCAGTTAGCAGAGTTATATGTTTCTCGAATAGCTTCTCTTCATGGTGTTCCTTTGGAGATTAACTCAGACCGCGGAAGTATCTTTACTTCCCGATTTTGGAAAAGTTTTCAAACCGCTATGGGGACTCATCTATCCTTTAGCACTGCTTTCCACCCACAATCAAGTGGTCAAGTTGAGCGAGTCAATCAAATCCTCGAAGACATGCTCCGATCTTGTGTTATATCCTTGGTATGAATTGGGAGAAATGTCTTCCATTTGCCGAATTTGCATATAACAATAGTTATCAATCAAGCTTGGGCAAAGCCCCTTTTGAAGTTCTCTATAGACGAAGGTGTCGAACACCTCTTAACTAGTCAGAAACCGGAGAGAGGCAACTCTTTGGCCCGGATACGATCAAGGATGCAGAGAAGCAAGTTCGCATTATTCATGAAAAGTTGAAAACAGCCCAATCTCGTCAAAAGAGCCAATATGATCGCCATCATAAGTCTGTGACCTATGAAGTTGACGAGAAGGCTTACCTTCGGGTTACACCTCTGAAGGGTATCCATCGATTCGGTATCAAAGGCAAGTTGGCTCCTCGTTACATTGGACCCTTTCGCATTCTTGCTAAACGAGGAGAGGTTGCCTACCAACTGGAACTTCCGCCGCATCTTTCCAAGGTTCATGATGTCTTCCATGTCTCGCAACTCAGGCGTTGCTTTTTGGACCCTGTCCGTGAAGTAGACCACGAAGCGCTTGATCTCCAAGATAACCTTACATATCAAGAATACCCTGTTCGTATTCTTGATCAAGCTGAGCATACCACTCAGCGTCGGAACATCAATTTTCTCAAGGTTCAGTGGTCACACCATTCTGAAAAGGAGGCCACATAAGAAAGAGAAGATCGTATTCGACTAGAGTACCCCGCGCTCTTCCCGACGACTTCAAAATCTCAGGACGAGATTCTTTTGAGTGGGGGAGAGTTGTCGCATCCCTAGCTAGATGTCTTAGGATAGCATGTGTTTGCATCATGTTTCATTTTTGCATCAACATGAAATGGGGATTAAAAGAAACCCCAAGCTCATATTGAATCAAAATAATTCAAAGTTGGTGAAAATTCAACAAATTCAAAATGCCCTTTAAAAATGTTCCCTATGTCTGATAAATATGGACATGATTATAACAGGGAACATTTTAAATATTTGAACAACTAAAGCAATTTAAAAATAAATGGTAAAGCTTCTGAAAATATCAACAAAAGCATTATCATTATTTTAGTTTTCAAAATATCCTCAAACTTTTTAGATAAGTTTGAAATATTCAAACTTCAATATATAAAATAATTGGGATATTTTATGATAGCATTCGAACCTGAAAATAAAATGAAACAAATATCAGAATTTAGAATAAAGAAGAAATAAAATAGAAAGAAAAAGGAGGCAGGACCTGGGCCGGCCCAGTTGGCCCAGCACTATCGTCGTCCTCCTGGCGGCCAGGAGGACGAGTGTGTGCTCGCTGCGCGCCCTCGCCGGAGCTGCCATGCAGCTCTCTGCTTGCCTGCGTCCCCTGCCGCGCTGGCGAGAGGATGAGGATGCCGCTGCCGTCCCCATCCCTCTCTCTCTCGCATTCGCCCCCCTGCCCTCTTCCCTCCGCTGCTCCGCCATGGCCGACGATGCCGCTAGCTCGCCGCCATAGTACCAGTAGCCCCCGCGCTGCCCTGAGACCACCAAAGGCTCCACCTCGTCGCCCCCGTCCTCTGCACCGAGCCACGCATCACCAGGAGCCCTGAAGCGCCGTCTCCGAGCTTGTCTTCCTCCTCTGACCCGAAGCTTCGCCGTCGTTGATCCGTCGTCTCCGAGCCCTCCCTGAGCCAGATTCTGACGGATTCGAGCCCGCTGTGAGCTCCCGGCTCTTTCCCCTCTCCTTCTCGACCTTTTCCCCCCTGTGTAGGCCCCGATTTTGCCAAGCTCCCGAATGACCCGCCGCACGAGCTCGTCGCCGGTGATGCTCCGATGACCAGTTGGTCCATCAGAGGCCACCATCGAGCTCATGGGGCCGCGTAGTGCTTGTAGGTGCTAAGTCCCGGTTGTGTCGCGCCCTGGTTCGTCGAGCTCGCGCTCGCCCGAGATCTGGCAGCCGCCGTGCTCATCGCCGGCGTCGATCCCGGCCATCTCAGCTCCTGGGAGGTGTCAGGATGGACGCGGGCATGAGCATAGGTCTGTCTAGTGCCCTCCGCCGTCTGTTTGGCCACCGGAGGAGGAATCCTGACCCCCTCCGCCGTCCCTGGGGTTGCCGGTGGCTCAACGCCGGCGAGTTAACCAGTTTGACCACTAGGGGTTTGACCCCTGGGTCACTGGCAAGTGGGCCAGGCCTTGCCAGTCAAATCCCGATTAGCAATTTAATTAATTAACTTAATTAAGCTAATGGCCCACTGACCAGTGGGCCATGCACTAATCTAATTAGTAATTAGTTAAAATAATTAACTTGTTAGTGACTGGGTCACTGACCAGTAGGTCCCACTTGTCAGGTTTGACCTGTCAACGTCCTGTTGACCAGCTGATGTCATAGTGATGTCATGTTGATGCAGTAATGCTTTTTCTGAATTTAAATATTCTAGAAATTGTTTAAAACTTCAAACATTCATATAAATTAATTTGTAAATTATATGAAAATAATTTATATATGAAAATTTATCAGAAAAATCCAATGAATCCAATGGTGCTATTATCATGCATGTTAGAGAAACCTATGTAGATGAACATTGACATTTACTAATAGGTTAGTATATGGAATTTGAAATGAAGAACGATTTTGAACCTATATTCAAACTTACTTCAAATCAACTTGAACACTAGTTGCATTAGCTCATCCATACATGCTATCATGCCATGATCATGCATCATATTGTCGCACTTGCGTGTATTGATTGCTTCTTATCTCCATTGCGGTAGGCCCTTCTTCTGAGGATACCCCCGAGTATCCCAACGAAGGAGAGAACCTTCCCGCTACCTAGCAAGGCAATCAACCCCCTTTGATCATTCCGATAACATCCCACTCTCTCGCTCCTGCTCTTGCTTATTGCATTAGGACCAACGTTCACTTATCAGTCATACACGGTAGATGATCCTATTATGTTGCATGACCTGTCATTGTCACAGTAAATAGCTAAACCTTGCAACCTAGCATACCTGGTAGATGCTTGTGCCATGATATGCTTAGCTTACTTTGCCTGCTATGCTTGCTATGCTTAGAGTTGGGTCAGGTCTGATTCATCTGGGTGATGAATTGAGTGAGACAATGTTGTTCTGATGTGATGAACTTATGATGAACCCGATTTGGTAAAGGTAGCGATGAGAGGCTATGTAGGAGTACATAGCGGGTTGTCTCATTGGGACCATTCTTAGGAACTGAGTTCCGTGTTTGTGATCCAAGACTAGATACTACCACACGTTGGGATACTTAATTGACCCTCTCGACTTATCAGTCGCTTAGTCATTAGTCCAGGAGTTGCAAGTAGTTTCTGGTGTTTATAGAATGTTGGAGGTCGTGCGTAGTGCTGACCCTAGGGGTGGGTTATGACGCGGTAGGCAGTGGCACGATGTACCAAGGGTCACCCGAATGGTGGGCTTGGGAACCCTGCGCACATTGTTTGGGGCCGTAGCGGAAACTTTGGCCGGACTTCCGTGCGGGTTCAGTCTCAAATAGGCGATAGCCTGGACTAGAGGTCTTATGTGATTGACGTTCGTGGCCGACTCCCTCGCGGGGCTTCCGCTTGAAGGTTGCCGAGTTGCATGGTTTTATGAGCACACAGCGATAAGTGGCGAGAGCGTGTGTGAAGAAGTACGCCCCTGCAGGGTATGAAACTATTCGAATAGCCGCGGCCTCGGATATGGACTACTTGGAAAACTTATGTTGTTCATAGATAATCAAATGGATACTCATAAAAATATCAAGACACGTGTGAGTACCGTGGATGGCACTCTCCCAAGAGAGGGAAGTGAGTCCATGGTGGTGTATTGTCATGGAGTTAGTGGACTCGTGTGCGATATCTAAAATGTAAACAAAGACTTAAATTGAGTAGTGTAGGTTAGCCATGAGTCAAAGCTGGCATTGGTGCATAAACTCCACCACCATCCCCTTGTTGATACATGAGCATGAATAGACTAGGTCTATTTTAAAGACTTGCTGAGTACGTTTGTACTCACGTTTGCTTAATAAATGTTGCAGATGAGACCCAGGACCCATCAGGTGGGTTCTTTCCAGATGTCGACGATGCCGAATAGCTAGTGTCCTAGCTACGACCTAGGCCCTGTGGCGGGCTATAGATAGTCAGGCCATGTGTCTTTTTACCCTTTTGATTGTCTGTACCCAGACAGCTTTATGATTCCGCTCGGTTCGTATGAACTGGTTTGTATGACTTGAGTGTTGGGTCATGTGACCCCTATCTATAATAACATATTATGCTAAGCTCGTCTGAGCCTCTTAAATAAAAGTCATGTTGTTGAATGGTTATGTTGTGATGCCATGGTTCTATCATGCATATCGGGCATGTCGTGCGTACATGTGACGTGCAACGATATGTATGGGATCCAACACCTAGTCGTGTGCCTTTAGTAGTACTCTTTACGGGAAACTGCCTCTTTGTGCTTCCACCGAGCCATGGTAGCTTGCTACTGCTCCGGACACATTGATTGGCCGACATATATCCTTCTTTGCTATTGTGTCTATTCCTTCGGGGAAATGTCTCGCAGTGTAATGGAGTCCCCGTAGCCTACTACGACTCGTCTATGTGGAGTGATGGCATTTATGTCTCATGGCGTAATGGAGTCCTTGTAGCTTTCTATGACTCGTCTACACACGCTTGAGGCCGACACCTGCATTGTTTGGTTACGTATGCCTATTTACATACGGATGTGCCACTTGGGTTCTATGACTAGCCATGTTGGCCTAGGTTCTCTGTTGTTTGATTGCCAACGACATGTTCACATACGTGAGCCAAAAGACGCAAACGGTCCCGGCTAAGGTAAGGTTGCGGCCGTGGAGCTTACCATGCGTGAGTCTGCAAAGTGATGTGATATGTTACAATCTGGATTCATATGACTTAGGATCGGGGTCCCGACATTCACATCACCATGTGATTTACATTATTATGAATCTAACACCCAATGAGTTCTGGGGTTTGATCATGCTTTGCATGTGAGAGAGGTCTTTAATTAACGGGTCTGCGACATTCAGATCCGTGTGTACTTTGCAAATATCTATGTCATATTGTAGACACTTCTACCACACTCCACTTTGAACAATTCCAAATGGCTTCTCCACTATACGTATCCAGACTGCTACTCAGAGTCATCTGGATTGGTGCTAAAGCTTGCATCGACGTAACACTTTACGATGAACTCTTTATAACCTCCATAATCGAGAAATATTTCCTTATTCCTTTAGTTACTAAGGATAATCTTGACCGATGTCCGGTGATCCACTCCTGAATCACTCTTGTACCCCTTGACAGACTCATGCCAAGGCACACACCAAGTGTGGTACACATCATGGCATACTCTATAGAGCATATGGCTAAGGCATAGGGGACGACCTTCGTCCTTTCTCTTTCTTCTTCCGTGGTCGAGCTTTGAGTCTTAGTCAACTTCAAACCTTACAAATCAGGCAAGAACTTTTTCTTTGACTGATCCATTTTGAACTTTTTAAAAATCTTGTCAAGGTATTTACTCATTGAAAAATCTTATCAGGCGTCTTGATCTATCTCTTATAGATCTCCATGCCCAGCAATTAAGTAGCTTCATTCCAGGTTTTCCTTTGAAAAACTCCTTTTCAAACAACCTTTTATGCTTTCTAGAAATTCTACATCATTTCCAATCAACAATATGTCATCCACATATGTTTATCAGAAACTCTATAGTGCTTCCACTCACTTTATTGTAAATACAAGTTTCTCATAAACTTTGTATAAACTCAAAAACTTTGATCACCTCATCAAAGCATATATTCCAACTCCGAGATGCTTGCTCCAGTCCATAGAAGGATCACTAGAGGTTGCACACCTTTTAGCATCCTTAGGACTGACAAAACCTTCTGGTTGTATCACATACAACCTTTCCTCAAGGAAACCGTTAAGCAAATGATATTTTGACATCCATCTGCCAGATTTCATAATTGAAAAATGCAACAACTGCTAACATAATTCCAACAGACTTTAGCATCACTACGGGTGAGAAAGTCTCATCATAGTCAACTCCTTGAACTTGGCGATAACTTCTTTGCGACAAGTCGAGCTTTATAAATGGTGACATTCACCATCAGCGTCGGTCTTCATCTTGAAGGTCCATTTGTACTCAACGACTAGTAGTCCAACAGGCAAGTCTACCAAAGTCCATACATGGTTTTCATACATGGATCCTTTCTCGGATTTCATGGCTCCTAGCCATTTGTTGGAATCCAGGCTGATCATCGCTTCTCCATAGTTCGTAGGTTCATCGTTGTCCAACAACATGACCCCTAAGACAGGGTTGCCGTACCACCCAGGAGCAGTATGCATCGTTGTCGATCTACGAGGTTTGATAGTAACTTTGTCTGAAGGTTCATGTTCATCATCATTAACTTCCTCTTCAACTGACGTAGGCTCCACAAAAACATCTTTCTGCGTTGCGCTACTCTCTGGTTGAAACAAAGGTTCAACAACCTCATCAAGTTATATCTTCCTCCCACTCAATTCTTTCGAGAGAAAATCTTTCTCGAGAAAGGACCCGTTTTCAGCAACAAACACTTTGCACTCGGATCTGAGATGGAAGGTATGCCCAACTGTTCTTAGGGTATCCTATGAAGTTGTACTTTTCCACTTTGGGTTCGAGCTTATCAGACATAAATCTTGCATTCCCAAACTCTGAGAAATGATAGCTTAGGTTTCTATCAAACCATAATTCTTACGGTGTGATCTCAACGGATTTAGATGGTGCCCTATTTAAAGTGAATGTAGTTGTCTATAATGCATAACCCCAAAACGATAGTGGCAAAATGATAAGAGACATCATAGTTTGCACCATATCCAATAGAGCACGACTAAGACGTTTGGACATACCATCACACTATGGTGTTCCAGGTGGCATGAGTTGTAAAAGAACTTTCACATTGTCTTAAGTTGTATGCCAAACTAGTAACTCGGATATTCACCTCCACGATCATATCGTAGACATTTTTATCTTCTTGCCATGATGATCTTAAACTTCACTCTGAATTTGTTTGAACTTTTCAAACGTTTCAGACTTGTGTTTCATTAAGTAAATATACCCATATCTACTCAAATCATCAGTGAAGGTAAGCAAATAACAATATCCACTACCCGCTACAACACTCACTGGATCGTATACATCAACATGCATGATTTCTAATAAGTTACTTGCCCACTCCATCATATTGAAAAAACGGGGTCTTAGTCCTCTTGCCCATGAGGCATGGTCTGCATGTCTCAACCGATTCGAAATGGAATGATTCCAAAGACCCATCAGCATGGAGTTTCTTCATGCGATTTACACCAATATGACATTTAGCGGTAGTGCCACAAGTATGTGGTACTATCATTATTAACTTTGTATCTTTTGGCATCAATGTTATGAACATGTGTATTACTACGATCAAGATTCAATAATCCATTCTCATTGGGTGCATGACCATTTAAGGTATTATTCATGTAAACTGAATAACCATTATTCTCTAACTTAAATGAATAACCGTACTGCAATAAACACGATCTAATCATGTTAATGCTCAATGCAAACACCAAATAACATTTATTTAGGTTTATCACTAATCCTGAAGGTAGAGAGAGCGTGCGATGGTGATCACATCAACCTTGGAAACACTTACAACACACATCGTCACCTCACCCTTAGCTAGCCTCCGTTTATTCCGCAACTTTTACTTCGAGTTACTAACATTAGCAATCAAACCAGTATCTAATACCCAGGTGCTACTAGGAGTGCTAGCAAGGTACACATCAATAACACGTATATCAAATATACTTCTGTCGACGTTGCCAGCCTTATTATCTACCAAGTATCGAGGGTTGTTCCGCTTCAGTGACCGTTCTCCTCATAATAGAAGCACTTAGTATCGGGTTTTGGGTTCAACCTTTGGTTGCTTCACTGGAGCAGCAACTGACTTGCCATCCATGAATTTTCCCTCCTAGCCCTTGCCCTTCTCGAAACTAGTGGTTTCACTAACCATCAACACTTGATGCTCCTTCTTGATTTCTACCTTCGCGGTGTCAAACATCATGAATAGCTCAGAGATCATTATTTTCATCCCTAGCATTTTATAGTTCATCACGAAGCTCTAGTAGCTTAGTGACAGTGACTTGGAGAACTATATCAATCACTATCTTTTTTTTGACCAGTGAAAATAGTGGGAGAAGCTCCTACTGTTGTTATATTAGAGCAGAATCAGTACAAATGGTTTTTACATATCCTTGTGGCAAGATCTGGATAGAGTGTCTGAGCTAATCTAGGCTAGGCTATGAGGAGTTACAGACTATTAATTTTTACAATCATATGGTTTGTATAAGACTATCCAGGAAAGCAGAGTCCACCTCTTTAACTCTAAATTTCAGGACTTCGAAATCTGTCTTCAACATCCGAAGCTAGTCTTGCATTGTTGCCATCTCATCATCAAAGATCTTTCTGTTTCTTTGCTTCCAGATATTCCATGTAGCTAGGATACATACTTCCTTAAATAGAGGTTTCGCCCATTGTCGTTCCATTGTATCCAATCGTGTTTGTGTATTCAGAGATGAATCCCAAGTAATGCCTAATTTCTCCCAACAGTTAAGTGCAAAGGGGCATTGGTAGAACAAGTGGTCATCAGTTTCCCTTAGATTTCCATTACACAGCACATAGGAAGAATCATCACCTATATTGAAGTGTCTTCTCATCAGGAGGTCCCGTGTGTTTAATCTATCCATTCTCTGTAGCCAGGAGAACACCTTGTGTCTGAGGATGCATTTTGATTTCCAAATGGTTGTTATGTATGATGGGGCGTGCTCATTTCTGAATAGGTACTTATAGAATCTTTTTGGCCTGAAATGCACCTCTCCCCAATAGTATATCCACTCATCAGCCTTGAGGGGGTCTAGTGTCATCATGTTGATCGTGATCATAATGTCTTCCAGTTCAATCCGAGCTTCCTGTGACAGTGGTAGGTGGAAGTGAGAAGCCGAGTCCGCATCCATCACAAATTGTGCCAGAGATACATCTTCATTGGTTGCATATGAGAGTAGGCGTTGATGTGAATTTGCTAGTATTTCCTCATTGAACCATTGATCCTTTGAAAGCAGGATTGTATCCCCTGAGTTGGGGATGCAAGTTGTGATTCCTCGGAAGATATCAGAGAGGGAGAGAATATCTTTCCACCAGAAAGACCCACAAGCTGGCATTGCATGTGGAGGTGTTGTATCATAGTATGAATTCCATATCAACATTACCCACGGAGTGTCCATCTTGTGATACAATCTGTGGAGAAATTTCAGCAATAAAGCTTTGTTTTGTAGTTTCAGATTGATGATACCCAGGCCGCCTTTGTCTTTGGGTTTGCATACTAAATCCCATGCTGCCAGGGAATGAGTTTTAGCGTCTCTGTTGACAACTTTTCTCCATAAACAATGCCTACGTGCTCTGTCAAATATATCTATGATTCTCATTGGTAACTTCAAAACGCACATAGCAAACGATAATAGCGATGACAGGGCTGAGTTGATGAAAAGAACCCTCTCACCATATGAGAGCCAGATGGCCGTGCTTGCGAGTCTTCTTTCAATTTTGTCAACAAGAGGCATCAGGTCCCATATAGATGGTTTGGAGGTGCCCATTGGAACTCCAAGATAAGTAAAGGGCATCGATCCCACCTGGCAACCAAGTATTGAAGCCAACTCAAGGGCTTTTTCTTGGTGAATATTGATAGGCATTAATTGAGACTTGGAGTAGTTTATCTTTAGCCATGTGGTGTTAGCATATGCATCGAGTAGTTGTTTGATAGCCCTAATTTCCGAGCCGGGAGGATGATTAGTGTATCATCAGCATATTGAATCACCGGATATAGTTCCGAAGCAGGTTGCTCAATTGGCAATGATAAGTGCCCCTCCGTCCATGCTGCGTTAACCATTGATTGTAGAAGATCCACTTCTAGGACAAACAATAGGGGGGAAAATGGGTCACCCTATCGAACTCCTCTTTTACATTGGAATTGTTTGCCCGGTACTCCATTCAATAAGATCGAGGATGTGCCTGAGTGAAGGATCTTTTCCACCCATGAGCACCATTTATCGTCAGAGCCCTTACATCTTAGCATTTGGATAGTGAAGGAGTGGTTCACTGTATCAAAAGCTTTAGCTAAATCCAATTTGAGGATCACAATTTCCTTACCCGAGTGTTTGCATTGATGTAGGAATTCATAAGCCCATGCCAGACAGTCCTGGATAGTTCTGGACCTAATGAAGCCATATTGGTTGCGATGAACTAATTTAAGAATGCAACCTTGTAATCTCTCTGCCAATAGCTTTGTGAGGACTTTAAGCACACAATTTAGTAAGGATATCGGGCGAAAATCATTTACCGTTTCTGGTGAACCGATTTTTGGAATAAGAGTGATCAGGGAGGTGTTTAGGCATTTGAGATCAACTTTCCCCTCCCAGAAATCATGGCAGAGTTGATAAAAATCCTCCTTAATAATACCCCAGTAGACTTTAAGGAATAGACCATTGAAACCATCTGGTCCAGGTGCTCTATCTAAGGGGATATTTTTAATCACCTTGTCAATTTCATCGTGAGTAAAAGGGGCTGATAATTCTTCCAATCCATCCACACGTTGTACCAACTCCTGTAGCTCAAATGCTTCAGTTGTTTCTGTGATAACACCCATTCTACTTTTGAAGCATTGGTAAAAAGCTGCTGCTTTGTCATCATGATTTTCAATAGTCGGTCCATCATGCATTAGTAGAGATGATATAGTATTTCTCCTGTATCTTTCTGTTGCCCTGGCCTGAAAGTACTTCGTGTTCTCCTCCCCCTCTACTGCCCATCTGTAAGTACACCTTTTTTTCCAATAAGCGCTTTGATATTTAAGCAGTTTAATCAGTTGGTTTTTCACAATGCGCCTGAAGTTGGATTCAGGTATAGAGAGAGGACGAAGGTCTTCCAAGCTATCTAGGTGGAGCAATTGCTTATTGCAGTTTTCAATCAATAACTTCAGCTTGGACAATTGTTTACTCCATTGTTTGAGAGCATATATTAATCTTTTCAATTTAGCCGAGATATGTGTGGCCGAGGATGTAGCTTTGATGGGTTTATTCCAAGAATTCTGCATTATCTCCATAAAACCTGGGCATTGGGGCCAATAATTTTCAAACCTGAAGAGTTTACATCTTGGAATAGATGTTTGAATCTGCATGACACATGGTATATGATCAGACATTGGTTTAGCAAGAGGTTTGACCATGGTATTTGGGAATTTGGAGGTCCATTCAGGGGATGTGAAAAACTAGTCTAGTTGTTCTAGTAATGGGGCATATTAATCCAAGTGTACTTTCTACCTTTGATTGGGATCTCTATCAGAGCTAGGGAGCTGAGAATTTCATTGAACTTAATAATATCATCAATGTTGCCTCCAGGTAGGTTGTGATTCTGTAATGATCGAATAAAATTGAAGTCCCCCATGAAAACCTATAAATCTTCAATTTCAATATTGAGACTCTCGAACCATTGCGTGAAAACCTCTCTCTGGGCCACTGCAAGGGCCATAGACGTTGGTGAGAACCCACTGTTGATTGGAGTGAACCGATGTAAATTGAATCGTAATTGCAAAAGCAAGTTTATGCAAAGTCACCCCAGTGAAAAGACTACTACACCAAATAATAATAAGACCACCAGATGCTCCCTCGGACGGGAAGAATTCATATTTTGTTAAATCTGCGAAGGCAGCATTTACGAATGAAGGAGTGATCAAACTCCTCTTTCTTAGTTTCTTGTAAACAAATGACTGAACAGTTAGATTCATCAATTTTGTTGCGAAGAGCCAAACTTTTGGACTCGTGATTCAGACCATGCATATTCCAACATAAAATGTTCCAAGCAGCAGTTGACAATAAAATAAAGGCGGGAAAGTAACAAATTCAAATATTTGAAAATGGAACATCAGTCCACTATGGAGTAATGTCCATATCATCCTGGGCCACTGGCTGTGCCTTCACTGGATGGCTCATCAAGATCTCCTCCGATAGCTCTTCCCTAGGGATACCACATTGCACCATTCCAATGTGCTGAATGGTAGGAATTGGTGTTTTAGGTGGAATAGCCCTTGTTTCAGTGGCAGTCTCCATTTCTTCAGGAATGTCCTTGTCATTAAAAACAGGAGCGCATCTTGGCTTGACATGAGAAACTTTCTGCTTGGAATCAGCCATAGATGGAGCTTTGAAGCCTTGGAATCTTGTAGATCTTGCACTCCTATGCACCATGGATATCTTATCTGGAATATCAACTCCCACTCGATTCAAGTGATTGTAGCACCTAGACAATCTGAGCACATGCTCACTGATTGAGCTATTCTCATTTATCTTGCAGGCAAAGAATCTTGTTGGAGGTCTCATACCTCACAACACGGGCATGAGCCTGAGATCCCAATTTCAGCTCTTAGAACATCTCATATGTTTCGTGATGTTCAAAACATTTGGAGCCTCAATTCTAAGCTATAATGCATGACACACTAAAAAATCAAGTAGTCATCGAAACGTGCATGTCAGATGTTCACAACATCTACAGATGACACTAGAGGGGGTGGCGCATCGAGCGGTGCATTAAGGACATAAGCCTTCTATGTAGCAATGAGGACAATCCTCAGATCACGAACCCAGTCCGCATTATTGCTACCATCATCTTTCAACTCTATTTCTCTAGGAACATATAAAAATTCAAGGGAGCTACAACGCGAGCTAGTAATCTGCAACATAATTTGCAAAGACATTTTGACTATGTTCATGATAATGAGTTTAGTTAATCATATTACTTAAAAACTCCCACTTAACTTGACATCCCTCCGGTCTGAGGGATACATGATCCAAATTCACCAACTCAAGTCCGATCATCACGTGAGTTGAGGTGGTTACAATGGTGAACATCATCATGTTGATCATATCTACTATATGACTCATGTTCGACCTTTCGGTCTCTTGTGTTCCGAGGCCATGTATGTACATGCTAGGCTCGTCAAGTTTAACCCGAGTGTTCTGCACGTGCAACACTGGCTTGCACCCGTTGTATGTGAACGTAGAGTCTATCACACCCGATCATCACGTGGTGTCTCGACACGACGAACTTTCACGACGGTGCACACTCGGTGAGAACACAATTTATCATGAAATTTAAGTGAGGGATCACCTTATAATGCTACCTCGTACTAAGAAAAATAAGATGCATAAAAGGATTAACATCACATGCAAATCATAAGTGACATGATATGGCCATGAACTTGTCCTTTTGATCTCCATCCTTAAAGCACCGGCATGATCTCCATCATCACCGGCAAGACACATGATCTCCATCATCTTGATCTCCATCAATGTGTCGCCATCGGGGTTGTCACGCACACCAAGCTTCTACTACTATTGCTACCACTTAGTGATAAAGTAAAGCATTATAAGGCGCTTAATGATTGACACGCATGTCATACAATAATTAAAGACAACCCTATGGCTCCTGCCGGTTGCCGGACTCATTGACATGCAAGTTGAGATATTCTATACAAAACATGATCATCTCATACATCACATATATATCATCATGTAATTGGCCATATCATATCACAACATACCCTGCAAAAACAAGTTAGACATCCTCTAATTGTTGTTGCAAGTTTTATGTGGCTGCTACGGGTATCTAGCAAGAACAATTCTCACCTACGCATTAACCACAACGGTGATATACAAATTGCTATTCAACCTTCTCAAGGACCGACTTTGTTGAATCCGATCCAACTAGAGTAGGAGAGACAGACACCCGCCAGCCATCTTTGTGCAACAAAGTTACACGTCAGTCGATGGAAGCGGTCTCTTGTAAGCGTACGAGTAAGGTTTGTCCGGGCCGCTTCATCCCACAATATCGCTGAATCAAAACAAGACCAAGGGAGTGATACTTCTCCAACATATCTATAATTCATGAAGTATTCATGTCATGTTTACAATAATTCTATATGATTTTGGTATGATTTTATTAGAACTAACCTGGACTAACGTTATTTTCAGCAGAACTACCGTGGTGTTGTTTTTGTGCAGAAATAAAAGTTATCGAAATGAGCTGAAAATTTACGGAGAATATTTTCGGAAAATATAAAAAATACTAGAGCGAAGAGTCATCGGAGAGGAAGGCCGAGGAAGCCACAAGCCACAGGGGCACGCCCACCCCCCTAGGGTGCGCCCCTTGACTTGTGACATCCTCATGGACCCCCCTGGACTTGTTTCCGCCGCCACAAACTCTTGTAACTATAGAAACCCCCCAAAAAGAAACCTAGATCGGGAGTTCTGCCACTTCAAACCTCTAGAGCCACGAAAAACCAATCGGGAGCCCGTTCCGGCACCCTGCCGGAGGGGGAAACCATCACCAGAGACCATCTTCATCATCCCGACACTCTACATGACGAGGAGGGAGTAGTTCACCCTCGGGGCTGAGGGTATGTACCAGTAGCTATGTGTTTGATCTCTGTCTCTCATGTTCTTGAGATGGCACGATCTTGATGTACCGCGAGCTTTATTGATATAGATTGAATCATATGGAGTTTTCCCCTCTCTATCTTCTTGTGATGAATTGAGTTTTCCCTTGAAGTTTTCTTATCGGATTGAGTCTTTAAGGATTTGAGAACACTTGATGTATGTCTTGCGATGGGATATCCATGGTCACAATGGGATGTTCTATTGATCCACTTGATGTATGTTTTGGTGATCAACTTGCGGGTTCCGTGACCTTGGAAAACTATGCATAGGGGCTAACACACATTTTTGTCTTGACTTTCTGGTAGAAACTTTGGGGCACTCTTTGAAGTTCTTTGTGTTGGATTGAACATGATGAATCTGAAATTTTGTGATGCATGTCGTATAATCAAACCCATGGGTACTTGTGGTGACATTGGAGTATTTAGGTGACGTTAGGGTTTTGATTGATGTGTATCGTAAGGTGTTATTTTAGTACGAACTCTAGGGCTGTCCGTGACACTTATAGGGATAGCTCATAAGATTGATCAGAAAAGATAACTTTGAGGTTCTTTAGTACCCTACAATAATTTCTTCGTTAGTTCTCTGCTATTTGTGACTTTGGAGTGAACTCTTTGTCGCACGACCGGTACTTACATATGATTCAACTGTTGGAAATATGCCCTAGAGGTAATAATAAAATGGTTATTATTGTATTTCCTTGTTCATGATAATTGTCTATTGTTCATGCTATAATTGTGTTAAACGGAAACCATAATACATGTGTGAATACATAGACCACAACATGTCCCTAGTGAGCCTCTAGTTGACTAGCTCGTTGATCAATAGATGGTCACGGTTTCATGACCATGGACATTGGATGTCGTTGATAACGGGATCACATCATTAGGAGAATGATGTGATGGACAAGACCCAATCCTAAGCATAGCACAAGATCGTGTAGTTCGTTTGCTAAAGCTTTTCAATGTCAAGTATCGTTTCCTTAGACCATGAGATTGTGCAACTCCCGGATACCGTAGGAATGCTTTGGGTGTGCCAAACGTCACAACGTAACTGGGTGACTATAAAGGTGCACTACGGGTATCTCCGAAAGTATCTGTTGGGTTGGCACGAATCGAGACTGGGATTTGTCACTCCGTGTGACGGAGAGGTATCTCTGGGCCCACTCGGTAAGACATCATCATAATGAGCTCAATGTGACTAAGGAGTTAGTCACGGGATGATGTATTACGGAACGAGTAAAGAGACTTGCCGGTAACGAGATTGAACAAGGTATAGGGATACCGACGATCGAATCTCGGGCAAGTACCATACCGATAGACAAAGGGAATTATATACGGGATTGATTGAATCCCCGACATCGTGGTTCATCCGATGAGATCATCGTGGAGTACGTGGGAGCCAACATGGGTATCCAGATCCCGCTGTTGGTTATTGGCCGGAGAGGTGTCTCGATCATGTCTACGTGTCTCCCGAACCCGTAGGGTCTACACACTTAAGGTTCGATGACGCTAGGGTTATAGGGAAATGGTATACGTGATTACCGAAGGTTGTTCGGAGTCCCGGATGAGATCCTGGACATCACGAGGAGCTCTGGAATGGTCCGGAGGTAAAGATTGATATATAGGAAGTCCAGTTTTGGTCACCGGAAAGTTTTCGGGCTCATCGGTAGTGTACCGGGAGTGCCGGGAGGGTGCCGGAGGACCCCCGAGAGGGGTGTCACGACCAAAGGACCTCATGGGCCCTTAGAGGAGGTGTGCCAGCCCATATTGGGTCGGCCAAGACCATCTATGTGGGCCCATGTGGCTGGAGATAAGGAGATAAGGCAAAAGGGATTTAAAAGGAGGAGATCCACCTCCCTTGTGGGAGGTGGACTCTCCCTTTAATTCGGCCGACCCTCTCCTCTTTGGAGTAGAGGCCAAGCCAGCCCTCCACGTCCCTCCTCCTATATATACTTGAGGTTTTGGATGTTTTGAGAGAGGATTTGATCTCTCTCTCTCACGGCAAAGCCCTACCTCTCTTCTTCCTCCTCCGCAGCGCTTAGGCGAAGCCCTGTCGGAATACCTTGCTACTCCACCACCACCACGCCGTCGTGCTGCTGTTGGAGCCCTTCCCCAACCTCTCCTTCCTCCTTGCTGGATCAAGGTGTTGGAGACGTCACCGGGCTGCACGTGTGTTGAACGCGGAGGTGCCGTCCGTTCGGCACTTGATCGGATCTACCGCGATCTGAATCGCTGCGAGTACGACTCCATCAACCGCGTTCTTGTAACGCTTCCGCTTAGCGATCTTCAAAGGTATGAAGATGTAATCTCTCCCCTCTCGTTTCTGGTTTCTCCATAGATAGATCTTGGTGAACGTAGGAAATTTTTGATTTACTACTACGTCTCCCAACAGTGGCATCATGAGCTAGGTCTATGCGTAGAATCTATGCACGAGTAGAACACAAAGCAGTTGTGGGCGTCGATTTTGTTAATATGTTTGCCGTTACTAGTCTAATCTTGATTCGACGGTATTGTGGGATGAAGCGGCCCGGACCAACCTTACACGTACGCTTACGTGAGACCGGTTCCACCGCCTGACATGCACTAGTTGCATAAGGTGGCTAGCGGGTGTCTGTCTCTCCCACCTTAGTCGGGTTGGATTCGATGAAAAGGGTCCTTATGAAGGGTAAATAGCAATTGGCATATCACGTTGTGGTTTGGACGTAGGTAAGAAACGTTCTTGCTAGAAACCTATAGCAACCACGTAAAAACTTGCAACTACAAATTAGAGGACGTCTAACTTGTTTTTGCAGCATATGCCGTGTGATGTGATATGGCCAAAAGGATGTGATGTGATGCATTGTGATGTATGAGATTGATCATGTTCTTGTAATAGGGTTCACGACTTGCATGTCGATGACTATGACAACCGACAGGAGCCATACGAGTTGTCTTATATTATTGTATGACCTGCGTGTCAATCATAAACGCCATGTAATTACTTTACTTTATTGCTAAACGTTAGCTATAGTAGTAGAAGTAATAGTTGGCGAGACAACTTCATGAAGACACGATGATGGAGATCATGGTGTCGTGCCGGTGACAGTGATGATCATGGTGCCCCGAAGATGGAGATCAAAGGAGCAAGATGATATTGGCCATATCATGTCACTATATTGATTGCATGTGATGTTTATCATGTTTACATCTTATTTGCTTAGAACGACGGTAGTAAATAAGATGATCTCTCAATAAAATTTCAAGAAAGGTGTTCACCCTAACTGTGCACCGTTGCTAAGGATCGTCGTTTCGAAGCACCACGTGATGATCGGGTGTGATAGGTTCTAA
The DNA here is from genome assembly GCA_022496015.1 of Hordeum marinum. Taxonomy (NCBI): domain Eukaryota; kingdom Viridiplantae; phylum Streptophyta; class Magnoliopsida; order Poales; family Poaceae; genus Hordeum; species Hordeum marinum. Next base: position 267,828,294 of record CM039672.1, on the reverse strand, counting down.
CGTTCGCATACAACGGGTGTAAGCCAGATTTACACATGCGAAACACTTAGGTTGACTTGACGAGCCTACCATGTACAGACATGGCCTCGGAACACGGAGGACCGAAAGGTCGAACATGAGTCGTATAGAAGATACGATCAACATAGAGATGTTCACCATGGATGACTAGTCCGTCTCACGTGATGATCGGACACGGGCTAGTTGACATGGATCATGTATCACTTGGAAGACTAGAGAGATGTCTATCTAAGTGGGAGTTCATTAATAATTTGATTAAATGAACTCAATTATCATGAACTTAGTCTAAAAATGTCCTTGCAAATTATGTCGTAGATAGCTCGCGCTGTAGCTCCACAGTTTTATTGATACAATCCTAGAGAAAAGTAAGTTGAAAGTTGATGGTAGCAATAATGCGGACTGAGTCCGTGATCTGAGGATTGTCCTCATTGCTGCACAGAAAGCTTATGTTTTTTATGTACCGCTAACTGCACCACTCCCTCAAGCGTTGTCTGTAGATGTTGTGAACATATGACAGGCACTTTTTGGTGACTACATGATAGTTCAATGCGTCATGCATTACGGCTTAGAATTGAGGCTCCAAAACGTTTTGAACGTCACGGAACATATGAGATGTTCTAGGAGCTGAGATTGTGATCTCAGGCTCGTGCCTATGTTGAGAGGTATGAGACCTCCAACAAGATTCTTTGTCTGCAAGATAAAGGAGAATAGCTTAATCGGTGAGCGTGTGCTCAGATTGTCTGGGTGCTACAATCACTTGAATCAAGTGGGAGTTTATCTTCCAGATGAGATAGTGATTAATGCAGTTCTCCAAGTCACTTCCACCAAGCTACTAGAGCTTCGTGATGAACTATAACATGCCAGGGATGGATAAGATGATCCCTGAGTTGTTCGTGATGTTTGACACCACGAAGGTAGAAATTAAGAAGGAGCATCAAGTGTTGATGGTTAAGTGAAACCACTAGTTTCAAAAGGGGCAAGGGCAAGAACGGAAAACTTCAGGAATGGCAAGCCAGTTGTTGCTCTAGTGAAGAAACCCAAGGTTGAGCCCGAACCCGAGACTAAGTGCTTCTGTTATGAGGAGAATGTTCGCTGAAGCGGAAAACCCCTAGATGCTTGGTAGATAAGAAGGCTGGTAATGTCAATGGAAGTATATTTGATATACGTGTTAGTGATGTGTACCTTGCTGGTACTCCTAGTAGCACCTGGGTATTGGATACCGGTTCGGTTGCTAAGTGTTAGCAACTCGAAATAAAAGCTACGGAGTAAATGGAGACTAGCTAGGTGAAAGGTGACGATGTGTGTTGGAAGTATTTCCAAGATTGATGTGATCACCATCGCACGCTCTCTCTACCTTCAGGATTTGTGATAAACCTAAATAAATGTTATTTGGTGTTTGCGTTGAGCATGAACGTGATTAGATCATGATTAGTGCGATACGGTTATTCATATAAGTTAGAGAATAATGGTTATTCTGTTTACATGGATAATGCCTTCAATGGTCATGCACCCACTCGAAATGGTTTATCGAATCATGATCGTAGTAGTACACATATTCATAACATTGGTACCAAAAGATACAAAGTTAATAATGATATTACCACATGCTTGTGGCACTGCCACGTAATGTCATATTGGTATAAATCGCATGAAGAAACTCCATGATGATGGATTTTTTTTGACTCACTCGATTTCGAATCGGTTGAGACATGCGAGCCATGCCTCTTGGGCAAGATGACTGAGACCCCGTCATCCAATATGATGGAGCGGGCAAGTGGCTTATTGGAATTAATACATGTTGATGTATGTGGTCCAATGAGTGTTGAAACACACAGTGGATATCGTTGTTTTTCTTTACCTTCACTGATGATTTGAGTAAATATGGGGATATTTACTTAATGAAACACGAATCTGAAATGTTTGAAAGGTTCAAGGAGTTTCAGAGTGAAGTTAAAGATCATCGTGACAAGAAGATAAATGTCTATGATATGATCATGGAGGTGAATATCTAAGTTACGAGTTTGGTATGCAATTTTAGACAATGTGGAAATTGTTTCACAGCTCACGCCTCCTGGAACACCATAGTGTGATGGTGTGTTCGAACGTCGTAGTCGTGCTCTATTGGATATAGTGAGTACTATGATGTCTCTTATCGTTTTACCACCATCGTTATGGGGTTATGCATTAAAGACAAATCCATTCACTTTAACAGGGCACCATCTAAGTCTGTTGAGATGACACCGTGAGAATTATGGTTTGACAGAAGCCTAAGTTGTCATTTCTTAATGTTTGGGGCTGCGACGCTTATGTGAAAATGGGTTTTTCACCTAGCGAGCTCTAACCCAAAGCAGACAAATGCATCTTCATAGAATACCCTAATGAGACATTGGGTATACCTTCTATCTCAGATCCAAGCGCAAAAGGTGTTTGTTGCTAAGAACGGGTCCTTTCTTGAGAAAGAGTTTCTCTCGAAAGAATTGAGTGGGAGGAAGATAGAACTTGATAAGGTTGTTGAACCTTTGTTTCAACCAGAGAATAGCGCAACACAGAAAGATGTTTCTATAGAGCCTACTCAGTTGAAAAGGAAGTTAATGATGATGATCATGAAGCTTCGGATCAAGTCACTATCGAACCTCGTAGGTCGACAAGGACGCGTACTGCTCCTGAGTAGTACGACAACCCTGTCTTGGAAATCATGTTGTTGGACAACGATGAACCTACGAACTATGGAGAAGCGATGGTGGGCCCGGATTCCAACAAATGGCTAGGAGCCATGAAATCCGAGAAAGGATCCAAGTATGAAAACCAAGTATGGACTTTGGTAGACTTGCCTGTTGAATGGCGGGTCATTGAGTACAAATGGACCTTTGAAATAAACATAGACGCTAATGGTGAAATGTCACCGTTTATAAAGCTCGACTTGTCGCAAAGAAGTTTCCGCCAAGTTCAAGGAGTTGACTGCGATGAGATTGTCTCATCTGTAGCGATGCTAAAAGTCTATTAAATTATGTTAGCAGTTGCTGCATTTTTCGATTATGAAATCTGGCAGATGGATGACAAAACAAGGTTTCCGTAATGGTTTCTGTGAGGAAGAGTTGTATGTGATACAACCAGAAGGTTTTGTCAATCCTAAGGATGCTAACTCCAGCGATCCTTCTATGGACTGGATCAAGCATCTCGGAGTTGGAATATATGCTTTGATGAGGTGATCAAAGTGTTTAAGTTTATACAAAGTTTATGAGAAACTTGTATTTGCAAGAAAGTGAGTGGGAGCACTATAGAATTTCTTATAAGAATATGTAGTTGACATATTATTGATCAGAAATGATGTAGAATTTCTGGAAGAGCATGAAGGGTTGTTTGAAAAGAGTTTTTTCAAAGGAAGACCCAGATAAAGCTACTGTTTTATTGAGCATCAAGATCTATAGGGATAGATCTATTCGCTTGATAAGTTTTTTCGACGAAGACATACCTTGACATGTTTTTGAAGGAGTTCAAAATAGTTGGGTCAAAGAAGGAGTTCTTGACTGTATTGTAAGGTGTGAAATTGAGTAAGACTCAATACCCGACCACGGCAGAAGATAAAGAAAAGATGAGTGTCATCTCCTATGCTTTAGCCATAGGCTCTATATAGTATGCCATGCTGTGTACCGCACATGTGTGTGCCTTGCCATGAGTCTGTCAAGGGGTACAAGAGTAATCCAAGAGTGGACACTGGACAACGGTCAAAGTTATCCTTAGTAACTTGAGAACTAAGGAAATATTTCTCGATTATGGAGGTGATAAAGAGTTCATCGTAAAGGGTTACGATGATGCAAGCTTTAACTCCAATCCGGATGACTCTTAGTAGAAATCTGGCTACGTATAGTGGAGAAGCCATTTGGAATAGCTCCAAGTGGAGCGTGGGAGCAGTATCTACAAATATGAAATGGAAAGTTTGCAAAGGTACACACGGATCTGAATGTCGCAGACCCGCTGACTAAAAACCTCTTTCACGAGCAGAACATGAACAAACCCCAGAACTTATTAGGTGTTAATCACATGATGATATGATCACATGGTGATGTAAGTGTTAATCACATGGTGATGTGAACTAGATTATTGACTGTAGTGCAAGTGGGAGACTGTTGGAAATATGCCCTAGAGGCAATAATAAAATGGTTATTATTGTATTTCCTTGTTCATGATAATTGTCTATTGTTCATGCTATAATTGTGTTAACCGGAAACCATAATACATGTGTGAATACATAGACCACAACATGTCCCTAGTGAGCCTCTAGTTGATTAGCTCGTTGATCAATAGATGGTCACGGTTTCATGACCATGGACATTGGATGTCGTTGATAACGGGATCACATCATTAGGAGAATGATGTGATGGACAAGACCCAATCCTAAGCATAGCACAAGATCGTGTAGTTCGTTTGCTAAAGCTTTTCAATGTCAAGTATCGTTTCCTTAGACCATGAGATTGTGCAACTCCCGAATACCTTAGGAATGCTTTGGGTGTGCCAAACGTCACAACGTAACTGGGTGACTATAAAGGTGCACTACGGGTATCTCCGAAAGTATCTGTTGGGTTGGCACGAATCGAGACTGGGATTTGTCACTCCGTGTGACGGAGAGGTATCTCTGGGCCCACTCGGTAAGACATCATCATAATGAGCTCAATGTGACTAAGGAGTTAGTCACGGGATGATGTATTACGGAACGAGTAAAGAGACTTGCCGGTAACGAGATTGAACAAGGTATAGGGATACCGACGATCGAATCTCGGGCAAGTACCATACCGATAGACAAAGGGAATTGTATACGGGATTGATTGAATCCCCGACATCGTGGTTCATCTGATGAGATCATCGTGGAGTACGTGGGATCCAACATGGGTATCCAGATCCCACTGTTGGTTATTGGCCGGAGAGGTGTCTCGGTCATGTCTACGTGTCTCCCGAACCCGTAGGGTCTACACACTTAAGGTTCGATGACGCTAGGGTTATAGGGAAATGGTATACGTGATTACCGAAGGTTGTTCGGAGTCCCGGATGAGATCCCGGATGTCACGAGGAGCTCCGGAATGGTCCGGAGGTAAAGATTGATATATAGGAAGTCCAGTTTTGGTCACCGGAAAGTTTTCGGGCTCATCGGTAGTGTACCGGGAGTGCCGAGAGGGTGCCGGAGGACCCCCGAGAGGGGTGTGACGACCAAAGGACCTCATGGGCCCTTAGAGGAGGTGTGCCAGCCCATATTGGGTCGGCCAAGACCATCTATGTGGGACCATGTGGCTGGAGATAAGGAGATAAGGCAAAAGGGATTTAAAAGGAGGAGATCCACCTCCCTTGTGGGAGGTGGACTCTCCCTTTAATTCGGCCGACCCTCTCCTCTTTGGAGTAGAGGCCAAGCCAGCCCTCCACGTCCCTCCTCCTATATATACTTGAGGTTTTGGATGTTTTGAGAGAGGATTTGATCTCTCTCTCTCACGGCAAAGCCCTACCTCTCTTCTTCCTCCTCCGCAGCGCTTAGGCGAAGCCCTGTCGGAATACCTTGCTACTCCACCACCACCACGCCGTCGTGCTGCTGTTGGAGCCCTTCCCCAACCTCTCCTTCCTCCTTGCTGGATCAAGGTGTTGTAGACGTCACCGGGCTGCACGTGTGTTGAACGCGGAGGTGCCGTCCGTTCGGCACTTGATCGGATCTACCGCGATTTGAATCGCTGCGAGTACGACTCCATCAACCGCGTTCTTGTAACGCTTCCGCTTAGCGATCTTCAAAGGTATGAAGATGCAATCTCTCCCCTCTCTTTGCTTGTTTCTCCATAGATAGATCTTGGTGAACATAGGAAATTTTTGATTTACTACTACGTCTCCCAACATCAACTATGCCAATATTGTTGAGAGAAATTGCACTAGTGAAAGTATGGACCCTAGGCCTTGTTTCCAAGCATTTATACAACGTTTTTCTCGCTGTTTACTATTTGTTACCTTGCTGTTTTTATATTTTCAGATTACAAAAACCTATATCTACCATCCATATTGCACTTGTATCACCATCTCATCACCGAACTAGTGCACCTATACAATTTACCATTGTATTGGGTGTGTTGGGGACACAAAAGACTCGTTGTTATTTGGTTGCAGGGTTGTTCGAGAGAGACCATCTTCATACTACACCTCCCATGGATTGATAACCCTTAGGTCATCTACTTGAGGGAAAATTGCCGCTGTCCTACAGAACTCTACGCTAGGCCCAACACAAGTCTACAAGAAGAAGGTTGTGTAGTAGACATCAAGCTCTTTTCTCGCGCCGTTGCTGGGGAGGTGAGTGCTTGAAGGTATATCTTTAGATCTTGCAATTAAATATTTTAGTTTCTTGTTTTTCACTAGTTTATTCTATAAAATAAAACTCCAAAAAAATGGAATTGAGGTTGCCTCATATGCTTCATGTTTTTAATGTCTTTTGTGAAAATGATGGAAAGGAAAATTGTGCTCAAGCGTTAGAACAAGAAGTTATTAAAATGTTTGGCACTAAATCTTTGAGTGATGAGCATGATTGCAATGTTGCTAGTATGAATTCTTTGAATATCCATAGTACTAATGATGATTGCACTAGTCATGATAAAAATATTTCTTATAAGCATGTCAATTTTTGTGGAGTGCATAGGGTTTGTCAAGACATGCCTAAAAGGGAAGATATATTTTGTAAGAGGCATAAGTATTTAGAAACTAAATGGTTGCAAGAGAGGCTATATGTTTGTGCTGAAAGACTTAATATTTCTTGCCATCCTTGTGAACTTTGCAATGAAAGTGGTCATTTTAATTTCCAATGTGAATTATTTCAGGATCGAATTGTGTCCGAAAATTGTGATAACCTCATTAGCCTGGAGCATCATAATGAACTCAGTCTATTCTTGGGGTATGAAGAAATGAAACATGAAACTAAGGATGTTCCAGCTTGGGTTCTCATGAAAATGATTGATTTTGATCTAAATGAAATCTATATGTATTGCGTGGTAAATTGCATTGAGAGTCCTTATAGTGCCAATTACTTAAAGACAAGGAAACAAATAGAAGAGTAAGAGAATACTAATGAAGGGGAAGAGGTTTCCCAATATCCTCCTATTTTTTCTTATGATAAATTAGGTAACGAGGAGAAGCTTTTTATTCAACCGACCTCTTCAAAAAGAAGTTTGGAGTAATTCAATAAAGCCACACATAATGTGGTGAAGAAGAAGAAAAGAAGGAAAAGTAAAGGTAAAGAGGTATCTCTCCCAAATAATGTTGCTCCCATTATTGATAATGTTGGGGAACGTCGCATGGGAAAGAAAAAAAATTCCTACGCACACGCAAACCTATCCATGGTGATGAGCATCTACGATAGGGAGAGTGGATCTACGTACCCTTGTAGATCGCTAAGCGGGAAGCGTTAAGAAACGCGGTTGGTGTAGTCGAACTTCTTCGCGATCCAAATCGCCGAGCGTCCCGCGATCCAATCACGAATCGTCCCGCGAACACATCATGATCCGTCCCGTGAACTCATCACGATCCGTCTCACGATCTTGATCACGATCTGTCCCGCGAACTCATCACGATCCGTTCCGTGATCACATCATGAACCGTCTCGCGATCTCGATCACGGTCCTTCCGATCTAGCGCCGAACGAACGGCACCTCCGCGTTCAGCACACGTGCAGCTTGATGACGATCTCCACCGTCTCGATCCAGCGAGAGGAGGCGGAGAGGAGAGAGAGTTCACCGGCAGCGTGACGGCGCTCTGGTGATGGTGGTGGAGCAATTCCGGCAGGGCTTCGCCTAAGCGCTGCAGAAAACCGATCTAGAGGAGAAACTATGCACCGGTGTAACGGGTAGCACGTGGCCGGAAATTCTGTCCAAAAACCACCCAATCCACTAGTATATATAGGAGGAGAGAAGAGGAGAGGCAGCCAAGGCCTTTGGGTCGGCCGAAACAGGAGGTGGGAACAATCCTACTTCACCTCCAATCCTAGTTGGAGTAGGATTGCCTCCTATTGGCTGATTTTCCACTTTTTGCTTTAGGACTTTCTCTCCTACGCCATGGGCCTTTGTGGCTGTTTTCCCATCCCACTAAGGGCTGGTTAATACTCTCCCACAGCCCATGGACCTCTTGGGGTCGAAGTACCCCTCCCGGAGGTCTCCCGGTACCCTACCGGCACTCCCGGTACACTACCGGCACTCCCGGTACACTACCGATGAGCCCGAAACATTTCCGGAAACCAAACTGGGACTTCCTATATATTAATCTTTACCTCCGGACCATTCCGGAGCTCCTCGTGACGTCCGGGATCTCATCCGGGACTCCGAACAAACTTCGGTCAGCACCATACATAACTCTACACTACCGAAACGTCACCGAACCTTAAGTGTGCAGACCCTGCGGGTTCGAGAACTATGTAGACATGACCGAGACACCTCTACGGTCAATAACCAATGGCGTGACCTGGACGTCCACATTGGTTCCTACATATTCTACGGAGATCTTTATCGGTCGAACCTCTATGTCAAGGATTCAGTTAATCCCGTATAACGTTCCCTTTGTTCTTCGGTATGTTACTTGCCCGAGATTCGATCGTCGGTATCTCCATACCTAGTTCAACCTCGTTACCGACAAGTCTCTTTACTCATTCTGTAATACAAGATCCCGCAACTAACAATTAGTCACATTGCTTGCAAGGCTTATTGTGATGTTGCATTACCGAGTGGGCCCCGAGATACCTCTCCGTCACACGGAGTAACAAATCCCAGTCTCGATCCATGCCAACTCAACAGACACCATCGAAGATACCTGTAGAGCACCTTTATAGACACCCAGTTACGTTGCGACGTTTGATACACACAAGGCACTCCTCCGATATCTGTGAGTTGCATGATCTCATGGTCATAGGAACATATACTTGACATGCAGAAAACAGTAGCAAAAAACTGACACGATACCCAATGAGTTTTGGGGCTCGATCATGCTTTGCATGTGAGAGAGGTCTTATAGTCAACGGGTCTGCGATATTCAGATCCGTGTGTACTTTGCAAATCTCTATGTCAAACCATAAACACTGCTACCACACTCCACTTGGTACTATTTCCAAATGGCTGCTCCACTATACGTATCCAGATTGCTACTACTAGTCATCCGGATAGGTGTTAAAGCTTGCATCGACGTAACTCTTTACGACGAACTCTTTATCACCTCCATAATCAAGAAACATTTCCTTAGTCCTCTGGTTACTAAGGATAATTCCGACCGCTGTCCAGTGATCCACTCCTGGACCACTCTTGTACCCCTTGACAGACTCATGGCAAGGCACACATAGGTGCGGTACACAGCATGGCATAATATAGAGCCTATGGCTAAGGCATAGGGGACGACATTCGTCCTTTCTCTTTCTTCTGCCGTTGTCGAGCTTTGAGTCTCACTCAACTTCACACCTTACAAATCAGACGAGAACTATTTCTCTGGCTGATCCATTTTGAACTCTTTCAAAATCTTGTCAAGGTATGCACTCATTGAAAGTCTCATCAAGCATCTTGATCTATCTCTATAGATTTTGATGCTCAACAATTAGGTAGCTTTATCCAGGTCTTCCTTTGAAAAACACTTTTCAAACAACCTTTTATGCCTTCCAGAAATTCTACATTATTTCTGATCAACAATATGTCAACCACATATACTTATCAGAAACTCTACAGTGCTCCCACTCACTTTATTGCAAATACAAGTTTCTCGTAAACTTTGTATAAACTACAGAAACTTTGATCACCTCATCAAAGTGTATATTCCAACTCCGAGATGCTTGCTTCAGTCCATAGAAGGATCACTGAAGCTTGCTCATCTTTTAGCATCCTTAGGACTGACAAAACCTTCTGGTTGTATCACATACAACCTTTCCTTAAGTAAACCGTTAAGGAAACGATGTTTTGACATCCATCTGCCAGATTTCATAATTGAAAATGCAGCAACTGCTAACATAATTCCAACAGACTTTTAGCATCGCTACGAGTGAGAAAGCCTCATCGCAGTCAACTCCTTGAACTTGTCACAAACAACTTTGCAACAAGTTGAGCTTTACAAATGGTGACATTCACCATCAGTGTCTGTCTTCATTCTAAAGGTCCATTTGTACTCAACGACCTGTCGTCTAACGAGCAAGTCTACCAAAGTCTATACTTGGTTTTCATACATGCATCCTATCTCGGATTTCATGGCCTCTAACCATTCGTTGGAATCCGGGCTCATCATCGCTTCTCCATAGCTCGTAGGTTCATCGTTGTCCAACAACATGATCTCCAAGACAGAGTTGTCGTACCACTTAGGAGCAGTACACATCCTTGTCGACCCACGAAGTTCGATAGTAACTTGATCCTGAAGCTTCATGATCATCATCATTAACTTACTCTTCAACTAACGTAGGCTTCACAGAAACATCTTTCTGCGCTGCGCTACTCTCTGGTTGAACAAAGGTTTAACAACCTCATCAAGTTCTATCTTTCTCCCACTCAATTCTTTCGAGAGAAACATTTCCTCGAGAAAGGATCCGTTTAAGCAACAAACACTTTGCACTAGGATCTGAGATTGAAGGTTCACCTAGCTGATCTTAGGGTATTCTATGAAGATGCATTTGTCCGCCTTGGGTTCGACCTCATTAGGTGAAAACATTTTCCACACAAGCGTCGCAGCCCCAAACATTAAGAAATGACAGGTTAGGTTTCTATCAAACCATAATTCACGCGGTGTCATCTCAACGGATTTAGATGGTGCCCTTTTTAAAGTGAATGTAGTTGTCTCTAATGCATAACCCCAAAATTATAGTAGTAAAACGACAAGAGACATCATAGCACGCACCATGTCCAATAGAGCATAACTATGATGTTCGGACACACCATCACACTATGGTGTTCCAGGTGGCGTTTAGTTGTGAAACAACTTTCACATTGTCTTAAGTTGTATGCCAAACTCGTGACTCAGATATTCACCTCCACGATCATATCGCAGTCATTTTTATCTTCTTGTCACGATGATCTTTAAACTTCACTCTGAATTTGCTTGAACCTTTCAAACAATTCAGACTTGTGTTTCATTAAGTAAATATACACTATATCTACTCAAATCATCAGTGAAGGTAAGAAAATAACGATATCCACTGCACGCTACAAGACTCACTAGATTGCATACATCAACATGTATCATTTCCAATGAATCACTTGCCCGCTCCATCCAACGGGGTCCTTTAGTCATCTTGCCCAAGAGGCATGGTTCGCATGTCTCAACCGATTCGAAATCGAATGAGTCCAAATATCCATCACCATGGAGTTTCTTCATGCGCTTTATACCAATATGACATTTTGCGGCAGTGCCACAAGTATGTGGTACTATCATTATTTAACTTTGTATCTTTTGACATCAATGTTATGAACATGTGTATTACTACGATCAAGATTTCAACAAACCATTCTCACTGGGTGCATGACCATTGAAGGTATTATTCATGTAAACAGAATAACTATTATTCTCTGACTTAAATGAATAACCGTATTGCAACAAACATGATCTAATCATGTTCATGCTCAACGCAAAACACCAAATAACATTTATTTAGGTTCGTCACTAATCCTGAAGGTAGAGAGAGCGTGCGATGTTGATCACATCAACCTTGGAAACATTTCCAACACACATCGTCACCTCACCCTTAGCTAGTTCTCCGTTTATTCCGTAGCTTTTATTTCGAGTTACTAACATTTAGCAACCGAACCGGTATCCAATACCCAGGTGCTACTAAGAGTACTAGCAAGGTACACATTAATAACTCGTATATCAAATATACTTCTATCAATGTTGCCAACCTTCTTATCTACCAAGTATCTAGGGTTGTTCCGCTTCAGCGACCGCTCACCTCATAACAGAAGCACTTAGTCTCGGGTTTGAGTTCAACTTTGGGTTGCTTCACTGGAGCAGCAACTGACTTGCTATCCATGAAGTTTCCCTCCTTGCTCTTGCCCTTCTCGAAACTAGTGGTTTGATTAACCATCAACACTTGACGCTCCTTCTTGATTTCTACCTTCGCGGTGTCAAACATCGCGAACAGCTCAGGGATCAACATCTCTTTCCCTGGCATTTTATAGTTCATCACCAAGTTCTAGTAGCTCAGTGACAGTGACTTGGAGAACTACATCAATCACTATCTTATCTGGAAGATCAACTCCCACTCGATTCAAGCGATTGTAGTACCCAGACAGTCTGAGCACATGCTCAACGATTGAGCTATTCTCTTTTATCTTGCAGGCAAAGAATCTCGTTGGAGATCTTATATCTCGCAACTCGGGCACGAGCCTGAGATCACAATCTCAGCTCTTAGAACATCTCATATGTTCCCTGACGTTCAAAACGTTTTGGAGCCTCAATTCTAAGCTGTAATGCATGACGCACTAAACTATCAAGTAGTCATCGAAACGTGCCTGTCAAATGTTCACAACATCTACAGTCGACGCTAGATGGGTGGCGCACCGAGCGGTGCATTAAGGACATAAGCCTTCTGTGCAGCAATGAGGACAATCCTCAGATCACGGACCCAGTCCGCCATTTTGCTACCAACATCTTTCAATTCTATTTCTCTAGGAACATATAAAAATACAAGGGAGCCATAACGCGAGCTAGTAATCTACAACATAATTTGCAAAGACACTTTGACTATGTTCATGATAATGAGTTCAATTAATCATATTACTTAAGAACTCCCACTCAAATTGACATCCCTCCGATCATTCGAGTGATACATGATCCAAATTCACCAACTCAAGTCCGATCATCATGTGAGTTGAGGTGGCTGCAATGGTGAACATCATCATGTTGATCATATCTACTATATGACTCATGTTCAACCTTTCGGTCTCTTGTGTTCCGAGGCCATGTCTGTACATGCTAGGCTCGTCAAGTTTAACCCGAGTGTTCTGCATGTGCAACGCTGGCTTGCACCCGTTGTATGTGAATGTAGAGTCTATCACACCCGATCATCACGTGGTGTCTCAACACGACGAAATTTCGCAACGGTGCACACTCGGGGAGAACACAATTTATCTTGAAATTAAGTGAGGGATCACCTTATAATGCTACCGCCGTCCTAAGCAAAACAAGGTGCATAAAAAGGATTAACATCACATGCAAATCATAAGTGACATGATATGGCCATGAACTTGTGCTTTTGATCTCCATCTAGAAAGCACCGGCATGATCTCCATTGTCACTGGCACGACACCATGATCTCCATCATCTTGATCTCCATCAACGTGTCACCATCGGGGTTGTCACGCCCTACATGCTTCTACTACTATTGCTACCGTAGCGATAAAGTAAAGCATTACATAGCGCTTAATGATTGACACGCAGGTCATACAATAATTAAAGACAACCCTATGGCTCCTGCCGGTTGCCGTATTCAACGACATGCAAGTCGTGAAATTCTATACATCACATGATCATCTCATACATCACATATATCTCATCATGTAATTGGCCATATCACATCACAACATACCCTGCAAAAACAAGTTAGACGTCCTCTAATTGTTGTTGCATGTTTTACATGGCTGCTACGGGTATCTAGCAAGAACGATTCTCACCTACGCATAAACCACAACGGTGATACATAGATTGCTTTTCAACCTTCTCAAGGACCGCCTTTGTCGAATCCGATCCCACTAAAGTGAGAGAAACTGTCACCCGCAAGCCATCTAGGCAACAAGTTGCGTCGAGGGAACCGGTCTCTCGTAAGCGTACGAGTAATGTTGGTCCGGGCCGCTTCATCTCACAATCCCGCTGAACCAAAATACGACCAAGGGAGGAACCAATCTAAGCATCAACGCCCACAAACCTTTTGTGTTCTACTCGAGATCTCATCGAACCATCAACCTAGCTCATGATGCCACTGTTGGGGAACGTCGCATGGGAAACAAAAAAAATTCCTACGCACACGCAAACCTATCCGTGGTGATGAGCATCTACGATAGGGAGAGTGGATCTACGAACCCTTGTAGATCGCTAAGCGGGAAGCGTTAAGAAACGCGGTTGGTGTAGTCGAACTTCTTCGCGATCCAAATCGCCGAGCGTCCCGCGATCCAATCACGAATCGTCCCGCGAACACATCATGATCCGTCCCGTGAACTCATCACGATCCGTCTCACGATCTTGATCACGATCTGTCCCGCGAACTCATCACGATCCGTTCCGTGATCACATCATGAACCGTCTCGCGATCTCGATCACGGTCCTTCCGATCTAGCGCCGAACGAACGGCACCTCCGCGTTCAGCACACGTGCAGCTTGATGACGATCTCCACCGTCTCGATCCAGCGAGAGGAGGCGGAGAGGAGAGAGAGTTCACCGGCAGCGTGACGGCGCTCCGGTGATGGTGGTGGAGCAATTCCGGCAGGGCTTCGCCTAAGCGCTGCAGAAAACCGATCTAGAGGAGAAACTATGCACCGGTGTAACGGGTAGCACGTGGCCGGAAATTCTGTCCAAAAACCACCCAATCCACTAGTATATATAGGAGGAGAGGAGAGGAGAGGCAGCCAAGGCCTTTGGGTCGGCCGAAATAGGAGGTGGGAACAATCCTACTTCACCTCCAATCCTAGTTGGAGTAGGATTGCCTCCTATTGGCTGATTTTCTACTTTTTGCTTTAGGACTTTCTCTCCTACGCCATGGGCCTTTGTGGCTGTTTTCCCATCCCACTAAGGGCTGGTTAATACTCTCCCACAGCCCATGGACCTCTTGGGGTCGAAGTACCCCTCCCGGAGGTCTCCCGGTACCCTACCGGCACTCCTGGTACACTACCGGCACTCCCGGTACACTACCGATGAGCCCGAAACTTTTCCGGAAACCAAACTGGGACTTCCTATATATTAATCTTTACCTCCGGACCATTCCGGAGCTCCTCGTGACGTCCGGGATCTCATCCGGGACTCCGAACAAACTTCGGTCACCACCATACATAACTCTACACTACCGAAACGTCACCGAACCTTAAGTGTGCAGACCCTGCGGGTTCGAGAACTATGTAGACATGACCGAGACACCTCTAAGGTCAATAACCAATGGCGGGACCTGGACGTCCACATTGGTTCCTACATATTCTACGGAGATCTTTATCGGTCGAACCTCTATGTCAAGGATTCAGTTAATCCCGTATAACGTTCCCTTTGTTCTTCAGTATGTTACTTGCCCGAGATTCGATCGTCGGTATCTCCATACCTAGTTCAACCTCGTTACCGGCAAGTCTCTTTACTCATTCTGTAATACAAGATCCCGCAACTAACAATTAGTCACATTGCTTGCAAGGCTTATTGTGATGTTGCATTACCGAGTGGGCCCCGAGATACCTCTCCGTCACACGGAGTAACAAATCCCAGTCTCGATCCATGCCAACTCAACAGACACCATCGAAGATACCTGTAGAGCACCTTTATAGACACCCAGTTACGTTGCGACATTTGATACACACAAGGCACTCCTCCGATATCTGTGAGTTGCATGATCTCATGGTCATAGGAACATATACTTGACATGCAGAAAACAGTAGCAATAAACTGACACGATCATATGCTATGTTTGTAGTTTGGGTCTTATCCGTCACACCATTCTCCTAATGATGTGATCCCGTTATGAAATGACATCTCATGTCCATGGCTAGGAAACCTTAACCATCCTTTGATCAACGAGCTAGTCCATTAGAGGCATACTAGGGACATGGTTTTGTCTATGTATCCACACATGCATTTAAGTCTCCGATCAATACAATTATAGCATGGATAATAAACGATTATCATGAACAAGGAAATATGATAATAACTAATTTATTATTGCCTCTAGGGCATATTTCCAACAGATAAGCCTCATGAGAATGAATCAAAAATAGTTGTGGAAGATGATACACTTGAGGATGATTTTGTTATGCCTATTGCTTGTTGTGATAATTATGATTGTGAAGATAATGATACTTATTATTATCTTGAAAATATTTATGGCACCAACTTGGAGGATGATGATAATAATTGCTATACTATTGGTGCTTCATACCGTTAATGATGAGAGTGATTATGTTTATGATATACAAAGCCACAAGCTTGGGGATGCTATGTTTGATGAAAATGACATGTTTGAGAATTTATTTGATGATTTAGTGTTTATCCCAAGCTTGGGGATGCTATGCCTAATGAATATGATCTTTTTATTCCCCCTACTTTGAATGATCAAATTTGTTATAATGATTGCATGCCTCCTACTTATGATGATTATTGTGATGACATGTATGCTATGAAAAGTAATGACAACCATGAAACCTGTCATCATGATTTTAATATTGAATGTGGTTATGTCAATCAAATATCTCATGATAGTTATTTTGTTGAGTTTGCTCCCACTATTTTGAATGAGAAGAAAATTGCTTATGTGGAGAGTGACAAATTTTCTATGCTTGTGCATAATCAAAATAATAATTTATGTGCTCGTTATATTGTGGAATTTCTTCATGATTATACTGAAAATTATTATGAGGGAGGAACATATGCTTGTAGGAATTGCAATAATATCAAGTTTCCTCTCTATGTGTTCAAAGTTTTGAAGTTATGCTTGTTTTGCCTTCCTATGCTTGATGATTCTTGTTCCTGTAAATTTTTGGATCACAGAATCCCTATGCATTGGAAGTGGGTTAGAATTAAATGTGCTTTTCATGAGATTCATTATGCTCTTTTGCATGTTTCAATTACTATTCCTATGTCACCATCATTAAAATCATCATGCCTAGCTAAAAGGCATTAAAGAAAAGATCTTGTTGGGAGACAACCCAACACTTTTACTTTATGTTTTTGTGTGTTCACATGATTAAGTTACCGTATTAACCATGTTTTGTGTCTTTTATTTCAATAAAGTGCCAAGTAAAGCCTTTGGGATAGTGTGGATACTTGCTTGTTTAATTCTGTGCAAAAACAGAAATTGTGTGTCCAGTATATGAATTATATGATTTAAATGGAGCGTAAAAAATTCTGAATTTTTTAAAAACACTTTATATGCAAATTACTTGAGTTTTCCTAATTTTCAGAATATTTAGAGTTAGGGAAGTATGCTGATCATTCAGATCTCTACAGACTGTTCTGTTTTATACAGATTCTGTTTTGCATGGATAGTTTGCTTGTTAATAGAGTTCCTATAGCTTATATTGAGTAATATAAATTATGGGAATGATGGAATGCAGTAGGTATCATGTGGTAACAATTATGAATCTTGTCTTGACAGTACCTAAGGGAATGATCTGTCTTTATTACACTAACCCTTCTCAAAAAGTTCCGTTAAGTTTTGTGTGATTGAAGTTTTCAAGTTTTGGGTGAGACGCCGATATAAGGAGAATAAAGAGTGACAAGAACCTAAGCTTGGGGATGCCCAAGGCACCCCCAATTTAATATCCAAGGAAGACTCAAGCGCCTAAGCTTGGGGATGCCCCGGAAGGCATCCCCTCTTTTGTCTTCAACATTTTCGGTATATCTTACTTGGAGCTATATTTTTATTCGTCACATAGAATGAGTTTTGCTTGGAGAGTCATTTTATTTTATTGTTATCTATTAGGTGTTATTCATAATCTGGTTTTTCAATAAAAAAATTCATGAATGCCTTAGGATGTGCATTGCATGTTTCACTACTGGAATCAGACAATTTGCTGTCTACCAGCTCTTTGTCGTCTGCTAGCAGATGGTAAAGAGTGTCTTTGCCATCAGCTAGCTCAAAGCTGACGGCAAAGAGCTGGCAGACGAAAAAGAGGGGCTTTGCCATCTGCCAGCTCTCTGCCGTCTGCTAGCGGACGGCAAATATTCTTTGCCATCAGCGAGCAGACGACAAAGAGGTGGGTGGGGCCCAGTTGACGGCGATATTGTAACGGCCCACCACCCCACCTCTTTGCCGTCCGCTAGCGGACGACAAAGAGGTGGATACCTAATCCGCTAATGGCGCACCCCCGACCCATCTCCCCTAACCCATCTCTCATCTCCTCCCCAGCCCCCACCCCCCACCGCGCCCCTGCCCCGCCCCCGTGCTCCCGGTCGCCGTCGCGCTCCCGCCCCCACCCCCCGTCGCGCCCCCACCCCCGGCCCCCGTCGCGCCCCCATCACCCCCACCCACGCCGCCCGCGCCAACCGCCGACCGCCGCCTGTGCCCCCCCGCCCTCCACCCGCCAACACCACCCCGCCCCCACCCCCGTTGCCCGCACCCACCGCCGACCGCCGCCCGCGCCCTCCACCCCACCGCCATGTCGCCATCGCCAGCCCCCATCGCGCCCCCACCACCCCACCGCCCATGCCCATCGCCCACCACCCTGCCCCTCTCTCCCTCCTAGGCGCCTTCGACACCCCACCGCCACTGCCACCGCCGCCCCCAATGCCCAACCGCCGGCGTCGGCCTCCTCCACCTCCACCAACGCCGGCCTCCACCTCCCCCACTCCGGTGAGCCCCTCCCCCTCTCTATTTTTTCATTTTTTAATAATCTAGTTAGTAATTTAGTTAGTTAGTTGTAGTTAATTAGTTTAGTTAGTAATTTAGTTAGTTAGTTGTAGTTAATAGTTTAGTTTAGTTAGTAATTTAGTAATGTAGTTAGGTTAATTAGTTGTAGTTAATTAGAATAAGAGAGAAGAAGAAGAGGAGGAGGAGAAGGAGATGAAGAAGAAGAAGAAGAAGAAGGAGAAGAAGAAAAAGAAGAAGAAGAAAAGGAGGAGGAGGAGGAGAAGAAGAAGAAAAGAAGAAAAAGAAGAAGGAGAATAAGAAGAAGAGGAGGAGGAGGAAGGGTGCATCGGCGCCGACGTAACCGGGTCGAGGATCGCCGACACGACACCCCCTACACCCCCTAAACCCTGACCCCGACATGACACCCCCTACACCCCGACCCCGAAACGACACCCGACGCCCCGACCATGACACCCCGACCCCGACACCCCGACACGACACCCCGACACCCTGACCATGACACCTCGACACGACACCCCGACACCCCGACATGGCACCCCGACCCCGACATGGCACCCCAACCCTGACCCCGACCCCAACACCCCGACACGACACCTCAACACGGCACCCTTGACAACGACATAGCACCCTGACCCCCGACACGACACCACCGACACGACAAGGGTCATATATTTGTGAATTATGAGTTAGGTCATATATTTTTCGATTTTGTTATACAGAATATCATATTTATGTTGATCAGGTGGATTTAAATGTGCAGTTGTTTCGTCACTGCGAGAGTCTGGTGTTCGATAACCTCCCCGTGCGTTCGACGAGCTCCGCCCCTGCATTCGTGGGTGAGCACAAATGACATATCCCCCTGCCCCCTTCATTTACCTATTAGCGTCTAGGTTGCATCGACGTAATGAAACTGACAAACTCTATTATCTGATGAATATGGTTTGCTGAAGTATGTGTATGTTAGATTACATAATTTTTTTATGATGAATGTTTATGTTAGATTAGTATGTTTATGATGAATGTTTATATTAGATTAGTATGTTAATGATGAAAAAATTTGGGTTTATGAAAAAATAGTGATTAAACGATAAGAAAACGATCTCATAGGAATTTGTCGACGATGCCCGGCCCGCATCCTCGTAGTCGAGTAGTCCGCGAGAGCCTGCTTGATAGGCGCCATGTTCGGGAC
Organism: Hordeum marinum; assembly: GCA_022496015.1. Taxonomy (NCBI): domain Eukaryota; kingdom Viridiplantae; phylum Streptophyta; class Magnoliopsida; order Poales; family Poaceae; genus Hordeum; species Hordeum marinum. The sequence continues at coordinate 267,808,567 of CM039672.1, read as the reverse complement.
TGGGCTCCGCCGGGCTGGCACTGGGAGGTGCTACCTTCCCGAGCTCGGAGGTTGGTGAGGAATCCAGGTCTCGTCGTCGACCCGGACCTTCCGTGGTGGCGGTCATGCGGGCCACTTTCGGTGCGGAGGGAGCAGGCACCCGCGAAGGTGGTACGTCGCTGTGTTTGGAAGGAGGACGAGCACGTCCGTCGCTACAAGGCGGCGTTGGACGCCCGGTTCGACAATACCTGGCAGATCCTTCAGGGATCTCACTTGAGTTATGATCCCGTGATGGTTCCTTATCTTTGGGTGTCCACCGCCGGCGACTCAAAGACCGCTAGTGAACCGAGTTCACCGTCCTCCACTTTGGATTCTAGGATATTCGATCTGTATTAGTGATCTTATATGATAATATTCGAGATTTATTAGTTAATATTTGATGACGCATTAACTAGATTATTCGGGATGATGTATTAGTGATATTATATTCGAGTTCATTACAAATATTAATGTATTTGTGATATTTTATCGGTATAATGCGTGTGTGACTTTCGGTCTGTTGTTGCTCCTTGTGTGACTTTCATGTGTGTTCTTGATGGAGGAATCCCAACTGTTGTTGTCGTGGGCGCCTCATCATTCTTCTCTTCTTTGCGATATACTCATCGATATATTGCGCAAGAAGAGAAGAGGTGGGGCGTCCATCACCGACGGTCGAACTATTACTGTGAGAGAGTGCCCACCAGCATATATACACCACCATATCAGTGTGAGAGAGAGCACACCAACACACCATGAAATATGAGAGTTACTTAAGGAAAGCCTCGACGGACCGAAAATCACACACGCATTAGGATCCAAAGAGTGCCGTAATTCTTGAACTAGATTATTCGGGATGATGTATTAGTGATATTATATTCGAGTTCATTATAAATGTATTTGTGATTTGCAAGTCATTTCGGTATTTTTTCTATGTCATTCCTCGATAAATGAAACGGGTTGACTTTAGGTCTATTTCGGCTCATTGTGTGTCTTTCAGTGAGGGAGAGTGTCCACCATATATATATATATGTATATATATATATATATATATATATATATGAAAGACAGAGAGGAAGAATCCCGACTGTTGTCGTGGGGGTCGCTTCTCCTTCGTTCCTGTGTGCTAGACATTTTGGTGTAATGCACTCGGGGATGAATAGAGGAGCCACCATCATCGACGATCGCAATATCAAAGGGAGTGCCCACCATATACGTGAGGTGAGAGTTTAGGCAGGAAAGACTCGACAGACCTAAAGTCAACCCGTTGCATATTGAGTAATAGTAATAATGTTTCAACTGTGAACATAGGAAATGTCTGACGAGGAAAGTGAATTCGGTATGTGCGAATACTCTGAAGACGAGCACGGCCTGTGTGGCAAGACTTTCCTAGTTGATGGGCGCTTCAGCATCATGTTGGATGAGAACTTCGAAGTGGATACAGTAAGTCACAATGACAAGTCTTTTTTCGTGATTAAGCATGACTTCTGCCTCTTTTGCTTCAACTTATAATTAATTTTAATTTTTTACTATTCTACTAGCGTATCCCCTGCCATGCAAGAATTGTTGTCTTGGATAAGATTGGTTTCAATACTAAAAAAGAAATGGAGGTAAAGATAGTTCACTTGAGGACCGAGCATGGTTTTACTTTTGTGGTAAAATTGTACCATGCAGACACCCATTGCTATTTTGAATGTAAAAATTGGCAAGCACTATGCAAGGCTTATGCATTTGAGCCTAATATGCTTCTCACCTTTGATATTCGTCCGGAAGATGAAATAGAAGGTAATATCGACATCTGGGTCGATGTGCAGACGCCTCCAGTTCTATCATTATGTGAGTTTCTCAACCATATTTATTAAGTAATTTATATTGTTTATTTAAAAATATTTGACAACTTACTTGCATTGATAGCTTATTTTCATTCTTCAAAAAATGTACAGAAGATGGTAGACCGAACCTACTACTACAATGATGAAGCAGAATTAAGTTATAAGGAGAAAGATCATCTTACCGCATTTCTTAGTCATCTTGAGAATTACAATAGCTATTATCAAACTCTTTCATATTATGGTCAATATGTGCCACTAGTGCACGTGGTGAACTATGGTAACATCCATGGAGATTGCATGGTAAGATTTTAATTCTACTATTACGACAGTTGTGCATCTTTTGCATAAATTCTTCTAAAGCTAAACTACATTGCTAACTACAAAGTTATTACTATGTTTTTCAACAGAAAATCCCGGAGGATTGTGTGCCTCATGTGATGTTTTCGAGAGGTCGCGTTGTTGTTACGAGCTTAGGGCCACCACAGCCAGGTCAGCCTACGCATCACTCCTGTCCATATAGGATTTCTAAAACCGATGGACTCATGACAATCAAAGATTGGAAAAAATGTATGCTCAATCGTAGAGAGCTACTTGGAAGCAACATTATGCGTAGTCCAACAATGGAAGACAGGATGATCTCCGTTCTCCATAATGGAGAGTCAGGGCCTATCTTGTTTTATGGTATTGTACCTAAGAGAGGATAGAGTAGGTCCTACGAGATAGGAGTATGTAGGTCCTAGGTATAATGTGTTATTATGTGCTAGAATTTTTTAGAAACTTGTATTGATGATAATGAGGAGGAGGAGGAGTTATTGTTGGTATGCTTGTTGGAAACTTGTATTGTTGATATGTTGGATATATATGTGATATTCTGTCAAATTGAATGATTTAATAAAAAATAGAAAAAGGGGCTATATAGCCACTTTGCCGTCTGCTAGCGGACGGCAAAGAGATTTGCCGTCCGCTAGTAGACGGCAAAGGTGCCACATGGCAACTGCCTATACAACCTGGGGTTGGCGTAGGTGGCTTCTTTGCTGTCCGCTGGCAGACGGCAAAGAACGAAGGTCTTTGCCGTCTACCATCGGACAGCAAAGCACGCCGTTAAGCCCTTAACGGAGCTAAGGTGCCACGTGTGCCGTCCAGGCCCTTTGCCGTCCTCTAGCAAACGACAAAGATGGAAAGGTCTTTGCCATCCGCCAGCTGACGACAAAGTGCCCTTTACCGTGGCTTATTCAGCCGGACGGTTGGCCGTCCGCTGGCGGACGACAAAGCCTTTGCCGTCCGGGAGTCATGCCTTTGCCGTCCGGGATGGCTGACGGCAAAGTGCCTGATTCCTGTAGTGTTTTGATGTGTGTTGTATAAAAAACAGAAACTTTGGTTGTAGTGTTTGAATTTTCATATTTTACTGGAACGTGAAAAGTTTCTGAAATTTTTAAACAGTGATTACATATAAAGTTTATAGCATTTCCTAAATTTTCATAATTTTTTGAGTTATGTAAGTACACTTTTTTAATAAATTGCTACAGACCGTTCTGTTTAGACAGATTGCTGCCATAGTTTTGTTATCTACTTATCCTATAGTTTCCATAGCCTATATTGGTAGATATAAATTGTGTAAATGATAGTATACAGTACCTAATGTTTTAAAATTATATGCAACTTGTCTTGTCAGTACATAAAGAGCTGATTTATTATTATGTGTACTAACCTATCTCACGAATTCTTTTTGAGTTTTGTGTGGATGAAGTTTTTGAGAATAGGAGAAACCGGGATATGAGAGGATTGAACAAGATACAGAAGCTCAAGATTGGGAATTTCCAAGGAGCCCGAAGTAAATATCTAAAGAACTCTCATGCATCTAGCTTGGGGATGCTACTCATCCCACCTCTCTTAGTCAACTATCGGTTAGCCTATGCTAAGCCTAAATTTTTATTCATTCAGATGGTGTGTGCTATTCTTGGAGTGCTATTTTTGTTTTGCTTGGTGTTTAAATAAATTACTCAGATCTGGAAATATTTATTGAGAAAGAGAGAGAAAGTCCTCACATAGCTACTTAATTGTTTGACTACTCATTGATCTTCACTTATATGATAGTTTTGTCATTTACTCTCGTGCTTCACTTATATCCTATGAGTAAATGGTTGAATGAATTGAATATCATAAATCTGAAATTATATATGTTTTATATGCTTATCCCATGGGGAGTAGTGACTTCACATATAAGAAGTATAGGTAGTAAAATTTATTGAAAGTTAGCAAACACCGCATTGATCACTTGAACAATTCATGAAAGAATATTGTAGGAAGAGAGATTTCTAATATAAATATACTATCTTGGACATCTTCTATGATTGTGAATACCCATTAATTATTTTCAAACTTGAGCAAATTAGTTGAAGTTGGACAAGGAAGACAACATAGTGAGTTATGCTTGGGTATATTTGTATAGAAGCTATATTGTAATGGATCCTCCAACATGTGGTGCTTGATTCCACCTCATACTAGCGAAAACTTCCGCACCAAGTAGAAATACTACTTGTGCATCCAAACACCCTTAAACCCAAAGTATTAACATATGAGTCCACCATACCTACCTATGTGTGGTATTTACCTGCTGTTCCAAGTAAATTTGCATGTGCCAAACTCTAAACCTTCAAATATTATTATGTTTTGTATGCCCGAATTGCTCATATAGTAACTAGGGGCTGTCAATATATTCCATGCTAGGTATGTTATTCTCACGATATGTGTTGATTCACCATCTTTCACGATAAAGTGGCTGGTAATAGGGATTCCCAATCCTGAAATCAAAGAAAAATGCAACTAATTAAAAAAACTCCCCCAAGAATGTTGTTGGTATGGACGGTACCCGTGGATTCAGTTCACCGTGGAGTGTGATTGATTGGTGGAGGGGGAGTAAAAACTTTACCATTCTGTTTCGGAACTGCCTATAATGTATCTAGCATGGAAGATACCGAGATATCTCGGTTGTTATGGTGATAATGAAAGCATACCGCTCAAACTTATTATTCATCTCTGTTTTAAAAGCTCGAGCTCTGGCACATCTACAAATCAATGCTTCCCTCTGCGTAGGGTCTATATTTGACTTTCTAGTACTTACCTTTATGGAAGAGTCATGGTGGTCTTCACCACTTCCTATAGCCTTTTTCTCTTGGCAAGCGTCATGTGTTGGGGAAAGATCCAAGCATATATGGACATTAAAATATATTTGATCATGAATTATTATTGTTGACAATTATATATATGATAAATAAGTTGGGAGGTGAAACATTAAGCCCCTATCTTTCTCTGTGTTCGATGAATGCTATTTTTTCTAAAAATATGCTTTGAGTGTTAGCAATCAAGGAAGACTATATGATAGTTGAGTATGTGGAATCTGCTAAATCAAAGCTCTTACATAGACCCTTCCTGAAAATAAGATGAATTGCAATTGTGTGGTGACAGAAAGCATAGTTTGTTAGTCTATACTTTAACATGTGGATAGCTTGTTATTTCATCATGGGAAGGTTTATGAGATGAGCTACCATTTATGATATAAAAAGTGTTTGGAATTATCATTGATCAAACTTGTGCACTTGCTAGCATTCACACTTCATAAATTATTTCTTTTATCATTTACCTACTCAAGGATGAGCAGGAATTAAGATTGGGGATGCTGATATGTCTCCAACGTATCTATAATTTATGAAGTATTCATACCATGTTTACAATAATTCTATATGATTTTGGTATGATTTTATTAGAACTAACTCGGACTAATGTTGTTTTCAGCAGAATTACCGTGGTGTTGTTTTTGTGCAGAAATAAAATTTCTCGGACTGAGCTAAAAATTTACGGAGAATATTTTTGAAAAATATAAAAAACACTGGAGCGAAGAGTCATCAGAGAGGAAGGCCGAGGAAGCCACAAGCCACAGGGGTGCGCCCAGCCCCCTAGGGCCCGCCCCCTGGCTTGTGACTTCCTCGTGGACCCCCTGGACTTGTTTCCGCCACCACAAACTCTTATAAATACAGAAACCACTGAAAAGAAACCTAGATCGGGAGTTCCACCGCCGCAAACCTCCAGAGCCACGGAAAACCAATCAGGAGCCCGTTCCGGCACCCTGCTGGAGGGGGAAACCATCACCAGAGGCCATCTTCATTATCCCAGCGCTCTGCATGACGAGGAGGGAGTAGTTCACCCTCGAGGCTGAGGGTATGTACCAGTAGCTATGTGTTTGATCTCTTTCTCTCGTGTTCTTGAAATGGCACGATTTGATGTACCGCGAGCTTTATTGATATAGATTGAATCATATGGAGTTTTCCCCTCTCTATCTTCTTGTGGTGAATTGAGTTTTCCCTTGAAGTTTTCTTATCGGATTGAGTCTTTAAGGATTTGAGAACACTTGATGTATGTCTTACAATGGGATATCCGTGGTGACAATGGGATGTTCTATTGATCCACTTGATGTATGTTTTGGTGATCAACTTGCGGGTTCCGTGACCTTGGGAATCTATTCATAGGGGTTGGCACACGTTTTTGTCTTGACTTTCTGGTAGAAACTTTGGGGCACTTTTGAAGTTCTTTGTGTTGGATTGAACATGATGAATCTGAAATTGTGTGATGCATATCGTATAATCAAGCCCATGGGTAGTTGTGGTGACATTGGAGTACCTAGGTGACATTAGGGTTTTGGTTGATGTGTATCTTAAGGTGTTATTTTAGTATGAACTCTAGGGCTGTCCATGACACTTATAGGGATAGCTCATAAGATTGATCAGAAAAGATAACTTTGAGGTGGTTTAGTACCCTACAATAATTTCTTCATTAGTTCTCTGCTATTTGTGACTTTGGAGTGAACTCTTTGTCGCACGAGAGGTACTTACATATGATTCAACTATGCCAATATTGTTGAGAGAAATTGCACTAGTGAAAGTATGGACCCTAGGCCTTGTTTCCAAGCATTTATACAATGTTTTGCTCACTGTTTACTATTTGTTACCTTGCTGTTTTTATATTTTCAGATTACAAAAACCTATATCTACCATCCATGTTGCACTTGTATCACCATCTCATCGCCGAACTAGTGCACCTATACAATTTACCATTGTATTTGGTGTGTTGGGGACACAAGATACTCTTTGTTATTTGGTTGTAGGGTTGTTCGAGAGAGACCATCTTCATCCTACACCTCCCACAGATTGATAACCCTTAGGTCATCCACTTGAGGGGAAATTGTCGATGTCCTACAGAACTCTGCACTTGGAGGCCAACACGAGTCTACAAGAAGAAGGTTGTGTAGTAGACATCTGGGAGGAAGCAATCTAAGCATCAATTCCCACAAACTCCTTTGTGTTCTACTCATGATCTCATCTACACATAGAACTAGCTCATGATGCCACTGTTTTGGAACGTTGCATGGGAAACAAAAAATTACCTACGCACACCCAAGATCTATCCATGGTGATGAGCATCTACGAGAGGGAGTGTGAATCTACATACTGTTGGGGAACGTCGCATGGGAAACAAAAAAATTCCTACGCACACGCAGATCTATCCATGGTGATGAGCATCTATGAGAGGGAGAGTGGATCTACATACCCTTGTAGATCGCTAAGCGGGAAGCGATAAGACACGCGGTTGGTGTAGTCGAACATCTTCACGATCCAAATCGCCGAGCGTCCCGCGATCACATCACAATCCGTCCCGCGATCCAATCACGATCTGTCTCGCGAACTCATCACGATCCGTCCCGCGATCTCATCACGATCCGTCCCGCGATCTCATCACGGTCCTTCCGATCTAGCGCCGAACGGACGGCACCTCCGCGTTCAGCACACGTGCAGCTTGATGGCGATCTCCACCGTCTTGATCCAGCAAGTGGAAGTGGAGAGGAAGAAGAGTTCACCAGCAGCGTGACAGCGCTCCGGCGATGGTGGTGGAGAAATTCCGGCAGGGCTTCGCCTAAGCACTGCGGAAATCCGATCTAGAGGAGCACCGGTGGAACGGGTAGCACGTGGCCGTATAATCAGGTCCAAAACCCAAAAATCCACTGGTATATATAAGAGGAGAGGAGGAGAGGCTGGCGCAAGGGCCAAGACTCCTATAGGAGTCGGCCGAACTAGGAGGAGAGGAGTCCTCCTCCACTCCTAGTAGGATTAGGACTCCTTCCTATTTTTGCCTTTTTGCCTTTTTCCACCTTTTTCTCTTTGGGTTTTCTTCTCCAGCCACATGGGCCTAGTGTGGGAGTTTCCACCAGCCCACTAAGGGCTGATATTCACTCTCCCACAGCCCATGAAGCCTATTGGGTCGAAATACCCCTCCCGGAGGTCTCCCGGTACACTATCAGCACTCCCGGTACACTACCGATCAGCCCGAAACTTTTCCGGCGACCAAAATAGGACTTCATATATATCAATCTTTACCTCCAGACCATTCCGGAGCTCCTCGTGACATCCGGCATCTCATCGGGGACTCCGAACAACCTTCGGTCACCACCATACATAACTCTATACTACCGAAACATCACCAAACCTTAAGTGTGCAGACCCTGCGGGTTCGAGAACTATGTTGACATGACCGAGACACCTCTACGGTCAATAACCAATGGTGGGACCTGGATGTCCACATTGGTTCCTACATATTCTACAAAGATCTTTATCGATCGAACCTCTATGTCAAGGATTCAGTTAATCCCGTATGATGTTCCCTTTGTTCTTCGGTATGTTACTTGCCCAAGATTCGATCGTCGGTATCTCCATACCTAGTTCAACCTTGTTACCGGCAAGTCTTTTACTCGTTCCGTAAAACAAGATCCCGTGACTAACACTTAGTCACATTGATTGCAAGGCTTATTGTGATGTTGTATTACCGAGTGGGCCCTGAGATACCTCTCCGTCACACGGAGTAACAAATCCCAGTCTTGATCCATGCCAACTCAACAGACACCATCGAATATACCAGTAGAGCACCTTTATAGTCACCCAGGTACGTTGCGACGTTCGATACACACAAGGTACTCCTCCGATGTTAGTGAGTTGCATGATCTCATGGTCATAGGAACACATACTTTGACATGCAGAAAACAGTAGCAATAAACTGACACGATCATATGCTACATTTGTAGTTTGGGTCTTGTCCATCACATCATTCTCCTAATGATGTGATCCCGTTATCAAATGACATCACATGTCAATGGCTAGGAAACCTTGACCATCTTTGATCAACGAGCTAGTTCACTAGAGGCATACTAGGGACAGAGTGTCGTCTATTTACCCACACATGTAATGTGTTTACATTCAATACAATTATAGCATGGATAATAAACGATTATCATGAACAAGGAAATATGATAATAACTAATTTATTATTGCCTCTAGGGCATATTTCCAACAGTCTCCCACTTGCACTAGAGTCAATAATCTAGTTCACATCACCATGTGATTCGCATTGTTATGAATCTAACACCCAATGAGTTCTGGGGCTCGATCATGCTTTGGATGTGAGAGAGGTCTTATAGTCAACGGGTCTGCGACATTCAGATCCGTGTGTACTTTGCAAATCTCTATGCCAAACTGTAAACACTGCTACCACACTTGGTACTATTCCAAATGGCTGCTCCTACTATACGTATCCAGATTGCTACTATGAGTTATCCGGATTGGTGTTAAAGCTTGCATCGACGTAACTCTTTACGACGAACTCTTTATCACCTCCATAATCGAGAAACATCTCCTTAGTTTTTAGTTACTAAGGATAATCTTGACCGTTGTCCGGTGATCCACTCTTGGATCACTCTTGTACCCCTTGACGGACTCATGGCAAGGCACACACACGTGCGGTACACAGCATGGCATACTATACAGAGCCTATGGCTAAGGCATAGGGGACAACATTCGTCCTTTCTCTTTCTTCTGCCGTGGTCGAGCTTTGAGTCTCACTCAACTTCACACCTTACAAAGCAGGCGACAACACTTCTCTCTGACTAATCCATTTTGAACTCTTTCAAAATCTTGTCAAGGTATGTACTCATTGAAAGTCTTATCAAACATCTTGATCTATCTTTATAGATCTTGATGCTCAACAATTAGGTAGCTTTATCCAGGTCTTCCTTTGAAAAACTCCTTTCAAACAACCATTTATGCTCTCCGGAAATTCTACATCATTTCCGAATAGCAATATGTCATCCACATATACTTATCAGAAACTCTATAGTGCTCCCACTCACTTTATTGCAAATACAAGTTTCTCATAAACTTTGTACAGACTCAAAAACTTTCATCACCTCATCAAAGTGTATATTCCAACTCCGAGATGCTTGCTTCAGTTCATAGAAGAATCACTGAAGCTCGCACACCTTTTAGCATCCTTAGGACTGACAAAACCTTCTGGTTGTATCTCATACAACCTTTCCTTAAGGAAGGAAATGATGTTTTGGCATCCATCTGCCAGATTTCATAATTGAAAAATGCAGCAACTGCTAACATAATTCCAACAGACTTTAGCATTGCTACGAGTGAGAAAGTCTCATCGCAGTCAACTCTTTGAACTTGTCGTAAACTACTTTGCAACAAGTCGAGCTTTACAAATGGTAACATTTACCATCAGCGTCTGTCTTCATTTTAAAGATCCATTTGTACTTAACGACCTGCCGTCCAACGAGCAAGTCCACCAAAGTCTATACTTGGTTTTCATACATGGATCCTTTCTCGGATTTCATGGCCTCTAACCATTTGTTGGTTTCCGGGCCCATCATCGCTTCTCCATAGTTCATAGGTTCATCGTTGTCCAACAACATGACCTCCAAGACAGGGTTGTCGTACCGCTCAGTAGCAGTACACGTCCTTGTCGACCTACAAAGTTCGATAGTAACTTGATCTGAAGCTTCATGATCATCATCATTAACTTCCTCTTCAACTAACGTAGGCTTCACAGAAACATCTTTCTGCACTGCGCCACTTTCTGGTTGAAGTAAAGGTTCAATAACCTCATCAAGTTCTATTTTCCTCGTAGGTCGATAGTAACTTGATCTGAAGCTTCATGATCATCATCATTAACTTCCTCTTCAACTAACGTAGGCTTCACAGAAACATCTTTCTGCGCTGCGCTACTTTCTAGTTGAAGCAGAGGTTCAATAACCTCATCAAGTTCTATCCTCCTCCCACTCAATTCTTTCAAGAGAAACCCTTTCTCGAGAAAGGACCCGGTTTTAGCAACAAACATTTTATGCTTGGATCTGAGATAGAAGGTTCACCCAACTGTTCTTAGGGTATTCTATGAAGATGCATTTGTCCGCTTTGGGTTCAAGCTCATTAGGTGAAAACATTTTCCACACAAGCGTCGCAGCCCCAAACATTAAGAAATGACATCTTAGGTTTCTATCAAACCATAGTTCACACGGTGTCATCTCAACGGATTTAGATGGTACCCTATTTAAAGTGAATGTAGTTGTCTCCAATGCATAACCCCAAAATTATAGTAACAAAACGATAATAGACATCATAGCACGCACCATATCCAATACAGCATGACTATGACGTTCGGACACACCATCACACTATGGTGTTCCAGGTGGCGTGAGTTGTGAAACAACTTTCACATTGTCTAAAGTTGTATGCCAAACTCGTAACTTAGATATTCACCTCCACGATCATATCGCAAACATTTTTCTCTTCTTGTCACGATGATCTTAAACTTCACTCTGAATTTTCTTGAACCTTTCAAACGATTCAGACTTGTGTTTCATTAAGTAAATATACACTATATCTACTCAAATCCTCAGTGAAGGTAAGAAAATAATGATATCCACCGCACGCTATCAGACTCATTGGATTGCATACATCAACATGTATCATTTCCAATAAATCACTTGCCCGCTTCATCAAAACAGAAAATGGGGTCCTTAGTCATCTTGACCAAGAGGCATGGTTCGCATGTCTCAACCGATTCGAGATCGAATGAGTCCAAAGATCCATCAGCATGGAGTTTCTTCATGCGTTTTATACCAATATGACATTTAGCGGCAGTGCCACAAGTATGTGGTACTATTATTATTAACTTTGTATATCTTTGGCATCAATGTTATGGACATGTGTATTACTACGATCAAGTTTCAACAAACCATTCTCACTAGGTGCATGACCATTGAAGGTATTATTCATGTGAACAGAATAACCATTATTCTTTAACTTAAATGAATAACCGTGTTGCAATAAACACGATCTAATCACGTTCATGCTCAACGCAAAACACCAAATAACATTTATTTAGGTTCGTCACTAATCCCGAAGGTAGAGAGAGCGTGCGATATTGATCACATCAACCTTGGAAACATTTCCAACACACATCGTCACCTCACACTTAGCTAGTTCTCCGTTTATTCCATAGCTTTTATTTCGAGTTACTAACATTTAGCAACCGAACCGGTATCCAATACCCAGGTGCTACTAGGAGTACAAGCAAGGTACACATCAATAACAAGTATATCAAATATACTTCTGTCGACGTTGCCAGCCTTTTTATCTACCAAGTATCTAGGGTTGTTCCGCTTCAGCGACCTCTCTCCTCATAATTGAAGCACTTAGTCTCGGGTTTGGGTTCAACTTTGGGTTGCTTCACTGGAGCAGCAACTGACTTGCCATCCATGAAGTTTCCCACCTTGCCCTTGCCCTTCTTGAAACTAGTGGTTATACTAACCATCAACACTTGATGCTCCTTCTTGATTTCTACATTCGCGGTGTCAAACATCGCGAACAGCTGAGGGATCATTAATTCTATCCCTGGCATTTTATAGTTCATCACCAAGTTCTAGTAGCTTAGTGAAAGTGACTTGGAGAACTATATCAATCACTATTTTATCTGGAAGATGAACTCCCACTCGATTCAAGCGATTGTAGCACCCAGACAATCTAAGCACATGTTCAACGATTGAGCTATTCTCGTTCATCTTGCAGGCAAAGAATCTTGTTGGAGATCTCATATCTTGCAACACGGGCACGAGCCGAGATCCTAATTTCAGCTCTTAGAACATCTCATATGTTCCATGACATTCAAAACGTTTTGAAGCCTCAATTCTAAGACGTAATGCATGACGCACTAAACTATCAAGTAGTCATCAGCACGTACCTGTCAGATGTTCACAACATCTATAGACGACGCTAGAGGGGTTGGCGCATCGAGCGGTGCATTATGGACATAAGCCTTCTGTGCAGCAACGAGGACAATCCTCAGATCACGGAGCCAATCCGCAATATTGCTACCATCATCTTTCAACTCTATTTCTCTAGGAACATATAAAAATTCAAGGGCGCTACAGCGCGAGCAAGTAATCTACAACATAATTTGCAAAGACACTACTGAATATGTTCATGATAATGAGTTCAATTAATCATATTACTTAAGAACTCCCACTCAAATTGACATCCCTCCGGTCATTCGAGTGATACATGATCCAAAATCACCAACTCAAGTCCAGTCATCACGTCAGTTGAGGTGGTTACAATGGTGAACATCATCATGTTGATCATATCTACTATATGACTCATGTTTGACCTTTCGGTCTCTTGTGTTCCGAGGCCATGTCTGTACATGCTAGGCTCATCAAGTTTAACCCGAGTGTTCTGCGTGTGCAACACTGGCTTGCACCCGTTGTATGTGAACGTAGAGTCTATCACACCCGATCATCACGTGGTGTCTCAACACGACGAACTTTCGCAACGGTGCACACTCGGGGAGAACACAGTTTATCTTGAAATTTAAGTGAGGGATCACCTTATAATGCTACCGTCGTACTAAGCAAAACCAGGTGCATAAAAGGATTAACATCACATGCAATTCATAAGTGACATGATATGGCCATGAACTTGTGCTTTAGATCTCCATCTTGAAAGCACCGGCATGATCTCCATCGTCACTGGCAAGACACCATGATCTCCATCATCTTGATCTCCATCAACATGTCGCCATCGGGGTTGTCGCGCCCAACATGCTTCTACTACTATTGCTACCGTTTAGTGATAAAGTAAAGCATTACATAGCGCTTAATGATTGACACGCAGGTCATCCAATAATTAAAGACAACCCTATGGCTCCTGCCGGTTGCCGTACTCATCGACATGCAAGTCGTGAAATTCTATACATCACATGATCATCTCATACATCACATATATCACATCATATAATTGGCCATATCACATCACAACATACCCTGCAAAAACAAGTTAGACGTCCTCTAATTGTTGTTGCATGTTTTACGTGGCTGCTATGGGTTTCTAGCAAGAACGATTCTCACCTACGCATAAACCACAACGGTGATACATAATTTGCTTTTCAACCTTCTCAAGGACCGCCTTTGTCGAATCTGATCCAACTAAAGTGAGAGAAACTGGCACCCGCAAGCCATCTAGGCAACAAGTTGCATCAACGGAACCGGTCTCTCGTAAGCGTACGAGTAATGTTGGTCCGGGCCGCTTCATCTCACAATACCGCTGAACCAAAATCCGACCAAGGGAGGAAGCAATCTAAGCATCAACGCCCACAAACCTTTTGTGTTCTACTCGAGATCTTATCAACACATAGACCTAGCTCATGATGCCATTGTTGGGGAATGTCGCATGGGAAACAAAAAATTTCCTACGCACACACAGATCTATCCATGGTGATGAGCATCTATGAGAGGGAGAGTGGATCTACATACCCTTGTAGATCGCTAAGCGGGAAGCGTTAAGAAACGCGGTTGGTGTAGTCGAACATCTTCGCGATCCAAATCGCCGAGTGTCCCACGATCACATCATGATCCGTCCCACGATCCAATCACGATCTGTCCCACGAACTCATCATGATCCGTCCCGCAATCTCATCACGATCCGTCCACGATCTCATCACGGTCCTTCCGATCTAGCGCCGAACGGACGACACCTCCGCGTTCAGCACACGTGCAGCTTGATGACGATCTCCACCGTCTTGATCTAGCAAGAGGAAGTGGAGAGGAAGAAGAGTTCACCGGCAGCATGACGGCACTCGTGGTGGAGCAATTCCGGCAGGGCTTCGCCTAAGCACTGCGGAAATCCGATCTAGAGGAGCACCGGTGGAACGGTAGCACGTGGCCGTATAATCAGGTCCAAAACCCTAAAATCCACCGGTATATATAAGAGGAGAGGAGGAGAGGCTTGTGCAAGGGCCAAGACTCCTATAGGAGTCGTCCGAACTAGGAGGAGAGGAGTCATCCTCCTCCACTCCTAGTAGGATTAGGACTCCTTCCTATTTTTCCCTTTTTGCCTTTTTCCACCTTTTTCTCTTTGGGTTTTCTTCTCCAGCCACATGGGCCTTGTGTGGGAGTTTCCACCAGCCCACTAAGGGCTGATATTCACTCTCCCACAGCCCATGAAGCCTCTTGGGTCGAAATACCCCTCCCGGAGGTCTCCCGGTACACTACCGGCACTCCCGATACACTATCGATGAGCCCAAAACTTTTCCGGCGACCAAAATAGGACTTCCAATATATCAATCTTTACCTCCAGACCATTCTGGAGCTCCTCGTGACGTCCGAGATCTCATCCGGGACTCCGAACAACCTTCGGTCACCACCATACATAACTCTATACTATCGAAACGTCACCAAACCTTAAGTGTGCAGACCCTGCGGGTTCGAGAACTATGTAGACATGACCGAGACACCTCTACGGTCAATAACCAATGGCGGGACCTGGATGTCCACATTGGTTCCTACATATTCTACGAAGATCTTTATCGGTCGAACCTCTATGTCAAGGATTCAGTTAATCCCGTATGATGTTCCCTTTGTTCTTCGGTATGTTACTTGCCCAAGATTTGATCGTCGGTATCTCCATACCTAGTTCAACCTCGTTACCGGCAAGTATATTTACTCGTTCCGTAAAACAAGATCCCGTGACTAACACTTAGTCACATTGCTTGCAAGGCTTATTGTGATGTTGTATTACCGAGTGGGCCCTGAGATACCTCTCCGTCACACGGAGTAACAAATCCTAGTCTTGATCCATGCCAACTCAACAGACACCATCGGAGATACCTGTAGAGCACCTTTATAGTCACCCAATTATGTTGCGACGTTTGATACACACAAGGTACTCCTCCGATGTCAGTGAGTTGCATGATCTCATGGTCATAGGAACACATACTTTGACATGCAGAAAACAGTAGCAATAAATTGACACGATCATATGCTACGTTTGTAGTTTGTGTCTTGTCCATCACATCATTCTCCTAATGATGTGATCCCGTTATCAAATGACATCACATGTCAATGGCTAGGAAACCTTGACCATCTTTGATCAATGAGCTAGTTCACTAGAGGCATACTAGGGACAGAGTATCGTCTATTTACCCACACATGCAATGTGTTTCCATTCAATACAATTATAGCATGGATAATAAACGATTATCATGAACAAGGAAATATGATAATAACTAATTTATTATTGCCTCTAGGGCATATTTCCAACACATACCCTTGTAGATCACTAAGCGGAAGCGTTAAGAAATGCGATTGATGTAGTCCAACATCTTCGCAATCCAATCACGAGCCGTCCCACGATCCCATCATGTTCCTTCCGATCTAGCACCGAACGGACGACACCTCTATGTTCAACACACGTGCAGCTTGATGATGCCTTCACCTCCTTTATCCAGCGAGCGATGGTGAAGTAGTAGATGAGTTCCGACAGCACAACAGCGTGGTGACGGTGGTGGTTAAGAACAATCTCCGCAGGGCTTCGCCAAGCATAACGAAAACCATGACGGAGGATAAACTAGAGGGACGGAGTTCCAGGTACACGGCTTGGGAAAACTTGATGTGTTCCAGGTGCTAGCCCCACCCCTTTATTTATATGGTGAGCCGTGGGGTTAAAACTTGGAGAAAAATCCTCCTCAAGGTCGGTTTGCCCGCAAGGCAAGAGTCATCCTCGGACTCTAGGACAAGATGCCAGGGTCCTCGGCGTCTAGCCTCAGATGCCAGGGTCCCTGGTGTCTGGCTCATGGCCTCCGCAAAATTCCTCTTGCACCTTCTTAAAGCCTCACGGCCTTTACCCCTTGGCCCAAGTAAAGTGTTCTTGTACACCAAACATTTTCGGAAACATTCGGAACTCGTCTGGTGAATTCCAGAACCCTTCCGGAGACCAAACATTATTATCCCATATATCAATCTTTACCTCCGGACCATTCCGGAGCTCCTCGTCATGTCCGGTATCTCATCCGGTACTCCTAAAAACTTTTGGTCACCAACATAACAACTCAACTATACTTATATCGTCACCAAACGTTAAGTGTGTAGACCCTGTGGGTTCGAGAACTATGCAGACATGACCGAGACACCACTATGGTCAATAACCGATAGCGGGACCTGGATGCCCATATTGGTTCCTACATATTCTACGAAGACCTTTATCGGTTGAACCTCTATGTCAAGGATTCAGTTAATCCTGTATGTTGTTCCCTTTGTTCTTCGGTACATTACTTGCCCGAGATTCGATCGTCAGTATCTCTATACCTAGTTCAATCTCGTTATCGACAAGTCTCTTTACTCGTTCCGTAATACAAGATATCGTGGCTAACTCTTTAGTCACATTGCTTGCAAGGCTTATGGTGATGTTATAATACCGAGTGGGCCTTGAGTGTTGGAAATATGCCCTAGAGGAAATAATAAATTAGTTATTATCATATTTCCTTGTTCATGATAATCGTTTATTATCCATGCTATAATTTTATTGATCGGAGACTTAGATGCATGTGTGGATACATAGACAAAACCATGTCCCTAGTATGCCTCTAATAGACTAGCTCGTTGCTCAAACATGACTATGGTTTCCTAGTCATGGACATGAGATGTCATTTGGTAATGGGATCACATCATTAGGAGAATGATGTGATGGACAAGACCCAAACTACAAACATAGCATATGATCATGTCAGTTTATTGCTGTTGTTTTCTGCATGTCAAGTATGTGTTCCTATGACCATGAGATCATGCAACTCACTGACATCGGAGGAGTACCTTGTGTGTATCAAACGTCACAAAGTAACTGGGTGACTATAAAGGTGCTCTACAGGTATCTCCGAGGGTGTCTGTTGGGTTGGCATGGATCAAGACTGAGATTTGTTACTTCGTGTGACGGAGAGGTATCTCAGGGCCCACTCGGTAATACAACATCACAAAAAGCCTTGCAAGCAATGTGACTAAGTGTTAGTCGTGGGATCTTGTATTACAGAATGAGTAAAGAGACTTGCCGATAATGAGGTTGAACTAGGTATGGAGATACCGACGATCGAATCTCGGGCAAGTAACATACCGAAGAACAAAAGGAACATCATACGGGATTAACTGAATCCTTGACATAGAGGTTCAACCGATAAAGATCTTCGTAGAATATGTAGGAGCCAATATGGGCATCTAGGTCCCGCTATTGGTTATTGACCGTAGAGGTGTCTCGGTCATGTCTACATTGTTCTCGAACCTGCAGGGTCTGCACACTTAAGGTTCGGTGACGTTTCGGTAGTATAGAGTTATGTATGGTGGTGACCAAAGGTTGTTCGGAGTCCCGGATGAGATCCAGGACGTCACTAGGAGCTCCGGAATGGTCCGGAGGTAAAGATTGATATATAGGAAGTCTTATTTTGGTCGCCGGAAAAGTTTCGGGCTCATCGGTAGTGCACCGAGAGTGCCGGTAGTGTACCGGGAGACCATCGGGAGGGGTATTTCGACCCAAGAGGCTACATGGGCTGTGGGAGGATGAATACCAGCCTTTAGTGGGCTGGAGGAAGTCCCACAGAGGGCCCATTCAGCTGGGAAGAAAAGCCCAAAAGGGAAAAGGTGGAAAAAGGCAAAAAGGGACCAAATAAGGAAGGAGTCCTAATCCTACTAGGAGTGGAGGAGGAGGACTCCTCCCTCCTGGTTCGGCCGACCCAAGGGCTGGATCATTGGGAGCCAAGCCTCCTCCTACTCTCCTCCTATATATACTAGAGGGTTTTAGGGATTTTGGACAAGATTTTCAGCCACGTGCAACCCTACCCTCTAGTTCATAGTTTCTCCTCTAGATTGGATTTCTGCAGTGCTTAGGCAAAGCCCTGCCGGAATTACTCCACCACCATCGCCGCGGCACCGTCACGCTGCCGGAGAACTCTTCCACCTCTCCGCTCCCTCTTGCTGGATCAAGAAGGCGGAGATCGTCATCAAGTTGTACGTGTGCTCAACGCGGAGGTGTCGTCCGTTCGGCGCTAGATCGGAAGGACCGTGATCAAGATCGCGAGACGGATCATGATGAGATCACCGGACGGATCGTGATGAGTTCGCAGGGCGGATCATGATTGGATCGCGGGATGGATCATGATGAGATCGCGGGACGCTCGGTGATTTGGATCGCGAAGACGTTCGACTACACCAACCGCGTTTCTTAACGCTTCCCGCTTAGCGATCTACAAGGGTACATAGATCCATTCTCTCTCTCGTAGATGCTCATTACCATAGATAGATCTGCGTGTGCGTAGGAATTTTTTTGTTTCCCATGCAACGTTCCCCAACACTGAGATACTTCTTTGTCACACGGAGTAATAAATCCCAGTCTTGATCCATGCCAACCCAACAGACACCCTCGAAGATGCCTGTAGAGCACCTTTATAGTCACCTAGTTACGTTGCAACGTTTGATACACACGAGGTACTCGTCTGGTGTCGATGAGTTGCATGATCTCATGGTCATAGGAACAGATACTTGACATGCAGAAAACTGTAGCAATAAACTGACACGATCATATGCTACGTTTATAGTTTGGGTCTTTTCCATCACATCATTCTCCTAATGATGTGATCCCGTTATCAAGTAACATCTCATGTTCATGGCTAGGAAACCTTAACCATCTTTGATCAACAAGCTAGTCTACTAGAGGCATACTAGGAACACCGTGTTGTCTATATACCCACACATGTATTTAGTTTCCAATCAATACAATTATAGCATGGAGAATAAACGATTATCACGAACAAGTAAATATAATAATAACCAATTTATTATTACCTCTAGGGCATATTTCCAACAGGTAGTCGCGCTTTGGTGAGTGCGGGCAGTGGCTTGACCACCCGAACTGGGCAGCTGTGGCAAGGCTGGTTGATCGGGTGTGTTAGTTGTCGATGGGAGAGAGGGGGAATAGCCAATGTGCCACCGACTGACGGGCCAAGGGGAGGACAAGGGCGGGTGTTATGGCATCCGGTTCCTATATGCACCGACGCAAACCCGAATTATATTTGGGCCTAAAATGGGATGTGCACAGATAAAAAGGGGACGCTCGTCCATTTGCGTTGACGCGTTGGGCCGCAGTTTATGGACCCAAACAAAGACATGCAGATAGTTTTCATCGACGCATTGAAATTGGCCTAAGACTGGTCATAGTGGGAGTAACTTAGCTACTACCTCCATCCTGGTTTATTGGCCTTCTTTGTATTTTATTTTCTGTCAAACTTTGACCTTAGACTTAACCAACAAAATGTTAATACATGTCACAAAGAATAATATCATTGGAAACTATATTCAAATACAAATCCAACAATATAATTTTGTATGACATGCACTAACATTTCATTAGTCAGATCTATGGTTAAAAATTTGCACAAAATACGAACAGGACCAATAAACCAGGCCGGAGGTAGTAGTAACATAGCGCATTCCAAGACAAATTTGCTTAAGTGGCATGTAGTTAATGAGGAGAGGGGTGTTTGAAGTACATAATATTATTGTAACATAACGTAACCCAAAGCAAAATGCGTTCGTAATTTAATAAATACAATTGTCTATGATATTACCATTGATACCGGATTTTGGCATGGAAAATACATTATTAAGATGGCTTCACATGAAAAAGTTTTCTACATGTATTTTTTTGTAGTGTTGACATGAACATCTTTGAAGTTTGAGCCATCACCATCCGTTCTCGTCTGGAAGGCCAAAATTATGCTCAAAGTACTAAGATTTCATATTCAGAGTACAATTCAGCTAATTACGCCTTCAAGATGACCTCATATGAAAAAACGTTCTACACAGATTGCCTTCGTCTCGTCGAAATGTTTGATTTTGATATAAAAAGTGTCTCAATCCGATGTCGTATGCAAGAGTTAGAGCCCGCACCACGCGACTCTATCGTGAGCAAAATATGACGTCCGGGACCAGACAAACATATGACTATGTGTGATGGATTGCTTGAGTAATTGTATGTTTTATGCGAGCTATTCGGCCTTCAGAATGACCTCGAATCAAAAAACATCAAACATGAAAGTTGTTCGCCTCGTTTGGGTAAATTTTATTTTGGGATCATCTTCATCCGAGGTAGTTTGTGGCATGTGAGGCCCAAAAATCCAACTATTGTCTCAGACTTACCTAAATCCGAGTTCGATTAATTTTGGAAAGATTTGGACGGGCTTTGAAGTTCTTTTTTTGTACTAGAATTCCAACTGCCTCATAAATAGATAAGAAGGGATGGCCAATTAAACAACATGCAATCAAACAAATCAATCTAAACTACTTTTTCGTGTTTATCTATCTTTATCCCTCTCCCTTGTATCTTGCTTCTCGTTATTCGTTCGTTATTCGCATTGGAGGACAGCGGTCCACGAGGCCCTTGGGGAGATCAAGTCGACCTAGGACAATCCATATGTGCCGTGCGCCTTGACAGGTGCCTCTCGGGCGTGTGGGGTTTTGGGTCTACAAAAGCGCCTGCCGGATTGCCTGTGTACCGCCCTTTCAGACTGGTCTCCTTCAACGTGAGATGTGGTGCATCACCCCCGGCGTCGAGGGTACAGTGGGACGTGTTCGTGTGCGAACATACTTTTGGCGACTCTGCTGGGGATGAAGCTTCGAATGTTCTCCAACATGTTATTGCTACGACGAGAGCACCGTCCATCGGTTGCATTCTACAAGGTAATATGTATCATCAATCCCTTTACATAGATGAAAATAGCCATCATGATGGTGTTGCTAGATCTTTCAATGGACATATCATGTCGGCTAGCCCTAACGAGCAAAGGCCGATTAGTTATTCTGTTGGAGAAGCTTGGAATTTACATAATCACGGCATGCAACTTATGGACCCGAACTTTCATGCATCGACAACACCTTTTCAGTATGTCGGTGAACAACACGATGAGTTCAAATAATCAGTATAGGACACCTTGTTTACAAGAGGGTGTCTCATAGTTTCATCCATCGGTAGCCAGCTGGCCATATGCGGGTTCATACCCAAACATGTCTATGGATGGGAGAATCATCCATGCTTCCATTAGCTATTTGGACAGTTATCCTCAGTGATCATATACTACTCCTCATGAGATTAATTGTTCAACGACATATGCAACTACAAATATTCATGAATCAGCTCACCTTCGTGGTTATGGCCGAGTGAATGGAGATTCTATAGGAGCATTTGTGCCTAATATTGTAGGAGATAAGGTGGCTCTAGTTGCATGAAAATGTTTAGCCCAAAATAACAAGATTAGCGTTCCTTGCCTTGAGCAACATGAAAATGGTTTGGTTCCTCATTATGAGGCAATAAGAGTTAGGGTTTTGAAAGAATATGAAGAGTTTTCGATTGATCAAATTGTCGAGAGAAAATATTCAACAATAATGCATATGTCCTCACCTATTGCTACAACATGTTATACACCCCCTGTACAATTGCAAAATTGTGGCAACATCAATTCATTGCCGAAAGATCCTAAAATCATTGGGGGGAGGCGAATCCAAGCAGGGCCGAACTTAAATAAAAACATATGGCTCGTATGAACAAGGTCAAGCCAAAGCTTGCAGGGAGTAGCACCGACAATTTTATCACATCGAATCTTGAGGAATTACCAACAGATTATCGACAAGCTTCTGAAACACTCAAGAAGAAGCATGAAGAGGAATATTTGAAATAATACATAAAATACCTTCCTCCATGTGGCAACCACGTTAGCCATTCTGCGATGTTGAGGCAAGATAAAAAAAGAAGTTTGCATACAAATCAACAAAACAAGTTTGGCTCGTCTAATATTGTTGACTCGGTTGAAATGAATTCGAATATGGCTAAGTCATCTATGATCAAGTTGAATGGTTTGTTTAAAGCCAAGATAATGGTGGATTAAGTTGAAATAGGATTGAACATTGAGTTGGTTAAGGTTGAGTGCATCGAGCCAATCGAGTGCATTGAGCCATCCGAGTGCCGCATCGGCTAATGCCGAGTGCATCAAGCCAGTTATTGCCGAGTGTACCAAACATAGGATGCAAGCTTCACCGAGCAAAGGAACGTTAAACCCAGTAAATTTTCCGTGCTCGATTTTTCTAGACGTGAGGGAGATTACTTGCTTCCCTATGAGTTACATGCCAAAGAAATTAACGAACATCAAGAACAAGAGCATGCACATGAGCAAAGTTCATCTAACATAGAGCGTCCGAGTGAAATCTACTCGGGGGAAATTCTAGTGAAATCTTCTCGAGAAACCCAAATGATAAGGCACATGATCCAGAAGTAGAGGAAAATGCGTTTGATAGATCATCCAGAGTCGAAGCAAAGTATTGTTCCAGTTTGACAATCATCATTTTCCACCAACATTTTTGAAGAGCTGAGACGTATATTCTGTAATTATTTTGGTTGCAAAAACATAAAGCCAAGTTCAAAGTTCTCCGGGATAGCCGATTCAAGCGCATCGGAAAAGGAGGACGAAAATGGTTACATAGCCGAGTCAGATGGTGTTAAGTCGACACCACTCGGTTGTCCAAAGCCGATAATCACAGTGTGGTTAATGGATGAGCAGTATACTTTCAGACTAGGTACAGGTGACCACATCGTTCGTGCATTGCTGACTAATCATATTATTATAATTGATCATGAGGTCGAGCCGTTAAGACAAGAGCAAATGCAATGTTTGTTCGAGCCGAATGTCAAAGACCGCAACATGATCTATGAAGTCACACAATCGGATAACACAGAACGACTAGAGTTTGTTGAGACAGGAGCATATGGACAATCGACTCAGATTGGTCTTGATGGCAATCACGTGTTGACTCGGCAACCTCAAGCCGACTCATCCGAAGACGATTCATCTAAAGGTGGACATGTACACACCAATGAGGACAGGTTCGAGTCTTCGAGCTAGGATATTGTAAAAAATAGCATCAACAACAATCTTGAAGATGAGAATTCCATCAAAGCTACATCAGAGACATCTAGCACTGGGGGCAACAAGAAAATTCAAAGACCGATGCACTCAAGACCAAATAAAGCAAGGCTGAAATAACCACAAATGTAAGAGATCGAAAATCAGCTTCGCTGAGCTATTAGATAAAAATCAGAAGATAAATGAAGAGAAGATTGTTTATTAGTCAAGTAATTTAAAAGCGTCAAGATCACCCCCTAGGCGCAAATCTGAGGACAAGTATTGGCAAAGGGAACTTTCAATGCATCATATTCATATCCATGTTTTGGGTCGTCAATGCCAATGCCATGGATACCTCCCTATACTAATTTTTATTGATATTCATCGTCGGATAGGTATGATTCAAGGACACATTCTCCATCTTATTACAAACCATCTCGCTAATATAATGCAGCTCCAACCTCCAGGAAGATCAACGTTGAGTGAGCAATCATATGTTCAGGACCGTTTCAATAAACAAGAATCGGTCTGGAGGTTAGGAAAGAAAAAAGAGGTGGTCAAGCAGGTATATCGAGTCAAGAAAGACGGTCGTAAGTGTGCTAGTTAAGATTTGGTTGCAAATGAAAAAGAGACAATTGAGATATAGACATTGGCTAATAAGGCAATGAGATGAAGCAATCAATTGTTGATAGTCAAAGTGCCAAATCTAGAGAAAAGAGGTTGAGAGTGCACAAGGCCAAATAAGAATTGCCATTGATTGCAACAGAATCACAAACAAAGTGTCCACTTGGCTTATAATATTGGCAAAAGAAGGAATCACAAAAGCTTAGTGAGCTGAGAAAAAAAGAACATGCCATGGGTTCCCAAAAGGGCAATCAAAACGAAAGTGTTGTGCAAGCTTCTATTGTAACAAGCACACCAAAAGTGAAGAAGGAGAAGAATGAAAGAATTAAACAATTCAGCCGCAGGTTGTTGGGGAACATTGCATGGGAAACAAAAAAAATCCTATGCACACGCAAAATCTATCCATGGTGATGAGCATCTACGAGAGGGAGAGTGGATCTACGTACCCTTGTAGATCGCTAAGCGGGAAGCGTTAAGAAACGCGGTTGGTGTAGTCGAACATCTTCGCGATCCAAATTGTTGAGCATCCCGCGATCTCATCATGATCCGTCCCGCGATCTCATCATGATACGTCCCGTGATCCAATCACGAACCGTCTCGCGATCTTGATCACGGTCCTTCTGAACTAGCGCCGAACGGACGGCACCTCCGCGTTCAGCACACGTATGACTTGATGACGATCTCCACCTTCTTGATCCAGCAAGAGGGAGCGGAGAGGTAGACGAGTTCTCCGGCAGCGCAACGACGTTGCAGCGATGGTGGTAGAGTAATTCCAGCAGGGCTTCGCCTAAGCACCGCTGAAACCAATCTAGAGGAGAAACTACGATCTAGAGAAGAGGGCAACACGTGGCTGTTTTTCCGTGTCACAAAACCCTCAAAACCTCTAGTATATATAGGAGGAGAGAGGGAGGAGGCTGGCGCACAAGGGCCAGCCCTTTGGCCTTTGGCGCAAGGAATAGAGGAGGAGTCCTCCTCCAATCCTAATAGGATTAGGACTCCTTCCTTATTTACCACTTGGAAACTCTTTCCACCTTGGCCTTTTTCCTTCTCCTTCCACTCCAGCCGCATGGGCCTCTTGTGGGACTTAGAACAACCCACTAAGGGCTGTTATTCCTTCTTCCACAGCCCATGTAGCCTCTTGGGTCGAAATACCCCCCCCCCGATGGTCCTTCGGTACACTACCGGCACTCCCGGTACACTACCGATGAGCCCGAAACTTTTCTGGTGACCAAAACAGGACTTCCTATATATCAATCTTTACCTACGGACTATTCCGGAGCTCCTCGTGACGTCCGGGATCTCATCCGGGACTCCGAACAACCTTCGGTCACCACCATACATAACTCTATACTACCAAAACGTCACCGAACCTTAAGTGTGCAGACCCTGCGGGTTCGAGCACTATGTAGACCTGACCAAGACACCTCTACGGTCAATAACCAATCATGGGACCTGGATGCCCATATTGGTTCCTACATATTCTATGAAGATCTTTATCGTTCGAACCTCTATGTCAAGGATTCAGTTAATCCCGTATGTTGTTCCCTTTGTTCTTCGGTATGTTACTTGCCTGAGATTCGATCGTCGGTATCTTCATACCTAGTTCAACCTCGATACCGGCAAGTCTCTTTACTCGTTTCCGTAATACAAGATCCCATGACTAACACTTAGTCACATTGCTTGCAAGGCTTATTCTGATGTTGTATTACCGAGTGGGCCCTGAGATACCTCTCCGTCACACGGAGTAACAAATCCCAGTCTTGATCCATGCCAACCGAACAGACACCCTCGGAGATACATGTAGAGCACTTTACGTTGCGACGTTTTATACACACAAGGCACTCCTCCGATGTCAGTGAGTTGCATGATCTCATGGTCATAGGAACAGATACTTGACATACAGAAAACAATAGCAATAAACTGATACGATCATATGCTACGTTTATAGTTTGGGTCTTGTCCATCACAACATTCTCCTAATGATGTGATCCCGTTATCAAATGACATCTCATGTCTATGGCTAGGAAACCATGAGCATCTTTTATCAATGAGCTAGTCTATTAGAGGCATACTAGGAACATGGTTTTGTCTATGTATCCACACATGTATCTAAGTTTCCGATCAATACAATTATAGTATGGATAATAAACGATTATCATGAACAAGAAAATATGATAACAACCAATTTATTATTGCCTCTAGGGCATATTTCCAACAAAGACCATAACCCCATCAAAATCTTCGGTCAAGACATTATCCATATTCTTCAGCTATGCCAACGCCATAGAGTTCATCCTCAAGTATGATTGGTTACCCTCCATGGGCTTATTTCGATCCATGGATGCTTTATTTCGATCCATCGATGCAATATAGTTTCTTACATTATGAAAGGGAATTACCACATCATCATACGTTCGATTAGCTGCACTTTTGTTGCTAATGGCCGACACACGGTTTATTGTCCTAAGAGTATAGATGGATGATATATACTTATCGTCCAAAGAATATGCAAAATGGCCGATGGAGTGTTGACATCGTCACTAAAAATAACTCTGTGCAGGTTATTTTTTGACACGTATGCTTCGCTGTAAAACAAGAGGGTATGTGTTGACACCAGATTTTGGCATGGAAGAAAACATTATTAAGATGGCTTCAAATGAAAAAATACCATACATGAATTTTTTTCATAGTGTTGACATGAACATCTTTTGAAGTTTGGGCCATCGCCATCTGTTCTCATGTGGAAGGCCAAATTTGTGCTCAAAGTACTAAGATTTCGTTTTCAGAGTACAGTTCGGCCGATTACGCCTCCAAGACGACATCATATGAGAAAATGTTTTACATGGATTGTCTTTCTCTCATTCAAATGATCGATTTCGATATGAAAATTGTCTCAATCCAAGGTCATATACAAAAGTTAGAGCCCGCACCGTGCGACCCTATTATAATCAAAATATGATGTTCGGGACCAGACACACATATGACTATGTCTGATGGATTGGGTGAGTAGTTGCTTGTTTTACGCGACCTTTTAGGCTTTCAAGACGGCTCGTATCGAAAAACGTCTAACATGAAAGTTGATCGTCTCGTCGAAACAGTTAAATTTTTTTGGGGTTCATCTTCATCCGAGGTCGTGTGTGGTTTGTGAGATCCAAAAACCGAACTGTTGTTTCAAACTTACCTAAATCCGTGTTCGGTTAATTTCGAAAAGATTTGGATTCCTTTTCTTGTACGGGAAGTCCAGACGCCTTATAAATAGATGAAAGGTGATGACCGATTGAACAACACACAATCGAACAAATCAATTTATACTACTTTTTCGTATTCATCTATCTTTATCCCTCTTTCTTGTATCTTACTTCTCGTTCTTCTCATTGGAGGGCAGCGATTCATGAAGCCCTTGGGGCGACCGGGTCGACCTAAGGCAGTTCATAGCCGTCGCGCGCCTTCCTTACGGGTGTATGGGATTTCGGGTCTACAAAAGCGCCCGCCGAATTGTTTGCGTATCGCGCTTCCGAACGAGTGTCCTTCGACGTGAGCCACGATGTATCACCTCTGACGTCTAGGATACACGTCACCACGTGTTCGTGTGCAAACAATTACTTCTAAATTACTTTGTACTATAAAAATAATAACATGGACTAATATCATATATGCAAGACATAAGCCCAAGTTATGACTAGCCTGAGCCCTGAGGAGAGGAGCAGCGCGGCAAACTAGTTTTTCCATTCGGTTTACCTGAAACAGATTTTGTTGCTAATGTTCCAGATGCTAATCTGCTATGCACCCGCTCCCCTTCCTCGACGACCCGCGCCGCCTCCGCCGGCTCCTCTCGTCCTGCGCGGCGCTCCGGACACTCACCCGCCTCCACGCCCTCCTGATCGTCTCCTCCTCCGCCTCCTCCCACCACATCCTTTCCTCCTGCCTCGCCACCGCGTACGCCCGCGCTGGCGACCTCGCCGCCGCCGAGTCCACGCTCGCCACCGCGCCCACGTCCCCCTCCTCAATCCCCGCGTGGAACGCCCTCCTCGCGGCGCATTCCCGGGGTGCCTCCCCGGACGAGGCGCTACGCGTCTTCCGCACTCTCCCGCCCGCCGTGCGCCCCGACAGCACCACCTTCACGCTCGCGCTCTCCGCGTGCGCGCGCCTCGGGGACCTCACCGCCGGGGAGATCGTCAGGGACCGCGCGTCCGGGGCAGGGTACGGGAACGACATCTTCGTGTGCTCGTCGCTGCTGAACCTCTACGCGAAATGGGGCGCCATGGCCGATGCCGTCAAGGTGTTCGACCGAATGCGGAAGAGGGACCGCGTCACCTGGAGCACCATGGTTACTGGATTCGTGAACGCGGGGCAGCCAGTTCAGGCGATTGAGATGTACATGAGGATGAGGGGGGGCGGTCTTGAGGGAGACGAGGTGGTTATCGTCGGGGTTATGCAGGCTTGTGCAGCAACAGGGGATGTCCGGATGGGGGCCTCAGTTCATGGGTACTTGCTGCGGCATGCTATGCGGATGGACGTTGTCATCTCAACCAGCCTTGTGGACATGTACGCGAAGAATGGGCTGTTTGATCAGGCGCGCCGGGTGTTTGAGCTGATGCCGCACAGGAATGACGTGTCGTGGAGCGCGCTGATCTCACAGCTTGCACAGTATGGGAATGCAGATGAGGCACTTGGCTTGTTCAGACAGATGCAGGTCTCTGGTCTTCAGCCCAATTCAGGGCCAGTTGTTGGTGCACTATTAGCTTGTTCTGATCTTGGGCTCTTGAAGCTAGGGAAGTCAATACATGGTTTCATCTTGAGGAGGCTTGAGCTTGATTGTATGGTAGGCACAGCAGTCATCGATATGTACTCAAAATGCGGCTCCCTGTCAAGCGCCCAAATGCTTTTCGATAAGGTTATCTCGAGAGACTTGATTTCGTGGAATGCGATGATTGCATGCTGTGGTGCTCATGGACGAGGCCGCGATGCCCTCTCTTTGTTCCAAGAAATGAAGAAAAACGAAGTGAGACCTGATCACGCCACATTTGCTTCTCTTTTGTCGGCTCTCAGCCACTCCGGTCTGGTAGAAGAAGGGAAATTCTGGTTCGATTGCATGGTTAATGAGTATGGAATTGAACCTGCCGAGAAACACTTGGTGTGTATAGTGGATCTCTTAGCTCGTTCTGGTCTTGTTGAAGAGGCCAACGACCTGCTGGCATCGATGCACACCAGACCAACCATCTCAATTTTGGTCGCTCTACTTTCAGGCTGTCTGAATAACAAGAAGCTGGAACTTGGAGAGAGCACGGCAGAGAAAATCCTTGAACTGCAACCTGGGGATGTTGGTGTCCTTGCCTTGGTCTCAAATCTTTATGCCGCCGCCAAGAACTGGGACAAGGTCAGGGAAGTGCGCAAGCTAATGAAGGACCACGGCAGCAAGAAGGTGCCCGGGTGTAGCTCGATAGTGATACGCGGAGCACTGCATACGTTCGTCATGGAAGATCAGAGCCATCCTCAGCATAGACAGATCCTACAGATGGTCTTGAAGCTCGACTCCGAGATGAGGAAGATGGGCTACGTCCCGAAGACAGAGTTTGTGTACCATGACCTCGAGGAAGGCGTCAAGGAGCAGCTTCTGAGCCGCCACAGCGAGAGGCTGGCGATCGCCTTTGGGCTGCTGAACACCAGCCCGGGGACGAGGCTCGTGGTCATAAAGAACCTCAGGGTCTGCGGCGACTGCCACGACGCCATCAAGTACATGTCAAAGATCACCGACAGGGAGATCGTGGTGCGAGACGCCAAACGCTTCCACCATTTCAAGGACGGAGCCTGCTCCTGCCGCGATTACTGGTGAAGGGTGTCTCGCGACACAACCTGTCCGTCTTTGCTTGGTGTCAAACCTTTATGCCGCTGCCATGAACTGGGACAGGGTCGTGCGGAAGCTAATGAAGGCCGGGTGCAGCTCGATAGAGATACGCGGAGTCTACTGACTGAGGTGAACCAGCATGTAATAGGCGAGTGCCAGTTCCAGTTGTCCTGTGCAACCGCAACTGCAAACACAGTTGATTTGATCAGACTTCATATATGAAACCGGGATAGTTACCTTTCAGAAAATATGAAGGAAGGCTCTAGGTCTTTCATTCTTCTCGCTCAGGCAACCTGATCCGATTTGATACCATGGGGAGGACAAGCAGAATAACTGTGCAAACGTCTCTCATCGGTCATTGTCCGCTGAAATAAGTGTCAGCTGAGTGCAGCTCCACAAGTCCACATATGCACTGCGTCTGCTTCGTCACCCCTGCTGAAATCGTGGCGAGAGTCGTAGGCGACCGTACCTCTGAATACGTGACACAGCGGTCGGTCGCCGAGGTCGTCGAGGTTTACGGCACCACGACTCTACCACCACCACGAACACC
The DNA here is from genome assembly GCA_022496015.1 of Hordeum marinum. Classification (NCBI taxonomy): domain Eukaryota; kingdom Viridiplantae; phylum Streptophyta; class Magnoliopsida; order Poales; family Poaceae; genus Hordeum; species Hordeum marinum. Next base: position 267,777,552 of record CM039672.1, on the reverse strand, counting down.
GGGACCGATCGCGACGTCAACACCGCCCGTGCTCGGCGCGCCATCCCGACTCTTGGGCGCACCGTCGTCGGTCTACGATCGTTTCATTTTCCACCGGCCCAGGACGGGAGGCGCGTCGCGTCGCGGTAGTGCCCCGTCGGCGAGCGTGGCCGTCGCCGTCGGAGCGTGGCCGCGGGCGTCTCCTGCCGCGGGGCACGGGAAGGCGACCCGAAGCGTGGCAAACTTTTGCTTTGCCTTGCGTTGCTTTTCTCCCGGGGCTCGTCTCGTGGACTCGTCGTGATCGCTACGAATCTTGACGTGGGGAGAGGGTCCAGATAACACTGGCTGGACTGTCGTGGCGTCCGTTGGAGCTGCTAGTGGTTGAGGAACGCTTGCTTCTCAAGGAGTAGTAGGAGTGGGAGTGGCGGGTCGGACGGACGGACCTGCCCCATGTGGGAGCATGGCAATGCCGCTCGCCGCTCGAGATCGCTAGGCTATTCAACTATTGGCAGTTGGGCATCCGCTGCTCATGATTGGGATCGTTTTTCCGCTTGATCGTGGAGCTGGTTTGGCCTCGTCGTTGACCTGCCGGTGAGTGGAAACTGGCCGGCGTTCGCACGACGCGGAATGTCGCGTCCAACTACAGCGAAGCTCCTTTCTTTAGAAGATCAGTTCCATTTCATTGCAGAACGAATCCACATCATTCATGTAATACTATGTTTTAGGTTCAAAAATGAAAAAGACTTAATCTCTAATTATCTTGGCGCGTCCACGTGGGTTTTCCAGCTGGTCGACGAGGCCGGCCCCGCCCCCGCCCAACCCGCGGGAAATCGCCACGGGAGCTTGGCTACGAAGCATACCCGCCCGCCATTAACAATCGCAACCTGCCAATACCACCACCTCCCCTTTCGCTGCTCTCGCGTCTCGCCACAACTTTAATTCAGCGGAAAAGGCACCTTCCAACCACCGGCGCTGGAAGAACGTGGGCGATGCTCCGGCCATCGCCGTATGCGTCGCGGCGTCTCCTCCAGAGCGGCGACCCCGGCCGCATCCCGGGCATCCCGCCGGCCGATCCGCCCGCCGGCGTCAGCTCGGATGTTGTCGTCATCCTCGCCGCCCTGCTCTGCGCGCTCATCTGCGTAGTCGGCCTCGCCGCCGTCGCGCGGTGCGCGCGCTCCCGCCGCAACGCCAACGCCCACGCCAACCCCTCCTCGCCGTCCGGCAGCCCGGCCCACGCCCTGGCGGCCTTCGGCGGGGGCGGCGGCGGGCATACCCACGGTGCTACGACTACTACGACGACGGGCGCGTCGGGGGGCAGCGTGACGACCACCACCAAGGGGCTCAAGAAGAAGGCGCTCAAGGCGCTGCCGAAGCTGGCGTACGCGGACGCGGTGGCCGCGGCGGCGGCGGCGAGGGGCGCCGTCGCGGGGGGCGAGGAGGAGGAGGGGCAGGACGGGATCCTCGCCGAGTGCGCCATCTGCCTGACGGAGTTCGGCGAGCGGGAGGAGGTGCGCGTGATGCCGCAGTGCGGCCACGGGTTCCACGTCGACTGCGTCGACACCTGGCTGCGCTCCAACTCCTCCTGCCCGTCCTGCCGCCGCCCCATCGTCCTCGACGACCCCGCGCCGCCCAAGCGATGCCGCAAGTGCGAGGAGACCATCCTGGAGGCCGTCATCGCCTCCTCCTCGTCGGCTGGCGGCAGCCGCGGCGGCGGCCGCGGGGGGTTCTTGCCGTAGTAGCAGTAGAAGAGGCGTCATGTCCCCCTGGCGGGTGGGTCCAGGTCGGTGTGGGTTGTTGAGCTGCTCCTTTCTGCTGGTGGCCCACACCGCAGTACTGCCGCAGTGAAGTTTTTCTTCTGAAGAAATGGAAAGGAGAATAATTAGAGCTGTGAATGTGACTCTTTCCTACAACCTTTTTGGCCCTGCACTTGCACTCGTACTCCGGTACGTGTGGATGTGGGGAACATGACATCAGATTTGTAAAGAGAGTGCGTGGTCTCGTGTAAAAAAAAACTATTTGTAACGCATATAGCTTGCTCAAAAGAGGCAAGGAAAAAACATCTTACATGTGGATCTAGTAAGCCAAAATATATATGCAGCTCATGTCTGGAGACCTTTTGGGTGTGGGGAAATTGGTAGAAGTTGTGAAATAATAATGACAGATATGAAATATCGAATTCTTGGCATGGATAAACAAGAGGAACATGTTTTCTCAAGGATATGTCTATCTCTGAGTCGACCTAAGTCTCCGTCGCCTGCCGTCATCATAACTAGATTAGAACTATTAACTAGCTTTTCTTCTTTTTTTTAGAACACGCTTTTCTTCTCCTAATTGTATCTGGTTAGGTTTGGGGCTTTTTCCCTTTTTCCCTTTTTTTTTGGTTTTTTGTTTGTTGTTTTGGCCTTTTTTTTACTTTGTTTCTCCGATTGGGCTAGGGTATGAATTTGTTTATTTATTTTTTCACATATCTGGAAAAACTATTGAACAAAAAGGTACCACAAATCATCATCACCAACGGGCATCCTCTCGTGTACCAAAAATGCATGCCAACATCATATAAGCGCATGCACGATCGATCCCCAAAAGACTAATTGTTACCCTACGTCGTCGTGGAATCAAAGTGCATGCTGCATGCATCATCTAATCAAAAGAAAAAGAAAAAAGATTGATGCATGCATCAAATGCTCAACTAGCCTTTTCTTTTTTCCATCCCCGTCCTCATGAATAAAATAATCTTGCACGGAAGACCCTAACATTTTACAATCAATACCCTAAAGCTTTTGTTTCCTCACAAACAAGAACAAAATTTCGACAATTAGCGAAAATTTCGGCTAGGAATGTCAATAGCATAATCCGCCAGAGAGAAGCGCATCCTCCCACCCCCTTCTCCCACTTCCCATTGACAAAACAAAAGCTCAATTGCGATCAGGTGTGTGGGCATGCAGTTGCAGTCGGAAGCGACACATGCAGTTGCATGCCTAGTGTCGGACAGGCAACTGCTTCCCCCCTCCACTCCCGTTGCCCACAGACAAAATAAAAAGGTCAGTTCCAGTTCAAGGGGGTAGGTATGCAATTGCATTGGGGTCCGACACTTGTAGTGGCATGCCTAGTGCACACATGCAATTGTAGTCAGGGCGACATTTGTAGATGCAAGCCTACTATCAGGCATGAACCAACCCTTCGCCCTCTCCCCACCGTCCTCTGACAAAAACACAAAGGACAGTTGAAGTTGGGAGGGAGGCATGCAATTGCAGTCGAGAGCGGCACATGGAGTTGCGGGCCTATTGTCGGACATGCAACTGCTCCACCCTATCGCGCCACCTAACAACCAAATAAAAGGATGGTTTGTGGTTGGGTGTTTGGACATGTGGGTGTAGTCGAGGGGACACTTGAGTTACAAGCAGTGTCTGGCATGCAACTACCCTCTGCCCCTCTGCCCTCAAAGAAAAAACAAGGGCAACCGCAGTCGGGACAAAGGCGTGCAATTGCATTTGAGGGCGACACTTGCAGTTGCAGCCATGTTGGGAGACATGAAGTTGCAATTGCATGCCTAATGTTGGACATGCAATTGCCCCCTCTCTCGTTGCTCACTTAAAAAACAAAAGGTCGGTTGCATTCGGTGTGTGGCATGCAGTTGCAGTCGAGGGCAACACTTGTAGTTGCAAAGCCTAGTGTCAGACATCTAACTACCCCCCCCCCCCCTCTCACGTCGAACACCGACAAAACAAAAAGTCTGTTGCAGTTGGGTGTATGGACATGCAGTTGCACTCGAGGGCGACACTTGCAATTGCAAGCCTATTTTTGGACATGCAACTGCCCCCTCTCCCATCGCCCTATGATAGAAACACAACGCTAGTAGCAATCGAGAGGGAGACATACAGTTGTAGTCGGGGGCGACAATTGTAGTTGCATGCCTAGTATTGGACATGCAACTCACCCCCCTCTCCAACTTGCCAATTACAAAACAAAGGCAATTGTAGTCGGGTTGTGTGGGCATGCAAATTCAGTCGGGGGCAACACTTGCAGTTGCATGCTGTAGATCGAAAGTGGTCTAGAGGGGGGGGGGTGATTAGACTACTTGACCAAATAAAACTATGCTTTTCCCAATTTTAATTCTTGGCAAGTTTTAGCATTCATAAAATATCATGTACACCCTACACATGCAAGTCTAAGAGTATAGCAACGGAAAGTAACAATAAGCATGAGTAAAAGGATAGGGTAGGAAGATCAAACACAATTGTAGACACGATGATTTTTCCTATGGTTCCGATAGGTGGTGCTGTCGTACATCCACATTCATGGAGTCTTGAACCCACGGAGGGTAACGGTCGCGAGAGTCCACGAAGGGTTCCACGAAGAAGCAACCTTGACTATACCATGACGGCCTACGTCCACGGAGGACTAGCCTTACTCGGGGTAGATCTTCACGAAGTAGGCGAACCCCTTGCTCTTACAAACTTCTTGGTTCACTCCACAACACGAAGTAGGAGGATCCCAAGCAACACCTAACCAATCTAGGAGGCACCACCCTCCAAAAGGTAATAGGCTCGGTAATGACGATGAACTCCTTGCTCTTGTGCTTCAAGATGATAGACTCCTCAACACACAATCACTCTCTCACAGATTTGGCTTGGTAGAAGAGATGGGATTGGTGGAAAGCAACTTGGGGAGGCTAGAAATCAAGATCCATATGGTTGGAGTGGAAGATCTTGACCTCAACACAAGGGTAGGTGGCTCTCTCTCAAAAAACTAAGTAGGATAGGTATGGAATAGTTCTGAGTGGCTCTCTTTCGAGTGGGTGGTGGTGAAGGGGTATATATAGGCATCCCCAAAAATCCAACCGTTACACACAAAATGACCAACTCGGTGACACCGATGTGTTAATCTCGGTGGTACCGAAGTGACCAAAAGGTGGCAACTTTTGAATGTCGGTGAGACCGATATAGGATTCTCAGTTGCACCGACAAGTTGACCAACGGTCAGAATTTCCAAACTTGGTGACGCCGATTCAACATTCTCAAATGGACCGCAAGTGTGAACTTGCATAACAGAAAGTTGGCAACCCAACTCGGTGGCACCGAAAGCAGTGTCGGCTGCACCGAAGTGTTAGGGTTTGGCTGAGTCTGCCTAGGGTTTGGAATCGGTGGCACCGGGATAGGAATGTTGGTTGCACCGATGTTGCATGTTTGGCTAGAGACAGACTTTAGTGGGACAGCTTGTGGATGTTTTTGGTGACTATCACTTGTGCATGTATGAGCATTTTGTTCACCAATAAAACCTTACCCCCTTTTGATAGTATTGGCTTTCCTATGGACTCAAAGTGATTTCTCACAAATGTAAAATGTAAAGTCCTCTTGCTTGAAGCTTGGCCAACCTATTTCCTTGCATCTTGGGGTAGTTCCACAATCTCCACAATCCTTTTGCCACCCCTATCATTGAACTTGTCCTGAAATATACTTGGTGGAAACATTAGTTCAATGACTCATATGTTGTTATTAATTACCAAAAACACCAAGGGAGCAAATGTGCTTTCAAACTCCCCCTTCTTGGTAATTGATGACAACATATATATCAAAGCTTCGACAAAGATATAATCATTGAATATCGTCGCTTTGAGAAGTATGTGATAAAAAAGAGCTCCCCCTAAATTTGTGCTTTATTTTAAATTTGCGTTTGAATGCAAATGCACAATCGATTAGGTACATGGGTCACTTGTTACATGTCACATACCACTTGGTGGTGTGCGAGAATAATTAGAATGAACATCATAGCACAACACAATCAACCAAAGATGAATGATCATCACATAAGTATTAAGATGATAGGAAATAGTAGCATCACACAATAAAGTGTATGATCAAACATCATAAAACGTGTATCACAAGCAACCAAAAGCAATTGTTTTTTAAAACAAGCAACAAAACATGAACCGCTATCTCACTCGAAGCCTAAAGATCTATATACACTTCTCCCCCTTTGGCAACAAGTTACTAAAAAGTTCAAAGGCATACATCTAAGTGTTCCTGGGCTGATCTCCTCCGGTTGTTGATGAAGAAGTCGAGAGAACAGCATCGGCAAAGATCTCTGCAGATGTCGTGGATGGAGCTGGAGTGGTCACTGGAGGAACTGGAGATGATGGAGCAGGTGTTGTGCTGACAGTAGTAGGAGTTGATGAAGAGGGCCTCACGTCTGGTGCAGGCACTATGACTGATCAAGACTGAGTAGTGAACTGTGTGCTCGGCCTGAGACGTGATCCATCCTCCTCATCATCAGCATCTCTGAAGAAGTAGAAGAGACCCGAGGGATGTGCACCGAGTCAACTTCCTTCTGAAGCTCTATTGGTCACCTTGTTCACCTTATCACCAAGAGTCTTGATCCTTGTCTCAAAGATCCTCACAAGATTGTTCTGGTTGTCCAGAATCCCCTTGATATCCTTCTGCATGCCTTGAACTACTGAGATCAAAAGATCCATTTGCTCGTTTCTGGATCTAGGGGCTTGAGCACTAGCGGCTCGAACTGCTTCTGCCTCTGCCTGTGCTGTAGCAGACATGGATGATCTGGGTCCATCACTACAATATTATCCTCAAGTTTTGGCTATAGGGGCAAATGTGGACGGTTTAAAGCAAATATGTGCTTCTCCAATTGAGAGTTGAGAAGCATCTGGATGTAGGGTGCATAGCAACAAGAGTGCTTCTGATCAGCACCAACCCTCTTGATTGTCTCAATAATCAAATCCATGACTCTAATCCTGGTATGTCCATCAAGGTGGATCAACATGTTGATGGAGTAGCCTTGGATCATCTTGTCATCTCCTGACTTGGGCATCAAGGTATGCCTCAGAATAGTGTTCATGGTACGGAGGCCTTCTTGCAGATAGTAGATGGATCCTAGCTTGTGAGATTGCACTTTGTCTGCGGGGATAGGAGTATACATATCCTTCATGGCATTGTGGCTCGCCTTGGATTCTGAGTATACATCCAGATCACCATCCTGAACCTCTGGAACTCCTAGAAGTGCAGCCCACTCATCAATAGTGGATTCATACCTTGCTCCTTCAGTCATCCATACAATTCTACCATCTCCGTAGAAATGTGCAGTGGAGTAGAATTGCATGATCATCTCATCGTTCCATGCAGTAAGCTCTCTGCCAATGCACTCATCGAGACCAATGTAGTGGAAATTATCTTGGACACTTGGAAAGTAGTCCTCATTCTCCTTAATGAATTTCCAATCAACATATCTCATATCGCTAACAGCTGGGCACTTGTCTAGCATCACTGTCTCATAAAAGTCCTGTTGCTCTCTCGTGTAGAACCTGTAGTCAACAGCAGTTTTGTTCCTCTGGGCATAAGGATCTATAGCTCTCCAAGCTCTCAATCCTGAGTCTTTCCTCTTATTCATATCTTCAGCAACTAAGTGGCTGACATCATGTAATGGAAGATGTGGTCCGAGCTTCATCAATGTAGTCAAGTCATCATCATCTTCACATCTGGAGGCAGTTCCTTTATTCTTCTCAGAAGCTGGAATATCTCTGGTAGTCCTCTTGTACTTCTGTGCAACAACCTTCTTGGATGTAGGCTTGGTGCCCTTGCATGTGCCAGTCTTTGGCATTGCATCATCCATAAGCTTCTTGGCCTTCTTCTTGGGAGGAGCCTTTGTAGCTGGCTCATCCTCCTCTTCCTCAACAGCAGCACCAACAGCCTCCTCTGGATCTTCATACATGGAGGTAGGCCTGCCTATCACATGAATAATACTTTTCCTGGCTTTCTTCCCCCTGCCTTCTTAGGCATAGACTTCCTTGGTGGATCAACAAACATAGTGGCCCTAGCACTCTCATGTGCTTTGATAGTTTCAGAGCTGGCATAGACCTTGCTGACAACTCTTCTCGAAGAAGTAGCTTCAGTAGCAGACTTCTTAGCAGCCTTTTCTTGCTTCTTGGAAGGAATCTCCTTAGGAACAAAGTCTGAATCTTCTTCATCTGAATTTAGCTTCTTCCTAGTCCTGGTGGCAGCCTTGGGCAACCCATGGGAGCTGGGGGTGCCCGGATCTGAAAATGAACTGGACTCTGGGCTTGTGCCTGAACTCATGTCAACACTCTGCTCTGGCACATTCTGACTGTCCTCATCATCTGACATACTGACCCTGTGAATAGAGTATAGAAGAGCAGAAGTAGATTAGTCATCACAAAATGAGGCTGGTTTTGAAATTTTGAACAATAGATTTCCAAAGTTTTTGCATTCTGTCAAATGAAAATCGGTACAGCTGAAGCAAGATTTTCGGTGACACCGAGACTGACTGTCTCTCTTAACAGAACCTTGGCACTCTTTTTGGTGAGACCGAAAAGAAGTACTCGGTTCCACCGACACCGTTCTCAGCAACACAGAAAGACAAATCGGTGAGACCGACTTGTTTGCTTCGGTTCCACCGACTTCCATCGGGCGGACGACAAAACCTTAGAAAATCTAATATTCGCTAAGTTATCGGAATTTTGAGTGGATAGGAGTGCGTGCAAAGAGAGGCTTATAGATAAACTTCAATCCATTGCGCAAGAATCGAACGAGGAGCGCAAAAGAGGTCGAATTCGTACCCTAGCTTGGCGCGGATCCCCTACGGCGGCGATGATGGAGAGGATTTCATCGGCGACGACGATTCCCAGTGGCCAAGGAGCGCAGGGAGATAAGGGCGACGACCAGGGGTCTTGTAGGCGGCAGCTTAGGGTTCTAAGGCGCGACGATTGAGATTGAATTTCAAAACGTCGGGGTCCACAGCTTATATACCCACCACTGTCGATGGTATCGAGATTGAAAACCAGATCAACCCTAGGCATTTAATGAGACCAAGATTTTGTGGTTGGTTCCACCGAGATGCACTTGGGAGGTTTTAATGGCCAGTCCTTGTCGATACGGAACTCCGGGTGCTCCACACACAGAGGGATCGAAAAACACTTGTTCAAATCTTGTGATGCAGCATGAATAGAGTATGATGTGAGAAAGCATAGATAGCTAAAGAAGTGGTCCTAGGCATTCTTGTATATCCAATTGGCAAAAGATAAATCAAAAGCCAAATAGCAACAATTGGATATCTTCGAATGAGTAAATAAATATAGACCAACATGCTCACACAATAAGATGTCAAATGAAATCATGGCAAACATGCACAAATACTCTAGCATCTAACAAGCACTTGGGCGATGACGAAGTCATCTATATATGAGTATTTTGACTTAGGAGCCAAGTAAGAGTACTTGATCATAGGTCATACTCATCGTTTAAGCACAAGTGGGGTTACCACTTTGACATAAAGCATTTAATGTTGTCACATACTAAGAGATGCATTGTGAAGGGTAACGCAGCAGAAAACAAAAATATCTGACCTACGCACCAGCCCAGGACCACTATGGAGACTGCATACAAGGTTTGATCTATTTCATAACTGACTCGTAGCGCAGCGGAAGTAGAGTCGATGACGATCGGCGGTGCAGATCCCCACAACTAGGATTTACAACCTCCCAACCGTGAGGATGTATACCCTCATCCGCCCCGTGGACAGCCCTCCGGGAGGCGGTCGGACAGTCACCCGGACGGTGTCACGGACAGCCCTTAGGGAGGACCTCCGAAACTCGGACTGTCACTCGGACAGCCCTTTGGGAGGACCTCCAAAACTCGGACGGTCACACTGACAGCCCTTCGGGAGGAAATCTCGAACTAAGACCGAAACTACGATCTCTCTACAGAGTTGCACACATACGGTGTCATCTATCCGGTAGGGCTTCGCCGCCCAGAACTAGTTCCTGTTGGAACCCAGACAACCTTTCGGCTCTACGAAACTATTTCGCTGGAAGGGAGAGAAGAAGCCAGATCATTGCAATGGCACTTGTATTTGAGAAGTAGTCAGTTTTTGGGCTGCCTCCTCACCCCTATTTATAGGGTGAGAGACTATGGTAAAAATACCAAAATGCCGTCTGATATTTTCACTATTCATAATAGTGATTCCACTATTCATAAATAGTGTTTCCCAGTATTCACAAATAGTGTTTTCCACTATTTCGTAATAGTGTTTTCACTAGTCATGAGATATTTTCTCCCAATAGTGTTTCCACTATTCACGAGATATTTTCTCCCAAAAAGCACTTTCCACTATTCACGACAACATTTTTCAGCGTCCGGTCGAACTGAAAATATTTATGTGGGCTTAGAATATTTCGAGTACCCCACTAAAATAATTTTAATGTGATCCGGAATAATTCTGGATTAGTGATTTTCATCTGCGAAAAGCATCTGAAGCGATTCCAGCAGCTCTGGAACATTTCCGGTTTTTCTTCCGGAAAATTCCCAGAAGTTTCCAGAATGATTCTGGCACCCTCCAAGAATTATCAGGCATGTGCCGAAACCAGTTTGACTTAATGGTATCCCTTGAAACAACTTTTCAGTTTTACCAAAACTGTTCCGGTGTTCTCTTTGCGGAACTTTTCCGCTGTTCGAAACTTTTCCGGTGTCCGAAACTTTTTTGGTGATTTTCTCTCAGACTCCCTATCTAGTATTCAGCAGATAGATGACCCTTAAGCGTGTGACCCTATAGGTTCGGTGAATCATAGACATGACCCGGAACCCCTTCCGATCAATGATGAACATCGGAGCTGTGGAGACCCATATTGACCCCTATACCCACACGAATGAATATTCGAGTGAACCTCCAGTTGCCGTGTGCTATTCCTGTTGCTTCGCGATATGTTACAAATACCCGAGGTGAGACATGTTGGCAACCCCGTGGATCAACACCTTGTCCACTATGCCAGTTACCTCGTTACCGGTATTGTTCTCTTTTCTCGTTCCGTATTTCGGCATCCCTGTGATCAAATCACACTGTGTCTGGCCAGATGATGATGGATACTGTAACACCAAGAGGGCCTAGAGATATCTCTCCATCGTCGGAGGAGAAAATCCCAATCTTGAGCTATCAAGTTACTTGACATACTTTTCCATGAACCTGTAAGCCGCCGTAATAGCCACCCATTTACGGATGACGTTTAACAAACCCCAAAGTTCATGAAGCAAGCATGAAGAAATTCGATACTCTCATGGTCTAAGGAATTATGCAAACATTAACTTCTCTGTGTTATTAACCATTAACTTATGACGAATGCATCTCATAGCATAATATCAATTCGGGTCAATTCAACACAAATGTTCTTCTAACATTGTGCCCTCAAAATTGCCGGCATAGCCATGCCCATGATCAGGAAAACATGGTCATCATGCAATACTTGAGCCAGTCTTAGAGGCCAGACTAGGAATACAATTTACCGTTTATTATTCCACACGTGCATATGAGTCTTCCTTCAAGCCTCGTGGTTATTGTAGACTCGAGAACCATAGCAGTTATAGCATGGAACATAAACCTAATTATGAATAGGGAGATAATCAATAACATTTATTATTGCGTCTAGGGCATATCTCCTATAGACTCCCACTTGCACTAGAGTCAATAATCTAGTCAATGCTAATGCACTTTACACCTATGGCATACTGGTGTAAAATATGCTTCGCTTGTGGTATAGCCTGATGTCCAACGGATCTGACAAATTCAGCTCCGTGTGTAACATAGCATATCCTCGCGTTTTCACGCTTTCACAAAATTCATATTTTGTGTGGACTTGGCTTTGCATATGTGTGAATCATTAGTCGAAACCCGATTCCTCAGACTGAGCTATAGAGCAACTATCTGCAATTGTGTCCCATAGACCAAAACCATCTTGGAACCATACTAAGTTCATGAACGGACTATATGATTCAAAAACTTCTTTGTCGCTTCTAAAGCGTCAACATACTTAGCCTTTGTTATAGAATTTGCCACATTATCTTGTTTGGAACAATTTCCAACTACCGTGCCACCATATTGTGTATCACACAAAACCCTCAACTTAAATCGAAAATCGCATGGAGCATTGATGAAGACTGTATCGATGTAATTACTTACAACAAGCACTTCATAATCTCTGCTTGCGAGAAACCATGTCATCAGTACTACTCTAGCACTCAATGACATCTTTCACTCTTGTCCTATGATCAGTACTTTGATACTTTGGTATCTATACTCGCAACAACTTTTGGAGTATCGGATATATCTGGTTGTTTTACATACCATGGAATACATGATTAATCCAAACACAAGAGTGTGTGGAATCTCCATCATGTATTTTACTCATCAGTGTTTTAGGACACTGAGTCTTGCAAAAACTCTTTCCATGTGACTTCGGCAAGAATCACTCCTTGGCATTTTAAATGCTAAAAAGTTTTAGCATCTTGTAAATATGTATTCGTAGCTTAGCCCCATTAGGTAAATCTATCTGCATAGATCATCATGCCTAATATTGAGGCTATTTAGCCTAAGCACTTCATCGAAAAACTATTTTCAAATGAAGTCCTAATTGGTGTCAAGAAATTCATTTTCAATTAACAATGTGTCAAGCACACAACGTTTTTAGAAATATTATTATGCTCCCACTTACTTTCTTGAATCACAAGCATCTTCGTTACCCATTGATGAAGTCAAACCCCCTTTTTGACCATTTCATAAAACCACGAAGATTCCAACTCCATTTTGCTCTCTTCTATCCATTGTTGGAACTCTGAAGTTTGCATCCTTACTAGCATCCTCTAGATCGACAAATTACTTTGGACTATATCACATACAAGTCCTAGGTTTCATTTCCATCAGATGGAAATCCTTTTGTCATCCATGTTTCATATCTGATGATTGATATATGTATTAATTGCTAGTTCAACCCGAACCGACCTTAAGCATCGCTACGGTGAAACAACCTCGTCGTAGTCAACTCCTTGAACTTATTATTTCAACAAGTCGAGCTTTATGGATAACACATTTTTATCCGTATCAGTTTTTAGTTCCATAAATATTCGTTAGACTCTAAGTCCTCTGAAAGGTGTATCAAGGTTTTAATCTTGAATCACTTATATGGAAACTATCTCGGATTGTATTGGCATTTAGCCAATCCCGGAGTCAGGGCCCATCAACGCTTCCTTGTTTATTGTAGGTATACTGTTGTCTAACAAAAATATCTCGTTTGCGCACCTGATAGGTTTGCATGAGCTTTGCCTACATGGTTCAGTTGCATGTTTGACCGAAGTCCATACATTTTATTGTAGAGACTTCCGTATCAGTCGTAGTAGGAAACAACGGAATCACTTCCAGGGTTTCTTTCCTTTGAACTGATGACGAAGATACTGGTTATCTCATCGAGTTGCACTGTCCTCCCACTCACCTTTTGTAAGAACTATTCTCTTTAAAAGCATACTGTTTTGTGGCAAAACCCTTTGCCTCGGTATAGTGGTGGGGGAATACCCAATGACTCGGGATAACCATACAAAGTAGCACTTATCTGATTTGGAATAGGTTTGTAACCTTTTACACAAGCCCCATATTCCAAATCTTAAGAAAAGATATAACATGGTCGGGCGTACCATACCATGGCGTCATTTGAACAGACCTGATGGATCTCTTTTTAGTGTAAAAACCGCAGTCTCTAAAGCATCACTCTATAAAAGGGATAATGGCAAATCTATTTATGTCATCTTTGATCTTACCATGTCTTAAATGGTTTGATTACATCTTCACGGACTTTCCACATGCAGTGTTGTTACGGGAGGTGCAAGTTATGAAACTCTTTTCACAACTCACCAGACATTCGCTAAACTTGTAACTCAAATATTCCTTTCCGCAATCAAATTGCAGAAACATAATTTTCTTGGTACAATAACTTCAACTTCATTTTCAAAAACCTTTCAAATGATTTCAAAAGATCCAGACTTATGTCTCATCGAGTAAATATCCATATATCTACTTGAGTCATTTTTGAAGGTAGACAAATCCACTCTTTTTAACAACATTTAATGGACTACACACATCATAATGTATGATCACCAATATGTCCTTTGCTCGTTCCTTATGGCCTGTGAACGGTATTTCATTCACTTCACTTTTCAAAGGAAAGTTGCAAGTGTCAGATGATTCAAAATCAAATGACTTCAAAATCCATCATAATGGAATTTTCCATGCGGGTTTCTCCAATGTGACCAAATGCAGTGCCACACTTGTGTGGTATTCTTTTAGTCTTGCGACATTTAGCGTCAGTGTTATGGATGTATCATATTTCCATCAATATTCATAACATGCATCCCATCCTTGATGGAATCATGGCCCTTCATGTTATTCATAACACCGAACATCAAAAGTTCTCTTATGAACAACCTTCTTGCAAGATACCTTATGCAAAGGGCTAGAGTATATGAAACTCCAAATGAATTATAAAATTAAATATAGAGGTAATGTATTATTTATCAATATTCATAACACGCGTCTCATTCATAATGAAAGTATGGCCCTTATGTTATTCATAACACCGAACATCAAAAGTTCTCTTATGAACAACCTTCTTGCAACATACCTTATGCAAAGGGCTAGAGTGTGAAACTCTAAAATGAATTATGAAAGTAAATACATAAGGAATATATCGATGGAAGGCATAGTAACATTTACTACGTTCCTAGCATGTATCTAAACCTCATTCCTGGCAAGTCTTTCAAGCCATAGTAGTTCTTACATCGAGTTGCAACAGAATGCAATCGAGCGGGTATCTTTGTGATTAACTCACAATACCCAAGAATTAGTGATTAACATGTTTAACCATAATTCCCAAGAACTATATCTTTGACCAGCCTTCTATACATCAAAAACCTGTATGACATTCATACATGAGCTGGATATTCCAGTCTTCTTTTCTATTGCCATTATACTTCTAACAGTTTAACTTTTAGTATTTCTCCTACTCATAGAAGAAGCACCCAACTTAAGAGTGGTGATAGCCCCGGAATTCCTAGGCATGAAAGTTTCACTAACACCCTTCAGACACTTCCTTTCTCTTATGACATGCGTTCTTCTGGATCCCTCTCTTATCAGTCAAATGCATAGTAAACACCTTTACTAATAGTTTGCAAACAAACATTGCTTTGGATATCTCATATATTTTAGCCTTTGTCTGTCTCTGAAAATGATTTTCAGATTCCATGAATATCACATAACTATCCAAACTTTCGAAGTTCGGGTCTCATGGAAGCAAACATATTGCACTTGACTGAAACAAAATTCTAGCTTTTGGATCGAAGGACGAGAGTCACATGATCCATAGCATTAGCGGGAGAATACCGAAAGTATGAGATAGGACAAAGTCCTTCTCGGCACTATTGAGGACAATCCTCACATTACATTACCAACCGTAAAGTTTTAACCAGATATTTAACAGCTATTCAATTTTAATAGGGAAGGTGGAAACGCGAGCCATTATTCTACAACTATTTTGCAAATCACACATAGACAGAGTTCAAAATTAATTGCATTGAGAATTAAACAAGTTAATTCTATAGTGGGCTCCCACTCAAATCAATATCTCTCATAATTGATTTTGAGTGATACAAGATCCAGAATTCAATTCATCGCCATAGAATCATCATCTCATGACAGGAATTTTAATGGGTAGGCCAACTTGCCGATCACATCTCTATCTGACTCTTGTTCATCTTTCGATGCGTGTGTTCCGAGCTCATGACTTTCATGCCTGAACGTCAAGACAACCAAGTGATCTCGATGCGAGGTCTTTACTCACCCGCCTCACACATCCCTAATCGTTCGTACCCATGCATCCATGGCGCACCCCGAAAAGTTAGGTGCCGTGATGGTGCTACACTTGGGAGAACACTATCTACTTGATATTTTTGTGAGAGATCACCCTAATAAAAGCGACTACCACGTAATCAAGAAGGGTGCATCATAAGGGATAAACATCTCAGGCAATTCATAATATCATGATATGGTATAGCCCTTTCTGACGGAGAAGTCTTTCATTTCTTCGTCTTCGGCATTCACGTCGGTGTTCACGTTCGTGAAGATTGCCACCACCTTGTCGATGCACTAGGTAATATTGCTATCTCTATAGCTAATAAAATAAGTGCATTACATAAGGTTGTCACGCAGGTCATTAAAGTGCAATCATATGGCTCCAGCCATCAGGCCGAATCATGACACGCAGGTCATGTTAATTACATCATACAGTCATCTCATACATAATCAAATTAATTTGAGCATTGCTATACCACATAATATGCACATGCAAACCATCCTACAAAACCAAGTTAGACGCCTCTAATCGGTTCATGCAAAAACTAGTTTTACATGGCTTCTAAGGTTTTGAAACAAACCGAATCTACCAACGTCCATCATCAAGTATGATAATTCAAGTTGCTAGATTAACTTTCCAGGGTGTATGAAACACGAGATAATAAAATCTTGAGCCCCATACTAAACTTCGTCATACGCGTGACCCCTGTGCAGATCGCATCTGCATTGCCCTTTTGTCTGCGAAACATCCATCTTTCTCAACTATGGTGGAACCCAAAGAACTGTTAGCACTTCGTTGATCTGTCAATCAGCATACTCAGGAGCAGCATGAAAGGATCAATTGCCAGAACTTTGTGAGATTCCACCATGCCGTTAAGATCAGGACTATGCAAATTCCAAGGAAGCAACAAGAACATCGGGTTACAGATTTCATCTGCTACCCGCACAAATAATTTTCAGTAATAGATCTCATCTACTACCTAATTATATTGTGCAACACCCATACATCTCTATGTATTCTAGATCACAACCTGCATCTACGCATAGCACGGCTCTTGATGCCACTGAAGGGTAACGCAGCAGAAAACAAAAATATCTGACCTACGCACCAGCCCAGGACCACTATGGAGACTGCATACAAGGTTTGATCTATTTCGTTACTGACTCGTAGCGCAGCGGAAGTAGAGTCGATGACGATCGGCGGTGCAGATCCCCACGGCTAGGATTGATAACCTCCCAACCGCGAGGATGTATACCCTCATCTGCCCCATGGACAGCCTTTCGGGAGGCGGTTGGACAGTCACCCGGACAGTGTCACGGACAGCCCTTCGGGAGGACCTCCGAAACTCGGACTGTCACTCGGACAGCCCTTTGGGAGGACCTCCAAAACTCGGACGGTCACACGGACATCCCTTCGGGAGGCACTCTCGAACTAAGACCGAAACTACAATCTCTCTAAAGAGTCGCACACATACGGTGTCATCTATCCGGCAGGGCTTCGCCGTCGAGAACTAGCTCCTGTCGGAACCCAGATAGCCTTTTGGCTCTACAAAACTATTTCGCTGAAAGGGAGAGAAGAAGCATATCATTGCAATGGCACTTGTATGTGAGAAGGAGTCAGTTTTTGGGCTGCCTCCTCACCCCTATTTATAGGGTGAGAGACTATGGTAAAAATACCAAAATGCTGTCAGATATTTTCACTATTCATAATAGTGATTCCACTATTCATAAATAGCGTTTCCCACTATTCACAATAGTGTTTTCCACTATTTAGTAATAGTGTTTTCACTAGTCATGAGATATTTTCTCTTAATAGTGTTTCCACTATTCACGAGATATTTTCTCCAAAAAAGCACTTTCACTATTCACGACGACATTTTTCAGCGTCCGGTCGAACTGAAAATATTTATGTGGGCTTAGAATATTTCTAGTACCCCACGAAAATAATTTTAATGCGATCTGGAACAATTCTGGATTAGTGATTTTCATCTGCGAAAAGCATCTGAAGCGGTTCTGGCAGCTCCGGAACATTTCCGGTTTTTCTTCCGGAAAATTCCCAGAAGTTTCCAGAATGATTTTGGCACCCTCCAAGAATTATCAGGCATGTGCCGAAACCAATTTGACTTAATGGTATCCCATGAAACAACTTTTCAGTTTTACCAAAACTGTTTCGGTGTTCTCTCTGCGGAACTTTTCCGCTGTCCGAAACTTTTCTGGTGTCCGAAACTTTTTCGGTGATTTTCTCTCAAACTCCCTATCTAGTATTCAGCAGATAGATGACCCTTATGTTTGTGACCCTATAGGTTCGGTGAAGCATAGACATGACCCGGAACCCCTTCCGATCAATGATCAACGTCGAAGCCGTGGACACCCATATTAACCCCTATACCCACATGAATGAATATTCGAGTGAACCTCCAGTTGTCGTGTGCTATTCCTGTTGCTTCGCGATATGTTACAAATACCCAAGGTGAGACATGTTGGCATCCCCGTGGATCAACAACTTGTCCACTATGCCAGTTACCTTGTTACCGGTATTGTTCACTTTTCTCGTTCCGTGTTCTGGCATCCCTGTGATCAAATCACACTGTGTTTGGCCAGATGATGATGGATACTGTAACACCAAGAGGGCCCAGAGATATCTCTCCATCATCGGAGGAGCAAATTCCAATCTTGAGCTATCAAGTTACTTGACATACTTTTCCATGAACCCGTAAGCCGCCGTAATAGCCACTCATTTACGGATGACGTTTAACAAACCCCAAAGTTCATGAAGCAAGCATGAAGAAACTCGATACTCTCATGGTCTAAGGAATTATGCAAACATTAACTTCTCTGTGTTATTAACCATGAACTTATGACGAATGTATCTCATAGCATAACATCAATTCGGGTCGATTCAACACAAATGTTCTTCTAACATTGTGCCCTCAAAATTGCCGGCATAGCCATGCCCATGATCAGGAAAACATGATCATCATGCAATACTTGAGTCAGTCTTAGAGGCCAGACTAGGAATACAATTTACCTTTTATTATTCCACACGTGCATATGAGTCTTCCTTCAAGCCTCGTGGTTATTGTAGACTCGAGAACCATAGCAGTTATAGCATGGAACATAAACCTAATTATGAACAGGGAGATAATCAATAACATTTATTATTGCCTCTAGGGCATATCTCCTACACATTGACTCAAGTCTTAGAGTAAAGCTCCCCCTTGATGTGACATCCCCCCATAAGAGGGATAAACTAACCTTGGGTTTTGTCGATGAAGACTTCATCTTGGTGAGGTAGTGGTGGATGCTCAAGGTTGATGAAAATCACCAAGTGTTGGGAGCATCCTTGTTGTTTCCTTACTCTTCTCACCTACATGGGTTAGTCCCAATACACAAGAGACAAATACAAGGATATCTATGGACATGGAGTGCAAAGCATGTGAGATGATGTCCGTTGATTTGTTGATTACATTGTCCCTTGCTTACCTTTGAGGGAATGTGTGACTCCTTGATCTATTGCATAGGGTTAATGTTGATTCAAATAGATCTTGAAAATAATGAATATGAGTGAATTTCATTGGCGGAGTCACCCCTCAAGAACTCTCTAGTTCTTCTTCTTGGGAACCCACATCAAGTTGGTGGGGATCCTTGGTGTTGAAGTTGAGCTTGTAGTAGCCTTGGGAACCCACTTCACCATAGCTTGGGGTTCATCTTCATAAGAGTTAATGTCCTCTTGGAGCTTGTTCTTGCCCTTGAGCTTGGTGTCTTGTGGTGGAAGGTCATCTTGCGACTTTGTTCCCTTGGGAAGAGTATTTTCATACTTTTCCTTTTGAGGAACAAACTTGGGATTGGGGTATTGACCTTCTTCCCATTCAACTCCATTAGCGTTGAAGTAGCCAACACCACGTTTCGTCTGGTATCCTCCATGCTTGCGTACAATCTCATCAAATTGTTTGTACCCTTAAAGACTCTTGTAGATACCTTTATCTATAATTCCTTTCAATAAAGCATTTTCTTGCTCAAGTGTAACTTGTCTAAGAGAATCATCATTAGTGGAATCAATAGAACTACTTGGAGTAACATCATTGGATTTAGCATTTTTATTGTTGCTACTAGATGAAGAACCTTTCTTTCCTTTGTTACTAGTTTGCTTATATTTGACTTGTGGCATGAATGTAGACAAGAGTAGTCATTTGGCAAGATAAGATGAAGTATTCTTTCGGAGATCGTCATTTATAGCTTTAAGAAATTCATGTTATTGCTCCAAATTGAGCTTCTCGGAGCGTAGCTTCTCATGAGTTCTTACAAGCTCTCTATGATCTTTAAGAGTAGATTTATGGGCTAACTTATAAGTGTTGAGTTCTTTAGTTAGTTCTTCTATTTTTATCTTTTCATCGTCAATTGAGTTATATTGACTAGCATGAAAAATATCAAGTTCATTATGATCAACATCACTAGTTTTATCACATAGCAAGTCATCATCGTAAAGCAAATCATCTTCATCACTATCGAAATCAAGATATTCGGGGGGTGATACCTTGGGGCCTTTAGCCATGAAGCAACTTCCACTCCCTTCATTTGGTGAATCAAATAGATCATAGGAGTTGGTTGTCACTAGTGAAATTCCGGCAACACCATCATCTTGACTATAGTCGGAGTTGGAGTGATAGCTTCTCTCGGAGTGGTTGTCGGAGTCAGAGCCGGAAACTCATTCACCAACATGAGCTTGATGTTTCCTTCTTGAGTAGCTCTCGGTTTGCTTGTCCTTCTTCTCCAAGTCCCTACTTCTCCTTGAGGGTCTTTGTTCATAACGATCATCTCTGCTCCTTCTCTCTCTTCGAGGTGATTCACCTCTTGAGCTTCGTCTTCTAGGTGACTCTTCTCTTCGTTTGTAGGGAGTCATGCACTCATTGGAGTAGTGTCCGGGCTTCCCACAATTGTAGCAGTTTTGGTCACAACTTGACGAACACTTCTCTTCATGTCTTGAGTTGGAGCTGCGATCTTTGCTTCTATTCTTGTAGAACTTGTTGAATTTCTTGACCATGAGGCTTATCTCTTCATTTGTGGCAAGGTTGTCGCTTGAGGTTGCGTGAGCATCACTTGTGGCTTTGTAAGCATCGCTAGACTTGTGGTGAAGCTCTTCCTTGTCTTTGAGTGTCATCTCATGAGCAACAATTCTACCAACCACTTCCGTTGGTTTGAGAACTTTGTAGTTGGGCATCATTTGGATCAATGTGCACACGGTGTCATATCTCTCATCCAAAGCTCAAAGTATCTTCTTGATGATAAACTTTTCAGTCATTTCTTCAGTTCCTAAGCCGGCAATCTCATTGGTGATGAGAGCTAGCATAGAGTACATTTCAGCGACTCCTTCACCATCCTTCATCTCGAACTTATCAAGTTGACCTTGAAGAACATCTAACTTGGATTCTCTCACGGACTCAGTTCCCTCGTGCATCAATCAAAGTATCCCAAATCACTTTTGCCTGGTCAAGACGGCTGATTTTGTTGAATTCTTCAGGGCATAGGTAGTTGAAGATAATGTCACATGCTTGATCATTGAGTTGCAACATCTTCAATTCTTCCGCGTTCGCTTCACGATCCGGTTCTCTTCCATCACCAAAGAATTCACCTTGCAAGCCAACACAAACAACAACCCAAACGACAGGATTATGACCAAGCAAATGCATTTTCATTTTATGCTTCCAACTAGAAAAATTAGTGCCATCAAAGTATGGACCTCTACGGTGATAATTTCCCTCACTAGATGCCATACTTCTCCTAGGTTGTGAAACCAATGCAATGGAGACCAAAGCTCTGATACCACTTGTAGGATCGAAAGTAGGTCTAGAGGGGGGGGTGATTAGACTAATTGACCAAATAAAACTATGATTTTTCCCAATTTTAATTCTTGGAAAGTTTTAGCATTCATAACATATCAAGTACACCCTACACATGCAAGTCTAAGAGTTTAGCAGTGGAAAGTAACAACAAGCACGAGTAAAAGGATAGGGTAGGAAGATCAAACACAATTGTAGACACGATGATTTTTCCTATGGTTTTGATAGGTGGTGCTATCGTACATCCATGTTCATGGAGTCTTCAACCCACGGAGGGTAACGGTCGCGAGAGTCCACGGAGGGCTCTACCCACAGAGGGTTCCACAAAGAAGCAACCTTGACTATACCATGACGGCCTATGTCCACGGAGGACTAGCCTTACTAGGGGTAGATCTTCACGAAGTAGGCGATCTCCTTGCCCTTACAAACTTCTCGGTTCACTCCACAACATGAATTAGGAGGCTCCCAAGTGACACCTAACAAATCTAGGAGGCACTACCCTCCAAAAGGTAATAGGCTCGGTAATGACGATGAACTCCTTGCTCCCGTGCTTCAAGATGATAGACTCCTAAACACGCAATCACTCTCTCATAGATTTGGCTTGGTAGAAGAGATGGGATTGGTGGAAGGCAAATTGGGGAGGCTAGAAATCAAGATCCATATGGTTGGAGTGGAAGATCTTGACCTCAACACCAGGGTAGGTGTCTCTCTCTCAGAAAACTAAGTAGGATAGGTATGGAATAGTTTTGAGTGCTTCTCTTTCGAGTGGGTGGTGGTGAAGGGGTATATATAGGCATCCCCAAAAATCCAACCATTACACACAAAATGACCAACTCGATGACACCGATGTGTTAATCTCGGTGGTACCGAAGTGACCAAAAGGTGGCAACTTTTGAATCTCGGCGAGACCGATATAGGATTATCGGTTGCACTGACAAGGTGACCAATGGTCAGAATTGCCAAACTCGGTGACGCTGATTCAACATTCTCGGATGGACCAAAAGTGTGAACTTGCGTAACAGAAAGTTGGCAACCCAACTCGGTGGCACCGAAAGCAGTGTCGGCTACACCAAAGTGTTAGGGTTTGGAATCGGTGGCACTGGGATAGGAATGTTGGTTGCATCAATTTTGCATGTTTGGCTAGAGAGGGACTTTGGTGGGAGAGCTTGTGGATGTTTTTGGTGACTATCACTTGTGCACGTATGAGCATTTTGTTCACCAAAAAAACCTTACCCCCTTTTAATAGTATTGGCTTTCCTATGGACTCAAAGTGATTTCTCACAAATGTAAAATGTAGAGTCCTCTTGCTTGAAGCTTGGCCAACCTATTTCCTTGCATATTGGGATAGTTCCACAATCTCCACAATCCTTTTGCCATCCCTATCATTGAACTTGTACTGAAATATACTTGGTGGAAACATTAGTTCAATGACTCATATGTTGTTATTAATTACCAAAACCACCAAGGGAGCAAATGTGATGTCACATGCCTAGGTTTACCCCGCCTCTCTCCACTGCCCTAACACTTTGCTGTTGTATGCATAGTGTCAGAACTGCAACTGCCCCCTCTCGTACCTCTCCCTTACCAACACAAAGGTTAGTTGCACATGGGAGTGTGGGCATGAAGTTACAGTTAAGGGCGACACTTGCAGTTGCAAGCCTAGTTTCAGACATGCAACTTCCTACCCCCTCTCACCACCGATCAACAAAACAAAAGGTCGACTCTAATTGTGTGTGTGGACATGCAGTTGTAGTCAAGGGTGATACTTGCAGTTGCAAGTGTAGTGTCAGACAAACAACTGCTTGTCCCTCTCCCAGTGCCCTCCAACATAAACATCAGTTTAGTTGTAGCTCGGAGGGGGCATGAAGTTCCAGATGAGGGCAACACTTATAGTTGCAAAGCCTAATGTTGGACATGAAATTTCCCCCCTTGAGGGAGTCCTAGTTTAAGGGGGTCCTCGGGTGGCCGACCTGTTTCACGTGGGCCGGACTGTATGGGCCGTTTACCGAGCATTGGATTGATCGAAGGCCCTGTCTCCAGGAAGGAAGCTTTAGGAATATTGGGGTGTCCTCCAAGATTGGAATAGTGAATAGGCATGTTTTCCCTTCTATGTGTAACTGACCATATGTAAACCCTAGGTATCCTCGGCGTCTATATAAGCCGAAGGGTTTGGGGTTGTAGTGGGAGGCCAACTCATCTAGGGTTTAGCTATTCGATCTCGAGGTAGATCAACTCTGTAATGTACACATCATCAATATAATCAAGCAGGACGTAGGGTTTTACGTCCATAGGAGGGCCCGAACTTGGGTAAACATCGTCTCCTTCGTCCCCTGTTACCATCGATCCTAGTCTCATAGCTCGGGACCCCCTACCCAAGATTTGCCGGTTTTGATACCAACACCCCTCTCTCACCGACCACTTACAAAACAAAGGTCAGTTATAGTCCGGTGTGTGGACATGCAATTGTGTGCTTGGTGCTAGATATGCAACTGCCCACAAAACACCACAGAGTTGCGGACGGATGTGACACTTGCAGTTTCGTGCCTAGTGGCAAGCATGCAAATTGCCCTTCCCGACAAAACATAACTACATTGTAGTTGTGTTGAAGACATACAATTGCAGTTGGGGACGACCGTTGCGGTTGCTTGCCTATTGGCAGACATGTAACTGCCCCCTCACCCGATAGAAAAAGCAAAATATACGCAAAAGCTAGTCCTTTATCAATTGCATATGGAGTAATATGTGTTTAGATAAACGAACATGATACATACAATCTATATTTCCTTTGAGGGTAAAAGATAAAGAATAAATGAAAACATAGTTACACACGGATATGATGTGTGCAGTCACATGTGAATGGATGTACACGTGGTTGATAGTGATTTTAAAAATGACGGAAATACATGTGAACAACTAAAAATTATCAAAAGCCAAAAAAACACAGAGAATGAGATGAATGGAAACAAAGAATAATTCTAAAATAAGCAAGAAGAAAAGGAAAATTCTCCTAGAAATTCAAAATGGATTATCTCAAGCCATTTTGAAAATATAATACATAATGTTGTGACCGAAAAAAAGGAAATGTAACACAAATTTCCATGAATCTTGACTCATAGATTAAACGGTCTATCGTATTACCAAATCTTATATGAGAAAACCATGACACACAACATGGAGGAAAATAAAAAAAGCATGAAGGAAGATCAGAGTGTGCATTGATTATGATGTTCTAAAAGATATAAGGGAAGACACTAAACGTGGGGAACACACATGCTGGTCTAGTAGAAAGAGTAGAAGAAAAAACAAGCCAACACAATCGCTCTTTACACTTTGCGAAGTCAATTTCTAAACGCAACCCAACAAACAAACAAAAAGAAACAGGCTAGCTTCATCATCCAAACATCTTGATTTAAATGTGACAAGCAGCTAGTATAAAAAGTATTCAATGGAGGCGTCCATTGAGACTTGGGTATAAATCAGTTGAGTGAGTTTTAGTCGTTCCATTTTTTTCAAAGGTCACTCGAGGCAAACTGCCCACCTAAACATTTCATTTACCTAATAATGACAAAAGCAGAGGTTTACATAAGCGCACATGAGGCAGACATATACGAAGAACATGTAGAAACATATAGAAGTCGACAATGACTGGTGGCGGGGAGACAAAGATTTTGGCTACACGTGCATAAAGATTTTAGCTATGTATTATATGCTTCTAAAGGTCTTGAGAATCCACCCTAGGAGATTTTGATGGATGACCAAGTGGCTGTTGAGCTCAAGGAGATCTTAGATCCCCTCCTACATGATCAACATGTGAAGGCAATCACGACGATCTTTGGAAAATTTGTGCCACGTGAGATTCATTCGACATCCCCTACCTTGGTGATGGTGCTAGTGCACTAGTGCGTGTACCTAGGTGTATCGTGTTTCTACTCTATTTTTATGGATTTACAACATGAGATACTTTGTTGGAATGTTAGGGGGCTTACAACCCGTCTAAATGCCATGTAGTTAGGGGGTATGTGGATGCACTTCACATTAATTTGATCAATTTCCAAGAGACCAAGTTGGAGTCTTTTAATATTTTCTCGGTGATGCAATGTGTTAGCCCTTTGTTTCATGGTTACAACTACTTGCTTTTGATGAATACTATGGGAGGGCTCTTACTTGCTTGAAATACTCCATACATTCTCCCCGTGCATCACCTGGCTAGGCATAACAACCCCATGACTAGTTTAGTGAAGTTGAAAGATGGCATGATATGGTGGCTAGCGGTGATGTATGGGCCACCAATAGATGCTAGCAAAACATTATTCTTGGGTGAACTAAGACAAAGGTGATCCCTCTGACCAGTCCCTTCAATAGTTATTGGCGACTTCAATATGATACTTCACGCCTCTGAATAAAACAACCAGAACCTTAACAAAAGAATGATATCGTAGTTCAAGTCCTTTATAGATGACTAGCAGGTACGAGAGCCTTACATGCATGGACATCGATTCATGTGGAGCATTAAAGGGAGGTGATACGTCTCCAACATACATATAATTTTGTATTGTTCCATGCTATTATATTAGCATTCTAGGATACATTTTAAGCATTTACTTGATTATTTATATTAATTTCTGAGCACTAACCTATTAACCCACTATTAGTTGTTGTTTTCTACTTGTTTTTGGACTTTCAGAATATTGTACCAAAATAAGTCCAAATACCACGAATATTTGATGTTTTTTTCTAGAGAAAAATAAGACCCGGAAGCTTCGAAGGGAGACCGAAGGACACATAGGGTGGCGCCAAGCCAACAGGTCGCGCCCTGTTGGCTTGGGGCACCTCCCACGGCCTCCGGCCCTGATCTCTTTTCTATAAATTCACATATGTCGAGAAAACCCTAGAGAGCCTCCCGAAACACTTTTTCCACCGCCGCAAGTCTCTATTCCACCATGTGCCCATCTAGAGCCATGTTTCGGTGCCTTGCTGGGGGGATCGATCACGGAGGAACTCTACACCAACCTTGCTGCTCCCATGGTGATGTGTGAGTAGTTCACCACAGACCTACGGGTTCGTAGTTAGTACCTAGATGGATATCTCTCTCTATGCTCTTCAGTGCAAATATCACCATGATTCCCGCGATGATCTATCCTATGTAATCAGCTTTGTAGTGTGTTTATTGGGATCCGATGAATTGTGAGTTTATGTTTAGATTATTCATAAAAATAAATTGAATCCTTGCTGGTTATTTATATGTATGATTGTTATAGCTTTGTAATACTCTCCGATCTATCGGTTTGGTTTGGCCAACTAGATTAAATTAGCTGTAAGTGGCAGTGGTGCGTTGTAGTGGGTTTAATATTGCGGTGCTCAATCCCAGTGACAAAAGGGACATGACACGTATTGTATTGCTTCCACTAAGGGTAAAATGATGGGGTCCTTTCATATTAATTAGATTTACTTTGTCTACAACATGTCATCTATTGGAAATATGCCCTAGAGGCAATAATAAATTAGTTATTAGCATATTTCCTTGTTCATGATAATCGTTTATTATCCATGCTATAATTGTATTGATCGTAGACTGAGATGCATGTGTGGATACATAGACAAAACCATGTCCCTGGTATGCCTCTAATAGACTAGCTCGTTGATCAAAAGATGGTTAAGGTTTCCTAGCCATGGATATGAGATGTCATTTGATAACGGGATCACATCATTAGGAGAATGATGTGATGGACAAGACCCAAACTACAAACATAGCATATGATCGTGTCAGTTTATTGCTACTGTTTTCTGCATGTCAAGTATATGTTCCTATGACCATGAGATCATGCAACTCACGGACACCGGAGGAGTGCCTTGTGTGTATCAAACGTCGCAACATAACTAGGTGACTATAAAGGTGCTCTACAGGTATCTCCGAGGGTGTCTGTTGGGTTGGCATGGATCAAGACTGGGATTTGTTACTCCGTATGACGAAGAGGTATCTCAGGGCCCACTCGGTAATGCAACATCACAATGAGCCTTGCAAGCAATGTGACTAAGTGTTGGTCACGGGATCTTGTATTACGGAACGAGTAAAGAGACTTGCCGGTAACGAGGTTGAACTAGGTATGGAGATACCGACGATCGAATCTCGGGCAAGTAACATACCGAAGAACAAAGGGAACATCATACGGGATTAACTGAATCCTTGGCATAGAGGTTCGACCGTTAAAGATCTTCATAGAATATGTAGGAACCAATATGGGCATCCAGGTCCCGCTATTGGTTATTGATCGTAGAGGTGTCTCGGTCATGTCTACATAGTTCTCGAACCCGCAGGGTCTGCACACTTAAGGTTTGGTCATGATTCGGTAGTATAGAGTTGTGCATGGTGGTGACCGAAGGTTGTTCGGAGTCCCGGATGAGATCCCAGACATCACGAGGAGCTCCAGAATGGTCCGGAGGTAAAGATTGATATATAGGAAGTCCTATTTTGGTCGCCGGAAAAGTTTCGGGCTCATCCGTAGTGTACCGCGAGTGCCGGTAGTGTATCGGGAGACCATCGGGAGGGGTATTTCGACCCAAGAGGCTACATGGGCTGTGGGAGAGTAAATACCATCTCTTACTTGGCTGGTGGAAATCACACACAAGGCCCATGAGGCTGGGAAGAAAAGCGCAAAGAGAAAAAGGTGGAAAAAGACAAAAATAGGGTGAATCCTAGTTCTACTAGGATTGGAGGTGGATTCCACCTCTCTTGATTCGGCCCACCCAATTGCTGGTCCTTTGAGGGCCAAGCCTCCTCCTCTCTTCCTATTATATATGCTAGAGGTTTTAGGGTTCCTCTAGTGCATAGTTTCTCCTCTAGATTGGATTTCTGCAGCGCTTAGGCGAAGCCCTGCCAGAATAGCTCCACCACCATCGCCGGAGCGCCGTCATGCTGCCACAGAACTCTTCTACCTCTCCGCTCCCTCTTGCTGGATCAAGAAGGCAGAGATTGTCATCAAGCTGCACGTGTGCTGAACGCTAGGTGCCGTCCGTTCGGCGCTAGATCGGAAGGACCGTGATCAAGATCGCGAGACGGATCATGATGAGATCGTGGGACGGATCATGATGAGTTCGCGGGACAGATCATGATGAGATCGCGGGACGGATCATGATGAGTGCGCGGGATAGATCGTGATTGGATCATGGGACGGATCGTGATGAGATCGCGGGACGCTCGGCGATTTGGATCGCGAAGACGTTCGACTACACCAACCGCATTTCTTAACGCTTCTCGCTTAGCGATCTACAAGGGTATGTAGATCCACTCTCCCTCTCGTAGATGCTCAGCACCATGGATAGATCTTGCGTGTGCATAGGAAATTTTTTGTTTCCCATGCAACGTTCCCCAACAGTGGCATCATGAGCTAGGTCTATGTGTAGATGAGATCTCGAGTAGAACACAAAAGGTTTGTGGGCGTTGATGCTTAGATTGCTTCCTCCCTTGGTCATGTTTTGGTTCAGCGGTATTGTGAGATGAAGCGGCCCGGACCAACATTACTCGTCCGCTTACGAGAGACCGGTTCCCTCAACCGCAACTTGTTGCATAGATGGCTTGCGGGTGCCAGTTTCTCTCACTTTAGTTGGATCAGATTCGACAAAGGCGGTCCTTGAGAAGGTTGAAAAGCAAATTGTGTATCACTGTTGTGGTTTATGCGTAGGTGAGAATCGTTCTTGCTAGAAACCCGTAGCAGCCACGTAAAACATGCAACAACAATTAGGGGACGTCTACCTTGTTTTTGCAGGGTATGTTGTGATGTGATATGGCCAATTACATGATGTGATATATGTGATGTATGAGATGATCATGTGATGTATAGAATATCCCGACTTGCATGTCGATGAGTACGGCAACCGGCAGGAGCCATAGGGTTGTGTTTAATTATTGTATGACCTGCGTGTCAATCATTAAGTGTTATGTAATGATTTACTTTATCGCTACGGTAGCAATAGTAGTAGAATCATGTTGGGTGTGACAACCCCAATGGTGACACGTTGATGGAGATCAAGATGATGGAGATCATGGTGTCGTGTCGGCGACGATGGAGATCATGCCGGTGCTTTCAAGATGGAGATCTAAAGCACAAGTTTATGGCCATATCATGTCACTTATGATTTGCATGTGATGTTAATCCTTTTATGCACCTTGTTTTCCTTAGGACGATAGTAGCATTATTAAGGTGATCCCTCACTTAATTTCAAGATAAATTGTGTTGTCCCCGAGTGTGCACCGTTGCGAAAGTTCGTCGTGTTGAGACACCACGTGATGATCGGGTGTGAGAGACTCTACATTCACATACAACGGGTGCAAGCCAATCTTCCACATGTAGAACACTCGGGTTAAACTTGACGGGCCTAGCATGTACAGACATGGCCTCGAAACACAAGAGACCGAAAGATCGAACATGAGTCATATAGTAGATATGATCAACATGATGATGTTCACCATTGAAACCACCTCAACTCACCTGATGATCGGACTTGAGTTGGTGAATTTGGATCATGTATCACTCGAATGACCGGAGGGATATCAATTTGAGTGGTAGTTCTTAAGTAATATGAGTAATTGAACTCATTATCATGAACTTAGTCAGTAGTGTCTTTGCAAATTATGTTGTAGATTACTAGCTCGCGTTGTAGCTCCCTTGAATTTTTTATGTTCCTAGAGAAATAGAGTTGAAAGATTATGGTAGCAATATTGCGGACTGGGTCCATGATCTGAGGATTGTCCTCATTGCTGCACAGAAGGCTTATATCCTTAATGCACCGCTCGGTGCACCAACTCCTCTAGCATCGTGTGTAGATGTTGTGAACATCTGATAAGCATGTTCTGATGACTACTTGATAGTTTAGTGCATCATGCATTGCGGCTTAGAATTGAGGCTCCAAAATGTTTTGAACGCCACGGGACATATGAGATGTTCTAAGAGCTGAAATTAGGATCTCAGGCTTGTGCCCGTGTTGCGAGATATGAGATCTCCAACAAGATTCTTTGCCTGCAAGATGAAAGAGAATAGCTCAATCGTTGAGCAAGTGCTCAGATTGTCTAGGTGCTACAATCACTTGAATCGAGTGGGAGTTGATCTTCCACATAATATAGTGATTGATATAGTTATCCAAGTCACTGTCACTAAGCTACTAGAACTTGGTGATGAACTATAAAATGCCATGGATAGAGTTAATGATCCCTGAGCTGTTCGCGATGTTTGACACCGCGAAGGTAGAAATCAAGAAGGAGCGTCAACTGTTGATGGTTAGTAAAACCACTAGTTTCGAGAAGGGCAAGAGAAAGGAGGGAAACTTCATGGATAGCAAGTCAGTTGCTACTCCAGTGAAGCAACCTAAAGTTGAACCCAAACCCAAGAATAAGTGCTTTGATTATGAGGAGAGCGGTCGCTGAAGCGGAACAGCCCTATATACTTGGTAGATAAGAAAGCTGGCAACATCCACAGAAGTATATTTGATATACGTGTTAATGATGTGTACCTTGCGAGTACTCCTAGTAGCACCTGGGTATTGGATACTGGTTCGGTTGCTAAATGTTAGTAACTCGAAATAAAAGCTACGGAATAATTGGAGAACTAGCTAAGGGTTAGGTGACGATGTGTGTTGGAAATGTTTCCAAGGTTTATGTGATCAACATTGCACGCTCTCTCTACCTTCGGGATTAGTGACAAACCTAAATAAATGTTATTTGGTGTTTTGCGTTGAGCATGAACATGATTAGATCGTGTTTATTGCAACACAGTTATTCATTTAAGTTATAGAATAATGGTTATTCTATTTACATGAATAATACCTTCAATGCTCATGCACCCAGTGAGAATGGTTTGTTGAAATCTTGATCATTGTAATACACATGTTCATAACATTGATGCCAAAAGATACAAAGTTAATAATGATAGTACCACATACTTGTGGCACTGTCGCTAAATGTTATATTGGTATAAAGCGCATAAAGAAACTCCATGTCGATGGATCTTTGGGCTCATTCGATTTCGAATCGGTTGAGACATGCGAACGATGCCTTTTGGGCAAGATGACTAAGGACCCCATTTTCCAGATTGATGGAGCGGGCAAGTGGTTCATTGGAAATGATACATGTTGATGTATGCAATCCAATGAGTCTTGTAGCGTGCGGTGGACGTCGTTATTTTCTTACCTTCACTGATGATTTGAGTAGATATAGTGGATATTTACTGAATGAAACACAAGTCTGAATCATTTGAAAGGTTCAAGCAAATTCAGAGTGAAGTTTAAGATCATCATGACAAGAAGATAAGAATGTCTACGATATGATCGTGGAGGTGAATATTTGAGTTATGAGTTTGGCATCCAACTTTAGACAATGTGAAAGTCATTTCACAACTTACGCCACCTGGAACACCATAGTATGATGGTGTGTCCAAATGTCATAGTCATGCTCTATTGGATATGGTGCTTGCTATGATGTCTCTTATCATTTTGCTACTATAATTTTGGGGTTATGCATTAGAGACAACTACATTCACTTTAGATAGGGCACCATCTAAATCCATTGAGATGACACCTTGTGAATTATGGTTTGATAAAAACCTAAGCTGTCATTTCTTAATGTTTGGGGCTACGACGCTTGTGTGAAAAATGTTTTCACCTAATGAGCTCGAACCCAAAGCAAACAAATGCATCTTCATAGAATACCCCAAGAACAGTTGGGTGAACCTTCTATCTCAGATCCAAGCATAAAGTGTTTGTTGCTAAAAACGGGTCATTTCCTGAGAAGGAGTATCTCTTGAAAGAATTGAGTGGGAGGAAGATAGAACTTGATGAGATTGTTAAACCTTTGTTCAACCAGAGAGTAGCGCAGCGCAGGAAGATGTTTCTGTGAAGCCTACGTAAGTTGAAGAGGAAGTTAATGATGATGATCATGAAGCTTCAGGATCAAGTTACTATCGAACCTCGTAGGTTGACAAGGATGTGTACTGCTCCTGAGCGGTACGACAACCCTGTCTTGGAGGTCATGTTGTTGGACAACGATGAACCTATGAGTTGTGGAGAAGCGATGATGGGCCCGGATTCCGACAAATGGTTAGAGGCCATTAAATCCGAGAAAGGATCCATGTATGAAAACCAAGTATAGACTTTGGTAGACTTGCTCGTTGGACGGCAAGTCATTGAATACACATGGATCTTTAAAATCAAGACAGACGCTGATGGTGAATGTCACCATTTATAAAGCTCGACTTGTCGCAAAGAAGTTTCCGGCAAGTTCAAGGAGTTGACTACGATGAGACTTTCTCACTCGTAGCGGTGCTAAAGTCTGTTGGAATTATGTTAGCAGTTGTTGCATTTTTCAATTATGAAATCTGCCAGATGGATGTCAAAACATTGTTTCCTTAACGGTTTACTTGAGGAAAGGTTGTATGTGATACAACCAGAAGGTTTTGTCTGTCCTAAGGATGCTAAAAGGTGAGCAAGCTTCAGTGATCCTTCTATGGACTGAAGCAAGCATCTCGAAGTTGGAATATACACTTTGATGAGGTGATCAAAGTTTTTGAAGTTTATACAAAGTTTACGAGAAACTTGTATTTACAATAAAGTGAGCAGGAGCACTATAGAGTTTCTGGTAAGCATATGTGGTTGACATATTGTTGATCGGAAATGATGTAGAATTTTTGGAAAGCATAAACGGTTATTTGAAAAGAGTTTTTTCAAAGGAAGACCTGGATTAATCTACCTAATTTGTAAGGTTATTTGAAAAGAGTTCAAAATGGATCAGTCAGAGAAAGAGTTCTCGCCTGATTTGTAAGGTGTGAAGTTGAGTGAGACTCAAAGCTCGACAATGGCAGAAGAAAGAGAAAGGACGAATGTCGTCCCCTATGCTTTAGCCATAGGCTCTATATATGCCATGTTGTGTACCGCACCTGGTGTGTGCCTTGCCATGAGTCTGTCAAGGGGTACAAGAGTGATCCAGGAATGGATCACTGGACAACAGTCAAGATTATCCTTAGTAACTAAAAGACTAAGGAGATGTTTCTCGATTATGGAGGTGATAAATAGTTCATCGTAAAGAGTTACGTCGATGCAAGCTTTCACACCAATCCGGATGACTCGTGGTAGCAATCCGGATACGTATAGTGGAGCAGCCATTTGGAATAGTACCAAGTGGAGTGTGGTAGCAGTGTTTATAGTTTGACATAGGGATTTGCAAAGTACACACGGATCTGAATGTTATAGACCCGTTGACTATGATACCTCTCTCACATGCAAAGCATGATCGAACCCCAGAACTCATTGGGTGTTAGATGCATAACAATGCAAATCACATGGTGATGTGAACCAGATTATTGACTCTAGTGCAAGTGGGAGACTGTTGGAAATATGCCCTAGAGGCAATAATAAATTAGTTATTATCATATTTCCTTGTTCATGACAATCGTTTATTATCCACGCTATAATTGTATTGATCGGAGACTTAGATCCATGTGTGGATACATAGACAAAACCATGTCCCTAGTATGCCTCTAATAGACTAGCTCGTTGATCAAAAGATGGTTAAGGTTTCCTAGCCATGGACATGAGATGTCATTTGATAACGGGATCACATCATTAGGAGAATGATGTGATGGACAAGACCCAAACTACAAACGTAGCATATGATCGTGTCAGTTTATTGCTACTGTTTTCTGCATGTCAAGTATATGTTCCTATGACCATGAGATCATGCAACTCACGGACACCGGAGGAGTGCCTTGTATGTATCAAACGTCACAACATAACTGGGTGACTATGAAGGTGCTCTACAGGTATCTCCGAGGGTGTCTGTTGGGTTGGCATGGATCAAGACTGGGATTTATTACTCCGTATGACGAAGAGGTATCTCAGGGCCCACTCGGTAATGCAACATCACAATGAGCCTTGCAAGCAATGTGACTAAGTGTTGGTCACGGGATCTTGTATTCGGAACGAGTAAAGAGACTTTCCGGTTACGAGGTTGAACTAGGTATGGAGATACCGACGATCGAATCTCGGGCAAGTAACATACCGAAGAACAAAGGGAACATCATACGGGATTAACTGAATCCTTGACATAGAGGTTCGACCGATAAAGATCTTCGTAGAATATGTAGGAACCAATATGGGCATCCAGGTCCCGCTATTGGTTATTGATCGTAGAGGTGTCTCGGTCATGTCTACATAGTTCTCGAACCCGCAGGGTCTGCACACTTAAGGTTTGGTCATGTTTCGATAGTATAGAGTTGTGCATGGTGGTGACCGAAGGTTGTTCGGAGTCAAGGATGAGATCTCGGACATCACGAGGAGATCCGGAATGGTCTGGAGGTAAAGATTGGTATATAGGAAGTCCTATTTTGGTCGCCGGAAAAGTTTCGGGCTCATCGGTAGTGTACCGGGAGTGCCGATAGTGTACCAGGAGACCATCGGGAGGGGTATTTCGACCCAAGAGACTACATGGGCTGTGGGAGAGTAAATACCATCCCTAACTTGGCTGGTGGAAATCCCACACAAGGCCCATGAGGCTGGGAAGAAAAGCCCAAAGAGAAAAAGGTGGAAAAAGACAAAAATAGGGTGAATCCTAGTCCTACTAGGATTGGAGGTGGATTCCACCTCTCTTGTTTCGGCCGACCCAATTGCTGGTCCTTTGAGGGCCAAGTCTCCTCCTCTCTTCCTATTATATATGCTAGAGGTTTTAGGGTTTTTATGCACCAGATTTTAGCCACGTGCTACCCGTTCCTCTAGTGCATAGTTTCTCCTCTAGATCGGATTTCTGAAGCGCTTAGGCGAAGCCCTGCCAGAATAGCTCCACCACCATCGCCGGAACGCCGTCACGCTGCTAGAGAACTCTTCTACCTCTCCGCTCCCTCTTGCTGGATCAAGAAGGAAGAGATCATCATCAAGTTGCATGTGTGCTGAACGCGGAGGTGCCGTCCGTTCGGCGCTAGATCAGAAGGACCGTGATCAAGATCGCGAGACGGATCGTGATGAGATCGCGGGACGGATCATGATGAGTTCGCGGGACGGATCGTTATGAGATCGCGGGACGGATCATGATAAGTGCGCGGGACGGATCGTGATTGGATCATGGGACGGATCGTTATGAGATCGCGGGACGCTCGGCGATTTGGATCGCGAAGACGTTCGACTACACCAACCGCATTTCTTAACGCTTCCCGCTTAGTGATCTACAAGGGTATGTAGATCCACTCTCCCTCTCGTAGATGCTCATCACCATGGATAGATCTTGCGTGTGCATAGGAAATTTATTGTTTCCCATGCAACGTTCCCCAACAGTGGCAGTGAATTTTGTCTTCACGGTTAGTATTTCCCCTTAATTTATTGATTTGACACAAGGGGAGCCAAAGAATATTTATTGGCCTTGACTGTTGAGTTGTTAATTCAACCGCACCAAGGATATGTTTCTGCAGCAAAGATTTAGTAGCACGACAAATAGTAGTAGCAAAAGTAACAGCAGTAGTGACAGTAGCAGTTTTGTAGTAGGTGTGGCAGTAGCAACATCAATAGTAACTTGGCAAGATTCGGTATATGTAATGCGTAGGCACGTGGATCGGTGATAGAAAAAGTTTAGATGACATTGATCGAATAACAGTTACGCACTTTAGATGACATTGATCGAATAACAGTTACGCACTAGGGCGACACAGAACTAGCTCCAATTCATCAATATAATTTAGGCATGTATTCCGTATATAGTCATACGTGCTTGCGATAAGAACTTGCATGACATCTTTTGTCCTACCCTCTTGTGGCAGCGGTGTCCTATTGGAAACTAAGGGATATTAAGGCCTCCTTTTAGTAGAGAATCGGAACAAAGCATTCACATATGGTGAATACATGAACTCCTCAAACTACGGCAATCACCGGAAAGAATCCCAATTATTTTCACCTTGGGGTATGCGTATCATGACACGTAATAGGTGCATACAACTTGCAAGATAGGATCCAAATCACTCTTATATTCATGAACATATAATAGATTCAGATCTGAAATCATCGCACTCGTGCCCTAGTCATTGCAACATCAATCTCAGAACATAGTGGATACTAGGGATCAAGCCCTATCAAACTTAACTCGATTACATGATCAATCGCATCCAATCCAACCACCGTCCAGCAAGCCTACAAAGGAATAACTCACTCCCGGTGGTGAGTATCATGGCGGTGTTGATGTAGAAGGGTTGGTGATGACAACATCGACGATTTCCCCTCTACGGAGCCCTAAACAAGCTCCAGATCAGCCCTCCGGAGGAAGAACAGGAGGTGGCGGTGGCTCCGTCTCGTGAAATGAGATGAAATCTTCTCTCTGATTTTTTCTCCACGGATGTGAATTTATAGGAATGGAATTAGGGTCGGAGGGGCCATGAGGGCCCCACAAGCTAACAGGGCACACCACTAGGGGGAGCACGCCCTGTTGTGTGGTGGCCTGCTGGCACACCCCCTCCTCTAGGTCTTCGCTCCATAATTCTTCATATATTCCACAAATAATTCACAAAAAGTTTCATCCAATTTCGAGAACTTCTATTTCTGCACAATAATAACACCAAGGTAGTTTTGCTAAAAATAGCGTCAGTCCGAGTTAGTTTCATTGAAATCATGCAAATTAGAGGTCAAAACCAGAGCAAAAGTTTTTCGAAAAGTAGATACATTTGAGACACATCAGCAAGCAGTTTTAATATATTGTAGGTAGATTGTCTCCCAAATTTTGTTGCATTTGGAGCGTGTTTGATACTCGATCCGTTAAACATATAGAGGCACTTTCGCCGGTTAAAATGTCGGACGTTTCGGTTTATAAAACTCCGTTGTTGGGCTGCCATCTTCCCTCTCATCTTAGCCCAACCCCTCTACACAACCCACCTAAATCGGGCTAACCCTAGATTCTCCTCGAAATCCATGTCGCCACTTGTCCCACTCCA
This sequence comes from Hordeum marinum, assembly GCA_022496015.1. Classification (NCBI taxonomy): domain Eukaryota; kingdom Viridiplantae; phylum Streptophyta; class Magnoliopsida; order Poales; family Poaceae; genus Hordeum; species Hordeum marinum. The sequence goes on along the minus strand of CM039672.1, from coordinate 267,740,099 downwards.
AGACGCGAGCCTCCTATCTCCCACCTCACGCATAAGCTAGGGAGGCCATCGCAGGCCCGCCCAGGTCTGGTTCGTCCGTACCGCCAGCTCGTAGCAAATGCGCCCTTGCGCCCAAGTGGCCTTGCCTCCTTCACACCGCCCGTCGGTCGGAGCTCGCCCTGTCGTCGTGTCGCCCGAACTTCCTTGCCGCCACGCCCGCAACCGCTGCCCACGCCTGGCGCTGCCAACTGCCACCCCCCGCCACCCACACTTGTCGCCGAGTTGCCGCCACCTCTACCTTGGCCATGCCTGCCTTCGGCTGATAACCCACAAATATATGGGATCGGGACAGTCTTCTTGGGTAGTATTTCACCCTAATTTACTGGTTCGACAAAAGGGGTGCCAAAGAATATTACTTGGCCTTGACAGTTGAGTTTTCAATTCAAACGCACCTGGGATATCTCTCTACAACAAAGATTTAGTAGCACGACAAATAATAGTAGCAAAAGAAACAGTAGTAGTGACAACAATAATTTTGTAGAAGGTGTGATAGTAGTAGTAGCAATAGTAACTTAGCAAAATTTAGTATATGTAAAGTGTAGGCACATGGATCGGTGATGGATGATAATTTAGATGACATTGATCATATAACAGTTACACACTAGAGAGACACATAACTAGCTCCAATCCATCAATATAATGTAGGCATGTATTCCGTACATAGTCATATGTTCTTACGATAAGAACTTGCATGACATCTTTTGTCCTACCCTCCAGTGGCAGCGGGGTCCTATTGAAAACTAAGGGATATCAAGGCGTCCTTTTAATAGAGAACTTGAACAAAGTATTAACACATGGTGAATACATGAACTCCCCAAATACTACAATCAATGGAAAGAATCTCAATTATGGTCACCTTGGGGTATGCGGATCATGACACGTAATAGGTGCATACAACTTGCAAGATAGGATCCAAATCAATCTTATATTCATGACAACATAATATGTTCAGATCTGAAATCATGGCACTCGGGCCGTAGTGACAAGCATTAAGCATAACAAAGGCATAGCAACATCAATCTCAGAACATAGTGGATACTAGGGATCAATCCCTATCAAACTTAACTCGATTACATGATCAATCCCATCCAATCCCACTACCGTCCAACAATCCAACAAAGGAATTAGTCACTCCTGATGGTGAGCATGATGGAGGTGTTGATGAAGAAGGGTTGGTGATGACGACGACGACGATTTCCCATCGCCAGAGCCCAAAACAAGCTCCAGATCAGCCCTCCGAAGGAAGAATAGGAAGTGGTGGCGGCTCTGTCTCGTTAAACGCAATGAAAACTTCTTTCTGAATTTTTTGTTCTGAAGATATGAATTTATAGGACTAGAATTAGGGTCAGAGGTGACTCGAGAGCCCCACAAGCCATCAGGCACGACCTAGGGGCGCCCTGATGTTTGGTGCCCCTCTGGCACATGCCCTCCGATAGATCTTTGCTCCATAATTCATTATAATTCTCAAAATTAATTCACAAAAAAGTTTTGTCTAATTCTGAGAACTTTTATTTCTGCACAAAAATAACACCAAGGTAGTTCTAGTGAAAACTAGAGCAAAAGTGTTTGAAATTAGACGAAACTTTTTGGGTTAGTTTCATTAAATCATGCAAATTAGAGGTCAAAACTAGAGAAAAAATGTTTGGAAAAGTAGGTACGTTGGAAATGTATCAACTCCCCCAATATTAATTCATTGCTTGTCCTCAAGCAATTCAGTTGATAAATAGAAAGGGATAAATAAAACTTTGACACTCTGTAGTTCTCGTTGATATACACATGCTTAGCTAGTGCTCAAGTTTTCAGGATAAATCATTAATAAGCACATTCATGACAACAATTAAATATTATGTTAACTCAAGGCAATACATAGACAACTAGCAAGTAATAATAAAATATCTCACATGCCAGCAATTTGTCAAAACAATCATAATATAATATGCTGACATGGTATTTTCCTAGCCCTTTCTAAGACCGCAAAACATAAATGCAGAGCACCTCCGAGATCCAAGTAGCGACTAAACATTATAATTCAGGGTAGAAAAGATCCAATCATGCTCATATCCCACATTAAATGGACTCAATTCATAAAGATGACAAAAGTGCTCTTAGGTCTGCTACTTTTAACAAGAGGATGATGACTCATCATAAAAGTAAACAGATAGGCCCTTCACAGAGGGAAGCATTGATTTGCTGAGGTGCCAGAGCTCGAAGCTTAAAACAAGAGTGAAGGTATAATTTTTGGGTGGTGCACTTTTCTTGTCAACGTTACGACAAAGGTTTTAAATATTTTCCATGCTAAACTCATTATTGATGGTTCCCTAACAGAATAGTAAAGTTTAATCCTATCCACCATCGATACACAAACCATGGCTGGCTGAATCCACGGATGCCTGCCAACATACAACTGTCCCAAGGAGTTTTGTTTAATTTATTTTGATTATGCAAGACTGGGCATCCTTTTTACGAGCCTCTCTTGTGCAATGATGGTGAATAAAAACCGTCCTGAGCACAACTCGCTTAGCATGGAAAATATTGGCCACCTCGTCGCTCCATGAGCGAGACGAGTGCACAAAATGGATGTTTATTTGAATATTTAGAGATGGCACATGCAAATTTACATGGAACGGCAGGGTACTACCGCATAAAGGTAGGTATGGTGGACTCATGTGGAATAACTTGGTTTAAGGGTTTTGGATGCACAAGCGGCATTCCCACTTAGTACAGGTCAAGGCTAGCAATAGATTGAGAAGCGACCAGCTAGAGAGCAACAACGGCCATAAACATGCATTATGAATAATTAACATTAGTCGTAGCATAAGTAGGATATGAACGCTCTGAATTTAAACACCATGAAGGCTACATTGGTTTTGATTCAACTACATGTTTGCACATGGGCCAAGTCAAATTGCTCGAATTACTCAAAAGGAAATACCATACTACCATACCACATTATAACCATTTTAATGCACGTTGACACACAAGATAAATCATTATTAACTCCTAGTTATTTAGGCATGGCATGAGAAACTATAATCTCCAATTGTCATCTATAACATGTTTACTCATGATATACTGAATCAAGATCAAACTAGCTAAACATATTTACAAACACGAAAAACAAGAAGAGTTTATACCAGCTTCCTTTGCCACGATCTCTTCATCAAATATCGTCATTATTGCCTTTCACTTGCATGATTGAATGATATGATAATAATAATAATAGTGCAAGAATGTCATGGACTAAGCTGGAATCTGCACGACATTTTAGACAACGAGGAAGGCAAGGTAAAATTATCTCTCTATTAGGTCAACAATAAAGCATATAGGAGCCACTCAACATTTTCATTGCGGTCTTCTCCTTTAAAAGGCTTAACAAAAAGAAAACAAATTCAGAGAAACACACTGAAATATTTTTTGAGTTTTTGTTTTTCTCAAGCAAGGAAATGAACTAAGGGAAAACAAGAACGAGAAAAACTATTTACATGGGAAAGCTCCCAACATGCAAAGGAAATCTTTTTATTTTTTTAGTTCTACAACTAAAGAAATGAGGAAATGAAAAACCGAAAAGGGACGAGAAATATTTTTGGGTTTTCAAAGAAGAAAGCGGAAAAATAAAGTTAACATGGATATACAATGAAAGAGGATAAACACCGACAATTTATATGAAGTGTGCAAACATGAATGTAATAACGGTGAGAAATACGTACTCCCCCAATCTTAGGCGTTTTCCTAGCTTGGTGATCACCACTGCTGATCTGGGTAATAGTTGAAGTGATAGCTCATGGACGCATTCCTGGCTGCCTCCTCTACCAAATGAGTAGCCTCCAGTGCGGTTTGGTGCTCCTGCACCTCATTTTCAAGAACATAATATCTTCCTAAGCCTGAAAGTTAAAGAGGGAATGTGTAGGCAAAGTGACAAGCATAGGGATATATTTCCCAAATATTAAGTTGTACTCATAACCTCTAGCACGGTTCACAAGAAATTCATAAGAAGGCATAGCTTCATAATCTAAGTAAATGTCGGAAAAAATGGGGTCATTAGGTTGAGGTGACACTTCCAATTGTGCAGCTATGTGGGATGCATAAATGCCTCCATATAAATCACCATTACTAGAGTTAGAGTACAACCTTCAGGCAACAATTGCACTAAGGTTAAAGCGTTGTTCGCCAGTCACAACAGTATGTATAAGACTCAAGTTAGGGGCACATAATGCATTGCAATATTGTTTTCCTACTACGCATTTCCCATTGAACAGTGCAAAATAACGAATGGATGGAAATCATATGCTTTTAATTCTGGCCCGAGTTACCCCACTGTCTTCTCCTATGCAAAGACTCTCGTGGAACATATTGTAATCAATTTTAGAGGGTTTCTCGAGCTAGACCCAAAGTGGAAGTTTGCATGCAACAGAGAATTCTTCTAGAGTCATACTAAAATATTTATCATATAGTTTAAATAATACCCTAGAGTCATGTGATTGATAGAGAAATCTGTGCGTGAATGTACAGGTAACATTATAGTGTTGGACACACTTATTTGCAAGGAAGTCAGTGAGGCCGATATTATAATGAAATGATCAAATTCCTCCTTGATGCATGCACCTGTCATGAACTCATCGCTTGGCCACCGACACGATTTTGCATCGGCCATGACTATCTGATTGGCCCTAGGCTCAATGTAAGCTTGTATTATCAAGCCCCCGCTCGATGACTTGACCGAAGTATGCCTCTTTGAAGAGCTCCTCCTAAAGAAACACATTTTCCGATGCACAATTTTCTGAAAAAAATTAGGCACAAATTTATGTCAATAAAACTTTGCGAGAATGATAGCAACTACTCATAAGGATGCCTAGAGGCCATATCAAGCATTCATACTACTTGGAACTCAAAGAATTCAACACGCAAGCTCATTTTCTGTAGCACCAAGTGCAGAAAGTTATGCAAAATATAAACCACTAAAGCAAAAGCTAATTGGAGGAATGGGAGAGTCACATACAAAGGAGCAATTCCTCAAAATAGTTTCGGAAACGGAGTTCCGAGCAAAGAGATCGAAAATTTCAGTTTCAGGTGGAAGAACAAGAGAGAGAGAGATAGGAAGTTTTTGCTGGAGGTAGGAGATGAGGTGAGGTAAAGGGATAAGGCAGGGGGTTGTGGGCCCCACAAGCCATCACAACACGACCTAGGGGGGTCGTGTCCTGATGTGTGGTGGCCCACTTGTACACCTCCCTGCTGTAATTTTTATGCCAAAAATTCTATAATATTCTAGAAAATTCATGTCAAAATTTTGTGGCAGTCTGAGATTTTTTAATTTTTGGGTATTTTCCATGCACGGGAAAAATAGAAAACAGGAAATTGAGGGCATTCTATTTTTATCTAACTAGGAAATGAAGAAAATAAACTTGTGATACAAAGAGTTGTGAATACTCAATTCATCAATCACATGTCTTTTGAAAAGGATTCATTAATGAGGTTGATCAAGTCTTATTAATAATTGTTTTCGTCTAACATGAAATCAAAGAATTTTTCTATATCACTAGGTTGCCTCAATAGGGATTTGTATTTCCCGAACAATGATTTTATAATATTTATTTCTCTTGGCAATAGGTAGAGGAATTATAAAATCTCTAATGATAACCGTGGGAATAGGATCAATGACATTAATATTATAAACCAAAGTTTGCTTCTTCGGAAAGTGCACGGTATGTTGCTTGCCATTGACATGAAAAGTAGCCTTGCTTTTATTGAAATCAATAACAGCCCTTGCAATATTTAGAAAGGGTCTACCAAGGATGATCGACATATTGTCGTCCTCGGGCATATCAAGAATAACAAAGTCGTTCAAAATAGTAAAATTGGCAACCACAACAAGAACATCCTCACACATTCCAATAGGTAAATCAGTGGATTTATTAGCCATTTGCAAAGATATCTTAGTAGGTGTAAGCTTACTCAAATCAAGTCCCTTATAAAGGGAGAAAGGCATAACACTAACACCGGCACCTAAATCACATAAAGTAGTTTTGGCATAATTTCTTTTAATACTGCAAGGTATTGTGGGTATACCGGATCTCCCAACTTCTTAGGTACTCCACCATCAAAAGAATAATTAGCAAGCATAGTAGCAATTTCAGTTTCAAGTATTTTTATTTTGTTGGTAATAATATCTTTCATATACTTAGCATACGGAGACATTTTCAATATATCAGTCAAACGGGTGCACAAAAAGGCAGGTATAATCATTTCTACAAAGCGCTGAAAATCTTCACCATCCCTAATTTCAGAAGGTTTATGAGGGAATGGCATGGGCTTTTGAACCCATGTCTCTATTTCACTTCCATTTTTTCTAGCAACAAAGTCTGTCTTATCATAACGTTTATTTTTAGAAGGTGGGCTATCAAGATCCTCAGCAGGTTCAATTTCCACATCATTATCATTTTCTTTGTTATCATCTGGTTGAGCATCGACGTGAGCATCATCATTATTATCATTTTCATTGTCACTAGGTGTATGTTCACTACCAGATTGCATCTCACCATTAGAAACAGAAACTTCTTTATGTTTCTCAACAGGTTTTCTATATCAGGTTCACTAGAAGCATGCAAGTTCCTATCATCTTTCTTTTTCTTTTTCTTCTTAGATGAACTAGGTGCATCTTCATCAATTTTCTAAAAATCTTGTTCAATTCTTTTAGGGTGACCTTCAGAATAAAGAGGTTCTTGAGTCATCCTACCTCCTCTAGTCACTAGTCTAATAATATGATCATTCATATTATTATTTATTTCGGCAAGCAAATAATTTTGTGACTTAGCAACTTGGTCTAGTTGGGTGTGAACCATTGAAGCATGTTTACCTAGACCCTTCACACCATTTTCAATTCTAAACATTAAGTCACTTAAGCGGTCTATCATCATGGCATTATGTCACAATTGATTCTTAACATAGTTATTGAAGTGTTCTTGCTTAACAATGTAATTATCCAATTCATCCATGCATTTTCAGGAGTTTTAGTATAAGGTATATCACTTTCATTAAAGCAACGGAGAGAGTTTATCTCTACTACCTGTGTCGGGGTGTCAAGTCCATGTATTTCTTCAATAGGCGGTAATTTCTTAACATCCTCAATTTCAATACCTTTGTATTTCATAGATCTTGTTTGATTCTTGCATCTCTTCGGGATTGAGTAATAAAATACCTCTCTTCTTTTGAATAGGTTCTGGAGGTGGTTCAGGAAGTGTCCAATCATCGCCATTTTGCAGTATGTTATTCAATAATTCTTCAGCTTGTCCAACTGTTCTTTCCCTGAAAACACAACCAGCACAACTATCTAGGAAATCCCTAGAAGCATCGATTAGTACATTATAAAAAATATCCAGTATTTCTTTCTTCTTAAGAGGACAATCGGGCAAAGCTCTTAGTAACCGGAGAAGCCTCCCCCAAGCTTGAGGGAGATTCTCTTCTTCAATTTGAGCAAAGTTAAATATTTCCTATAAGGCAGCTTGTTTCTTATGAGCAAGAAAATATTTTTCAGAAAAGTAGTAAAGCATATCCTGGGGACTACGCATACAACTAGGAGCAAGCGAAAGGAACCATTTCTTGGCCTCACCTTTTAGCTAGAAAGTAAAAAAGCTTATGGGTATAATAGTAGTGAATCTTTTCATCATTGGTAAATAGAGCAGCAATATCATTCAGTTTCATAAGGTGTTTGACAATAGTTTCATTTTCATAACCATGGAAGGGATCAGACTCTACTATAGGGATTAACTCAGGGTCTATAGAGAACTCATAATCCTTATCAGTAACAAATATAGGAGAAGCAGCAAATTTAGGATCACGTTTCATTTTCTCCATCATAGATTTTCTTTCAGTTTGCATAGTACTTTCTTCACGTGATCTCTGTCCTTACAAGCAAGAAAGTCCCTAGCTACCTCACCATCCATAACATAACCTTCAGGTACATAAGGAAATTCATATCTATTAGGTGAGCGAGGTGTAACATGTGGTTCAAAATCTTCATCAATTTCAGAATTTCCAAGTTCTCTAACTTTAGCAAAATGAGCATCAAGTAATTCATTTAGTGGCATAGTTTCAGTTTCAACACGTGTAGCAATAGTTTCATCATTAATTTCAGAAGTAGCATCATCAAGTTCATGTGACATATCAGGACGATCAACGGGTGGTGGTGTAACAAGCTGATTCAAAACAGTAGGTGAATCAAAAGCAGAGCTAGATGGAAGTTCCTTAGCTCCTCGTGCGAGAGGGGACGATCTTAGTTCGATTGACTTCCAGATTCTTCATAGTAGAAATTGGATATCCTTAAAGTTAACACAATAAATAAATCTATGCTCCCTAGCAACGGTGCCAAAAAAAGGTCTTTATAACCCAAAAGTGTAGGGGACGTGACAGTCTTCACGGGTAGTATTTCACCCTAACTTATTGGTTCGACACAAGGGGAGCCAAAGAATATTTATTGGCCTCGACAGTTGAGATGTCAATTCAAACGCACCTGGGATATCTCTCTGAAGCAAAGATTTAGTAGCACGGTAAATAATAGTAGCAAAAGTAACAGTAGTAGTGACAACAGTAATTTTGTAGCAGGTGTGACATACCAATAGCAATAGTAACTTAGCAAAATTCAGCATATATGTAAAGCTTAGGCATGTGGATCGATGACGGATAATGATTTAGATGAAATTGATCATATGACAGTTACACACTAGGGTGACACAGAACTAGCTCCAATTCATTAATATAATGTAGGCATGTATTCTGTATATAGTCATGGGTGCTTGCGATAAGAACTTGCAAGACATCTTTTGTCCTACCCTCCCGTGGCAGCGGGGTCTGATGTGTCTCCAACATATCTATAATTTATGAATTATTCATGCCATGTTTACAATCATTCTATATGATTTTGGTATGATTTTATTAGAACTAACCCGGACTGACGTTGTTTTCAGCACAACTAACATGGTGTCGTTTTTTGTGTAGAAATAAAAGTTCTCGAAATGGGATGAAAATTAATGGAGAATAGTTTTGGAAAATATAAAAAATACTGGAGCAAAAAGATACCGGGGAGGAGTCCTGAGGCAGCCACAAGCCACCAAGGCACGCCCCCCTAGGGCGTACCCCCTGGCTTGTGGGCCCCTCGGGAGTCCCCTTGACGTGATTCCAACACCAAGTACTCCTATAAATCCAGAAACCCCCAGAAAGAAACCTAGATTGGGACTTTCGCCTCCACAAGCCTCTGTAGCCACGAAAAACCAGTCGGGAGCCCGTTTCGGCACCCTGCCGGAGGGGGAAACCATCATCGGAGGCCATCTTCATCATCCCGGCGGTCTCCATGCCGCGGAGGGAGTAGTTGATCCTCGGGGCTGAGGGTATGTACCAGTAGCTATGTGCTTGATCTCTCTCTCTCTCTGATGTTCTTGAGATGACACGATTTTGATGTATCGCGAGCTTTACTAATATAGATTGAATCATATGGCGTTTTCCCCTCTCTATCTTCTTGTGATGAATTCAGTTTTCCATTTGAAGTTTTCTTATCGGATTGAGTCTTTAAAGGATTTGAGAACACTTGATGTATGTCTTGCGCTGGGATATTTGTGGTGACATGGGATGTTCTATTGATCCACTTGATGTATGTTTTGGTGATAAACTTGCGGGTTCCGTGACCTGGGGAATCTATGCATAGGGGTTGGCACATGTTTTTGTCTTGAGTCTCCAGTAGAAACTTTGGGGCACTGATGACCCACAAGTATAGGGGGTCTATCATAGTCCTTTCGATAAGTAAGAGTGTCGAACCCAACGAGGAGCAGAAGGAAATTATAAGCGGTTTCCAGTAAGGTATTCTCTGCAAGCACTTAAATTATTGGTAACAGATAGTTTTCTCATAAGATAATTCGTAACGAGTAACAAGTAACAAGTGTAGCAAAGGTGCAGCAAGATATCCAGTTCCTTTTTGTAGCAAAGGATAGGCCTGGAAAAACCCTTATATAAAGCAAAGCGCTCCCGAGGACAAATGGGAATTTCTATCTAGCTAGTTTTCATCATGCTCATTTGATTTATGTTCGTTACTCTGATAATTTGATACGTGGGTGGACCGGTGCTTGGGTGCTGCCCTTACTTGGACAAACATACCACTTATGATTAACCCCCCTCTCAAGCATCCACAACTACGAAAAAAGAATTAAGGTAAACCTAACCATAGCGTGAAACATATGGATCCAAATCAGCCCCTTATGAAGTAACGCATAAACTAGGGTTTAAGCTTATGTCACTCTAGCAACCCATCATCTACTTATTACATCCAAATGCCTCCCCCTAGGCCCAAATAATGGTGAAGTGTTATGTAGTCAACGTTCAGATAACACCACTAGAGGAGAGACAACATAAATCTCATCAAAATATCGAACGAATACCAAATTCACATGATTACTTATAACAAGACTTACCCCGTGTCCTCAGGAACAAATGTAACTACTCACGAAACATGCTCATGTTCATGATCATAGGAGTATTAATTATCATAAAGGATCTGAACATATGATCTTCCACCAAGTAAACCAACTAGCATCAACGACAAGGAGTAATCAACACTACTAGCAACCCATAGGTACCAATCTGAGGTTTGAGACAAAGATCGGATACAAGCCATGAACTAGGGTTTGAGGAGGAGATGGTTGATGACCCACAAGTATAGGGGATCTATCGTAGTCCTTTCGATAAGTAAGAGTGTCGAACCCAACGAGGAGCAGAAGGAAATGACAAGCGGTTCTCAGTAAGGTATTCTCTGCGAGCACTGAAATTATCGGTAATAGATAGTTTTGTGATAAGATAATTTGTAATGGGTAGCAAGTAACAATTGTATCAACGGTACAACAAGGTGGCCCAATCCTTTTTATAGCAAAGGATAAGCCTGGACAAACTCTTAGATAAATCAAAGCACTCCCGAGGACACATGGGATTTTATGTCAAGCTAGTTTTCATCATGCTCATTTGATTTGTGTTCGCTACTTTGATAATTTGATATGTGGGTGGACTGGTGCTTGGATGCTGTCCTTACTTGGACAAGCCTCCCACTTATTATTAACTCCTCTTACAAGCATCCGCAACTACAAAAGAAGAATTAAGATAAATCTGACCATAGCATGAAACATGTAGATCCAAATCAGCCCCTTATGAAGCAACGCATCAACTAGGGTTTAAGCTTCTGTCACTCTAGCAACCCATCATCTACTTATTACTTCCCAATGCCTTCCTCTAGGCCCAAACAATGGTGAAGTGTTATGTAGTCGACGTTCACATAACAACACTAGAGGAGAGACAATATACATCTCATCAAAATATCGAACGAATACCAAATTCACATGATTATTTATAACAAGACTTATCCCATGTCCTCGGGAACAAACATAACTACTCACAAAGAATATTAATGTTCATAATCAGAGGAGTATAAGTGATGATCAAGGAACTGAACTTATAATCTTCCACCAAGTAAACCAACTAGCATCAACTATAAGGAGAATCAACACTACTAGCAACCCACAGGTACCAATCTGAGGTTTTGAGACAAAGATCAGATACAAGAGATGAACTAGGGTTTGGAGATGATATGGTGCTGATGAAGATATTGATTGAGATTGACCCCCTATCGATGAGAGGGTCGTTGGTGATGACGATGGCTTCGATTTCCCCCTCCCGGAGGGAAGTTTCACCGGTAGGATCGCCCTGCCGGAGCTCTAGATTGGTTCTACCCAAGTTCCGCCTCGAGACGGCGGTGCTTCGTCCTGAAAGCTCTGATATGATTTTTTTCAGTATGAAACCCTCAATATAGAAGAAGATGGGCACCGGAGGGCTGCTAGGTGGGCCAGAAGCCCCAGGGGCGCGGCTAGGGGGGTGGTCGCGCCCAGTAGGCTTGTGGCTCCCTGGTGGGCCCCCTGATGTATTTCTTTCTCCCAGTATTTTTTATATATTACCAAATAATTCTCCGTATAGTTTCAGGACTTTTGGAGTTGTGAAGAATAGGTATCTCAGATTTGCTCCTTTTCCAGTCCAGAACTCCAGCTGCCGGCATTCTCCCTCTTCATGTAGACCTTGTAAAATAAGAGTGAAAAGGCATAAGTATTGTACCAAAATGTGTAATAACTGCTCATAATGCAATAAAAAACAATATAAAATCATGATGCAAAATGGATGTATCAGCTCCCCCAAGCTTAGACCTTGCTTGTCCTCAAGCGGAAGCCGAAATCAATAAATATGCCCACATGTTTATAGATAGAGGTGTCGATAAAATAAAATACGGACATGAAGGCATCATGATCATCTTTATAACAACAACATATATTGACATATAATTTCTTATGATAAATTAATAATTCATTCACAGTGGAAAAGTATGAATCAAGAACTCTATTGAGAACTGACAAACTATGATCTCAGTCATTGAAGCAATTCCAATTTATCGTAACGTAGGAAAGAGTCAATATAAGAGCTTGTAAAGCAAACCCACATACTCAATCATCTTTTAGTCTTTCACAATTGCTAACACTCACGAGGTACCTATGAGTTCAAAGTTTCAATCGGACACAGAGAAAGATAGGGGCTTATAGTGTTGCCTCCCAACTATTTACCTCAAGGGTAATGTCAACAGTAATAAATCAGGCTCATCCACTTCTGAGTGGATATATTTGCCTAGATCATTCCCCAACATGTGACACTTGCCAGAAGATAAAGGCGAAAATAGCAAAGGTGATGGAGATCACCACGACTCTTGCATAAAGGTAAGTACTAGAAAATAAAAGTAACAGATAGGCCCTTCGCAGAGGGAAGCATAGGTTGTCATGCGCTTTTATAATTGGATGCACAATCTATTAATGCAAAAGAACGTTACTTTATATTGCCCCTTGTGATAGAGAACTTTATTATGCAGTCTGTCGCTTTTATTTCTTCCCTATCACAAGTTCATATAAAGTTTATTTTCCTCACACTAATAGATCACACATATTTAGAGAGCAATTTTTATTGCTTGCACCGATGGCAACTTACTTGAAGGAGCTTATTCTATCCTTAGGTAGGTATGGTGGACTCTCATGGCAAAACTGGGTTAAGGGTGTTTGGATGCACAAGTAGTATCTCTACTTAGGGCGGAAGTTTTGGCTGATATGAGGTGGAAGCAAGCATAACCCATTATGTTGAGGGGTCTATAAAAATATAACTTCTATTCGGAAATAACCAAACATAACCCATTATATTGTCTTCCTTGTCCAACATCAACTTCTTAACATATAATATTTTAATGAGTGCTCACAATCATAAAAGATGTTCAAGATAATATATTTATATGTGAAGCTCTCTTTCTTTATTACTTCCTTTTAATTTCCCCAATGACCAACAACTATGTTTGTCAACCCACAACAGGTTTCAATTGACATACTTTTTATATGTGAAGTCATCTCTCCCCAAAAGATTTTCATATGTACTCTTTGCTTTTATTCTACACTTCTTTCTACTTTATCTTTCTCAAGATTAAGATCATACCAAGCTAGCAAAGCCCTCAAATCAAAAGCACTTTTTATTATATAACTCACGGACTTGCTTACATAGGAGGAATCATAAAGCAAAGACTCAAAGCTAGATCACGCGAAGACTTTCTTCTACTAGATCAAGATATAACCAAAAGGTTGAACTAAGAAAAGATGATGAAAATGATGAAAATAAAAAAAAGTTGTGATGGTGATACGATACCGGGGCACCTCCCCCAAGCTTGGCACAAGCCAAGGGGAATGCCCATACCCATGCATTTAGTTGTCTGGCTTCGAAGGTGATGATGTGGGAGTTGTTGATGGGGTTGGAAGCCTTTCTAGTTTCCTCCTAAGCATAAAATTCTGCTCCCTCAAATCGTCCACTTCCTGCTCGAGATTCAATATCCTTTGACATAATTCTTCCTTGCTCTCCTGCAGGAAATGAGAAGGGATAAATAGAACCTTGGGTTTTCGCCTTGTGTTTGGGAGGCTTGATTTCTTGAACTCCACGTGCATATCTCCTGGCTGAAGCAGGGGGCCTCTTCTTCATCCGAGCTTTCTTCCTCGTACTTGCCTTCTTGTTCCTCCTCCGAGAACAATCCATAAGGGTCCAAGTCCCCATAAAGCTTGGGATTGGCAAGATAATGCGATATGTAGCTCTCCCCATCAGAATCTTGGGATGACATATTGCTCTAAATCTGCTACAGAAACAGCTCAAAAAGAAAATGGGAGGTATTGTCGTGATACAAGAATCAAAACCTTCGGGAGATTATATAATGAATTTTTACCGACCCGAAGGAGTATGGCACAAGAAAACGGAGTCCGGGTGGTGCACGAGGTTGCCACAAGCCCCAGGGGCGCGGCCAGGGGGTGGTCGCGCCCAGCAGGCTTGTCGCCTCCTCGTGCACTATTCGAACTACTTTAAATTTTCCTAATTTTTTAAATATTCCAAAACTGATAAAATTTTCCATTGAAAAATTTTTGGAGTCTTTTTGCTTACCGTACCACATACCTATTCCTTTTCGGAGTCTAAAACGTTCTGGTAAGTCTCCCTAATGTACTCCTCTGGAGTTATGGTATTGATGATATTGGTTTCAACATTTATGGGAGTACGTGAGATATAATGTTTGATTCTTTGACCGTTCACCACCTTCGGGTTTGTGCCTTCGGCGTTGTTAATCTTGATGGCACCAGAACGGTATACCTCTTCGATGACGTAAGGACCTTCCCATTTAGAGAGAAGTTTTCTTGCAAAAAATATTAAACGAGAATTTTATAGCAAGACATTATCACCTACATTAAATTCACGCTTTCGTATCCTTCTATCATGCCATCTCTTAACCTTTTCTTAAACAACTTAGCATTCTCATAGGCTTGGGTTCTCCATTCATCAAGTGAGCTAATGTCCAATAACCTCTTCTCACCGGCAAGTTTAAAATCATAATTGAGCTCTTTGATTTCCCAATAAGCCTTATGTTCTAGCTCTAGAGGTAAGTGACATGCTTTACCATAAACCATCTGATACAGAGACATACCCATAGTATTTTTGTAAGCAGTTCTATAAGCCTACAATGCATCGTCGAGTTTCGTAGACCAATGCTTCCTAGATCTATTAACAGTCTTCTACAAAATCAATTTAATCTCTCTATTGCTCAATTCTACTTGACCACTAGACTGTGGATGATAAGGAGATGCAACTCTATGATTAACATCATATTTAGCGAGTAATTTACGGAAAGCACCATGAATAAAATGCGAACCACCATCACTCATCAAATATCTAGGGACACCAAATCTAGGGAAAATAACTTCTTTAAGCATTTTAATAGAAGTGTTATGATCAATGCTACTAGTTGGAATAGCTTCTACCCACTTAGTGACATAATCAACAGCAACAAGAATATGAGTATACCCGTTAGATTGTGGAAAAAGGCCCCATATAACCGAAGTCCCAAACATCAAATGGTTTGATAACAACAGAGTAA
The DNA here is from genome assembly GCA_022496015.1 of Hordeum marinum. NCBI lineage: Eukaryota > Viridiplantae > Streptophyta > Magnoliopsida > Poales > Poaceae > Hordeum > Hordeum marinum. The sequence goes on along the minus strand of CM039672.1, from coordinate 267,724,552 downwards.
TTCATAGGCATTTCCTGACGTCTACTAATATTACCAATTCTTTGACTTCATCACAGGATAATACAACCTTACAAGCATCCTTGAAGAGAGTAGGCCAATAAAACCCAGATTGTAGTACCTTGTGTGCGGTTCTATCTCCAGCGTGATGTCCTTCGTAGGCTTCAGAATGACAGTTGCGTAAGATCTATTCATGTTCATGCTCAGGTACACAACGTCTAATAATACCATCTACTCCTTCTTTATAAAGATGTGGGTCATCCCAAAAGTAATGCCTTAAGTCATAGCAGAACTTTTTCTTTTGTTGGTATGTGAAACTAGGAGGTATAAATTTAGCAACAATGTAATTGGCATAATTAGCATACCAAGGAGCATTATGTGAAGTATTCACGACAGCTAATTGTTCATCAGGAAAGCTATCATCAATAGGTAGTGGCTCATCAAGAACATTTTCTAACTTAGACAAGTTATCTGCCACAGGGTTATCAGCACCCTTTCTATCAATCATATGCAAATCAAATTCTTGTAGCAGAAGAACCCACCTAATAAGTCTAGGTTTAGCATCTTTCTTCACCATAAGGTACTTAATAGCAGCATGATCGGTGTGAACAGTTACTTTGGAATCAACAATATAAGGTCTAAACTTATCACAAGCAAACACAACTGCTAAAAATTCCTTTTCAGTAGTAGCATAGTTTCTTTGAGCACTGTCTAGAGTTTTACTAGCATAATGGATAACATTTAATTTCTTATCAACTCTTTGTCCTAGAACAGCACCAACATCATAATCACTAGCATCACACATAATTTCAAAAGGTAGGTTCCAGTCGGGTGGTTGAACAATAGGTGCGGTAATCAAGGCATTCTTAAGAATTTCAAATGCTTCTACACAATCATCATCAAAAACAAACGGAACATATTTTTGCAAAAGGTTTGTGAGAGGCCTAGAAATCTTAGAGAAATCTTTGATAAACCTCCTATAGAAACCATCATGACCAAGAAAACTTCTTATACCTTTGATATCCGTAGGGCACGACATTTTTTCAATAGCATCAACTTTAGCTTTATCAACTTCAATACCTATTTCGAAGATCTTGTGCCCCAAGAAAATACCTTTATCCGTAGGACAAGATTAGTTTCTTCACATCTCTTCAAAACTCGATCAAGGTTGCTCAAACAATCATCAAATGAAGTTCCGTAAACAGTAAAATCATCCATGAAAACCTCAAGAATCTTTTTAGAGAAGTCGGAGAAAATAGCCATCATACATCTTTGAAATGTAGCAGGTGCATTGCATAAACCAAAAGGCATACATCTATAAGCAAAGGTACCGAAAGGGCAAGTAAAAGTGGTTTTTTCTTGATCCTGGCTTGATACGGGTATTTGAGAGAAACCTGAGTAACCATCTAGAAAGCAAAAATGAGTATGTTTGGATAATCTTTCTAGCATTTGATCAATAAAAGGTAAAGGGTAATGATCTTTCTTAGTAGCTTTATTTAATTTCCTAAAATCAATTACCTTTCGATAACATGTAACAATTCTTTGCGGGATCAATTCATTTTTATCATTAGGAACAACGGTAATACCTCCCTTAGGGACACAATGGACGGGACTAACCCATCTACTATCAGCAACAGGATAAATTATACCTGCCTCTAGAAGCTTTAGTATTTCTTTTCTTACCACTTCTTTCATCTTAGGGTTCAATCATCGTTGGTGATCAATAACTGGTTTGGCATCAGGCTCCATATTAATTTTGTGCTGGCATAGAGTGGGAATAATGCCCTTAAGACCATCAAGAGTATAACCAATAGCACTAATTTTATGCTTCCTCAAAGTTTTCAATAATCTCTTTTCTTCATGCTCTGAAAGATTAGCACTAATAATAACATGATATATCTCCTTTTAATCAAGATAACCATATTTCAATGTATCGGGTAATTGCTTGAGCTGGAACACGGGATCACCCTTGGGTGGAGGAGGATCCCCAAGTATTTCAACAAGTAAGTTGTGTTTCAAAATAGGCTTCTGCTCAAAGAAAATTTCATCTATTTCATTCCTCTCATTCATGTGCATATCATTTTCATGGTCCAGCAAATATTGTTCTAAGGGATCAGTAGGAGGCACAGCAATAGAAGCGAGACCCATAATTTCATCTTTACTAGGCAATTCCTTGTCATGGGGTTGTCTATGAAATTTAGAGAAATTAAACTCATGAGACAAATCCCCAAAGCTCACAGTAACTATTCTTTCTCACAATCAATCTTAGCATTAACAGTATTCAAGAAGGGTCTGCCAAATATAATGGGACAAAAATTATCTTGTGGGGAACCAAGAACAAGAAAATCAGTAGGATACTTTATTTTCCCACACAAGACTTCAACATCTCTAACAATCCCTATCGGTGCAATAGTGTCTCTATTAGCGAGCTTAATAGTAACATCAATATCCTCTAGTTCAACTGGTGCAATATCATGCATGATTTCTTTGTATAAGGAATGGGGAATTGCACTTATGCTAGCAGACATATCACATAAGCCATGATAACAATGATCTCCTATTTTAACAAAAACAATAGGCATGCCAACAACTGGTCTATGTTTATGCTTAGTATCAAGTCTAGCAATTCTAGCAGCTTCATCACAGAAATGAATAACATGCCCATCAACATTATCAACCAAGAGATCTTTAACCATAGCAACACTAGGTTCAACTTTGATTTTTTTTCAGGGGGTGTAGGTGTTCTAATGCAACACTTACGAACCACAGTTGAAGCTTTAGCATGTTCCTTTATCCTAACAGGGAAAGGTGGTTTCTCCATGTAAGCAGCAGGGATAACAGGATCAACATTGTAAGTAATAATTTTCTCTTCAACTTTAATAGGTTCCATTACTTTCACTTAAATGGGAGGATGATATTTAAACCACTTCTCCTTAGGGAGATCAACATGGGTAGCAAAAGATTCACAGAAAGAAGCTACTATCTCAGAGTCAAGTCCATATATAGTGCTAAATTCACGGAAGGCATCGGTGTCCACGAAGGATTTAACACAATCAAACTTAAGATTTATACCTGACTCCTTACCTTCGGCGAGTTACCAATCTTCAGAGTTGCGTTTAATTCTTTCCAATAAATCCCATTTGAATTCAATATCTTTCTTCATAAAAGAACCAGCACAAGAAGTATCGAGCATGGATTGATCATTACGAGAAAGCCGAGAATAAAAATTCTGAATAATAATTTCTCTCGAGAGCTCATGATTGGGGCATGAATATAACATTTACTTAAGCCTCCCCCAAGCTTGAGCGATTCTTTCTCTTTCATGAGGCCAAAAATTATAAATATAATTCCGATCATGATGAACTAGATGCATAGGATAGAACTTTTGATGAAATTCCATTTTTAGTCGGTTGTAGCTCCATGATCCAATATCATCACATAGCCTATACCATGTCAATGCCTTCTAATTCAAAGATAAAGGAAATACCTTCTTCTTGACGTAATCCTCGGGTAGACCTGCAAGCTTAAATAATCCACAAACTTTGTCTACATAGATTAAATGCAAATCGGGATGTACTGTTCCATCTCCTGGATAAGGATTAGCTAACAGTTGCTCTATCATACCCGAAGGAATTTCATAATAAATATTTTCAGTAGGTTCATTAGGTTAAGGGAAAACTCTTTGTGTTTCTGGTTGAGGTGAAGATACCCCGAATAAGCCCCTCAAAGGATTACTTTCCATAGTAACAAGTGACAGTAAATTTCAGCACACTATATAAATTTTTCCTTACCAATTTCCACTCACCAAAGGCACTTCACCCTCCCCAGCAACAACGCCAGAAAAGAGTCTTGATGACCCACAAGTATAGGTGATCTATCATAGTCCTTTCGATAAGTAAGAGTGTCAAACTCAACGAGGAGCAGAAGGAAATGACAAGCGGTTCTCAGTAAGTTATTCTCTCTAAGGCACTAATGTGTTTGTGAGTGTACACAGGCTCTATAAGTCGATGAGGAGTTTGATATATTCCTATATTATCGACCCCTAAAAATGTATGTCTTCAAGTGAAGACCTTGTTGAAGACTTTCTGAAGACTTTGGTGAAGACTTTGTGAAGACTTTGAAAATGAAGAAGTTGGTGTGACCTTGAAGATATGAATGAGGAATATGAAGCGTGAAGACTTGTTTTCGTAGTTTCATTTCCTTTATTTGAGTCATAGGAAACACCGTACTGATAAAGGGGGCCGATCTAACACTAAGGAAAATTTGCAACTGATGCTCAACTCCAAAATCCTCAACCCATACAATCCTTCGAGTGAAGCCTTTGGAAATCTCTTACGGTTCAGACAAGTTTTTCAGTGACAGAGACGAAGTTCTTCTGGTCTCTGAGGAAATTGATCTGACTGAGGAGTTAGGATTTCACCAGTGCGAATTGCCTACAAGTCAGGAACATGATAAGCTGAGGACTTTCATAGTTCGAAATTCCGACCGTTGCTGTGCTTAGCGCCAGCTGTCCTCAATCTTTCTTATCCACATAACGGTCATATTATTGGGGGCATTTATGTCTTATCATGTTAGGTTGCATCCTGTCTATAAATAGCCACCCCCCACAACCACTAGCTGGTTGGCTACTCCGAGAGAGAATTAACACTTGTCATTTGAGAGCAACCCATCCTGTGAGGACTTTGAGAGAAAATCATCAGTGAGGAAAAACCCACAACCAAACCACAAAACCCATAGTGATTGAGCATCACTGAAGAAATTCAAGTGTGGAACCGATGCTTGTTACCTTTGAGGACTGTGCATCCTCCAGACAGCTAGGCATCATGGTCTAGTGCTCCTGCAGTCAATTGGGGACCACGAAGTGACCTTGGTCTAGAGCATCCTGTAGTAAATTGTGGATCGCCGGGTGACCAATTTGTGAGGGTTTTGGAAGTCTACCCTGAAGACTTACCACGAGTGTTGGGCGAGGACTGTGTGACCTTAGCTCAAGGAGAATACGGTAAGGACTGTGTGTCCTGGGACTGTGTGTCCTCTGGTTTAAATACCAGGCCGCACCGAACCAGACGTACAACTGTCATAGCAGTTGGAACTGGGTCATCAAACCATTGTCTTCATCGAGCTATCTAGTTCTATTTCCTCAACCCTCTATTCCTCATATACCTGTTGATGAAATTGATAGTTACTGTTTGAAGAATTTGACTGAAGACTTTCATAAATTCCTCACCTCAAATTCTTCAAGTTACCTTGTTCATCACTGCTTATCCTGTATCACGCTACTCTATATTTGTGCATGTTTCATTTCATCATGAAGACTATACTGTTACTATGTTCCTCATGCACTTGAGTGCTTATTCCGCTGCTAGTTATTCATCACATTTCAAATTCCTCACGTGATGAATTTGTAAAAAGCGCCTATTCACCCCCCCTCTAGTCGATATAACGCACTTTCAATTGGTATCAGAGCTGGTACTCCCTCGCTCTGTGTGATTTTGGTTTAACCACCTGGAGTTCTAGTTATGTCGACTGCAGGTATGATCAAGGTTTCCGCGGGATGTCCTACCTTCGATGGGACAGACTACCCCTACTGGAAGAACAAGATGTGTATGCACCTTGAAGCTATTGACAACTATCTCTGGTACGTTGTGGAAAATGGTGTTCCCTCTGTCGCTCCCACTGTTATAGCTCCTGATGTGAAGAGATTCAAGCAACTTGATTCTCAAGCGAAGAATATCATCTGTGGTCATCTGAGCAAAGGTCAGTATAGCAGAGTGAGTGCTTTGGAATCTGCTAAGCTTATCTAGGATAGGCTATCCAAAGTCAACGAAGGTGTTTCCACTCAACATGACTCTCGTGTTGATGTTCTTCGCAATCTATTCAACCGCTTAAAGAGACTTGACAATGAAAATGTTCAGCAAACATTTGTTGCCTCACTGATATATCCAATGAACTTCAAGCACTGGGTGCCACTGATATCACGGACCATGAAGTGGTGAAGAAACTGCTACGATTTCTCGATTCCTCATTTGATACTCTCATTTTGACGATTCAAGAACATGGAGATTATAAAGCTCTTGATCCTGCTGATATTCTTGAGAGACTCAATACTCATGAATTCCAACAAGCTGAAAAGAGAGACCTCTACGGGCCAAGCAATGGAAGATCTCGTGCTATGAAGGCAAAAGCAATTTCCTCATCTGAAGAAGAAGACTCAGACAGCAGCCTTGGTAATCCTGAAGAACTAAGTCAGGAACTAGCAATGCTTGTGAGGAAATTCCAGAGGTTCTCAAGAAGAGGTGGATTTAGAAAGTCTTCAAAAAGTGGCTTGAGGAAATCAGATTCCTCAGAAGATTACAAGAAAAGAACCTGTCATCGTTGCAAGAAGCCTGGTCACTTTATCTCTGACTGTCCTCTCTGGGAAAAAGACTCAAAGAAGAAGAAGAAATACAAGGATGATAGTTCTGATGACTCGAAGAAAAAGAAGAAATCTTCAAAGTCCTCATCTTCAAAGTCCTCAAAGTACAAGAAGAATGGTTTCGGAAAGGCTCGAGCATTCATCGGCAAAGAAATGGATTCTGAGGAAGAATCTGAAGAATATGAAGAAGAGGAAGAATCTGAGGAGGAATCAAAATCTGGTGTCACTATCCTTGCTCTCGCTACTGCTTACGCCAGCAAGTCCATCTTCACCAATGAAGAATATGACTACTCCAACGACTCTAGCGTCAGCAATGATGATTATGCTCCCACTTATTGCTTCATGGCAAAAGGCTCAAAGGTACACAAACATAATTCCTCATCTGAATCAAGTGAAGGTGAATCTGATGAATAAGTGAAACCTAGCTATGCTAAACTTGTTAAAATTGCCACTAAGCAACAAAGTGCACTTGAAAAGCTTCATAAAATGCTAGACAAAAGCTATGATCTGTTAAACCATGAAGTGGATCGGACTCAAACTCTGTCTGTTGATCTCAAAAGTCTTCAGACAAAGTATGATAACCTTCAGAGTCATCATAACGACCTCTTAGCTGATCATGAGAAGCTTTCTTATGAATTTCTTCAAGGAAAGCAAGATCTTGAGAAACTAAGGGTGTCACATGAGGATCTCCAAAGGGAAAATGATTCATTACTGGCTCAACAGATCAGTACCACTCAGGAAGGTTTCATTCCACCTTGTTTGAAATGCATCGAACGTGAAACTACTAATTCTCCACCTGAATGTTCAAATGCTTCTACTACTGCAAATTCTTCAACTATTCCAGTGGTTTCAAATTCCTCATCTGAGGATACCACAAGTATCACTGATGAAAATTCAGGGTTGAAGGAATTGTATGTGACAGGCATATACAAAAGTCTCAAAGGGCATCAAACCCTTTGCAATGTCCTCAAGAAGCAGATTCTGAACAGGAACCCTAGGAAAGAGGGTATTGCCTTTGTGAGGAAACTCAACGCTGATGGATCCTACTGGACACCTGAGCAGTACCCCAAAACCTCATGGGTTGCTGCAAAAGGATCTCCGGTAGATCCATCCACTTTGTCTGGCTTTACTTGTGAAACTTCATATTCCTCTGATGAGTCACTTGACTCCAATTACAAATTCTTCAAAAATTAGAGAAGTGAAGTATTTGCTAGACATATTGGAACTAACTGCAGGAACGGTTCTCCTATGAAGAATATCTAGGTTCCCAAGAGCTACCTACAAGATCTTCACGTGAATGTCCTCACGACACCACTCATGAAGAATCGGAACCCCAGATCAAATTTCTCATATGGACCAAAGTCCTCACTTGGACCAAATTCCTCAAATGATCAAAATCATCATTCTCGTGCTAATGGATCTATTTTGCAGGGAAAACCTAACAGTTATGAATATGTGCATTATTCTTCAAACCATTATGTTCATAAGTCCTCGAAGAATTTCTCTGCTTATTCATTTGAGTACTCTAATCCTCACCCTGTGAAACGAAGCGCACTTACTTCAATGCCTCCCTTCTCACATGGTGCTCGCAGAATGATGAACTCTTTGCCACCCCTCCAGATGTGGGTGGTGAAGAAATTGAACTAATTTCTTATGCAGGGTCAGGTCTCCAGATGAATTTGAACATCTGATGAATTTGCTGGAGACCTGAGGAAATGCTTGAATGGACGCAAGATATCCATGATGAAATGAATTCTTCATTTCTCACGTCCTCACTATACTTGCTTACTATCTTATGTGATGAAATTTTGTCTGATGAATTTGATATCATATTCTTCACTCTGAAGCATATGAGTTCGTAAGTTGTACTAATTCATCTGCAGGATGATACTCCAAAAGCTACTGAGTGGGTACTCGATAGTGGATGCACAAACCACATGACGGGTGACAAGAATCTACTGATGAATTTGCCACTCACTCCATCTCCTCTGAAGCATATCACCTACGCAGACAAAGGAAAAAAGCAAGGTATTGGGACTTGGTAAGGTTGCTATCTCAAAGGACCGAACCATGGATAAGGTGATGCTTGTTGAATCCCTCGGGTTCAACCTTATGTTTGTCTCAATGCTTTGTGATCTTGATATGGTTGTCGTATTTGGAAAATATCGTTGTGTTGTCATCATGGAATCTGACAATTCCAAAGTCTTCGAAGGCTTTAGGAGAGGAGACTTGTATATTGTTGATTTCTCTACAAGTCCTCAGCCTGCCACATGCTTACTTGCAAAGTCCTCAGAAGGCTGGTTGTGGCATCAATGACTTGGACATGCGGGCATGAGAAACTTGCACACACCCGTGAAGAAAAAGCACGTCATTGGCATCGAGGGTGTCAAATTCCTCAAGGACCACCTCTGCGGTGCATGTGAATCTGGAAGATGACCAAATCCAAGCATCCCTCGAAGACAATCATGACCACGACTCGACCCTTTGAATTGCTTCACATGGATCTATTTCGCCCCACTCATTACTCCGTACTAACAAATGCACCAAGTTTGTATGGCTTTTTCATTGTTGATGATTACTCTCGTTACACATGGTTGCATGTTATTCTGTACAAAAATGAAGTGCAGGACGTCTTCAGATGATTTGCTTCAAGGGCCTCCACCAACTTTGGCGTCAAGATCAAGCATATCAGGAGTGATAATGGGACTGAGTTCAAGAACACTAATCTTGATGAATATCTCGATGAACTTGGTATTACTCATGAGTTATCTGCCCCTTATACTCCTCAGCAGAATGGCATCGTGGAGCGCAAAAACAGGACAGTTGTTGAGATGGCTCGCACCATGCTTGACGAATACAAAACCCCTCGTCGCTTCTGGCCTGAAGCAATTGATACCGCATGCCACATCATCAACAGGGTATATCTTCACAAATTCCTCAAGAAGACTTCATATGAGCTCATGACGGGCAAGAAACCCAATGTAAGTTATCTCAAAGTCTTTGGTGCAAAATGCTGGATCAGAGATCCTCACCATAGTTCTAAGTTTGCACCAAAAGCACATGAAGGTTTTATGCTTGGTTATGGAAAGGACTCGCACACCTACAAAGTCTTCAACACCTACCATCACAAGGTGGTTGAAACTGTAGATGTGCGGTTTGACGAAACTAATGGCTCACAAAAAGGGCACCTGCCTTCTGTGTTAGTTGAACAATCTCCTGAGGAATCCATCAAGCTGAAGGCAACAGAAGATGTCATACCCACTCAGGAAATCATTCCAACAAATGAAGACTCTCATGCTGATATACCTAAAGAAAATGGTGCTGATGAAAATCCTCAGCCCCGTCAACCTTCTCATCCAAGAGTAGCAAATGAAGTGCAGTTTGACAAAATCATCGATGACATCAGTGCACCAGGTCCTCTCACACGCTCAAAAGCTTCACATCTAACTAACTTTTGTGGGCACTTGGCCTTTGTCTGTATCATAGAGCCCACCAAAGTTGACGAAGAATTCAAGGAGCCTGCATGGATTCAAGCTATGCAAGAGGAATTGCATCAATTCAAGCTCAACAATGTGTGGGAACTTGTCAAGCGGCCAGATCCTCGCAAGCATAACATCATAGGTACCAAGTGGATCTACCGCAACAAGCAAGATGAAAATGGCCTTGTGGTGAGTAATAAGGCTCGACTTGTAGCTCAAGGCTACACACAGGTTGAGGGAATTGATTTTGATGAAACTTTTGCACCTGTTGCTAGACTTGAAGCTATTCACATATTACTGGCTCACGCTAACCATCATAATATCATCTTATATCAAATGGATGTGAAAAGTGCTTTCCTCAATGGTAAGCTTGAGGAAGAAGTATATGTTGCTCAACCCCCAGGTTTTGAAGACCCTAAGCATCCTGACAAAGTCTTCAAACTAAACAAGGCCCTCTATGGCCTCAAGCAGGGCCCTCGGGCGTGGTACGACACTCTGAAGGAATTCCTCATGAAGAAAGGCTTCAAACCCGGTTCACTCGACCCTACTCTTTTCACAAAATCCTATGACAATGAACTGTTCATATGCCAAATATACGTTGATGATATTATCTTTGGATGTACTGACAAACGTTATAGTGATGAATTTGCCTATATGATGAGTGAAGAATATCAAATGTCTATGATGGGAGAGTTGAAATTCTTCTTAGGTCTTCAAATTCGTCAGCAAGACAATGGCATCTTCATCTCACAAGAGAAATACCTCAAAGATGTTCTGAGGAAATTCGACATGCAAGATTGCAAAGGCGTCAAAACTCCAATGCCTTCAAAAGGCCACCTCTGCACTGATGAAAATGGTAAAGATTTCGATCAGAAGGTATACCGCTCCATGATTAGCTCCTTATTGTACCTATGTGCATCTAGGCCTGATATAATGCTAAGTGTTTGCATGTGTGCTCAATTCCAAGCAACACCGAAGGAATCACACCATAAGGCTGTGAAACATATTCTTCGATACTTAGCTCACACACCAACACTTGGATTGTGGTATCCCAAGGGCTCAAATCTTCACCTCATCGGATACTCTGATGATGACTATGCTGGAGATTGTGTGGATCGCAAGTCAACCTCAGGCACATGTCATTTCCTCAGACGATCCTTAGTCTGTTGGTCCTCGAAGAAGCAGAACTGCATTTCACTCTCTACTGCAGAAGCTGAGTACATTGCTGCTCGCTCGTGTTGTGCTCGGTTACTATGGATGAAGCAAACCCTCAAGGACTACGACATCAAGCTAAAGAATGTGCCTCTTTACTGCGACAACGAGAGTGCCATCAAGATTGCCTATAACCCAGTTCAGCATTCCAAGACCAAGCACATCCAGATTCGTCATCACTTTCTTCGAGATCATGTACTCAAGGGAGACATCTCCATCAACCACATTCCCACTGAAGAACAACTGGTCGATATCTTCACAAAGCCCTTGGATGAAAACAGATTTTGCAAGTTGCGGTGTGAGCTAAATATCTTAGAATCTTTGAATGTTCTTTGATGAAGAACACACATCCTAACACATATGCAAAATTGATGACTTAGATGTGCAACACACGAAGTAACGTTTTTCTTCAATCAATGAAGAATAACTCTCTAAGTGTGAAGAAATTAACAAAGAATTTGATTCTCAGAACTCTACGACAATTGTATGCGGTGTCTGAAATCATCATTCTTATACGGTGGGTTACGCCACAAACCAAAAGTTGAAATTCTTCAAAATTGAGCATTTCGTTGTTTTTGCAAATTCTTCAAACTATGAAATTCCTCAAATTTGCAAATTCCTCAAGTTTTTCAAATTCCTCAACTTTTCAAATTCTTCAAACTTTGAAACTCATGTTCTTCATTAACTATACATATATACATATATATATGAGTTTTCAATGTCCTCAACAGCATTCACTTATTGCTAATTCTTCAAGTTGATTTTCATTTAAGTGAATGTGATCGGATCCTTTCCCCATCTATGCTAAACTCAACCCAGTCTGTTCACAAATTCCTCATATGCGTTCTACTTTCAAACTTGTTCAAAGTCTTCACTGTGTCCTTGACAGCTGAAGAATTTGCGAACGAAAACTTCAAATCTTCACTACAAAGAAATTCGGCGTTTCCCGCTCAAACAGTTCTGATTCCCACGCCTGGATAACCCACGATCCTCCACAATCTCCACTACCCAGATCGTGAGTGACACCTGTCGCGTGGAGAGCAAGGGTCAGGGGCAATCCTGTTCGAAATCTTCGGGCGGATCGGTTTTCACTTCCTCTATAAATGCCCCCTTCCCATCAACTGTGCACGGTTACTCCGCATCTCATCCCTCTCTCGAGCTCCAACCTAGCGCCGCCGCTAAAGTCATCGTCACCGGTGAGGAAGAGCTTCACTGCCTCAACCTCGTCGTCGCCGTACTCGCACCGGCCGTAGAAATCCTCATCCCGCCGCCGCTGTAGCTGTCTCGCTCTGCCAAGCTAGGGCGTGGGAGATCTGAACGCACGAACTTCCCAATCTCATCTCTAAGTTCGTCGTGTTCTTCACTAGGGTAAACAAAATTTACTTTTACTGCCCTTATTTGATCCTCAAATGCTCTTTATATTCCTCAAAAGGTGTTTATATGCTTTAAATCCAACTCTCAAGCACCTTTCATCCCCTCATACTTGATGATTTTCCCTATAAAATGATTTTCTTCAAGATTCCTGAATTGTGCGAATTTTCAAATTTCCACAACTCTGGAACCTAAGGCAAAGAACACTTAGTGAAATTCTTCAAGACATCCATGGTCAAATTCCTCACACCTATTTTCCTTCAAATTTCTAAGAACGCATATGACCTCTTCAAATTCCTCGCACCTATACTCTGTTCACAGGTACAACATGTCCACTGATGAATCACTAGGTTCTCATCAACTTAACTCATTTGTAGCGCTACTTGAAGAAAAACTGTGTAACTCTTCAGAATCTTCAAGAGTTCATATTCCTCAAGTGAAGAAAATGTCTGATGGAAAGAAACCTCAGAAAAGAGGGAAGAAGCCAGATGTGCACACTGCATTTGAGATCCCTGAGGATCTGTATGATGAATATTGCACACCTGGCGAAGAAACACATGGAAAGGAGACGACCAAGCATAGGAAGATCCGTCTGCAGAAGATTGAGAGGAGATGGGCCAAAGAATGGAGAGAATATCGTTATGTAACTCCAAAATACATGATGAAATTCGCTGTGAAACCACCTTGCAACAGGCCTCCTCTTGCTCCAAACCAAATTGCTAATCCTACTAGCCTCAAAACTGGTGAGGACTTTCCTGACATGTGGGAAAAGCAACAAGCCAACTTTGCAAGGAAAGCCAAAGATGCAGTGAAGAAATTCAACGAGGATTCTGCTGATGTTGCCTCTGCCGGAGCTTCTGCTAGTGCTCCGAAGAAAATGGTAAAGAAACCTGCTCTGAAGATTGTTTCTTCAACATCAAAATCCTCAGTACAAATTCCTCAAGGTCAAAGGCCTCAACCTAAAAACCTTCTGCACCTGGAACTATTACTGCTCAGTCATCTGCAACAGCTACAAAGTCCTCAACCCAGTGCATCTGTCAACATGCAAAAGGACTAAGGGTTTCACCAAAGTTCCGAAGCTCACTGCAAGCCCCTCCACAACTGCAAAGTCTTCAACCAGTCCCTCTGTGCTTAAACTGAAGAAGACAGTCGGACGTGGTCAAAGACCAAGTCCTCACACCAGCAAGGCTCTGGTTACAGTCCCCTCAGGTTCTTCAGAGGGTAATGATGAAGCTGATGATGAAGAATTGGTAGAAATCATCAGACAAAGTCAGCACAGGGCTTCTAGAGCAAAGGGCAGCTCTGTTCCTCTCATGTTGGATCCCAAGATGATCCTCAACTTCATCGACATATGGCATGAAGACCCAAGCACCCCACTTTCTTCACTGAATCTGCCTCCTGAAGTGGATCATGTCCCCACCCACTTCATCTCTGAAGAACAATGGAAGAGAGAGCAAGCTCAGAGAGCTAAGAGGAACAAGACTCGCAAAGAGAAGTTTTTTGCGTGAAAATGTGATGAATTTGACCCCAAATTAACTCGTCACAGTTCAGTCCGAGATTCGCTCTCTCTCTTTGGATCAACAGAAATATGATGCTGCATGGAAGGGCACCAAGGTCAGACTCGCCAAGGCTGCTCAAGCAGCCGTAAAGGATCACAACACCAGGGTTGCAGCTCAATCGCAACCTCAAATGCCTCAGCCTAAAGAAATTGCTCGGACTGCAGATGAAACTCCACAGGCAGCTGATGAAAATGCTCAGCCTGATGAAACTGCTCTAAGAAATGCTTCTGCACCAGAAGCAACTGCCATTGCTGTTGAGGAAACTCAGACCACTGATGAACATGCCAAGGCAACCTCCAAGGTTGTGCCTGAGGAAACTGCTATGCCAATAGGTACTTCTGATGTACCTGAAGAATCTGATAGCCAGCTAAAGAATCTGCTGTGCCTGAAGAAACCGAACCACCCACGATGGCTGCATCAGTCATTCCTGAAGAAACTGCTGTTGCTGAGGAAAATCCCCTCAAAAGAAAAGCATCAACTTCTGAAGCCCCTGTGTTGAAGAAGTTGAAAACTTTGACAAGTTCCTCGGCAACACCACTTGATGAAACTCCAATTTCCTCGGCACCAGCCTATGCTATTGTGCCAATCGGGGAAGCATATGACATTCCTCAAGCAGAAGAAAATCATCCGGTTGCTTCCTCAGATATCATCGCTCTAGCTTCTGGTAACTGCTGAGGAAGCTGGCGAAGACATTGATGAAGATGTTGACATTGGTGACACCACTCCAGTCATCAATGATGAATATTGGGAATCTGCACATCCAAACTCACCAATGGCAACTCCTCTGATGTTGATTCCTCAGTCACTTGCACAGACTGAAGAAATACCTGAAGACTCTGAACACCTATACCTTCCAGACCCTGAAGAAATTTCAGCTGCAACAGCTGAGGAAATTGATGCTCCGGCCACTGTTGAGGAACCAGCTCTTCAAATCACTCAGTCTGTTGTTCCCTCCATGCCAACGGAGATCAAGGGGCGTACACGAACAAATCTTCAACCCAAGCCAAAACTGCCTTTCAAAGGCACTGTTCGTCCCAAATTCCTCAAGAGGAATTTCTTCAATGAACACTCACTCTTCTCTGGACCAAACCCCTATGACTCTGCAAGGGCTGGTCGCAACAGGTTCTGGACTCCCACAAAAAAGAATTACTATGCTTCAGTCCTCTATGAGAAGAAGAAAGTCTTCGAGCACCATCAGATTCCTCACGCTGACATGGAAAGTCTTCCATCATTTACTCCTATGCTTCAAGTTCTATATGATGCTGGACTTCTTCCATTTTGTGTTGACATCTACGATTGGAATGAGGAAATCATCCTTCAATTCTATGCCACATTGCATATTAGCGGAGATTCCTCAGACATCAACTCTTGGATATTGGACTGGATGACTGGCACAACACATGTCATTGCTCAAGCCTCTGAATTGCTTCAGTGTGTCCCAGTCCAAATTCCCTCAGATGAAGCCCACAAGTTGTTTGATGGATCTCCTCTACCCAATCAACTGATGAATGTGCTGATGAAGACATTGCCACCTGGAAAGCCTCAACGCCAAGTATTCTTAGTGAAGGATCTGCTCTATGTGCCTCACACAGTCTATCGCATCCTGACAAAAACAATGTGTCCTCAGAAAGGCCATAACTCTGAGGAAGAAGAAGTTGAAGGAATCATGAAGAATGTGCTCTTCAATATCATACATGGTATTCCTATTAACTTACATGACTTCTTCATGAGGACTTTGGCCAGTGATGTTGTCGCTCCATTTGAGCAGAAGCCATATGCACCAATGATTATGAAATTCATCAGGGATAAGTCCTCAGTGCACTACAAAGCTGATTTCCAGAATCACTTCAGTTTCCTGCCGCCTGTTGAAGTCATCAAGAGTACAATTTCATCAGTTAAAGGGAAAGGCAAGTCTGTTATTGATGAAGGAACACATCCCCTGGATGGACAGTTTCGCAAAGCCGCTTCCTTCTCCACAAATGATGACACTGCCACACAAGACTCTGCTGCAAAGGCCTCAGCTCCCAAAGAGTGTGCCCCTCGATTGATGACTGGTCACGAACTTCTTATAAGTCTTCATCAGAAGGTCGATCGCAATCATAAGTGGGTAAAGCATCAACTTGGCTATATTGTGTAGAATATGACTGTGACGCAGAACACTGTCAAGAGGAACCACTATTATGCTCATGAAAACCTCAAGCATTCTTGGGCTGTGCTAAATCACATCATGCCTTCTGAAGAATTGGATGAGCTGAACTTTGAAGAATATCCTGACTTCGCTCGCTGTCCTCATAAGAAGTTCAAGAAAGTCCAAGTTCCTCTGATGGTCACCAGTTCATATCCTTCATCTCGCGAGCGCGATGAAGATGAAGACATTGAAGATACTGCTGCTGGCCCTGCATCACCAATCGACCCCGACAACACTGGCGCTCCTTCTTCACCAATAAGATGAAATTCCTCATGGGGCGTTATTCATCACTTTTTCTTCCCTTTTGGTCTTCGATGACAAAGGGGGAGAAATTTTGAGTTAGTCTTCAAGCGGGTCTATATATATATGGGCTATTTTTGTTTAAGTTACAACTCTCGCTCTTCTGAAGTTTTTGGTTATTGAGTTGTAAACTTAAGTCCGATGGTGGTATGACACTATTGAACTATTTCCTCGCATGTTTATTTCCTCAAATACCTTAATGCATGCATGCTGAATTTAGTCAAACACCATTTTCCTCACGCATTTCAAATTCTTCATTTCTTATATTCAAATGCGTGTATGAATTACAAGATATATGGGGAGTTCTCCATGTTTTGAACCTGCCATGTGCATTTGCAGTCCAAAGCAAATTCCTCAAATATGCACACCTTCAGGGGGAGTTCTTCTATATCTTGCAATCAAATACCTCAAAATCTGTACTTTCACTTCATATGTTTATCCCCGTTGAATACTTAACCTATTTGTCATCAATCACCAAAAAGGGGGAGATTGTTAGTGCATCTAGTACCCCTTAGTGATTTTGGTGTATTGAAGACTCATAGGTTAAGGCACTAATGTGTTTGTGAGTGTACACAGGCTCTATAAGCCGATGAGGAGTTTGATATATTCGGAGATTATCGACCCCTAAAAATGTATGTCTTCAAGTGAAGACTTTGCTGAAGACTTTCTGAAGACTTTGGTGAAGACTTTGTGAAGACTTTGAAAATGAAGAAGTTGGTGTGACCTTGAAGATATGAACGAGGAATATGAAGCGTGAAGACTTGTTTTCGTAGTTTCATTTCCTTTATTTGAGTCATAGGAAACACCGTACTGATAAAGGGGGCCGATCTAACACTAAGGAAAATTTCCAACTGATGCTCAACTCCAAAATCCTCAACCCATACAATCCTTCGAGTGAAGCCTTTGGAAATCTCTTACGGTTCAGACAAGTTTTTCAGTGACAGAGACGAAGTTCTTCTGGTCTCTGAGGAAATTGATCTGACTGAGGAGTTAGGACTTCGCCAGTGCGAATTGCCTACAAGTGAGGAACATGATAAGCTGAGGACTTTTGTAGTTCGATATTCCGACCGTTGCTGTGCTTAGCGCTAGTTGTCCCCAATCTTTCTTATGCACATAATGGTCATATTATTGGGGGCATTTATGTCTTATCATGTCAGGTTGCATCCTGGCTATAAATAGACACCCCCACAACCACTAGCTGATTGGTTGCTCCGAGAGAGAACTGACACTTGTCATTTGAGAGCGACCCATCCTCTGAGGACTTTGAGAGAAAATCATCAGTGAGGAAATAACCACAACCAAACCACAAAACCCATAGTGATTGAGCATCACTGAAGAAATTCCTGTGTGGAACCGATGCTTGTTACCTTTGAGGACTGTGCATCCTCCAGACGGTTAGGCGTCATGGTCTAGTGCTCCTGTAGTCAATTGGGGACCATGAAGTGACCTTGGTCTAGAGCATCCAACAGTCAATTGTCGATCGCCGGGTGACCAGTTTGTGAGGGTTTTGGAAGTCTACCCTGAAGACTTACCACGAGTGTTGGGCGAGGACTGTGTGACCTTAGCTCAAGGAGAATACGGTAAGGACTGTGTGTCCTGGGACTGTGTGTCCTCTGGTTTAAATACCAGGCCGCTCCGAACCAGACGTACAACTATCACAGCAGTTAGAACTGGGTCATCAAACCATTGTCTTCATCGTCAACCCCTCTATTCCTCATATACCTGTTGATGAAATTGATAGTTACTGTTTGAAGAATTTGACTGAAGACTTTCACAAATTCCTCACCTCAAATTCTTCAAGTTACCTTTTTCATCACTGCTTATCGTGTATCATGCTACTCTCTACTTGTCCATGTTTCATTTCATCATGAAGACTATATTGTTACTTTGTTCCTCATGCACTTGAGTACTTATTCCGCTGCTAGTTATTCATCACATTTCAAATTCCTCAAAGTTAAAATTCCTCAAGTGATGAATTTGTAAAAATCACCTATTCACCCCCCCCTCTAGTCGATATAACGCACTTCCAGGTTTTGAGACAAAGATCGGATACAAGAGATGAACTAAGGTTTGGAGAGGAGATGGTGCTGATGAATATGTTGATGGATATTGACCCCCTCTCGATAATAGGATTGTTGGTGATGACGATGGCTTCGATTTCCCCCTCCCAGAGGGAAGTTTCACCCGTAGGATCGCCCTGCTGGAGCTCTAGATTGGTTCTACCCAAGTTCCGCCTCGAGACGACGGCGCTTCATCCCAAAAGCTCTGAGATGAGTTTTTTTCAAGACGAAACCCTCAATATAGAAGAAGATGGGCACTGGAGGGCTGCTAGGTGGGCCACCAGCCCCAGGGGCGTGGCGAGGGGGTGGTCGTGCCCAGCAGGCTTGTGGCTCCCTGGTGAGCCCACTGATGTATTTCTTCCCCCCAATATTTTTTATATACTCCAAAATAATTCTCCGTATATTTGCAAGACTTTTGGAGTTGTGCAGAATAGGTATCTCAGATTTTCTCCTTTTCTAGTCCAGAACTCCAGCTGTCGGCATTCTCCCTCTTCATGTACACCTTGTAAAATAAGAGAGAAAAGGCATAAGTATTGTACCAAAATGTGTAATAATAGCTCATAATGCAATAAATAATAATATAAAATCATGATGCAAAATGGACGTATCAATGGTGCTGGTGAAGATGTTGATGGAGATTGACCCCCTCTCGATGAGAGGATCGTTGGTGATGACAATGGCTTCAATTTCCCCCACCAGGAGGGAAGTTTCCCCGGCAAAACAGCCCTGCCAGAGCTCTAGATTGGTTCTGCCCAAGTTCCACCTTGAGATGGCGGCGCTTCGTCCCAAAAGCTTCCTCTAATTTTTTCCAGGTCAAAACGCTTCATATAGCAGAAGATGGGCGTTGGAGGAGCCACAGGGGCCCTATAAGCCTGCTAGGCGTGGCCAAGGGGGTGGCCGCCTGCAGGTGGCCCCCCTCTGGTTGATTCTTGCGCCAGTATTTTTTATTAAATCCAAAAATATTCTCCGTAAATTTTCAGGACTTTTGGAGTTGTGCAGAATAGGTATCTCAGATTTGCTCCTTTCCCAGTCCAGAATTCCAGCTATCGGCATTCTCCCTCTTCATGTAAACCTTGTAAAATAAGAGAGAAAACGCATAAGTATTGTACCATAACGTGTAATAACAGCCCATAATGCAATAAATATCAATATAAAATCATGGTGCAAAATGGACGTATCAACTCCCCCAAGCTTAGACCTCGCTTGCCCTCAAGCGAAAGCCGAGATCGATGAATATGTCCACATGTTTAGAGATAGAGGTGTCGATAAATAAAATACAGACATGAGGGCATCATGATCAACTTTAGAACAACAATACTCATTGTATGAGATTCTTTATGCTGGAGTAACAATTCATTCACAAGATAAAGTATGAACCAAGAACTATGATCTTAGTCATTGAAGCAATTGACAATTTATCATAACATCGGAAAGAGTCAATATAAGGGTTTTTAAAGCAAATCCACGTACTCAATCATCTTTTAGTCTTTGACAATTGCTATCACTCACGCGGTACCCACGAGATCAAAGCTTCAATCGAACACAGAGAAAGATAGGGACTTGTAGTTTTGCCCCCCAACTATTCACCTCAAGGATGATATCAACAATAAGTCATGATCACCCACATCCGAGTGGATATATAAGTCTAGATCGTTCCCCAACACATAATGCTTGCCAAGAGAGAAGTGAAATATAGGAAGTGGTGAGGATCACCATGACTCCTGCATAAAGGCAAGCACTTAAAAATTAGAAGTAACAGATAGACCCTTCGCAGAGGGAAGCAGAGGTTGTCATGCGCTTTTTTGGTTTTCGACGCACAAACCCTTAGTGCATAGGAACGCCGCATTGTATTGCCCTTTGTGATAGCAACCTTTATTATGCAGTCTATCTCTTTTATTTCTTTGCTATAACAAGTTCGTACAACGCTTATTTCCCTTAAAATAAAAGATTACACATATTTAAGAGCATTTTTTATTGCCTTTTGCACCGATGACAACTTACTTGAAGGATCTTATTCAATTCATAGGTAGGTATGGTGGACTCTCATGGCAAAACTGGGTTGAGGTGTTTGTATGCACAAGTAGTATCTCTACTTGGTGTGGAAGTTTTGGATAATATGAGGTGGAAGCAAGCACGACATGTTGGAGGATCTAAAACCATATAAATTCTATCCGGAGGCAAGCAAACATAACCTATTATGTTGTCTTCCTTGTCCAACATCAACTTCTTGGCATGTAATATTTTAATGAGTGGTCACAATCATAAAAGATGTCCAATAATATATTTATATGTGAATCTCTCTTTCTTTATCACTTCCTTTCAATTGCACCAATGACCAATTACTATGTTTGTTAACTCCCAACAAATTTCAATCACCATACTTTTTATATGTGAAGTCATCACTCCCCATAAGATCACTATGTATTCTCTTTGCTTTTGTTCTATTATTCTTTATTCATTACTTTCAAGAGCATAGTAATCTAGCAAAGCCCTCTCGTCAACACTACTTTTTATTATATAGCTCTCGGACTTGCTTACATAAGGGGGGCAAAAGCGAAAACTAAAAGGTACATCATACCAAAACTTTTATTCTGGGGCCATTTGCATTTCTATCCCTAACTCGAACCACCTACTCATATATGCCCCTAATTTCAATGCCTGCTCAAATTTTCCCCTCCGCCGTTAGGTGCCCTTACAGAAATGCCCTTCTGCTCCGTTACCATCCGGTCAAAGAGCTTTGACCGTCCTAAAAAAATAGCAAAAAAAATCAAAAATATATAATTTTTGTGAGATCAAAAATACTCATGTGCAAAAGGTGCGTGCAAATTTTCGTGCTATTTGGACATTCTAGGAGCTCATGGTGAGGAAAAACAGTTAATTTGTACTCTTGTGAACAGTAAATTTGAAATGAGATAGCCAGAAAATTCAAAAAAATGAAATTTTTTGGCATCAAAGATGCTTGGGTGCACAAGGTGCTTGCAAGTTTTTGTGATCAAATGACATGCGAGGAGCTCTAGCAAAAAAATAGTCATTTTTTCAAAAGTTTTTTCCTAAGCCAAATTTTGTTTTTTCTCCACGAGCCCCTACAGTGTCCAAACACAACAAAAATTTGCACACAACTTATAGACCCGAGCCTCTTTGATGCCAATTTTTTTCATATTTTCTTGAATTTTCTTGCTTTTTTTAAATTTACTGTTCACAAGCATACATATTTACTGTTTTTTCTTTGCCCCAATCTCCTAGAATATCCAAATAGCACAAAAATTTGCATGCATCTTGTGAACCTGAGTATCTTTGATCCCACAAAATTTCGGATTTTTTCAATTTTTTTGCTATTTTTTCCAGGACGGTCAAAGCCCTTTGACCGCCTTTGACTGGACGGTAACGATGCAAAAGGACATTTCTGTAAGGGCACCTAATGGCGGAGGGGAAAATTTGAGAAGGCTTTGAAATTAGGGGCAAATATGATTAGTGGGTTCCATTTAGGGACATAGATGTAAAATAAAAAAGGATCAAACTAGGAAAGATAACAAAAAAGGAAAAAGTTGTGATGTGATATGATACCGGGGCACCTCCCCCAAGCTTGACACAAGCCAAGGGGAGTGCCCATACCCATGTACTCAGGTGTCCTTCTTCGGAGGTGATGGTGGTGGAGTTGTTGATGAGGCTAGAAGCTTGTTCAATTTCCTCTTAAGCATGAAATTTTGTTCCCTCAGGTCATCTACTTCCTGCTCGAGCTTCAATATCCTTTGACATAATTCTTCTTTACTCTCCTACAGAAAACGAGAAGGGATAAATAGAACTTTGGGTTTTCTTCTTGCGTTTGGGAGGCTTGATTTCCTGAACTCCACGTGTATGTCTCCCAGTTGAGGCATAGGAGTCTCGTCTTCATCTGAGCTTTCTTCTTGGTACTTGTCTTCTTGTTTCTCCTTCGAGAATAATCCATAAGGATCTAGGTCCCCATAGAGCTTGGGATTGGCAAGATAGTGTGATATATAGCTCTCCGCATCAGACTCTTGAGACAACATCTTTCTCTAAATCTGCTACAGAAACAGGTCAAAACGAAGATAGGAGGTATTGTCGTGATACGAAAGTCAAAACCTTTGGGAGATTATATAATGAATTTTTGCCGACCCAAAGGGGTGTTCCATAAGAAAACAAAGTCCAGGGGCGTACGGGGTGCTAACAAGCCCCCAAGGCGTGGCCAGGGGGTGGCCGTGCCTAGCAGGCTTGTCGCCTCCCCGTGCGTCCTTCGGACCACTTTTTATTTTCCTAATTTTTTAAATATTCCAAAACTAAATAAAATTGCTATTGGGAAACTTTTGGAGTCGGTTTACTTACCGTACCATGTACCTATTCCTTTTCGGAGTTTGAAACATTTCGGTAGGTCTCCCTAATATGCTCTTCGAGAGTTATGGTATTGATAACATTGGTTTCAACTTTAACGGGAGTACCTAAGATATAATGTTTGATTCTTTGCCCGTTTACCACCTTCGTATTTGTGCCTTTGGAGTTGTTGATCTTGATGGCATCGGAGCGATATACTTCCTCGACAATGTATGGTCCTTCCCATTTAGAGACAAGTTTTCCTGCAAAAAATATTAACCAAGAATTGTATAGCAAGACATGATCACCTACATTGAATTTACGCTTTTGTATCCTTTTATCATGCCATCTCTTAACTTTCTCTTTAAACAGCTTGGCATTCTCATAGGCCTGAGTTCTCCATTCATCAAGTGAGCTAATGGCAAATAACCTCTTCTCACCAGCAAGTTTGAAATCATAGTTGAGCTCTTTGATTGCCTAATAATCTTTATGTTGTAGCTCTAGAGGTAAGTGACATGCTTTACCATAAACCATTTTATACGGAGACATACCCATAGGATTGTTGTAAGCAAATCTATAAGCCCATAATGCATCATAAAGTTTCTTAGACCAATTCTTCCTAGATATATTAACCATCTTTTGCAAGATCAATTTAATTTCTCTATTTCTTAACTCTACTTGACCACTAGACTGACGATGATGAGGAGATGCAATTCTATGATTAACATCATACTTAGCAAGCAATTTAAAGAAAGCACCATGAATAAAATGAGAACCACCATCAATCATTAAATATCCGGGGACTCCAAATCTAGGGAAAATAACTTCTTTAAGCATCTTAATAGAGGTGTTATGATCAGCACTACTAGTTGGAATAGCTTCTACCCACTTAGTAACATAATCAATAGCAACTAAAATATGAGTATACCCATTGGACGTTGGAAAAGGTCCCATATAATCAAAACCCCAAACATCAAATGGTTCAATAACAAGAGAGTAATTCATAGGCATTTCCTGACGTCTACTAATATTGCCAATTCTTTGACATTCGTCACATGACAAGACAAACTTACGAGCATCCTTGAAGAGAGTAGGTCAATACAAACCAGATTGTAATACCTTATGTGTAGTTCTATCTCCAGCGTGGTGTCTTCCATAGGCCTCGGAATGACACTTCCATAAGATCTGTTCTTGTTCATGCTCAGGTACACAACGTCTAATAACACCATCTACTACTTATTTATAAAGGTATGGGTCATCCCAGAAGTAATGTCTTAAATCATAGAAAAACTTTTTCTTTTATTGTATATGAAACTAGGCGGTATAAATTTAGCGACAATGTAATTAGCATAATCGGCATACCAAAGAGTATTATGTGAACCATTTATGAGAGCTAATTGTTCATCATGGAAGCTATCATCAATAGGTAGTGGGTCATCAAGAACATTCTCTAACCTAGACAAGTTATCTGCTACGAGGTTATCAGCACCCTTTCTATCAACAATATGCAAATCAATTTTTTGCAGTAGAAGAAACCACCTGATAAGTCTAGGTTTAGCATCTTTCTTTTCCATGAGATATTTAATAGCAGCAGCATCAGTGTGAACAGTTACTCTAGAATCATCAATATAGGGTCTAAACTTATCACAAGCGAACACAACTGCTAATTTTTTCAGTGGTAGCATAGTTTCTTTGAGCACTATCTAGAGTTTTGCTAGCACAATGAATAACATTTAATTTCTTATCAATTCTTTGTCCTAGAACAGCACCAACGGTTTAATCACTAGCATCAAACATAATTTCAAAGGGTAGGTTCAAATCAGGTGGTTGAACAACAGGTGCAGAAATCAAGGCATTATTAAGAATTTCAAAAGCATCTACACAATCATCATAAAAACGAAATGGAACATATTTTGCAAGAGATTAGTGAGAGGCCTAGAAATCTTAGAGAAATCTTTAATAAATCTCCTATAGAAACCTGCATGACCAAGGAAACTTCTTATACCTCTGATATCCATAGGGCAGGACATTTTTCAATAGCATCAACTTTAGCCTTATCAACTTCGATACCTCTATCGGAAATTTTATGTCCCAAAACAATGCCTTCATTCACCATAAAGTGGCACTTCTCCCAATTCAAGACAAGATTAGTTTCTTCACATCTCTACAAAACTTGAAAGGTTGCTCAAACAATCATCAAAAGAAGTTTCGTAAATGGAAAAATCATCCATGAAAACCTCAACAATCGTTTCACAAAAATGAGAGAATATAGCAGTCATGCATCTTTGAAAGGTAGCAGGTGCATTGCATAAACCAAAAGGCATACGTCTATAAGAAAAGGTACCAAAAGGGCAGGTAAATGTGGTTTTCTCTTGGTCCTCTTTTGACACAGGTATTTGAGAGAAACCAGAATAACCATCTAGAAAGCAGAAATGTGTGTGTTTGGATAAGCTTTCTAGCATTTGATCAATGAAAGGTAGAGGGTAATGATCTTTTCTAGTAGCTTTATTCAATTTCCTAAAATAAATTACCATTCTATAACCTGTAACAATTCTTTGCGGGATCAATTCATTTTAACAGAAACAACAGGCGTGCCCACAATGGGTCTATGTTTATATTTAGCATCAGGTTTAGCAATTCTAGCAGCTTCATCATGAAATTGAATAACATGCCCATCAATATTATCACCCAAGAGATCATTAACCATAGCAATACTAGGCTCAACTTTAATTTGCTCAGGGGGTGTAGGTGTTCTAGCACAGCTCTAACGAACCACAGTTGAAGCTTTAGCATGTTCCTTTATTCTAACTAGGAAAGGTGGTTTCTCAATTTAAGTAGTGGGAATAACAGGATCAACATTATAAGTAATAGTTTCCTCTTCAATTTTAATAGGTTCAACTACTTTCACTTCAATGGGAGGATGATATTTAAGCCACTTCTCCTTGGGGAGATCAACATGAGCAGCAAAAGATTCACAAAAGGAAGCTACTATCTCAGAGTCAGGTCCAGATTTAGTGCTAAATTCACGAAAAGCATTGGTGTCTATGAAAGATTTAACACAATCAAACTTAAGGTTCATACCTGACTCCTTACCTTCATCGAGTTCCCAATCTTGAGAGTTGCGTTTAATTCTTTCCAATAAATCACATTTGAAGTCAATATCTTTCTTCATATAGGAACCAACACAAGAAGTATCAAGCATGGATTGATGATTACGATAAAGTCGAGCATAAAAATTCTAAATAATAATTTCTCTCGAGAGCTCATGATTGGGACATGAATATAAGATTAACTTAAGCCTCCCCAAGCTTGAGAGATTCTTTCTCCTTCACGAGGCCACAAATTATAAATATAATTCCGATCATGATGAACTAGATGCATAGGATAGAACTTTTGATGAAATTCCATCTTCAATCGGTTGTAGCTCCATGATCCAATATCATCACATAGCATATACCATGTCAATGCCTTTTCCTTCAAAGATAAAGAAAGACCTTCTTCTTAACGTGATCCTCGGGCAGACCTGCAAGCTTAAATAATCCACAAACTTCATCCACATATAGTATATGCAAATCAGGATGTAATGTTCCATCTCCTGCATAAGGATTAACCAACAGTTTCTCTATCATACTCGAAGGAATTTCATAATAAATATTTTCAGTAGGCTTAGTAGGTTGAGGGACAACTCTTTGTGTTTCAGGTCGAGGTGAAGATACCCCAAACAAGCCCATCAAAGGATTACTTTCCATAGTGACAAGTGATAGTAAATTTCAGCACACTATATAATTTTTTCCTTACCAAATTCCACTTACCAAAGGCGCTTCATGTTGGAAATATGCCCTAGAGGAAATAATAAATTAGTTATTATCATACTTCCTTGTTCATGATAATCGTTTATTATCCATGCTATAATTGTGTTGATCGGAGACTTAAATGCATGTGTGGATACATAGACAAAACCATGTCCCTAGTATGCCTCTAATGGACTAGCTCGTTGATCAAAGGATGGTTAAGGTTTCCTAGCGATGGACATGAGATGTCATTTGATAACGGGATCACATCATTAGGAGAATGATGTGATGGATAAGACCCAAACTACAAACGTAGCATATGATCGTGTCAGTTTATTGCTACTGTTTTCCGCATGTCAAGTATATGTTCCTATGACCATGAGATCATGAAACTCATGGATATCGGAGGAGTGCCTTGTGTGTATCAAACGTCGCAACGTAACTGGGTGACTATAAAGGTGCTCTACAGGTATCTCCGATGGTGTCTGTTGAGTTGGCATGGATCGAGACTGGGATTTGTTACTCCGTGTGACGGAGAGGTATCTCAGGGCCCACTCGGTAATACAACATCACAATGAGCCTTGCAAGCAATCTGACTAATTGTTAGTTGCAGGATCTTGTATGACGGAACGAGTAAAGAGACTTGCCGGTAACGAGGTTGAACTAGGTATGAAGATACCGACGATCGAATCTCGGGGAAGTAACATACCGAAGAACAAAGGGAACGTTATACGGGATTAATTGAATCCTTGACATAGAGGTTCGACCGATAAAGATCTTCGTAGAATATGTAGGAACCAATGTGGAAGTCAAGGTCCCTCCATTGGTTATTGACCGTAGAGGTGTCTCGGTCATGTCTACATAGTTCTCGAACCCGCAGGGTCTGCACACTTAAGGTTCGATGATGTTTCGGTAGTGTAGAGTTATGTATGGTGGTGACCAAAGGTTGTTCGGAGTCCCGGATGAGATCCTAGACGTCACGAGGAGCTCCGGAATGGTCCAGAGGTAAAGATTCATATATAGGAAGTCCCAGTTTGGTCGCCGGAAAAGTTTCGGGCTCATCGGTAGTGTACCGGGAGTGCCGGTAGTGTACCGGGAGACCTCCGGGAGGGGTATTTCGACCCCAGAGGGTCCATGGGCTGTGGAGAGTGATAACCAGACCTTAGTGGGCTGGAGAAACAGCCACACCAAGGCCCATGGCGCAGGAGGCAAAAGTCCTAAAGGAAAAGGTGGAAAAAAGGCTAAAAAGGAAGAGTCCTACTCCTACTAGGAGTGGAGGAGGAGTAGGACTCCTCCCCCTCAAGTTTGGCCGACTCCTATTGGAGTTTCTCCTTGCGAAAGCCCTCCTCTCTCTTCCTCCTTTATATACTAGTGGATTGGGTGGTTTTTGGACAGAATTTCCGGCCACGTGCTACCCGTTCCACCGGTGCATAGTTTCTCCTCTAGATCGGTTTCCGCAGTGCTTAGGCGAAGCCCTACCGGAATTGCTCCACCACCATCACCGGAGCGCCGTCACACTGCCGGTGAACTCTCTCTCCTCTCCACCTCCTCTTGCTGGATCGAGACGGTGGAGATCGTCATCAAGCTTCACGTGTGCTGAACGCGGAGGTGCCGTCCGTTCGGCGCTAGATCGGAAGGACCGTGATCGAGATCGCGAGACGGTTCGTGATGTGATCACGGAACGGATCGTGACGAGTTCACGGGACAGATCGTGATCAAGATCGTGAGACGGATCGTGATGAGTTCGCGGGACGGATCATGATGTGTTCGCGGGACGGATCGTGATTGGATCGCGGGATGATCGGGTGTGATGGACTCTACGTTCACATACAACGGGTGCAAGCCGGTGTTGCACAAGCAGAACACTCGGGTTAAACTTGACGAGCCTAGCATGTACATACATGGCCTCGGAACACAAGAGACCGAAAGGTCGAACATGAGTCATATAGTAGATATGATCAACATGATGATGTTCACCATTGCAGCCACCTCAACTCACGTGATGATCGGACTTGAGTTGGTGAATTGGATCATGTATCACTCGAATGATCTGAGGGATGTCAATTTGAGTGGGAGTTCTTAAGTAATATGATTAATTGAACTCATTACCATGAACATAGTCAAAGTGTCTTTGCAAATTATGTTGTAGATTACTAGCTCACGCTGTAGCTCCCTTGTATTTTTATGTGTTCCTAGAGAAATAGAGTTGAAAGATGATGGTGGCAATATTGCAGCTGGGTCCGTGATCTGAGGATTGTCCTCGTTGCTACACAGAAGGCTTATGTCCTTAATGCACCGCACGGTGCGCCACCCCCTCTAGCATCGTCTGTAGATGTTGTGAACATCTGACAGGCACGTTCCGATGACTACTTGATAGTTTAGTGCGTCATGCATTACGGCTTAGAATTGAGGCTCCGAAACGTTTTGAACATCGCGGAACATATGAGATGTTCTAAGAGCTGAGATTGTGATCTCAGGCTCGTGTCCGTGTTGCGAGATATGAGATCTCTAACAAGATTCTTTGCCTGCAAGATGAAAGAGAATAGCTCAATCGTTGAGCATGTACTCAGATTGTCTGGGTGCTACAATCGCTTGAATCGAGTGGGAGTTGATCTTCTAGATAAGATAGTGATTGATATAGTTCTCCAAGTCACTGTCACTAAGCTACTAGAACTTGGTGATGAACTATAAAACGCTAGGGATAGAAATATTGATCCCTGAGTTGTTCGCAATTTTTTGACACCGCGAAGGTAGAAATCAAGAAGGAGCATCAAGTGTTGATGGTTAGTAAAACCACTAGTTTCGATAAGGGCAAGAGCAAGGAGGGAAACTTCATGGATAGCAAGTCAGTTGCTGCTCCAGTGAAGCAACCCAAAGTTGAACTCAAACCCGAGACTAAGTGCTTCTTTTATGAGGTGAGCGGTCGCTGAAGCGGAACAACCCTAGATGCTTGGTAGATAAGAAGGCTGGCAACGTCGACGGAAGTATATTTGATATACGAGTTATTGATGTGTACCTTGCTAGTACTCCTAGTAGCACCTGGGTATTGGATACCGGTTCGGTTGCGAAATATTAGTAACTCAAAATAAAAGCTACGGAATAAACGGAGAACTAGCTAAGGGTGAGGTGACGATATGTGTTGGAAATGTTTCCATGGTTGATGTGATCAACATCGCACGCTCTCTCTACCTTCAGGATTAGTGACGAACCTAAATAAATGTTATTTGGTGTTTTTGCGTTGAGCATGAACATGATTAGATCATGTTTATTGCAATACGGTTATTCATTTAAGTTAGAGAATAATGGTTATTCTGTTTACATGAATAATTCCTTCAATGGTCATGCACCCAGTGAAAATGGTTTGTTGAAATCTTGATTGTAGTAATACACATGTTCATAACATTGATGTCAAAAGATACACGGTTAATAATGATAGTACCACATATTTGTGGCACTGCCGCGGAATGTCATATTGGTATAAAGCGCATGAAGAAACTCCATGCTGATGGATCTTTGGACTCATTCGATTTCGAATCCTTTGAGACATGCGAACCATGCCTCTTGGGCAAGATGACTAAAGGATCCCGTTGGATGGAGCGGGCAAGTGATTCATTGGAAATGATACATGTTGATGTATGCAATCCAGTGAGTCTTGTAGCGTGCAGTGGATATCGTTATTTTCTTACCTTCACTGATGATTTCAGTAAATATAGTGTATATTTACTTAATGAAACACAAGTCTGAATTGTTTGAAAGGTTCAAGCAAATTCAGAGTGAAGTTTAAGATCATCGTGACAAGAAGATAAAAATAACTGTGATATGATCGTGGAGGTGAATATCTGAGTTACGAGTTTGGCATACAACTTAAGACAATGTGAAATTAGTTTCACAACTAACGCCACCTGGAACACCATAGTGTGATGGTGTGTCCGAACATCATAGTCATGCTCTATTGACATGGTGCGTGCTATGATGTCTCTTATCGTTTTACTACTATAATTTTGGGGTTATGCATTAGAGACAACTACATTCACTTTAAATATGGCATCATCTAAATCCGTTGAGATGACACCGTGTGAATTATGGTTTGATAGAAACCTATGCTGTCATTTCTTAATAGTTGGGGCTGCGACATTTGTGTGGAAAATGTTTTCACTTAATGAGGTCGAACCCAAGGCGAACAAATGCATCTTCATAGAATACCCTAAGATCAGTTGGGTGAACCTTCTATCTCAGATCCTAGTGCAAAGTGTTTGTTTCTTAAACGGATCCTTTCTCGGGGAAATGTTTCTCTCGAAAGAATTGAGTGGGAGGAAGATAGAACTTGATGAGGTTGTTAAACCTTTGTTCAACCAGAGAGTAGCGCAACGCAGAAAGATGTTTTTGTGAAGCCTACGTTAGTTGAAGAGGAAGTTAATGATGATGATCATGAAGCTTCAGGATCAAGTTACTATCGAACTTCATAGGTCGACAAGGATGTGTACTGCTCCTAAGTGGTACGACAACCCTGTCTTGGAAGTCATGTTGTTGGACAACGATGAACCTACGAGCTATGGAGAAGCAATGATGGGCCCGGATTCCGACAAATGGTTGGAGGCCATGAAATCCGAGATAGGATCCATGTATGAAAACCAAGTATAGACTTTGGTGGACTTGCTCGTTGGACGGCAGGTTGTTGAGTACAAATGGATCTTTAAAATGAAGACAGACACTGATGGTAAATGTCACCATTTGTAAAGCTGGACTTGTTGCAAAGTTGTTTGTGACAAGTTCAAGGAGTTGACTACGATGGGACTTTTTCACTCGTAGCGGTGCTAAAGTCTGTTGGAATTATGTTAGCAGTTGCTGCATTTTTCGATTATGAAATCTGGCAGATGGATGTCAAAACATCGTTTCCTTAACGGTTTGCTTGAGGAAAGGTTGTATGTGATACAACCGGAAGGTTTTGTCAGTCCTAAGGATCCTAAAAGGTGTGCAAGCTTTAGTGATCCTTCTATTGACTGAAGCAAGCATCTCGGAGTTGGAATATACACTTTGATGAGGTGATCAAAGTTTTTGAGTCTATACAAAGTTTACAAGAAACTTGTATTTGCAATAAAGTGAGTGGGAGCCCTATAGAATTTCTGATAAGTATATGTGGATGACATATTGTTGATCAGAAATAATGTAGAATTTCTGGAGAGCATAAATGGTTGTTTGAAAGGTGATTTTCAAAGGAAGACCTGGATAAAGCTACCTAATTGTTGAGCATCAAAATCTATAGAGATAGATCAAGATGCTTGATGAGACTTTCAATGAGTGCATGCCGTGACAAGATTTTGAAAGAGATCAAAATGGATCAGTCAGAGAAAGAGTTCTCGCCTGATTTGTAAGGTGTGGAAGTTGAGTGAGAATCAAAGCTCGACAACGGCAGAAGAAAGAGAAAGGACGAATGTCGTCCCCTATGCCTTAGCCATAGGCTCTATATTATGCCATGCTATGTACCGCACTTGTGTGTGCCTTGCCATGAGTCTGTCGAGGGGTACAAGAGTGGTCCAGGAGCGGATCACTGGACAGCGGTCGAAATTATCCTTAGTAACCAGAGGACTAAGGAAATGTTTCTTGATTATGGAGGTGATAAAGAGTTCGTCGTAAAGAGTTACGTCGATGCAAGCTTTAACACCAATCCGGATGGCTCGTAGTAGCAATCTGGATACATATAGTGGAGCAGCCATTTGGAAAGGTACCAAGTGGAGTGTGGTAGCAGTGTTTTCGGTTTGACATAGAGATTTACAAAGTACACATCGATCTGAATGTTACAGACCCGTTGACTATAAGACCTCTCTCACATGCAAAGCATGATCGAGCCCGAGAACTCATTGGGTGTTAGATTCATAACAATGCGAATCACATGGAGATGTGAACTAGATTATTGACTCTAGTGCAAGTGGGAGACTGTTGGAAATATGCCCTAGAGGCAATAATAAATTAGTTATTATCATATTTCCTTGTTCATGATAATCGTTTATTATCCATGCTATAATTGTGTTGATCGAAGACTTAAATGCATGTGTGGATACATAGACAAAACCATGTCCCTAGTATGCCTCTAATGGACTAGCTCGTTGATCAAAGGATGGTTAAGGTTTCCTAGCCATGGACATGAGATGTCATTTGATAATGGGATCACATCATTAGGAGAATCATGTGATGGATAAGACCCAAACTACAAACGTAGCATATGATCGTGTCAGTTTATTGCTATTGTTTTCCGCATGTCAAGTATATGTTCCTATGACCATGAGATCATGCAACTCACGGATATCGAAGGAGTGCCTTGTGTGTATCAAACGTCGCAATGTAACTGGGTGACTATAAAGGTGCTCTACAGGTATCTCCAATGGTGTCTGTTGAGTTGGCATGGATCGAGACTGGGATTTGTTACTCCGTGTGACGGAGAGGTATCTCAGGGCCCACTCGGTAATACAACATCACAATGAGCCTTGCAAGCAATGCGACTAATTGTTAGTTTCGGGATCTTGTATTATGGAACGAGTAAAGAGACTTGCCGGTAACGAGGTTAAACTAGGTATGGAGATACCGACGATCGAATCTCGGGCAAGTAACATACCGAAGAACAAAGGGAACGTTATACGGGATTAATTGAATCCTTGACATAGAGGTTCGACCGATAAAGATCTTCGTAGAATATGTAGGAACCAATGTGGACATCGAGGTCCCGCCATTGGTTATTGACCGTAGAGGTGTCTCGGTCATGTGTACATAGTTCTCGAACCCGCAGGGTCTGCACACTTAAGGTTCGGTGATGTTTCGGTAGTGTAGAGTTATGTATGGTGGTGACCGAAGGTTGTTCGGAGTCCCGGATGAGATCCTGGACGTCACGAGGAGCTCCGGAATGGTCCGGAGGTAAAGATTCATATATAGGAAGTCCCAGTTTAGTCGCCGGAAAAGTTTCGGGCTCATCGGTAGTGTACCGGGAGTGCCGGTAGTGTACCGGGAGACCTCCGGGAGGGGTATTTCTACCCCAGAGGGTCCATGGGCTGTGGAGAGTGATAACCAGCCCTTAGTGGGCTGGAGAAACAGCCACACCAAGGCCCATGGCGCAGGAGGCAAAAGTCCTAAAGGAAAAGGTGGAAAAAAGGCTAAAAAGGAAGAGTCCTGCTCCTGCTAGGAGTGGAGGAGGAGTAGGACTCCTCCCCCTCTAGTTTGGCCGACTCCTATTGGAGTTTCTCCTTGCGCCAGCCCTCCTCTCTCTTCCTCCTTTATATACTAGTGGATTGGGTGGTTTTTGGACAGAATTTCTGGCCACGTGCTACCCGTTCCACCGGTGCATAGTTTCTCCTCTAGATCGGTTTCCGCAGTGCTTAGGCGAAGCCCTGACGGAATTGCTCCACCACCATCACCGGAGCGTCGTCACGCTGCCGGCGAACTCTCTCTCCTCTCCACCTCCTCTTGCTGGATCGAGACGGTGGAGATCGTCATCAAGCTGCACGTGTGCTGAACGTGGAGGTGTCGTCCGTTCGGCGCTAGATCGGAAGGACCGTGATCGAGATCGCGAGACAGTTCGTGATGTGATCACAGAACGGATAGTGATGAGTTCACGGGACAGATCGTGATCAAGATCGTGAGACGGATCGTGATGAGTTCGCGGGACGGATCATGATGTGTTCGCGGGACGGATCGTGATTGGATCGCGGGACAGATCATGATGAGATCGCGGGACGCTCGGCGATTTGGATCGCGAAGATGTTCGACTACACCAACCGCGTTTCTTAACGCTTCCCGCTTAGCGATCTACAAGGGTACGTAGATCCACTCTCCCTCTCGTAGATGCTCATCACCATGGATAGGTTTCCGTGTGCATAGGAAAAATTTTGTTTCCCATGCGACGTTCCCCAACAGTGGCCTCATGAGCTAGGTTGATGGTTCGATGAGATCTCGAGTAGAACACAAAAGGTTTGTGGGCGTTGATGCTTAGATTGCTTCCTCCCTTGGTCGTATTTTGGTTCAGCGGGATTGTGAGATGAAGCGGCCCGGACCAACATTACTCGTACGCTTACGAGAGACCGGTTCCCTCGACGCAACTTGTTGCCTAGATGGCTTGCGGGTGACAGTTTCTCTAACTTTAGTTGGATCGGATCCGACAAAGGCGGTCCTTGAGAAGGTTGAAGAGCCACTAGTGTATCACCGTTGTGGTTTATGCGTAGGTGAGAATGGTTCTTGCTAGATACCCGTAGCAGCCACGTAAAACATGCAACAACAATTAGAATATGGCCAATTACATGATGAGATATATGTGATGTATGAGATGATCATGTGATGTATAAATTATCACGAATTGCATGTCGATGAGTACGGCAACCGGCAGGAGCCATAGGGTTGTCTTTAATTATTGTATGACCTGCGTGTCAATCATTAAGCGCTATGTAATGCTTTACTTTATCGCTACAGTAGCAATAGTGGTAGAAGCATGCAGGGCGTGACAACCCCGATGGCGACACGTTGATGGAGATCAAGATGATGGAGATCATGGTGTCATGCCGGTGACGATGGAGATCATGCCGGTGCTTTCTAGATGGAGATTAGAAGCACAAGTTCATGGCCATATCATGTCACTTATGATTTGCATGTGATGTTAATCCTTTTATGCACCTTGTTTTGCTTAGGACGACGGTAGCATTATAAGGTGATCCCTCACTTAATTTCAAGATAAATTGTGTTCTCCCCGAGTGTGCACCGTTGCGAAAGTTCGTCGTGTTGAGACACCACGTGATGATCGGGTGTGATAGACTCTACGTTCACATACAACGGGTGCAAGCCAGTGTTGCACAAGCAGAACACTCGGGTTAAACTTGACGAGCCTAGCATGTATATACATGGCCTCGGAACACAAGAGACCGAAAGGTCGAACATGAGTCATATAGTAGATATGATCAACATGATGATGTTCACCATTGCAGACACCTCAACTCACGTGATGATCGGACTTGAGTTGGTGAATTTGGATCATGTATCACTCGAATGATCTGAGGGATGTCAATTTGAGTGGGAGTTCTTAAGTAATATGATTAATTGAACTCATTATCATGAACATAGTCAACGTGTCTTTGCAAATTATGTTGTAGGTTACTAGCTCACGTTGTAGCTCCCTTGTATTTTTATATGTTCCTAGAGAAATAGAGTTGAAAGATGATGGTGGCAATATTGCGGCTGGGTCCGTGATCTGAGGATTGTCCTCGTTGCTACACAGAAGGCTTATGTCCTTAATGCACCGCACGGTGCGCCACCCCCTCTAGCGTCGTCTGTAGATGTTGTGAACATCTGACAGGCACGTTCCGATGACTACTTGATAGTTTAGTGCGTCATGCATTACGGCTTAGAATTGAGGCTCCGAAACGTTTTGAACGTCGCGGAACATATGAGATGTTCTAAGAGCTGAGATTGTGATCTCAGGCTCGTGCCCGTGTTGCGAGATATGAGATCTCTAACAAGATTCTTTGCCTACAAGATGAAAGAGAATAGCTCAATCGTTGAGCATGTACTCAGATTGTCTGGGTGCTACAATCGCTTGAATCGAGTGGGAGTTGATCTTCCAGATAAGATAGTGATTGATATAGTTCTCCAAGTCACTGTCACTAAGCTACTAGAACTTGGTGATGAACTATAAAACGCCAGGGATAGAAATATTGATCCCTGAGTTGTTCGCAATGTTTTGACACCGCGAAGGTAGAAATCAAGAAGGAGCATCAAGTGTTGATGGTTAGTAAAACCACTAGTTTCGAGAAGGGCAAGAGCAAGGAGGGAAACTTCATGGATAGCAAGTCAGTTGTTGCTCCAGTGAAGCAACCCAAAGTTGAACTCAAACCCGAGACTAAGTGCTTCTGTTATGAGGTGAGCGGTCGCTGAAGCGAAACAACCCTAGATGCTTGGTAGATAAGAAGGCTGGCAATGTCGACGGAAGTATATTTGATATACGAGTTATTGATGTGTACCTTGCTAGTACTCCTACTGGCACCTGGGTATTGGATACCGGTTCGGTTGCCAAATGTTAGTAACTCAAAATAAAAGCTACGGAATAAACGGAGAACTAGCTAAGGGTGAGGTGACAATATGTGTTGGAAATGTTTCCAAGGTTGATGTGATCAACATCGCACGCTCTCTCTACCTTCAGGATTAGTGACGAACCTAAATAAATGTTATTTGGTGTTTTTGCGTTGAGCATGAACATGATTAGATCATGTTTATTGCAATACGGTTATTCATTTAAGTTAGAGAATAATGGCTATTCTGTTTACATGAATAATACCTTCAATGGTCATGCACCCAGTGAAAATGGTTTGTTGAAATATTGATTGTAGTAATACACATGTTCATAACATTGATGTCAAAAGATACACAGTTAATAATGATAGTACCACATATTTGTGGCACTGCCGCAGAATGTCATATTGGTATAAAGCGCATGAAGAAACTCCATGCTGATGGATCTTTGGACTCATTCGATTTCGAATCGGTTGAGACATGCGAACCATGCC
Organism: Hordeum marinum; assembly: GCA_022496015.1. Taxonomy (NCBI): domain Eukaryota; kingdom Viridiplantae; phylum Streptophyta; class Magnoliopsida; order Poales; family Poaceae; genus Hordeum; species Hordeum marinum. Next base: position 267,687,322 of record CM039672.1, on the reverse strand, counting down.
TCTTGGGCAAGATGACTAAAGGACCCCGTTGGATGGAGCGGGCAAGTGATTCATTGGAAATGATACATGTTGATGTATGCAATCCAGTGAGTCTTGTAGCGTGCATTGGATATCGTTATTTTCTTACCTTCACTGATGATTTGAGTAAATATAGTGTATATTTACTTAATGAAACACAAGTCTGAATTGTTTGAAAGGTTCAAGCAAATTCAGAGTGAAGTTTAAGATCATCGTGACAAGAAGATAAAAATAACTGTGATATGATCGTGGAGGTGAATATCTGAGTTACGAGTTTGGCATACAACTTAAGACAATGTGAAATTAGTTTCACAACTAGCGCCACCTGGAACACCATAGTGTGATTGTGTGTCCGAGCATCATAGTCATGCTCTATTGACATGGTGCGTGCTATGATGTCTCTTATCGTTTTACTACTATAATTTTGGGGTTATGCATTAGAGACAACTACATTCACTTTAAATAGGGCATCATCTAAATCCGTTGAGATGACACCATGTGAATTATGGTTTGATAGAAACCTAAGCTGTCATTTCTTAATAGTTGGGGCTGCGACATTTGTGTGGAAAATGTTTTCACTTATTGTTGAGAGAACATGCACTAGTGAAAGTATGAACCCTAGGACCTGTTTTCATGCATTGCAATACCGTTTGTGCTCATTTTTATCATTAGTTACCTTGATGTTTTTATATTTTCAGATTACAAAAACCTATATCTACCATCTACATTACACTTGTATCACCATCTCTTCGCCGAACTAGTGCACCTATACAATTTACCATTGTATTGGGTGTGTTGGGGACACAAGAGACTCTTTGTTATTTGGTTGTAGGGTTGTTTGAGAGAGACCATCTTCATCCGACGCCTCCTACGGATTGATAAACCTTAGGTCATCCACTTGAGGGAAAATTGCTACTGTCCTACAAAACTCCGCGTTTGGAGGCCCAACAAAGTCTACAAGAATAAAGTTGCGTAGTAGACATCAAGCTCTTTTCTGGCGCCATTGCCGGGGAGGTGAGTGCTTGAAGGTATATCTTTAGATCTTCCAATTGAATCTTTTAGTTTCTATTTATTTACTAGTTTGGTTTTATAAAAGAAAACTACAAAAAAGGAATTGAGGTTTCCCCATATACTTCATTTTTATAATGTCTTTCGTGAAAATGATGGTTTGGAAAATTGTGCTCAATTGGTAGAGGAAGAATTTATGAAAATACTTAATGAGAATTCCTTGAATGATGAGCATGATTGAAATATTGCTAGTATGAATTCTCTGAATATCCATGATGCTAATGACATGCAAAGCCACGAGCTAGGGGATGTTATGTTTGATGAAGATGATATATTTAGTCCCCCAAGTTTGGATGAGCAAATTTTTTATGATAATGACATGCCTACTATCTATGATGATTATGCTGATGAAAGGTATGCTATAAATAGTGATAGTAACCATGAAACTTTTCATCGTGATTTTAATATTCAATGTGGTTATGTCAATCAAGTATCTCATGGTAGTTATTTTGTTCAATTTGCTCCCACTATTATGAATGAAAAGGAAATTGCTTATGTGGAGAGTGACAAAATTTCTATGCTTGTGGATCATGAATATAATGCTTTATGTGATAGTTATATTGTGTAGTTCCTTCATGATGCTACTGAAAATTATTATGATGGAGGAACATATGCTTGTAGGAATTGCAATAATATCATGTTTCCTCTCTATGTGTTCCAAGTTTTGAAGTTATGCTCGTTTTGCCTTCCTATGCGAGATGATTCTTGTTCCCATAAATTGTTTGCTCACAAAATACCTATGCATAGGAAGTGAGTTAGACTTAAATATGCTTTTCATGAGATTCATTATTCTCTCTTACATGTTTCAACTACTATTCTTATATGAGCATCATCGAAATCATCATGCCTAGCTAAAAGGCATTAAAAAAAGCGTTTGTTGGGAGACAACACAACACTTTTCCTTTCTGTTTTGTGTGATCACATGATTAAGCTACTGTAGTAATAATGTTTTGTGTCTTTTATTTCAATAAAGTGCCAAGTAAAGCCTTTGGGATGACTCGCAATATGAGTAGAATTGATGCTGAACCAAAACATAAACTTTTGACTCCAGTACAGGAATTTTGGTTTTTTACTGGATCATCATAATGTTCTAAAACTTTACACAGTCTTTATATATAAATTATTAAGCGTTTTCTAATTTTTCAAAAAAATTAAAGATAGGAAAGTATGGTTATGCTACATATCTTCACAGACTATTCTGTTTTTGATAGATTCTGTTTTGCAAGCATAGTTTGCTTGTTTCGGTGTTCTCATAGCTTATATTCAGTGATATAAATTATGGGAATGATAGTATACAGTAGATATTATGTGGTAACAATTATGAATTTTTTCTTGACAGTACCTAAGTGAATGATCTTTATTTATTACACTAACCCTTCTCACGAAGTTTGGTTAAGTTTTGTGTGATTGATCTTTTCAAGTTTTGGGTGAGATACCGATATGACGTCAATAAGAAGTAAGACATAAGCTTGGGGATTCCCAAGTCACCCCAAGGTACTACCCAAGGAAGACTTAAGCGTCTAAGCTTGGGGATGCCCCGAAAGGCATCCCCTCTTTCGTCTCCAACATTATCGGTACATCTTACTTGGAGCCATATTTTTATTCCTCACATGATATGTGTTTTGCTTGGAGCTTAAATATAATTTTTCTCTGTTATATGTTATTTATAATATTTTTTCCAATAAAAAGTTCCAAGAATCGTCTTAGGATGCTTGTATTGCATGTTTTGATGTGTGCTGTGTAAAAACAGAAACTTCTTCTGTAGTGTTTGAATTTTCATATTTTACTGGAACGTGGAAAGTTTTGGAAATTGTTAAAAAGTATTTTCATATAAATTATTTAGCATTTCCTAAATTTTAATAATTGTTTGATTTACATAAGTACAATGTTTTCATAAATTGCTACAGACTGTTTTGTTTGGACAGATTGTTGTCATAGTTTTTTTATCTACTTGTCATATAGTTTCCATAGCCTATATTGGTAGATATAAATTGTGGAAATGATATAAAACAGTAGATGATGTTCGAAATTATCATGAAACTTCTATTGGCAGTACATAAAGAGTTGATTTATTATTATATGCACTAACCTATCTCACGAGTTCTTTTCAAGTTTTGTGTGGATGAAGTTTTTGAGAACGGGTGAAATCGTGGTATGAGAGGATTGAACGAGATACAAAAGCTCAAGATTGGGGATGCCCAAGGCACCCCAAGTAAATATTTCAAGAAGTCTCAGGCATCTAAGCTTGGGGATGCTACGCATCCCACCTCTCTTCATCAACAATTATCGGTTATCCTATGTTGAGCATAAAATTTTATTTGTCCACATGATATGTGTTATTCTTGGAGTGCTATTTTTATTTAGTTTTCTGTTTGAATAAAATACTTAAGATCTGAAATTCTTAGATGAGAGAGTCTTCACATAGTTATTTAATTGCTGGCTACTCGTTGATCTTCACTTATATCTATTTGGAGTAATTTGTCAATTTGCTCTAGTGCTTCACTTATATCTTTGTAGAGCATGGCGGGGGTTTCATTTAGCCATTCCAAGATATATTGCCATGCAACTTCAACCATTCTGTTTATGACACGCATCATCATTGTCATATTGCTTTGCATGATCATGTAGTTGACATCATATTTGTGGCAAAGCCACCGTTCATATTATTTATACATGTCACTCTTGACTCATTGCACATCCCGGTACACTGCCGGAGGCATTCATATAAAATCATATTTTGGTCTAAGTATCGAGTTGTAATTCTTGAGTTGTAAGTAAATAAAAGTGTGATGATCATCATTATTAGAGCATTGTCCCATGTGAGGAAAGGATGATGGAAGCTATGATTCCCTCACAAGTTGGGATGAGTCTCCGGACTTTACAAAAAATAAAAGAGGCCATAGAAACCCAAATAAATAAATAAAAAGAGGCCAAAGATGCCGACAATGCTACTATCTTTTTTCTCTACACTTGTGCTTCAAAGTAGCATCATGATCTTCATGATAGAGAGTCTCCTATTTTGTCACTTTCATATACTAGTGGGAATTTTTCATTATATAACTTGGCTTGTATATTCCAATGATGGACTTCCTCAAATTTCCCTAGGTCTTCTTGAGCAAGTGAGTTGGATGCACACAAACTTAGTTTCTTTTTGAGCTTTCATACACTTATAGCTCTAGTGCATCCGTTGCATGGCAATCCCTACTCACTCGCATTGATATCTATTAATGGGCATATCCATAGCCCGTTGATATGCCTAGTTGATGTGAAACTATCTTCTCCTTTTCCTCACAACCTCCACCATATTCTATTCCACCTATAGTGCTATATCCATGGCTCACGCTCATGTATTGCGTGAGAGCTGAAAAGGTTTGAGAACATAAAAGGTGTGAAACAATTGCTTGAATTGTCATCGGGGTTATGCATGATATAAATACTTTGTGTGGGGAAGATGGATCATAGCTAGACCATATGATTTTGTAGGGATGACTCTCTTTTGCCATGTTATTTTGAAGAGACACAACTGCTTTGTTAGTATGCTTGAAATATTAATGTTTTTATGTCAACATTAAGCTTTTGTTTTGAGTCTTATGGATCTGAACATTCTTGCCCACAATAAAGGAGATTGCATTGATAAATATGTTAGGTAGCATTCACACTTCATAAATTATTTCTTTTATCATTTATCTACTCGAGGACGAGCAGGAATTAAGCTTGGGGATGCTGATACGTCTCCAACGTATCTATAATTTATGAAGTATTCATGCCATGTTTATAATAATTCTATATGATTTGGGTATGATTTTATTAGAACTAACCCAGACTGACACTGTTTTCAGCAAAACTACCATGGTTTCGTTCTTTGTGCAGAAATAAAAGTTCTCGGAATGGGTTGAAAATTTATGGAGAATATTTTTGGAAAATATAAAAAATACCAGAGCAAAAAGATACCAGAGGGGAGTCCCGAGGAAGCCACAAGCCACCAAGGCACGCCCTCCCTAGGGCGCGCCCCTGGCTTGTGGGAACCTCGAGAGTCCCCTTGACGTGATTCCAACACCAAGTACTCCTATAAACCCAGAAACCCCCAGAAAGAAACCTAGATCGGGAGTTCCGCCGCTGCAAGCCTCTATAGACATGAAAAAATAATTGGGAGCCCGTTCTGGCACCCTGCCAGAGGGGGAAACCATCACCGGAGGCCATCTTCATCATCCCGGCGGTCTCCATGACGAGGAGGGAGCAGTTTACCCTCGGGGCTGAGGGTATGTACCAGTAGTTATGTGTTTGATCTCTCTCCCTCGTGTTCTTGAGATGACACGATCTTGATGTATCGTGAGCTTTATTAATATAGATTGAATCATATGGAGTTTTCCCCTCTCTATCTTCTTGTGATGAATTGAGTTTTCCCTTTGAAGTTTTCTTATCGGATTGAGTCTTTAAAGGATTTGAGAACACTTGATGTATGTCTTGTGATGGGATATATGTGGTGACAATGGGGCGTTCTATTGATCCACTTGATGTATGTTTTGGTGATCAACTTGCGGGTTCCGTGACCTTGGGAATCTATGCATAGGAGTTGGCACATGTTTTCGTCTTGACTCTCCGGTAGAAACTTTGGGGCACTCTTTGAAGTTATTTGTGTTGGATTGAACATGATGAATCTAAAATTGTGGGATGCATATCGTATAATCAAGCCCATGGGTACTCGTGGTGACATTGGAGTATCTAGGTGACATTAGGGTTTTGGTCGATGTGTATCTTAAGGTGTTATTTTAGTACGAACTCTAGGGTTGTTCATGACACTTATAGGAATAGCTCATAAGACTGATCGGAGAAGATAACTTTGAGCTGGTTTCGTACCCTAAAATAATTTCTTCGTTTGTTGTCCGGTATTTGTGACTTTGGAGTGAACTCTTTGTCGCACGTGAGGGATTTACCTATGATTCAACTATGTCAGTATTGTTGAGAGAACGTGCACTAGTGAAAGTATGAACCCTAGGCCTTGTTTTCAAGCATTGCAATACTGTTTGTGCTCACTTTTATCATTAGTTACCTTGCTGTTTTTATATTTTCAGATTACAAGAACCTATATCTACCATCCATATTACACTTGTATCACCATCTCTTCGTCGAACTAGTGCACCTATACAATTTACCATTGTATTGGGTGTGTTGGGGACACAAGAGACTCTTCGTTATTTGGTTGCAGGGTTATTTGAGAGAGACCATCTTCATCCTATGCCTCCCATGGATTGATAAACCTTAGGTCATCCACATGAGGGAAAATTGCTACTGTCCTACAAAACTCCGCACTTGGAGGCCCAAAAAGTCAACAAGAATAAAGTTGCATAGTAGACATCAGGGTCCTATTGGAAACTAAGGGATAGTAAGGCCTCCTTTTAATAGAGAACTGGAACAAAGCATTACCACATGGTGAATCTATGAACTCCTCAAACTACGACAATCACCGAAAAGAATCTCGATTACTGTCACCTTGGGGTGTGTGGATCTTGACACGTAATAGGTGCATACAACTTGCAAGATAGGATCCAAATCAATCTTATTCGTGAAAACATAATATGTTCAGATCTGAAATCATGGCACTCGGGCCCTACTGACAAGCATTAAGCATGGCAAAGTCATAGCAACATCAGTCTCAAAACATAGTGGATACTAGGGATCAAGCCCTATCAAACTTAACTCGATTACATGGTCAATCTCATCCAATCCCACCACCGTCCAGCAAGCCTACAAAGGAATTACTCACTCCTGGTGGTGAGCATCATGGCGGTGTTGATGAAGAAGGGTTGGTGATGACAACGACAATTTTCCCTCTCCAGAGCCCAAAACGAGCCCTCTGGAGGAAGAACAGGAGGTGGCGGCGGCTCCGTCTCGTGAAACATGATGAAAACTTCTCTCTGATTTCTTTCTCCGAAGATATGAATTTATATGACTGAATTAGGGTCGGAGAAGCCTCGAGGGCACCACAAGCCATTAGGGTGTGGCCTAGGGGGCACCCTAATGTGTGGTGGCCCCCTCGCACATGCCCTCCGGCAGCTCTCTGCTCCATAATTCATTATAATTCTCAAAAATAATTCAAAAAAGTTTTGTCTGCTTCTGAGAACATTTATTTCTACACAAAATAACACCAAGGTAGTTCTGGTGAAAACAACGTCAGTCCGGGTTAGTTTCATTCAAATCATGCAAACTGAAGGTCAAAATGAGAGCAAAAGTGTTTGGAAAAGTTGATACATTGGAGACATATCACCGACCTCCCCCTTGGCCGAATTCGCCTCCCCTGTGCCCTCATGGCCGGAGCCTCCCTACTCCGGCCGCCCCCGTGCCACCATCGGCCGACCGACCTCGATCCGCCACTGGGACGGCCTCCTCCCCGGACGGTCAGATCCATCCATCCAAATGGCATCCCGACGCCATCCCGTACCACTGCGTCCCGTTTGACCCCGAGGTGAAATATGACCAAGTCCCTGGAGTTGGTCCAATTCTACTCATATATGCATTTTTTGATGAGTGTATCTTGTAAACGGTGTGTCCGATTGATATGAATTCTATATGAAAATTGACCTACACGATGGTGTCATTAGCAGCCATTTACATGCTCAAATCTCTGTTGCAATAGTGCATTGTGAAATAACTACTAAAACTGTTATTTTATTCAAACTTTGGTTGATCATTGCATCAAACCCATGGCTCATATGTTTATGTTTGCTTCATGAGTTTGGCTCTCTCTTATGACCGATGCCATGCCATTGCTTGCCATGTAAAACATCTATAGCATGTCAATTTCTTGCACTCAAGTGGCCTTCATGATAAAATTGTTTAACTGTTAATAGAAGGTACCGTTTCATAAAAATCATAGTAAAATATTCATGCATCCTATGAATTTGTGCCAATAGAGTAATTTGAAGATTGCCATGTCTACTTCCAGGATATATCATTGTCATAAATAGTAGAATTGCTTAAGCTACTATTTTGTGTATCAAAAAACAACATCATTAAATAATTGTTTTGCATCCCACATTTTCACTAAGTCTGAAACTGATGTGTTCAAACTTAACAACTTGTCTTGATCATGGCCATGCATCTAGAGGTCATGTGAAGATATTCAGTAGACATGATTTGCTATTCATCATATATACTATCACCCCATGACAAGTTTTGCCACTAAAACTTCCTGTAGCATATTTAAAAGTTGCCCTCAACATGGCATTCCAACATTTCTACTTGCATAAAACAGTGATTTTCACAAAGTCCTTAATCTGAACAGAAACTTTGCATCTTGTTAAAATCATATCAATTCATACATGATGCCCGAGAATGGTCTTTATATGAATTGTGGAGTATTTTAAGCATAATACAGCATCATGCCATTTATTTTCATGTTAGCATCATGTTTATTGCTCCAAAGTAGGCATGTGACTAATTTTCGCAGATTCTAATTAAAACTTGTTTTGTTTAAAACTTTTGAGCCATGGATCCGTTTTGAGCATGCCTTACATGAAATTTGTTTAGAATTGCATGTAGTTTTGTAATATCCTTTTGCATTCATGACTAAAGTGTTTGTGGTTGTTGTTTGCATGCATTTTGCATTCATGCCTTGTTAAACTTGTGTTGGTCATATATTTTAGGCCGTAGCTCATTTTAAATGATATATATATATATATATATATGTGGGTGTGTGGGTGTGGGTGTAAATAGATTAGAATGTTGTGTAGAATCACATGGTCCATTTTGTTCCCTCTTTAATAAATATAAAATGTGTTTATGACAGATCTGTACCAATTTCAAAATCTGCATATGGGGTCATTTCGAAAGTGCTATATGTTGTTTCTGACCTCATTTAAAATGCCTAGATAGATAATTAATTATGCTTCACCTCTTGCCATGATAAAAACATTTGAACTTGTTGCGTACCTAAACAACAGTGAACTAAGTAATTCAAATGTGGAGTTTCGTTAATATGCAACTCACTGTACATTGAGCTTCACTTAATGTGCAGTATTTGTTTGTTGTGCTCTTGTCATGCCTATTTAAACTGAACATGCATCATACTTTATTTTTCATAATGCCATGAATATGTTGTGGTGTTTACCATGTCATTTGCTTATTTCCGGATTGCTTCTCCTTGCTAGGGTTCTAAAACCATTTCGGAGTGTGAGGATTCGTACGACTACACATGTTTGTCTACTTCATCTATTCGTTCTTCTTCCAGCGGGATTTCACGCAAGATGATCATTACCCTAGATACCACTACTATCATTGTTATGCTAGTTTTCTTGATTATATTGTTATGTCTCGCCACCTACCACTTGTTTGTCAAGTCTCTCAACATGCCATGATAAGCCTCTAATCCCTCCACATCCTAGCAAATTGTTGTTTGGCTAAGTTACCCCTTGCTCAGCCCCTCTTATAGCATTGCTAGTTGCAGGTGCAGGTGGTTCCATGTGATAACATGGATATCTTGGGATAACACATTATTCTTGCTATTTAATTTAATGCATCTATACACTTGGTAAAGTGTGTAAGGCTTGCCCTTTTTCTTGGTGTTTTGTTCCACTCTTGCCGCCTTAGTTTATGAGTATCGGTGATATGTTTCGTATCGAGCACTTCTAACAAGCTTGTGGTTGTTATGTGGACCCCTTGATTTTCGTTTTGGGATAAACCTCTTCCGTTAAGGCTCAACATTGGTACTACAATTTCCCCAACATAATAATATTGATCACCTTTATTAATGCATAGAGGGTCGCCCCCTCGTTGATTTAATCCACATAATACAGCGTGGGCCAGTGCTGATGGGGCTTGTCCAAAATAGAGCACCATGAGGGGTCACCCCGAGGCATCTTTGGTGTTTAATTTGGCCATTGTACGCGTAGCTGATTTGGTAGTGCCCTGAGAACATGATACGTAGACTCCTATCAAGATCTGGCTTGTCGGGCGATCTTGCTGGATTTGGTTTACCTTTAACTAACGTCTTGTGCATTGGGATTCTGAGGATACTACGGGCTATCCCACGGTTGACGTTTTCCACCGCAACTTGTGGCTAGTTTGTGATGGATGAGTTGGAGCACTCGTGCAGGGTTAAATCTGTCGGAAAGACATGCCCGCGCTTATGTGGCAACTTGGAAATTTTATAATACCCGGTAATAGAAAACTTGAAGTAAATCCAATTAAAATACACCGACTGTGTGCGTAACTGTGATCATCTCTTTTCGAGGGAGTTCGGGAAGAGAACATGATGGGGTTATGTTTGATTCATAAGTAGGTGTTTAGGATCACCTCTTGATCATTACTAGCTCACGTACGTTTATACATAAATCCCTCTTCTTATTCTTGTTCTCGTAAGTTAGCCAGATATAAAATGCTCAGTGCCATTAGTACTAGTCTTGATGCCCGTGGTAATGAGATTGTTGAGTCCCCGTGATTCATAGATTCCTACAACCATAGACGTAGGTACACGTAATGTGATGATTTGACATGAGTGCGATGATTGTTCTATTTCTAGCTCTTATTTTTCATCGATCATAGGATGGGTTCCAGGTTGGCAGCCTGGGATTAGCAGGGTGGACGTCGTCTTCTTTTTTGGTTGATTTCATCAGTAGCCACATCCTGCTCTTTTCTATGATAATTGTGATGTATTGATTGAAGGGGAACGTTGCATGGGAAACAAAAAATTTCCTACGCACACGCAAGATCTATCCATGGTGATGAGCATCTACGAGAGGGAGAGTGGATCTACATACCCTTGTAGATCGCTAAGCGGGAAGCGTTAAGAAACACAGTTGGTGTAGTCGAACATCTTCGCGATCCAAATCGCCGAGCGTCCCACGATCACATCACGATCCGTCCCGAGATCCAATCACGATCCGTCCTGCGAACTCATCACGATCCGTCCCGCGATCTCATCACGATCCGTCGCGTGAACTCATCACGAACTGTCTCGCGATCTTGTTCACGGTCCTTCCGATCTAGTGCCGAACAGACGGCACCTCCGCGTTCAGCACACGTGCAGCTTGATGATGATCTCCACCGTCTTGATCCAGCAATAGGAAGTGGAGAGGGAGAAGAGTTCACCGGCAGCATGACGGCGCTCTGGTGATGGTGGTGGAGCAATTCCGGCAGGGCTTCGCCTAAGCACTGCGGAAATCCGATCTAGAGGAGCACCGGTGGAACGGGTAGCACGTGGCCGTAAATTCTGTGCAAAACCCTTCTATTCCACCAGTATATATAGGAGGAGAGGAGGAGGAGGGCTGGCGCAGGGCTGAGCCCCTCTTGGAGTCGGCCGAAGCCAAGGGGGAGGAGTCCTACTCCTCCTCCACTCCTAGTAGGAGTAGGACTCTCCCTTTTTGCCTTTTTTCCACCCCTTTTCCTTTGGGACTCTTCCCCCAGACGCATGGGCATGTTGTGGCTATTCCACCAGCCCACTAAGGGCTGGTTAATACTCTCCCACAGCCCATGAAGCCTCTTGGGTCGAAATACCCCTCCCGGAGGTCTCCCGGTACACTACCGGCACTCCCGGTACACTACCGATGAGCCCGAAACTTTTCCGGCGACCAAAATAGGACTTCCTATATATGAATCTTTACGTCCAGACAATTCCGGAGCTCCTCGTGACGTCCAGGATCTCATCCGGGACTCCGAACAACCTTCAGTCACCACCATACATAACTCTATACTACCGAAACGTCACCAAACCTTAAGTGTGCAGACCCTGCGGGTTCGAGAACTATGTAGACATGACCGAGACACCTCTACGGTCAATAACCAATGGTGGGACCTGGATGTCCATATTGGTTCCTACATATTCTATGAAGATCTTTATCGGTCGAACCTCTATGTCAAGGATTTAGTTAATCCCGTATGATGTTCCCTTTGTTCTTCGGTATGTTACTTGCCCAAGATTTGATCGTCGGTATCTCCATACCTAGTTCAACCTCGTTACCGGCAAGCCTCTTTACTCGTTACGTAATACAAGATCCCGTCACTAACACTTAGTCACATTGCTTGCAAGGCTTGTTGCGATGTTGTATTACCGAGTGGGCCCTAAGATACCTCTCCGTCACACGGTGTAACAAATCCCAGTCTTGATCCATGCCAACCCAACAGACACCCTTGGAGATACCTGTAGAGTACCTTTATAGTCACCCAGTTACGTTGCGACGTTTGATACACACAAGGCACTCCTCCGGTGTCAGTGAGTTGCATGATCTCATGGTCATAGGAACAAATACTTGACATGCAGAAAACAGTAGCATTAAACTGACACGATCATATGCTACGTTTGTAGTTTGGGTCTTGTCCATCCCATCATTCTCCTAATGATGTGATCCCGTTATCAAATGACATCTCATGTCAATGGCTAGGAAATCTTAACCATCTTTGATCAACGAGCTAGTCTATTAGAAGCATACTAGGGACATGGTTTTGTCTATGTATCCACACATGCATCTAAGTCTCCGATCAATACAATTATAGCATGGATAATAGACGATTATCATGAACAAGGAAATATGATAATAACTAATTTAGTATTGCCTCTAGGGCATATTTCCAACAGTCTCCCACTTGCACTAGAGTCAATAATCTAGTTCACATCACCATGTGATTTGCATTGTTATGAATCTAACACCCAATGAGTTCTGGGGCTCGATCATGCTTTGCATGTGAGAGAGGTCTTATAGTCAACGGGTCTGCGACATTTAGATCTGTGTGTACTTTGCAAATTTCTATGTCAAACCGTAAACACTGCTACCACACTCCACTTGGTACTATTTCAAATGGATGCTCCACTATACGTATCCAGACTGCTACTTCGAGTCATCTGGATTGCTGTTAAAGCTTGCATCGATGTAACTCTTTACGACAAACTCTTTATCACCTCCATAATCGAGAAACATCTCCTTAGTCTTTTAGTTACTAAGGACAATCTTGACCGCTGTCCAGTGCTCCATTCGAGGATCACTTTGAAACCTTCTGGCCATACTTATGGCAAGGCTGACATCGGGTCTTGTGCACAGCATTTGCATACATGATAGAGCCTATGGCTGAAGCATAGGGGACGACGTTCGTCCTTTCTCTTTCTTCTGCCGTTGTCGAGCTTTGAGTCTCACTCAACTTCACACCTTACAAATCAGGCGAGAACTCTTTCTCTGACTGATCCATTTTGAACTCTTTCAAAATCTTGTCAAGGTATGTACTCATTGAAAGTCTCGTCAAGCATATTGATCTATCTCTATAGATCTCGATGCTCAAAATTAGGTAGCTTTATCCAGGTCTTCCTTTGTAAATCACTTTCCAGACAACCGTTTATGCTTTCCAGAAATTCTACATTATTTTCGATCAATATGTCATCCACATATACTTATCAGAAATTCTATAGTGCTCCCACTCACTTTATTGTAAATATAAGTTTCTCATAAACTTTGTATAAACTACAAAACTTTGATCGCCTTATCAAAGTGTATATTCCAACTCCGAGATGCTTGCTTCAGTCTATAGAAGGATCATTGAAGCTTGCACACCTTTTAGCATCCCTAGGACTGACAAAACCTCCTGGTTGTATCACATACAACCTTTCCTCAAGTAAACCGTTAAGGAAACGATGTTTTGACATCTATCTGCCAGATTTCATAATTTGAAAAATGCAGCAACTGCTAACATAACTCCAACAGACTTTAGCATCGCTACGAGTGAGAAAGTCTCATCGTAGTAAACTCCTTGAACTTGTCACAAAATCTTTGCAACAAGTCGAGCTTTACAAATGGTGACATTTACCATCAGTGTATGTCTTCATTTTAAAGATCCACTTGTTTTGAATGGCCTTTTGCCCTTCAGGTAATACTTCCAAAGTCCATACTTTGTTTTCATACATGGATCCCATCTCGGATTTCATGGCCTCCAACCATTTGTCGGAATCCGGGCCCATCATTGCTTCTCCATAGCTCGTAGGTTCATCGTTGTCCAACAACATGACCTCCAAGACAGGGTTGTCATACCGCTTAGGAGCAGTACACATCCTTGTCGACCTACGAAGTTCGATAGTAACTTGATCCTGAAGCTTCATGATCATCATCATTAACTTCTTCTTTAACTAATGTAGGCTTCACAGAAACATCTTTCTGCGCTGCGCTACTCTCTAGTTGAACAAAGGTTTAACAACCTCATCAAGTTCTATCTTCCTCCCACTCAATTCTTTCGAGAGAAACTTTTCCTCGAGAAAGGATCCGTTTTAGCAACAAACATTTTATGCTTGGATCTGAGATAGAAGGTTCACCCAACTATTCTTAGGGTATTCTATGAAGATGCATTTGTCTGCTTTGGGTTCGAGCTCATTAGGTGAAAACATTTTCCACACATGCGTCACAACCCCAAACATTAAGAAATGACAGCTTAGGTTTCTATCAAACCATAGTTCACATGGTGTCATCTCAACGGATTTAGATGGTGCCCTATTTAAAGTGAATGTAGTTGTCTCTAATGCATAACCCCAAAATTACAGTAACAAAACGATAAGAGACATCATAGCATCCACCATATCCAATAGAGTACGACTATGACGTTCGGACACACCATCACTCTATGGTGTTCCAGCTAGCGTGAGTTGTGAAACAACTTTCACATTGTCTAAAGTTGTATGCCAAACTCGTAAGTCAGATATTCACCTCCACGATCATATCGCAAACATTTTTATCTTCTTGTCACGATGATCTTAAACTTCACTCTGAATTTGCTTGAACCTTGCAAACGATTCAGACTTGTGTTTCATTAAGTAAATATACACTATATCTACTCAAATCATCAGTGAAGGTAAGAAAATAATGATATCCACCGCACGCTACAAGACTCATTGAATTGTATACCTCAACATGTATCATTTCCAATAAATCACTTGCCCGCTTCATCAAAACAGAAAACGGGGTCCTTAGTCATCTTGACCAAGAGGCATGGTTCGCATGTCTCAACCGATTCGAGATCGAATGAGTCCAAAGATCCATCAGCATGGAGTTTCTTCATGCGTTTTATACCAATATGACTTTTAGCGGCAGTGCCACAAGTATGTGGTACTATTATTATTAACTTTGTATATCTTTGGCATCAATGTTATGAACATGTGTATTACTACGATCAAATTTCAACAAACCATTCTTCCTGGGTGCATGACCGTTGAAGGTATTATTCATGTAAATAGAATAACCATTATTCTCTAACTTAAATGAATAACCGTGTTGCAATGAACATGATCTAATCACGTTCATTCTCAACGCAAAACACCAAATACATTTATTTAGGTTCATCACTAATCTCGAAGGTAGAGAGAGCATGCGATGTTGATCACATCAACCTTGGAAACATTTCCAACACACATCGTCACCTCACACTTAGCTAGTTCTCCGTTTTCTGTAGCCTTTATTTCGAGTTACTAACATTTAGCAACCAAACCGGTATCCAATACCCAGGTGCTACTAGTAGTACAAGAAAGGTACACATCAATAACACGTATATCAAATATACTTCTGTCGACGTTGCCAGCCTTCTTATCTACCAAGTATCTAGGGTTGTTCCGCTTCAGCGACCGCTCACCTCATAACAGAAGCACTTAGTCTCGGGTTTGAGTTCAACTTTGGGCTGCTTCATTGGAGCAGCAACTGACTTGCTATCCATGAAGTTTCCCTCCTTGCTCTTGCCCTTCTCGAAACTAGTGGTTATACTAACCATCAACACTTGATGCTCCTTCTTGATTTCTACCTTCGCGGTGTCAAACATCGCGAACAGCTCAGGGATTATTAATTCTATCCCTGGCATTTTATAGTTCATCACCAAGTTCTAGTAGCTTAGTGAAAGTGACTTAGAGAACTATATCAATCACTATCTTATCTGGAAGATCAACTCCCACTTGATTCAAGCGATTGTAGCACCCAGACAATCTGAGCACATGCTCAACGATTGAGCTATTCTCTTTCATCTTGCAGGCAAAGAATCTTGTTGGAGATCTCATATCTCGCAACACGGGAACGAGCCTGAGATCCTAATTTCAGCTCTTAGAAACATCTCATATGTTCCGTGACGTTCAAAACGTTTTGGAGCCTCAATTCTAAGTCGTAATGCATGACGCACTAAACTATCAAGTAGTCATCAAAACGTGCATGTCAGGTGTTCACAACATCTACAAACGAAGCTAGAGGGGTTGGCGCACCGAGCGGTGCATTAAGGACATAAGCCTTCTGTGCAGCAACGAGGACAATCCTCAGATCACGGAGCCAGTCCGCAATATTGCTACCATCATCTTTCAACTCTATTTCTCTAGGAACATATAAAAATTCAAGGGAGCTACAGCGCGAGCAAGTGATCTACAACATAATTTGCAAAGACACTACTGACTGTGTTCATGATAATGAGTTCAATTAATCATATTACTTAAAAACTCCCACTCAAATTGAGGAGGAGTCCTACTCCTCCTCCACTCCTAGTAGGAGTAGGACTCTCCCTTTTTTTCTTTTTTTCCACCCTTTTTCCTTTGGGACTCTTCCCCCAGCCGCATGGGCATGTTGTGGCTATTCCACCAGCCCACTAAGGGCTGGTTAATACTCTCCCACAGCCAATGAAGCCTCTTGGGTCGAAATACCCCTCCCGGAGGTCTCCCGGTACACTACCGGCACTCCCGGTACACTACCGATGAGCCCGAAACTTTTCCGGCGACCAAAATAGGACTTCCTATATATGAATCTTTACCTCCGGACCATTCCGGAGCTCCTCGTGACGTCCGGGATCTCATCCGGGACTCCAAACAACCTTCGGTCACCACCATACATAACTCTATACTACCGAAACGTCACCAAACCTTAAGTGTGCAGACCCTGCGGGTTCGAGAACTATGTAGACATGACCGAGACACCTCTACGGTCAATAACCAATGGCGGGACCTAGATATCCACATTGGTTCCTACATATTCTACGAAGATCTTTATCGGTCGAACCTCTATGTCAAGGATTCAGTTAATCCCGTATGATGTTCCCTTTGTTCTTCGGTATGTTAGTTGCCCGAGATTCGATCGTTGGTATCTCCATACCTAGTTCAACCTCGTTACCGACAAGCCTCTTTACTCGTTACGTAATACAAGATCCCGTGACTAACACTTAGTCACATTGCTTGCAAGGCTTGTTGTGATGTTGTATTACCGAGTGGGCCCTGAGATACCTCTCCGTCACACGGGGTAACAAATCCCAGTCTTGATCCATGCCAACCCAACAGACACCCTTGGAGATACCTGTAGAGTACCTTTATAGTCACCCAGTTACGTTGCGACGTTTGATACACACAAGGCACTCCTCCGGTGTCAGTGAGTTGCATGATCTCATGGTCATAGGAACAGATACTTGACATGCAGAAAACAGTAGCATTAAACTGACACGATCATATGCTACGTTTGTAGTTTGGGTCTTGTCCATCCCATCATTCTCCTAATGATGTGATCCCGTTATCAAATGACATCTCATGTCAATGGCTAGGAAATCTTAACCATCTTTGATCAACGAGCTAGTCTATTAGAGGCATACTAGGGACATGGTTTTGTCTATGTATCCACACATGCATCTAAGTCTCCGATCAATACAATTATAGCATGGATAATAGACGATTATCATGAACAAGGAAATATGATAATAACTAATTTATTATTGCCTCTAGGGCATATTTCCAACATTGATGTATTGAGATATTTATGTTGTAGCATGTGGCGAGTGTAAGCCAACTCCATATACGCATCTCTTCTTTACATGTATTGTGATGATTTCCATTCTTGCGAAGCGACCCAAAATGCACTTATATCCTTATCAAGGCCCTCGAGCCGTCGCAAGGATAGTACCACATTTTGGACGTGCCAAGTTGGTATCAGAGCAGTACCGACCTAGGAGCCCCCTTGATTTATCGAACTTGGCCATTGTTTAGTCGAGAAAGAAAAGCTATATTTTGAGTCTAGTTTATGTCGGGGAGTAGGAATTCTTTTTACTCATCCTCCCATTAGTTGCTCCAGCGAGGAATCATGACGTAGGAATTTTAATTCTATTCCTCTTCTCACTTTATTTTTTTAGGATCACGTGGGTATTTTAGAACCTCTACGATGTTAGTGTGACCGGAATACTGTTCTTGGTGCCTCCTGTCATTTTGGGGTGTGACAGTGGGAAGTTGAGCTTCAAAGTTTTCTTGTCACACACTCTATCGTTCAGTTTCCTTAGTATCTTAGGACGAAGATGGCCGAAATCGCTTCAATACTATTTGTGGCGATAAGAGTTTGGTTTCACCCAGTACTGGGGAGAGCGTCTAGATGTACTACCATGTGTAGTATTGTTGTGCTTACGAGAGTCTAAGGCATATGAATTTTTGAGTCCTTTGATTATGTGTTGATGGATGTGATATATTGGATAGTAGTATCATGCTAGGAGTTAAGTGATGGATTTTACTCAGTGTATCCATGGACCCAATTGCATAACCAAAAGTTTTCAGGAGTTCTTAGGTGGGAATTCAAGTAGTTACCTAGTCTTATCTTCCAATAGATGCAGGATGTGAGGTTGGGGCTCGACATCTAGTGGTTCACTTGTTGACGGTCTTTCTTACAACGGTTCTCGTTGTGCCTTAAAGTATCCTTTTAGCTTGCTATGATTCGGGGACGCTTCGTATGTCATGTGCACTACCTTGTAGATGATGGCTACTGTAAGATCGAGCCCATGAGAGCCTTGCCACAAAAATATAGAACGAAATCTTTGTCATATATTTGTTTCCCACTTAATTCGCAAGCCTCATACTTTGTTTTGTTGGAGTATAGTAATTCGAGTTGCTTCGATGTCCAATGTTTATTCCAGATCTTTCCTAAATGATGTTCTCATGTTGCTATGTGAGTGCAAATTCTCTTAATGTATTGGAATTGTCATGTCAAATTCCTTTCCAACTGGTGTGCTTCTCTTCAAGTTAATCCATTCTTATTTCAATATTTCAAGATCTATTCTCATATTTTGTTCTCGGAGCTCTTTCATCTGTCCTAAGTTGTCTTCTTCTTTTGCCCAGCTCTCATCCTTTTTATTCAAGGAGAGAGACGTATCGAAATAAGTATCAATTTAGTCATGTGATGTCTCATCATTCTTTCCTTTCATGTTTCAAAACGGTGATTCCTTGTGAAGATTCTCATGAGCTTCAGTGTCATTGTTCTTCGGTCTTGTTTTCTTTCCCGGTGGATCCAATTCAATCTTTCGGTGTTGATTTACCCTTTTCATTCGGTCTATGCTATCCATATGGAAATTCTTATCCAAAACCCTCTTGTTTATTCACCTCTCTCTATTTTATCCGAAGTGGCAAAGATATCTTAGAGGATTCCTGTTCTCATTCAAATCTACTAAAATTATTTTGAGGCTCTCAACCTCATCAAAAAAATTGTACCGGTGTGATTCTCTTTCTAAGCAATCGTTTCAGCGGTGTTCTCTTTGAGTGGGCCCATAACCCAGAGGTCTTTTTCAGGATCTTACCTGGCTTTTCTAATCTTTTTTGGAGATGCTCTGAAGTTCCTTTCAAATATGATGTAAGAATGAATTCCATCCGTCATATTCGTTCTTCAAGATCACTTTCAATGATTTTCATCGTTGTCTCCACTTTTCCTTATTCATTGTTCCAGAATATTTCAGTAATTCTTGGTGGTGTTACTCATCGGCATTCTCATCTTGAAGACCAAAGATGGTTTCTCTTATGGACTGTGCTAAAGTCCGGCTGTTATGAATATAGGAACATATACGAACGACTGGACTTATTCTTCTCACGCAGTGCATGGCTAGCAGTGGGCATGCGATGCGTTATACCCACACACATGCATATGTATCGATCGGTTTTGAATGATTTGTGTGTGTATGCATGCATATAAAACGAAATAGATGACATCATCAATTATTCTATTGAAAATCAAACTTCAAAATGTTTTGTAGCTCAAACCGCTCATGTGTTGAAAAAATCGTGTTCACGTAAAAGATTTGTCGCGACGAGATCCTTAAAACTAAATACCATGTTGATATATTCTGATGATTTTTTAGGTTAAAAGTTATAATGCCTGTGCTATGTAATTTATTATGTCCGTGATGCATAATTTATCATGTTGTTTTCACCGAATTACCGAGGCATAAAACATGGTTCCTCCAATCTTCACCCCATATATGCATGTGAGTGCATATCTGGTGCTACCGCACCTTTAGATGATACTGTGATACTAGTTTTTTGACCATTGGATCGTGGATCGAGTGGTCAGCATCAGTCAATGCAAGTTTTGTAAAAAAAACTCCCAAACATTCCTGAAATAACGCTTTGGTCCACATCCTGAGATGTTGTCCATTGGATCACAAATTTAATGGCCCTGGTGCTTCCGTAGCATCTAAAATGTGGTACATTAGATATTTTCCCTATGCACATGCATGTAACATGAGAGGACAAAAAAATATGTCATCCAAGATTCTCCCTCTTTAAAAATTCAAAAACAAATTTAGCTCAAAACGCATGTCTGATTCAAAATTCATTTGTCACAAAAACAAAGGTTGCGATAAGACCTTCAAAACAAGATACCATGTTACTATGTTTGATGATTGTTTCGGTCAAAAAAGTACCACGCCTAGCTAACTAAGTTACAGATCTGTTGTGCGTATATTGCCATTCTATTTTCACATGAGTAATCGGGGGAGGGGGTGCTTTCAATCAAAATTTCCCATTGTCAAAAATAGTTACCATGAGAGGGTGAAGTAAGTTATCAGCTCTGATGGACGTATATTACCATGCTATTTACATATGAGTTACTAGGGATGTTTTCCAACAACTTTTCCACAGGTCAAAGAGTTACCATGTATAGACTGAGTAAGTTATCAACACTACGTATATTATCATGTCATTTAAACATACGTTACCCGAATATGTTTTTCAACAAACTTTTATTCCTGGGTCAAAAACTATCGTGGTGGTTATAGTGTGTTATCATCTTCATTTTGCGTATGGTGCACAGATATTACCGAGGTATGTTTTGAATAACGTTTTCCCGTGGGTCAAAAATTATCTAGGCGTTTGCATGTGAGTTATCAGGTATGAGGTGCATATATTATCATGCTATTTATACAATAGTTACCGGGTCTAGGTTTTCCAATCATTTTCTCCGGGTCAAAAGTTACCGCGATATTTGTACGTGAATTATCAGCTATGACATGTGTGTATTATCATTTAATTTACGTAGAAGTTATTTGAGGATATGCTCTTTCAACGATTTTTTTCATGGGTCAAAAATATTATCACGACGTTTGTATGTGAGTTATCAGCTCCGTTGTGCGTATATTATCATACTACTTACACAACATTTACCATGGTGTTTGTATGTGCGTAAAAAATACTATGCTATTTACATAGAAGTTACATGGTGTGTTTTCAACAACTTTTCCCTGGGCCAAAAATTACGGTGTTCGTACGTGAGTTACCTGATGTATGTTTTTCAAGAAATTGATTTCCTGGTTCAAAAAAGGTTACCACCTCTTGGCTAAGTAAATTAGCTCTGTTATGCGTATATTACCTTGTTATTTACACATGAGTTATCAGAATGTTTATTAAAACAATATTTTTCTCCGGTCAATGATCACATGAGTTACCTTGTTATTAAAGTAATTTATCAGCTCTGTTGTGTGTATTTTATAAAACTATTACATAGAAGTTAGCGGTGGTATTTTTTCAAAAAAAGTTATTATGAGAATAAAAAATAATCGCGGTGCTTATACATGGGGTTATCAGTTCGGTTGTGCGTGTACTATCATGCTATTTACATAAAAAATATCATGACATATTTTAAATAACTTCTTTCACCGGTCAAAAATACCACGCATCGGATATGTAAGTAATCAAGTCTTCGCTGTATCAATTTCCCTGCTATACTTATACAGAATTACTGGCATGTCCCAAGAACTTTTTATCGGATCAAAGTTCCCACATTATTTATACATAAAAATGTCAGATTTGTCATAAGTGGCCTGTCATTTTGTTTTTACATTTCATTAAAAAGCCGTACAATAATTAGTGGTCCTATGCCTAATGACAAGAGAAAGCGAGTTGAGCTGTTCGGTAGCCTAAAACCTCAAACTAGGTCGCAATGATCAAATTTCAGTATGTGTACCCTTTTTCATTTTCTTAACTCGCATTTTGTATAGGCTAAATATATAGTTCGCGGGGACAATCACAAACAAAGATTTATCTCAGCTGGTTGGCAAACGTTGTCTGCCATGGAAATAATCAAGGCCCACATGTCATGCTCTAAACAGGTAGGAGCCCACTATGAAACGGAGTCCAGCCACGCGAAACGGTCCACTCCGCACTATCCAGCCCAGGATTCACGCCAGAAACTATCGGGATAAATTTCAGACGTAGGATCTGCAGCGAACGTCATCCGAGGTGTTCGGATCAGTTGCAATATTCCTAATGTTCGGAAAATAGCTTCTCCGTTCTCTTAAATCGTTATTTGTTCTCATGACAAATTGATGCAATCCTCTCGAATTTTCCATTCATGAGAATTTTGTTTTCTTGTCTAACCGAAACATTTCATAGTTGTTTTCGTTCCTTGTCCTCTGAAAGGTCATCTTTGTCCAAAGAATTCTTCGTTCTCAGCTTGCAACTCTCGTCTCTACTTTTTACAAATTGATGTCTCTTCGTTCATTCGAGGTTTTCCTCCTTCGTTCTCAATTCATACCGCTGAATCGTGATATCTTCATTCTCATGTATCCCAATTCATTCATGGTATCCTTATTCGTTTGCAAAAAAAAAGAAACGGTGTTTTGTTCTTAGCCTTCGCCAAGTTCATGTTATCTTTGTTTTTCCTGGTTGTGGAGTTGGCTAGCAACTCGGTGAACATTGTGGCATACCTCTCTTGTAAATTTATTTGCTTTCTTATCTAAAAATACGATACATGTGCACAAAGTGATGGAGCCGTGAGATCGATGTACGTGTACCGTGTACCCCCCTTAGAACAAATCAGGAATTCGTGTATAGTGCACGAGAGCATTTAGACAGCAACGGCGCACAGGACACCATCGGCTCTGCTGCGAACCATGATCCTGGGATGTGGGATCGTATTGCCGACCACGAGATGTGTGAAGTGGAGCTGACGAGTTGTCCGTTTCAGCTCGCGGTAGGTCACCGGGAATGATCGCCCAAAGGTACGTGTGAGCGCGAGGTTTTTGTCTTCCGTTCGTTGGGATGGAGCATCAAACGTAACCAAAGGTCCTAAAAACGTCCTAATAAAAGGGGGCAAATGCAGGTGAGAGGGGTCCGGCTTACAAGAATCTCTCCCGCGCATTCCTCCCCACCGAGCTCGGGAAATCAATTAACTATAGGCCTAATCGCAATCGACATAGGAAGGATCACATCAACCTTTTTGCCCTCGTTGGGCCACCAAAACCACCATGGAAGAGAGACCCCAGAACAGCAGCTTTTGGGCTCTGTTCCGCACTGACAGGCAGCTGGTAGGAGTAGTACTTCCGATCTCCGCCTGCATTGGAGACAGTGGTCACATGACCAGATCAGACTTTCTGTGAACTACTTGCGCTCTTTTTTCTAAAGCACAGTATTATTAGAGCAACTCCATTGGGCCACGCATTTCGTATGACGCGGTTCCTTGATCGGCGTGGACATAAAAGGCGACTCAACGCGCCGACCCAAACGGACGCACGTCCGCTTTTCGTCCGCGGACGACCCATTTCCGGTTCATTTTTGAGCCGGATTTGCGTCGGCGGGGACACGAGACGGACGCGTGCGCTCGCCCTCTCCCCTCCCCGGGCCCGTTGATCGGTGGCACATTGGCCTCCCCTCTCCCCCCAGCCAACAGCAACCCTCGTCCGCCTCCTTCGTCGCCGACGCCACTGCCTCCACATCCGTCCATTTTTGCCGGCGACTCTGCCAGCTGTCGTCGCCTCCACATCCACCCAGCAACGCCGGCCACTCCCCCGTCGCCCGCCACCACCGTTTTGCCACCGGGGAGCAAACTGCTTCCCATCGCCGCTCCCCCCACAGCACAACCGCCCGCGACCAAGAAGCCATCTCGCCGCCCCGGCCAGACCCGACTGGCACGCTCGTCGGACGACGGCCCACTCGTCGGACGCCGGTAGGGCAGCTAGCTGGTCCGTGCGCGTCGCGACTCCCCTCGTCGGTCGTCTCCTTCTTCGACGCCCGCAAGTTGTTCGACCGTTTGCCAAGGTACGAAATGGACTCCGTCGACGAGTTCTTCTTCCACGTGTTTGGAAAACTCACGTGCAGCTGCAAAATGATTTGGTTGAGCATATGTGGGCTCATGTTGGCAACCAATAGATATATCTTCTTTTATTCGTTTGCAAAACTATGTGAAACATTTTTATTTGTATCCGGCTTGTAAAACTATACTATTTTATTCGGTAAACTATGTTATTTGACAATATGTTTGAATGCAAATCCATGTAATATTGGGCGGCCAGCCGGCCACGCTGGCACATATGGGTCAGCGTGTTGGACGCGCTGCCGACCCAAATCTAGAAGAGGGCGGACGCCGGGGGGGCGGCCGACCCAAATGAACAAAAAGCGGACGAAATCACCGTCCGTTTGGGTCGCTCCATTAAAGTTGCTCTTATACTGTATAATCTCAAATGGCTTTGCCATATTCTACTGAGGTGACAATCGGTAGACATAATTTTTCGTCGAAGATCTGGAACTCCATGATCTCATTGGTTTTGCAGCTGGTGACGAGGTAAAGAAAGTATTGTTTTAGAAGAAGTAAGAGCATCACAGCCACACGCCCACAAGCGGACGGTTCGGACACCGGTAAAAAAAATCAGACTAGCCGACAGCCTTAAACCGGCATCAAACGTTTGTACTCTCCGACACCTCTTATATTCAATTCATATTTAAAGCGGATATGAGGTGGTCCATCACGTTGCCCTGGCCAGCCTGACCTCCTTGGCCCCTACAAATATCCCCCATCTGGGTGAACCCTAGACCGAAGTCAATCCATCAGTCCACTCCTCCCTTCTCCGTCTACTTCACTCCTACTCCCCTCTACTTTCGATCAATGGTCCACACCGGCTCGTGTGGCAGATCTAACACCTTCGCTGACTGGTCGAGCCTACCACGCGATGCGGAGCGTGACGATGTGGAGAAGGTCACCCTATGCATCGCTTTGACGCGTTCGCAGCTTGATGCAGTGCCGACGATATCGTAGGGCCCTCCCGCTCGTCACGCAGCTCTAGCCGTTCTGTGACCGCCCCCGTCCAGGTACGCTTCCCATCATCGCTAGTTTAATATGCTCCAGAATGGGTGCTCGGCCTCCGTTGGGTCCTCGTGCTCGCATTGGCGTCGACGCGGATGAGGACGCCCAAATCTGAGCCACGGGCAACCCGTCACTAGCAACAACAGGGAGCGAGCGCCGGCCGGGAGAGGCCTTGTTCGCGCGACGTTGGATCCCGAGGACACGCTCCACATATCGCTTCTCCACCGTCCCCTCACGATGGCGGAGATGGATGCGCGGCAACTCCACCGCAAGAATGTCAAGGCGCTCCGGCTCTACATCGAGTTGTTGGAGCACGGGGCATCCAAGGAGGCGGCAAACAAGGCAAAGGTCGCTCGGCATGCGAATGAGCAGGACCACCTGCTCTGGAGGCTGACGTGCCAAAGGTGCTCCAACGACTCCGACGTGATAGATGGCTCCAACTCCAGCTCTGACGACAACGCACCGCCGGACGCCGACGCCTACATGGAGAGGCAAAGCCGCATCGACGATCACAAGGAGAAGAGGCCAGCAAGAAAATGGTGATTTCCTCCGCCCTTGTCCGTTTTATCTATGTTTTTATTCCTTTATAGTATGAGTTTGCACTTTTTGCTGATATACTTTGATCTTTTGTGCAACGATGAACTATGATTCGGTTATATCGGATGAATAGATGTGTTTGTTATATTTATGTAAGTAGCATTGCATGGGCTACATGAGTTTGGGGTTTCAGATACGAGGGACGCGACTGAGAGAGCACACAAATGAGATGCGTCCGGTCACTGCCCGCGGACGCACCCGGGCGCTTTCGTGGGCGTTTGACGGCCCAGATCGGGTGTCCATGGGTGTAAATGCCCTAAGATTGTCTCCGTTCTTATAAAAAAACTCCCTTTAATTTTAAGGCATATAATTCAGGCGAAGTTCTCAGTTATTTTCTCAATTCGATTGTTTTGTTCCTAAAACTGGTTTTACTGATGGTGTGGCGGTGATAGACAGCAGGCGGCGGTGGTTGGTTGCAGTAGGAAGGGCAGCGATGGTCGGCGGTGGAGGCACCAAGGCTAACGTACGGTTGTCTAGGGTGGTGGCACGACGACCTTCAATGACTGAACTACTAACATGTCACTTTTACATCAAGGGTTATCTTCCCATAGTTGGAGGGAGAGTTTTGGACATTATCGTTTCCCGTAAAGAAAACTTGTATTTACGAAACTTTGGAAAGATTATTTTTATCAAACTTCCCCTAAATCATGGTTATTTTATGAATATGGAAACTGGTGGAAATGCTCTTAAGAAAGTTAACGACAAGAAAATGAGCTTCACTTTTCACCTTGTTTATCTTTTAGTCATCGCAACAAATACACATTAGGTTAGTGGAAGGCATCTCCAACAATGTTTCACAAATCAGACTCACTATCTCTCGTGGAAATGCGAGATATGAATATGAGAGCTAGCCATCTAACTCCACCCATCGAACGCCCGCCTCTCTTTTCTTTTTTTTTAAGTCCACCATGCACAAAGTACATATATTTCCTACTTATAAAGGTTGAAGTTGATGATGAATTTACAAATAGGACCATACAAATAAACTATTTCACTTCTGTCCACATGTGAGACTAGCAATCTTCCAAAAGATATAATAAACAAATGTTACTACTGTGATGAGACATATTCCTGATAAACAAATACACTACTATCCTTATGAGCATAACACTTGTAAAAACACAGATTACAAATGATAAGATTTCAATTCAAAATCATGATCTTTATTTTAATTTCTCTGCCTAACCAATTCTTCCAGTTCTATAGCATAGCAGAAGAGAACAAACACATTGTAATTTTAATGTGGTCATAGACGTTGTCCTCCTACCAAATTCACGATCTTTTGCATTCAAATTACTCATGCCCATTCGCCTATGTTTTAAAATTTAAAATGTTATCTCGCTGTAAATCTTGCGAAGGACCTACAATGGTCGCTTAAAAAGCATCAATAACTACAGCATGACCTTTCGTTATAGTTTTTGCTCCCTTTTTAATCATAAACCATGCAATATCCATAAGACAACATCATCTTTTGATAATCTCCTAAGCCAGTTGTATCTCATTCCCTTTGTTATGGTTCCATAGCAACACACGGGCATTGTGCTAGTAGATGAGCATAATCTTTGAGTAGTAAAAATATTTGAATGCAACACTAGTTCAACTTTAAATATTACAATACAAGAATTAAGTTTTTAAATAAAATAGTCAAACTTGAATTATATTTTTCTAATTGTCCCTTTTAAGCACCCGTAGTTGCTAAATCAAATCATTTTATGTCGCTCATGAGTTTCTCGATGTCGAATTTGTCGATGCATTTGGACAAATTCCTCAAACATGGTCGGATTCTAAGCTGGAAGTTGGATAGGATCACCCAAGTTCTCTAATTCCAGACCTTCGATGGATCCTTCACTCTCATTCTCCACAATCATGTTATGCATCATCACATAGGATGTCATCACCTCCCAAAAGGTTTCCGGATATCATATTTTTGCAGGTTATCGAACAAATGCAGAATGGGCTTGGAGCATTCCAAATGCTCTCTTCACACTTTTTGTCTCATCAATGTAGTTGTGTACTTCTTGTAAGGTGAGAATCTAGTTTTTTTCAACGACTTCCTTCTTCAAGATGAAATAGTCATCATAGGCATGGACATCATTGTAGAGGCGATAAAAAATATTTTTTTGGATCAAAAAGCGCAGAAGAAAATTGCCCGCAAATAGGGTGTCGAGTGCAAAGTAGTCATCCATCAACGTCAAATGCCTGAACATTCGATGTTCCTTAATTGATCCCTTGAAATTCAAGACATGCTTCTCCGCACGCAAGGACCGTATGCATCTCAAAGTTTATCCTGATATCCTTCCTCTTCATTTGATGAATCTATGAAATTGGTGTAGAAGTACTCATCAGCCGTATCCATCGTGTTTGCTTCAAAGTAAGTAAACAATTGTCAACAACTTGGCTATGGCATTTGGACAAACGCTTGCTCGTGGTGTCCGTCATGGACGGTAGCTGAAGTCTGAGGGGCAGGAGGGTGGCTAGGCGGCGAACGGATGGTGGGGGGGAGGCGTACGCAAAGCGAGCATGATGGCCTGATGTTCGAATGGAGCGGCAGACGTCCGACAAGACCCGGGTAGTGAGTGGCCAAGGTGATACAACAACGGCGTTGGTCAGGAGGAGAGCAGATACAAAGTCAAGGGGATGGACAAGGTGAGAAAGGGACATGCTCTTATGACGTTTTGATGGGCAAGGTTGTCGAAGCCCTACATAGCAGAGGCCCAAACTCCTGCAAATCTCCCCAGCTTTGCATCCGGATTATGAGAATTGAGACGTATGTGGCATCTCATTCGATGGCAAAATAAATTAGACGCGTCAGTTTGGAATTTTTTTCTGCCGTTTTGACGGACGCCGTTGGAGATGCCCCGACTGTCCCATACACCAAGAAGCACAACTAAAATTGTCCTAATATAAACAGTGATGACACAGCTGAACTGCTAAATTGACTGGCAACTGAGAACTGGCAACAAAGAGAACTGGACTGAGCAAGGCAAAAACATAAACAACATAAATTGTGATAGCAACACTAGTTACACGGGCAAGAAATTCTGAATAACACAAATACGAAGTTCCAAAACGAAAAGAACAGATGATCTAAGTACATATCCTACTTCCAAAAGCCTGCCTACGACGACACGATTCAGCCTCACAATGTAAAGTCTTTCGTATCTGCTCTCTTTGAAGTTTCTTCACCAAAGCATCGCAGGTTAACCAGTGTAGTAGTAGTTATGACACCACAAAATTACCACCAGCGACGCGGATCACCGGATCAGAGCAACTAATCCGTGGCTTCCTTGCCCTGCTTTGCCCCGACCGAGAAGAACTCGGTGATGACCTCCAGGGGCATGCCCTTCGTCTCAGGGACCTTCATGTAGACGAATACAAAGGCTAGTATGCAAACGATAGCATATATTCCGAAAACTCCAGCGAGCCCGATGGCGTTGAGCATCACGGGAAGAGTGTATGTCACGATGATGTCGCCGATCCAGAAGGTTAGCGCGCAGATGGCAATGCAGATGCCACGGACGGAGGTGGGGAAAATCTCCGCACAGAGAATATTCGGGATAGGCCCAAAACCCATGACGAAGAAGCAGAAGTAGACTATGACACTGATCGTTGAGAGCGCGGCGTGCACCATGGTTCCGACATCCAGAACATTCACTAAAACCAAGATAGCTAGTGCCACTATCAAGACAGGGATTGTTGAGAGGAGAAGAAACCTGGATGAGAAACAAAATGGAAGAATGATTACTCTTTTGTTTACATTCAACAATATCACATTCTACCATAAGTAAGCAATATCATGCAAAATGTGAAGTCTAACCTTCTTCCTGACATATCCATGAGTCTCATGGCGATGCCAATGCTGGGAAGCATCAGCAAGGTTGTCAAGGCACTAATAAGAATAGATGCAGAGGAAGAGCTTAGTCCAATGTTTGATAGAAGAATCCCGACACCTGCTTGCTCAAGTATCTGAGGTGTGTAGTAGAGGACTCCATTGATACCCGCAAACTGAACAATACAAAAGTTGATCATCAGCACAAGAACATTTGGTATGCAATATATTTGTATTTATATTTAGGTCAAAGCACACTAAACATGAAGCATAGAAGGAAAATAAAAGGAAACATAGGGACGAAAGGTAACAGGGATGAGGAACCTGAATTATGTCACAAAGTGAAATACTGTGCCAATCATTTATTCTAGGAAGACCATAATCATATTCAACAATAAGATCAACAAAAAAAGGTCAACCAATAGTTTCCATGCTTCTGAGGAAATACCAATTAATAAAATTTTGTGACCTTATATCCACATGCTCCATGTACCATAGACCATTCTCGACAGCTCTTCTATCATCTTGTTCAATAGAATGTTATTGTGTGTTTCTACCACACCATCTTTCTTTAAAATAATACTGTTTACCACAAGATATCAAAATTGAGAGTTTTGTTTCGGTACACCCCCCCTAGAAAATTTTACAGATTTCTACGCAGATTAAAGGTAGATGTTAGAATATACCCTTTGAATCAAAAATATTATATTGTTCTACTCTTTTGTTTGATGTATTGGGAAAGTAGAGATTACAATTAGCTAATCCTGAATGTACAAGAATACCCTTTTTAAATAACTTCAAGATTCGTGCAAACTTAAGGAAGGTGTACCTAACTCCAAAACTGATCTTACTTGTGCGAAGCCAGCAAGGGACTCGATGGACTAAAGACGTATTAGTAGCACTCACAGGTTAATAAGCAAAATTATGTTATCCAGATTAGCAGGTTTATCAAGTTTGTTTACTTTAGAAACCTACAGCAACATAATGCCAGTGTTGCTTATCATAGGCAGCAAAGCAAAGAAAATCCCGTAATAAGATTAAAAGTAAGAGCTTCAACAAGAAGTCATGAGCAGCACACAACAAATGTTATATTATTTAAGTTTTAGTTTGAAGAGGAAACAAAGACTATTAGAAACTAGATCTATAAGAAATGCTTGTGCTAAATTAGTTGTCAAGAGCACTTGGCAGCACATACATTGGTATTTATATGCAACACAAAGGCAAAAACAGCTTACCTGCTGCAGGATCTGTAATCCTATGCCAACAAACAGTGCATGCTTCACTCCAGGTTCAAATAGTTCTGCCCACTTTGTACCCTTGGCAACTGTCTCGGATGGATGTACCATGGCTGGACCAGCAAGCTGCTGCTCTATCAGGTCCTTCGAGTAAAGAGCAGGTTGGCTCACTAGAGCGGCTGCCTGGATATACTCACCACCAGGAGGAATATCACCTCCTGGCATAGACAATATAGAGCCTCTCCGATCACCTGACACGCCCTCCTCATGCAAGTAAATACGCTGGAAGCCGCCTTCTTTTTGCCCATCTGCACCTTCTCTCTCAGTCCACTTCCAAGCTAACTGCCACCCCCCACCAATGCCCATGCTGCTTACTGCCTCCCCTCCCTGCATGCTACTACTTCTTCCCACACCACCCATTATGCTACCATGAGGTGCAGCAATCTCCTTACCCTCCACGCTTGTCGCTTGACGAGAAATAAGCGGGCTATTGAGGTTATCCTCAATGTCATCAGCACCATGATCCGATGCATAATCATCATCATCCCTATGACTATCAGCATCCCAGTCAGCTTTAGCCTGTTGCTGTTCAGCCACGCTAAACATGCTGCCAAAGTTAGGAAACAAAGTGCTCCGCATGCTCCCCATTACCTCAGGCATCTTCTCATGGACACTTCCGAAGAGAGTGACAAGGGGGTCAACAAGAGATTTACCCTGACTAACCATACTCCCATGACGAGACATGAGGCCCAAAGCGCTTCCAAGTGCACTTTGGCCGCCGCCCCTAACAGGACGGGCGATCCAAGATACCCCTTCTTCAGCTCCGTACAGTTTCAACTTCTCTTGATCTGGAGCCAGCCCGTCATCAGCAAGCTCATCATCAGGTCCAATTATGTATTCCTCAAAATGTGTGTCTTTCCCAACACCCAATCCTTCAACAAGAAGGGCCATCTCTCCTGCACAGTTAATCACACATGAGTAAAACCATAGGAGATTTTATGCCTGTCAGACTAGTGAGCATTTAGAGAAGACAGACAAACCTGAGACATCTTCCCTTCCCCGCAGTCTTTGCAACACTCGCTTGGCCTCAGCCATTCTTCCTTTGCTCACAAGCCATCTGGGCGACTCAGGCAAATAGAAGACTGTCAATGCAAAGTACATAAGCGATGGGATCGACAAAACCCCAAGCATGATTCTCCAGTCAGGCTGCGGCATGAGGGACATGGTAAACACCATGCAGTAAGAAAGGAACATCCCTCCTGACCCACTGAACTGCGGCAGTGTGTTCAGCAGTCCTCTAATGTCAGTCGGGGCGGTCTCCGAAATGTACAGAGGGACAAGGGTGACAGCCAACCCGATACCAAACCCGTCGATGAGCCTGGCCAAGAGCAACACGTAGACGTTGGGCGCCCAGAGCATCACCAGGCCACTGACAAAGTAAAGGACAGACGAGGCGATCAGCAGGGGCCGCCTGCCAACAGCATCAGCCACCGCCCCAGAGAACGTGGTGATGACCGTCGCCCCGATGAGCGACATGGCGACGATGAGGCCCTCGATCAAGGGCTGGGTCTCCAGGCTGAACTCCTTCTTTATGTACAGCACGGCACCTGGAGAGATCACACCAGCAAGTCAACATGGTCAGCGTGGAGTCAAAGCATCCGTACCAGTTCAGAATTCTGAACATGTTGACACAGACTGAATTATCATGGCTCAGATGCGCAGATCGCGCATGAGATGGATCCGTTCAGAAAACTCGGAAACCTTGCGAGGATTTCGTTTCAGCTGCTTGATCGATTTAAAAAGATTGTAGAACAGGAAAGAATATTTGTTTTTACTACTGCTACTGCTACTACATGCAGCTCCGCCAAATCCGTCATGATCGGAGCCGCCAAGATTCCCAATAATTGCCACCTAACAAGGGCCCCTGGGAAGCGCAACAACACAAAGAGTATCTCCCCAACCGCGTCGAAAGACGGAACCCGACTGTTTTTCCGGAGGCACGAACGAATTACCTGCAATAGTCGCATTATCCCACCCCTGCAGCAGGTTCCCGATGGACGCCGCTATGGCGACCAGCACGGCGCCCGACGACATGGCCGCCGAATCTTACCCCTGCACAGCACAATCAGTCAATCACCACCAACAACAGCACCACCCGTCAGCACCGCAAAGCTCGTAAGATATAACAACAACAACACCAACAACACCCAAGAACAAACCAGATTCGACAGAAGTAGACGGCCACGGTCGCCTCTACTCCGCACGCACGCAAAAAACAAGCAGGGACAGAGCTTCGGCGGCGCACACGCGCGGGCGCTTACCCGACGTCGGCGTCTGGAACTCGGGATCTCCGCTCGGGCACGGGACGAAGCTGTGAGGAATCTGGCGGGCCGGGCGGGCGTATAAGAGGCGGAGTCCCTGCCAACCCCGGAAGCTTTCCCTCCCGCTGTGGCGTCGATTTCGCCCAGGGGCGAGAGGGGGGGAGAGACGAGGGGAGTGTGCGCGAGTGTGGGGTGGGGACTCTGTCGACTATCATCTGGTGGCCTCTGAGGCAGGCTCCGATTTTTCTATTGATGATTGATATTCGTTCCTCCGCGCGCCGCTGGCCCGCTGCCGAGCCGCCACGACGCTGCCCGGCGGGGCCGGGTAATCCCGGGGCCACGCGTCGGGTGGTGGTACGGGTGCGGTGGTGCGTGGAGAGTCTGTTGACGGGTGGGCCCGTCGCGGGCCTGATGGAGGGGCAGGGCCGCATATGGGAATTATTGAACTGGGTGGGCGAGCCCGGATCCAACCTTCTCTCTCTCGTCTCGTGTAGGACAACTAGCCATTTTGTACTTGTGCTATTTATTGATTTGTTTTTAGGGAGGATCCGTGATGCGCTGTCACATGCTCACTCCAAAACTAATGGCCCCTGCTAGGTCCCAAGGTGGTGTAGTGTACCAGCTTGCAGCAGGGGACTATACGGAATTTCCAGACGTCCATGTTCTGTGTTTTGAATCGTGTCTCCCTTTGCATGATGATGATGAGGGGTCGAGTGTATATAGAAAGAATCAACGATGCAGAATGACTGGGCTCTTGTGCTGGGCTTCACCTGGGTGGCCCAAGCCCGCTTCCCTCATAGCGGCTTGGTTTCTCTTCCTCCATTGGCGTGGTGGTGCGGTGTTGTCTGCACGTGTGGTGGTGTGCTGCTCTTATGTTTCCTCGGCTTTGACGGCCGGTAGGAATCTTTGTGCCCTTTGTATTTGGTTTGCGTCTGGTTTTCCTAATAAACCGAGCAACTATTTTTTCTGTATAGAAATGCAGGGATCCCACTCATCTCGAGGGTTATTCGAATAAAAAATTGAATAAGAAGGTTTCCCTGAGGTTTTACTTGGGTTCTAAACTTGAGAGGAGGTTTATGAATAAAGTGTCGGCAAAGTTTAAACATGTGTGTGCGAATAGACTTGAGTTTGTTTTACCGTAGACGATCTGGTCAATAGTGCAGAAGCAAATGTTGATCCAGATTGATTACCTTTCTTCTTGCATCCTTCATTTTCAAGTTACTTCTACCATTAACAATTAAATCTACTTCAAGAGAGATGGAGTGATTTTAGTCTTGGTGGTTTCATCGTTCTTCCTAGATGGGAATCATGAAAGAGGAACAAGGAAAATTTGTGGCGACAAACAAACAGACGTGACATCCACCTTCATTGTCATGTGGGGCCATCAACCGTATCTCGCGTAGTGTGTACGTGGACGCATACGGCCAAAGAAGTTGTTTTCATGTGACAAAGCATCACAATCTATCGACCTACCATAAGCTCACATATCATGCATTAGATGTTCGATCTGCATTTTATTGGCCACACTGCGAGATGGCATTATGACATTGTGTGGTCATATGTACCAATGAGGTAGACTAATATCCGATAGCGCCCATTATGTATGTGTCATGGAACTTGGACTTGGAATAAATTTCAATTCATGCTACTTAGATAGACTATGTAGCTAATATTCAGCGAGACATGTCAACATGGTTATATGTTATCGAATGCAATCTAATGAAGAACAAACAGAAGGGGTTTCAAACTTAAAATATGCATCTCTCTATCAACAAGAACGGCATCTCGTTTTGTTGAATGGTTATAGTTTGTCTTAATAAAGCACACCTCAGAATGGTTGGTTCTCTTGTATACGTTTTCTTTGTACCACTCTTCACAGGAATCTATATCTAGTTGTGCCTTTTTCATTTGACGGTCCTCATAATTCCACATCGACTAGCTAAGCACATGCGTTGCTACAGGAAATAAAATTTGTTACCAAAATAAAGTGGCTGCTCTGCATTTAGTGGTTTACCAAGATTTGTATATTGATACGGTTAAATATCATGATTGCTCCGCTGAAAACGTATGATATATGTTGAATATGCATTCAATGGCTTACAAATATACAATGTTTTTTCACTTTTATTCAGAAGACATTATCAAAGCCAGTTTGAGAAAGAAAAAAAACTACCCCTTAAAACGAAATATAAAACTGGGTGGGAGTGAGCAGAGCATAATGTATTTTTGAAGTAGGAGGCATGTAATTTTCGTTTTATTTTGAGCCTTTGAGCCCCAACTGAATCTTGCACTTTGTTTGAACTCGATTGATAAAATAAAATGGATGCATGCATCGTCACGATGCAGAGACCGGGGGCACTCCTTCTTTTCAAATACAATATTTTTTTTTTTGAAGTAGGATAGGTTCTTCTTCGGTTCTTCTTCTTCGACGCATATTTTGTGAGGAAACCGTATCAATCGAACTACTATAATTGATCCATCCTATGGCATCTTATGTCCATACAAGCATACAAACATACAAGGTCAGAAATCAGATATTATTTCTGGAGGAGATGGGTACAACAGTTCATGAAACGGACGCCTGCGGACCAGGTTGCCCCAAAGATCGAGTGGCCCCGTCGATCTCTAGACAATTTGAAAGAGTACCTCACAATAATCGCAGGGAAAAAAATGGGCCCGAAGCCGCACGTCGGCGACGCTCACCGGGACGGTGACAGATTCTTGGTTTCTCTAATTCCCTGGTGTAAAGTTGTCTACTTTATTCCAAATGGTGCCGTGTGATTGCTGCAGCGAGGCACTGGACATCCACCCTGTCACTCTCTGCTTTACGACGAGAGATCTACTTGATATTTTGTGTGCTGGTTTTGATCTAGATGCGCTTGCCGTGGCATCGATCGCCTCCGGTTTAATTAGCCATGCTAATTAATCCAGGAGGAAACGAGGACGTCTAGATGTTCCCTACGGACACTGGACAAGGAGTAGGTCATGAGAGCTGAGCTCACCTAATAGTTTCAAAAAATTATTCATGAGTGTGACACGTCAAATAAGATCTTTCGTAGCTGGAAGATTGCTAGGCCTTAGTATTTTCTGGACGCGCCGTGCTGTCAGGGCAACTCCATCGCCCACGTATTTTGTCCACGCAGTTCGTTTGTGTTGAAATGGAAAGAAACAACGGCTCAATACGACGACATAAACGGACATGTGTTTTCTTTCGTCCGTGTGCGATCTATTTACAGCCTATAATGGGTTTGGTATGCGACGCTTGCTCGTCCTTGTCCTCTACAGGTCTGTCTGTCGCACATTCATCACATTTCTCCTCTTCCTCTCAAAAACTCTCCCGTCCTCTTGCCCTACTGCCCACTCGTCATGATCGACATGCCAAGCATCGTTGTCGCCGCTGCCCCCGTTGACACGGGCGAAGAAGAGGCCATCCACCCCGTCCGAAAGAAGCATACTAAGAATGAGTTTATGCCCGAGCAGAAGGTCATCCAGTCGGGGAAGAGAGATGGTCGGAGGAAAGTTGAGGCCAAGAAAAAAGAGAAGGTCATCACGGCCGCCCTCACCACCGATGCTCAACAGGAGGGCGCCATTATGGAGAATGAGGTCCTCGTCACCAAGGCCACGCAGCAGGCCCTCGCCTGCTCAGGTACACTCTGGGCGAGCCTAGCATTCTTGTCACTGCCGCCATGGCCGCGGCGAGCACAAGATCGTTGGCTGCCCGTCCGCCACTGCCTGAGTCGCGGCACATGTCTACCATGATGTAGATGTTGGAAATATGCCCTAGAGGCAATAATAAATTAGTTATTATCATATTTCCTTGTTCATGATAATCGTTTATTATCCATGCTATAATTGTATTAAATGGAAACACATTACATGTGTGGGTAATTGGACAACACTCTGTCCCTAGTATGCCTCTAGTGAACTAGCTCGTTGATCAAAGATGGTCAAGGTTTCCTAGCCATTGACATGTGATGTCATTTGATAACGGGATCACATCATTAGGAGAATGATGTGATGGACAAGACCCAAACTACAAACGTAGCTTATGATCGTGTTAGTTTATTGCTACTGTTTTCTGCATGTCAAGTATATGTTCCTATGACCATGAGATCATGCAACTCACGGACATCGAAGGAGTGCCTTGTGTGTATCAAACGTCGCAACATAACTGGGTGACTATAAAGGTGCTCTACAGGTATCTCCGAGGGTGTCTGTTGAGTTGGCATGGATCAAGATTGGGATTTGTTACTCCGTGTGACGGAGAGGTATCTCAGGGCCCATTCGGTAATACAACATCACAATGAGCCTTGCAAACAATGTTACTAATTGTTAGTTGCGGGATCTTGTATTACGGAACGAGTAAAGAGACTTGCCGGTAACGAGGTTGAACTAGGTATGGAGATACCAACGATTGAATCTCGGGCAAGTAACATACCGAAGAACAAAGGGAACATTATACGGGATTAACTGAATCCTTGACACAGAGGTTCGACCGATAAAGATCTTCGTAGAATATGTAGGAACCAATGTGGACATCCAGGTCCCGCCATTGGTTATTGACCGTAGAGGTGTCTCGGTCATGTCTACATAGTTCTCGAACCCACAGGGTCTGCACACTTAAGGTTTGGTGACGTTTCGGTAGTATAGAGTTATGTATGGTGGTGACCGAAGGTTGTTTGGAGTCCCGGATGAAATCCCGGACGTCACGAGGAGCTCCGGAATGGTCCGGAGGTAAAGACTCATATATAGGAAGTCCTATTTTGGTCGCCGGAAAGGTTTCGGGCTCATCGGTAGTGTGCCGGGAGTGCCGGTAGTGTACCGCGAGACCACCGGGAGGGGTATTTCGACCCAAGAGGCTTCATGGGCTGTGGGAGAGTAAATACCAGCCTTTTTGGGCTGGTGGAAGTCCCACACAAGGCCCATGCAGCTGGGAGAAAAATCCCAAAGGGAAAAAGGTGGAAAAAGGCCAAAAAAGGGAGGAATCCTAGTCCTACTAGGATTGGAGAAGGAGTCCTCCTCTCCTCCCCACTTTGGTCGACCCAAGGGCTGGCTTTTTGGCAGCCAAGACTCCTCCTCCTCTCCTCCTATATATACTAGAGGATTTTAGGGTTTTGGCACAGAATTTTCAGCCACGTGCTACCCGTTCCTCTAGTGCATAGTTTCTCCTCTAGCTCGGTTTTCTGCAGTGCTTAGGCGAAGCCCTGCCGGAATAGCTCCACCACCATCGCTGCAGCGCCGTCACGCTACCGGAGAACTCTTCTACCTCTCCGCTCCCTCTTGCTGGATCAAGAAGGCGAAGATCGTCATCAAGCTGTACGTGTGCAGAACGCGAAGGTGCCGTCCGTTCGGCGCTAGATCGGAAGGATCGTGACGAGATCGCGGGACGGATCATGATGAGATCGCGGGACGGATCATGATGAGTTCGCGGGACGGATCGTGATGAGATCGCGGGACGGATCATGATGAGTTCGCGGGACGGATCGTGATGAGATCGCGGGACGGATCGTGATGAGTTCACGGGACGGATCGTGATTGGATCGCGGGACGGATCATGATGAGATCGCGAGACGCTCGGCGATTTGGATCGCAAAGACGTTCGACTACACCAACCGCGTTTCTTAACGCTTCTCGCTTAGCGATCTACAAGGGTATGTAGATCCACTCTCCCTCTCGTAGATGCTCATCACCATGGATAGATCTTGCGTGTGCATAGGAAATTTTTTGTTTCCCATGCAACGTTCCCCATCAGTGGCGTCATGAGCTAGGTCTATGTGTAGATGAGATCTCGAGTAGAACACAAAAGGTTTGTGGGCGTTGATGCTTAGATTGCTTCCTCCCTTGGTCAGATTTTGGTTCAGCGGTATTGTGAGATGAAGCGGCCCGGACCAACATTACTCGTACGCTTACAAGAGACCGGTTCCCTCGATCGCAACTTGTTGCATAGATGGCTTGCGGGTGCCAGTTTCTCTCACTTTACTTGGATTGGATTCGACAAAGGCGGTCCTTGAGAAGGTTGAAAAGCAACTAGTGTATCACCGTTGTGGTTTTTGTGTAGATGAGAATTGTTCTTGCTAGATACCCATAGCAGCCACGTAATACATGCAACAACAATTAGAGGACGTCTAACTTGTTTTTGCAGGGTATGTTGTGATGTGATATGGCCAATTACATGATGTGATATATGTGATGTATGAGATGATCATGTGATGTATAGAATTTCACGACTTGCATGTCGATGAGTACGGCAACCGGTAGGAGCCATAGGGTTGTCTTTAATTATTGTATGACCTGCGTGTTAATCATTAAGCGCTATGTAATGCTTTACTTTATCGCTAAACGGTAGCAATAGTAGTAGAAGCATGCAGGGCGTGACAACCCCGATGGCGACACATTGATGGAGATCAAGATGATGGAGATCATGGTGTCGTGCCGGTGACGATGGAGATCATGCCGGTGCTTTCAAGATGGAGATCTAAAGCACAAGTTCATGGCCATATCATGTCACTTAAGAATTGCATGTGATGTTAATCCTTTTATGCACCTTGTTTTGCTTAGTACGACGGTAGCACTATAAGGTGATCCCTCACTTAAATTTCAAGATAAAATTGTGTTCTCCCCGAGTGTGCACCGTTGCGAAAGTTCGTCGTGTTGAGACACCACGTGATGATTGGGTGTGATAGACTCTACGTTCACATACAACGGGTGCAAGCCAGTGTTGCACATGCAGAACACTTGGGTTAAACTTGACGAGCCTAGCATGTACAGACATGGCCTCGGAACACAAGAGACCGAAAGGTCGAACATGAGTCATATAGTAGATATGATCAACATGATGATGTTCACCATTGTAACCAGCTCAACTCACGTGATGATCAGACTTGAGTTGGTGAATTTGGATCATGTATCACTCGAATGACCGAAGGGATGTCAATTTGAGTGGGAGTTCTTAAGTAATATGATTAATTGAACTCATTATCATGAACATAGTCAGTAGTGTCTTTGCAAACTGTGTTGTAGATTAATAGCTCACGCTGTAGCTCCCTTGTATTTTTATATGTTCCTAGAGAAATAGAGTTGAAAGATGAGGGTAGCAATATTGCGGACTGGCTCCGTGATTTGAGGATTGTCCTCGTTGCTGCACAGAAGGCTTATGTCCTTAATGCACCGCTCGGTGCACCAAACCCTCTAGCGTTGTTTGTAGATGTTGTGAACATCTGACAGGCACGTTTTGATAACTACTTGATAGTTTAGTGCGTCATGCATTACGGCTTAGAATTGAGGCTCCAAAACATTTTGAACGTCATGGAACATATGAGATGTTCTAAGAGCTGAAATTAGGATCTCAGGCTCGTGCCCGTGTTGCGAGATATGAGATCTCCAACAAGATTCTTTGCCTGTAAGATGAAAGAGAATAGCTCAATCGTTGAGCATGTGCTCAGATTGTCTGGGTGCTACAGTCGCTTGAATCGAGTGGGAGTTGATCTTCCAGATAAGATAGTGATTGATATAGTTCTCCAAGTCACTGTCACTAAGGCTACTAGAACTTGGTGATGAACTATAAAACGCCAGGGATAGAAATAATGATCCCTGAGCTATTCACGATGTTTGACACCGCGAAGGTAGAAATCGAGAAGGAGCGTCAAAGTGTTGATGGTTAGTTAAAACCACTAAGTTTCAAGAAGGGCAAGAGCAAGGAGGGAAACTTCATGGATAGCAAGTCAGTTGCTGCTCCAGTGAAGCAACCCAAAGTTGAACTCAAACCCGAGACTAAGTGCTTCGATTATGAGGAGAGCGGTCGCTGAAGTGGAACAACCCTAGATACTTGGTAGATAAGAAGGCTGGCAACGTCAACAGAAGTATATTTGATATACGTGTTATTGATGTGTACCTTGCTAGTACTCCTAGTAGCACCTGGGTATTGGATACCGGTTCGGTTGCTAAATGTTAGTGACTCGAAATAAAAGCTACGAAATAAACGGAGAACTAGCTAAGTGTGAGGTGACGATGTGTGTTGGAAATGTTTCTAAGGTTAATGTGATCAACATCGCACGCTCTCTCTACCTTCGAGATTAGTGACGAACCTAAAATAAATGTTATTTGGTGTTTTTTGCGTTGAGCATGAACGTGATTAGATCATGTTCATTGCAACACGGTTATTCATTTAAGTTAGAGAATAATGGTTATTCTATTTACATGAATAATACCTTTAATGGTCATGCACCCAGTGAGAATGGTTTGTTGAATCTTGATCGTAGTAATACACATGTTCATAACATTGATGCCAAAAGATGCAAAGTTAATAATGATAGTACCACATACTTGTAGCACTGCCACTAAATGTCATATTGGTATAAAGCGCATGAAGAAACTCCATGCTGATGGATCTTTGGACTCATTCGATTTCAAATCGGTTGAGACATGCGAACCATGCCTCTCGGTCAAGATGACTAAGGACCCCATTTTTGTTTTGATGAAGCGGGCAAGTGATTTATTGGAAATGATACATGTTGATGTATGCAATCCAATGAGTCTTGTAGCATGCGGTGGATATCGTTATTTTCTTACCTTCACTGATGATTTGAGTAGATATAGTGTATATTTACTTAATGAAACACAAGTCTGAATCGTTTGAAAGGTTCAAGCAAATTCAGAGTGAAGTTTAAGATCATCGTGACAAGAAGATAAAAATGACTACGATATGATCGTGGAGGTGAATATCTGAGTTACGAGTTTGGCATACAACTTAAGACAATGTGAAATTTGTTTCACAACTCACGCCACCTGGAACACCATAGTGTGATGGTGTGTCCGAACGTCATAGTCGTGCTCTATTGGATATGGTGCGTGCTATGATGTCTATTATCGTTTTGTTATTATAATTTTGGGGTTATGCATTAGAGACAACAACATTAACTTTAAATAGGGCACCATCGAAATCCGTTGAGATGACACCGTGTGAACTATGGTTTGATAGAAACCTAAGCTGTCATTTCTTAATGTTTGGGGTTGCGACGCTTGTGTGGAAAATGTTTTCGCCTAATGAGCTCGAACCCAAAGCAGACAAATGCATCTTCATAGAATACCCTAAGAACAGTTGGGTGAACCTTCTATCTCAGATCCAAGCATAAAATGTTTGTTGCTAAAACTGGGTCCTTTCTCGAGAAAGGGTTTCTCTTGAAAGAATTGAGTGGGAGGAGGATAGAACTTGATAAGGTTATTTGAACTTCTGCTTCAACCAGAAAGTAGCGCAACACAGAAAGATGTTTCTGTGAAGCCTACGTCAGTTGAAGAGGAAGTTAATGATGATGATCATGAAGCTTCGGATCAAGTTACTATCGACCTACAAGGAAAATAGAACTTGATGAGGTTATTGAACCTTTACTTCAACCAGAAAGTGGCGCAACACAGAAAGATGTTTCTGTGAAACCTACGTCAGTTGAAGAGGAAGTTAATGATGATGATCATGAAGCTTTGGATCAAGTTACTATCGAACTTCGTAGGTCGACAAGGACGTGTACTGCTACTGAGCGGTACGAC
Organism: Hordeum marinum; assembly: GCA_022496015.1. Lineage (NCBI taxonomy): Eukaryota > Viridiplantae > Streptophyta > Magnoliopsida > Poales > Poaceae > Hordeum > Hordeum marinum. The sequence goes on along the minus strand of CM039672.1, from coordinate 267,644,418 downwards.
ATCCCTGTCTTGAAGGTCATGTTGTTGGACAACGATGGACCTACGAACTATGGAGAAGCGATGATGGGCCCGGAAACCAACAAATGGTTTAAGACCATGAAATCCGAGAAAGGATCCATGTATGAAAACCAAGTATAGACTTTGGTGGACTTGCTCGTTGGACGGCTGGTCGTTAAAGTACAAATGGATCTTTAAAATGAAGACAGACGCTGATGATAAATGTTACCATTTGTAAAGCTCGACTTGTTGCAAAGTAGTTTATGACAAGTTCAAGGAGTTGACTACGATGAGACTTTCTCACTAGTAGCGATGCTAAAGTCTGTTGGAATTATGTTAGCAGTTGTTGCACTTTCAATCATGAAATCTGGCAGATGGATGTCAAAACATCATTTTCCTTAACGGTTTGCTCGAGGAAAGGTTGTATGTGATACAACCAAAAGGTTTTGTCAGTCCTAAGGATGCTAAAAGGTGTGCAAGCTTCAATGACTCTTCTATGAACTGAAGCAAGCATCTCGGATTTAAAATATACACTTTGATGAGGTGATCAAAGTTTTGAGTCTATACAAAGTTTATGAGAAACTTGTATTTACAATAAAGTGAGTGGGAGCACTATAGAGTTTCTGGTAAGCATATGTGGTTGACATATTGTTGATCGGAAATGATGTAGAATTTCTGGAAAGCATAAAAGGTTGTTTGAAAAGAGTTTTTCAATGGAAGACCTGGATAAAGCTACCTACTTGTTGAGCATCAAAATCTATAAAGATAGATGAAGATGTTTGATAAGACTTTCAATGAGTACATACATTGACAAGATTTTGAAAGAGTTCAAAATGGATCAGTCAGAGAAAGAGTTCTCGCCTGATTTGTAAGGTATAAAGTTGAGTAAGACTCAATGCCCAGTGACTGCAGAAGATAGAGAAAAGATGAGTGTCATCCCCTATGCTTCAGCCATAGGCTCTATCATGTATGCAATGCTGTGCACAAAGACCCGATGTCAGCCTTGCTATAAGTATGGCCGGAAGGTTTCAAAGTGATCCTGGAATGGAGCACTGGACATCGGGCAAGATTATCCTTAGTAACTAAAAGAGTGAGGAGGTGTTTCTTGATTATGGAGGTGATAAAGAGTTCGTCGTAAAGAGTCACGTCGATGCAAGCTTTAACACCGATCCGGATGACTCGTAGTAGCAATCTGGATACGTATAGTGGAGCAGCCATTTGGAATAGTAGCAAGTGGAGTGTGGTAGCAGTGTTTACGGTTTGACATAGAAATTTGCAAAGTACACACGGATCTGAATGTCGCAGACCCGTTGACTATAAGACCTCTCTCACATGCAAAGCATGATCGAGCCCTAGAACTCATTGGGTGTTAGATTCATAACAATGCGAATCACATGGTGATGTGAACTAGATTATTGACTCTAGTGCAAGTGGGAGACTATTGGAAATATGCCCTAGAGGCAATAATAAATTAGTTATTATCATATTTCCTTGTTCATGATAATCGTTTATTATCCATGCTATAATTGTATTAAATGGAAACACATTACATGTGTGGGTAAATGGACAACACTCTGTCCCTAGTATGCCTCTAGTGAACTAGCTCGTTGATCAAAGATGGTCAAGGTTTCCTAGCCATTGACATGTGATGTCATTTGATAACGGGATCACATCATTAGGAGAATGATGTGATGGACAAGACCCAAACTACAAACGTAGCTTATGATCGTGTTAGTTTATTGCTACTGTTTTCTGCATATCAAGTATATGTTCCTATGACCATGAGATCATGCAACTCACGGACATCGGAGGAGTGCCTTGTGTGTATCAAATGTCACAACGTAACTGGGTGACTATAAAGGTGCTCTACAAGTATCTCCGAGGGTGTCTGTTGAGTTGGCATGGATCAAGACTGGGATTTGTTACTCCGTGTGACGGAGAGGTATCTCAGGGCCCACTCGGTAATACAACATCACAATGAGCCTTGCCAGCAATGTGACTAATTGTTAGTTGCGGGATCTTGTATTACGAAACGAGTAAAGAGACTTGCCGGTAACGAGGTTGAACTAGGTATGGAGATACCGACGATCGAATCTCGGGCAAGTAACATACCGAAGAACAAAGGGAACATCATACGGGATTAACTGAATCCTTGACATAGAGGTTCGACCGATAAAGATCTTCATAGAATATGTAGGAACCAATGTGGACATCCAGGTCCCTCCATTGGTTATTGACCGTAGAGGTGTCTCGGTCATGTCTACATAGTTCTCGAACCCGCGGGGTCTACATACGTAAGGTTTGGTGACGTTTCGGTAGTACAGAGTTATGTATGGTGGTGACCGAAGGTTGTTCGGAGTCCCGGATGAGATCCTGAACGTCACGAGGAGCTCCGGAATGGTCCGGAGGTAAAGATTCATATATAGGAAGTCCTATTTTGGTCGCCGAAAAGGTTTCGGGCTCGTCGGTAGTGTACCGGGAGTGCCGGTAGTGTACCGGGAGACCACCGGGAGGGGTATTTCGACCCAAGAGGCTTCATGGGCTGTGGGAGAGTAAATACCAGACTTTTTGGGGCTGGTGGAATTCCCACACAATGCCCATGCAGCTGGGAGAAAAAGCCCAAAGGGAAAAAGGTGGAAAAAGGCCAAAAAAGGGAGGAATCCTAGTCCTACTAGGATTGGAGAAGGAGTCCTGCTCTCCTCCCCACTTTGGTCGACCCAAGGGATGGATTTTTGGCAGCCAAGACTCCTCCTCCTCTCCTCCTATATATACTAGAGGATTTTAGGGTTTTGGCACAGAATTTTCAGCCACGTGCTACCCGTTCCTCTAGTGCATAGTTTCTCCTCTAGATCGGTTTTCTGCAATGCTTAGGCGAAGCCCTGCCGGAATAGCTCCACCACCATCGCTGCAGCGCCGTCACGCTGCCGGAGAAATCTTCTACCTCTCCTCTCCCTCTTGCTGGATCAAGAAGGTGGAGATCATCATCAAGCTGTACGTGTGCAGAACGCGGAGGTGCCGTCCGTTCGGCGCTAGATCGGAAGGACCATAACGAGATCGCGGGACGGATCGTGATGAGATCGCGGGACGGATCATGATGAGTTTGTGGGACGGATCGTGATGAGATCGCGGGACGGATCGTGATGAGTTCATGGGACGGATCGTGATTGGATCGCGGCACGGATCATGATGAGATCGCGGGACGCTCGGCGATTTGGATCGCGAAGACGTTCGACTACACCAACCGCGTTTCTTAACGCTTCCCGCTTAGCGATCTACAAGGGTATGTAGATACACTCTCCCTCTCATAGATGCTCATCACCATGGCTAGATCTTGCGTGTGCGTAGGAAATTTTTTGTTTCCCATACAACGTTCCCCATCAGCAGATGCATGTCTTCCTTCCCCACCACGAGCTCACCACATTTCGCTTCTTCACCTCACACGGGTGTTGGAACACGCGGTACGCTACGCTAGCGCCAAATAAAATTTCTACCGCGCATCCAAGAACATGCTGTTGGAAATAGATCACGAGATCGGGTTTACCACTAGATGCACATCCATCGCAGCGGAATTAGAGTTGGTGATGCGTGTAGTCGATCAGCCGATTCGTCTCCTCCTCGTGTATCAGATCTCCCACAAACAATGATCTCCCACGAGCTGCTCCTCGCAGATCCCTCGAACGGTTTGTCCAAGCACCGCAAATGCGATGCCTCCAAGGTATCCACACGTGCGGGGGCAGCGTTGGGCGGCGGGCTGCTAGGTCTGATCGCACGACATGGTGGCGTGGGGAGTGGCAGTGACTGTCGAGGGGAGAAAAAGGATCAACCCTGAAAGGTGCGACAACTCCCCTTTATATAGATCTCCGAGGTGGGCTCAACACTTGAGGCCCACTACGAGTCTAGTCCCATTTTCCATTCAGATCCAATCCAAATGGGCTGCAATCCCTTAAGTGTGCGACCCTATAGGTTCACGTACACATGGACACGACCCGAGTCGATAGTCGGTAGCGGCTCCTAGTAGAACGTGCCATCTCCCATGTGTGCGCTAAGTCATTAGACAAACCTCGACAATGTGTCATATACAACATTCTTGTTGCCTCTTGATATTGGTTGTCGAGCTCAAGGTGAGTACTTGTCATCCTTGTGGTAGCTCAACATCTCTTCTCAAAACCGTGATGCAGATTTCCGAACCGGTTTAACACTTAACTCATGTCACATGGTCATGCTTTGTGAATCTGATCACTCGAGAAGGTCCCAGAGATCCCATCTTGGTCAACCATGTCTCATGACATGTCTCACGACTCACCCGAAAGCTACATTTATAACTACCCAGTTATGGAGTAGCGTTTGATAGACCCTAAGTAAATCGATCCTCATCCCGAGAACATGTGAGGACCTCGGGTCTAGGACATGGCATATACATTTTACTTGAGACTAACGGATGAGAATAGCTCGTTGTGTCTCGAAGTGGGTCTGTTCGACTCGGCGATCTCAATCCCCGAGTCCATACTATCGGTTTAGCATCTCTATGCACATGACTTGGGAAACATAGTCATGAACTGAATCGTATACTAGTAAAGGATATGTGTGCGCATAACCTTAACAACTAGGGACTATTAGAACAATCAACATACAGTATATAGTCTCACAAATAAGTCACATACTTATTGATACATATTACTGATTATGTTCAAAGACAATACAAAATACTCATGAATATCTAGGGAATGAAATCATCACATGATTGCCTCTAGGGCATATCTCCAACACCAGGGACATCTCGCTGGAAGGTAGAGTGATCGTGCTGGCCACCCTGGCTCATGCTACCATCAACCCCAACACCACACCTACAACCGGTGAGTCGTCTGTTGGGACGCAAAGGAAGCGACCGAGGGAGATCCCGGTGGTTAACCTTGTTGGCGCTTGTAACTTGTTTGTTAATACTTCAGCCCCGATGGTGACTCATGATGACCCAACCAATAGTTTGAGCATAGGGAACATCATTTTTTATGGCAGCAACAACGACCAAGACTATGATGCCGACGATATGGAAAGCCAAGACGGTTGTGGCCACTTCACGCAAGGCCAAGAGGGCATGGCCGACCCCTTAACCCAAGATGACATCGACGGCCAATGGCAAGAGGATTACGACCAAGAGGAACAAGATGAAGTGGATATTGAGGAGGAGTCTTTGTTTGATGACGAGCTCATTCAACAAGTCAATGCACAAAGGAAGAGGCGGCAAAGCATTCAAATCAAGGCATACACAATGTATGAAGACCCGCTCATTTGTTAAGGTTGGAATGAAATTGGAAAAGATCCCAAGGTCAGCGTCGAGCAAAAAGGATGCACATTTTTGGGAAGAGGTGATACATACTTCCATGAGCGTAGGAAGTCCCCATCCTGCAAGTTTGAGAGAAAACATGGGTGGGTGTACATCTCAAAGAGGTGAGGGTTCATCTAACAAGAGTGCAACAAGTTTTGTGCCACCCTTGAGAGCATCGAAGTCCGTCCCATGAGTGTCCTAGGTATTAAAGACACGGTATACAATTCCTTCTTCTTCAATTCCGTTTCCACTAATTGATGCTTGCATGTCCATTGCATATGAATGTAAAGTGTTGCCTTCATTTTCATTTGTATGCATACCAAGCTTTGAAAGCATTCAAGGCTCAACATGGGAACAAGCCATTCACCATCACCCATTAGTGGATGATCATTAATGATTGCCAAAAGTTTAGGGAGAAAGATGCAACCCAAAAGAAGTACGGAGGGCCGGCGACCATCGAAGAGCATGGTGAAGGAGAGAAACGGTCGATGGGGAAGACCAACTCCAAGTTGGATGAGAAGCATGATGCGGCGACATTTGCGTTGCAAGAAACTTTGCAAGGAGTAAATTGCATGAAACCGCCACTTCGAAGGCTAGGTTTGCGAAAGCACTACATTACATTTTCTTTGCAGAAAACACCACGTCCTGCGTAATGGTTTTGTAAAAACCACTAATTGGTGGAACACGCTCTGTTAAGTGACCTTATGAAAGGTGGGGGACTTTTTTGCCTATGTGGCACTACAGGTCGTCTCGACAGCCGCCATTCGGTCTGTTTCTTCCCGCATCTCCATTTCCCCCCTTCTCCCCATTCTCGCTCATGTATGCTATCTCACTCCCTCCTTGCACTGCAGATATGCCTAGTCCAATGAAATCATGCGTTTTTAGCGGCGGCGCCCCGCCCGACAATGGCACGGGCGTCATCGATCCCGAGCTAGGCAAGCTTTGTGGGAGCTCCAACCCTATGAAGGTGACGGAGGAAGAGAAGGAGGACTTGCGGTATTCGATGGAATACTGGTCGGCAAGAGCATTCACCACAGTCATGAATGCCAATCTAACGATAAGCTGCCACATCGCGTCATCCTACATTGGTGTATAGTGAGATCCCCTTCCCCTTCCCGTTCTCCATCCCCTTGTGCTGCTAGGGTTAGGGTTCATATTGCTGTCAGATGGAGTACTCCTGTCAGATGTTGTTGTTTGCCATGTTCCCTAGGGTTGCTATTGCCAAGATTTGTTTCTAAAATTAGTTGATTTTGAGTTTAGGTGTTGTTTTAGTGTGATTTTAGGTGTTCTTTGTGTGTGAATCATTTGATTTTAGGTGCTTTATAATTAGATGTTGTTAATTCATACCAAATTAGGTGCTTTATAGTTAAGCAAAGCATTGTTCATCTACTTCATAATTAACCAAAATAATCCATCCAGACTGTGTCAAATTAGGTTATGTTCATGTGCTTTATAATTGACCAAAGCATTGTATTAGTGTAATGTGCTCCTTTGCACCGCCATGAGCTATTTCATTTGTTTTATTCAATTTTAATTAAGCACTTGTACTGCATTACTATGATTTTTTTTATTTGCAGTCTGTATGATGAGGTTTGTGAATTGAGGACGCATTTTCATGACAAAGACAATATTGAGAGAACTTTGATGATGTCATACTTCACCTTTACAACCTAGTAGCACTGATGGAGACTGAAGGATATGGTTTTAGAGGTTACATGTACTATGTAAGGGATCTCGGGCTAGGGATAGAAGGAATGGAAGAAGATATGGAATGTGACAGTTGTTAGGGCAAGTACTCCCAAAGATGCAAATATAAACACAAGTTCCAATGTTATTGAGCAGAAGATCCCTTTAGCAGAAATTGGAGAGCCTAAATTGTATCAGATAGATGATGAAGGAGTGTTGTTCAATGCACAAAATATACATGTAGCAGCAGTAAGTTTGGATGTATCATCATAAGAGGATCCAATGCCCATACAATTTCAAATATAGCAAAGCACAAACAATGTGAGCCTGCAACCTGCTTTAGGTTATGTAGAAGTGGAAGAAGATCATGTAAACAATTCAAAGGATCAATTGCAAATAGAAAAGGTTATGAAGGAGATAAGGATAAAGTAAATTGAAATATTAGGAAGAATAAGAAACAGAAGGAGAAGGGCACTTCTTTGAAAAGAAAAGTTGCGGTGATGGACATTGAAGAGGACAATGATGATGATCATTTGACAGAATATGGTGATATCCTTGCTAGGCTTGAGGATATGAAGAGACAGAGGGATGATCCACTCCTTCATTTTGAGGAGACAGAAATGTTGAGGAAATGTATGATAAAGAGGAGGTGGAGGATGAACTATATGAGCCAAAAGGTGAAGAATATGAGACAGTGGAGGAGGAGGATGAACTATATGAGCTAGAAGGTGAGGATGTAGAGGAGCAAGAGGAGGAGGAATTGGAGGAAGAGGAACAAGAGGAGGAGCTAGGCCAAGTTGTATAGAAGAATAAAAGGGCTAAGAGACACATAAAAGGCTCAACGAGCAGATCACATGCTAGTCTAGAATACTTGTTCGAGGATGACTGGATACTATCATTTGATGAGAACAGGAAACAACTGGACTTGGGTGTGGAAGATGATAATGGTGTTGAGGTATTGGCATATGTGTTGCCCAGTGGTAGGAAAAGCAAAGCTAAGAAGATGAAGAGGAGGACATGGTATGATGAGGACAGAGCTCACCAGAGGAGCAATTTGTGAAGCATCTTTGTTTCATTCATGTGTACAATTTTAGAACTACACTTCAAACCCTGCACATTTCACAAAACATGAACTTTGAGTACCATAGAAATTGCAGTGATAAGGTTATATCACAATGCATAGATGATAATTGCTCTTTTTATATAGCAACTTCTTAGATTGCAAATGAGAAGACATTTACCACCAGGAAGAAGTGTCTGGTGCACACATGCCCTTCTATGTTAGGGAACACCAAATTCACTACTAAGTGGGTTGCTAAATTTTGTGAGGAGGCAATCATAAATGATCCATGCACAACAATCACAACTATTATTAACAAAACAAAGAGCAAGTATGGAGTGGAAATATCAACCCACGTGGCATTCAAGGCTAAGAAGGCAGCAAACAGTGTTGTGTTAAGATCAGAAGGCCCCACACACCAAGATTAGGGATTATTTGCAGGTTGTGCTAGATACTAATGCAGGTTCAAGATGTATTGTCACAACAAGATATGTGAAGGATCATCCAAGCAAGAACCCTAGGTTTCATGGATTGTTCTTCCTCCTAAATGGATGCAGAGAATGTTTTCTTAGTGGTTGTAGACCATTCGTAGGTAATTCACTAGTATTGTTGCGGTTTCAACTTTCAACTTGTGGTTGTAGACTTATCATCTGTGATTTCATTAACTTATTATAGGTGTGGATGGATGCTTCATAAAGCTCACTATTGGTAAAAAAAATCTTGTTGCTACTGGAAGAGATGGGAACAATCATACTTTCCCCATTGCTTTTGGAATTGTTGATACGGAGGACACTGATTCCTAGACTTGGTTTTTGTATCGGCTTAGGGTAGCACTAGGTGGACAATATGGAAACTTTGGTTACTACATAATCATTTTTGATAGGCAGAAGGTAATAAAATCCACTTCTGCTATTTAATTTTTGCTAGTTACATTCATTTAGTTATTGTTATTAGAGAAAAATCACAATTACTTAGTTGCAGTTATTAAACCACAATTACTAAGTTGGAGTTTTGTTCTGCTAGTCACTTGAATTTAGGTGTAGTTACTAGGTTGTAGTTAATTTCACACAGAGCCTTCTAAAAGCCATAAACATAGTCTTCCCCAGTTGTCCACAAAGGTTTTGCCTTACACATATTTACTAGAACTTTCAAAATGTTGGGTTTAGAGGGCCAAAATTAAAGAAATACATGGATGCCGCAAGTTACTCATACACTGGAGATGGTTTTCAAGTTGCAATGGATGAGTTAAAGACTGAGTGTGAGGCAGCTTGGGCCTGGCTTAGTAAAATACCAACACACTTGGGCTAGACATGCCATGGACATGAACTACAAAACACACTTAGTAGTTAACAGTTTAAGTGGGGTTTTAAACAAGTTGGTTCTAGATGTTAGGGCTAAGCCAATAAAAACCGTGGTTGGTAGAATTAGAACAAAGTTAATGGTCAAGTTAAATGCAAATAGAACCAAGACTCGGACTATCTAATGGGAGATTTGTCCAACATATGCAAAGAAATTGGAGGAAGCACAGAAGTGGTCTAGGAACTGCCAATCTTTAATGGTTGGCCCCAATCTTTACCAAGTTACTAGTGGGGAGACAACTTATGTTGTCAACCTGGAACATATGACTTGTGAGTGTAAGAAGTGGGATATGACAACAGTGCCTTGCAATCATGATGTTTCTGCCATACACAAGGCTAAGCTTCAGCCAGAAGACTCCGTTCATGATTTCTTCAAAAAAAAGTAATGTACATGGCAGCTTACAATCCCATATTATATCTCGTACCTCGCCCTGACATGTGGCCAAGGATAGATAGTTTGGACATTCAGCCTCCCATTTTCAAAGAACACAAGGGTGGAGCACAAACTAAGAGGATAAAGGGGCAATATGATAAGCCATCTCCCAAAGACACTTCAAGGATGGCCTCAATTACTTGCTCTAACTATAGCAAGGTGGGCCATAGATACACCAATTGCCATGATGCTTTGAAGCCTGCACTTGCCATGAGAAATAACAAGCATGAGGTAACCAATATACTAATAATAGGACTAAATTTCTTGTTACTTTGTTACTTACTAATCTGAATTCACTTGTATTTCCATTGCAGCCAAGAAGCAACTCTTACCCACCTGATGGTAGATCTACACCAGCACCAGCAAGGACTGCATCCTGTGTTGCTGCCATTGTTGTTGGATCGTCAAGGAGGGCAACAAGTGCTACAACTACTACAGTAGTAGCAAGGAGGGCAACATCTGCTACCACTACACCAGCTCCAACAAGGAGGTCATCAACTGCTGCAACTAAACTAGCTCCAGCAAAGAGGGAAACATCTACTACAACTACACCAGCTCCAGCAAAGAGGGCAACATCTGCTCCAACTACACCAGCTACAGCAAAGAGGGAACATCTCCTGCCACTGTTGCTGCACCAGCAAGGAGGCCATCATGTGCTGCCACTACTATTACACCAGCAAGGAGGCCAACTAGACCTGCTGCTGCTAATTCGTCTGCTGCATCGAGGGGTAAGGCACCAACAACTACATCTTCATCAGCTGTTCCCAAGGGTAAGGCACCACCAACTAGATCTTCGTCTACTACTGCAAAGGGACCAAGGGTAGCTTTCTTGCCTCCAATACCCACTGATGGTTCACACAGAATCAGGAAGCCCATCAACAGAATGAAGAGCTACTTGACTGCTTCTGGTGCAAAATGGTAAATGTTTTGTCAAACTACTAATGCATTGTGGTTATGATGTTGTGGTTGTGCTATGTCAAACTATGTTGTGGTAGTATTGTGATGATCAAGTGTTGATCAATTAATGTTGTGGTACTCGAGTTATGATCCTGTTAAGTTGTGGTACTATTATGATGATCAAGTAATGTTATGCTAGTCCAATTATGATCATGTTAAATTGTGCTACTATTGTGATGATCAGATGTTGATCAAGTAATGCAGTGGTACTCTTGTGATGATCAACTTATGATCTAGTTATGAGCAAGTTAGGGTGTGCTACATATTGTGATGATGAAGTTAAGTTGACCTATTTGATGCCTTGACGTCGACAAAACCCCTAGGATGACAAATTGCCCCTATTTGATGCCTCGACGTCAACAAAACCCCTAGGATGCCAACTTGCCACTATTTGATGCCTCGACATTGACAAACCCCCTAGGATGCCAGCTAGCCTCTATTTGATGCCTCGACATCAGTGGAACCCATAAAACCACTACTTGCCCCTATTTGAGGCCTCATCATCGACAAAACCCCAAAGATGCCAACTAGCCCTTGACACGTCTCCAGCGTATCTATAATTTTTTATGATGGCATGCTATTATATTATTTGTTTTGGATGTTTTATATGCAATAATATGCTATTTATATTATTAATGGGACTAACCTATTAATCTAGAGCCTAGTGCTAGTTTTTGTTTTTTCCTTGTTTTTGAGTTTTGCAGATATGGAATATTAAACGGATTCCAAACGGAATAAAACCTTCGCAAGGAATTTTTTGGAAGGAAACAAATCAACCAGGCTTGGAGTGCACAACAGGGACCTTGCCAGGGAGCCACAAGCCTGCTAGGCGCGGGCCCCCTGGCTGCGGCTAGGAGGCTTGTCGCCTCCCGGCAGGTCTCCTAAGCCTAATCTTTGGCCTGTAAATTCCCAAATATTCCCCCAACATCAAAAACATCCATGCAAATACCTTTCCGCCACCGAAAGCCTCCATTCCCGAGAGATCCAATATTGGAACCTTTTTCGGTAATCTACCGGAGGGGGTTTCGATCACGGAGGGCATCTACATCAACTCCATTGCCCCTCCGATGACGCGTCGGTAGTCCACCACAGACCTACAGGTCCATAGCTAGTATCTAGATGGCTTCTTATCTCTCTTTGATCTTCAATACCATGTTCATCATGACCTTCATGAAGATCTATCCGATGTAATCCTCTTTTGTGGTGTGTTTCTCAAGATCCGATGAATTGTGAGTTTATGTTCAGATTATCCATGAATCTTATTTGAATCCCCTTTGATTTCTTATATGCATGATTTCATATCTTTGCAAGTCTCTTCGAGTTATCAGTTTGGTTTGGCCAACTAGATTGGTAATTCTTGCAATGGGAGAAGTGCTTGGTTTTGGATTCAATCTTGCGGTGTCCTCACCCAGTGACATGGTAGGGGTAGCAAGGCACGTATTGTATTGTTGCCATCAAGGGTAACAAGATGGGTTTTTCATCATATGCTTGAGTTTATCCCTCTACATCATGTCATCTTTCTTAATGCGTTACTCTGTTCTTCTTGAACTTAATACTCTAGATGCAGGCAGGAGTCGATCGATGTGTGGAGTAATAGTAGTAGATGCAGAATCGTTTCGGTCTACTTGATACGGACATGATGCCTATATGCATGACCATTGCCTTGCATAACTACACGATTATTCACTTTTCTATCAATTGCTTGACAGTAATTTGTTTACCCACCATGATATTTGCATTCAAGAGAGAAGCCTCTAGTGAAACCTATGGCCCTTGGATCTACTTTCCATAATATAATTTCAGATCTATAAACCAAAAATACCAAAAATACTTTTCTACAATTTATTTACCTTTTACTTTTTGTTCTCGTTTACATCTATATCTAGCGGATCTAATCCTTCCAAATAATCGTGAAGGGATTGACGACCCCTTTATAGCGTTGGGTGCAAGCGTTTGATAGTTTGTGTAGGTGCATCCATTGGTGACTTGCTTGTTCGTCCTACTGGATTAATACCTTGGTTCTCAACAACGGAGGGAAATACTTATCTACTTTGCTACATCACCCTTTCCTTTTCAAGGGAAAACCAACGCACGCTCAAGAGGTAGCAACCCTTATTTGAGGCCTCATCATCGACAAAACCCCTAGGATGCGAACTAGCCCCTATTTGATGCCTCGGTGTTGACAAAACCCTTAAAACCACTACTTTCCCCTATTTGATGCCTCAACGTCGTCAAAACCCCTAAAACCACCACTTGCCCCTATTTGATGCCTTAACGTCGACAAAACCCCTAGGATGCCAACTTGCCCCTATTTTATGCATCGACGTCAATAAAACTCCTAAAACCACTACTTGCCCTTATTTGATGCCTCGGCGTCGACAAAACTAGAACAACATATTTCAACTCACATGCATCAATTCTAAATAGCATATTCGAGCTCACAGTTATCAATTGCGAACACCATTTTTAAGATCACATTCATCAATTGTAAACATCATATTTATGATCACATTTATCAATTGTAAACAACGTACTTAAGCTCACATTCATCAACTATAAACAGCTTAATTAAGATGACATTCACAAACTATAAATATCATCACATTCAACATTACTTAAAATCCATACATAATCAAAGTACTAGATTAGTACATTGCATATCCATAGTTCAGGAGTACTACTATAATTACAACACAGCCAAACCACACCTTGCAAAAGGTCAACAAATGCCAAATGATATTGCCCATTCTTCTCTTCCACGACCACATGCTCATCCATTTATGATGGCTTTGATCCCCCACAGCTTCATATTTCTCCGTTCCACTGTCTTTTGGATCTCATCAATGTGGATCTGCAAGTACTTCCTGTCTTTAGCTAGCTTGAGCTTCATGTTCCCGATGATACTTGCTTGAGTAGCTGCTAGGTTCTTAACCATTCCACACTTCTCGTCCAGCTTGCTGCTTTCAACATCTTTCCTTTGTATCGGTGTCCTCTGCACCCGGGCATCCAAAAGTCCATTGACATATTCAACCAACTTCTCATAGGTGGCCTGCAACTTCTTCTTCTCTTGTGTCAAGTTACGAACAACAAATGAATTCATCAGATTGTCCATAGTCATGTTTATCTTACTCTATTCATACATATGACATAACTTGTCCAATGCATTCTCAAGGGTATTGGACCAAGCTGGATCAATCCATTCAACTAATCAAGAATTTTTACCTTCCTAAAAAACCAGTATTAAGATAAACAAGTACACTGGAGTGCATATAAGCTAGATTATTTAAAAAGTGTCCTCAAATCCAGAGCTTGTAAGCTCAAGATAGATTATTTAAACATGTCCTAAAGTAAACAATGATGTCCTTCTCTAAAGTAAACAAGAGTACTTGGTAAACAATGATGGTGTGTTGTTAGGATTCTAGTAACCCATGCATCCTCTATATTAAATTATTAATAACATGCTAGAGTAAACAAAATGACCTAACTTATCAATGTTTCTAGATCCAGAGTAACCGATTTTGCTAGAGTAAACAAAATGACCTAACTTACCAATGTTCCTAGATTAACAATGACCACATCCACTGTCCTAACTTAACAATATAACCAAACTTAACAATATACTCCAATGACTGCTTCCACAGTACAAATCCTTAGTAAACAAATGACAGATTTGGTTCAGTAAATCCACAACTTCCAATTAGTTCAGTTTGAACCACACCTTCTCAGCACAACATAGAAACCTCCTGTCAGTGGGAATTCTTTCATAAGCAACACGCCTCTCTGTTGCCTTCCACTATCCATGGCACAAAACAAGAAACTCCATTTTGGGCCCCTCGAATTCGGAGTCCTAAGTGGTAGCAAGGATCTGCGAGTGCAAAGGAACGCCAAAGATTTGATCCACAACCTCAAAACAAGCTCCTTCGAGATAAATCCCCAAATCATAAACCCTAACCTTAACTCTAAGAACTTACCTTCATGGTGCATGATACGTCTCCAATGTACCTCTAATTTTTGATGATGTCATGATATTATATTATCTGTTTTGGATGTTTTATATGCATGAATATGCTATTTTATATTATTTTTGGGACTAACCTATTAATCTAGAGCCTAGTGCCAGTTTGTGTTTTTTCCTTGTTTTCGAGTTTTGCGGATATGGAATATTAAACGAAGTCCAGACGGAATAAAATCTTCGGAATGAATTTTTCTAGAAGGAAACAAATTGAACGGGCTTGGAGTGCACGCTAGGGCACCTGCCAAGAGGTCACAAGCCTGGTAGGTGTGGCCACCCCCTGGCCGCGCCTGGCAGGTCTCCTAACCCTATTATTCGTCCTATAAATACCCAAATATTCCCCCAACACCATAATGAGCCATGCAAATACTTTTTCACTGCCAAAAGCCTCCGTTCCCCAGAGATCCAATCTTGGAGCCTTTTCCGGTTATTTGTCGGAGGGGGTTTCGATCACGGAGGACATCTACATCAACTCCATTGTCCCTCCGATGATGCGTGAGTAGTCCACAACATACCTACGGGTCCATAGCTAGTAGCTAGATGGCTTATTCTCTCTCTTTGATCTTCAATACCATGTTCTTCATGATCTTGATGGGGATCTATCCGATGTAATCCTCTTTTGTGGTGTGTTTGTCAAGATCCGATGAATTGTGAGTTTATGTTCAGATTATCCATGAATCTTATTTGAATCTTATTTGAATTCTTATATGCATGATTTCATATTCTTGTAAGTCTCTTTGAGTTATTGGTTTGGTTTGGCCAACTAGATTGGTAATTCTTGCAATGGGAGGAGTGCTTGGTTTTGGGTTCAATCTTGCGGTGTCCGCACCCAGTGACATAGTAGGGGTAGCGAGGCACGTATTGTGTTGTTGACATCAAGGGTAACATTATGGGGTTTTCATCATATTGCTTGATTTTATCCCTCTACATCATGTCATCTTTCTTAATGCGTTACTTTGTTCTTCATGAACTTAATACTCTAGATGCAGGCAGGAGTCGATC
Source organism: Hordeum marinum (assembly GCA_022496015.1). Lineage (NCBI taxonomy): Eukaryota > Viridiplantae > Streptophyta > Magnoliopsida > Poales > Poaceae > Hordeum > Hordeum marinum. The sequence continues at coordinate 267,628,590 of CM039672.1, read as the reverse complement.
GATGTGTGGAGTAATAGTAGTAGATGCAGAATCGTTTTGGTCTACTTGACACGGACATGATTCCTATATGCATGTTCATTGCCTTGGATAACTACATGATTATTCGCTTTTCTATCAATTGCTTGACACTAATTTGTTTACCCACAATGATATTTTCTTCAAGAGAGAAGCCTCTAGTGAAACCTATGGCCCCCAGGTCTACTTTCCACAATATACTTCCAGATCTATAAGCCAAAAATACCAAAAGACTTTTCTGCAATTTATTTACCTTTTAGTTTCTGTTCTCGTTTACATCTATCTCCATTGGGTCTAATCCTTACAAATAATAGTGAAGGGATTGACAACCCCTTTATAGCGTTGGGTGCAAGAGTTTGATTGTTTGTGTAGGTGCATCCATTGGTGAGTTGCTTGTTCCTCCTACTGGATTGATACCTTGGTTCTCAACAACTGAGGGAAATACTTTAACTACTTCGCTGCATCACCATTTCCTCTTCAAGGGAAAACCAATGCAAGCTCAAGAGGTAGCAAGAAGGATTTCTGGCGCCGTTGTCGGGGAGGATAAACATCAAGCCTACCAAGTACCCATCACAAACTCATCTCTTGCATTTATATTATTTGCCATTTGCCTCTCGTTTTCCTCTCCCCCACTTCTAAAACTATTTTTCCCGAAAATACCAAAAAGATTTGCCTTTTTATTCGCCCTTCTTTCGTTTGCCTTTCGTTTGCTTGTGTGCTTGATTGCTTGCTTTGTCATGATGTCTGAGAATACCAAGTCGTGTGAATTTTCCAATACTAATAGCAATGATTTTATTAGTACTCCGATTGCTCCCGCCACTAGTGAGGAACCTTATGATATCAATGCTGCCTTGCTTAATCTTGTTATAAAAGAATAATTTCCTGGCCTTCCTAGTGAAGATGCCGCATCCAATCTAAATTCTTTCATTGAGTTGTGTGATATGCAAAAGAATACAGATGTGGATAATGATATTGTTAAATTGAAGCTATTTCCGTTCTCACTACAAGATCGTGCTAAAACTTGGTTTTCATGTTTGCCTAAAAATAGTATTGATTCATGGAATAAGTGTAAAGATGCTTTTATCTCCAAGTACATTCTGCCCGCTAAGATCATCTCCCTTAGGAACGATATAATGAATTTTAAGCAACTTGATCATGAGCATGTTGCACAATCTTGGGAGAGGATGAAACCAATGGTTAGGAATTGTCCCGCGCATGGTTTGAGTTTATGGATGATTATAGAATTTGTTTATGCGGGGTTAAATTTTGCATATAGGAATCTTTTAGATTCCGCCGTAGGTGGTACTTTTATGGAAATCACATTAGGAGAAGCTACCAAACTCCTAGATAATATTATGACAAACTACTCTCAATGGCATACCGAAAGATCTCCTACTAGTAAAAAAGTGCATGCTATTGAAGAAATAAATACTTTGAGTGAAAAGATGGATGAATTGATGAAATTGTTTGCTAGTAAGAGTGATCCTATTGATCCCAATGATATGCCTTTGTATTCTTTGATTGGAAATAATAATGAATCTATGGATGTGAATTTTGTTGGTAGGAAGAATTTTGGTTATAACGCGTATAGAGGTAATTTCAACCCTAGGCCGTTTCCTAGTAATTCCTCTAATAATTATGGTAATTCCTACAACAATTCTTATGGAAATTATAATAATATGCCCTCTAATCTTGAGAATATTGTTAAAGAATTTATTGGTTCACAAAAAGTTTTTAATGCTACGATTGAAGAAAAAGTGCTCAAAATTGATGATTTGGCTAGGAGTGTTGATAGAATTTCGCTTGAGATACATTCTTTGAAAGTTAAATCTACTCCACCCAAGCATGATATTAATGAGTCTTTAAAATCTATGAGAATTTCTATTGATGAAAGTAAGGAAAGAACCGCTAGAATTCGTGCTAAGCGTGAATGGATTGAAAAAGTGTGTTCTCATGATAATAATGATGAAGATCTCAAAGTGACTGAAGTGACTCCTATTGAATATTTGTTTTCCAATATAAATCTTGATAAATATGGGTCTGGATATAAGTTAACTTTAGTTAAAGAGCGTCCCAATGATTCCGAGTTTATAGATCTTTATGCTAAAATTGATAAAAGTGGGATAGAAGAGGTCAAAACTTTGAATAGCATTGAACCCACTCTCTTGGATTTCAAGGACTTTAATTACGATAGTTGCTCTTTGATTGATTTTATTTCCTTGTTACAATCCATGATGAATTCTCCTCATGCTTATAGTCAAAATAAGGCTTTTACTAAACATATCGTTGATGCTATGATGAAATATTTTGAAGAAAAACTTGAGTTAGAAGTTTCTATACCTAGAAATATTCATGATGAGTGGTAACCTACCATTAAGATTAAAATCAAAGATTATGAGTGCCATGCTTTATTATTTGGGTGCTAGTGTTTCCATGATTTCGAAAACTTTATGTGATTGCTCTTTGAATTTGCATCTTGCAGATTCCACTATTAAGAAACCTATGGGAAGGATTAATGATGTTCTTATGGTTGAAAATAGGAATTATGTGCCCGTAGATTTCATTTTTCTTGATATAGATTGCAATCCTACATGTCCTATTATTCTTGGTAGACCTTTCCTTAGAACGATTGGTGCAATTATTGACATGAAAGAAGGAAACATGAGATTTCAATTTCCATTAAGGAAAGGCATGGAACACTTTCCTAGAAATAAAATAATATTACCTTATGAATTTATTATGAGAGCTACTTTTTGATTGCATACCAAAGATGACAACACCTAGATCTATTGCGTTTTGCCTAGCTAGGGGCATTAAACAATAGCGCTTGTTGGGAGGCAACCCAATTTTATTTTTGTGTTTTGTTTTTGCTTATGTTTTTGAGTGTTTACCACATTATTACTTCTGTATTAATTGTGTTTTTGTGTCTTAATTAGTGTTTGAGCCAAGTAAAACCTTTGGGGTGATGTATGGTAGTTGTTGATTTGATTTTGCTGAAAAACAGAAACTTTTGCTCTCAGTCGAGAAATTTTCGAAATTCTTCAGAGCGTCGAATGAGTCTGAAATTTTTACACCAGATTGATATATAAATTTATAAGGCTTTACTATATATTCAGAATTGTTTGAGTTACATAAGTATACGAAGTTTTCATATTGCTATAGATTGTTCTATTTTTGACAGATTCTGTTTTCTTTGAGTTGTTTGCCTATTTCGATGAATCTATGGGTTGTATCACGGGGTATGAACCATGGAGAAGTTAGAATACAGTAGGTATAACACCAATATAAATAAATAATGAATTCACAACAGTACCTAAAGTGGTGATTTATTTTCTTATACTAACGGATCTCACGAGTTTTCTGTTAAGTTTTGTGTTGTGAAGTTTTCAAGTTTTGGGTAAAGATTAGATGGACTATGGAATAAGGAGTGGCAAGAGCCTAAGATATGGGATGCCCAAGTCACACCAATTAATATTCAAGGATGCCAAAGATCCTAAGCTTGGGGATGCCGCGGAAGGCATCCCCTCTTTCGTCTTCAATCCATCGGTAAATTTACTTGAGGCTATATTTTTATTCACCACATGATATGTGTTTTGCTTGGAGCATATTCTATGATATGAGTCTTTGCTTATTAGTTTTCCACAATCATCCTTGCTGCACTCATCTTTTTTATAGAGACACGCTGAATAGTGAATTTATTAGAATACTCTATGTGCTTCACTTATATCTTTTGAGTTAGGCAATTTTGCTCTGTGTGCTTCACTTATATTTTTTAGAGCACGGTGGTGTTTGCGTTTTATAGATCGTACCTCACTTATATTATTTTTAGAGTCTCTAAACAGCATAGTAATTGGTCTAGGTTATGAATTTAGTCCTAATATGATAGGCATCCAAGAGGGATATAATAAAAACTTCCATATTAAGTGCATTGAGTATTTTTGAGAAGTTAGATTCCTTGCATAAATTTTGAGATATAAAGATGGTAATGTTAAGATTCATGTTATAAGTAATTGTGATTTGGTAAAAATACTTTGTAAAGGTTTGTGATTCCCGTAGCATGCACGTATGGTGAACCGTTATGTAAGGAAGTCGGAGCATGATTTGTTTATGGATTGTTAACCTTTGTGTGAGGGTCGGGAGCGCGCGATGGTTAACTCCTACCAACATCTCCCCTAGGAGCATGCGTTTAATACTTTGCTTCAATGACTAATAGACTTTTGCAATAAGTATGTGAGTTCTTTATGACTAATGTTGATTCCATGGAATATACACACTCTCACCCTTCCACCTTTGCTAGCCTCTCTAGTATCAATCAACTTTCGCCGGTACAACAAACACATTCCTCAACACATCCGCCATATATCTTTCCTAAAAACAGCCACCATAACTACCTATTATGGCATTTGCATAGCCATTCCGAGATATATTGCCATGCAACTTCACCATTTCTTTTTATGACTTGCACCATCACTTCCATATTGCATACAGAGTCATATTTTGTCATAGTATCAAGTTGTAATTTTCTTTTGAGTTGTAAGTAAATAAAAGTGTGATGATTATCATTATTAGAGCATGTCCCATGTGAGGAAAGAATGATGGAAGCTATGATTCCCTCACAAGTGAGGATGAGATTCCAGACTTTATGAAAAAGGGGCCAGTGAAGCCCAAATAAAATAAATAAATAAATGAGGCCTTAGATGCCCACCAAAAAAACGAGAGAAAAGAGAGAAGGGACATTGATACTATCTTTTCCCACACTTGTCCTTCAAAGTAGCACCATGATCTTCATGACAGAGGGTCTCCTATTTTGTAACTTTCATATACTAGTGGGAATTTTTATTTATATAACTTGGCTTGTATATTCCAATGATGGGCTTCCTCAAATTGCCCTAGGTCTTCATGAGCAAGCAAGTTGGATGCACCCCCACTTAGTTTCCTCTTGAGCTTTCATATACTTATAGCTCTAGTGCATCCGTTGCATGGCAATCCGTACTCACTCACATTGATATCTATTAATGGGAATCTCCATAGCCCGTTGATACGCCTAGTTGATGTGAGACTATATTCTCCCTTTCCTTGAAAACCTCCACCATATTCTATTCCACCTATAGTTCTATATCCATGGCTCATGCTCATGTATTGCGTGAGAGTCTAAAAAGTTTTAGAAAATAAAGGTGTGAAAACAATTGCTTGACTTTTCATCGAGGTTGTGCATGATATAAATACTTCGTGTGGGGAAGATGGAGCATAGCCAGACCATATGATATTGTAGGGATAACTTTCTTTTGCCATTATATTTTGAAGAGATACAATTGCTTGACTAGTATGCTTGAAACGTTATTGTTTTCATATCAATATTAAGCTTTTGTTTTGAGTCATACGGACCTAAATATTCATGACACAATAGAGAATATTACATGGATAAATATGTTAGGTAGCACTCCACATCAAAAATTTGTTTTTATCATTTACCTACTTGAGGACGAGCAGGAATTAAGCTTGGGGATGCTGATACGTCTCTAATGTATCTATAATTTTTGATGATGTCATGCTATTATATTATCTGTTTTGGATGTTTTATGTGCATTAATATGCTATTTTATATTACTTTTGGGACTAACCTATTAATCTAGAGCCTAGTGCCAGTTTTTGTTTTTTCCTTGTTTTTGAGTTTTGCAGATATGGAATATTAAACGGAGTCCAAACGGAATAAAATCTCCGAAATGATTTTTTCTGGAAGAAAACAAATCCACCAAGCTTGGAGTGCATGCCAGGAAACCTGCCAGGAGGTCACAAGACTGGTAGGCATGACCACCCCCCTGGTCGTGCCTGGCAGGCTCGCCGTCTCCTGGCAGGTCTCCTAACCATATTCTTCATCCTATAAATACCAAAATTTTCCGGCAACACCAAAATGAGCCACACAAATACTTTTCCGCTGCCAGAAGCCTCCGTTCCCAAGAGATCCAATCTTGGAGCCTTTTCTTGTAATCTGCCGGAGGGGGTTTCAATCACGGAGGGCATCTACATCAACTCCATTGCCCCTCCAATTATGCATGAGTAGTCCACCACAGACCTATGGGTCCATATCTAGCATCTAGATGGCTTCTTCTATCTCTTTGATCTTCAATACCATGTTCTTCATGATCTTCATGGGGATCTATCCGGTGTAATCCTCTTTTGTGGTGTGTTTGTAAAGATCCGATGAACTGTGAGTTTATGTTCAGATTATCCATGAATCTTATTTGAATCTTCTCTGTATTATTATATGCATGATTTCATATCCTAGTAATTCTTGCAATGGGAGAAGTGCTTGGTTTTGGGTTCAATCTTGCGGTGTCCTCACCCAGTGACATAGTAGGGGTAGCGATGCACGTATTGTATTGTTGTCTGCTACTTCTCGAGCATGCGTTGGTTTCCGTGTAGAGGAACAGGTGATGCAGCAAAGTAGATAAGTATTTCCCTCAGTTGTTGAGGACCAAGGTATCAATCCAGTAGGAGATATAAGCAAGTCCCCAATAGATGTACCTACACAAAGAATCAAACACTTGCACCCAATGCTATAAAGGCGTTGTCAATCCCTTCACGATTACTTGCAAGGATGAGATCTAATAGAGATAGATAGAACAAATTGCTTGAACGGAAAGTAAAACAAAATGTAAAAATAATGCAGACAGGTATTTTTATTTTTAAATCTGAAAGTATAAGATCAAAAATAGACCCGGGGGCCATACGTTTCACTAGAGGCTTCTCTCATGATGGCAAGTATTACGATGGGAGGACAAATTACTGTCAATCAATTGATAGAAAAGCGAATAATTATGAAGATATCCAAGGCAATTATTATGCATATAGGCATCACGTCCGTGTCAAGTAGACCAAAACAATTCTGCATCTACTACTATTACTCCAACATCGACCGACTCCTGCCTGCATCTAGAGTACTAAGTTCATGAAGAACAGAGTAACTCATTAGGTAAGATGACATGATGTAGAGGGATAAACTCAAGCAATATGATGAAAACCCCATATTTTTATCCTTTATGGCAACAATACAATACGTGCCTCGCTACCCCTACTTTGACACTGGGTGAGGACACCGCAAGATTGAACCCAAAACTAAGCACTTCTCCTATTGCAAGAATTACCAATCTAGTTGGCCAAATCAAACCAATAACTCGAAGAGACTTGTAAAGATATGAAATCATGCATATAAGAATATGGAAAAGGCTCAAATACTATTCATAGATAATCTAAACATAAACCGACAATTCATCGGATCTCGACAAACACACTGCAAAAGAGTATTACATCGGATAGATCTCCATGAAGATCATGAAGAACATGGTATTGAAGAGCAAAGAGAGAGAAGAAGCCATCTAGCTACTAGCTATGGACCCGAAGGTCTGTGGTGAACTACTCACGCATCATCAGAGGGGAAATGGAGTTGATGTAGATGCCCTTCGTGATTGAATCCCCCTCCGACAGATTATCGGAAAAGGCTCCAAGATTGGATATCACGAGAACCGAGGCTCTTGGGAGTGAAAAATTGATTTCGTGGCTCCCTCTGGTATACAGGGAATATTTGTGAATTTATAGGCCAAGAAATAGGGTTAGGGGAGCTATCGTGGGCCCACAAGCCAGGGGGCATGCCCCTGTGGCTTGTGGCCACACGACTGCTCTCCTGACTTCATCTCAGGGTCTTCTGGGTTGCTTCTGGTCCAAGAAAAATTATTCCGAATATTTTATTCCGTTTGGACTCCGTTTAATATTCTTTCTGCAATACTCAAAAACAAGGAAAAAACAAAAACTGACATTAGGATCTAGATTAATAGGTTAGTCCCAAAAATAATATAAAATACATATTAATGCATATAAAACATCCAAAATTGATAATATAATAACATGGAACAACCAAAAATTATAAATACGTTGGAGACGTATCAAGCATCCCCAAGCTTAATTCCTACTCGTCCTCGAGTAGGTAAATGATAAAAACATAATATTTGATGTGGAATGCTACCAAACATATTTATCCATGTAATATTATTTATTGTGGCATGAATATTCAGATCCATAAGATTCAAAGCAATAGTCTAATTTTGACAGAAAAATAGTAATACTTCGAGCACACCAACAAGGCAATCGTGTCCTTTCGAAATAACATGGCCTTAGAAAGTTATTCCTACAAAATATATGGCCTGGCTATGCTCCATCTTCCCCACACAAAGTATCTAAATCATGCACAACCCCGATGAACAAGTCAAGCAATTGTTTCACACTTTTGGTGTTCTCAAACCTTTTTAACTCTCACGCAATACTTGAGCGTGAGCCATGGATATGGCACTATAGGTGGAATAGAATATGGAGGAGGTGCAAGGAAAAAGGTAGAAGATAGTCTCACATCAACCAGGCGTATCAACGGGCTATGGAGATGCCCATCGATAGATATCAATGTGAGTGAGTAGGGATTGCCATGCAACAAATGCACTTAGAGCTATAAGTGTATGAAAGCTCAAAAAGAAAACTAAGTGGTCGTGCAAGATGAAATTCCGCTAGTTATATGAAAGTGACAAAATAGGAGACTCTCTATTCATGAAGATCATGGTGCTACTTTGAAGCACATGTGTGAAAAAAGATAGTAGCAATTGTCCCTTCTCTCTTTCTCTCATGTTTTTTATTTTGGTGGGCATCTTTGGCCTTTTTTTACTTGGGCTTCGTTGGCCTCTTTTATTTTTTGTAAAGTTCGGATACTGATCCCAACTTGTGAGGGAGTCATGGCTTCCATCATCCTTTTCCCACATGGTACAATGTTCTATTAATGAAAATCATCACACTTTTATTTACGTACAACTCGATACCTAAAACAAAATATGACTCTATATGCAAGATGAAGTGATGGTGCATGTCATGAAAAACTAAATGGTGGAAGTTGCATGGCAATATATCTCAGAATGGCTATGGAAATGCCATAATAGGTAGATAGGGTGGCTGTTTTGAGGAAAGTATATGGTGGCTGTTTTGAGGAAGGAGGGTTTGATGTACCAGCGAAAGTTGTGCGGTACTAGAGAGGCTAGTAAAGGTGGAAGGGTGAGAGTGCGTATAATCCTTGGACTCAACATTAGTCATAAAGAACTCACATACTTATTGCAAAAGTCTATTAGTTATCAAACAAAGCATTAAACGCATGCTCCTAGGGGAGAGGTTGGTAGGAGTTAACCATCGCGCGCTCTCGACCCTCACACAAAGGTTGACAATCATTAAACAAATCATGCTCCGACTTCGTTACATAACGGTTCACCACGGGAATCACAAACTTTAACACAAGTATCTCTTCAAATTCACAACTACTCACTAGCATGACTGTCGTATTACCATATCTATTATCTCAAAACTATATGCAACGAATCAAACTTCTCAAAGTATTCAATGCACTTAATATGAAAGTTTTTATTATATCCCTCTTGGATGCCCATTATATTAGGAATAAATGTTGGAAATATGCCCTAGAGGCACTAAATAAAGTGTTTATTATTATATTTACTTGTTCATGATAATCCTTTATTATCCATGCTATAATTGTATTCATTGGAAACACATTACATGTGTGGGTTAATAGACAACACTCTGTCCCTAGTATGCCTCTAGTGAACTAGCTCGTTGATCAAATATGGTCAAGGTTTCCTAGAAATTGACATGTGATGTCATTTGATAATGGGATCACATCATTAGGATAATGATGTGATGGACAAGACCCAAACTACGAACGTAGCATATGATCGTGTCAGTTTATTGCTATTGTTTTCTGCATGTCAAGTATATGTTCCTATGACCATGAGATCATGCGACTCACGGACATCGGAAGAGTGCCTTGTGTGTATCAAACGTTGCAACGTAACTGGGTGTATAAAGGTGCTCTACAGGTATCTCCGAGGGTGTCTGTTGAGTTGGCATGGATCAAGACTGGGATTTGTTACTCCATGTGACGGGGAGGTATCTCAGGGCCTACTCGGTAATACAACATCACAATAAGCCTTGCAAGCAATGTGACTAAGTGTTAGTTGCGGGATCTTGTATTATGTAACGAGTAAAGAGACTTGCTGGTAACGAGGTTGAACTAGGTATGGAGATACCGACGATCGAATCTCGGGCAAGTAACATACCGAAGAACAAAGGGAACATCATACGGGATTAACTGAATCCTTGACATAGAGGTTCGACCGATAAAGATCTTCGTAGAATATGTAGGAACCAATATGGGCATACAGGTCCCACTACTGGTTATTGACCGTAGAGGTGTCTCGGTCATGCTACATAGTTCTCGAACCCGCAGGGTCTGCACACTTAAGGTTCGGTGACATTTCGGTTGTATAGAATTATGCATGGTGGTGACCGAAGGTTGTTCGGAGTCCCAGATGAGATCCTGGATGTCATGAGGACCTCCGTAATGGTCCAGAGGTAAAGATTGATATATAGGAAGTGCTATTTTGGTCGCCGGAAAAGTTTCAGGCTCATCGATAGTGTACCGGGAGTGCCGGTAGTGTACCGGGAGACCATCGGGAGGGGTATTTCGACCCAAGAGGCTATATGGGCTGTGGGAGGATGAATAGAATCCCTTAGTGGGCTGGCGGAAGTCCCACACAAGTCCCATGCAACTGGGAAGAAAAGCCCAAAAGGAAAAAGGTGGAAAAAGGCAAAAAAGGCTAAATTAGGAAGGAGTCCTAATCCTACTAGGAGTGGAGGAGGAGGATTCCTCCCTCCTAGTTCGGCCGAACCAGCCTTGGCTTGGAAGCCAAGGATTCCTCCTCTCCTCCTCTCCTCCTATATATACTAGAGAGTTTTAGGGATTTTGCACTTGATTTTTAGCCACGTGCAACCCGTTCCTCCAGTGCATAGTTTCTCCTCTAGATCGGATTTCTACAAAGCTTAGGCGAAGCCCTGCCAGAATAGCTCCACCACCATCGCCGGAGCGTCGTCACGCTGCCAGAGAACTCTCCTACCTCTCCGCTCCCTCTTGCTGGATCAAGAAGGCAGAGATCGTCATCAAGCTGTACGTGTGCTGAACGCGGAGGTGCCGTCCGTTCGGTGCTTGACCGGGACGGGTCGTGAGGACGGTTTGTGATTGGATCGCGGGACGCACGGCGATTTGGATCGCGAAGACGTTCGACTACACTAACCGTGTTTCTTAACACTTCCCGCTTAGCGATCTACAAGGGTATGTAGATCCACTCTCCCTCTCGTAGATGCTCATCACCATGGATAGATCTGCGTGTGCGTAGGAAATTTTTTGTTTCCCATGCAACGTTCCCCAATAGTGGCATCATGAGCTAGGTCTATGTGTAGATGAGATCTCGACTAGAACACAAAGAGTTTGTGGACGTTGATGCTTAGATTGCTTCCTCCCTTGGTCGTGTTTTGGTTCAGCGGTATTGTGGGATGAAGCGGCCCGGACCAACCTTACTCGTACGCTTACGAGAGACCGGTTCCATCGACTGACGTGTAACTTCGTTGCACAAAGATGGCTGGCGGGTGTCTATTTCTCCTACTTTAGTTGGATCAAATTCGACAAAGGCGGTCCTTGAGAAGGTTGAAAAGCAACTTATGTATCACCGTTGTGGTTTTTGTGTAGGTTAGAATTGTTCTTGCTAGATAGCCGTAGCAGCCACGTAAAACATGCAACAACAATTAGAGGACGTCTAACTTGTTTTTGCAGGGTATGTTGTGATGTGATATGGCCAATTACATGATGTGATATATGTGATTTATGAGATGATCATGTGATGTATAGATTATGACGACTTGCATGTCGATGAGTACGGCAACCGGCAGGAGCCATAGGGGTGTCTTTAATTATTGTATGACCTGGGTGTCAATCATTAAGCGCTATGTAATGCTTTACTTTATCGCTAAATGGTAGGAATAGTAGTAGAAGCATGTTGGGCGCGACAACCCCGATGGCGACACGTTGATGGAGATCAAGATTATGGAGATCATGGTGTCGTGCCGATGACGATGGAGATCATGCCGGTGCTTTCTAGATGGAGATCAAAAGCACAAGTTCATGGCCATATCATGTCACTTATGATTTGCATGTGATGTTAATGCTTTTATGCACCTTGTTTTGCTTAGGACGACGGTAGCATTATAAGGTGATCCCTCACTTAAATTTCAAGATGAATTGTGTTCTCCCCGAGTGTGCACCGTTGCGAAAGTTCGTCGTGTCGAGACACCACGTGATGATCAGGTGTGATAGACTCTACCTTCACATACAACGGGTGCAAGCCAGTGTTGCACATGCAGATAACTCAGGTTAAACTTGACGAGCCTAGCATGTACAGACATGGCCTCGAAACACAAGAGACCAAAAGGCCGAACATGAGTCATATAGTAGATATGATCAACATGATGATGTTCACCATTGAAACCACCTCAACTCACGTGATGATCGGACTTGAGTTGGTGAATTTGGATCATGTGACACTCAGATGACCTGAGGGATGTCAATTTGAGTGGGAGCTTTAGTAAATTTAATTAACTAAAAACTCATTATCTTGAACAATAGTCTTAGTAACCTTTGCATATTTATGTTGTAGATCAATGGCTCGTGGAGTAGCACCCCTGAATTTTAATGCGTTCCTAGAGAAAGCTAAGTTGAAAGATGATGGAAGTAACTTTGTTGACTAGGCCCGTATTCTGAGGATTATCCTCACGGCTTCCTAGAAATTATATGTCCTTGATGCACCGCTTGGTGACCAACCAGAAGATGTGTCATCCGAAGACGTTAAGAACGCTTGGGAGGCACGTTCTGGAGATTACTCAATAGTTCAGTGTGCAATATTGTACGGCTTGGAACCGGGACTTCAAAGATGTTTTGAACGTCATGGAGAATATGAGATGTTCCAGGAGTTGAAGTTTATCTTCCAGGAGGTATGAGACCTCCGATAAGTTCTATGCTCGCAAGATGGAGGAGAACGGGTCTATCAGTGAACATATACTCAGAATGTTTGGGTATTCGACTCGTCTAGCGGAGTTGGGAATTGCCCTTCCGCCAGAGGCGATCACTGACAGAGTTCTTCAATCACTGCCACCTAGTTACAAGAGCTTTGTGATGAACTATAACATGCATGAGATGAACAAGTCAGTTGCCGAGCTGTTTGCGATGCTAAAAGTCGCTGAGTCTGAAATCCAGAAAGAACATCAAGTGTTGATGGTCAATAAAACCACTAGTTTCAAGAAGAATGGCAAGGGCAAGGGCAAGAAGGGTAAAACCAAGAAGGATGGCAAAGCAATTGCTACTCCTGTAAAGAAGCCCAAGCATGGACCCAAGCCAGAAACTGAGTGCTTTCATTGCAAGGGAACTGGTCACTGGAAGCGGAACTGCCCCAAGTACCTAGCTGACAAGAAGGCGTCCAACGACAAACAAGGTATATATGATATACATGTTATTGATGTGTACCTTACTAGCTCTCGTTGTAGTGCCTGGGTATTTGATACCGGTTCAGTTGCTCACATTTGCAACTCAAAACAGGAACTACGGAATAGACGAAGGCTAGCAAAGGATGAAGTGACGATGTGCGTGGGAAATGATTCCAAGGTTTATGTGATCGCCGTCGGCACGCTCTCTCTTCAATTACCATCGGGATTAGTGATGAACCTGAATAATTGTTATTTAGTGCCTGCGTTAAGCATGAACATTATATCTGGATCTTGTTTATTGTGAGACGATTACTCATTTAAATCAGAGAATAAAGGTTGTTCTCTTTATATGAGTAATATCTTTTATGGTCATGCACCCAATGTGAGGGGTTTATTCATATTGAATCTTGATAGTGATGACACACATGTTCATAACATTGATGCCAAAAGATGTAGAGTTGATAATGATAGTACCACTTTCTTGTGGCACTGCCGTTTAGGTCATATTGGTGTAGAATGCATGAGGAAGCTCCATGTTGATGGACTTTTGGAGTCACTTGATTTTGAATCACTTGACACATGCGAACCATGCCTCATGGGAAAGATGACTAAAACGTCGTTCTCTGGAAAAATGGGACGGGCGAGTGAATTGCTGGAAATCATACATACTGATGTGTGCGGTCCAATGAATGTTACAGCGCGTGGTGGATATCGTTATTTTCTCACCTTCACTGATGACTTAAGTAGATATGGGTATATTTACTTAATGAAACACAAGTCTGAAACGTTTGAAAAGTTCAAGCAATTTCAGAGTCAAGTTGAGAATCATTGTAACAAGAATATTAAATTACTGGGATCTGATCGAGGAGGTGAATATCTGAGTTATGAGTTTGGCAGTCACTTAAGAAAATGTGGAATTGTTTCATAGTTGACAACGCCCGGAACACCACAGCGTAATGGTGTGTCCGAACGTCGTAATCGAACCTTATTAGATATGGTGTGTTCTATGATGTGTCTTGCTGATTTGCCACTATCATTCTGGGGTTATGCATTAGAGACAACTCCATTCACTTTAAATAGGGCACCATCAAAATCCGTTGAGACGACGCCGTATGAACTATGGTTTGGCAAGAAGCCAAAGTTGTCGTTTCTTAAAGTTTGGGGATGTGATGCTTATGTCAAAAAGCTTCAGCCTGAAAAGCAGGAACCCAAAGCGGAGAAATGCGTCTTCATAGGATACCCGAAAGAGATAGTTGGGTATACCTTCTATCTCAAATCCGAAGGCAAAGTGTTTGTCGCTAAGAACGGAATATTTCTTGAGAAAGAGTTTCTCTCAAAAGAATTGAGTGGGAGGAAAATAGAGCTTGATGAGGTCATTGAACCTTTACTTCAACCAGAAAGTAGCGCAGTGCAGAAAGATGTTTCTGTGGAACCTACGACGGTAGAAGAGAAAGTTAATGATGATGATCATGAAGCTTCGGATCAAGCTACTATTGAACCTCGTAGGTCGACAAGGGCGCGTAATGCTCCTGAGTGGTACGACAACCCTGTCTTGGAGGTCATGTTGTTGGACAACAATGAACCTACGAGCTATGGAGGAGCGGTGATGGGCCCGGATTCCGAGAAATGGTTAGAGGCCATGAAATCCGAGATGGGATCCATGTATGAAAACAAAGTATGGACTTTGGAAGTATTACCTGAAGGGTGAAAGGCTATTCAGAACAAATGGATCTTTAAGAAGAAGACGGACGCGGATGGTAATGTCACCGTCTATAAAGCTCGACTTGTGGCAAAGGGTTTTTCACAAGTTCAAGGAGTTGACTACTATGAGACCTTCTCACCCGTAGCGATGCTTAAGTCTGTCAGAATCATGTTGACAATAGCTGCTTATTTCGACTATGAAATTTGGCAGGTGGATGTCAAAACATCGTTCCTCAATGGTTTCCTTGAGGAAGAGTTGTATATGATGCAACCAGAAGGTTTTGTTGATCCAGAGAATGCTGACAAAGTTTGCAAACTCTAGCGATCCATTTATGGGCTGGTGCAAGTATCTCGGAGTTGGAATAAGCACTTTGATGAGGTGATCAAAGTGTTTGCGTTTATACAAGTTTATGGAGAAGCTTGTATTTACAAGAAAGTGAGTGGGAGCTCTATAGCGTTTCTAATATTATATATGGATGACATATTGCTGATTGGAAACAGTATAGAAATGCTGGAAAGCGTGAAGGAATATTTGAACAAGAGTTTTTCAATGAAGGACCTAGGAGAAGCCGCTTTCATATTAGGCATCAAGATCTATAGAGATAGATCGAGACGCTTAATAGCACTTTCACAGAGCACATACCTTGATAAAGTTTTGAAGAAGTTCAAAATGGATCAGGCCAAAAAGGGGTTCTTGCCTGTGTTACAAGGTGTAAAGTTGAGTAAGACTCAGTGCCCAGTGATTGCAGAAGATAGAGAAAAGATGAGTGTCATCCCCTATGCTTCAGCCATAGGCTCTATCATGTATGCAATGCTGTGCACAAGACCCGGTGTCAGCCTTGCCATAAGTATGGCCGGAAGGTTTTAAAGTGATCCTGGAATGGAGCACTAGACAGCGGTCAAGAATATCCTTAAGTACCTGAATAGGACTAAGGAAATGTTTCTCGTTTATGGAGGTGATGAAGAGCTCGTCGTAAAGGGTTACGTCGATGCAAGCTTGGACACTCATCCGGATGACTCTATGTCACAAACCGGATACGTATTTATTCTCAACGGGGGAGCAGTAAGCTGGTGCAGTTCCAAGCAAAGCGTGGTAGCTGATTCTATGTGTGAAGCAGAGTACATCACAACCTCGGAGGCGGCGAAGGAAGGTGTCTGGATGAAGCAGTCCATGAAAGATCCTGGAGTAGTGCCCTGTGCGCTGAATCCAATGAACCTGTTCTGTAACAACACTAGTGCCATTGCTGTGGCCAAGGAACCAAGGTTTCACAAGAGGACCAGGCACATAAAGTGATGCTTCAACTCCATCCGCAATTACATCGAGGAGAAGGACATAAATATTTGCAAAGTGCACACGGATCTGAATGTTGCAGACCCGTTGACTAAACCTCTTCCAAGGGCTAAACATGATCAACACCAGAACTGCATGGGTGTTCGATTCATTACAATGTAAATCACATAGTGATGTGAACTAGATTATTGACTCTAGTGCAAGTGGGAGACTGTTGGAAATATGCCCTAGAGGCCATAAATAAAGTGTTTATTATTATATTTCCTTGTTCATGATAATTGTTGGGGATATAGCCCCGTGATATGACCCGGCTGGAAGGTTCCGGTTGATAAGCATTGGTTATGAGCTCGCCCACGAAGATATGTATCAGCTGGAGGCCCAAGAACTTTGGCGGCTCTTGAGGTGGGCCGGACGACATAAACCCGGATGCGCAAGACCTTCCAAAGGATCACTTGGTTGGTAAGATAGAGATGAATTCGGAGATGTAAAGCGTGATCCGGTTGTACAATTGTAAGACCTGACGGCTCTGACCTCTTATATAAAGGCAGAGCCGGGGCGGCTTAGGGAGAGGTGATCGAAAACTAGGTCAAGCATCTAGCCCCTTGTAATCGATACAACAAGCAATAACAACACGAGCAGGACATAGGCTTTTACCTCGGCTTGAGGGGCCGAACCTGGGTAAACTCGTGTCCTTTGTCTCAATCAACCCCTTTGAGTCCACTACCATGGCGATGGCTCCGAACTCAAGTCTGGTAACCCGGACATCTGCCGTGAAAAAACCACGACAATAATCGTTTATTATCCATGCTATAATTGTATTGATTGGAAACACATTACATGTGTGGGTTAATAGACAACACTCTGTCCCTAGTATGCCTATAGTGAACTAGCTCATTGATCAAAGATGGTCAAGGTTTCCTAGCCATTGACATGTGATGTCATTTGATAACGGGATCACATCATTAGGAGAATGATGTGATGGACAAGACCCAAACTATGAACGTAGCATATGATCGTGTCAGTTTATTGCTACTGTTTTCTACATGTCAAGTATATGTTCATATGACCATGAGATCATGTGACTCACGGACATCGGAAGAGTGCCTTGTGTGTATCAAATGTCGCAACGTAACCGGGTGACTATAAAGGTGCTCTACAGGTATCTCCGAGGGTGTCTGTTGAGTTTGCATGGATCAAGACTGGGATTTGTTACTCCGTGTGACGGGGAGGTATCTCAGGGCCCACTTGGTAATACAACGTCACAATAAGCCTTGCAAGCAATGTGACCAAGTGTTAGTTGCGGGATCTTGTATTACAGAACGACTAAAGAGACTTTCCGGTAACGAGGTTGAACTAGGTATGGAGATACCGACGATCGAATCTCGGGCAAGGAACATACCGAAGAACAAAGGGAACATCATACGGGATTAACTGAATCCTTGACATAGAGGTTCGACCGGTAAAGATCTTCGTAGAATATATAGGAACCAGTATGGGCATCCAAGTTCCATTATTGGTTATTGACCGTAGAGGTGTCTCGGTCATGTCTACATAGTTCTCGAACCCGCACGGTCTGCACACTTAGGTTCGGTGACATTTTGGTAGTATAGAGTTATGCATGGTGGTGACCAAAGGTTGTTCGGAGTCCCAGGTGAGATCCCGGACGTCACGAGGAGCTCCGAAATGGTCCAGAGGTAAATATTGATATATAGGAAGTCCTATTTTGGTCGCTGGAAATGTTTCGGGCTCATCGGTAGTGTACCGGGAGTGCCGGGAGTGTACCGGGAGACCATCGGGAGGGGTATTTCGATCCAAGAGGCTATATGGGATGTGGGAGGATGAATACCATCCCTTAGTGGTATGGTGGAAGTCCCACACAAGGCCCATGCAGCCGGGAAGAAAAGCCCAAAAGGAAAAAGGTGGAAAAAGGCAAAAAAGGCTAAATTAGGAAGGAGTCCTAATCCTACTAGGAGTGGAGGAGGAGGATTCCTCCCTCCTAGTTCGGCCGAACCAGCCTTGGCTTGGAAGCCAAGGCTGGCTCCTCTCCTCCTCTACTCCTATATATACTAGAGGGTTTTAGGGTTTTTACACTTGATTTTCAGCCACGTGCAACCCGTTCCTCTAGTGCATAGTTTCTCCTCTAGATCGGATTTCTGCAAAGCTTAGGTGAAGGCCTGCCGGAATAGATCCACCACCATTGCCGGAGCGTCGTCATGCCGCCAGAGAACTCTCCTACCTCTCCGCTCCCTCTTGTTGGATCAAGAAGGCGGAGATTGTCATCAAGCTGTACGTGTGTTGAATGCGGAGGTGCCGTCCGTTGGTGCTTGATCGGGACGGATCGTGAGGACGGTTCGTGATTTGATCGCGGGACGCTCGACGATTTGGATCGCGAAGACGTTCGACTACACCAACCGCGTTTATTAACGCTTCCTGCTTAGCGATCTACAAGGGTATGTAGATCCACTCTCCCTCTCGTAGATGCTCATCACCACGTATAGATCTGCATGTGCGTAGGAAATTTTTTGTTTCCCATGCAACGTTCCCCAACACTAAATTCATAACATAAACAAATTACGATGATGTTTTAATAAAATCTCAAAATAATATGAGTGAAGTACGAGAGTTCAATAATTTCTATAAAATATAACTCCACCATGCTCTAAAAAGATATAAGTGAAGCACTAGAGCAACATTGCCTAGCTCAAAAGATATTGGTGAAGCACATAGAGTATTCTAATAAATTCATGATTCAGCATGTCTCTCTCAAAATATGTGTGCAGAAAGGATGATTGTGGCAAACTAAAAATCAAAGACTCATATCATACAAGACGCTCCAAGCAAAACACATATCATGTGGTGAATAAAAATATAGCCTCAAGTAAATTTACCGATGGATTGAAGACGAAAGAGGGGATGCCTTCCAGGGCATCCCCAAGCTTAGGATTTTTGGTATGCTTGAATATGGCTTGGTGTGCCTTGGGCATCCACAAGCTTAGGATCTTGCCACTCCTTATTCCATAGTCCATCAAATCTTCACCAAAAACTTGAAAATTTCAAAACACAAAACTCAACAGAAAACTCATGAGATCCGTTGGTATAAGAAAAATAAATCACCACTTTAGGTACTGTTGTGAACTCATTCTTTATTTATATTTGTGTAATACCTACTATATTCTAACTTCTCCATGATTTATACCCCCCGATACAAGCCATAGATACATCAAAATAAGCAAACAACACAATGAAAAAAGAATATGTCAAAAACAGAACAGTTTGTAGAAATCTATAGACTTCGAATACTTAGGTAACTCTGAAAATTCTGAAAATTTGGACAATCAGGGAAATTTGTATATAAATCTTGTGGAAAAATTATAGATCAAAAGCACATTCCAATGAATTTATAAAAATTCTGGACCGAGCGCAAAAGTTTCTGTTTTTCAGCAAAATCAAATTGCAAACACCATAGACCATCCCAAAGGTCTTACTTGGTTCAAACACCAATTTAAACACGAAAACACAATTATTACAGAAGTAATAATGTGCAAAATGCACAAATATAGAAACAAAAACAGAAAGCAAAATTAAACTTGGGCTGCCTCCCAACAAGCGCTATTGTTTAACGCCCCTAGCTAGGCATAATGATTTCAATGATGCTCACATAAAAAGTAGTAATTGAAACATGCAAGAGAACATCATGAATCTCATGAAAAACACATTTAAGTCTAACCCACTTCCTATGCATAGGGATTTTGTGAGCAAACAATTTATGGGAGCAAGAATCAACTACCATAGGAAGGCAAAACAATCATAACTTCAAAACTTTGAACACATAGAGAGGAAACTTGATATTATTGCAATTCCTATAAGAATATGTTCCTCCCTCATAATAATTTTAAGTAGCATCATGAAGGAATATCAGAATATAACTATCACACAAAGCATTCTTTTCATGATCAATTATAGCATACATGTCATCCCAAACTTGGGAAACAAAAAATATCATCTTCATCAAGCATAGCATCCCTAAGCTTGTGGTTTTGCATATCATTAGCATCATGGATATTAAGAGAATTCATACTAACAACATGGAAATCATGATTTTCATTCAAGGAACTATCATGAATCTCCTTATAAATTTCTTCTTTCAACACTTCATCAAATTTTCCAGATTCATGATTTTCAAATAAAACTTCATAAAGATAATCAAGTGCACTCAACTCACTAGCAATTGGTTCATCATAATTTGGTCTTTTGAAAAGATTAGAAAGTGGATGAGGATCCATATCAATAGATTTTTAGCGAGCGAAGATGCAAGCAAATAGAAGGCACATGGCAATAGAAGCAAACATAGCAAACAAGAGATCCGACGAGAAGAATGTAAACAAAAAAGAGAGGGCGAATAGAACGACAAATTTGTGAAGTGGGGGAGAGGAAAATGAGAGGCAAATGGCAAATAATGTAAATGCAAGAGATGAGTTTGCGATGGGTACTTTGTAGGCCTGATGTAGATCCTCCCCGACAATGGCACCAGAAATTGGCAAGTTGATGGGAGAGTTCTTATCCTGACTTGCTATGTATCTCCCCGGCAACGGCGCCAGAAATCCTTCTTGCTACATCTTGAGCATGCGTTGGTTATCGTGAAGAGGAACGGGTGATGCAGGAAATTAGATAAATATTTCCCTCAGTTGTTAAGCACCAAGGTATCAATCCAGTAGGAGATACAAGCAAGTCCCCAATAGATGTACCTACACAAAGAATCAAACACTTGCACCCAACGGTATAAAGGGGTTGTCAATCCCTTCACGGTTACTTGCAAGGATGAGATCTGATAGAGATGGATAGAATAGATTGCTTGAACAAAAAGTAAAACAAAAGGTAAAAATAATGCAGCAAGGTATTTTTGGTATTTTTGGTTTTAAATCTGAAAGTATAAGATGGAAAATAGACCCGGGGGTCATAGGTTTCACTAGAGGCTTCTCTCATGATGGCAAGTATTACGATGGTTGGACAAATTACTGTCGAGAAATTGATAGAAAAGCGAATAATTAGGAAGATATCCAAGGCAATGATTATGCATATAGGAATCATGTCCGTGTCAAGTAGACCGAGACGATTCTGCATCTACTACTATTACTCCACACATCGACCGACTCCTGCCTGCATCTAGAGTATTAAGTTCATGAAGAACAGAGTAACACATTAGCTAAGATGACATGATGTAGAGGGATAAACTCAAGCAATATGATGAATCCCCCATCTTTTTATCCTTGATGGCAACAATACAATACATGCCTCGCTACCTCTACTTTGTCACTGGGTGAGGACACTGCAAGATTGAACCCAAAACTAAGCACTTCTCCTATTGCAAGAATAACCAATCTAGTTGGCCAAACCAAACCAATAACTCAAAGAGACTTGCAAAGATATCAAATCATGCATATAAGAATTCAGAAAAGACTCAAATAATATTCATAGATAATCTGAACATACACCCGCAATTCATCAGATCTCGACAAACACACCGCAAAAGAGTATTACATCGGATAGTTCTCCATGAAGATCATGAAGAACATGGTATTGAAGAGCAAAGAGAGAGAAGAAGCCATCTAGATACTAGCTATGGACCTAAAGGTCTATGGTGAACTACTCACGCATCATCAAAGGGGCAATGGAGTTGATGTAGATGCCCTCCGTGATCGAATCCCCCTCCGGCAGATTACCGGAAAGGCTCCAAGATTGGATCTCATGGGAACCAAGGCTCCTGGCGGTGGAAAAGTGTTTTCATGGCTCCCTATGGTATACAGAGAATATTTGTGAATTTATAGGCTGAGAAAATAGGGTTAGGGGAGCTGCCGTGAGCCCACAAGCCGGGGCGGCACCCCCACCCATAGGGCGCACCCCTGTGGCTTGTGGCCACACAGCTGCTCTCCTGACTGCATCTCCAAGTCTTCTGGGTTGCTTCTGGTCAAAATTATTTCAAAGTTTTATTCCGTTTGTACTTCGTTTAATATTCCTTATCTGCAATATTCAAAACCAGGAAAAAACAGAAACTGGCACTAGGCTCTAGCTTAATAGGTTAGTCCCAAAAATAATATAAAATATCATATTAACGCATATAAAACATCCAAAACAGATAATATAATATCATGGAACAATCAAAAATTATAGATACGTTGGAGATGTATCATTGCCATCAAGGGTAACAAGATGGGGTTTTCATCATATTCCTTGAGTTTATCCCTCTACATCATGTCATCTTTCTTAATGTGTTACTCTGTTCTTCATGAACTTAATACTCTAGATGCAGGCAGGAGTTGTTCGATGTGTGGAGTAATTGTAGTAGATGCAGAATCATTTCGGTGTACTTGACACGGATGTGATGCCTATATGCATGATCATTCCCTTGGATAACTACATGATTATTCACTTTTATATCAATTGCTTGACAGTAAATTGTTTACCCACCATGATATTTTCCTTTGAAAGAGAAGCCTCTAGTGAAACCAATGGCCCCCAGGTCTACTTTCCATAATATATTTTTATATGTATAAACCAAAAATACCAAAAATACTTTGCTGCGATTTATTTACCTTTTACTTTCCGCTGTCGTATACATTTATCTTTATCAGATCTAATCTTTGCAAATAATCGTGAAGGGATTGACAACCCCTTTATAGCGTTGGGTGCAAGAGTTTGATTGTTTGTGTAGGTTCATCCATTGTGACTTGCTTGTTCCTCCTACTAGATTGATACCTTGGTTCTCAACAACTAAGGGAAATACTTATCTACTTCACTGCATCACCCTTTCCTCTTCAAAGGAAAACCAACGCAAGCTCAAGAGATAGCAGTGCCAACGTCAGAAGCTGAGCTGATGCACTCAACAATGTGCTTGCTGCTATCAGACCCATTAGTCCAGGACACCATCGCGCTGCGGTGGTAGCGTGGCCCGACACTGATATGTATCCAACGTATCTAATTTTTTTGCTTATTCCATGCTGTTATACTATCAATCTTGGATCGCAGAAAACCAGTACCAAATGGAGCCCAAACATGTTGGAAATATGCCCTAGAGGCAATAATAAATTAGTTATTATCATATTTCCTTGTTCATGATAATCATTTATTATCCATGCTATAATTGTATTGATCGGAGACTTAGATGCATGTGTGGATACATAGACAAAACCATGTCCCTAGTATGCCTCTAATAGACTAGCTCGTTGATCAAAGATGGTTAAGGTTTCCTAGCCATGGACATGAGATGTCATTTGATAAATTGGATCAAATCATTAGGAGAATGGTGTGATGGACAAGACCCAAACTACAAATGTAGCATATGATCATGTCAGTTTATTGCTACTGTTTTCTGCATGTCAAGTATATGTTCCTATGACCATGAGATCATGCAACTCACGAATACCAGAGGAGTGCCTTGTGTGTATCAAACGTCGCAACGTAACTGGGTGACTATAAAGGTGCTCTACAGGTATCTCCGAGGGTGTCTGTTGAGTTGGCATGGATCAAGACTGGGATTTGTTACTCCGTGTGACGGAGAGGTATCTCAGGGCCCACTCGGTAATACAACATCACAATAAGCCTTGCAAGCAATGTGACTAAGTGTTAGCCATGGGATCTTGTATTACGAAACGAGTAAAGAGACTTGCCGGTAATGAGGTTGAACTAGGTATACAGATACCGACGATCGAATCTCGGGCAAGTAACATACCGAAGAACAAAGGGAACATCATATGGGATTAAGTGAATCCTTGACATAGAGGTACGACCGATAAGGATCTTCGTAGAATATGTAGGAACCAATATGTGCATCCAAGTCCTACTATTGGTTATTGACCGTAGAGGTGTATCGGTCATGTCTACATAGTTCTCGAACCCGAAGGGTCTGCACACTTAAGGTTTGGTGACGTTTCAGTAGTATAGAGTTATGTATGGTGGTGACCGAAGGTTGTTCGGAGTCCCGGATGAGATCCCAGACATCACGCGGAGCTCCGTAATGGTCTGGAGGTAAAGATTGATATATAGGAAGTCCTGTTTTGGTCGCCGGAAAAGTTTCGGGCTCATCGGTAGTGTACCGGGAGTGCCGGTAGTGTAGCGGGGGACCATCGGGAGGGGTATTTCGACCCAAGAGGCTATATGGGCTGTGGGAGAGTAAATACCAGCCCTTTGTAGTCTTGTGGAAGTCCCACACAAGGCCCATGAGGCTGGGAAGAAAAGCCCAAAAGGAAAAAGCTGGAAAAAGGCAAAAAAAAGGGCCAAATAAGGAAGGAGTCCTAATCCTACTAGGAGTGGAGGAGGAGGACTCCTCCCTCCTTGGTTTGGCCGACCCAAGGGCTACCTCTTTGGCAGCCAAGCCTCCTCCTCCTCTCCTCCTATATATACTAAAGGATTTTAGGGTTTTGGCACAAGATTTTCAACCACATGCCACCCGTTCCTCTAGTGCATAGCTTCTCCTCTAGATCGGTTTTCTGCAGTGCTTAGGCGAAGCCCTGCCAAAATATTTCCACCACCATCGCCGCAGCGCCGTCACGCTGCCGGAGAACTCTTCTACCTCTCCACTCCCTCTTGCTGGATCAAGAAGGCGGAGATCGTCATCGAGCTGTACGTGTGCTGAACGCAGAGGTGCCGTCCGTTCGGCGCTAGATCGGAAGGACCGTGATCAAGATCGCGAGACGGATCGTGATGAGTTCGTGGGACGGATCGTGATGAGTTCGCGGGACGGATCGTGATGAGATCACGGGACGGATCGTGATGAAGTTCGCGGGACGGATCATGATTGGATCGCGGGATGGATCATGATGAGATCGCGAGACACTCGGCGATTTGGATCGCGAAGACGTTCGACTACACCAACCGCGTTTCTTAACGCTTCCCGCTTAGCGATCTACAATGGTACATAGATCCAATCTCCCTCTTGTAGATGCTCATCACCATGGATAGATCTTGCGTGTGTGTAGGAATTTTTTTGTTTCCCATGCAACGTTCCCCAACAGTGGCATCATGAGCTAGGTTGATGCTTAGATTGCTTCCTCCCTTGGTAGTGTTTTGGTTCAACGGTATTGTGGGATGAAGCGGCCCAGACCAACATTACTCGTACGCTTACGAGAGACCGGTCCCATCGACTGACGTGTAACTTCCTTGCACAAAGATGGCTGGCGGGTGTCTATTTCTCCTACTTTAGTTGGATCAGATTCGACTAAGGCGGTCCTTGAGAAGGTTGAAAAGCAACTTATGTATCACCGTTGTGGTTTATGCGTAGGTGAGAATTGTTCTTGCTAGATACCTGTAGCAACCACGTAAAACATGCAACATCAATTAGAGGACGTCTAACTTGTTTTTGCAGGGTATGTTGTGATGTGATATGGCCAATTACATGATGAGATATATGTGATGTATGAGATGATCATGTGTTGTATAGAATATCACGACTTGCATGTCGATGAGTACGGCAACCGACAGGAGCCATAGGGTTGTCTTTAATTATTGTATGACCCGCGTGTCAATCATTAAGCGCTATGTAATGATTTACTTTATCGCTAAACGGTAGCAATAGTAGTAGAAGCATGTTGGGCGCAACAACCCCGATGGCGACACGTTGATGTAGATCAAGATGATGGAGATCATGGTGTCTTGCCGATGACGATGGAGATCATGCTGGTGCTTTCGGCATGGAGATCAAAAGCACAAGTTCATGGCCATATCATGTCACTTATGATTTGCATGTGATGTTAATCCTTTTATGCATCTTGTTTTGCTTAGGACAATGGTAGCATTATAAGGTGATCCCTCTATTTAATTTCAAGATGAATTGTGTTCTCCCCGAGTGTGAGCCGTTGCGAAAGTTCGCCGTGTTGAGACACCACGTGATGATCGGGTGTGATAGAATCTACGTTCACATACAACGGGTGCAAGCCAGTGTTGCACATGCAGAACACTGGGGTTAAACTTGACGAGCCTAGCATGTACAGACATGGCCTCGGAACACAAGAGACCGAAAGGTCAAACATGAGTCATATAGTAGATATGATCAACATGATGATGTTCACCATTGTAACCACCTCAACTCACGTGATGATCGGACTTGGGTTGGTGAATTTGGATCATGTATCACTCGGATGACCGGAGGGATGTCAATTTGAGTGGGAGTTCTTAAGTAATATGATTAATTGAACTCATTATCATGAACATAGTCAGTAGTGTCTTTGCAAAATTATGTTGTAGATTACTAGCTCACGCTGTAGCTCCCTTGAATTTTTATATGTTCCTATAGAAATAGAGTTGAAAGATGATGGTAGCAATATTGCGGACTGGGTCCGTGATCTGAGGATTGTCCTCATTGCTGCACAGAAGGCTTATGTCCTTAATGCACTGCTCGGTGCGCCTACCCCTCTAGCGTTGTCTATAGATGTTGAGAACACCTGACAGGCACGTTCCAATGACTACTTGATAGTTTAGTGCGTCATGCATTACGGCTTAGAATTGAGGCTCCAAAACGTTTTGAATGTCACGGAACATATGAGATGTTCTAAGAGCTGAAATTAGCATCTCAAGCTCGTGCCCGTGTTGCAAGATATGACATCTCCAACAAGATTCTTTGCCTGCAAGATGAAGGAGAATAGCTCAATCGTTGAGCATGTCCTCAGATTGTCTGGGTGCTACAATCGCTTGAATCGAGTGGGAGTTGATCTTCTAGATAAGATAGTGATTGATATTGTTCTCTAGGTCACTGTCACTAAGCTACTAGAACTTGGTGATGAACTATAAACGCCAGGGATAGAAATAATGATCCCTAAGCTGTTCGCGATGTTTGACACCGCGAAGGTAGAAATCAAGAAGGAGCATCAAGTGTTGATGGTTAGTAAAACCACTAGTTTCGAGAAGGGCAAGGGCAAGGAAGGAAACTTCATGAATAGAAAGTCAGTTGTTGCTCCGGTGAAGCAACCCAAAGTTGAACCCAAACCCGAGTCTAAGTGCTTTCATTATGAGGAGAACGGTCGCTGAAGCGGAACGACCCTAGATACTTGGTAGATAAGAAGGCTAGCAACGTCGACAGAAGTATATTTGATATACGTGTTATTGATGTGTACCTTGCTAGTACTCCTAGTAGCACCTGGGTATTGGATACCGGTTCGGTTGCTAAATGTTAGTAACTCGAAATAAAAGCTACGGAATAAACAGAGAACTAGCTAAGGGTGAGGTGACGATGTGTGTTGGAAATGTTTCCAAGGTTGATGTGATCAACATCGCACGCTCTCTCTACCTTCAGGATTAGTGACAAACCTAAATAAATGTTATTTGGTGTTTTGCGTTGAGCATGAACGTGATTAGATCATGTTTATTGCAACATGGTTATTCATTTAAGTTAGAGAATAATGGTTATTCTGTTTACATGAATGATACCTTCAATGGTCATGCACCCAGTGAGACTGGTTTGTTGAATCTTGATCGTAGTAATACACATGTTCATAACATTGATGCCAAAAGATCCAAAGTTAATAATTATAGTACCACATACTTGTGGCACTGCCGCTAAATGTCATATTGGTATAAAGCGCATGAATAAACTCCATGCTTATGGATCTTTGGACTCATTCGATTTCGAATCGGTTGGGACATGCGAACCATGCCTCTTGGGCAAGATGACTAATGACCCCGTTTCTAGATGGATGGAGCAGGCAAGTGATTTATTGGAAATGATACATGTTGGTGTATGCAATCCAATGAGTCTTGTAGCGTGCGGTGGACATCGTTATTTTCTTACCTTCACCAATGATTTGAGTAGATATAGTGTATATTTACTTAATGAAACACAAGTCTGAATCGTTTGAAAGGTTCAAGCAAATTCAGAGTGAAGTTTAACATCATTGTGACAAGTAGATAAAAATGTCTGCGATATGATCGTGGAGGTGAATATCTGAGTTACGAGTTTGGCATACAACTTTAGACATTGTGAAAGTTGTTTCACAACTCACGCCACCTAGAACACCATAGTGTGATGGTGTGTATGAATGTCATAGTCATACTCTATTGGATATGGTGCGTGCTATGATGTCTCTTATCTTTTTGCTACTATAATTTTAGGGTTATGCATTAGAGATAACTACATTCACTTTAAATAGGACACCATCTAAAGCCGTTGAGATGACACCGTGTGAATTAGGGTTTGATAGAAACCCAAGCTGTCATTTCTTAATGTTTGGGGCTGCGACGCTTGTGTGGAAAATGTTTTCACCTAATGAGCTCGAACCCAAAGTGGATAAATGCATCTTCATAGAATACCCTAAGAAGAGTTGGGTAAACCTTCTATCTCAGATCCAAGCATAAAGTGTTTGTTGCTAAAACTGGGTCCTTTCTCGAGAAAAAGTTTTTCTCGAAAGAATTGAGTGGGAGGAAGATAGAACTTGATTAGGTTGTTGAACCTTTGTTCAACCAGAGAGTAGCGCAGCGCAGGAAGTTGTTTTCTATGAAGCCTACGTTAGTTGAAGAGGAAGTAAATGATGATGATCATGAAGCTTCGAATCAAGTTACTATCGAACCTCGTAGGTCGACAAGGATGTGTACTGCTCCCGAGCGGTACGACAACCCTGTCTTGGAGGTCATGTTGTTGGACAACGATGAACCTACGAGCTGTGGAGAAGCGATGATGGGCCCGGATTCCGACAAATGGTTAGAGGCCAGAAAATCCGAGAAAGGATCCATGTATGAAAACCAAGTATAGACTTTGGTAGACTTGCTCGTTGGACAGTAGGTCGTTGAGTACAAATGGATCTTTAAGATGAAGACAGACATTGATGGTGAATGTCACCATTTATAAAGCTCGACTTGTCGCAAAGAAGTTTCCGCCAAGTTCAAGGAGTTGACTGCAATGAGTCTTTCTCACTCGTAGCGATGCTAAATTCTGTTGGAATTATGTTGGCAGTTGCTGCATTTTTCAATTATGAAATTTGGCAGATGGATACCAAAACATCGTTTCCTTCCTTAAGGAAAGGTTGTATGAGATACAACCAGAAGGTTTTGTCAGTCCTAAGGATGCTAAAAGGTGTGCAAGCTTCAGTGAACCTTCTATGAACTAAAGCAAGCATCTCGGAGTTGAAATATACACTTTGATAAGGTGATCAAAGTTTTTGAGTCTATACAAAGTTTATGAGAAACTTGTATTTACAATAAAGTGAGTGGGAGCACTATAGAGTTTCTGGTAAGCATATGTGGTTGACATATTGTTGATCGGAAATGATGTAGAATTTCTAGAAAGCATACCCGGTTGTTTGAAAAAGAGTTTTTCAAAAGGAAGACCAGGAAAAAGCTACCTAATTGTTGAGCATCAAGATCTATAGAGATAGATCAAGAAGCTTGACTTTTCAATAAGTACATACCTTGACAAAGTTTTTGAAAGAATTCAAAATGGATCAGTCAGAGAAAGAGTTCCCACCTGATTTGTGAGGTGTGAAGTTGAGTAAGACTCAATGCCCAGTGACTGCAGAAGATAGAGAAAAGATGAGTGTCATCCCCTATGCTTCAGCCATAGGCTCTATCATGTATGCAATGCTATGCACAAGACCCGATGTCAGCCTTGCCATAAGTATGGCCGGAAGGTTTCAAAGTGATCTTGGAATGGAGCACTGGATAGCAGTCAAGATTATCCTTAGTAACTAAAAGACTAAGGAGATGTTTCTCGATTATGGAGGTGATAAACAGTTCGCCGTAAAGAGTTATGTTGATGCAAGCTTTAACACCGATCCAGATGACTCGTAGTACCAATCTCGATACGTATAGTGGAGCAGCCATTTGGAATAGTACCAGGTGGAGTGTGGTAGCAGTGTTTACGGTTTGATATAGAAATTTGCAAAGTACACACGGATCTGAATGTCGCAGACCCATTGACTATAAGACCTCTCTCACATGCAAAGCATGATCAAGCCGCGGAACTCATTGGGTGTTAGATTCATAACAATGCGAATCACATGGTGATGTGAACTAGATTATTGACTCTGGTGCAAGTGGGAGACTGTTGGAAATATGCCCTAGAGGCAATAATAAATTAGTTATTATCATATTTCCTTGTTCATGATAATCGTTTATTATCCATGCTATAATTGTATTGATCGGAGACTTAGATGCATGTGTGGATACATAGACAAAACCATGTCCCTAGTATGCCTCTAATAGACTAGCTCGTTGATCAAAGATGGTTAAGATTTCCTAGTATGACCATGATCGTGTCAGTTTATTGCTACTGTTTTCTGCATGTCAAGTATATGTTCCTATGACCATGAGATCATGCAACTCACGAATACCGGAGGAGTGCCTTTTGTGTATCAAATGTCGCAATGTAACTGGGTGACTATAAAGGTGCTCTACAGGTATCTCCGAGGGTGTCTGTTGAGTTTGCATGGATCAAGACTGGGATTTGTTACTCCGTGTGATGGAGAGGTATCTCAGGGCCCACTCGGTAATACAACATCACAATAAGCCTTGCAAAAAATGTGACTAAGTGTTAGCCATAGGATCTTGTATTACAGAACGAGTAAAGAGACTTGCCGGTAACAAGGTTGAACTAGGTATACAGATACCGACGATCGAATCTCGGGGAAGTAACATACCAAAGAACAAAGGGAACATCATACGGGATTAACTGAATCCTTGACATAGAGGTTCGACCGATAAAGATCTTCGTAGAATATGTAGGAACCAATATGTGCATCCCGGTCCCGCTATTGGTTATTGACCGTAGAGGTGTCTCGGTCATGTCTACATTGTTCTCGAACCCGCAGGGTCTGCACACTTTAGGTTTGGTGACGTTTCGGTAGTACAGAGTTATGTATGGTGGTGACTGAAGATTGTTCGGAGTCACGGATGAGATCCCGGACGTCACGAGGAGCTCCGTAATGGTCTGGAGGTAAAGATTGATATATAGGAAGTCCTGTTTTGGTCGCCGGAAAAGTTTCGGGCTCATCGGTAGTGTACCGGGAGTGCCGGTAGTGTACCGGGGGACCATCGGGAGGGGTATTTCGACCCAAGAGGATATATGGGCTGTGGGAGAGTAAATACCAGCCCTTTGTGGTCTAGTGGAAGTCCCACACAAGGCCCATGCGGCTGGGAAGAAAAGCCCAAAAGGAAAAGGGTGGAAAAAGGCAAAAAAGGGTCAAATAAGGAAGGAGTCCTAATCCTACTAGCAGTGGAGGAGGAGGACTCCTCCCTCCTTGGTTTGGCTGACCCAAGGGCTGCCTCTTTGGCAGCCAAGCCTCCTCCTCCTCTCCTCCTATATATACTAGAGGATTTTAGGGTTTTGGCACAAGATTTTCAGCCACGTGCCACCCGTTCCTCTAGTGCATAGCTTCTCCTCTAGATCGGTTTTCTACAGTGCTTAGGCGAAGCCCTACCGAAATAGTTCCACCACCATCACCGTAGCGCCGTCACGCTGCCGGAGAACTCTTCTACCTCTCCGCTCCCTCTTAATGGATCGAGAAGGCGGAGATCGTCATCGAGCTGTACGTGTGCTGAACGCGGAGGTGCCGTCCGTTCGACGCTAGATCGGAAGGACCGTGATCAAGATCGCGAGACGGATCGTGATGAGTTCGCGGGACTGATCATGATGAGATCGCGGGACGGATCGTGATGAAGTTCGCGGGACGGATCATGATTGGATCGCGGGATGGATCGTGATGAGATCGCGGGACACTCGGCGATTTGGATCGCGAAGACGTTCGACTACACCAACCGCGTTTCTTAACGCTTCCCACTTAGCGATCTACAAGGGTACGTAGATCCAATATCCCTCTCGTAGGTGCTCATAACCATGGATAGGTCTTGCGTGTGTGTAGGAAATTTTTTGTTTCCCATGCAACATACCCCAATAAAACACTGCGGGGATCTTTGCGGATTTTTTTTACTAGAAGAAGGAATATGGGCCAAACAACACCAGAATAGGGTGGCCAGGGTGGCCACCCTCCACCATGGCATGCTAGAGGCCCCTTGCATGGCCTGGTGGAGGGTGGGCACCTTGGGCACCCCCTCAACCGACTATCAAGCCTATAAATTCCTAGAAAATCCAAAAAAATCCGTGAATAGGCCGACCCTGAAGGTCCCATGACGATCTTTCTGACGAAAGGTCACATCCCACCACGACCGCTAAGCCAGTTGCAAAAAGTCGATTCGCGGTTCGAGGCCGTTTTCATCATCACGATCTATCAATGCACAGATCGTGTCCCGTTTTATACGGGATACGTTTAATCATGCGCGTGCAATGACACGCACGTCTCGGGAAGCAGAGTGATTGATGGCGCAACAAGGGGAGGCCAATACAGCGATAAGCCTCATAAAAGGGAAAGAAAACCCCAAGGCCTAACTCTACTTCCCATTTGCCTCCTCTGCTTCCCCATTCTTCTAAGCCTCCAAGCGCAGATTTAGGTTTTCCATATCACCTTCTCCGAGCTAATTCATGGCGGGTTCCGGCTCCAATGGCAAGTGGGAGGCCTCCACGATCACCGACCAAGACATCCGAGACCATAAGACCGCCGACTACCTCCCCCCAACATCTTCCACCGCGCACCAGAGAAGGACCAGGTGATCCCCACCCCCAAGCCAGGCTAAAGGGTAGTTTTTATTCCCCACTTCATCTGGGGACTGAGCTTCCTGCTCCACCCCTTTGTCAGCGGGCTCATGTTCTTCTACGGCCTCGACTTTCACGACCTCCCGCCGAACTCCTTCATCCACATATCGGCCTTCATCCTCATCTGCGAGGCCTTCCTACGGGTCGAGCCACACTTTGGTCTTTGGCTCAAGGTGTTTAACATCAAGCCCAAGTGTATCGCAGGTGAACACGTAGGCTGCGGTGGGGCTGTCATCGTCAAGCTCACCCACGTTGTATGGCCCTCTGGCGCCTTTGTCGGCACCATCAAAGTATGGCAGAAGGAGTGGTTTTACATCACCGAGCCAAGGGAGGAAGGCCAAGCTGCCTCATCCGGATTCAGATCTGCCCCCTCCCACCAGATTAACCTCTTGGCTCTAAAAGGGCACCAACTGGGGGTCGAGCAAGGAGGTGAGCGACCTGCAGAAGCACATCCGCTCCATGATCGAGAACAACTCGCGCTGACCAATGTGGTCCAGCTCATGCTCCGGCGACGCATCCTCCCCTGCCAGCGCCGGGATACTCCCCTATGGGCTCGTTAGCTCAACGCTGAGCCCATGACAAAGAGGAGGATCGGGGTCTTCACGCCGAAGAGGAGGATCGGGGTCTTCATGCCGCCAAGCCTGCCTCCAAGGTATAGCATAGCTATGTTTGATTGGCTTTATCTCTCATAAAGAAGTTCTAAAACATCTTACTGATCATTCTTTGTAGAAATGGCTGAGCAAAGCCATGGGCATCGACTGCCCGGTGCCTCACCCCGAAGACATCATGTCTGGGTTGTTAGTGGAGATGCTCATCGAGGCGCCTTACGAGGCGCTTGCAAAGAAAGAAAAGAAGAAGAAACCAGGCCAACAAGGCCTGCACATCAGGGACCAGCCAGAGGCCATGTCTGAAGAAACCCATGCCTCCTCGAATCAAGAGGAGCATGAGGACGAGGATGAAGGCGAGGGAAAGAGCGATTCCCCCCTTGCAAGAAAGAGGGTGGCGGTATCGGACGCCGTAGAGGAGGTACCCCCTCCTGCCTCAAAGAAAGCACGTCGGACACATGTAATCATGTCCGACGATAGTTCACACTCACATACCGAGTCCGATGACTTCGAGAGGGTTCCATGTAGGAGCCTGAGGGTCAAGCCCCCAACCTGGAGGTAACTATCCGAACACTCCCTCGGCTGTTATCGATAGGCTTTGAGGGTTACTGACAAGCGAGCATTTGCTCATTATGCAGCCCACCACGTGTCCTCCCCACCGATCAGATTTCGAATGGGGAGACCCCGCCCGCCTATTTAGCGGAGAGCGGGAACGTCGCCTCCCACTACTCCGGGCACCGCAAAGGACACCGCGGAGGTGTCGTCCCAGCATGCTCCTATGAAGTCGGGCACCAGCGGCGGGGGAGATGACATCATGGTCGAGGCTAACACCTAGGCCACCGAAGACCGGGGGCGGGACCCCACCCGGATATAGAGGAGACCAGACATGTAGACGTTCAGTATCCTCCGAGGACCACTCCGGAGCGCATCACAGCTCCGGGGGATTCGGTTCAGTCCCCGGCCGGTGATCGGGTTGTCCGATCACCACCGGCAGCACCGACCAATGGGTGGCCTGTCATGGGGGAGGAGTGCGGTATTGCAGAGCATTCAGTCCATCGACAACGGACTGAAGAAGGCCTTCAAGGGTCTCCTTACGGGCTTTGAGGTGAGCCACGCGACACTTTATTTGTAAAATATTAGTTTCTTTTTATTATTATATACATGGCAGCCTCCGAGCCCTAGGTGAGTTGGAAAAAACTTACCTACGGGTCAATCATGGAACATTATCTGATCTATATACCAAATTATATGTTCAGAATGTTCTAACAATCCCTTAAGAGTACCTAGCATAGAATCAGATTAACGTTAGTTCAGTAATTTTGAGCTCATGTAACCTGATAAGGATTTGCTTTTTGCAGGCTTCGTCATCGGCGGTGGCTGTGAATGCCGCCGAGCTAGACGAGCCGAATCGGAAGCTAAAAAGCTCTGAATACGAGCTTGATGCTCTTATAAAAAGTCTCGACGAGGTGCAAGGTAAGCCCTACTCAGTATCTAAAAAATTGTGGTTATCCTCCTGTCGATGCAGTATTCTTATTCGTGATGCTTACACAGCCTCGACGAAGGAAATGGAGAAGCTCAGGGCCGAGCTACAAGATGTGAAGCAGGAGGCTTCGGTTGAGAGGGCGGCGGCCGAACAAGCGGCTTCCACGTTGTCGTCCCTAAGGGCCACCAGTGACAAGCACGAGGCTCGGGTGGTAGAGATCCAATAGGAGCTCAAGGACGTCGGCCACAAGTGCGAGGCCCTTGAGCAGAAAGGCAAGGAGCAGGATGCCGAACTATCCACCATGAAAACCGAACTCCAAAAGGAGCGGGTGGATAGGAGGTTTTTCGAAGAGCAAGTTCGCCAGGCAAAGGCTATAACAGATGGTAAGCCATACTTATTGCAGTGTGTCTTTGGAGATAGCAAGTTTGAGTTGCTTACCCAGGAGTGGTGTTCCTCAGGCGCCTGCTCCGGCCTTCAGAAGAGCGCGGTGTACCTGAACCATCTCTATGCTTCGCGAGAAGAAGGAGACGAAGCTCGTCTATTCTCGGCTTAGTTTGAAGCCCCCGAGCGCTCTCCTCTCCTTACTGAGTAGCTGAAGCAACTGATGGAGCTGCACCGAATGGTGGAACTAGCCATGAAGGATGTCTGCATGCAGCTATGGCCCAACGAGCCACTACTGGGCAGCTACTTCGGACTGGTACAGAAGTTGGTCGATGTGCCCTAGATCGCCGCACTGAAGCGGTCCTCCTACATCAAAAGAGCTTGGATGGCCTTTGCAAAGGCCAAAGTGCACTGGCCGGGGCTTGAACCGATGAAGATAGCCACCGCTCCTCCGCCGCGTGGAAAGGAACATCGGCACCCCGAGCACTACTTCTCCGAAGTAATGGAGGGTGCTTGGGCGATAGAGTCGCAATGTTCGAAAGAGAACATGTACAATTAGATGCGTTGCAATATGTCTGAGGACTTTTGAATGCTTGTATATTTGTTATGCATGGTTTATCATGTTTTTAATGTTTTGCATTCCTTTATAACTCCTTTGTGGCCGTTTAAACTGAAAGCTGCAAGTCGTCGACTTCAGCCCCCATGTAGATACCACGTGGGGTCTCTCTAGTTACGCACTATAACCCTTAGCCAAACTATCGGTACCCGAAGGCGGTAGTGTGCGGCAGACTAGGCAAGCAGATCATAGTGCTTTATTGCTTTCACTTAGCCATAGGGGCGCGAAAAGGGCTGCGGGGGGCTGATGACTAGCCCCTGGTGTTTTGTGATGTTCGGATGAACCGCAGCTAAAGCCAATATCACATGGTTTGTATGAAAAACAAACCCCTCATATGACACGGAATATCCCCTGACGAGTATTTGAGTATAACACTTTAAGCTCGGATTCATAGACTGGTTCTCGCATACTATGACAGTCAGTTTTCGGCTTTCTCCCCTGAGGTACTTGACCAGACTAGCCGAAAACACAATCGTAGGGGTTCTCCCTTTGCCCTTTTAGCCGAACGAGCGGAACGGAAAGGGGAAAGCACAGGAGCGGGGCAAGCCAACTATTGACCCAGGAAATTGTTTGGAACCACTGCATATAAAGCAAATTCCAAGATGCCAAACGCATAAGAAAATGTTGGTACGGCAATTTAAACTCGAGCCCCCGGTCTATTAGTCGGTTGCATCGCAACATACCGAACAGTTTTACGAGAGGAGGGAGAAAGAAAATATGTGCCAAAAAGGACAACGAGACGAACATGTAGAATGATGTTATATGTTTCTCAACAACCATTATTGCTCGGATTGCCGACGCAACTGCTTACAGGTATGTGAAAAAAAGAAATTCTACAGGAGTGGTTGTCACAGGGGTCTTCTATTGGTAACCTTATGTCCTCGATATGCCCCGCCGCTTGTTTACTCTTGCGCCTCGGTGCACCTCAATGGGTGGTAATGTTCGGCGAACGGATCTTGCAAACAAGGTCTTGAGAAGTTGTTGAAGTGTGGATGAGCTTTACACCCTTGGCAGGCGCTTTGATAGTGCCTGCATTGTGTTCGAAGACAGTGTAATGGTAATAGTTCGGTCCAACCAAAACTTACCCTTTTTTCCCCATAGTTGTGCATGGAATTTTTAGTGCGAAATTGTGCTTCCTTGGCACGTACTTTTATGGTCCTAGGGTTGTGCGATGGGGGCGAATCCCTATTTAAGGGGAGGGGAAGGTTCTGAGAGTTCGGACTGAAGCCGTGATCGCTTCCCCACCTTGCGTGCCTTTACGACGGATGTCAGAGCTTGCCGATCATCGCTTTAATTAAATTCGGCCACCAGGTGAGGGAGTCCTGGATTAGGGGGGTCCTCGGATAGCCGACCTATTGTTTATGGGCCGGACTATATGGGCCGCAAGGAGGGCATCAAAAGATCGAAGACCTCCTGCGCCAGATGGAAGCTTCGAGGAGTCGCGCGTATTCTTCAAGTTATTAACCATAGTTGGGCATGTTATCTCTTCAGCATGTAACCAGCCATGTGTAAGCCTAGGACACCCTCGACATCTATATAAGTTGGAAGGTTTTAGAGTATAGAGACAAAACAACTCATCAAGGGTTAGCTATACGATGTCGAGGTAGATCAGCTCTATAACCCCTTACATCATCAATACAACCAAGCAGGACGTAGGGTATTACTTCCAAAGGAGGGCCCGAACCTGGGTAAACTCGTGTCCCCTTTGCCTCCTGCTACCGTCGATTCTAGTCTCACAGTTCGGGACCCCCTATTCGAGATCCGCCAGTTTTGACATCGACATTGGTGCTTTCATTAAGAGTTCCTCTGTGAGCGCCGAAGGAATCGATCGCTCGCCCCGTCGCAAGTAGCGAGGTCTGTATCGAGAGGACTCTCACCCCCGATCAGAGTTTCATCGGCAACGACGTACAGTTGCATGCCAGACCGGTTGGCCATCATGGTCAGATCGGAAGGTTTCCCCCCAATCGGAGTATTAATTTAGGAACCCTAGAGTTCGTTTCTGATTCATGGGGAACACTCGTCCCAATGGAACCCTCAACCTTCAAAGAAAAACCTGTAAGTCCGGATGCGTTAACATCCAAGACATCAGGTCCCATGATGGAATGGAACACAAATCCGCTTCGGCGTAACTCTGGAACCGTCACACCACTTGAAGAATCCACTCGTATCAGCAACACGCATCCTGCCATCGCCTTGTTCTTAAACGAGTTGTTCGATCGGATCGAAGCTATGCGTATATCAGATGA
Source organism: Hordeum marinum (assembly GCA_022496015.1). NCBI lineage: Eukaryota > Viridiplantae > Streptophyta > Magnoliopsida > Poales > Poaceae > Hordeum > Hordeum marinum. The sequence continues at coordinate 267,590,215 of CM039672.1, read as the reverse complement.
CCAGGTTCCGATCTATGATCGGCTCGGTATCAGACCCAATGACAGGGAGATTCATGTCCCTTCTGTCACCCACCTTGTCACTACCATCAAGTGTCCGGCTGCGGATTCTGCCTGACAGCCAGAATTGAAAACCGTCTATACTTCGGTCCTCGATCTCCAAGACACCGTTGGTGAATCAAAGGTGCGGAATCGCTCTAAAGCCGGACCGTCACCAGTCCAGGATCTATCGCACAATTTGTAAACTGCAATTCCGAACACTCGTTGCGACAGGGAACCAAAAAATTTCCCACCCACCGCCCAAGATGATCATGCAAGTACCATGCCAAATCCCATGTCTTCGGACTTTTGGGATATCAAGCAACTACAAGGAGAATCAGTCCACCACTTTTGGGCAAGAATCCTACTCGCTAGGAGCAGAGTAAAAGGTCTTAATGACCAAGATGTAATGGCAATTTTGATTCGCAATTGCCATGATGAAGGGATTCTCAATGCCCTGGCCCGCCGTCACATAAGCGACTTTTTGGAGTTATCCGAATTGGTACATAAGTACTGTGCCATGGAGAGTGTTTGGCACTCTGAGCGATTGTTCTCAGAACCAATTTTCTACAAACTCCCTAGAGGAGCTCGGAAAAAGAGGATACCTCCAAATCGGCTAGCCAGGTATGAACCCGTCGAAGAAAGAAACAAGTCCCTTTCTGGGACCGGTACCGTCCTCGATGGACTTTTGGATAAACCTTGCCCCGTTCATTCCATGTTGTTAAACACGAAACCAACACATAGCCTTCGAGCTTGTTGGGTCATCAGGCAAGTTGCAAAAAGTGGCAAGGCCATCCTCGACACACCTCCGTCGAACAGGCACTCTCCTTCGCCACCCAGATTTAATGCCGAAGTCCTGATGGTCTATGAGATCTCCCCCTTGAGGAGTAGGCGCAAAAGAGATCTTAGAGAGCACGAGCAATTCTACCACGTGGAAGCTACTAGCCCATGGGTAGACATACCGATTACTTTCGGGGACACTGACCAGCCGCCCGTCCTTCTCGGTCATTCACCGGTCGCTCTAGTCTTGAATCCCATCATTGATGGATACAGGCTACATAAAGTGCTAATGGACGGCGGCAGTGTTATTAACCTCATCTACGAGGCCACTCTGGAAAAAATGCAGTTTGACCGATCCCGCGTCGAACATAGCAACACAACCTTCTAAGGAATATCCCACGGAAAGAGGCACGTTGTTCCGGATGTATCATCCTAGACGTTGTGTTCGGTATGCCCGAAAACTACCAATTTGAAGAACTTCTCTTCCACATCGTTCCCTTCCCAAGTGGCTATCACGCCCTATTGGGACGCGACGCCTTCAAAAAGTTCCAGGCTATACCCCATTACGGGTATATGAAACTCAAAGTGCCAGGAACAAATGGAGTGATCATGATCACCAATGATCCGAACATAGCCCTTCGGGCTGAAAACAAAATGGTAGCGCTCTCCCTCGAGGCATTAGCGCAAACTTTCACCGCTGAAGAGTTGACCACTCTATGGTCGAAAGTTAATAGGGATGATGTGATCCTTAGCAAAAGGCCCAAGTTCACGTCCTTTAAACCCATAGAGGAAATCGTCAAATTTCAAGTGCATCCAACGGACCCCAATAAGACAATGTCCATTGGAGACTAGCTCGATCCCCTCTTGGACAAAGCATTGCGGAATTTCCTCCGTGAAAATTGGGACATTTACGCCTGGCATCCTTCCGATATGCTTGGAATCCCATGTCGGCTTGCCGAACACAGTGTAAACATTATTCCAGGCTTTAAGCCCGTGAAACAGACTCTGCGCCGCTTCTCAAAACCCAAACGGCAAGCCATGGGTGAAGAATTAGCCAAATTGCTCGAGGCCAGATTTATTCGGGATATTAAACAACTCGAGTGGCTAGCAAACCTGGTGATGGTACCTAAGAAAGACGAGTCCTGGCGGCTGTGTGTCGATTTCAAAGACCTCAACAAATCATGCCCCAAGGACCCTTTCCCCTTAGCACGCATAGACCAGATCATTGATGCCATAGCCGGACATGATTTGTTGTGTTTCCTCAATGCTTACTCCGAATACCATCAAATTAAAATGAAGGAATCCGATCAAGCGGCTACTGCATTCATCACCCCTACGGGCCATTTTGCTTCAACACGATGCCCTTTGGGCTAAAAAATGCCGAGGCCACATACCAGCGCATGATCCAAACCTGCCTCGCGACACAGGTCGGAAAGACTATTGAGGCATACGTGGATGATGTGGTAATCAAAACTAAACACGTCGACCAATTGATCAACGACTTACGTCAAACTTTCGCTAATCTACGCAAATATGATATACGGCTCAATCCGGAAAATGTGTATTCGGAGTTCCCTCTGGTAAGCTGCTTGGATTCATCATCTCGCATAGCAGAATAGAGGCAAATCCAGCTAAAATCCGTGCTCTATCAGAACTTGCAATCCCCACAGAGCTAAAGCATGTCCACAGGCTAGCCGGGTGCGTAGTGGCGTTAAGCCGCTTTATCTCCCACCTCGGAGAAAAAGCTTTGCCGCTCTATAAGCTGTTGAAACGGACCAACAATTTTGAATGAACCGATGAAGCAGCGGCTTCATTAGAAGAAATTAAAACACTACTGGTCATTGAACGAGATGAGGAGGGACATAAATTCCGGACTCACAAACCGGTATATTATGTGTCAGAGGTGCTAATGCAGTGCAAGTCCAGATACCAACATTATCAAAAAATAGCCTATACAATATTCATGGCATCGAGGAAACCCAGACACTACTTCTAGGAGTGTGTGGTAACGGTGGCATCGGAAGTCCCCCTGAATGATATAATCAACAACAGGGACGCCACCGGCTGCATAGCGAAATGGTTCATTGAGCTCCTTCCCTTTGAAATAACCTACAAGCCATGCCGCGCCATTAAATCTCAGGTACTGGCGGACTTCTTGGCTGAATGGACAGAGCACATGCTCCCCAAGGAGTATAGTGCATACTCCCATTGGACAATGTAGTTTGATGGATCCAAGACCTTGGCCGGTCTGGGGGGCTGGAGTTATCCTCACATCCCCCATGGGCGACAACGTGAGATACATGTTGCAAATCATGTATACCGACTCCAACAATGCCGCCGAATATGAAGCTCTTCTTCATGGCCTTCGGATGGCGATGTCAATGGGCATAAAACGGCTAGAGGTACGGGGAGACTCAAACCTGGCCATATCCCAAATTAACGGCGAGTTCGACGCCAAAAATCTGAAGATGGCGGCATATAGAAACGCCATCCTCAAGATATCTGGTCGGTTCAAGGGGTTGGCATTCCACCACATTGCTGGAGACAACAACCAAGCCGCCGATATACTGGCACGTATGGGAGCCAGGCGTGATCTTGCCCCAAAAAACACCTTCCTGGAGAAGCTCTTCAAGCTCTGTGTAGTGTGACAGGACGACGATAATGGCGTCGGTCCGAATACGGCGAACAAAGTTGTTCCCCCTATAAACGAGCCAGATGATGGCATTATCAGCGGCTCAATGATGAATGAGACGCCCTTGGCTCATGAGGTAATTTTAGTAATTGCGCCATGGACAAAGCCCTTCCTCGCTTATCTTCTTCACAAGGAACTCCCCGATGATCAAACTAAGGTGTGGCGCATAGTTTGGTGATCCAAGGCCTAACAAGTACACAAGGGTGAGTTATACAAGAAAAGCACCACCGGAGTATTACAGAGGTGTATATCCGAGGAAGAAGGACGGGAGCTCCTTGCCGAAATCCATGCAGGCATGGGCGGGCATCACGCCGCGGCAAGATCCCATGTCGGCAAGGCCTTCCGAGCCAGTTTGTTTTAGCCTACAACTCGGACGGACGCCCGGTCACTTGTTCAACATTGCGTTGGGTGTCAACTCTTCGCAAATCAAAGTCACATGCCCCCAATAGCTCTTCGAACTATTCCAATCACCTGGCCTTTTGCGGTCTGGGGGCTGGACATGGTCGGACCCCTTAAAGGGGGGACCAAGAAAAATAAATACCTACCGGTCATGGTTGAAAAGTTCATCAAATGGGTAGAAGCAAAGCCTGTTAAATAGGATAAATCCGGACTAGTGATTGACTTTATATCTAGAGTAGTACACCGTTACCGTGTCCCGCATAGTATAATAACGGATAATGGATCCAACTTCACGGCCCAAGAGGTCAAGGACCGGTGTGCAAAAATGGGCATAAAGCTTGATTATGCATCGGTCTATCATCGGCAGACCAATGGACAAGTCAAGCAAGCAAATGGTCTCATTATGAGCAGCATCAAGCCACGTTTGGTCCGATCTCTTCACGAGTCCGACTGTCAGTGGGTGGAGGAACTCGACTCCGTCCTATGGGGCTTGCGTACCATCCCGAATTGATCAACGGGTTGCACACCGTTTTTATGGTCTATGGGGCAGAGGCAGTTCTCCCCTGCAATATTATCCACGACGCACCAAGAGTTCGCATGTACGAGGAAAAGGAGGCCAAGTTAGATTGGTAGGACGACTTAGACGCCTTGGAGGGGGAGCGGGACATAGCTCTGGATCGATCCACTCTTTATCAACAACAAGCTCGGCGGTACCAAAGTAGGGAGGTCAGGGCAAAAGCATACAATATAGGAGAACTCGTCCTATAGCTCCCGGAGAAATAGAAGCACAAACTGAACCCCAAATGGGAGGGTCCTTTCATCATTGATGAAGTGCTCGTGGGAGGGGCCTATCGTTTGCGTAGTCCATCTGATAACCGCCTTGAACCAAACCCATGGAACGCAGCTCGTCTTCGGCGCTTCTATGGATAAACCGGTGTCGTCTAAAATCCCCCACATTTTCTCCTTTTTGTTATTTTTTGCCTTTTTTTCCTTTCCCTTCCTACTTTGCTGTTCGATAGGGACAATGTCTTTTCTTACCCTATGTTTAGCTGAGCCAATCTTGTACTACAGATACTCGGCATACACCATAAAGTGTTAAATCCGAACACAACACGTGGGGGCTTATTTCAATAGCCAAAATTTTATTTGCTCATACTTACCGGGTGCGCATGTTTCTTTTGTCATGTTCTACCCATCATATGCATCAATTCGAACTAAGACTTTGCCAAGATGGGTTGCCTCGCTCCTATGATTAGTCTCTACGTTCTCGATTGTTCGGCTAGAGAGTAAAGGGAGCACCTCTACAATTGTTACGACCGGGTCATCCGGACACGTACCTCGGACGGGTGAAGCCGAAAGCTAGCTATCTTACGTAGACAATTGTTCGGCTATGACGAAAACACCTTATACGACTCTGGTTGCTATTACCGTTGTTTGGGTCTTTTCTTCCCAAAGGACACTTAGCCGCATACTGCCAGTATGCGGATTTCTATCTACACTCTTCGTAGAGCCCCGACGAAAGGTATCGATAGAGGTACTATTTTCACCGGAAGATGTTTCTTATGTTTCGTCATAATATAACATATCTTTCTGTGTGCTTTTTGTCTGTTCGCACCATATTGCCGGTTTGCCTGGTTCCCCCAATACAGTTAGCTCTTTTGCGAGGGAATAATAAGGGGGAACACTCCCGAGCTCTTCGCACGGCTGGGAGAAGCCGATGGCCGGTTAAGACAAAGTTTACAACACAAATTTTTTATACACATGTACATATAAATTACATGTGAGGCTGCTGATCGAGATTTATCAATTATTGTGTTGAGGGGGCAGTTTGCCTGCGAAAGACGGGCAGCTGGCATCACCTGGTCATATACCAAGGGAGTGACACTTCTTTTTCCTCCCATCCCACGGGACCAACCCGCGCAATATGCTCGGGTTTAAGTCTGGTGAAACGGGTCTTGACCATTGCCCACGCCTCTCGTGCTCCCTCACGGCAAGCCGAAGTCTTCCACAACTCGAACCTATTTCGATCCCCCTTAAATCGATCCACAAGTGCGGTTAGCCCTTCAGGTGGCTGTTCGGTGGGCCATAGTGCCTTCACCATTCATTTCATTTCTTTTTTCATGCGCTTATGGAGAGAGGTCAGCTCCTTCAGCAGGTCCCCTTGGTATGATTCGATCTCCTCTTCAGGATGCCCGAACAGGAGACCTGCACATAAGATAACAACGCAGTTACTATCATTCCCCACATCAGAAATATTTGCTGATAGCGGAATCTTACTTACCAAATACGCCCTCTGAAGCTTTAGATTCTCTTCTTGAGGTTGGGCCAATTGAGTCTTTAAACTCTTTATTTCTTTGGCCTGTTTTTGTATAACAAGACAACCAGCCTGATGTTGGGACTCCGCATACCTCTGTGAATCCCGAGCTTCTTCCAGCTGCCTTTCCATATGTCCTATTGATTCGACTGCTACACGGAATCCGTATGTTAGGCACGATGATATAACAAAGATTAGAATTAAATGCATACTCACTATGGGCCTCTCGCGTGAAGCTCTTTACTTGTGCTAGTTCGGCCTTCGCAGATTGTACTTTCATGCGGCTCTCCTCGAGCTCCTTGGTCAATTGCTCAGACTGTTGCTTTAAGGCCTGCATTAGCATTCAAACAGTATGGTGATCCTTAATTCATTTGTTTTAAAGAAAATTAAGGCTCGGGGGCTACTAGGCTTACAAAAATATTCGGATTCTATAAAATCCGATCACTTACTTGTATGCTGGTTGTTATCAACTTCATAGCTTCGTCGAATCCAGCTCGGGCGGTGCCAAGGTGTGAATCCGCTGAGTGTAGGGCGCCGAACTACTGGTCGGAGAAAATGGGTTGCTGCATGGCCTCCCATCGGTGTCGATGATAATTGGCACTCTCCAGCTCCGATTTGGTGACGGATACTCCATCACCAGATTCGGCGGGCGCCGGATTGACCATGGGGGCTTCTGTAGCAGAAGCCGTATGGGTCGTGGCCCGAGAGCTTCGGGCGTCTCCAGACACCCGGGTAGCCCCTTCGGCAAGAGAGGATTGGGTGTTTAGCCTAGGTATTTCAATGAAATGAGCTGCTATGAGACTCTACTAACTACAACGATAAAGCGGATAACCGAACAATGTACCTTCGGGATGAGCGGGCAGGTGGATTCGTCCCTATGTCCGGCTCCTATGCAGGGTCCCGGTTGGCCTCTGATTCGGCCATAGCTTTGGCTGCCGGCACATGGCGCGTGGATTGGCAGCGCTTGGGGGTCAGGACCGGCACATCCGGGTGCTCTTGGTAGCGGGCCTCTTGCGGGAGGAATTTTTCTTCTTGCCCACGGCAAAGATGGAGAGTGACACGGGTAGTCAATTATGGTAGCCACCGGGGTCTAGATGGTGCTGTCCTGGAAATAGACTCCGTATTCGAAGTCAAGGAGAAGGTTCGGGTCCTTGTTGAAACCCGGATCGCTTTCACGTGAATGGTTCTCGGGCTGAGGAGCCGGACAGTTAACTGTCTCGATGAAACTCCTCCATTCTTGTTCATACTAGGCCTCGGTCAAATAGAGTACGGAATGGAAACTTCGAACTGTTTCATGATTTAAAAAGAAAGGCTTACCCGTTCGATGGGATTGTGGGCCGAATACCCTTCCTTGGTTGACCGCCGAATGAAGTCATCTTGCTCTCCTTTGTACAGGTCAACAAGTGTGGCGGCCAACACTGTTGGATTGGCGGGACCTAGTTTTTGGGAGCGTGTGGCATTGCTTGTCCTATTGTATTTCCATAGGGGGTGTACCCTCTATTGGAGGGGTTGCACACACCGGGAGATGGCAGCGGCCATGATGTCGATCATGGTAAGACGGTGGTGGACGAGCATCTGTACCTGTGCAGCTAGGCGTCGCACTTCGGTGCTTTCCTCCTGGGATGAGCTCTTGGGTCGCCAGTTATACCTCTTCTTCGGGAGGACGTCGGAGTATTCGGGAAGGCCTGTCGGGTTGGCTCGAACAAGGTGACATCTTCAATATAGAACCACTCCCAGGTCCATTCTTGGGATTTTCTCGGTGTGCCTGCCGGATACCCCATCCCCGCTATGCGGCACACTTCGGCCCCGCCGACCTCTAAGATTGTCTTGTCCCGAGTTCGGGGGACGAGGGAGAAGTATTTCATCCACAAATCAAAATGTGATTCACACCCCAAGAACATCTCGCAGAGGGCGACGAAGCCCGAGATGTGTAAAATTGACCCTGGAGTGAGGTGGTGGAGTTGGATCCCGTAGAACTCCAGTAACCCCCTCAGGAACGGATGGATTGGAAACCCAAGGCCCCAGAGGAGGAAGGGGACGAAGCACACATGCTCTCCCTTGTTTGGATTGGGGAAGCGCTCGTCGAAAACCTCGTCACCATAAGAGATCAGACCCACGCGGGTCGCCGCCAGATCAGATGATGGAAGATATCCCTGGGTTTCTAGATTACGGAGCCGAACGAGTGTGACGAAACAGCTAGTCTAGTCCCCTGGGCACTGGCCATAGGGACGTGCGGAGGAGCTGGGAACATTAGCCATGTTTTGTGTGGAGCTTCCGCTAGGACTTTCTTTCGACAAGAGGGAAGAAGAAGATGTGGTCTGAACCACGATTTTGTTTGATTAAATGGGTTGGTGCCTCCATTGCGGAGGGGTAAGATTGTAAAAATCGTTGACCACTTGCCTCCCCACGACGCGCGAAAGTCGAGGAACTCGCGCAGTTATTATAATAAACCTGCGCCCACGACGCCTGGGATTTTACCAAAGACAGGTCGGTTGCCGAACGAAGAAGGATGAGGGACTCGCGTTGCAAGCCGAAGACGATGACATAAGGAGATCGACCGAGTATATATCAGCGTTGAAGGCCAATCCAGGGGCTACTGAGGGAGTCCTATATTAGGGGGTCCTCGGATAGCTGACCTATTGTTTATGGGTCGGACTGTACGGGCCGCAAGGCGGGCAATGGAAGATCGAAGACATCCTGCGCCAGATGGAAGCTTCGAGGAGTCGTGACGTATTCTCCAAGTTATTAACTGTAGTTAGGCATGTTATCTCTTCGGCATGTAACCGACCATGTGTAAGCCTAGGACACCCTTGGCATCTATATAAGTCGGAGGGTTTTAGAGTAGAGAGACAGAACAACTCATCTAGGGTTAGCTATACGATCTCGAGGTAGATCAACTCCGTAACCCCTTACATCATCAATACAACCAAGCAGGACGTAGGGTATTACCTCCATGGGAGGGCCTAAACCTGGGTAAACTCATGTCCCCTTTGCCTCCTGTTATCGTCGATTCTAGTCTCACAGTTCGGGACCCCCTACCCGAGATCCGCCGGTTTTGACTCCGACACCAGGGCCAGCGCATGTTCCTCAGTTCGGAGAGAGCGCTCTGTGTTGCCGTTGACAGTGATGACCCCCTTGGGGTCAGGCATCTTGATATTGAGGTATGCATAGTGCGGTACGGCATTAAAGCGAGTGAACATTGTCCGACAGGGAGTGATAGCCACTGTGGAAGGGTACAATGTCGAAGATCAAGTCTTCGCTTCAAAAGTTGTCGGGCGAGCCAAATACTACTTCCAGGCTGACAAAGCCCGTACACCAAGCCTCGACACCTGGAATTACTCCTTTGAAGGTAGTGTTTCTGGGTTTGATCCTTGACGGATCTATACCCATCTTTTTCACCGTGTCTAAGTAAATCAGGTTAAGGCTAGTTCCTCCATCCATCAGGACTTTTGTGAGGTGATACCCATCTATGTTGGGGTCTAGGTCGAGGGTGGCCGAACCCCCATGATGGATAGTGGTCGGGTGATCACATCGATCAAAGGTGATCGGATATACCGACCATGGGTTATACTTCGGGGCTACACGCTCTACAGCGTAGACCTCTCGAAGGGCGCGCTTCCTCTCCTTCTTGGGTATATGGGTGGCGTATATCATGTTTACTATTTTGACCTCTAGAGGGAATTTCTTTTGTCCGACACCAATCGGACCCCAAGGGCCGAGGCTCATCCTCATACTCACTGCGAGGGCTCTTGCCTTGATCCTCGGGCGTGAGTTTGCCGGCCTGTTTGAACACCCAGCAATTGCGATGCGTGTGGTTGGTGGGCTTCTCTTGAGTGCCATGGATTTGGAAAGGCCTTTCCATGATCTTCTCCAGCGGGGTTGGTCCGTCGCGATTGCCTTTAGGAGTCTTCTTCCACTACCAAGGTCGGGAAATTGCGGAAGCCAGCATTAACGATCGTGTTGTCGGCATCACTGTTGTTGTGCCGGCGCCTGTTTTTGTTACGCTTTGGTTTCCCGTTTTCGTCCCAAACTTCAGAGGTTCCGAGGACTTTAGAGTTGTGGTTGTGTCTTGCCAACCAATTATCTTCGCCCGCGCAAAAGCGGGTCATGAGTGATGTGAGGGCGGACATAGTCCAAGGTTTGTCCTGGACGAGCTGGCGAGCCAGCCATTCATCTTGAATATTATGCCAAAAGGAGGCTATTGCATCGGCATCCGAGCAGTCGACAATCTAGTTTTTCTTGGTCAAGAATCGATTCCAGAATTGCCGTGCAGACTCTCCGGGCTTCTGAATGACGTTGCTTAGGTCGGAGGTATCCGGCGGCCGAACTTAGGTCGGGAATGCATCCTCTAGGTCTTCCCTGCATCCAATGGAGTTTTCGGGGAGGCTGTTTAACCAGTGCTGAGCTGGCCCCTTCAGTTTTAGGGGAGATATTTGATGGCATGGAGATCATCTCCTCGAGCCATGTGAATGTGAAGGAGAAACTCCTGAATCCATATGGTTGGGTCGGTTGTCCCATCGTACTGCTCTATGTTCACGGGTTTAAACCCCTCTAGGAACTGTTGCTACATCACCTCGTCTATGAAACACAGTGGGTGAGCGACGCCTCTGACCCGAGCTATGTCGCGCCGGTATTCGGCGTCTGTTCTAGCCCTGCTTCATTCCCGGCCTCTATTGTTGCGGTCAAGCCATGGTCCGTACCCTTCCCGTCTATCGAGTGAGTAACCTCTGGATCCGTAGATGGATTTGGTATGACCTGCTCTATAGTCTAGGTCATCTCGTAGGTCGAACCTGTCATTGGGCTCTAATGGCTCCTTTCCCCATCTTCGGGGCATCGCCGGCCTATAACCGGTGTTGTCAGTCGTCCTGTCTCGTCCTTGAGGAGGGCGGTCGGGCTTGTCGTATGGTGTATGTTTGGGAGACGAAGTATCAGTGAGCTCGTCGTCAAATTGTGGCAGCAGCCTTCTGTGTGGGTAGCTCTTAGGTTGGTCTGATAGACCGGTACCATAACCTTCCTTGGCTGAGAGGACTCTCGTCCATCGATCATTGAGGTCATCTTGTTCGGCTTTAAGTTGCCGTTCTTTTGCTTTCAGGATGTGGGCCATGGCTATGAGCTGTTGCCTGAACAGTTCCTGATCCTCGAGATTATCAGGGATGTCAAAGTCATCGGATTCCGGGATGTCCTCCTCCTCTATAGGAGGGAGGTAGTTATCGTCCTCGGAATCGTTGAAGTCATCGGGGTTGCGCTGGTCTTTAGGCTTCTCCTCACCCTCTAGCGGGTGTTCAGGGATATCGGGGTCGCCTAGGTCCTTCGGGGTATCTCCGTCCTCGGTGCCGATGATAGCTTTCCTTCCCTTTTTGCCTTTTGACCGCTTATGCGGTTTGCGGCGCGTTGATGGCGCATCGCCCGATTTGTGGCCATCATTCTTAGGCGTGTTTTTGCTGTTAGCTGCAGGAGTATCCACCATGTAGACATCATACATGGAGGTGGCGGCCCATCACTCGGTGTTAACGGGGGTGGGAGCGCAATCCTCTTCATCCATGTATTCTGCCTCCTCGGAGGCATAGTCCAACATGTCGGTTAAGTCTTTGACTGTGGCTATCAAGTGGATGGTGGGTGGGTCAAAAATTTTGTCCTGACCTGCTTTGTAGCTGATCTGAGCATAGATCGGGGTTGGGTCATTGGTAATCTTCATCGACGAGATCCGATCTAGGGCCTCGTTGAATGTCGAGAGCTCGATCGGGTCAAACTGCTCGGAGAATTCAGAGTTGATCCTCGATGTGCCCAGGCGAGTGGAGTGTTCGGCAAGAACAAGTATCTGGTCCTCTGGCACCATGGCCAGATCCGGACTAGGAGTCGGGCCATCGCCAGGGTTAACCCCGTGGGCGTGACCGAAAAAGGAACTCGAGTTTAAAGCCTCAGAGTCGTCGGGCGTGGCAGGCGAGACTGCGAGCCCGGTTAGTGACAAGTCATCCCTAGGATCTACGGAGAACTCTAGGTTCCTAAATATGACCTCTCGACCAGGGGTGAATCTTTTAACACGGCCTACATGGCTAGTCAGATTGGCAGGCAGCACAACACTGCCAAAGGCGAAGACTTGTCCGGGGACGAAAGTGTCCATGTTGCGGACCTCTTCGTTGATGACAAGACGAGACATCGATTCCTTGGCGATCACAGTGGAACTCTTAATGAAACCACCAATGTCGGTGTTAAAACCGGCGGATCTTGGGTAGGGGGTCCCGAACTATGAGACTAGGATCGATGGTAACAAGAGATGAAGGAGACAAGGTTTACCCAGGTTTGGGCCCTCCTATGGAGGTAATACCCTATGCCCTGATTGATTGTATCGATGATATGTGGGTTATAGAGTTGATCTACCTCGAGATCGAATAGCTAAACCCCAGATGAGTTGTTCTATATCTACAACCTCAAACCCTCCGGCTTATATAGACGCTGAGCGTGTCTAGGGTTTACACATGGTCGGTTACACGCCGAAGAGATAAACATGCCTATTCACTACATTAAATGTGGAGGACAAGCCATGATTCCCGAAGCTTCCTTCCTGGAGATAGGTCCTTCAATCGATCCAATGTTTGATAAGCGGCCCATACAGTCCGGCCCATAAGAAACAGGTCGACCTCCCGAGGACCCCTTAATCCAGGACTCGCTCAGTAAGCATGCCATCATCATAATAAATTTTCTCATCAAAACTTAGGGGACTACAAATATCATCTTCATCAAACATAGCATCCCCAGGCTTGTGGATTTGCATGTCATTAGCATCATGGATATTCAGAGAATTCATACTAGCAATATTACTATCATGCTCATCATTTAAGGAATTATCATCAAGTATTTTCATAATTTCTTCCTCTACTAATTGAGCACAATTTTCTGAATTCCTGTTTTCACGAAACACATTATAAAGACGAAACAAATGATGCAACCCAAACTCCCTTTTTTGTAGTTTTCTTTTATAAAACCAAACTAGTGAAAAACAAGAAACTAAAAGATTATTGCAAGATCTAAAGATATACCTTCAATCATTCACCTCCCCGGCAATGGCGCCAGAAAAGAGCTTGATGTCTACTATGCAACTTTATTCTTGTAGACTTGTGTTGGGCCTCCAAGTGCAGAGTTTTGTAGGACAGTAGCAATTTTCCCTCAAGTGGATGACCTAAGGTTTATCAATCCGTGGGAGGTGTAAGGTGAATATGGTCTCTCTCAAACAACCATTCAATCAAATACAAGAAATCTCTTGTGTCCCCAACACACTCAATACAATGGCAAATTGTATAGGTGCACTAGTTCGGCGAAGAGATGGTGATACAAGTGTAGTAATGATAGTAGATATTGATTTTTGTAATCTGAAAATATAAAAACAGTAAGGTAGCAAGTAACAAAAGTGAGCACAAATGGTATTGCAATGCTTGAAAATAAGGCCTACAGTTCGTACTTTCGCTAGTGCAATCTCTCAACAATGCTAATATAATTGGATCACATAACCATCCCTCAATGTGCAATGAATAATCACTGCAAAGTTCTTATCTAGCAGAGAGCATAAGAAGAAGAAAATTGTAGGGTACGAAAGCACCTTAAAGTTATCCTTTCCGATCGATCTATCCAAGAGTTCACACTAAAATAACCAAGTTATCCTACTAGAATAACACCATATGATACGCATCAACCAACTCTAATGTCACCTAGATACTCCAATGTCACCACAAGTATCCGTGAGTTAATTATACAATACGCATTAAACAATTTTAGATTCATAATATTCAATCCAACACAAAGAACCTCAAAGAGTGCCCCAAGATTTATACCAGAGAAGCTAGGACAAGAACATGTATCAACCCCTATGCATAGATTGCCCCAATGTCACCTCGAGAATATGCAAGTTGAGTACCAAGACATAGATCAAGTGAATCAATAGAGTACTCCATTGTCACCAGGGTATCCACATGCAAGACATATATGAAGTGCTCTGAAATCCATAAAAATATTCAATCCGATAACAACAAATCTCAAAGGGAAAACTCAATTCATCACAACAAGATAGAGAGGGGAAAACACCATGTGATCCAACTATATTAACAAAGCCCATGATACATCAAGATCGTGGCATCTCAAGAATATGAGAGAGAGAGAGATTGAATACATAGCTACTGGTACAAACCGTCAGCCACAAGGGTGGACTACTCCCTCCTCATCATGGACTCCATCGGGATGATGAAGATGGCCACCGGAGATGATCTACCCTCTCCGACATGGTACTATTTTCTCTCCAGATTGGTTTCTCATCGATACAGAGGCCTTGAGGCGGCACAACGAGGAGTCTAGGGTTATTTCTGATGGTTTCTATATTTATAGGAATTTTTGGCATTGGTTTCATGCGAAGATGGGCCACGAGGTGAGCACGCTCCACAAGGGCACGGTTTGGGGGCCTGGCGCGCCCTGGTGGAGGGTGTCCACCTTGTGACTCTTCTGGCCCTCCAACGAGGCATCTAGTGCCTCTTTTGTTCCAAAAAAATCATCAAAAAGTATCGGGTGATTCCGAGAACTTTCATTTTCTGCACAAAAACAACTCCATGGTAGTTCCGTTGAAAACATCGTCAGTCCGGGTTAGTTCTAAATAAAACATATAAAGTGCATCAAAACCATATAAAAGTATTGTAAACATAGGTTAATATGGCATGCATACTTCATAAATTATCGATACGTGACATATCAATATGCCAGCCGCTGGCAAGCATGTCAGCATGGACTATGGTCGCTGGCGTGAAGTATGACCCTTGGTCCTAATTTTAGATTAATTTTGGTCGCCAAAAAATAGTTTGCGTGGATGAAATGTGTCAGCCTGTTGGGAGCATCTCCTGGGTTTGGACAAATGAAGGAGTTCAGTGCACCTCTAGCTGACCCAAACGGACGAAAAACAGACAAAAAATGCGTCTGTTTGAATAAGCACGTTCTAGTTGCACTTATATCTCCTCAGTCGATAGCCCTCTCCCATCCTCCTTTCCTGGGTCCATCATTGTGTGGTGCATGGAGGCTGCGATGTATCGGATGGAACTTTAAAGTTTTTATCATCGGGCTTTTAGTAGGGTTTTTACACAACGGTAATTCATTGGTGGTGGCGGTGGAGCCAATATGATTTAAATTTTCCTACTCTTCCAACTTGAATGGTGTCGGCTGCAGAAAGGCCGATGACCTTTTGATCTGAATTCCCATTGTCGTCTCTGTACAGCAAAATTAGGGTTTGCAGGGTTGATCGACATGATTGTAGTATCCCTTTAAAGTTTGGTTATCCGACCTCTTCTACATTGCATTGTTGTGGCCTCCTGTGCCGATGCGAGGCCAGGGCCAGCCCTGGGCCATGGCGATGAGTGCGAAGGCCTAGGTCCCAGCCTTAGTAGGGGCCCATATATCTCTAAAAACTAGAGTAGTACACAACACAAGAAGGCTTTCCCATTAATAAAGAAACAAGTCACGCATGAACAACAATCCCTAAGTCCTTCTCCTTTATTGGCTCCTTCAATCACATCCTCATTAATCTCACGTTCTCCATCTTGTTTGCCAATTAATTGCCCCAAATTTCTAAGAGGTCAGCTCCTCATTCCAAAGCTAACCGATCAATTTCTTTGGTTCCTCGCATTCTATAAGCAGCCCCAAGGGACCCCGACACTAGTACAATATAATTAGGATGGGTTCAGGATGTACTATCGGGGCTGAGGGTTCTGTGGATGTCGCGGATCCAAAATTGGGTTACCTAGTTAGTACCCAAATAATCCCTTAGCTGTGTGCTAATGATTATGCTTGTATTGTGTTGATATTTGTCTAGACGATGATCAGCCCCATAACTTTTTCTCTCGAAACATAAGTCGTTTGTTTGAGCATGTGAATGGACTCTGGTTTTTTTATGGTCTAGGCTTTCCTCATCTCATAATTGTGATCGAAAAATAACAATCGAGAAATTAGGTGAACCATTTGAAGGATGTTTTTGGTGAATTGCGTACAAGTGATCATATTTGTATTTCAGTTGTAGAGACAAGAGACAAAACCGTTGCACAACACAAAACCGTTGCACAACTCATAGAAATAACCCGAGTGGACTTCTCACACATCGTGAATAAATCAAAAACAATAGACATCATAAACAAAATTACTTGATGAATGACTTGAATTCTTACAATGTTGATTGTTAGTCATGATGTAATCTTGATTACAAGTAAGTAAACTAATGGAGATGGAGGCTATACTGGTGGTGGTAGTGGTGATGGCTATGGAGATGATGTTCATTGTAGAATGTTGATGATGGTTGGAAGGGTGAACTTGGTGAAACTCCAACCTCTCTATGTGTAGGCTCACCGAAGGGTTTTCTTGTTCTTTATACAATGTTGACGGTCAGAATATTGTTTCAAGGAGTCTCCTTTGCGAATCAGCCTTGGACCCCTTCATGGAAGTCGTGAGGTATGACTTCACAGAGTCAGCAGCACACAGTACAAGGAGTGATACGAGCATCGATTGCTCGTGCCTTGCACCGCCTTCTCCTCTAGAGACTCCTATGCCTGCCTAATTGAATGGCAATTGTCCTAGCTCCCAGTGTATCCCATATATGGGTGATTTTCATGTAAAATTACCCATTTCTACAAGGAACAAAATAAACAAGAATATTGCAATACTTTACATTTATTAGTTCTTAGCAGGCAAAGAAAAATGATTATCTAAAAATATCTAAGAAAGTCTGGTTTAAACACGGGTAAAAAGGAGTAAAATATATAGTCATCATCTCACAACTTTCCAACCCTCAACCAATATGTGGGGCTATATTAGGGCCATTCGGACGCATGTGTCACGTTGTCCTGGCCTAGTTTGGCCCACCCCAAACCCCATGAAACACCATCCCTCAAACCATAGAACATTCTCTCATATCCCCTCTGCTCACGATATATCTGCCACTCTTCTCTGGCTAGGTCTTGTCTCTACCATCCCACGTCGCTTGGTCCGGCGATGGATGCGGATTGGAGATGGACCCATCGACGGGGACACGCTCATGGCAGAGCCTATCTCCTCACTATACGCATGGGCCTTCGATCACAAATTGAAACCGGGCAACTCATTGAGCTTTGTACCCTCCCTAGGGACCTGACCAGGCTCTTGAGGATCTGGGTCATCTCCATCACCCTCGTAGTGGGTGTGATCTTGTGTCATCCTAGACACACTCGTAGAGGAGTCCAGCTCTACACTCTCCACGCAAGCCTTTGTCGGTCGCAGATGGAAACCAGGTAACTCATCGAGCTTTGTGCCCTCCCTGAGGGCCCTACATGGCTCCTATAGATTGATGAGTGTTATTTTTACACTCCTCTAATCAGAGTTTAAACCGATATATTTCATTAAAATAGAGATATTCACTCCCATATTGCAAGCAAAGACTAATGAATGCATAGGATTTCAATCATCCTTTCTTTATTTTGTTTCCAAGGAAATGAGCTATTTATGGATGAAATCAAGCCAATACTTGGAAAGTAGTAAAGTGGAAGATATAGTGAATCAAGTGGGAGACGCACCAAATGAAACAAATCAAAAAAACTTGTTCCATGCGACCATGATTGCTTGTATGGCATGGAAACCGAGCCTTCTCGTCCATCTGAAGAACCTTTATAAAGGGGTCGATGACAAATGGATAACAAAACATCGAGGACAGTCGTGAGGGAGCGCCGCAGAAGCTAATCATCACATTTCCCATCTCCATCAACCCTAGCCGCCGCCATATCCATGTCCATATCCATCACCTTCATCATCATGATAGTTCTCTGCCATCTAGTCATACTTGTAATCGTGTATCACACACGACATCCATGGTAAGACCTATTATCAATCGATCCATTTTCATGATTTATTCTTCTATGTGTTCTTCACGTGATTTTATCTCCATGCGCGAGTAGTCCGATAAGGTATGGGTTGAGGCAAGAGCCTTGCAGCCCGATGTATTTGTTGGAGGGATCAATGAAAATGCGTTGAATTAACGTCCCGTATGTGCAACATAAAATTCTTGTGGAGTTGTCTTTTATCTTGTTCACGTTGTCATCCCTCCAGGTACCCAGGATCATGAAGAACGATCCACGAACAGGCTGAGGGTAGGGAGACTGTGAAGTGTTATTCTCAACGCCAATGACAAAAAAGTTTAGTGCGGTAACACGGTGACTATACCTATGGATCTAGGTGTAGGAATTAAAAATCAAATGCTTTTGTCTGATTATTGCAATCTTAATTATCAAGGCAACCCCGCGCGATGGTAACCTTTGGTTAGACAACTCACTCTTGATGCAGGATGCGTGTGGTCAATACGTAATTTGGACGGTCGCCCACTTTGATTCGTAACAAGCACATATTGATGGGTGACTTCCAACGCACAAATTAAGATCATGTTTGGTCTTGTCATAAATATATGGACCTCATACCCATGCCTATTTTTATTATAAGTGTTCTTCGTGTGTTAGTTTGATTTACTATCCGATCATCCCTATCGCCCTCACATTCACTATTGATCTTGTGTCACTCGAGCATGCCACAACTTCCTTAGTCCTAGGTGTGGGAAGCTCACCACGCCAAGAATGATGCCCGGGCCGGAGACAACTGCTCCTGAAATTGTCATTAGAATAATGCCAAGGCCTTGGAGGGGGGTATCGAGGCATCAGAACGGCACATGGCTGAGCGCGGGCAAAACCCGTCGTCTAGCTGTTGAGCAGGTATGCACCGCATGAACCCTCATCATACTCCCCTCTTTTTTCTACTCCCACGCCCCTCCCCTTCCCCGGTGACCCCTATGACGCCTTTGTGATGTACTACAACAGCTCTAAAGATGACCAAGAAAAGGGCAAGGCCGATGTCAAACAATGAATATCCCCCTTTATGTTTAGTAAAACGCCTAGGTGTGCCCTAGTAGATCCTTGGTATTATGAACTGCAATGTAGAATGTACTATTATGTCCTTGTGTTGTTGATGACCCCTATGACGCCTTTGCGATGTACTACATTCGCTCTAAAGATGACAAAGAAAAGGATAAGACCAATACCAAACGGTGAAGATCTCCCTCTATATCTAGAGTAGAATGCCTAGGTGTGACCTAGGAGAATGCTTGGTATTATGAACTACAATGTAGAATGTATTATTATGTCCTTATGTTGTTGAATATGTCCTTGAAATATGCATGAACGTCTATGTATGTGTTATGTTCTATGTTGGTTGTGTGTCGAATGTATTATTTACATGCATGGATGTGTATGGATTTGAAGATGGGCAAATGAACAATATGAATAATATCGTTGCACCGACAGACAGATGAGGATCGACCATGGACATTGATGAGGACATCTCTACTAATGCTACAACCACAACTCCGACTGCTATACATACATGACCAATTACTAGAGCTTGCGCACGTCAATTGAATTACCAGGTACTTTCATTTCTTGCAAATCCTTCTAATGTTCATGAACATATGATGCTGCCTAAATTAGATACTTTTGTTTTACTTGTGAATGAAGGACCTGGCATGGACAAGAAGGATGACCATTGGAGCGGGATCAAGCATGGAGAAGAAGGTGCGCGCGCGGGAAAGAATAATGGAGCTTCCAGTGATGATTTCCGCACTTTGAAGCCACCATAATGGAAGCAAGAAGCCTTGGACGAAATATGCATGATGCCACTTTATAAATTTCGTTCCTAGGCTAATATAGGTGCTGCGCCACCTTATTTTTGGGTCAGGCCCATGTAATTTCGAAATACCATATTATAGACTGTTTTTAGAGTCCGTATGTATGGGGAAACTGAGTTAGGGTCGGTTTCGGACCCCTCCACCAAGGGGCCACGAAATTCCCCTCTATTCCCCCATATATACAGCCCTTAGGGCGTCGTTTTAGGGTTGGGTTTTGTTTAGATTAGAAGTTCACCATAGCTGCAACTTCGCGTTCTTCGTTTGTGTTCCACGACCAGACAAAGGCGTCACATAACCCCACTTCATGAATAAAGCTTTCCTCTTATATTCGTAATATCCAGATTGCAATCTTAGTTTCTTGCTTGTTCTTCGTTTGCGTGCAGGAAATAGACCCTCCTGGTCAGGTTGATCATGCTCCGGTGTGGTCAATAACCTCTCGGAGTTGGTTTAGCGATTGCTAAGGCGTGACATCATCACACGTTCGTAGTCGGATCGTCAAAGTCTACTCCACCAAAAACGATAGCCACCATCTCATTGAAAGACAGGGACAACTTCGCCTCTATCAAGTGGTATCAGATTTCCAGGTTGCTCAGTGATATTTTACCAGTTTTCGTAGTTTAGATCGCATCTGTTCTTCATACCTTTAGTCCACGAAAAAGCCACAAAAAATTATTAGGGTTAGATCATCATATCCGAACCAATCTGAGCCTTTGCATAGTCTTTTCAGTATTTTGCTTTGTTGAATTTGCGGTTACATCGTCGTGTCGAGTTGCTGGTCTTAGTGTCTAGTCCTTTAGAGTTTCGAGTTCTATTCACAGGTTATCACGTCGCCACCGCATCATCTTCATAGTTGTCATATACCACCACCATCCTCACCACTGCCATATATCACCACCCACCATCACTATCCATTGGTGTCCATATATACCATCACAAATCCGCCACCAATCTGAGTCCAGCTCGTTTTAGGTTTAGTATCGAGATCCTTTTGATTTCGGATTTGCGTTTTGCTACCTGCGTAGGTGTCGGAAAAAAAGAGTCTGGCACGCTTTGCGGAGCACGTTTTGGCCCAAGAAAAATCCGGCCGAAAATATTTTTTCCCTATCTTGATTTTAGGTTCTCCGGAGCGTTTTGAGACACTTGCCATCATAGTGATTTTTTTCAAAAATTTTGGTCGTCGCAGCCCCCGAATTGCTCCAGAAAAAAAAATAGTCCAAAAAAAATCCGTGCCCATCTTGCTTATACGACGTGGGAAGAGTTTTGAGACACTCGCCATTGTAGTGATTTTTTGAGCAAAAAAAAAAGAGCGCAGAAAAAAGAGGCGCCGAAAAAAAAGAAAAAAATTCAGAGGGTGTTCTTCTCTTGATTACGTGTAGCATCGTGAATTTGTTGGTGTTTTAGGCTCGCGTCTCTAGCACCGTCTAGCCTAGGACCAACACAGCACCGTCGTTGAGCGTTTATTCAACCTTGCATCTCTAAATTGATTATTGCTAACCTTTTTTGCTACCATATTATAAGCCATCCCAGCTCCACATACATCTACGTCATGTGTTTGACACCACCTGGCAATCTCTCTATCCAAGCATTGAGAGTTTTGACTACAACGGTTGCCGATCACCGCCTGCTGCTGGGTAAGAACTGGTAAGAATTTGAGATTCGCTTAAAGGATTTGTGACACACCACCACCACCACCATGTCCTAGTAGTCTGTAGGTTTCATATTCTTGTGTGTTTCCTATTTGCTAACCTTGCCAGGATCACACGACGACGAGATCCACTGGGAGAGCATGACCAACAAAGCGCTCTCTGATAAATTTCAGCAAATGATGGCTGACCAGGTACAAGACTTCGTAACCAACTTTGGAGAGGCCATGGAGAAGCTAGATGGTTTGGAGAAGACATTCGACACCAAGATGGACGCCAAGTTCAATGAGGTGCTTGCCCGTCTACCACCACCAGCTACAGCTCCTATTCCTTTCGAACGACGAGCGCGACGTGTGCCTCTCGGCCAAGCCCAACATACTGGTACTGTTGATACTGCTGCTACTTCTGTGGCTCGTGAGGCTACTGTCGTTGAACAGGTTGAAGATTATGATGGTGATTACGATGATGAGGGAGAGGTTGCTCTCGATCAGCCTCAGGGGCAACCACCACCATACGCACCAGGTCGACCACATGGCTACAACCATAATGGTAGGGCTGCACCACCCCCTCAGGTAAGGGATCATGACCATCTCCCTAAACTTAAATTGAATATTTCGACGTTTGAGGGTAGATATGTTCCTGATATATATCTTACATGGGAGTTAGAAACAGAACAACGTTTTACATGCTTACAATTTCCTGAGGATAGACGTGTTGCTGTTGTTGTTTGTTCATTCACTAGATTTGCTTGTGTTTGGTGGTCAGAACATTGTAGAATACACCATGCTAATATTCCAACTACTTGGGCTGCTTTGAAAACTACTATGCGTAATCGTTGGGTGCCACCTTATTATCAATGTGAATTGCTTCAAAATTTGCAGCGTTTAAGACAAGGAAAAAATTCTGTAGGAGAATATTATCAGGAATTACAAACTGGTATGATTGGATGTGGTATTGTTGAGGACAATGAAGCTATGCTTGCACGTGTTATGGGTGGATTAAATAGAAAGATTCAGACTATTCTAGAGTATAAGGAGTATAACACTATCACTCGTTTATTTCATCTTGCTTGCAAAGCTGAACGTGAAGTGCAGGATCGACAGGCAATGGCGAGAACTACTTTTTCTGCAGGTCGCTCTTCATCATGGACGCCACGTACCTCCTCTACTTCCGCACGTCCTACTGCAACACCACCTACTTCAACCTCCAACTCCAACCGCGATACCAGGAAACATGCTCCTACTCCACGCTCTACGAAGAGCACACCTTCTGGGCCTGCACAGAGCTCTTATTCATCTGTTGCATCCACAGGGCAAACACATGAGGTTATATGCCGTCGTTGCAAGGGTGGAGGTCACTTTGCAAGAGAATGCCCTTCCAAGCATGTAATGATTGTTACTAAGGATGGTGGATATGCGTCCGCTAGTGATTATGATGAGGAGACTTTGACTCTCATTGCAAGTGAAGAACAGGGTGGCGAGGATGCAGAACCAGAAACACACTACATGGCTGCTAATTATGCTAACAGGTATGAAAGTTTACTTGCTCAACGTGTTCTCAGTGTGCAGGTTACGCAGGCTGAGCAAAATCAGAGGCACAACTTGTTCCATACAAAGGGAGTTGTGAATGAGCGTTCTGTTCGCGTCATCATCGATGGAGGGAGTTGCAATAACTTGGCTAGCATGGAGATGGTGGAGAAGCTGTCTCTAACAACCAGACCACATCCTCATCCTTATTACATCCAATGGTTCAACAATAGTGGCAAGGTTAAGGTAACACGTACTGTTCGTGTGCATTTTAGCATTGCTACATATTCTGATTATGTGGATTGTGATGTGGTACCCATGCAAGCATGTTCTGTTTTACTTGGTAGGCCATGGCAGTTTGATAAAAATTCTGTACACCATGGTAGGACAAATCAGTATACTCTTGTTCATAAGGATCAAAATATCACTTTGCTTCCTATGTCTCCTGAACATATTATGAAAGATGACATTGCTAGAGCTAGTAAAGCAAAACAGGAGAAAAATAAGAGTGAAAATCAAATTGTAGCACAGGAATTTGAGCAACACCATAAGCATAATAAACCATCATCTGCTGTTGCATCCGTAATAAAATTGAAGAGTGGATGTTTACTTGCTACTAAATCTGATATTAATGATTTGGATGTTGCTACATCTGTTTGCTTTGCTTTTGTATGCAAAGAGGTATTATTCTCATTCGAGGACATGCCTCCCTCTTTGCCTCTTGCTGTCATTAACATTTTGCAGGAGTTCGCTGACGTCTTTACACAAGACATGCCACCGGGATTACCACCTATTCGCGGGATTGAGCATCAGATTGACTTAATTCCCGCCGCATCCCTACCCAGCCCCGCGCCATACCATACCAATCCAGAGGAGACAAAGGAGATTATCCGTCAAGTAGGAGCTTCTTGACAAAGGTTATATACGTGAATCCCTTAGTCCTTATGATGTTCCTATTATTCTAGTGCCTAAAAAGGATGGTACATCGCGCATGTGTGTGGATTGTAGAGACATTAATAATATTACTATTTGTTATCGTCATCCTATTCCTAGACTAGATGATATGCTTGATGAATTAAGTGGCTCTACAATTTTCTCCAAAGCTGATTTGCATAGTGGATACCATCAAATTCGTATGAAATTCGGAGATGAATGGAAAACAACATTTGAAACTAAGTTTGGATTATATGAGTGGTTAGTCATGCCTTTTGGGTTAACTAATGCACCTAGCACTTTCATGAGATTAATGAACGAGGTTTTACGTGCTTTCATTGGACGATTTGTGGTAGTCTATTTTGATGATATATTAATTTTTAGTAGATCTTTGGAGGAATATTTGGAACATTTACGTGCTGTTTTTATTGCTCTACGTGATGCACGTTTGTTTGGTAACCTTGGGAAGTGCACCTTTTGCACCGACCGAGTATCTTTTCTTGGCTATGTTGTTACTCCACAGAGAATTGAAGTTGATAAAGCCAAGATTGAAGCTATTGAGAGTTGGTCGCAACCCAAAACGGTCACACAAGTGAGGAGTTTTCTTGGCCTCGCTGGTTTCTATAGGCGTTTTGTGAGAGATTTCAGCACCATTGTTGCGCCTCTCAATGAGCTTACAAAGAAGGACGTGCCTTTTTTCTTGGGGTACCGCACAGGAAAAAGCTTTCACGGTCTTGAATGATAAGTTAACACATGCACCTTTACTCCAACTTCCTGATTTTAATAAGACTTTCGAGCTTGAATGTGATGCTAGTGGAATTGGGTTAGGAGGTGTGTTATTACAAGATGGTAAACCTGTTGCGTACTTTTCTGAAAAAATGAGTGGGCCTAGTCTGAATTATTCTACTTATGATAAGGAATTATATGCTCTTCTTCGGACTTTGGAAACATGACAACATTATTTATGGCCCAAAGAATTTGTTATACATTCTGATCATGAATCTTGTAAACATATTAAAAGTCAAGCAAAACTGAACCGTAGACATGCTAAATGGGTTGAATTCATTGAGACTTTCCCTTATGTCATTAAACACAAGAATGGTAAAGAAAATGTTATTGATGATGCTTTGTCTCATCGTTATGCTATGCTTTCACAACTTGACTTTAAAATATTTGGTTTGGAGACCATCAAAGATCAATATGTGCATCATGCTGAATTTAGAGATGTGTTGCAGAATTGTAAAGAAGGGAGAACATGGAACAAGTTCGTTATTAATGATGGATTTGTGTTCCGTGCTAACAAGCTATGCATTCCAACTAGCTCCATTCGTCTTTTGTTGTTACAGGAGGCGCACAGAGGAGGATTAATGGGACACTTTGGCGTGAAGAAGATGGAGGATGTACTTTCTACACATTTCTTTTGGCCAAAGATGATACGGGATGTTGAGCGTTTTGTTGCTCGTTGCACTACATGTCAAAAAGCTAAGTCACGACTCAATCCTCATGGTTTATATATGCCTTTGCATGTACCTAGTGTTCCTTGGGAGGATATATCTATGGACTTTGTTTTAGGTTTACCTCGAACAAAGAAGGGGAGGGATAGCATATTTGTTGTCGTGGATAGATTTTCCAAAATGGTACACTTTATACCATGTCATAAAAGTGATGATGTTGCTCATGTTGCTGATTTGTTCTTTCGTGAGATTATTCGGTTGCATGGTGTACCAAATACAATTGTTTCATGTCGTGATGCTAAATTTCTTAGCCATTTTTGGAGATGTTTATGGGCTAAGTTGGGGACTAAACTACTTTTTAGTACTACATGTCATCCCCAAACTGATGGCCAAACTGAAGTAGTCAATAGATCATTCTCTACTATGCTTAGGGCTGTTTTGAAGAATAACCTGAAAATGTGGAAATAATGATTTTCTCATATTGAATTTTCTTATAATTGTTCGCTACATTCTACCACTAAGATGTGCCTTTTTGAAGTTGTGTATGGTTTCTTAACTCGTGCACCTATTGATTTGTTGCCTCTTCCATCTTCGGAGAAGGTTAATTTTGATGCTAAAGAACGTGTTGAATTGATATTAAAGATGCATGAGTTAACAAAGGAAAACATTGAGCGTATGAATGATAAATACAAAATTGCTGGAGACAAGGGTAGAAAACATGTTGTCTTTGCACCTGGAGATCTTGTTTGGTTACATTTGCGTAAGGATAGATTTCCTGATTTGCGCAAGTCAAAGCTAATGCCACGTGCTGATGGTCCTTTTAAGGTGTTAGAGAAAACAAATGATAATGCATATAAACTTGAGCTGCCTGCAGAGTTTGGGGTTAGCCCCACTTTTAACATTGTAGATTTGTAGCCTTATTTGGGTGAGGAAGATGAGATTCCGTCGAGGACGACTTCAGTTCAAGAAGGGAAGGGTGATGAGGACATCTCTACTAATGCTACACCCACAACTCCGACTGCTATACATACATGACCAATTACTAGAGCTCACGCACGTCAATTGAATTACCAGGTACTTTCGTTTCTTGCAAATCCTTCTAATGTTCATGAACATATGATGGTGCCTAAATTAGATACTTTTGTTTTACTTGTGAATGAAGGACCTGGCATGGACAAGAAGGATGACCATTGGAGCGGGATCAAGCACGGAGAAGAAGGTGCGCGCGCGGGAAAGAATAATGAAGCTTTCAGTGATGATTTTCGCACTTTGAAGCCACCATAATGGAAGCAAGAAGCCTTGGACGAAATATGCATGATGCCACTTTATAAATTTCGTCCCTAGGCTAATATAGGTGCTGCGCCACCTTATTTTTGGGCCAGACCCATGTAATTTCGAAATATCATATTATAGGCTGTTTTTAGAGTCCGTATGTTATGCGGAAATTGAGTTAGGATCGGTTTCGGACCCCTCCTCCAAGGGGCCACGAAATTCCCCTCTATTCCCCCATATATACAGCCCTAAGGGCGTCGTTTTAGGGTTGGGTTTTGTTTAGATTACAAGTTCGTCATAGCTGCAATTTCGCGTTCTTCGTTTGTGTTCCACGACCAGACAAAGGCGTCACATAACCCCACTTCATCAATAAAGTTTTCCTCTTATATTCGTAATATCCAGATTGCAATCTTAGTTTCTTGTTTGTTCTTCGTTTGCATGCAGGAAATATACCCTCGTGGTCAGGTTGATCGTGCTCCGGCGTGATCAATAACCTCTCAGAGTTGGTTTAGCGATTGCTAAGGCGCGACGTCATCACACGTTCGTAGTCGGATCGTCAAAGTCTACTCCATCAAAAATGATAGCCACCATCTTATCGAAAGACAGGAACAACTTCGCCTCTATCAGACATGTCCAAATATGTCCACTGACTTATGAATGACTAAATTAATCCAATCCAATTAGTGTTGCTCTAACAATTTAAAGGAGATGCACTGCCGAACTTGTTAGCAGCCACCACCACATGACATAGACTACATTATTATATGATGATGTTACTTTCATAAGCACATTAGCATCACCTTTTTGTTCTCTTTGCTCGCTGAAGCTTCCGATTCATGGCGTAGTCCGGGGCCCGAGCAGCACAGTCCACAGTACCACGTCGCTGAGTACTAACTTTTTCTAACACACGTCTCTACATCTGTAGTAGCAACTTAAACCGGCCGATCGATGGAATAACACGTCAGTACGTGCGGAAGAAGCTTAACAAGTGAAACGACAAGCTTGGCCGCGGCGGTGAAGCCATGGTGGTACCCGGTACATGTCTCAGCCCTCCGATGAAAGCAAGCCGGCCGCCGGCGAGAGGTCCCACGCGCGCTAGTCGATCATATATCATGCGATGGTGACGACGGCAGCACGGCCGGACGCAACACCCGTACGTGGACGTATTGGAGCATGGGCGCGTACAGGTGTAGGCACGTGGCCTCCGGTCTCACCACTGAGTCATCACCGGCCGGCATGCGGCGGCGGCCGGTCGTTTCACGTGTCCGCACGCGTCCACAGCGGAGTGGCTCGACGAGGCGCCCATGCTTCTTTGCTGAGGTCTTTTCGGCGCCGGACGATGCCAAATTGTCTCCACCCTGGGGTACGGAGACGGCTGGTCCATCCGGAGCGTCGCCGATTTCGGGAGTACTACGTGTAAATGGAGCGCGAATCGCTCTCTTCTTTCGTTCAGCCGGTCGTGTCTCCACCAGTTTTCTGCAGCAGTCTTATGGTCGAAATTAATGCTCGGATCTCTGGCGTTTTTGCCGCGCGCACGGATGCTCTCATGTGCAGAGGTTGACGCTGATCGGTGGGTAACTTGATTTGGCTGAAGTTTTTTTTTTTTAGTGTTTTGGCTGAAGCTTTTGTCATCGATGAGTCAGTGGCCATGGTGATGGCGCCATGTGATCAGCAATTAAGAGTAATTATATTAATGATAGTATCTTCCAAGCTTTTGTTGACGAGACTTCCGGATGCCCGGTACTGCATGAGTAGGTACACCGCATATCGGACCCGCATTCAGCGTGCAGTCTTCGACCTAGTACTCCGTACTTCGTTCAATGCACACAAAGGTGGACACCACGCCTAGCCTGAACTTGGTTGCAACGAGCAGAGAATGTCGACGAGGATCCCTGTGCATATGTATGTGCAGTTAGGCCAAGCGTCACTTTCCGACGGAGACGCGTGTTTTTTGTTGGCCTCTCGTAGCGAGACTTACGACAGCAGCGTGTCTGCTTCAGCGTTTCAGGAAGGTTTTTGGGCACTGCTAGAACTGTACAAACAGAGCGACCTTGCTCGGAGAGCCAGGCCGGAAATGCCAACATATATATGGACCTCTCCTCCTCCCGTTCAAAGCACCCGAATTTTTGAGAAAAGGGTATCACCCCGTTGGCTAGGATAGTATGGAGCTATCTAGCCCACCCAGACTTGAGACACGGAGTGACATGTGGTGCTTAGAGTTTCTTCTGTAAAACTATGTTTTCAAAGGCTAGTTTTTCATGGTCTTGTTTTAAGCACCGGCAGCGGCGGAGTCAGGAAATAAGTATTAAGGGGGCCAAATGCTACTAAAACAGGTTGGGGAGGGCCAAACTGTTGAAAAGTATTTTTCTAGCAGCAAATTAGTACTAATTTTGCCACTGTTTATAGCAAATTATCAACAAAATCCGGATGTTAGGGGGGTCGGGGCCCTGCTGGTCCCCTTGTCTCCGCCACTGAGCACCGGAATTTATGTTCACTCTCGTAAGAGTTCGACTGTTTCATGTAAAATTATGTTTTCTTTTTGTCCGTGAATTACCCTAGTTTTTATTCAAATGTCGATAGAGGCAAGGGTACAAATGCCATTTGGCGAAGTCGTCTACCGCATGCGGCAATCGATGTCCTCGTTGTTTGAACTTTGAACAAGAAGCAGGCCTATGTGATTTTTTGTTTGATCCTCTATTCTCATGACAATACATAATCTTGCCAAAACCAACATTACGAGGTATTATTTCATGTAATATCTAAGCATAATTCGCGCTTGTGCCCTCAGGGATAGAAGAGGTCACTCCCTCGCAATTCCTAGCAATCCTGCGAAGTTCTATTATTCTTAGAATGGCATCCCTCTTAATTTAAAATTTAATGTTGTCGGAGATACATATGCCTGATCTCAATTTCTTTTTTTGACAAAAATCCCTCGGAGTTGCATCATTCAAAAAGTCTTGCTTAATAAACTCAAGAGGATCACCATTTTCCAAACAAAAGAACTAGAATCAAAAGCGTGTCTAGCTAGATTTTGCGCAACCTTGTTAACTTTCCTCGGAGAGTGCTGAACAGAGGTTGTGCTAAGCATCTTTTGTTGGACATCTCCATCATGATTGTCGCATTAGGGCCCATTTGAGTAGTTTTAATGGCAACCCGCAAACCGTCCGCATACATTCAGACCGCACGGTCATGACGTGTTGTGCCTTATAACGCGGGCCTATAGTCGGTGTCAAAACCGGCGGATCTCGGATAGGGGGTCCCGAACTGTGGATCTTGGGTTGATGGGTTATAGGAAACAGGGGAGACAATATTTACCCAGGTTCGGGCCCTCTTGATGGAGGTAAACCCTACGTCCTGCTTTGATTGTATTGAGTATGGGGTATCGAGTACAGAGTTGATCTACCTCGAGATCGTATGATGTGGTCTAAACCCTAAGAGTAATGAACTTAAGTTACCGTATGAACTAAAACCCTCCAGTTTATATAGGCACCAGGTATATCTAGGGTTACACAATGTCGCTTACACCAGGAAAGGAATATGGCGAATCCATCGTCTTGTACTTGGAGTGCATGTCACACCCTGGGAGATTCCATCTTGGTCATGATGTCTAGACCTTCACATGGCGGCCCACTGTCCGGCTCACAAAGTTAGACCGGCAACCTAAGGACCCCTTAATCCCGGACTCCCTCAGTAGCCCTCGAACTAGCCTCCAACGCCATAGTAGTATCTTAGCTTCCACGTGTCCAAGGTCTTCGGCTTGTGAGGCGAGTTCCACCTTGAATTCACAATCTATCGATGACAATTCGGCTGCCAAATACTTCTTGAATCTCCAATATAAAACCTAGCCTCGAAGGCCAAACGCCCAAGCAAAGACAATTTTTTTTTCACTGACACCTTTCTAACAAAGGGTCATAGCTCGAACGTTATTGTTGACCGGTTCTCCAAAAAGGCTCAAATCATGGTTCGAGGCGGTTTTGTTTTCAATTGACACGTCTCAATGATATGGAGATCATGTCTCGCCTTTTCAGGGATACAATTTATGATTTGGGTTATCCCGCGAGTGCATAACTGCTCGATTTATCGGGAAGTGGCGAGGTCTACGGCGCAACCGAGGGACTCTTGGTATTACATCGATTTATAAGAGGGAAAACTGCCACCACAGCCTCCATACGCATTCCAGATCTCACATCGCCATTACCCTCTCTAATCTCCTGATCTTCGTGCTTCCAAGTTTTAGCTTCCCCACAATTTCTTCGATCCTTCCCATCTTCGACCACGACCGGCGCGGGCTCTAAGGGCAAGTGGGAGGCCTCCATTGTCACCAACAAATATATTTTGGAGTTGAAGCTCACCGGCTCTCTGTCGATGGACATAGCCCATCATGCTCCGGAGAAGAACTAGGTCGTCCCTACACCGAAAGAAGGCGAGAGGGTGGTGTTCATCCCTCACTTCCTCCGGGGCCTCAGCTTCCCCCTCCACCCCTTCGTGAGGGGCTTGATGTTTTATTATGGGTTGGAATCCCATGACCTCCCCCCAAATTCTTTCATGCATATTTCTACTTTCACTATTGCTTGCGAGGCCTTTCTGCGGGTCCACCCCCACTTCGGCCTATGGTTGAAAGTGTTCATTGTCAAGCCAAAGGTAGTTAGCGGCGAGCAGGCAGACTGCGGGGGAGTGATGATTAGCAAGCTTCCGCTGGCATAATGGCCGGACGGTTCTTTCATAGATACCGTCAAGGTCTGGCAGAAGGAGTGGTTCTACATCACCGAACCACGCGTCACAAGATGGACAGCTCCCCCCCCCGGATTTAGATCTGGACCCCCCACCAGACTGGTGTCATGGATAAAGAAAGGGCTTGATTGGGGGAAGGTGTGGGAGTGAAGGCGCTGCAAAGGTGCATCTCCATCCTGATAACAAAGAAGATCGGGCTAACCAACGTAGTTCAGGTCATGCTGCACCGAAGCCTCCTCCCCTGCCAAGATCGGGCTGCTCCCATGTGGGACTATAATTCGGATGATCCGATCACTGTGCAACACTTCTTCCGCATCGAACACGCCAAACTGTGGAAGGTGTTATTCAAGCCGCAAAAACCCTGGCCAACCGCGAAGAAAGACCTGGGCATCGGGGCCTCACACCCCCTGGACCGGTAAGATCATATCACTTTGTGTTCGGATTTTTCGATAAGCTTCTTACCCCTTTTTCTTGCACATTTACAGTTTTGGTTGGAGAAATCCGAGCAGATCAATTGCCGGCACCGTTGCCCGAAGGCCCCAGGATGTCCTTATTAATGACCATGCTAGCCGAAAAATGATACACAATGCCGAAGAAAAAAGAAGAGAAGGAGGAGGAGAAGAAGAGCCTAGGTCTTCGTTCAAAGGGCCTCCCAGACACCGGGTCTGAGGATACACATGCCCCTTCTACTCTTGAGGGAGAGCCGGAAGAGGAAGAGGACGAGAGTGACCCCTCCCACAACAAGAAGAGGGCGGTGCCCGAAGACGATGAGGGAGAGCTAGCTCCCACCACCCAAAAAGGCAATACAGGGCCAAAGTGGCCCTGTTTGATGATATTTCGGACTCCGACGGGGAGTCCGAGGATTTTGAAAGGGTCCCCCGAAGGGCCCTCATGGTCAAACCCCGGGCGCAAAGGTACGAAATCTCCATTCCTATCATCTCTTCACTTTGAAGGTTTTTTGTTACTTAGCTATTCATATGCTTTTTTCATCACAACGTGCCGTGCGTCCTACCCACCGACCAAGCCTCGGAAGGGGAATCTCTGCTAGTTGAATTGGCAGAGAGCAGTACCGCGTCCCCTAACTCCCTTCCCCGGGCCATCGAGGAGGTGGCGGTGGAAACGACCCCCCCCCCCAAGACGGATACAAGGGGCGGGGATAATGAAGTCATGACTAAGGTTAACACCTTAGTCCATGAATACCAAGAGGGCGAGTCCCTCCTGGCAAGCAAAGGAGGAATGCTAGGTCAGCCCGAGCTTTCTTCGGAGGTTGTTCCGTATGCCTCCAACTCTTCGGAGTCATCTACTCGGGCCTCTCCAAGGGGAGAATCTGCCATGGTGCACTCGGAGTTGCCCGTGGCAGAACTGATTCAATTCGAGTGGACGACGATGATGGAGGAGGCTCTAAATGACTCCTCCATCGCCGAGGAGCACCGTGCCCTCCTGAGCGCAATACTACAAGGTATTCAATCCATTGACAGCAGATTGAAGGAAACTTTCGGCAGCCTGCTGGCAGGCTTTAAGGTAATTTACATAGTATGGCACTGTTTTGTTTTTTTAAACAACATGTTCGGATTTATATTTAGTTGCCATACTTAGTAGCCCCCGAGCCATGTGTGAGTTCGAGAGAACTCACGCGGGGGTCGAATGTGATAAGGATACGAAGTAAAATTCTTTTCATATTTTGTTTGAATTTAGCCGCAGCCCTCAAGACTCTGCTGGAATGTGAAAAACACCCAGACAAAGGATTTTTTATATTTAAAAATAGTAATAACTTGGGAATTTGACATATGTTGATTGTTTATACAGGACATGCCATTCACCACAACTCCCCGTGATGAGGAACTGGCAGAGATAAATCGGAAGTTTAAAAGCTCGGAAGACGAGCTTGATCGCATGAATAAGCGGTTTGACAACGCGCAAGGTAAGTGCGAACTTACACATTTATATCTTTTGTCGTGTACGAGTGGTTGTTTCATAAAAAACGAACATGTTAATGCTCAATGCAGTCGTGGCCGCGGAGATCGAGAATCTCGAGCTCGAGCTGTCAAAAGCGAGGTAGGAGATCACCGATCATAAGGCGACTGCCGAACAAGCGGCTATTGAACACAACAGGCATGAGGCCAGGGTTGCTGAAGGTCAACAAGAGTTCAAGGATGCCATCTCTAAGTTTGATGTCCTGGAGTAGAAGAACAAGGAGCAAGAAACCGAGTTGTCTCTAAACTCTGTCGCCCCGCGGGAGGCACGTTTGGAGGTGCAACGTCATGAAAAGGAGCTTCATCAAATAAAGAAGATTGCGAGTGGTAAGCAATACTTACTGCAATGCCCCGTTAGTGGAAAAAGGTTTTTGTTGCTCACTCGAATTTGGCGTCCTCTAAGCGTGTTTGCGGCTCTTCCCAAGAGTGCGGCGGATGTGGCGCAGCATTACTCCTCCTAGGAAGGGGATGCGGCACAACGGTTATTCCGGGAGCAATTTCAGGCCTTGGAGCAGCCGTTCGTAGTCTCCGATCAAATGAAGCAGCTGATGGAGTGGCACTGTATTGCCAAGTCGGCCATGAAGGATATATGTAACCAATTATGGCCTACAGAACCGCTGTCGAGCAGCTACTTCAGCTTAGTGTAGAGGTTGGTCGCTGTCGTGCCACAGGCTGACACCCTGACGCGTTTTGCATGCATCTAGGGAGCCTGGATGGCATTTTCGAAGACCATGGTGCACTGGACGAGGATCAAGCCACTTGAGATGGCCACCGCTCCTCCGCCTCCCGGGAAAGGCCATAGGCGCCTTGAGTTATACTTCCCCACCATGATGGACGATGCTTGGGCCATGGAATCCTTGTGTTCGGAGGATGTAATTCTCGAGTGAAAGTACTACCTTCGGATTGATTGTCGAAAACTTTATTATATCGGAACGCTTAAGAATTTGCATGGTATGTGTGGTTGTTTGAGCACTGAAAGTTGCCAGTCGTCGGCTTCAGCCTCCTTGTAGATAATAAAGGGAGTGTTTTCAATATCCGTATTGTTACCCTTAGCCAACGTCTTGGTACCCGAAGACGGTAGTTCGGAAGAAAACGAGGCAATTAGACTATGCGGCCTTATTGCTTTCACTTAACCATATGAGCTTAGATCTATGGGGGGAGCACTAGCCCCCCTTTGCTTGGTGATGTTCGGTGTTTTATGCAAAACCCGCATCACATGGCTTGTCTTACTCCAAGCACTTCATTTTAACACGGTGAACCTCCAACGATTTTCTGTCTAACACTTGTCATGGGATCGCAGACCAGTTCTCGCTTATTATGCCAGTCAGTTTTCGGCTTTCTCCACTGATGTACTTAACTAGACGAACTAGAAGTACAATCGTAGTGGTTCTCCCTTTACCCTTTTAGCCGAATAAATGTAACGTAAAGGTCTAAACAGAGGAGCCGGGCAACCCAACTTTTGACCCAAGACATAATTCGAAACCAATGCATATAACGCAATATTCAAGATGCCGAACACTCGAAAGAACTATGATGTCAGATTGATGCTTGGGGCGAGCCTAATGGCTGAGCCCCGGTCATATAGTCGGCCGCATCCAAGATGTGTATCAAACTGACATGTTTTTGTACAAAGAGTGGGGAGGGAAAGAAGGAAACAAGGCTTGTGCCATATAAATGACTGCCATAGGACCGTAAAAATTGTTTTTTTTCCGATAAATCTTTTATTCGTACACTTTGAGCTGTCCAAGTAACTGTTACAGATACGTAAAATTAAAGTTTTACAGAAAAAAGCTATAAACAGGACCATTACAAATGCCTTGAAGTCCTTTACTGTGTCCTGCTCCACGTATGTGCCTTTGTTCTCCTGGAGGGTACCCCTTTAGAGGAGGTGGTATTCAACGAGCCGACCTTGTGCGAGAAAGTCTTGAGAGATCTCCGAATTGTGTGAGCTTAACGCTGTTGACTTGATCCTTGATGGAGCCTGGTTTTATCCAAAGACATATATGACTATTGTTTGATTTAGCCGAACACTAGGCCTTTGGATGATAGGTCCCCACAACTGACCAAGGAATTTTAAGTGCAAAATTATGATTCTGGAGTACGTACCTTGCAGGCATCTAGGTCATGTTGTGGGGTGTGTATTCTTATTTGTTTGGAGCGTGATGCTTCGGGAACCGAAATAAAGTTTTGGCCCGCTTACCAGCCTTTCATGCCTTGACGGCAGGCTAGGGGGTTCGTCGTTTCATTGACGTACTGCACCTCGACTGCTAGAGCTATGGTGTGTTCCACCATTCGGAGCGAGCCCTCCGTATTGCCGTTGATGGTGATGACCGCCTTGGCTCTGGGCATCTTGACCTTCATATAGGCATAGTGGAGGACAACATTGAAATGGACAAAAGTTGTTCAGCCAAGAAGCGCATGATAGCCACTACAAAAAGGGACAATGTCAAAGATTAAGTCTTCGTTGCAGAACTTATCGGGTGATCCGAACACGACCTCCAGGGTTATAGTGCCCAAACATCGGGCTTCAACACCAGGTATTATTCCTTTAAAGGTGGTGTTACTGGGTTTGATCCTTGACGGGTCAATATCCATTTTCTTCATCGTGTCCGTTTTCTGTTAGGAGTCGGCTGTCCGCTCGTTTCGGTCTAGCACACACCCCTTAGGACCAATCAGAAGCCGACACGTAGCCCTGTCCGTTAGTTAGAAAAATGTCATTTTTCTGTTTCTGTTTTAAAAACAGATTTAGTTCTGTTTTTGTTTTTAGCATATCTTTTATGTTTTTATGTGTTTAATTTGATTCTTTTTGCATTGTATCAAAAATTTATTCTAGTTTCTGTAGATACCAAGTTTGACTATGTTTAAATATTTAAATTTGAATTTAAACAGATTTGATTTAAATTTTGTTTTCTGGATATCTTGAGTTTAAAAAGTTATTTTTAGTTGATTCTTTTTGCTACTTGTCACTAGTGATCTTAATTATCAGTAGGTAAAGTTTGAGAATTTTAGGATAACTTTGATTAGGATTCTGAACCAAAACAGAATCTGTTTTAGTTTCCTATTAGTTTAAATAGTTTGATTTTCTTTTGGTTTAATTTGAAATCTGAATTTGATTTAACTTATGTTTTAGATTTCATTTAGTTCTGTTGTTCTAAACTTTAGTAATTTACTTGCTGATTAACAAAAGATAATTTGTTTAGTTTATGAATTTTTATTTTAGGAACCTATACCCTTTTTCAAATAGGTATAGTTTATTAAAAACAAATTAGTTAGTAATAATTCTTTTAACAAAAGTTTTAAGTAATTAGATTCTGTTTTCAAATAAAGTTTTTAGTAATACTTTTCTGTTAAGAAATGTTTTAAACAAAATAGTTTAGTTTACTATAGGAATCTATATCCCTCTTCATTAGGTAATGTTTTATAAAACAACTTAGTTTTAGTAGAGATTATTTTCACAGAAGTTTTAGATGATTTAATTCTGTTTTATAATAAATATTTTTATTAATTATTTTCTGTTAACTATTAGTTTGGTTACAAAGAAAAAAATAGTTTTGTTTTATATTAATAATAGTTTAGCCACCTAAACTTAGAGCCCATAGCTTTGTCTTGTTTTGTTTTGTTGAGATGCTCTAGTATTGCTAGTTGAGTTCTTTTTTGAAAATATTTAAAATAATTTTTTTACAAAGTTTTACTTTCTATTAACTGAGTTGTTATGTATTTTGTTATTTATTTTGTTTGTTTTCTTGTTGTTAGTTTATTATGCAAAAACCTATGTTTGTTTAGAGTGTTGTTTTCATGATTTCTAGTTGTTCTTCAAAAGTAATTCTTTTTGCTAAGTAAAATATTTACTAAAATACTTTTTTTATACTTTACTTTGTTTTTGTTTTGTTACTATTGAAAATAGTTGTTTGTAGTGGAAAACCAATCTTAGTTCTGTTGATGTAGTTTTGTTATTTTGAGTTTTGTCTTAAGTATTTCCTTCATCACCACCTTAATTTTGTTGATATAGTTTTGTTGATTCTAACTTTTGTCTTAAGTATTTCCTTCATCACAACCTTGTTGTCTTTAGTTGTGTGTTTCCTATTGAGTGTTAGTATTGATTGATAGTATGATTGCTTATATGAATGCAATGTTTGATTATAGATTTTTCATCGGAGAGTGACGAATAGTTCTATCAAGTTATTTCTGAGAGCGATATCTTATCTTCATCAAAAGTACAGGCAAGTTCACTTTGACCATCTATTTCATACCTATGTTTTATTGCATGTAGTGACATCATTCAACAAATCCCTCCCGTAGTGTTATTGAAATTCTTGTAGTTGAGTAGAATGCATGAGGTAGGAACCCACCACTTGTTACTAAAGCCCCGGGAACGCTAGTTAGTGCAATGCTATGTTAAAGTAGATGGGGTCTGGTATGAGTGTTCGTGAGTGGTGTGAGAAAAGGATTCTGCGTCAAGACGACAACTTCATGAAGGCATCTTCAAGTCCTGCATCTTCAAGACCTCAAGACTTCGAGACTCGAGAAAACAAGTTTTCAATACACACTACTGGGTGAAGGATGGAATTGATGGGCACCCTGGAGTAACCAGTGGATGGTCAGGATGCATGGGGAAGTGCCATGACATCTTGCGGAAAGCTTCACCCAGACTCAAAGAGAAGGATGAATACTTCATGCCCGGAAGCTTACCTGTGTAGCCACAAGTCATTATGGGCTCTGGCTTGGTTGATCTTTGTTGTGACTCTGTCTAGGCAGTGCTATGAGATGTAGTCGACATTAGGATTGGATGGGCACTGTCGGATAGTCAGGGAAGCACTCTGAAAGACCATGTTTCGTTCATCCTGTCCTCAAACACCATGCAGTGCGAGGACTTACCAGGAGGGAACAAATCTTGTGGGTAAAGTACACAACACTCTGCAGAGTTAAACCTAATCGATTAGCCGTGTCCCCGGTTACGGACAATTTGAGCCTGTGGACTTGGATCTATCTCTGAACTCTCAACACCGGACTGATAATTAATTGTGGGCAACTTAATGATACTTGTGGGCATTTGGACATCGGTTGGCGGAACCATGTCATGATAGGTAACTCTATAGTGAAAACTCCTGATATTCTTTTGTTGTAGGAAAAGAAAATAAAATCAACTTTTATGCAAAAACTCAGACTGAGAGCCACAAAGCCTTATTGCATATAGTATAGTTTCTATCTTCTGTTCTGCTATGATGATCTTGCCGGTACATTCAATGTACTGACCTACACGGCTGCAACGTATCATGTTGCAGGTACTCTTCTACAATGGGTAAGAGTACGATTCAGGGTTACGGTCCGCACTCACCCTGCCGTTGGTGTTATTGGGACTCCACTCTCGTTGACTGTATCCGCTGCTATTTTAAGGTATATATCAGTTTTACATTATTTACATGTGATTGCACTTTGATATATATATATTGATGTACTGTGTGTGCCAGCATACTGATCCAGGAATGACACAGAACACACAGAGGCTTGACCTTTCCAGGTCGGGTCGCTACAGAGATGGTATCAGAGCACATGTTGACTGTAGGACGTGACCCTAGAAACTGGAAAGCCCTTAGGAAACGATTTCTCGAAAAAAAACTTTGTTTTCAAAGGATCTTTTACTTCTCCTCTCTTCTGAGTTTTATCAACTAGTTAGATAATCCCCTTGTCCCTTAACCATTATGGAAAGAGCTACAAAAAGGATTGAAGATTATACAGATCTGAAGAAATTGAAGACCATCAGGAATTTCCAAGATATTATGCCCCTAGAAGACCAAACCCCTGATGTATACTTACGTTAGATACGATGATTTGTGAGCTGTCATTTGTGTGTAAGTTTTTTTTTCGACAGCCACAACTAAAAATCTATTTTAAAAAAAACCATTGTTTGTATTGTGTGTATCCCCTCCTTTCTCTCTCTCGCATCTCATCCCAAAACCTTGAACCCAATAGATGACGAATGAAGCTGGACTTGTGTATTCTGGATCACAAATTACGGTTGGTGTGGGTGGTAGGCTTATCTTGAGTGCCATGAATCTGGCAAGGTATTTCCATTATTTTGTCAAGCTGAGAGGGTCCATCCCTGTTCCCTTCGAGACACTTCTTCTGCTATGATGATTTTGAGTTACGAAAGACGGCGTTAATCGCCGTGTCTTTGGCTTCAGCATCGTTGTGCCAATGTTTATTCGTATTGTCATGGCTTCCCGTTGTTGTCCCACACTTCGAAAGTGTCGGGGTTTGCAGGAGGATTGCTCCGATGTGCTAGCCAACTGTTCTTGCCCGCACAAAAGCGAGACATGAGTGAGGTGAGGGCGGATATTGTTCGAGAATGTTCTTGTCCGAGTTGTCGGGCTAGCCATTCGTCCCGAATGTTGTTCCTGAAAGAGGCCAATGCTTTGGCATTAGAGCAGTCGACGATTTGATTTTTCTTGGTAAGGAATCGGTTCTAGAATTGTCGGGATGACTCTTCGGCCTGTTAAATGATGTGGCTCAAGTCTGCAGCGTCCGATGGCCGAACATAGGTGCCCTGAAAGTTAGAGCAGAAAGCATCCTCGAGCTCTTCCGATCTCCCGATGGATTTTTAGGGGAGGCTATTCAGCCAGTGCCGTGCTAGTCCTTTGAGATTTAATGGTAGGTACTTAATGGCATGGAGGTCATCCCCACGAGCCATGTGTATGTGTAGAAGGAAATCTTCAATCCAGACGACCGGGTCGGTAGTGCCGTCATATTGCTCAATATTTATGGGTTTGAACCCTTCGGGGAACTGGTGTTGCATCACCTCACCAATGAAACACATCGGGTGGACGGCACCCCTAATTCTGGCCACGTCATGTTGAAGGTCGGATTGAGTTCGGTCCCGGTTCTGTCCTTGAACTCTATCATTCTGGTCGAACCGAGCTTGGTACCCGCCCCCCTATACAGGAGTTCGTCCTCTAGATCTGTTAATGGATCTTGTTTGTCCTGCATGGGCATTCAGAGTGTGTCGTAGGTCGAATGGGTCGGGTTGACCTGGTTCTCTCCAGCCTTTATGAGAGCCTTCGAGTACTCCTCCCAATTTACCAGTCGGACTGTCCTGACCTCGAGGGGGGCGTTCGGCTGGTCATCTTTGGTGTGTGTAGGGAGTGCGGGCACTGGGGCCTGATCGTCGAATTCTGGCAATAAGCGACGGCGCGAGTAATATTTAGTTTGATCCTGCCATCCATGCCCATGCCCTTCCTCGATAGCTAGGACTTGCATCCATCTGTCATTGAGGGTGTCTTGTTCAACTTTGACTTGTCACTTCAACTTGAGGCTCTGAGCGGTGGCGATCAGTTGACGCTTGAATCACTCTTGCTCGAATGGGTCTTCAGGAATGATGAAATCCTTCTCGGTGAGACTGACCTCGTCCTCGAAGAGTGGGACGGAGTTGCTGTCTTCAAAATTGATGGGGTCCCTAGAGTCTTCAGGCTCTATCTTCCCGTCGGGATCGTCGTGCTGTTGTTCGGTAGCGGCCGGGTCGATGGGATCTTTGGGGGTATCCGGCGTAAGGCTTTCGGAGGCAGTGTTATTCTTCCTGCCCTTATGCCCCTTTGATTTTTTGCGCTGACGATGACGCTTGAGGGTGTCGTTGCCATTGTTTTTGGGTGGTATGCCATCGCCGCTCGAGGCGGGCGTGCCGCCGTCCTTGTTGTCAGGTGTGTGCACCATGTAAACATCGTATGTGGAGGTGGCTGTCCACCGCCCTACGTTGGCGCGGACGAGTGGGTCGGCCTCTTCCTTCATGTCTTCTGCCTCCTCGGAGGCGTAGTCCAACATATTGGTTAAATCCTTGATAGTGGCTACCAAGTGGGTGGTGGATGGGCCGTAAAAGTCTTCCTGACCTTCCTCCATACCGAACTAAGTACGGGTCGAGGTCAGGTTGCCCGTGATTTTCATTGACTAGATCTGGTCCAGCACTTCGTTCAGGAACAAACGACCAACCAGATTAATCTGTCGGACTCCATCGAGGCCAACCTCCAGAAAGTGTGTACAGGGGGAGTATTCGGCTACATCCCTAACTACTGATCCACGGGCGTTGTAATCGGGTCCAAGCTTAAAGCCGGACTCTCAGCCGAGAGGGGCCTTGGGCGGGGCCGAGCAGAAGGCTCGAAGTTACAACTTCGGGGTTCTGAACTCGCCGGAGGAATCCACGAGCCCGGTAAAGAGCAGGTCGCCTCGGAGGTCGGGGGAGAGCTCTAGGTTCCCAAACCTGATATCTTGATCGGGTGCAAAGCCTCCGATCTAGCCAACATGACCAGTCAGTTCAGCATGTAGCACAATGTTGCTGGACACAAAAATCTGTCCAGATACAAAGGTGTCCCCATTAAAGACTTCATTTCTAGTGATGAGACGAGTCATCAACCCTTATAGCAATTTCGTAGTGGAACTCTCAATGAAAGAACCAATATCCGTGTCAAAACCGGCGGATCTCGGGTAGGGGGTCCCGAACTGTGGATCTTTGGTTGATGGGTTACAGGAAACAGGGGAGACAATATCTACCCAGGTTCGGGCCCTCTTGATTGAGGTAAAACCCTACGTCCGGCTTTGATTGTATTGAGTATGGGGTATCGAGTTTAGAGTTGATCTACCTTGAGATCATATGATTTCTAAACCTGGGAGTAATGAAGTTAACTTACCCTACGAACTAAAACCCTATGGTTTTATATAGGCACCAGGGCTATCTAGGGTTACACAATGTTGGTTACACCCGGAAAGGAATATGTCGAATCCATCGTCTTGTACTTGGAGTGCACGTCACACCCTGAGGGATTCCATCATGGTCATGGTGTCCGGGCCTACACAGGGCGGCCCACTGTCCATCCCACAAAGATAGACCGGCAGCCCGAGGAACCCTTAATCCTGGAGCCCCTCACCTATTAGTCCTTCGAACGATACAATTGTATTTTCTTCGGCAAACTGGAGACAAACATGGGGGGCTTTGCGGGCTTCCAGACCAGTTCCAAGGTCGCGTCATAATTGCCTTGGCCCACCCTCAACACTCCTATCTGCCTCTCCCACGCTTTCCTTTCAATGCATGTGCCGCTTACCGTGTCGCATTCATGCCGGTCCAGAGCACGCAATGGCCGACATTTATGCCATGATGTGATGTGACTGGAGGAAGGGCGATGCTGACTCACACGACCTCTCAGGATCCGCTGCTTCAATGCGGATACAACTTCACGAGGAACCAGCTCCATACGCTACGCCGCATTGAAGTGGTTGGCCAGTCCTTCACATGGACTAGCCGCGACCATTTAAGCCTTGCTCTAGCTCCGTCCATCTAAATCTATCCGCTTTTTCTCCTCCTCCTCCCAAGTTCTCATCTCCCTCCACAACTCTAGCGTTGGGCAAGTCATGGGCCTCGGCGCCGGTAGGTGATGGTTCCAGGACGGACTTCGGCGGATCATGGCGACGCCGCCCTTGAACTCCAGGGTCGTCGTCCTCATCGGCGGGTGGCCCCACAACAAAGGCGGAGATCGTCATCTCCTTTGACGACGAGGAGCCCTAGGGGCTACTGGTAACAGACCATGTGTACGCCGCCATCGGCACGGAGTACGAGCAACAGATGGAGCTGATCCTCTGTCGCCACGTGCTCTACCTGAACGGTCCGGCTCCGCCGTCGAGGACGCTCCTCCCACTGAAGTCAGAGCTGGCATCCCCTTCGCGCTCTCCATGGTGTGAATGAAGAGCGCCTCTCACCATCGCCCCAACGCGTGAAGGAAGAGCACTTCTCTCCGACGCCCCAACGCATAAAGGAGGAAGAGCGCAACTCTCCATCACCCCTTCCCCATGCGATCACGGCGAAGGCTCGTGGTCACATTCTCTAATACCTCGCCGACGGCGGGAGGGAAGGGGGGACGACGACCGTTCGTCGTCCCGGAGCGCCATGAAGGCGTGTGAGTATGCCGACAGGGAACATCGTCGTCGGGAATGAAGCAATGCGGTGCGCTAGTCCAAGTTCGCGGACTCCAATGTCCCACCGCCGCACATTACAACGTACCCGGACCTGGCATACGCGTGGGCCCTGAACTTCTTCGTGACGACGTCGGAGACGGCAAAGCGTCGTCTCCGCCGGCTCGATGAGGAGATGGTCAAGTACGGCGAGGAGTGAACTCTCAGCAAGATCCTCGTCTCCTCTAAGGCCCGCCGCCCTCTCCCCCACCCATGCAGTATGTGGTCGCGACCGCACTACACACGACGCAGAAGCCCTGCCTCGACCCCTCCACCTTCCGTCGCTAGAAGCCCGACTCCGCCGCCGGATGGGCGACGATCATGGAGGAGGAGCCGCTGGCTAGCCCGACATGGGATTCGAGGTGGCCGTCAAGTATAAAGTAGTTTAGGGTTTTAGTTTTGAAGTTTTAAAAATTTATCCGAGTTTAAATGAACTTCAGTCGGTTTGTATGAAATCCATGATGTTTGCATGAATTCCGTCAAGTTTGTCCAAAATGTTGTTGAAATGTATCTGAATAGCGTTGGATGGCGGGCTCATGCATCCGTATCTGCGGACAAACCGCTCCCCCCTTGTGTCCACAGACTAATGTTGTAAGAAATTTGCGGGTCGTAGTTGGAGATGTCTTTAGATCTTCATCTCTAGGACAAGTTGTACTAATCTCAAGCGAATTAGTTTCAATTATCAATGGAGATCATGCCAACGACTCAATAAGGTTCAAGCCTTTCAGCAACTGTTCCCTTCAGACTTCAATCATGGATGCAAACGCCTTGTGGCGAGATTTTGGTGCCCTAGGCGGCACAAGTTGTTCAGTTTTTCTCCTGATATGGTCTAGTCGTCGTTAGGCCATAGAACAACGTGGTCCATTTCCAAATAGAAGAGCCGAGGATGGTATAACTAATTTTCAGATCTTCTTAAAAAACAATTGCAGAGTTCTCCCATTAATCAACCTATGCGGGGACACAGGACAACACGCACCCCGCGCATGATCTGGGCCAACCCATGCATGGGTGCGGCGCTGCTCCTATTGTTTTCGTTTCCTTTTTCTTTCTTAACTTTAAAAAAGGTTAAGGATTTAAAAAATGAATGATTTCATGAATCTGTTTTTTATCTTCTAAAAGTTCATGCAATTGAATTTTTTTATAAGATTTCAAGAAACGTTTTGAATTTCAATGAAACGATCATGATTTTTAAAAATGTTTGTGAAATCATAAAATTTTCTTGGCTTTGAACAATGTTCGTAATATTGAGAAAGAAAAGGGGAAAATATAATGAATTGAAAAAATGTTCGCAAAATTAACAAATGTTCCAAATTAATGAAGTTGAAAATTGTTCGCCAATTCAACAAAAGCTCTCAATTTTGAAAAAAATGCTTGTGGATTAAAAAAATGTTCGCAGATTGGAAAAATGATCATGATTATGACAAAAA
Organism: Hordeum marinum; assembly: GCA_022496015.1. Taxonomy (NCBI): domain Eukaryota; kingdom Viridiplantae; phylum Streptophyta; class Magnoliopsida; order Poales; family Poaceae; genus Hordeum; species Hordeum marinum. The sequence goes on along the minus strand of CM039672.1, from coordinate 267,545,331 downwards.
TATTCAAAAATTCAAAAAGTGTTCGTGACTTTAAAAACAAATGTCCATGAATTTAGAAAGTCACAATTTGTAAAATATATTCGTGGAATGAATATGTATTCATGATTTTTGTAAATGTTCCTGGTTTTGTAGAATATATTCGTGAAACTAAAGAAGGAAATAAAATAGTAATAAAAAGTAGTAAATTAGAAATGATAGCCTAAAAGAAGAGAAAGTGAACAAAACCAGCATAATGAAAAGAAAAAGTAAAAATGGTTCTTCCAAAACCTTGGAAATCACACAAGAAATGACTGAACTAGACTGACCCAATATGGTGCCCATGGTCGGGGGAGGGTACACGTTACCTCACTATCCCCCGATCTACGCGATTATTAGGATTCTCAAAAGTTACACTTAGGTTTCTTGAACACTCATTGCATCCAATAGGGGCAGCCCGATTGCACCACAGGCCCATTGCAATGACAGCTGAAGCCAGATCGACATAATGTAGCAAACCGGAGACTGGAGCCACCATTTGTTTCTGGAAAAAGCCATTTATGAAAAGCAGACGTTTCTGAAATTTAAGTATATTTTTAGCAAACATTTTTTTAATGAGAACAAATTATGAAAATGCAAATATATAAGGATTAAAAGCAATCATTTTTATAAAAACACAATCATTTTTGAAATAATCAATAACATTTGAATTTTTGCAATATTTTTTAAACATATCTTTTTAATATTTTCGAAAATAAACCAAGATGTTTTGGCATTGTGAACAATTTTTGAACACGACCATTTTTAAAAATTTAGAATTTTTGAAAACTTAAAAAGGAAGAAAATAAAAAAATAATTAAGAAAAGCCGGCAGAGAGAAATAACCATCTTAAAGATTTCTAAAACCAGAACCTTTTAATAGCTAGCATGGGCCGCCCAAAAAGAACATCACCGTTTAGCTTTTCCCAGCAATCATATAGAAAAAGCGGCGAATAAGAATTTTTGGATCCTATGCCCCGGCAACGTTGGCAATATTCGGCAAAGGCGTACCCTCTCAAAGGACTACCCTGCTATATGGGTTGGCACATTTCCCCTTCTCATTCGTTTTGGGAATGTCCTATTGCAGTCCATGAATCTGTTTGTTTTTTCTTTCTTTTGATTTTTGTGTATATTTCTTCCATTTTCTTTCTCATTTTTTCGTTTTAATTATTAATTTCTTGATATTTTTTACAAAATTCTATAATTTATGATTTTGTTTTTAAATTTGTGAACATTCATTGAAATCGGAGATCATTTTAAAATTTTATAAATATAACCTTTAAATTGGGAAACAATTTTTATATTAGTGAACGTATTCAAAAATTTGGAATTTTATTTTGAAATTTGATAACATTTTAAAGGTTCGTCATTATTTTTTGGAATCTGGAGAAATCTTTCATAATCGTGAACATTTTGTAATAACCTGGGAATAACATTTTAATTTATGAATATTAAAATAAATGGAAAAAAATTCAAACTTCTGAACCTTCGCAAAATTTGCAACTTTTTTTGGAAGCTAATTACATTTTTCTAATTATTTAATATTTTTAGTTCATTTTTATTGGAATTCAAAGCATCTTTTAAAATTTTGAACAACGGTTAAAATTCATGAACAATTTTTGCAATATGAATCATTTTACATGTAATACATTTTTTGAACACTGGAAGAGTTTTTCAGGTAGGTGAATATTGTTTGAAATTCAAATCCTTTTTGAAATATTGAATAGTTTTAGTTTTGTGAACATTTTTGAAATTCAAAAAGAAGAAGAAATGAAAGAATAAAAGGAATAAAAAAACAGGCGACCGTGCCCGCGTACTGGGTCGACCCAAAGCATGCGCTTGGGTGCATGTTTGCTTCCATATGCGCGGAACGAGTGGTCTCGGGTTTCCGAGGCATTTTGTGAGTCGAAACAACACACTTAATTTATCTATTGAAGTTTAAAGTGATACAAAGGGTACTAGGAGGGTTAGAGAGCCAAAGATGGCGTCCCATCCCACACTAGTAGCCATTCTTGCAATATTACGAGCTTCCAGCTGTTGCTGGTATATTTCACATGGAAGTAGCCTAATCTTTCAAGAATTGATCTAACTCGCAATCATACAATAACTATCTAGATGTTGTGCAACTCTTAGACAATCGATAGCGATGATGATCTTGCGCAACACCAAATCTTTCACGAAAGCTTGCGCTTCCCTACACGCATAAGCTTCAAGAGTATCTCGATCAAGTGCACCCTCATATACAACAGCTGACTCTCTGAGTAGGATACCATGATCATATCCACATATGACACCCATCCCACCTTGGTATGATGTGTGCGCCACAGAAGCATCAACATTTAATTTAGCAAAGCCCGTAGGCGGTGACTTCCATGCATCTGGTGATCTTGCATTAGCAAAAGAGTTGCGTCTGCATGAAGGGGTGTTGGAGCTCTGGACTTCTTCTACATACCTGCAAATAAAGAGGTGAGTTTGAAAGGGGACTCTGAAACACTTCCTCGTGGATTGATTTCCTTCTCGCCCACCAGATTGCCCATAGGGTAACAAGGATCTAGACAAGTTGTTCTTGCTTGAGTGTATTGACCAAATTAAAAAGCCATAGCTTTGCGATGGGGATTTCATCACCAATTAGCGGAGGAATGACATGATTTCCCTTCAGGACCAAACTGCTCCCGCCATATTGCAATCCAAGGGGGCATGGTGCCAAGAGCCACTAGTAGCATTACAGATCATGCGCACTGAAGAGGGTGCCATATGTCACATCATGCGCTCTTCACTCATCGGGATCGAAAACCGAGCCAGCCGCTACGTGAATAAACGTAATTTTTGCGGGACCATGACCTTCCACAATTTTTTCCAGTTGGATTCAATTTAACTCGTATCTAAATTTTCTGTTTCCCTGCCAAACCAACCCTCTCTCCTCTTCTTTGTTTCACCAAGAAGTATGTAGGCCGAATGAATGAGACGCAACCCAATCTTTCATAATGCCACGTGCAAAAGACTGGTTGTAGCACATGACCGATGGGAATATTTCATGCCACCTTCTTGTCCATAGGAAGAAGATGTTCTTGGAGCATCGCTAGGTTCCACGTCCTTGTGATTGTATAGATAAACTCTAACACTATATCCATTGGTGTCGCTGAAGTAGGGCATATTGGTTGAAGAATATGGTGTCGAGGCATCCAATTATCATTCTCGACACTCCTAGATTGACCATATTCCTTCACAAATAGATCTTCAAATATTTTATGGGTGGATGCCAGTCTTCGCTGATAGAATACCAGAACTTTGAAAGTATACAACTTCTAGAATTCTCGCAGTCAAAGAGCTTGGTTCCTACAAGATTCTCCAAGCTTGTTTCGCCAAGATAGCCAACTTAAAGAGCTCCAAACCTCTGAAACCCAATCCACCTTAATACTTTGGCATCGTCATATCGTCCCAAGCTATCCATGTTATCTTCCTCTCACCATTATTACCCCCACCTAAATTATCAGATCATGGAGTTAAGACATTGGCAAATTCCCCGTGGTAAGTTCAACGCTGCAATGGAATATGTGGGAATGGCTTGAATTATGGATTTTATCATGACTTCCTTTCCGTACCAACAATTTTTTTTCAAGTCAACCTTGGACATATTTCTAAATCTCATCCTTCATGTAAGCAAACACCCCATTTTTCATCCTTCCAAAGTCAGAGGGTAATCCAAAGTACTTATCACTGCGGGTCTCAACCTTGATTGGCAATGTATTCTTAATATCCATACAGGTCACCTCTGGACAACCCTTACAACATATACCAAAGATTTGTCAACACTTATGCGTTGTCCGAATGCAAAACAATATGTATCAGTGGTATCCCCTAGGTTTTCTACTTCAAAAGAGGATGCCTTACAAAATACAATGCAATTGAAAACAAAGTGAAGATGATGCACAATTAGGGCCTAAGGCACTATTTGTATCCCTTGCAGACATCGTCCTCCGTGAGCATGCTTCAAGAGACATGAAAGTCCCTTGGTCGTAATAAAAAAGAGGCAGGGGAGATAGACCCCTGCCTGATGCCCCGAGATGGTCGAAATTCGTGAGTTTCTTCTTCATTAAATATAACATAAAAATATAATATCTAGACTCGCCTCACGAATGATTCAATGATGTAAGAGTTGAAAATGCCCATATCCTCATAATGGCCTCGAGATAATCCCACTCTAAACGATCGCAATCCTTCTCATATACACCTTAATTGCAATTTTTCTTGCTCCTATTTCTTTTCATAAAATGCAAGCACTCATAAGTTGTGATCACATTTTCACTAATAAGACGCCCCAATACAAACATCGATTGCTCTTCAAGAATGATATCGGAGAGAATTTGATTTAATCGGTTAGCAAGCACCTTTGATGCAATCTTATACATCACATTACTCAAGCCGATTGGTTGAAACTGGTGTTGGAAATATGACCTAGATGCTATAATAAAGATGTTATTGTTAATTTCCTTGTTCGTGATAAATGTTTATTATCCATGCTAGAATTGTATTGATTGGAAACTAAATACATGCTGACCATAAATGAATGAAGTGTCCCCAGTAAGATTCTACTAAACTAGCTCGTTGATCAAAGATGGTTAAGGTTTCCCAACCATAGACATGAGTTGTCATTTGATAACAGGATCACATTATTAGGAGAATGATGTGATGGACAAACCCAATCATAAGCTTACCATGTAATATTATCACCTATAACTGCTACAACTTTTTCATGTCAAGTATTTGTTCCTTAGACCATGAGATCATGCAACTCTCTAACACCGGAAAAATACTGTGTGTGTATCCAAACATCACTTTGTAACTGGGTGATCATAAAGATGCTCTATAGGTATCTCGGATAGTGTTTCTTGGGTTGCATGAATTGAGACTGGAATTTATCACTCTGTATGACAAAGAGATATCTTTGGCCCCCCTCTGTAACACGATATCTAGAGTAGCTTGGAAGTGTATGATTGATGAGTTTAGTCCTAGGGATATTGCATTATGGAATGAGTAAAGAGACTTGTCGGTAATTGATACACCTCCTATGTATCGATAATTTATGAAGTATTCATGCAATGTTTCAACAATGTTGTTTGGTTTTTATGCACTTTTATATGATTTAACTGGAACCAACATAGACTGACATTGTTTTCAGCATAATACCCGTGGTGTTGTTTCTGTGCAGAAAATGAAAGTTCTCAGAATTTAACGACTTTTTGGCGATTTTTTCGGGAATGAATAAGATCTAGGAAGCTTCGAGGGAGTACCAGGGGATTCATGAAGAGGTGAAAACATAACAGGGTGTGTCCAAGGGGGTGGTCATGCCCTGTTGCTTGTGGGCCCGTTGTGGCACCTCCTGGCTTGATTCCAATAGTGATAAATCCTACATATTGAGAAACCGTTGAAAGTTAACCAAGAACTTCCTCTTCGCCTCCGCAAGCCTATGTACCGAAGAAAACTCATACAGAGCCCTTTTTCGATGTCCTGTCGGAGGGGGAAATCATCATGAGAGGATATCTTCATCATCCCGACGGTCTCCATGACGAGGAGATAGTAGTTCACCCTCAGGGCTGAGGGTATGTACTAGTAGCTATGTGTTTAATTTCTCTCTCTCTCTCTTGTGTTTTTGATACGGCACGATCTTGATGTATCACGAGCTTTGTTAGTATAGTTGGATCATATGGTGTTCTTCCCTCTCTATCTTGGTGTCATGAATTGAGTCATTTCCATTTGAGATTTTGTTATGTTGGATTGAATACATTGGATTTGAGAACACTTGATGTATGTCTTGCACGTGGATACCTGTGATGACAATGGGGTGTTCTATTGAGTCACCTGATATATGTTTTGGTTATCAACTTGCACATCCGTGTGGTGACAATGGGGTGATCTATGCACTAAGGTTGATGCACATTTTCGTCCTACCTTCTCCGATAGAAATCTTGGGGTACTCTTCGAAGTTCTTTATGTTGGACTGAATATGATGAATATGAAATTGTTTGATGCATGTCAAATAATTAACTCATGGATAATTCTGGTGATATTGGAGTATCTAGGTGACATTAGAGTTGATTGATGCTTATCATAGGTGTTATTCTAGTATGAACTCTAGGGCTGTTTGTGACACTTATATGGATTGCTCAATAGATTGATCGAAAAGGACAACTTTGAGGTGGTTTTGCTACCTACAACAATTTCATCTTATGTTCTCCGCTAGATAGGAACTTTTGAGTGCTTTTTGTTGCACGTTGAGGGTTGGTTATATGATTCAACTATGTTAGCATTGTTGAGTGATTGCACAAGTGAAAGTATGAACCATAGGCCTTGTTTTTAAGCATTGCAACACCATTTGTATACACTTGTTATTTTTTACCTTGCTGTTTTTATTATTTCAATTACAAAAACATATATGTACTATCCATACTACACTTGTATCACCATCTCTTCGTCGAACTAGCACACCTATACAATTTCCTTGTATTGGGTGTGTTGGGGACACTAGAGATTGCTTGTATTTGAGTGCAGGGTTGTTTGAGAGAGACTATCTTCGTTCTACACCCCCCACAAATGTATAAACCTTAGGTCATTCACTTGAGGGAAAATTGCTATTGTTCTAAAAAACTTTGCGCTTGGAGGCCCAACATGAGTTTGCAAGAATAATGTTGTGTAGTAGACATCAATTATGATATTGAACTAGGTATGGCGATACCGATGATCGAATCTCGAGAAAGTAACATATCACTAGACAAAGGGAATTGTATACAGGATTAACTCAATCCCTGACATAATAGTTCAAACCAATAAAGGTCTTCGTTGAATATGTGGGAGCCAGCATGGATAGCATAATCCTGCTATTGGTTATTGATCGGAGAGGAGTCTCGATCATTTCTACATGTTCTCGAACCCGTAGGGTCACACACTTATCGTTCGATAACGTTAAGGTAACATTGAGATACTGATAATGGCAAGAACCAATATTTTTCGAAGTCTTGGATGAGATCCAAGATGTCACAAGGAGCTCCAGAGGTAAATATTTATGTACGAGAAAGTATTTTTGGGGGTTCCAAAAAAGTTCATGAATTTTCGGGCGAGTATCGAGAAGGTTCTAGAAGGTTTCGGCGGTTCCACCTTGGAGCCCAACGACCCGTGAAGGGCCCACATGGACCTAAGGGTGGGTATTCAACCCATATGGGTTGGACGCACCAAGTGCCAAGGCCCATGTCGTTTGAATCTAGGGATATGGTCTTATCTCTAAATTTAAAGGGTTAAATCTAGAGATAAGATCGTATCTCTGTTATTCTTTGTGGATGGCCCTAGGATGGTTTGGCCGCCCCTCCCTTCCCCCTAGCCTATACAAACATAGGGGAGGCTCATGGGGAGAGCTACCCTTCCACTCTTGGCTGCTGTCTCTCCCAACTCCTCCCATATCCTCGCGTAGACGATTGGCGAAGCACTGCTCAGGTACCGCTGCCATCACCACCACCACACTGTTGTGCTGGATCACATCTCATCTACCTCTTCTCTTTTTCTTGTTGGATCAAGAAGGATGATATGTCACCGAGACGTACGTATGCATATCTCGGAGGTGCAGCTCGTGTTGTGCTTGGATTGGATTGGATCGGATCGCGACGCGAGTACAACTACACCAACCATGATTTTTACATCGTTAGTGCTTTTGGTCTACAAGGGTTTGTAGTCACCTCTCCCTCTTGTTGCTAGCATCTTCATAGAATATATCTTCGGTGTTTTGTCAAAAAAATTCTTGTTTTCCATGCAATGTTCCCCAACAATGGCATCACGAGCTATGTGTATGCGTAGATGTTACTTGCACGAGTAGAACACAAATTGGTTATGGGCGTTGATGTTCAAATTGATTGCCTCCTTTGTTATTTGGGATTCAGCAGTATTGTGGGATGAAGCGGCCCGGACCAACCTTACTTGTCCCCGCACAATAGACCGGTTCCAGAATCGACATGCAACTTGTATTGCATATGTGGCTGGAGAATTTATGTCTCTCCCACTTTAGTTGAATCTAATTTGACAATGGCAGTCCTTGTAGAAGGTTAAAAGGCAACTTTTATATCACCGTTGTGACTTTGCATAGGTAAGAATAGTTCTTATTAGTTGCCCTAGAAGCCATGTAAAACATGCAACAACAAAGTAGAGGATGTCTAACTTGTTTTTGCAGGGTATGTGATGTGATGTTGATCGGCCAAGATGTGATTCAATATATGTTGATGTATGAGATGATCATGTTTTCTAATAGGTTCATGACTTTCATGTCGATGAGCACGTCAACCGTCAAGAGCCATAGGGTTGTCTTAATTTATTGTATGACCTACATGTCCATCATTAAACGCCATGTAATTGCTTTACTTTATCCCTATGAGTTAGCAATAGTTGTAGTAGCAATAGTTGGTGGAGACAACCACATGAACACACCTTCTAGATGATGGAGAGCATGGTGTCATGCCGAGATGATGGATATCATGCCGGTGCTTTGGAGATGGAGATCGAAAGCAGAAGATGATAATTGCCGTATCATGTCACATATTGATTACATGTGATGTTTATCCGTCATGCATCTTATTTTTCTTAGATCGGAGGTAGAAATATGCGATGATCCCTCCATTTAATATCATGATAAATGTGGTCACCCTTATTATGCACCGTTGCGCAAGTTTAGTCATGGTTTTCTCATGGCAGATGTCCTCGTGTGAAAACTAAGTCGTGAGGTCATCGCTGCTAGGTGATCGCTTGAACGGGCTTGGTCGGAATTGAGAAACGCGAGTTTTACCCAGGTTCGGCCCCTCACGGTGGAGGTAAAAGCCTACATCTTGCTTGATTGCTATTGATTATTATGATGATCTCGATTACAAGGGTGCTAGTTCGCTACCTCTAGTCTTGAGAGATTCTAGTTTGATCTCGTCTAAGACTAGTCTATCTGTTCTGACCCGTCCCTCTTGGGGCGCCTTACCCCTCCTTATATAAGTTGAAGGGGCTGGCTTACATCTAGGGTCCTAGTAGGACTAAAAGTGGTCTCTTTTCTAATAGAAGTCGGATATTAGTTCAGGTCTTTATTCAAATAGTCTGAAGCTTGCCAGTTGGGCCATGTTCTACCTCTGCGAGGGCTCTCGTATTATCTTCTGAACCAATCAACCCAGGACGGGTCAGTCATTGGCCGGGTCTTGTTTCACTCATCGGGTTCCTTTCAGGCTCCCAGCCTATGGAGATCTGCCTCATATGGCACCTTGGATAACCCGGGCACGGGCCTTCCGGTCTAGTCGGGTCATGCTTCCTTTGTTGGGTCTTGTATCGACGAGTCTTGTCCCTTGGGCTTAAGTGTCGGGTTACCCTCAATGGGGTATATCCCCGATATTAGCCCCCAGGTTGGCGCCAATTTATTCATGCCAAGGTCATGAAATAAGAACAATTAATACGTTTAAAGGACCGACTTCCTCAAATGGCTAACTTATTCAATGAACCATCTCTTGGAAAAATATGGGTCTCATTGTCATATCAACATGTTAGCTTTACAATCAACTTGCTAACGCTCATTCCATGCACAAAAATATTGGAAAAATAACCCATGTGACATTTTGAGTCGGCTTCTAGTGCTTTGGCTTGATAAAAATAGTGGAAAAAAAGAAATCCGTCGAATGTTGAGTCGGCTTTTAATGCTTCGGCTAGTTAAAAATATTGGGAATAAAAGATCCATCTGATGTTGAGCCGGCTTCTGGGCCTTCTATGAAATAGTTTGGAGGAGATAAACTTGGCATGCCTTCACCAAAAATATGAGACCCAGTTCGCTCAAAACTGACAGCTTGAAGGCATTCTTCTGTGTTTTTTATCTCCATATTACCTATAGCTCCCAAGCTCCGAGTTTATCAATTCATGATGACTTGGTGCTTTGCATAGAAATAATATCTTGACTATGTAGCCCCAAAATCTCGGGTTGTATTGCCTGTAGCAATATGGGACCTGTAATTGTCTTATACGTATAAAGTTTCATGCAGTGTAGCTCCAAGTCTTAAGAGTAGAACGCACTAATAGCTTAAGACTTGCTTAAATATAAATGTTGCAACTTTGGAGAAATTCGGGTTGTTCATGTGAGTCACCAGTCATAAACAGAATGTTTTGCATTTCATATGTGTAGCCCCCAATGGTCGGCTCATCGGTATGTGATGGGTCAGGTCTTTAATTAGGACCTTATGATCTATTTAAACAACTAAACATTGTAGTCCTCCAAGTATCACGTCGCATGCCTGCAACTACTTGGGACTTTTTTTTAGAAAATTTGTAGATCTTGAACTGACAAGTGTGGTCCCCAATTGCCGGGTCGTTTGCCTGGGATGACTTGGGAGTTTTCTTGTGAATATATTTGATTGTTAATTGATAGTAAGAGAAGATAGTCCTTAGCCCCCAAGTGTTGGCTCGCAAGCCTACAGCGACTTGGGACTGTACGAGAATAATATAACCCATCTTCAACTGATTTAATCTGGCTTCAATGAATCCTTGGCCATGGTCGCAGTGCAACCCGACAACTGATTGTTTGTACGAACATCCTGGAGTAATGCCCTTGTGCTTGAAATGAACCCCTGACCATGGTTGCAACAGAACTCGACAAAATATAATCTCAGAAATCCTTTGAGTGTTGCACTATAATGTTAGCACGTGTCAGAATTTTCATGACTCGGTGTATTATATAATCCAGGATTTTTGTTTATGAAAAAACCGGTAACTATAATAGAAAAAATGCAGACAGATATATACTTATCACAAAAATCAATTAAAAAAATAAAAGTCGGCTTTCAAGGCACGACATAAGACCCACTTTTGAGGCTTGAGTCTTAGTTCGCTTTCCTATGGAAGCAGGCCTTGTAGCCTCTCATGGTTCCTCCTAGCTATCTGAAAGTTGGCCCTCACGTGACTTAAGCCAGTGTTTTAACTTTGATAAGTTCAAGGTCAACACATTCCATGATATGCATTAGTGTGATTGACTTAACAAAAGTAGAGCCAGGTCACCTTGGCGGAGTAGCATCAACCTAACAGGCAGGTTTAACCAAGTGTAATATTGGCATATGCCTGGTCAAGATGGATATTAATGGATAAAATCGATGAGTTCGAGGCCCCTAGGATCAATGATCAAAGAATAAAGACTCAACAACACATTATTATGTAGTGAAACGACACTACTCTGAGGTCTAGAGGTGTTGACTTTATTCCTTTGATCATTGTCGAGCAGGATACCCATGCTTAGACTGGGCATCATGGCAAATAATCTTCTTTGGTAACCTTACTTTTCGCCAATATTGCAGGGTCCCATGTTTGAACTGCATATCGTGGCAGCTAGTTCTCTTTGACAACCATTAATTTTTCGCCAATGAGGCAAGAAACCTATGTTGGAACTGCGCATTGTGGCAGTTAGTTCTATTTGGAAACCTTTACTTTTTTGCCAATAAGGTAGTAGCCCCTCGGAGCAGTTTGTCTTCCTTGCAATGACCCAAGCTTCTTGTATTTGTTGAAAACAACCAAATCTACCGAGCCATGTCTATGCTGCCCCCAAGTCTTAAGTTTACTCGAGGAGCCAGCTTGAGGTTCTTTATACTTGGTTGTGGCAGAAATCTTCAGATAGTTGACAACTAAAAGCTGGAATTTATCAAAGCCGGAGGCGATGTGGTGAGGTTATGATCTTTACGATGCTCGTCATATGTCCACCTGATACATCTCCAACGTATCTATAATTTTGGATTGTTCCATGCTATTATATTACCATTCTAGGATGCTTTTTAGGCATTTACTTGCTGATTTATATTATTTTTGAGCACTAACCTATTAACCTAGAGCCAAGTGTCAGTTGTTGTTTTCTGCATGTTTATTGGATTTTCGGGAATGTTGTCCCAAACGAAGTTCAAATACCCCAAAACTTTTCGATGATTTTTTCTGAACATAATAAGGACCTGGAAGCTTCGAAGGAAGACCGAAGGGCACATGAGGTGCCCCCAAGCCATCCGGGCGTGCCCGGGGGGTGGGAGTGGGGGCACCCTAATAGCTTGGGGCCATCTTTCTGACCCTCTGGCATCGTTCTATGGCCTATGAATTCTCTAATATCTAGAAAACTCTAGAGAGCCTCATGAAACACTTTTCGACCGTCGCAAGTCTTTGTTCTGTCGTATGCCCATCTGGAGCCTTGTTCTGGTGCCCTGCCAGAGTGGGCATTGATCATGGAGGGCCTCTGCATCAACCTTGTTGCTCTCATGGTGAGGTGTGAGTAGTTCACCACAGACATATGGGTCCGTTTTTAGTACCTTGATGGCTCTCTCTCTCTATGATCTTCAATAAAAAGTTCATCGCATCTTCGCAACGATCTATTCGATGTAATCTTCTTGTGCGGTGCGTTTGCTGGGATCCGATGAATTGTGGGTTTACGTTCATATTATTCATGAGATTATATTGAGTTCCTTGGTGGTGTTTTCATATATATATATATATATATATATATATATATGCATGATTATGACATTTCGTAATTCTCTCCGATCTATTTATGTAGTTTGGCTAACTAGATTGGTTTATGTTCAATGGGAGAGGTGCGTTGTAGTGGGTTCAATCTTGTGGTGCTCAATCCCAGTGATAGAAATGGACATGACACATATTGTATTGCTGCCACTAAGGGTAAAATGATGGGGTTAATTCATATTAATTGGATTTACTTTGTCTACATCATGTCATTGTTCTCCAAGCATTACTCTGTTTCACTTAATACTCTAGATGCATGTTGGATAATGGTCGATGGGTGGAGTAATAGTAGTAGATGTAGACAGGAGTCAGTCTACTTACTTATGGACATGATGTTTATATGTAATGATCATCTCCATGAATAAATATTGCATAACTATATGCTTTTCTATCAATTGCCCAACAGTAATTTGTTTACCCACCATATGCTTTCTACGAGAGAGAAGCCTCTACCAAAAAGTATGCCCCCTAGTAACTAATAACCACAAAGGGAAACATATAACGGAAGTTTCTAAACCACCTAAGGCCTTGTACAATGCAAGGTGCTTCGGAGAGGTGCTTAGAGAAATAAACCAGGCTTTTCTTAAGCACCAGTGCTTATTTGTACAGGCTAGACGCTTAGTTAGGCGTCTCTCATGTAAAAATAGGCACCGGTGCTTCAGCAAAACCTGGTTTATTTTTTTAAGCACCTCCTAAGCACCTAGCATTGTACAAGGCCTAAGAATGTTTGTTGTTGTATTGCTCTCATAAAAACACTTCATGACCGCATTTACACATTTTACTTTAAAAGATTAGTGTAAAACAAAATTTATAATATAAGAATCCACTATGCATCACTGCAGTAGGAGGATGTGTGCGGTCCAAGAACATTTACGTTATTTGCTTGGTAATATATGTTATAATTTAATTGTGCACAACTTTATTATAGAATTGGGTCCCTCTTCGAACCGACATTACCAAAAAAAATGCAGGGTAATATGCAAGGTAAGAATACATTTACCTCAAGCATTCAACATCAATGTGTATCATCAGCTCTTTGTTCTAATTCATAGCAAAGTTGAAATGTAAATTGAACTCCACAACAAACAGGCGTATAATTGGTCCCTCCCAGGTTTTGAATAAGTAGCATCTAAACAAACTAAATTCGTAAATATCTAGCAGTAATAATCTCGAGATTGATTTTTCTGGCTAACTATACAATGATAGTTGGACATTTATTAATTTCTTATCAAAATAGTTTACAAGAAAACAAGCCAGCCTATCCCTACTAGAGCTACACCGAGCAACCTAAGGAAAATTATTTACCTGATATATTAGATTGAGTCCTTTTTCATAGTGGAAAGTTGTGGCTATGTACATATTAAGTTGATAGTCTTCGCGCTCATCGGTCTCATGTTGATCAAGGCTCGCCAGTATCGCACAAAATTCAAATCTTCAAGAATTGAAATGCTGAGTTATCAGAGAATTCTTTACAGGAATATCGCTGTGAAATTCGTTGAAATCCAGAAAGTTATAAGGCGTACCTTGAAAGCAGAACTTGCTAGTCGGCTTCGTTGATAGAGCATAACTATAGAAGAAGTTGGATGCCTATAGGCATCTTCGCTTCCAACAAGTGAGATATAAACCAGAAGCAGCCACACGACAATAAAATACTACATAACACAACAATTAATGGGATGTATTTCCTATAGTCACCTCCAAATAGTAAATTCTTGAGGAAAAACCTTATCTTAGTACTATTAAAGATTAAACTACAAAACATGAACCACATGATATCTTACTATTTTGAAGGCAAAAAAGAGTTGAGTGTATCAGCATGCACCTGCAATGCCACAACAGGAAACGTTCCACATGATATTTTGATGTTATAAATGCAGAAAAAGCTTTGGTGCATCGACAGTATGCATATGCAAGGTCACAACTAAAAATTAGCACACACACACACAAACATCATCACCCTTGGCCAAGGTGAAGGCTTCCTGAGAAGAACAACCGACACATGTTATGCCTCCATTTCAATTCTATTAACATTTAAGAATAGGAAATTTAATATAGTACTCATATAAGGCAGTTAGGAGAATCTCAAGTACAAGTATTATGAGCAAGGCTAAAGAATTGACCAATTATAAAAATGCAAATTGAATAAGGGATTTAAACATGATTTACTTGTAAAATTCAGTCATGCATAGATAGAAATTTAAAATGAATACCAAAAAAATGGATACAAGATAACTCCTTTTGCTCGTACCATACAGCTATAGCTCAGATTGAAGTGAAAAGGCGATACATGATAACTCCTTCTGGCCGCTCTTGTAGGTGTAGGCAACTAGGCATGGCCGGTGTAGATGTAGAGCAGAAGCGCGATGGCCGTTTTGTATGTGCTAGGGGACATCGGTTTAACTGGCCACTTCTTGGCGAGCGAACAAGTCATCGTGGGCACCGCTCGAGCTCGTGGTCGGGAAACGACTGCATGACGAAGAGGAAGAAATTTTCACCGGAAAAACTCCACCTGTTTCAGATCGACTCGCCTCTCATCCTCCTCTTTTTTTGAGGGAAACAACAAGACTCTGCTGCGTATTTTACTTATTTTTTAAATAAATGATACAAAGTCATAAAGTCTATAAAGGAAAAAGAGCTATAGAGAAGAAAGAATAAAAGAATGAATGAAAACAAAAAAATAAAGAGAAAAAAAGAAACAAAGAGAGGAAGCTAAAGCTACAATTACAGAAAGGCCTTGGCCCAATCCTCTAGTCCAGCATGACTGTATTTCTTCGCTCTAAAGACCAACCACTTTAGTTCCTCCTTAAATTTTCTCCTGCAAACGTATATGCTAGGTAGGATTTGCTTGAAGATGTAATCATTCCTGGAGTTCCAAATGGCCACATGACTAGATTGATGACTTCCAAAGAAAAGGTTTGACTGATAAGCTTCTGAAGTTCATCTATGTCATCCTGAAAACATGTGCCTTTAGGTGTCCATGATGGACAAATGTATGTCCAACAAAGTGAAGCAAAATGACAGTTAAAAAGAGATGATCTCTTGTTTCAAGATGTTGTAGGATTCATAAAACACAAGTATAATCTTGGATGTAAATTTTTTGTGCATAAGCAAAGCTCTAGTGTTTAACCTGTTATTTTCCAAGAGCCAAAAAAATATCTTGTGCTTTAGCTGGCAACAAGTCTTCCAAATCTTTTGGACTGCTGGCAGCACTAGAGCTGGAGGTATTAATAGCCTATAGATCTTTGAGACCTTATAACCAATACAATTTTGAGGGATTTGCTAGATGTCCTCATCAGAGTTCAAGTCTAAATCATGTAAGAATAATTCCATATCTTGGAGTTGAGCAAATACTTCTTCTGATAGTGGTAATTGGTATAAGTCTGAAAGATCCCCAGTTTGAAGAAATTCATCAATGGAAATGTTCTCCTTGATAGCATAAGAATGAAAATGTGGCCACTTATTAGCCTTGGAATCCTCATCCCATAAGTCCTTCCAAAAGTGTAAAGATTTCCCATTATTTAGAATAACCGGTGCATGTGTTGTATGTAGGTAAAAGCTTCTTACAATCTCTCCACCAGAAGGAGCAATTAGCAGTAGGTGTAGAAGTGAATCCATTCTTGTAATAAGCTTCCCATACAAAGTTTACCCAAGGAATGTCATGGTTCATGAATTTATGCACCATCTTAAGAAGCAGGCTAGTGTTTTGTGTAGTCAAATTTAGAATGCCTAGTCCTCCCATATCTTTAGGCCTACAAATTAAATCCCAAGCTGCTAAAGGGGGATTTTTCCTCTCTAGGTCTTTCCCTCTCCAGAAAATGTGCCTTCTATATTTATCAATTTGATCAATGACCCCTTTGTATAGAAGCAAACAACTCATAATGAAAGTTGGTAAGGCTGAAAACATGGCATTAACCAGCAACAATCAGCCATCATAACTGAGGTACTGAGAGCATGAATTGAGCCTCTTTTGGATTCTCTTAATTAAGTATAAGAAAAATTCCATGCGAGGCTTGGTGTAGCACATTGGTGTGCCCAAATATGTGAAAGGAAATGTACCAATGGAACAACCTAAAATGGATGACAAATGCTGTAATGTCTCCTATGGCACATTAATGGGATGAATGCTAGATTTTTGATAGTTCACTTTAAGACCAGAAGCTTGGGAAAATAATTGAACCAGACTCTGCAATTGAGCCTGGGACAAGCTGGCATAATTATTAGATTATCATCTGCATATTGTAAAATTGGAAACTCTAAAGAGAAAGCAAATTGCAGAGGGGCATGTATGAGTCCTTTCTACAAGGCATCATTTAGAATAGTTTGCAAGAAATTAGCAGCTAGCACAAAAAGAAATAGAGATAAAGTATCCCCTTGTCTAACTCGTCTTTTGCATTTGAAATTGTTGCCAGGGACGCCATTAAGAAGGACAGCTGAAGTTGCACTACTGAGTATTTGCTGAATCCAACCACACCATTTAGAACCAAAGCCATTTTTTGTAAAAATTTCATAATCATACCATGCTCAATTTTGTCAAAAGCCTTTTCAAAGTCCAACTTGAGAACCACGGTTGGTTGTTTACTTTTATGACACTTGAAGAGGTATTCATAAGCCCAAGCAATACAATCTTGTATTGATATGGATTTGACAAAGCCATATTGATTGGTGTGCACTAACTCCAAAATGACATTTTTTAATTTGTTATCCAAGAGTTTGGTATGCAGTTTAATGGTGTAGCTGAGCAGGGATATTAGCCCATAGTCATTCACAGATGTAGCATCATTCTTCTTTGGGATAAGAGAGATGAAAGAGTTGTTAATACTTTGCAAATAGAGACCCCCTGATGAAATTGAGAACATAGGTCATAAAAATCCTGCTTTATGATTGACCAACATTTCTTGATAAAGTCAGTATTAAAACCATCTGGCCCCGGGGATTTATTGGAGGGTAAATCCTTCACAACAGCATCAATTTCCTCATGAGTAAACTCCTTTTCCAAAAAAGATACATCAGGGTGGGGTGATACCAAGTTGCGAAGATCGGTAGGAATAGAGAAGTGTTCTAATTTGCCCAATATGTCTCCAAAAGCGTCATGAAGGATAGAGGCTTTCCCCATGTGACTAGTGACTGCATCTCCATCTTCTTCAAGCATAGAGGTAATAGAATTATGCCTGTGTTGGATTGTGGCTAGAGCATGGATTTTTTTTGAGTTTTCACTACCCAACGTAACCCATTTAATTTTTTTCCTTTGCTACCAATAGGCCTTTTGTTGTTGCAGCATATGTTTAGATGAAATTTAATGTCCTTTCTGAGATTCATTTCTGCTGAAGTGAGTTGTCTGAAGTTTTCCATTGCATCAATCATGGCAATCAGGGTGTTTGCATTTGAAATATCCTCCTTAACACTAGATAAATATTTAGCCCAAGTTTTTAAGCTCTTCCTTAGAAGTTTCATCTTGGCATTGATTCTCTTGGCTGCATCAGCATAATGGATACTCTAATTCCAAACAAATTCCACTATTGGTAAAAAACTATCATTTTGCATCGATGAATTCTCAAATATGAATATGTTACTTCTAGGCATGGTGGTTTGAATTTGAACCACACGAGGCACATGGTCAGAGGTTGTCATGGCCAAAGGAAAAGCCATTGTATTTGGATATGACAATGTACATGAGGGAGAAGAAAAGAACCAATCTAAGCTCTCAAGAAGTGGATTGTCTTGCATATTGGACCAAGTGAATTTTCTTCCTTTCAAAGTTATTTCTTCCAACCCTAAATGACTGATAACAACATTAAATTGCAAAATTTCATTAACCTTAGCACCTGGCTTATTTCTATCCCCAATACTTATGAGGTTAAAATCTCCCACTATTAACCAATCAGCATATTCAGGGATATGAACTCCATGTAACCATTCTAGAAATTCTAATTTCTTATTTTCGTGACATGGGGCATAAATATTTTTTAAAGTCCAACAACTCCCATATTTAGTTGATTGTAACAACATAGATACTACAAAATTGTTTTGGAAAACCATTTCCCCTTTGAATTGTGTTGAACATTGATACGTCTCCAACGTATCTAAATTTTTGATTGTTCCATGCTATTATATTATCTGTTTTGGATGTTTTATGTGCATTAATATGCTATTTTGTATTATTTTGGGGACTAACCTATTAACCTAGTGCCCAGTGTTAGTTTCTGTTTTTTCCTTCTTTTTGAGTATTGCAGAAAAGGAATATCAAACGGTGCCCAAACGGAATAAAATTCTATGATGATTTTTCTTGGACTAGAAGGAACCCAACAGACTTGGAGAAGTGGCCAGAAGAGACACGGGTGGGCCACAAGCCACCCTGGCGCGGCCAGGGGCGCCCCCTGGCTTGTGCCCCCCCATAGCTCTTCCAACCCTACAGGCCTATGAATTCATAAATATTCCCCCAATACCAAAAAGAACCACGATAATACTTTTCCATTCCTGGAAACCTCCGTTCCCGAGAGATCCAATCTTGGAGACTTTTTCGGTAATCTGACGGATGGGGATTCGGTTATGGAGGGCCTCTATATCAACTCCATTGCCCTTCCGATGATGCACGAGTAGTTCGCCACAGACATACGGGTCCATAGCTATTAGCTAGATGGCTTCTTCTCTCTCTATGTTCTTGAATACCATGTTCTCCATGATCTTCATGGGGATCTATCTAATGTAATACTCTTTTGCGGTGTGTTTATCGAGATCCGATGAATTGTGGGTTTATGATCAGATTATCTATGAATATTATTTGGGCCTTTTCTGAATTATTATATGCATGATTTCATATCTTTGCAATTCTCTTCAAGTTATTAGTTTGGTTTGGCCAACTAGATTGGTAATTCTTGCAATGGGAGAAGTGCTTAGTTTGGGGTTCAATCTTGCGGTGTCCTCACCTAGTGACATAGTAGGGTTAGCGAGGCACGTATTTGTATGGTTACCATCAAGGATAAAAAAGATGGGGTTTTCATCATATTGCTTGAGTTTATCCCTCTACATCATTCATCTTAACTAATGCATTACTCTGTTCTTCATGAAGTTAATACTCTAGATGCAGGCAGGATTCGGTCAATGTGTGGAGTAATACTAGTAGATGCAGAATCGTTCCAGTCTACTTGACACGGACGTGATGCTTATATGCATAATCATTTCCTTGGATATTTTCATAACTATGCGCTTTTCTATGAATTGCTTGACAGTAATTTGTTCACCCACCGTATTATTTTCCTTCATGAGAGAAGCCTCTAGTGAAACCTATGGCCCCTGGGTCTATTTTCCATATTATATTTTCAGATCTATTAACCAAAAGTACCTTGCTGCAATTTTATTTACTTTTTACTTCTAGCAATCGTTTATATCTTTCTCTATCAGATCTAATCCTTGCATGTAACCGTGAAGGGATTGACAACCCCTTTATAACATTGGGTGCAAGTGTTTGATTGTTTGTGTAGGTGCAGAAATTTGGGCCTTGCTTGTTCCTCCTACTGGATTGATACCTTGGTTCTCAAAAACTGAGGGAAGTACTTATCTACTTTGCTGCATCACCCTTTCCTCTCCAAGGGAAAACCAACGCAAGCTCAAGAAGTAGCAAGAAGGATTTCTGGCACCGTTGCCGGGGAGGATACACATCAAGCCTACCAAGTACCCATCACAAACTCATCTCTTGCATTTACATTATTTGCCTCTTGTTTTCCTCTCCCCCACTTCACCAATTTGCTATTTCATTCGCCTTTCTTCACGCCGGATCTCTTTTTGTTTGCTTGTGTTGCCACGTGCCTTCTATTTTCTTGCATCTTCGCTTACTAAAAATCTATTGATATGGATCGTCATCCACTTGCTAATCTTTTAAAAAGGTCAAATTATGATGAACCAATTGCTAGTGAGTTGAGTGCACTTGATTATCTCTATGAAGTTTTGTTTGAAAATCATGAATCTGAAAATTTTGATGAATTGTTGAAACAAGATCTATAAGGTGATTCATGATAGTCCCTTGAATGATGAGCATGATTGCAATGTTGCTAGTATGAATTCTCTAAATATCCATGATGCTTATGATATGCAAAGCCACAAGCTTTTGGATGCTATGTTTTATGAACATGATATTTTGTGTCCCCCAAGTTTTGATGAGAAAATTTATTATGATGATTGCATGCCTCCTATTTATGGTGATGGTGATGACACATATGCTATAATGAGTAATGATAACCATGAAACTTATCATCGTGATTTTAATTTGCAATGTGGTTTTGTCAATCAAGTGTCTCATGATAGTTATTTTGTTGAGTTTGCTCCCATTACCATGGATGATAAGGAATTTGCTTATGTGGAGAGTAATGAAAATTCTATGCTTGTGAAATATGAAAAGAATGATTTATGTGATAGTTATATTGTTGAATTACTTCATGATGCTACTCAAATGAATTATTAGGGGGAAACATATTCTTGTAGAATTGCAATAATATCAAGTTCCCTCTCTATGTGTCTAAACTTTTGAAGTTATGCTTGTTTTGCCTTCCTATGCTAGTTGATTCTTGTTCCCATAAATTGTTTGCTCAAAAAATACCTATGCATAGGAAGTGGGTTAGACTTAAATGTGTTTTTCATGCTATTAATGATGCTCTTTTTCATATCTCAATTACTACTTTTTATGTGAGCATCATTGAAATCGTTATGCCTAGCTAGGGGTGTTAAACAATAGCGCTTGTTGGGAGGCAACCCAATTTTACTTTTACGTTTTTGTTTTTGCTTAGTTTTAGAGTGTTTCAAACATTATTACCTCTGTATTAATTGTGTTTTGGTGTTTTTATTAGTGTTTGAGCCAAGTAAGACCTTTGCGATGGTCTATGGTGATTGTTGATTTGATCTTGCTGAAAAACAGAAACTTTTATGCCCAGTCCAAGAATTTTATAAATTTATCAGAGCTACGAATGAGCCTGAAACTTTTACACAATATTGATATACAAATTTCCCAGGTTTTACTAATGTTTTAGAATTTGTGGAGTTATAAAAGTATTCTAAGTTTACATATTGCTACAGACTTTTCTGCTTTTGACAGATTCTGTTTTATTTGTGTTGTTTACTTATTTTGATGTATATTTGGGTTGTACCGGGGGGTATGAACCATGGAGAAGTTGGAATAAAGTAGATATTACATCAATATAAATAAATAATGAGTTCACAATAGTACCTAAAGTGGTGATTTTTTTGTTATACTAACGGATCTCATGAGTTTTCTGTTGAGTTTTGTGTTGTGAAGTTTTCAAGTTTTGGGTAAAGATTTGATGGAATATGGAATAAGGAGTGGCAAGAGCCTAAGCTTGGGGATTCCCAAGTCACCCCAAGGAATCAAGGATGCCAAAGAGCCTAAGCTTGACGATGCTCCGGAAGGCATCCCCTCTTTCGTCTTCAATCCATCGGTAAATTTACTTGAGGCTATATTTTTATTCATCACATGATATGTGTTTTGCTTGGAGTGTCTTGTATGATATGAGTCTTTGCTTTTTAGTTTGACATAATAATCCTTGATACACACATCTTTTGAGATAGAAACGCATGAATCGTGAATTTATTAGAATACTCTATGAGCTTCACTTATATCTTTTGAGCTGGGCAATTTTGCTCTAGTGCTTCACTTATATCTTTTTAGAGCACGATGGTGTTTTATTTTATAGAAATATTTGAACTCTCGTACCTCACTTATATTATTTTGAGAGTCTTTAAACTGCATGGAAATTGGTTTAGGTTATGAATTTAGTCCTAATATAATGGGCACCCAAAAGGGATATAATAAAAACTTTCATATAAAGTGCATTGAATATTATGAGAAGTTTGATTCCTTGCATAAAGTTTTGAGATATAAATATGGTGATATTAGGGTCATGCTAGTGAGTAATTGTGAATTGATAAAAAAAACGTGTGTAAAGTTTTGTGATTCCCGTAGCATGCATGTATGGTGAACCGTTATGTAATGAAGTCGGAGCATGATTTGGTTATTGATTGTCATCCTTTGTGTGAGGGTCGGGAGCGTGCGATGGTTAAATCCTACCAACCTCTCCCCTAGGAGCATGCTTATAATACTTTGCTTCGATGACTAATAGAATTTTGCAATAAGTATGTGAGTTCTTTATGACTAATGTGAGTCCATGGATCATATGCACTCTGGCCCTTCCACCTTTGCTAGCCTCTCTAGTACCGCGCAACTTTCGCCGGCGCATTACACCCACCATATATCATTTCTCAAAACAGCCACCATACCTACCTATTATGGCATTTTCATAGCCATTCCTAGATATATTGCCATGCAACTTCCACCGTTCCATTTAGTATGACACGCACCATCATTTTCATATTTCTTTGCATGATAGTAAGATAGATAGGATGATGTTTTCATGGCTTGTCCGTTTTTATGTCATTTGCTATGCTAGATCATTGCACATCCCGGTACACCACCGGAGGCATTCATACAAAGTAATATTTTGTTCTAGTTTCGAGTTGTAATTCTTGAGTTATAAGTACATAAAAGTGTGATGATCATCATTATTAGAGCATTGTCCCATGTGAGGAAAGGATGATGGAAGCTATGATTCCCTCACAAGTTGGGATGAGACTCCATACTTTATGAAAAATAAAAGAGGTAAATGAAGCCCAAATAAAAAAACAGGCCAATGAAGCCCAAATAAAAAAAACCAATGATGCCCACCAAAAATAAAAAATAAAAAAGAGAGAGAAAAGAGAGAAGGGACAATGTTACTATCTTTTTTCCACACTTGTGCTTCCAAGTAGCACCATGATCTTCATGATAGAGAGTCTCCTATTTTGTCACTTTCATATACTAGTGGGAATTTTTCATTATATACCTTGGCTTGTATATTCCAATGATGGGCTTCCTCAAATTGCCCTAGGTCTCCTTGAGCAAGCGAGTTGGATGCACACCCACTTAGTTTCTTTTTGAGATTTCATATGCTTATAACTCTAGTGCATCCATTGCATGGCAATCCCTACTCACTCACATTTATATATATTAATGGGCATCTCCATAGCCCGTTGATACGCCTAGTTGATGTGAGACTATCTTCTCCTTTTCCTTACAACCTCCACCATATTGTATTCCACCTATAGTGCTATATCCATGGCTCACACTCATGTATTGCGTGAGAGTTGAAAAGGTTTGAGAACATAAAATGTGTGAAACAATTGCCTGACTTGTCATCGGGGTTGTGCATGATATAAATAGTTTGTGTCGGGAAGATGGAGCATAGCCAGACTATATGATTTTGTAGGGATAACTTTCTTTTGCCATGGTATTTTGAAGAGACACAATTTCTTTGTTAGTATGCTTGAAATATTACTATTTTTATGTCGACATTAAGATTTTGTTTCAAGTCTTATGGATCTAAACATTGATGCCACAATAAATAATATTACATGGATAAATATGTTAGCTAGCATTCCACATCAATAATTCTGTTTTAACCATTTACCTACTCGAGGACGAGCAGGAATTAAGCTTGGGGATGCTGATATGTCTCCAATGTATCTATAATTTTGTATTGTTCCATGCTACTATATTATATGTTTTGGATGTTTTATATGCATTACTATGCTATTTTATATTATTTTTGGGACTAACCTATTAACCTAGTGCCCACTGTCAGTTCCTGTTTTTTTCCTTGTTTTTGAGTATTGTAGAAAAGGAATATCAAATGGAGTCCAAACGGAATAAAATTCTATGATGATTTTTCTTGGACCAGAAGAAACCCAACAGACTTGGAGAAGAGGCCAGAAGAGACACGGGTGGGCCACAAGCCACCCTGATGCGGCCAGGGGGGGCGCGCCCCCTGGCTTTTGGGCCCCACCCCATAGCTCTTCCAACCCTAATCTTCGGCCTATAAATTCAGAAATATTCCCCAATACCAAAAAGAGCCACGATAATACTTTTTTGCCGCCGGAAGCCTCCATTCCCGAGAGATCCAATCTTGGAGCCTTTCCGGTAATCTGCCGGAGGGGGATTCGATCATGGAGGGCCTCTACATCAACTCGATTGCCCTTCCGATGATGCGTGAGTAGTTCACCACAGACCTATGGGTCCATATCTAGTAGCTAGATGGCTTCTTCCCTCTCTATGTTCTTCAATACCATGTTTTCTATGATCTTCATGGGGATCTATCCGATGTAATACTCTTTTGCGGTGTGTTTGTTGAGATTCGATGAATTGTGGGTTTATGATCAGATTATCTATGAATAATATTTGAGTCTTTCTTGAATTCTTATATGCATGATTTCATATCTTTGCAAGTCTCTTCAAGTTATTGGTTTGGTTTGGCCAACTTGATTGGTAATCCTTGCAACGAGAAAAGTGCTTAGTTTTGGGTTCAATCTTGCGGTGTCCTCGCCCGGTGACATAGTAGGGGTAGCGAGGCACATATTTGTATTGTTGCCATCAAGGATAAAAAGATGGGGTTTTCATCATATTGCTTGAGTTTATCCCTCTACATCATGTCATCTTACCTAATGCGTTACTCTGTCCTTCATGAACTTAATACTCTAGATGCAGGCAGGAGTCGGTCGATGTGTGAAGTAATAGTAGTAGATGCAGAATCATTTCGGTCTCCTTGACACAAACGTGATGCATATATGCATAATCATGGCATTGGATATCGTCATAACTATGCGCTTTTCCATCAATTGCCCGATAGTAATTTGTTCACCCACCGTATTATTTTCCTTCATGAGAGAAGCCTCTAGTGAAACCTATGGCCCCCGGGTCTATTCTCCATATTATATTTTCAGATCTATAAACCAAAAAATACCAAAAATGCCTTGCTGAAATTTTATTTACCTCTTACTTCTAGAAATCTTTTATATCTTTCTCTATCAGATCTAATCCTTGCAAGTAACCGTGAAGGGATTTACAACCCCTTTATAGTGTTGGGTGCAAGTGTTTTATTGTTTGTGTTGGTTCATAAATTGGGTCCTCGCTTGTTCCTCCTACTAGATTGATACCTTGGTTCTCAACAACTGAGGTAAATACTTATCTACTTTGCTGCATCACCCTTTCCTCTTTAAGGGAAAACTAACGCAATCTCAAGAAGTAGCAAACACCAAACTGCTACGATGCCTCCAGATCTTCCTATAGATGGGGAAAAATCAAAAGAGTCGAATTTGGGAGGACAAAATTTCCTAATGAATGCCAAAGCAATTAAATTTTTTTTTGTCTCTTGAAAGCAAACAATGTGACATTGACTTTTGGTGATTTTGTTATGTATATGCAACCATTTATCAGGGGAATTAATGCCCCTAATATTCCAATTGAAGACCTTCCAAGATTGATTTGTCATTGAAACTAGTGTAGAGATAATCATTATAGACTGAGATCATAAACCCCAGGCATAAGTTTAATAGGGAATCATTCATCAATAGTGTATGGATCACCATAGGAACAGAGGCATTCCACTTAAGTTGGACACACATGAAGAATTTGAAAATTGTGGCAACATGCCTAAGACATATAACAAAAATAAAAAGCTGGAACAAAAGGACTTGAAAACCATAGCAAATCTCCACTTCTTCCTTGGCTTCTTGCTAGCTTTGTCATCGGGTTTCTTTTTGTCATCTTGCATGGGTTTTGATTGTTGAGGTTCAGCAATGCCAAATTTATCATACATGCAGGTAACCACCTTCTTCTTGAGAGGAGGAGCAACTGCAGTACAGGCCAAACAATTTTTGTCAATACAAGCCTTCTTTTTATACCCCTGACGCAGTTTCTTGATTCTCTCACTTCTTCTAACTTCAGATTCCAGCAGAGGTGTTTTGTTCTTCTTTTTTCTAAAATGAACTACAAAAGTTCTAGACCTTTCGATCATAACAGTGTAAGATTTGGTAATCCCTTGAGGGGTGGAAAACTCTAAACTGGCAATCTGACAGGCTTCTGAAAGATAGCAAATAGGAGGAGCAGAAACTGGGCAGTGAGCTAGGACTACAAATTGCTTCAAGACAGTCCCTTGACATCCTTCTAGAATGGGTGGCCAAAGACTAGAATGCAATATGGATTAAGCCCATTCAAAATCAGCTGAAGTAAGCAACTTAGTAGTGATAAAATCTGCCCAAGCAACAGAAACATTAATAACAGCTTGATTACTACAGGTAGGACAGAAAAACTGCTGCCAAGACTTTTCCCCTTCCCGAGAAAGAATTACTGCTAGATGTTTATTTAGAGGGGATGAGAGATCATCTTCCATAACTGAAATCACCACCTGAGGAGATCCTTCTGCATCAGAACTCTCAAAGACTGTCAAGGCCACCTATGGGCTCAAATCCCCACATGCAACTTCCTTGTTTGCAGCAGTTTCACCACATTCAACACTCATCTGTGTGATGTTCTCAACATCAGCATTCAACAACTATGAGCTGAGATCCTGGGTGGAATCATCCTCATAAACATTTGCTTTTGCTGCATCATCTACTTTGTAGACAACAGCTTCAATCATACCTTCCCGACAATGCTCCAAATAAATGTGTTGACTCAAAAAGCTTCCCAGATGGTCCTTCTCTGGCTATATTGTAGGTACAGAGGAAGTAAGTCTCTCTGTTTGTCCTGTTTTTTGTAAATGTGGACCCTTAGGGCTGAAAGTCATGCCCTTAACAACATGAGGAACCATCTGCACATTAAGAACAAAAGGAAAGCAGGAAGACCCTTTCTTACCAGAACAGTCATGATTGCCCAAGACTATAGGTGAATAAGTTGGAGACAGTGCTGGAACTTCTGGTTGAATTAAAACCATTCCTAACTGAATGTTGCCAATGATCTGGTGCTCCTGCTGCTGCAGGTGAGGATTAACCTCCTCCACTGCTATAACATTACCAGGCAGTGCAAGGTTCTCAACTGCACCATGAGAGGAGGCACTATCTGAGCTGAATGTGACAGTCAGTTCACTGTCATCCTCCTCCACAACTTGATTCAAATCAGGTACCTCTACAACAGGGTGATGGTGAATTACAGGATTCTTTAACTCCTGAAACTCCTTAAATTCTAACTCACTCAGTTCTTGTGGGTCCATGATATCATTAAGCTGTATAAAATCTCCCTGGGCTATAGGACCTGCCTGTTGGACAAAAGGTTGTTGCCCAAAAATAAAGGGGAGATTCTGCCCCACCTGGTTTTGCTGCTGACCCATATGTTGTTGCTGCCATCCCTGGGGAACATTCTCACCATGATGTTGTTGATGGTGGGGGGGAAAGTAGGCCACATAGCCAAGTCAGGCTGCTGCCATGGCATCTGTGGCGGAGCATGCATTGGTTGTGGATTAACACCATTAGGGGGAAATTCATCTTCATCTGTTGGTAGGCCTCCAAGCAAGGAGTGACCTAAGATCAGAATTTGTACTGGCCAAGACTCAGCGTGATGCTTATTACTAGCGGAAACAATGCAACTGTGGGGGATCAGAGAGACATCAGCCACCAAAACCTTAATCACAATTCTGGAGAAGTCACTAACAACCTTGTCCCATTGCACTAGATGAGCAAACTCCTTGACCGCCCCTTGAATGTGATTTAAGTCCCACAGATCAACAGGAAAGGCAAGAAGAGCTAGCCAACAAACTTGGTTGTATGTAAAGCTACGATGATTTATCCCTTCATTGTGTCGGACAAAGTTGAGTTGATGGTTGAGGAAATCATGAGGACTATGATCAACTAACCAATCTCTATCTCAACTAGAGTCCAAACGCACGAAAGCAATACCAAGTGGGCAACGCTGAATCATCTCAACAACAAAGTGCAAGTGATCCTCAAGAAACTCATGGATGAACACTCTGACCTGAGCAAAAGGAATTGGATCTGGTGGAGCAGGGGTGATCGAGACAATGGCAAGGTCCTCATGCTTCAGCGGAACTGGAGTGCTGACATGGTAGCGACATAATGCCGACCTATTTGCCACCTCCACCGCATTGTACCTCTTTGGGAGAAACGGAGGAGGGTCGACCTCAAACGCTACCATGAGAGGATGTCGGAGCTGGTTGGCGCTAGCACGAGGAGCTGTATCTGGGAGAACGAAAGCGGCTCGGGGTAAAAAATTGCTTGTGATAAACGGCTTCTCAAATTCCTTGTTTGTTGTCAAATCACCATCAAAAGCGGGGCCGCAAGCATTACCCAAAGATAACATTAAAGAATTAGGAACAATATTGGCCTGGGTGGTAATAACCGTTTGTGATGTGGCAGGTGAGGGTGTCCCGGACTAGGGGGTACTCACCACGTCGTCTCCCGACCAGGTGGGTTAGGACGAGGACCCCCATGGCGGTTCACTAATGTGCCACTTCGGGCAGTCCATGACACATACAAGGGAGATTCCACAAGACTTGGCGCACAAGACAAGGACTCCTCTAAACCCTAGGCCTATGGTGCATATATAAACCGATGCCAAGCTAGTCAATAGATCATTACATTACATCTCATATTCATTACTACAATCTCGTGGTAGATACTTGTACTATGCACTGTCCCCATATCAATACCATGAAAAGCAGGACGTAGGGTATTATCTCCTTGAGAGAGCCTGTACCTGGGTAAAATCCTATGCCCATGTTACCATCGCTCCAAGACGCCTAGCTTAGGACCCCTACTGCGAGATATGCCGGATTTGACACCGATATTGGTGCTTTCATTCAGAGCCTGCTGGGTAGTCACCGTGGCGCGATGGAAATTCAAATTGGCTCCATCGCGATCTACGTGTCGGAACCGAGCTATATCGTCAACATTGGCATCTTTGTCGCCGGCTTGACTGGTCACCTCTACTAGGCCGAGGACTGTGCGCCACGTTGTATCATCCATATTGGACGGGTTTCTTCATCAACATCAACTCCAATCTCAACCAAGATCATGGAAGAATCCTCCATGGTGCTCGGGCCTCAACATCAACATTGCCCTCGCGCGATCATGCAGTTTTTCCGGACAGCGAAATCGTGTTTGTCGTCCCCATCTCCTGGAGTGTCGCTTTGACGATTGGTATGGTGGTATTGTGCGGAATTGAGTCTAGAACAATCCTGTAAAATTTCGTCGCGTTCCGGTGGAGGAACCTCTGGTGATCTACAATATACCAGAGCCCTATCGAATTCGGACGGGAATATGGATGAGTTTAGTACGAGGAGTCCAGTACCTAGCTCGGATATCCGTCGGAAAATCCCACTGTTCATCGGCTGTGGAATTCCTATACCGATCATCCTTCGAAATTTCAGCTCGATCCGACCGTCCAAACACCGGAAAACGTCTGATGAGTACAAAGATTTTCAGATCTATTTTCTACGCGAGAACTAATCTGATCCGAGTTCATCCTTTTCATGAACGGCCTGTGAGGCATCCTTTTTGAAGAAAATATTCTCATCACCTTGATCAACTGACCAAGGGTTCGGCATCGCGAGGGCCGAATAATCATCAAGAGAACCTCGTCATTCATGGGTTGTACGGGTCGTGCGCTTAGTTGCTTCATCAATCCAGCTTTGACCTCGTCACAAATTCCGACCTGCGTCGGCATCGCCACGCCGTTACTTTTTCAAGCTGATGCCAACCACGCTGACCTGCTTTTATACGTCCGCTGGCATGGGGTTCTAGCATCACCTTACCGATCTGCACCGTCACCTCAGGTATACCGGGGGCTTCATCATCTCCCCATCAACCCGCTCCGGGGACTTCGGCATCACCAACCGACCAGCTTTGACACCACGACTGGCATGAGAATTCGGCATCACCAGCCGACCAGCTTCGACACCTTGGCTAGCGTGAGACTTCGGTGTTACCAGCCGACCTGCTTTGACACCTCGGCTGGCATGAGACTTTGGCGTCACCAGCCGACTTGCATGAGACTTCGGCGTCCGCCGATCACAGCTTCATCATGTTAACTGGACCGAGGACTTCATCTCGCAATATCGACCCTGCATATTCCTTCGTCACTTCGTTCAGTCATCTCGGCGCCCAGGCCATATTCCTTTACTTATTTGCTTCACTTAAATTAACTAAGTAGAAGAATTTTTTCTAAAATATATTATTACCTTTATTTGTTATCACTCTTGGTGTGCACTATATTGTGTGCACAGGTAATCGACTTCGGCCGTCACGCGATCACCCTGGCGTCACCTTGCCGACCTGCTCCACCACCTCGGCTGGACCAGGAGCTTCGCCTCGCCACATAGGCTGAGCCGTGACACTACTACAGAGTGCCTAACTCCTCGTTCGGTCACCTCAAGGCGGGCTTGGGGGCTGGGACCTCGTTCATGCCGAAGACTACGCACCAGATCTATCAAAGTTTGATGGGCGTCCTCATCTCCCCACAAGCTCGGATCACATTATCAACATCGAGCACATTTGAAAGCACATTTGCTCTCTTGGTGGTTTTGGTAATTAATAACAACATATATGTCATTGAACTAATGTTTCCACTAAGAATGTTTCAGGAAAAGTTCAATGATGGGTTGGCAAAAAGATTGTGGAATACCCTAAGATGCAAGGAAATAGGTTGGCAAAGCTTCAAGCAATAAGACTCTACATTTTACATTTGTGAGAAAGCACTTTGAGTCCATAGGAAAGCCAATACTATTAAAAGGGGGTAAGATTTTGTTGGTGAACAAAATACTCATACGTGCACAAGTGATAGTCACCAAAAACACCCACAAACTCTCCCACCAAAGTCTGTCCAAAGCCAAATACTCAAAATCGATGCAACCAACATTCTACACTCGGTGCCACCAATTCCAAACCGTAGACACACTCAGCAAAACCCTATCTTTTTCGTGCAACCGATACTGCATTCGGTGCCACCGAGTTGGGCTGCCAACTTTCTGTTATGCAAGTTCACAGTTTTGGTCCCTCCGAGATTGTTGGATCAACGTCACTAAGATTGGACATTCTGACTGTTGGTCACCTTATCGGTGCAACCGAGATTCCTATATCGGTCTCACCGAGATTCAAAAGTTGCTAACTTTAAGTCACTTCGGTACAGCCAAGATTCACACATCGGTTCCATCGAGTCTGACTTATTGTGTGTAACGGTTGGATTTTTGGAGATGCCTATATATACCCCTCCACCACCACCTACTTGAGAGATAAGCACTCAGAATTATTCCCCACTCATATCTACTGATTTTCTGAGAGAGAACCACCTATCCTTGTGTTTAGGTCAAGATCTTCCACTCCAACCATATGGATCTTGATTTCTATCCTCCTCAAGTTTCTTTCCACCCAATCAATCTCTTCTACCAAGCCATATTTGTGAGAGAGTGATTGTATGTTGAGGAGTCTATCATCTTGAAACACAAGAGCAAGGTGTTCATCGCATTACCTAGCCTATTACCTTTTGGAGGGTGGTGCCTCCTACATTTGTTAGGTGTCGCTTGGGAGCCTCCTACTTTGTGTTGTCGAGTGAACCAAGAAGTTTGTAAGGGCAAGGAGATCACCTAATTCGTGAAGATCTACCCATAGTAAGGCTAGTCCTTCGTGGACAGAAGCCGTCATGGTATAGTCAAGGTTGCTTCTTTGTGGAACCCTCCGTGGATAGAGCCATGTGTGGACTCTTGCGACCGTTACCCTCCGTGGGTTGAAGACTCCATGAACGTGGATGAACGATAGCACCACCTATCGGAACCACGGTAAAAATCATTGTGTCACCAATTGCGTTTGATATTCCTACCCTCTCTTTACTTACATGCTTGTTTTTATTTTCCACTGCTATACTCTTAGACATGCATGTGTAGGGTGTACTTGACATAGTATGAATGCTAAAATCTGCAAAGAATTAAAACTGGGAAAAAGTAAATTTTTATTTGGTCAAGTAGTCTAATCACCCCCCTCTAGCACTGCTTTCGATCCTACAAGTGGTATCAGAGCTTTGGTCTCCATTGTATTGGTCTCACAACCTAGGAGAGTATGGCGCCTAGTGAGGGAAATTATCACCGTAGAAGTCCGTACTTTGAAGGCACTAATTTTGCTAGTTGGAAGCACAAAATGAAAATGCATTTGGTTGATCATAACCCCTCCGTTTTGGCTGTTGTTCATATTGGTATGCAAGGTGAATTCTTTGCGGAAGGAAGGGAACCCGATCGTGAAGTGACCACGAATGAGTTGAAGATGTTGCATCTCAATGCTCAAGCATGTGATGTTGCATCTCTTCAACTGCCTATGCCCCAAAGAATTCAACAAAATCGGCCGTCTTGAGAATGCAAAAGAGATTTGGGATACTTTGATTGATATGCACGAAGGAATTGAATCTATGAGAGAATCCAAGTTGGATGTTCTTCAAAGTCAACTTGACAAGTTCAAGATGAAGGATGGTGAAGGAGTCGTTGTGATGTACTCTAGGCTAGCTCTCATCACGAGTGAGATTGCCGGCTTAGGAAGCGAAGAAATGACTAACAAATTCATCATCAAGAAGATACTTCGAGCTTTGGATGATCGATATGACACCGTTTGCACATTTATCCAAATGATTCCCAACTACAAAGATCTCAAGCCAACATAAGTGATTGGTAGAATTGTTGCTCATGAGATGACACTCAAAGACAAGGAAGAGCTTCACCACAAGTCTAGCGGTGCTTAACAAGTGATTCTCCCGCTACCTCAAGCGACAAGGTTGTCACAAATGAAGAGATAAGCCTCATGGTCAAGAAATTCAACACGTTCTACAAGAATAGAAGCAAAGGTCGAAGCTCCAACTGAAGATATAAAGAGAAGCGTTTGTCAAGTCGTGACCGAAACTGCTACAATTGTGGTAAGCCCGGACACTACTCCAATGAGTGCATGACTCCTTACAAGAGGAAAGAAGAGTCACCAAGAAGACGAAGCTCAAGAGATGAGTCACCTCGAAGAGAGAGAAGGAGTAGAGATGATCGTTATGAACGAAGACCCTCAAGGATAAGTAGGGACTCGGAGAAGAAGGACAAGTACGCCAAGAGTTACTCAAGAAGAAAACATCAAGCTCATGTTGGTGAATGGGTTTCCGGCTCCGAAGTTGACAACCACTCCAAGAGAAGATATCACTCCAACTCCGATTATAGTCAAGATGAAGGTGTTGCCGAACTTGCACTAGTGACTACCAACTCCTATGATCTATTTGATTCACCAAATGAAGGGAGTGGAAGTTGCTTCATGGCTAAAGGCCCCAAGGTATCACACTCTGAGTATCTTGATTTCAATTGTGATGAAGATGACTTGTTATTTGACAAATCTAGTAATATTAGTCAAAATGAACTTGCTAGTACTCACTCTAGTGTAGATAAGTCGTGTGACGATGATATGTTGGAAATAGAATGACTAACTGAAGAACTAAAAACTCTTAAGTTAGCTCACGAGTCAACTCTATAAGATCATAGAGAGCTTGTAAGGACACATGAGAAGCTACGCTTCAAGAAGCTCAACTTAGAGCAAGAGCATGAGTTCCTTAAAGCTATCAATGACGATCTTCGAAAGAAGACTTCCTATTATCTAGCCAAGCGACTTCTCTTGTCTACATTCATGCCACAAGTTAAGTCTAAGCAAGCTAGTAACAAAGGAAAGAAAGGTTCTTCAACTAGTAGCAATAAAAATGATAAATACAATGATATTGCTTCTAGTAGTTCTCTTGATTCCACTAACTCTTCTCTTAGCCAAGTTACACTTGAGCAAGAAAATGAACTCTTGAAAGAGATTAGAGATAAAGGTATCTACAAGAGTCTTGAAGGGTGCAAACAATTTGAGGAGATTATACGCAAGCACGAAGGATACCGTAAGAATCGTGGTGTTGGCTACTTCAACGCTAATGGAGTTGAATGCGAACAAGGTCAATACCCCAATCCCAAGTTTTTTCCTCAAAAGTATAAGTATGAAAATACTCTCCCCAAGGGAACAAAAGCTCAAGATGACCTTCCACCAGAAGACACCAAGATCAAGGACAAGAACAAGCTTCAAGTGGACATTGACTCTTATGAAGATGAATCCCAAGCTTTGGTGAAGTGGGTTACCAAGGCTACTAAATCTCAACTTCTACAAGTGCTACTTCAACACCAAGGATCCCCATCAACTTGATGTGGGTCCCTAAGAAGAAGAACTAGAGAGTTCTTGAGGGGTGACTCCGCCAATGAAATTCACTCACATTCATTATTGGCAAGAACTATTTGCAATCAACGTCAACTTCATGCAATATTTCAAGGAGTCACACATTCCCTCAAAGGTAAGCAAGGGACAAGGTAATCAACAAGTCAATGGACATCATAACATATGCTTTGCACTCCATGCCCATAGATATCCTTATATTTGTCTCTCGTATGTTGGGACTAACCCATGTAGGTGAGAAGAGTAATGAAACAACAATGATGCTCCCAACTCTTGATGATCTTCATCAACCTTGAGCATCCACCACTACTTCACCATCATGAAGTCTTCATCGACAAAACCCAAGGTTAGTTTGTCCCTCCTATGGGGGGATGTCACATCAAGGGGGAGCTTTACTCTAAGACTTGAGTCAAAGCATCTCTTAGTATGTGACAACATTAAATGCTTTATGTAAAAGTGGTAACCCCACTTGTGCTTAAACGATGAATATGACCTATGATCAAGTATTCTTACTTTGCTCTTAAGTTAAATACTCATATATAGATGAATTCGTCATCACCCAAGTGCTTGTTAGATGCTAATGTGTATGTGCATGTTTGTCATGATTTCATTTGACATCTTATTGTGTGAGCATGTTGGTCTGCATTTATTTTCTCATTCAAGGACATCCAATTGTTGCTATTTGGATCTTGATTTTATCTTTTGCCAATTGGATGGACAAGAATGCCTAGGACCACTCTTTAGCTATCTATGCTTTCTCACCTCATACTCTATTCATGCTACATCACAAAATTTGAACAAGTGCTTTTTGATCCCTCTGTGTGTGGAGCACTCGGAGTTCTGTATCGTCAAGGACTGACCATTAAAAACCTCCCAAGTGCATCTTGGTGGAACCAACCCCAAAATCTTGGTCTCACAGAATGCCTAGGGTTGATCTGGTTTTCTATCTCGGTACTACAGATTTCATATTCACGGTTACACCGAGTTTCCCTGTCAGCTGACACTTGAGAAACTCGGTGACACCAAAAATTTAGAATCAGTATCACCGATAGTGAAGGGTATATAAGATGTGGTCCCGATGGTTCGAAATTAACCCTAAGCTGCCGCAGAAGGACCCCCTGGTCATCACCTTGCCTTTCCCGAGCGTCTCTGCCGCTGGAAATCTCACCGTCAACGGGCATCTTCGCCGCCGTCGCCGCCATAGCGGATCCGTCGCCAAGCTAGGGTACATATTCGACTTTTCTTGTGCTCCCCGTCCAAGTATTGTGCAATGAAATCATTTTTATCTATAATCCTGAAAGCATAACATGCTCCCTTGGTGGTTTTGATAATTCATGACAACATACATTGTCTCTTGGACTGATATTTTTACCTAGTGTATTTCAGATACAGTCTATAGAGGGGTTTGACAAAAGGAAATTGTGGAGATACCCCAAGATGCAAAGAAATAGGTTGGCCAAGATTCAAGCAAGAGGACTCTACATTTTATATTTGTTAGAAATCACTTTGAGTCCATAGGAAAGCCAATACTATTAAAAGGGGGTAAGGTTTTGTTGGTGAACAATATGCTCAAACGTGCACAAATGATAGTGGCCAAAAACATCCAAAAACTCTCCCACCAAAGTCTGTTCTATACCTAACACTCAAAATCGGTGCAACCAACTTTCCCATACCGGTGCCACCGATTCCAAAACCTAGACAGACTCAGCCAAACCCTAGCCACTTCGGTGCAACCGATTCCATACCGGTACCACCGAGTTTAGGTTGCCAACCTTCTGTTACACAAATTCACATTATCGGTACCACCAAGAATGTTGGATCGGCGTCACCGAGATTGGAAATCTGACCGTTGGTCACCTTATCGGTGCAACCGAGTTTCCTATATCGGTCTCACCGAGATTCAAAAGTTGCCACCTTTTGGTCACTTCGGTACCACCGATATTATGCTTAGTGTATGTATGTGTGCTAGATATCAAGCTGCATAGAAAGAATGTCATCTTTTGGCGGTAAAATGCATTGTGAGATACTTGATACAAATGCCAAACTTTGGCATTTGGTATCCCAAGGGATCTTCTTTTGACCTTGTTGGCTATTCTGATTCGGACTATGCCAGTGACAAGGTTGATAGAAAATCCACCTTGGGTACTTGTCAATTTTTGGGCAGATCTCTTGTATCTTGGTCCTCTAAGAAACAAAACTCGGTATATCTCTATCGACGGCCGAAGCTGAGTATATTGCTGCTGGATCTTGTTGTGTGCAATTACTATGGATGACACAAACACTTAAGGATTATGGAATTCATGTTAAAAATGTTCCATTACTTTGTGACAATGAAAGTGCTATTAAAATTAGTCGTAATCCCGTGCAACATTCTCGAACTAAGCATATTCAAGTTCGACATCATTTCATTCGTGACCATGTTGACAAAGGAGATATTAACCTTAAGCATGTTCGCACTAACAAGCAATTGGCTGATATCTTTACTAACCCACTTGATGAGAAGACATTTTGTCACTTGAGGAGTGAGTTGAACATCATTGATGCTTCAAACTTGAGCTAGACTCACTCGGTTGCATGCAAGGGCATGAGATTTCTTGATATTTCCATGTATCTTAATATTTCATCTTATGACATGGAATTCTATGCTCCCTTGTATTGCAACTAATCTCTTGTAGGTACTTGGAAAGACTTCATTCCACAAGATTGCCATCAACTCCAATCATAAGCAATCTTGTCATTACCAAGTATCCACAACCCCTCTTGATGATGGAAGAAAGAAGGCCACTCAACCATATCCTTGACATATACTTGATCAAAATTACACACTATCAATTGGTATCATGTAAATGGGATATATCTATTGTTCTTCCTTGCATGACTAATCCTTGTAGGTAAGTAGTGTACTAGAACAAGAAGGATTGCTCAAAGCTCAAGATGATCATCATGAACCTCGAGCATCCTCAACAAGTTCATCTACAAGCTACATCATCAACATCACTCAAAGGTATGTACTCATGTTCTTAAAAAGTCTTTACTCCAAGAAATGAGCTAAGGCAACTCAAGCAATATGAAGACATTAAAATGATTAATAGAAAAATGGTAACCCCATTTTGAGCTTAACGTAGAGTATGACCTATGATCAAGTATTCTTTCTTGGCTCCTAAGTCTATATACTCTAATATAGGTGACCTAGTCACCGCCCATCATCTAGTTAAGAATCTGGTGTGGTTTGCTCTCTATTGCATGATTTCTCATAACTACTCCAATCTTCTCTAGTTGATGTCCCTTGTAAAAACTTCATATTTCATTGAAAATATTTCTCTTGACTCTTTGAAAACAGAAACTTGGTTTCTCTTTCGGAGCCGCCGACTCAGATATCTCGGGTCTACTGAAATTGCAGACAAGCTACACTACAAAATCTCGGTACCATCGATCTATCTATCTCGGAGTCACCGATTTTCACTCTGTCTCATTTGAATTCATTTTTGCAATTCTGTGTTTTCTTAGTAATCTTTCTTGTAATACTTCTGTTACTTCGATGATCCCTTAAAAAATCTTTGTAATACTTAGGGGCAGAAGAACTAAAGTTAATCTTGAGGAGAGATTCTTTTATTCAAGGATCCCTATCTTCAATGAAGAAAGGAGGAGAAGACCAAATCATTTTCCATGACTCTCTCAATTTTCATTTCTATGAATCCTACATTTCGATGACCCTTGTTCTCAAGGATCCCTTCTCAGTCAATGATCCTTGTATCTATCCCTGTTCTTGACCTTTTTGGAAATTAATGCCAAAGGGGGAGAAGACCAAAGCTTCATGCTAAAGGGGAGATACATGCTTATGCAAAGGGGAGATATGATCAAGGGGGAGAGCCAATATCAATACCCATACCTTTATAAACAGGGGAGAATATCAAAGTAGGGGGATAAGAATTTTTTGACCCTTCTCACCTTATCCAATCCTAATATCTACATGCTAAGATTCAGGGGGAGAGGATAATCTATTTTCATATCTACGGTGAGAAAATTCTCAATGATCTTGGAGACATATAAATTCTAAGGAATACTATTTTCTATATGTCCTCCATATCTTGGCAATTTTGAGTTCTATTGCCTTGCTGTTTGGTAGAATACTCTTGTGTTTCCTAACATTGTTTTTTCAAGTGTGTTTCTATTACCAAGATGCTCAAGAACTCAAGGTAAGTATATGCATCATATCCTTGGTAAAGATGATCTCTTGCTTCTTGCACATATTGTTTGCAAGAGTGATGTCTTGAACAAAGATACATCTCATTCATATATATTTGATGCATATAGCCAAAATAGACATGACTTGTTATATCCCTTCTACCTTATGTGTGTTCATGCATTCAAAAGCAACTATCCTTTAAAGGACTGCACACATTTAAGGGGAGCAGGTCTAAGTCATGTGTCTCTCAAAGTCTTCAGTATAGCCACGCATATCTTTATTTGAAGCTTTGATTGTATGTTGTCATCAATTACCAAAAAGGGGGAGATTGAAAGCACAACATGCTCCCTTGGTGGTTTTGATAATTCATGACAACATACATTGTCTCTTGGACTGATATTTTTACCTAGTGTATTTCAGATACAGTCTATAGAGAGGTTTGGCAAAAGGAAATTGTGGAGATACCCCAAGATGCAAGGAAATAGGTTGGCCAAGCTTCAAGCAAGAGGACTTTACATTTTATATTTGTGAGAAATCACTTTGAGTCCATAGGAAAGCCAATACTATTAAAAGGGGTAAGGTTTTCTTGGTGAACAATATGCTAAAACGTGCACAAGTGATAGTGGCCAAAAACATCCACAAACTCTCCTACCAAAGTATGTTCTATAACTAACACTCAAAATCGGTGCAACCAACTTTCCCATACTGGTGCCACCGATTCCAAAACCTAGACAGACTCAGCCAAACCCTAGCCACTTTGGTGCAACCGATTCCATACCGGTGCACCGAGTTTAGGTTGCCAACCTTCTGTTACGCAAATTCACATTATCGGTACCACCGAGAATGTTGGATCGGCATCACCAAGACTGGAAATCTGACCGTTGGTAACCTTATCGGTGCAACCGAGTTTCCTATATCGGTCTCATCGAGATTCAAAAGTTGCCACCTTTTGGTCACTTCGGTACCACCGATATTAACACATCGGTGTCACCGAGTTGGTCATTTTGTGTGTAACGGTTGGATTTTTGGGGATGCCTGTATATACCCCTTCACCACCACCCACTTGAAAAAGAAGCACTCAGAACTATTCCATACCTATCCTATCAGATTTTCTGAGAGAGAACCACCTACCCTTGTGTTGAGGTCAAGATCTTCCACTCAAATCATATGGATCTTGATCACTAGCCTCCCCAAGTAGCTTTCCACCAATCCCATCTCTTCCACCATGCCAAATCTGTGAGAGAGTGATTGGGTGCTGAGGAGTCTATCGTCTTGAAGCACAAGAACAAGGAGTTCATCGTCATTACCGAGCCTATTACCTTTTGGAGGGTGGAGCCTCCTAGATTGGTTAGGTGTTGCTTGGGAGCCTCCTACTTCGTGTTGTGGAGTGAACCAAGAAGTTTGTAAGGGCAAGGAGACCACCTACTTTGTGAAGGTCTACCCATAGTGAGGCTAGTCCTTCGTGGACAGAAGCCGTTATGGAATAGTCAAGGTTGCTACTTCGTGGACCCTTTTGGGTGGAGCACTCCGTGGACTCTCGTGACGGTTACCCTCCATGGGTTGAAGACTCCATAAACGTGGATGTACGATAGTGCCACCTATCGGAACCACGGGAAAAATCCATGCGTCTCCAACTGCATTTGATCTACCTATCTCAACACTTTACTTCATATGCAATGTCTTTACTTTCCGCTGCCATATTTTTTGACATGCATGTGTAGGGCTGTTAGACATGCTAGCTTTGCTAAAACTGTTAAAATCTGCCAACCAATTAACTTGGGAAAGGTTAGTTTTAAAATTCCTGCTAGTAGTCTATTCACACCCCCCCTCTAGACACTCTTCTAGTGATCCCTCAAAGCCACCATCTGAAAGCTTTCCATCCACAAAGAAAATCTTGTAGAGTAGCGAATGATAGATTTTTAGGGTTTTGCCGTCTGCCACCTGTATCTCGGTATAACAGATGTGGGAAAATTGGTGTCACCAATTCTAGTTTTTTCCACACTGAGAACACCTTGGTGGAACCGAGTGCTTGTTTTCGGTCCAACCGAAAACGGTGCCGAGTTCCTGGAAAGTAGGTGTCAGTCTCGGTGTGACCAAAATTTCTACCTCGGTTGTACCAAAATACATTTGACAGAATGCAAAACTTGGAAAATCTTTTTTTCAAACTTTCAAAAATCAAACTCATTTTGTTATGACTTATCCTATTCTACTCTTCTATACTCTATTCACAGGGTCAGCATGTCAGGTTCAAATAGCCAGAATTTTCCAAAGCAGAACGTTGAGATGAGTTCAGGCACGAGTCCTGAGTCCAATTCTTCCATAGATATAGGCACTCCCAGTTCTGATGGGTTGCCTAAGGCTACCACTAGGACAAGGAAGATACTCAACTCAGAGGAAGAGGATTCTGATTTTGTCTCGGAAGAGATTCTTGCTAAGAAGTAGGAGAAGGCTGCTAGGAAGTCTGCCAATGAGGCCACCTCATCTAGGAAGGTGGTCAGCAAAATTTATGCTCCTGCAGAGACCTTCAAAGCACATGAGAGTGCTAGGGAAACAATGTCTATTGAGGTCCCCAGGAAATTTGTACCAAAGAAGACAACCAGGAAGAGGATCATCCATGTGCAGGGCAGGCCAATCTCAATGTATGATGATCCAGAGGAGGCTGCTGCTGCTGGTGCTGCTACTGAAGAGGAAGAGGAGGAACCTCCTGCTCAGGCATCTCCTAAGAACAAGGCCAAGAAACTTTTGGCTGATGCTATGCCCAAGCCAAGCACCTCCAAGAGCACCAAGGCAACTTCAAAGAAAGCTCTACACAGAAGTCCAAGAGGACTACCAGAGACATACCTGCTGATGAGAAGAACAAGAAGTCCACTTTCAGAGAAGCAGATGATGATGATGCTATGACTGTTCTGATGAAGCTCGGACCTCACCTTCTAGTTCATGATGCTAGCCACCAAGTAGCTGAGGATATGAAGAAGAGGAAGGATTCAGGGTTGAGGGATTGGAGAGCTATTGATCCATATACCCAGAGGAGAAAGACTGTTGTGGACTACAGGTTTTACACCAAAGAGAAGCAAGACTTCTATGAGACAGTTTTGCTAGACAAAAGCCCTACAGTCAGTGACATGAGATATGTTGACCGGAAGTACATCAAAGATAATTGGGATTACTTACCATGTGTCCAAGACAACTTCCACTGCATTGGACCTGATAAATTTGTTGGGAAGGAGTTCACTGCTTGGAACGATGATATGATCATGCAATTCTACTCCCCTACACATTTCTATGGAGATGGTAGGATTGTCTGGATGATTGAAGGAGCAAGATATGAATCTTATGTTGATGAGTGGGCTACCATCTTAGGAGTCCCAGGTTTAGGATGGAGATTTGGATGTCTACACAGAATCCAAGGAGAGCCACAATGCTATGAAGGATATGTATAATCCTATCCCTGCAGATAAATTGCGATATCACAAGCTTGGTTCTATCTACTTTCTCCATCCAGACCTCCGTACCATGAACACTATCCTGAGGCATACCTTGATGCCCAAGTCTAGAGATGAGAAGATGATTCATGGATACGCCATCAACATGCCCATCCATCTTGATCGTCACACCAGGATTCGAGTGATTGACTTGATAGTAGAGACTGTGAAGAGGGTTGCTGTTGATCAAAAGCGCTCATGCTGCTACGCACTCTATATCCAGATGCTTGTCAATTCTCATCTTGAGAAGCACATCTTTTCTTTGGACAGTCCCCATTTTCCACTTCAGCCGGACTTTGAGGATAACATTGTGGTGATGGACCCAGACCATCCCACATCAGCTGCAGCTTAGGCACATGCGGAGGCAGAAGGAGAGGTAGTTCGAGCCACTAGTGCTTAGGTTCCCATGTCCATGAACGAGTAGATGGATCTTTTGATCACTACTATCGTTGAGATGAAGAAGGACATCAATACCATCATAGATACTCAGGAGAGACTTGCAGACATCGTTGATGATAGAGTGAAAACTCTAAATGACAAGGTTGATGGGCTGACTAAGACAGTCAATGAGCTCAAGAAGGAGGTTGATGAAGCCCCAATCCATCGCACCTCTTCAGAGTCTGAGTCTTCTGATGATGAGGAGGATAGTGCACCTGTCAGGACGACTGCCCAGTTCATGACTAAGGCCAGGACTCCTACAGTACCAGCTCCAGAGACGAGGCCTTCATCTTCTGCTCCAGCCACAGTTTCTTCAGCAACATCAGCTCCAGTGCCTCCAGTATCTACTCCAACTCCATCCAGGACTTCAGTAGAAGTCTTCACCGACGCAGTTCTCTCGACTCCGCCATCAACGACCGGAGGAGATTAGCCGCAGAACAATTAGCTATATCTCTTTGAACATTTTGGTAACTTGTTGCCAAAGGGGGAGAAGTTGTATATAGTTCTTAGGCTTCGAGTGAGAGAGCGTGTGTTTTTATTTGCCGGTTTTACAAAAAAATTGGTTCGTTTGGTTTGACGTGAGATACTTTTGTGTTTGTGTGTGATCATACGTTGTTATGTGTGTTGCTACTATTTCCTATCATTTGACGATTATGTGATGATCACTCACTTTGCTTGTTGTGTTGTGCTATGTTGATTAACTCTTATTACTCTCGCATACCACCAAGTTGTATATGACATGGAAGAAGTGCCCCATGCACCTAATCGATTATGCATTAGCATTCAAACGCAAATTCAAAATGATGCACAAATTTAGGGGGAGCTCTTGCTTATCACATACTTCTCAAAGAAAAGATTATATTCATTGATTATATCATATGTCGAAGCTTTGATCTATATGTTGTCATCAATTACCAAAAAGTGTGAGATTGAAAGCACAGTTGCTCCCTTGGTGGTTTTGGTAATTAA
Organism: Hordeum marinum; assembly: GCA_022496015.1. Lineage (NCBI taxonomy): Eukaryota > Viridiplantae > Streptophyta > Magnoliopsida > Poales > Poaceae > Hordeum > Hordeum marinum. Next base: position 267,501,604 of record CM039672.1, on the reverse strand, counting down.
TAACAACATATATGTCAATGAACTAATGTTTCCACTAAGAATGTTTCAGGAAAAGTTCAATGATGGGTTGGCAAAAAGATTGTGGAATACCCCAAGATGCAAGGAAATAGGTTGGAAAAGCTTCAAGCAAGAAGACTCTACATTTTATGTTGGTGAGGAATCACTTTGAGTCCATGGGAAAGCCAATACTATTAAAAGGGGGTAAGGTTTTGTTGGTGAACAAAATGCTCATACGTGCACAAGTGATAGCCACCAAAAACACCCACAAACTCTCCCACCAAAGTCTGTCCAAAGCCAAATGCTCAAAACCGGTGCAACCAACATTCTACACTCGGTGCCACTCACTCCAAACCCTAGACAGACTCAGCCAAACCCTAGCTTTTCGGTGCAACCGATACTGCATTCGGTGCCACCGAGTTGGGCTGCCAACTTTCTGTTAAGCAAGTTCATAGTTTCGGTCCCTCCGAGATTGTTGGATCAGCGTCATTGAGATTGGACATTCTGACCATTGGTCACCTTATCGGTGCAACCGAGATTCCTATATCGGTCTCACCGAGATTTCAAAGTTGCTAACTTTAAGTCACTTCGGTACAGCCGAGATTCACACATCGGTTCCACCGAGTCTGACTTATTGTGTGTAATGGTTGGATTTTTGGAGATGTCTATATATACCCCTCTACCACCACCTACTGGAGAGAGAAGCACTTAGAACTATTCCCCACTCATATCTACTGATTTTCTGAAAGAACCACCTATCCTTTTGTTGAGGTCAAGATCTTCCACTCCAACCATATGGATCTTGATTTCTAGCCTCCCCAAGTTGCTTTCCACCCAATCAATCTCTTCTACCAAGCCATATTTGTGAGAGAGTGATTGTGTGTTGAGGAGTCTATCATCTTGAAGCACAAGAGCAAGGAGTTCATCGCATTACCGAGCCTATTACCTTTTGGAGGGTGGTGCCTCCCAGGTTGGTTAGGTGTCGCTTGGGAGCCTCCTACTTCGTGTTGTAGAGTGAACCAAGAAGTTTGTAAGGGCAAGGAGATCGCCTGCTTCGTGTAGATCTACACATAGTAAGGCTAGTCCTTCGTGGACGGAAGCCGCCATGGTATAGTCAAGGTTGCTTCTTCGTGGAACCCTCCGTGGGTAGAGCCCTCCGTGGAATCTCGTGACCGTTATCCTCTGTGGGTTGAAGACTCCATGAATGTGGATGTACGATAGCCCCACCTATCGGAACCACGGGAAAAATCATCGTGTCACCAATTGTGTTTGATCTTCCTACCCTCTCTTTGCTTGCATGCTTGTCTTTATTTTCCGCTGCTATACTCTTAAACATGCATGTGTAGGGTGTACTTGACATACTATGAATGCTAAAATCTACCAAGAATTAAAATTGGGAAAAAGTAATTTTTCATTTGGTCAGTAGTCTAATCACCCCCCTCTAGCACTACTTTTGATCCTACAACATTAACCAGCTAAGTCGCTTCCATGCTAAAAAACTTTCAGTTTTAAATTTTGCTCGGTTCGACGAAGCATTATACTTTTTTGATAAAAAGTTGTTTGTGCAAAACTTTCTTTGTCAAAACTTTCTTTGTTACAAACAAATTCAAATACCCCATTAAGTTGGGGACTTCCTCTATGAAGCTTTTTTCTCTTGCATATGATTATTAATGTATCGCACCCTTCCTTGTTTGTGTTTATCCCAATATATGCATCATGTTGACTTAAGTGTTCCGCAAAGCTGGGTTGCCTTGCTCCTGTGCTTACCCCTACGTTCCTGATTGTTCAGCTAGGGAGTATAGGGAGCACCTCTGCGAATATTACGATCGGGTCATCCGAACTCATACCTCAGACGGGTGAAGCCAAAAGCTAGCGCTCTTACTGTTTTCAACTATGGTCGGCCACGACGGAAGACAAGCATACATAAATCTATTGCACACCCCTCATGGTAATCATGAGAACCCAAATAAAGGAACCGTTGGCGGAACTATTTTCTTTGAAGATGCTTCTTATGTTAAATAGTAATATAGCATAAGTTCCCTGGGCGTGCTTTGTCTGTTATAGCCTAATGGCCTGATTGCCTAGTTATACGAAACACCTCCGATATCCTCGGATGGCATAGTATATAACACTTTTCGGCCCTTGGCCGAAGAGGGGGAAGCCGACGGTCGGTTAAGACGCGTTTAAAGTTTGGGCGAACACATATATGATATAAGTACTTCGGTACATACAATCATTATACATAAAATTCTTTTACCCAAGTCACTTGGGGGCTCTTAAATTTGTATGATTCGCTTTATAATAAATGTTTTTTTCTTCTTGGTTGTTGCAAAGTCTTTTTTCTACTACTCCTTTTTTTTGGACACGAGTGTTTGGTTAATAGCCAGGTAGCCTAGTTTCTCTCTAAAGCCGCTTCAGTTTAGTTTGCTAAACAGGCCTCGAAGAAACACCCTGCCCTCAGGATATGGAGGTTGAAGCCAAAGGCTGACCCGCTTGAAGTCTGAGAGATTGGATGTATCATGTTAAAGCATCATCGAAGCACATGTTAATTTTAAGACCAATTTTTGGATTGGCACCAAAACACTTGATTTAGTTCGAATGTCAAAGTTTTTACGTAAGTTTTTTGGCTTTTCGAGCTTATGGCGGTTTTAAGCTGTTTTTATGTTTTTAGGAGGAGGGACATCGTCTTGACCGAGGTGCCCTACGTAATAATTCAGCTCGAGAAATCTTTTCTGACCAGCTATTTGGCATCTTCTCTGCTGACCTCCACCTCGGAGTCTCGGATATTGCTCTATATGCATTAGTTTCGAATTGTGACTTCGGTCAATAGTTGGGTTGCCCTGCTCCTGTGAATGCCTCCTACGTTCCGCTTCATTCGATTAGGAGTGCAAAGGGAGAACCACCGCGATTGTACTTCCGGTTTAACTGGTCAAGTACCTCAGTGGAGAAAGCTAAAAACTAACTATCACAATGAGCGTAAACTGGTCGGCAATCCGATGACTGTATTAAACAACGGGCCTTTCATAAAATTGGCTGGAGTGTTAACAGCTTGACCTCATCTGATGCCGAACACTAACCGGGGGCTAGTAACTGTCCTCCCAAACTTTAAGCTCCCATGACCAAGCGAAAGTTATAAATCCTAGATATCTGATTGCCTTGTTTCCGCTAACACAACCGCCTCCGGGCACCGAGACGTCGGCTAAGGATTGTCTTGTTACTGCGGAAACACCCTGTGTAGCATCTACAAGGGGGTAGAAGCTCACGATGGGCCACTCTCAAATGATAAATGGTCACAAAGGAGTCAAAATAGCATATAACATAAAAGCATTTGTATTCAATATACGAGTGTTGCCTTCCACAATCATCGTTATAAATCCATAAATATGCATCAATTTGACTTACGACTTTGTCCAAGCTGGGTTGTCTCGCTCCTGTGCTTATCTCCTACGTTCTCGATTGTTCGGCTAGGGGGTAAAGGGAGCACCTCTACGATTGTTACTTCCGGATCATCTGTGTTAGTACCTCAGACAGGGTGAAGCCGAAAGCTAGCCATCTTAAGAATATAATTGGTCAGCAACGACGGAAGTGAAAATTTAGGTTCACTAAGGACCACAGAGTTCAGAAACTTTACCCGAACTAAATCCTCAATATTTTCCTCCCACATTGATCGGAGTTGAGGTTTTACGATCATGGTCAACATGATAGCCTGGGAAAAGGAACTTATAAAGGAACTATTTTTCCTAGAAGATGTTTCTTACGTTAAATAGTAATATAAGATATCTCTTCGCATACCTTTGTTTATAAAACTGTATGGACGGATTGCCTTGTTTGCCGTAAATCTTTGCCCTTATAAATGACTTTATCAAGTAGGACAAACACTCCTCGGCTACTGGCCGAGGAGCCTGAAGCCGATCGTCGGTCAACAAAGTCTTGTACAGTGCGGATCCGAGCATTAATAATGTAAAGTACGTTGATACATAGAATCATTACACATAAATTGTGTCAAATGTAAAAAAATTTATGTCAAACAAATATCAATCGTTAATTTGACCAGTCCTAAATTTAGGCTCGAGGGCTACTGCATTGCCTATTCAATGCAGTGCAATCTGGTTTCTGAGTAGATTCGATCCTCAGGTTGGTCGGCCGCACCCAACCCGAGTCTCGAAAACTACTGCGTACCGCGTTTACATCCCTAACGAATGTCGTCGAGCAAGAACTTGATCCTCATGCCAATTTTGCAAATCGACCTAAGTCTCAGGGGCTACTGGGATAAGTGGTTTTATTTTGATTATTTTTTTCCTTCAAAGGCATCTTAGGTTTTAGACCGACACACACCTTGAGGGCTACTGGCTATATATCTCGGCAGAGAATAAATTGCGCCAATTGAAAATATCCACAAAAAATCAGTCCACGGTCGGGTGGTGCACCACCTCGGAAGCCATCCGACATAAAACTCACGCACAAGTAGCTAGCCCTGTAGAGGGCATTTCCGGAATTAAGCTCGGATGAATTTCTTCAGTTTTTTAAAGACCGAGGTAATCTATGATACCTCGGACGTCGATCATCATTGGAGCTTGGATGCAGTTCGGCGCTGGAGCTCGGAAGCAGTCCGGCATAAAGCTCAAGATCGGAGACACCTCAAAAGATTTCCGGCATAAAGCTTGGATTAGAATGGCTCGTTCCATAGAAGACTATTCCAGCATTTAAGCTCAGATGGACTCATTCAAATTTTCAGAGGCCAAGGTAATCTAGGATACCTTGAATGTCGAATAGAGTGGGACCTCAGTTATGAAAAGACGCCTCAGATGTAGTCTGGCGTTGGAGCTCGGACACAAGAGGATACCTTGAATGCTGAATAGTGTTGGAGCTCGGCTATGAAAACATGCCTCGGTTTTAGTTCGGAATTAGAGCTCGGACGCAAGAGGATGCCATCACACGGGAAACACTTCAAACCCTAAGTATGGCATAAAAAATTACAAGGCATTAATAAAGGCCGATAACTTAAAGGGGCTCCTCGGATGCCTGACATGTAAACTCTTCGAATTAAGCTCGGCGATCCTCAAGATCGGACATAGGAAGATTTGTTGAACTAGTTTTCAAGACCGATGATCAAAGACGAAGAACAGTTCGGAAGAACCGAGGAGCGTCCGCAACTTGAAGACCGGTTCAAGGGGGCTACTGAGGGTGTCCCGGACTAGGGGGTACTCACCATGTCGTCTCCCGACGAGGTGGGTTTGGCCGAGGACCCCCATGGCGGTTCACTAATGGGCCACTTCGAGCAGCCCATGACACATACAAGGGAGATTCTACAAGACTTGGCGCACAAGACAAGGACTCCTCTAAACCCTAGGCCTACGGTGCATATATAAACCGAGGCCAGGCTAGTCAATAGATCATTATATTACATCTCATATTCATTACTACAATCTCTTGGTAGATACTTGTACTATGTACTATCCTATGGCAATACAATGAAAAGCAGGACGTAGGGTATTATCTCCTTGAGAGAGCCCGAACCTGGGTAAAATCATGTGTTGATGTTACCATCGCTCCAAGACGCCTAGCTTAGGACCCCTACTGTGAGATATGGCGGATTTGACACCGACAGCAGGCAGGAGATTGAGATCAATTCCTTCCAATTGAAAACCCAAGTTACCTTGCAGAGGGATGGTGTGCTATGCAGACAAATATGAGATCACTAGAAGAGTATGTCTAGAGGGGGTGAATAGACTACTAGCAGGAATTCAAAATCTACACAAGGTGCAAAGTTAAGTGTTGGCAGATTTTAGCAATTATAGCAAGTCTAGCACACCCTACACATGCAGGTCATCAAGTATAGCAACGGAAAGTAAAGACATTGCACATAGAAGTAACGAGTTGAGATAGGGAGATCAAACGCATGAAAGACAGGAAGATTTATCCCATGGTTCCGATAGGTGGTGCTATCGTACGCCCACGTTTATGGAGTCTTCAACCCACAGAGGGTAACGGTCGCGAGAGTCCATGGAGGGCTCCACCCATAAGGGTCCACAAAGTAGAAACCTTGACTCTTCCATGATGGCCTATGTCCATGGAGGACTAGCCTAACTCGGGGTAGATCTTCACGAAGTAGGTGATATCCTTGCCCTTACATACTTCTTGGTTCACTCCACAACATGGAGTAAGAGGCTCCCAAGCAACACCTAACCAATCTAGGAGGCACCACCCTCCAAAAGGTAATAGGCTCGATTATGTCGATGAACTCCTTGCTCTTGTGCTTCAAGATGATAGACTCCTCAATGCACAATCACTCTCTTATAGATTTGGCTTTGGTGGAAGAGATTGATTGGGTGGAAAGCAACTTGGGGAGGCTAGAGATCAAGATTCATATGGTTGGAATGGAATGGCATGATCTCAACACATGAGTAGGTGGCCCTCTCTTAGAAAATCAGTTGGTATGAGTGGGGATCTATTCTGAGTGCTTCTTATCGAGTAGGTGGTGGTGGAGGGGTATATATAGGCATCTTCAAAAAGTTACACCTTAAGTGACCAAATCGGTGACACCGATGTAATCTCGGTGGTACCAAAGTGACCAAAAGGTGTCAACTTTTGAATCTCGGTGAGACCGATATATAAATCTCGGTTGTACTGATTAGGTGACCAACGATCAGATTGCGCAACTCGGTGACGCCGATCCAACAAACTCGATGGGGCCGATTTTGTGAATCAAGGTAACACAAAGTTGGCAACCCAAACTCGATGGCACCGAAGCAGAATCGGTTACACCGAATGGCTATGGTTTGGCATGGGTATGTCTAAGCTTGGGAATTGGTGGCACTGAGTGGAAATTGTTGGTTGCACCGATTTTGAATATTTGGCTTTGGACATACTTTTGTGGAAAAGCTTGTGGTTGTCTTTGGTGACTATGACTTGTGCACGTATGAGCATTTTGTTCACCAGCGGTACCTTACCCCCTTTTAATAGTATTGGCTTTCCTATGGACTCAAAGTGATTTCTCACAAAGTAAAATGTAGAGTCCTCTTGCTTGAAGATTTGCCAATGGTATTCCTTCTCCTTCTTCTTCATGGGGATATTCTCCACACTCCTTTTTGCCAACCCATCTCTCTCTTGGACTTTATCTTAAATACACTAGATGAAAGTATTAGTCCAAGAGACCATGTATGTTGTCATGAATTATCAAAACCACCAAGGGAGCATATTGTGCTTGCAACAAATCAGAGCCAAATAATCAAGTTCCTTTCTATGAATTGTCCTTGATTGGAAAGGTGATAGGCTATTTAGATTTGGGGACCCAAATTTGCGCAGCTTGTCTGTCTTCCTTGGCAATCCCCGCATGCTTAGTTGGCACTAAAGTTGTGCATTGGCGACTAATGTGCCCAGGCTGAAGACAAATATAACAGTGTATGACATCAGTGCACATGCTCCGATGATGTGAGAGTGATAGGCAACGGGAGCAATGCAAATTAGTAGTAGGAGCAACCTGGAAATCTGAATGTGAGGACCAATCAAGTCTATTAAAAACCAATTGTATGAAATCCTTATGAACAGAATTATCTTCCTGTCTGTCCAAATCTATCTGAATAGGAAGCTTTTGAAGATGAGAGTCATCTAGTCTGTCAAAAACTGAAACCCGATGAGTAGCACTTTGAGGCCCATGTACCATTTCAGCCCCAAGAATAGGATTGGCAGAATCCTTTTCCTCCTCATCGTGAAATTGTTCGGTCAGTTTTGTCATGGAAGGATTCAGAGAAGCGTTCAGGCATCCAAAAACCGAAGTAGCATGAACGACAACTGGTTTTGAAATCGTTGGAAAGAAGGAATGTAGTTGCTCAGCCTACCAGGCTTTGGACGGTGGGAAACGCCGACGTCAGGCCGCCGATGAGATCCATGATCCGTCAATTTCGCCTCTCATTTCGCTTCTACCTCCGGCTAGTTTTTTCCAGGGAACTGAAAAGAAAATATCGATTGGTGGGATGGAACATTCGGCTCCCTCCATGTATGCGCCCCGAGCTGTAGCCCTCATGCCGTTGCGAGCTGCTGCCGCGCGAGCGCCGTGAGATGTTGCCTCTATGGGCATCACAATTTTCTATTGCGCGAGTGTCGTGACCTGCTGCCGCGTGGGCACCACCATCCATGCCGCAACGCGAGCGCCAAGAGACCCTACCACTGTGAGCACCGCAAGCCCCTATCACTGCGACCGCCCCTTACCGTCGCGAGTGCTGCTAGCATGAGCTGCCGTGTGCGCCATGAACCCTTGCCGCCACGGGCGTTGCTAGCCCCTGCTATCACGAGCTTGCCGCAATCAGCCGTGCGAGCTTTGCCACCGCACGCGCCACTAGCCTCTACTATTGTTGTCATTGTGGGCGCTATGAGCTACGGCCCGTGAGCTGCGCGAGAAAGGATCCAATTGCATTTTTATTTTATCTGTGAGGTTGTTGTTTGCTTTTTTTTACAAGGACTTTTCTATAGATGTAATTGTTTATACGTGATCTGTTCTGCCAACATATCGATCATATCATAAATTTTCGCTAATTTGTCTTAAGAGAAATAGTATACTGTTTTTTAAAGAACAGGTTTGCGGGATCTGCTAGAGATGCTCTTAGGAAGGAACAAGACCAGAGATATCCCAACAACATATTGCCACCACTACAAGGAAACATGACACTTTACAAAGGATTGCTCGAGCAAAGAAAGATTTATAAGGAGCAACTATCACATTATTTAGATAACAACATAATAATCTATTTTTATGGAACTAGAGAGGAGGGGGAGGAGGGTGCCGTTGCCTCATCTAAGCCAAAAGGTGGAGGACACAACGGGTTTTGCATTCATCCCTTGTTTTTATAGCAAATCCAATTCCCCGTGCAACAATAACCTCGAGTTTTGGCTGGATTGCAGGCTGGGATAGAGGTAAGCTTGTAGCACACATAACCTTTATCATCACGCGTCTCTATGACATTGCCTGCAGAATTGTTAAGATGAATAGTAATACTATTAGCGCTCTTTAAGGATTTATTATCCATAAATGTCCTTACTATCTATAGTGAAGGAATGAACCACACAAAAATACAGCAAGGGACATGGGAGGACACTTGTTGCTTATGTACCACTTACATTGTGCGTGAGTAGCGAGGCATACGAGAACAATGAGCACTAGTGCCTGGAGGCGCTTAGTGCATATCTCCATTTAGATGTTGCTACAAGTTTTGGTGTCCTTTGATTGTGTTATCGTTTAAATCAGATGCTTGTTGTGGTCCATATATATTGAGGCAGAGATGAACATATTTGGAAAGTAATTAAACCAGGACCGATTGCAGGGAATTATTACGCAGATTAGTCATGCATACCCTTCCAAATCTATTTAAGATAGGGATGACCATATTTGGAAGGAAATTAAATTAGGGATGCTTGGCATGAAATTGTTACGCTAAGTCATACATATCACCCCAAAAAAGGCGGATGCTACAAATCACCCGGCTGATGCCAAGGAAAGTTAAGCCGCCTCCCTGACCATTGGTCTAATTCTACCGAGCTATGTGATTTAACCAAAGTGGGCCGTGAACAGGCTAATGCATGGCATGGCTTGACGATGCTTCATCGCACTCCGCGTGAAGCTTCATCCCATCATTGGACGCCTCTCCCCTTGTGAAGCTCCATCCCATCACTAGGCTGCCCCAGCGAAGCTCCATTGCAACACTGGTGGCCCCAGGGAAGCTCTATTGCAAAACTATATGGCCTCGACGGAGCTCCATTGCAACATTGGCAACCCCGGGCAAAGCCTCATTGTAGAATTAGTGGGTCCCCAATGAAGCTCCATTGTAGCATTAGAGGCCTCAACGGATCTCCGTCGCAACACTGGCGCCCCCGGCGAAGCTCCATTGCAGCACTCGTGATCCCCAGCGAAGCTCCATTGTACCACTCGACTGCCCTGCCAAATTTCCATTGCACGGGGTTGCACACAACTTGATGTGCCGCAGCTCCTCACTACAGCCACCAATTGCAGCATGCCTGGCTAGCGGGTTCGCAGCTGCCTTATGACAACATCGTCGTCTGCAGCACCGACGGCCGCTAGCCCCACGGCCCCGCATCACCATTCTCACTATGAGAAGCGCCGTCGCTTTGCAACAACAACTCGCCGTCGCAGCACAGAAAGATGTTTCTGTGAAGCCTACGTCAACCAGAAAGTAGCGCAGTGCAAAAAGATGTTTCTGTGAAGCCTACGTCAGTTGAAGAGGAAGTTAACGATGATGATCATGAAGCTTCGGATCAAGTTACTATCAAACTTCATAGGTCGACAAGGACGTGTACTGCTACTGAGATCCCCAACAGTGGCATCATGAGCTAGGTCTATGTGTAGATGAGATCTCGAGTAGAACACAAAAGGTTTGTGGGCGTTGATGCTTAGGTTGCTTCCTCCCTTGGTAGGATTTTGGTTCAGCGGTATTATGAGATGAAGCGGCCTGGATCAACATTACTCGTACGCTTACGAGAGACCGGTTCCCTCGATCGCAACTTGTTGCATAGATGGCTTGCGGGTGCCAGTTTCTCTCACTTTAGTTGGATCGGATCCGACAAAGGCGGTCCTTGAGAAGGTTGAAAAGCAACTAGTGTATCACCGTTGTGGTTTTTGCGTAGATGAGAATTGTTCTTGCTAGATACCCGTAGCAGCCACGTAAAACATGCAACAACAATTAGAGGACGTCTAACTTGTTTTTGCAGGGTATGTTGTGATATGATATGGCCAATTACATGATGTGATATAGGTGATGTATGAGATGATCATGTGATGTATAGATTATCACGACTTGCATGTCGATGAGTACGGCAACCGGCAGGAGCCATAGGGTTGTCTTTAATTATTGTATGACCTGCGTGTCAATCATTAAGCGCTATGTAATGCTTTACGTTATCGCTAAATGGTAGCAATAGTAGTAGAAGCATGGTGGGCGCGACAACCCCGATAGCAACACGTTGATGGAGATCAAGATGATGGAGATCATGGTGTCATGCCGGTGACGATGGAGATCATGCCGATGCTTTCATGATGGAGATCAAAAGCACAAGTTCATGGCCATATCATGTCACTTATGATTTGCATGTGATGTTAATCCTTTTATGCACCTTGTTTTGCTTAAGACAACGGTAGAATTATAAGGTGATCCCTCACTTAATTTCAAGATAAATTGTGTTCTCCCTAAGTGTGCATCGTTGCGAAAGTTCGTCGTGTTGAGACACCACGTGATGATCGGGTGTGATAGACTCCACGTTCACATACAACGGGTGCAAGCCAATGTTGCACATGCAGAACACTCGGGTTAAACTTGACGAGCCTAGCATGTACAGACATGGCCTCGGAACACAAGAGACCGAAAGGTCGAACATGAGTCATATAGTAAATATGATCAACATGATGATGTTCACCATTGTAACCACCTCAACTCACGTGATGATCGGACTTGAGTTGGTGAATTTGGATCATGTATCACTCGAATGACCAGAGGGATGTCAATTTGAGTGGGAGTTCTTAAGTAATATGATTAACTGAACTCATTTTCATGAACATAGTCAGTAGTGTCTTTGCAAATTATGTTGTAGATTACTTGCTCGTGCTGTAGCGCCCTTGAATTTTTATATGTTCCTAGAGAAATAGAGTTGAAAGATGATGGTAGCAATATTGCGGATTGGCTCCGTGATCTGAGGATTGTCCTCGTTGCTGCACAGAAGGCTTATGTCCTTAATGCACCGCTTGGTGTGCCAACCCCTCTAGCGTCGTCTGTAGATGTTGTGAACATCTGACAGGTACGTGCTGATGACTACTTGATAGTTTAGTGCGTCATGCATTTCGGCTTAGAAGTGAGGCTTCGAAACGTTTTGAACGTCACAGAACATATGAGATGTTCTAAGAGCTGAAATTAGGATCTCAGGCTCGTGCCCGTGTTGCGAGATATGATATCTCCAACAAGATTCTTTGCCTGCAAGATGAACGAGAATAGCTCAATTGTTGAGCATGTGCTCAGATTGTATGGGTGCAACAATCGCTTGAATCGAGTGGGAGTTCATCTTCCAGATAAGATAGTGATTGATATAGTTCTCCAAGTCACTTTCACTAAGCTACTAGAACTTGGTGATGAACTATAAAATGCCAGGGATAGAATTAATGATCCCTGAGCTGTTCGTGAGGTTTGATACCGCGAAGGTAGAAATCAAGAAGGAGCATCAAGTGTTGATGGTTAGTATAACCACTAGTTTCGAGAAGGGCAAGGGCAAGGAGGGAAACTTCATGGATGGCAAGTCAGTTGCTGATTCAGTGAAGCAACCCAAAGTTGAACCCAAACCCGAGACTAAGTGCTTCAATTATGAGGAGAGAGGTCGCTGAAACGGAACAACCCTAGATACATGGTAGATAAGAGGCTGGCAACGTCGAAGAAGTATATTTGATATACGTGTTATTGATGTGTACCTTGCTTGTACTCCTAGTAGCACCAGGGTATTGGATACCGGTTCGGTTGCTAAATGTTAGTAACTCGAAATAAAAGCTACGGAACAAACGGAGAACTAGCTAAGTGTGAGGTGACGATGTGTGTTGGAAATGTTTCCAAGGTTGATGTGATCAACATCGCACAGTCTCTCTACCTTCGAGATTAGTGACGAACCTAAATAAATGTTATTTGGTGTTTTTGCGTTGAGCATGAACGTGATTAGATCATGTTCATTGCAACACGGTTATTCATTTAAGTTAGAGAATAATGGTTATTCTATTTACATGAATAATACCTTCAATGGTCATGCACCCAGTCAGAATGGTTTGTTGAAACTTGATCGTAGTAATACACATGTTCATAACATTGATGCCAAAGATATACAAAGTTAATAATAATAGTACCACATACTTGTGGCACTGTCGCTAAATGTCATATTGGTATAAAACGCATGAAGAAACTCCATGCTAATGGATCTTTGGACTTATTCAATTTCGAATCGGTTGAGACATGCGAACCATGCCTCTTGGTCAAGATGACTAAGGACCCCGTTTTCTATTTTGATGAAGCGGGCAAGTGATTTATTGGAAATGATACGTGTTGATGTATGCAATCCAATGAGTCTTGTAGCGTGCGGTGGATATCATTATTTTCTTACCTTCACTGATGATTTGAGTATTATAGTGTATATTTACTTAATGAAATACAAGTCTGAATCGTTTGAAAGGTTCAAGCAAATTCAGAGTGAAGTTTAAGATCATCGTGACAAGAAGATAAAAATGTTTGCGATATGATCGTGGAGGTGAATATCTGAGTTACGAGTTTGGCATACAACTTTAGACAATGTGAAAGTTGTTTCACAACTCACGCCACCTGGAACACCATAGTGTGATGGTGTGTCTGAACGTCATAGTCGTGCTCTATTGGATATGGTGCATGCTATGATGTCTATTATCGTTTTGTTACTATAATTTTGTGGTTATGCATTAGACACAACTACATTCACTTTAAATAGGGCACCATCTAAATCCGTTGAGATGACACCGTGTGAACTATGGTTTGATAGAAAGCTAAGCTGCCATTTCTTAATGTTTGGGGCTGCGATGCTTGTGTGGAAAATGTTTTCACCTAATGAGCTCGAACCCAAAGCGGACAAATGCATCTTCATAGAATACCCTAAGAACAGTTGGGTGAACCTTCTACCTCAGAGCCCAAGCATAAAATGTTTGTTGCTAAAACTGGGTCCTTTCTCGAGAAAGGGTTTCTCTTGAAAGAATTGAGTGGGAGGAGGATAGAACTTGATGAGGTTGTTGAACCTCTGCTTCAACTAGAAAGTAGCACAGCGCAGAAAGATGTTTCTGTGAAGCCTATGTCAGTTGAAGAGGAAGTTAATGATGATGATCATGAAGCTTCGGATCAAGTTACTATCGACCTACGAGGAAAATAGAGTTTGATGAGGTTATTGAACCTTTACTTCAACCAGAAAGTAGCGCAGTGCAGAAAGATGTTTCTGTGAAGCCTACGTGAGTTGAAGAGGAAGTTAATGATGATGATCATGAAGCTTCGGATCAAGTTACTATCGAACTTCGTAGGTCGACAAGGACGTGTACTACTACTGAGCGGTACGACAACCCTGTCTTGGAGGTCATGTTGTTGGACAACGATGAACCTACGAACTATGGAGAAGCGATGATGGGCCCGGAAACCAACAAATGGTTAGAGGCCATGAAATCCGAGAAAGGATCCATGTATGAAAACCAAGTATAGACTTTGGTGGACTTGCTCGTTGGACGGCAGGTCATTAAGTACAAATGCATCTTTAAAATGAAGACAGACGCTGATGGTAAATGTTACCGTTTGTAAAGCTCGACTTGTTGCAAAGTAGTTTACGACAAGTTCAAGGAGTTGACTGCGCTGAGACTTTCTCACTCGTAGCGATGCTAAAGTCTGTTGGAATTAAGTTAGCAGTTGCTGCATTTTTCAATTATGAAATCTGGCAGATGGATGCCAAAACATCGTTTCCTTCCTTAAGGAAAGGTTGTATGAGATACAACCAGAAGGTTTTGTCAGTCCTAAGGATGCTAAAAGGTGTGCGAGCTTCAGTGATTCTTCTATGAACTGAAGCAAGCATCTCGGAGTTGGAATATACACTTTGATGAGGTGATCAAAGTTTTTTGAGTCTATACAAAGTTTACGAGAAACTTGTATTTGCAATAAAGTGAGTGGGAGCACTATAGAGTTTCTGATAAGTATATGTGGATGACAAATTGCTATTCGGAAATGATGTAGAATTTCTGGAGAGCATAAACGGTTGTTTGAAAAGAGTTTTTCAAAGGAAGACCCGGATAAAGCTACCTAATTTTTGAGCATCAAGATCTATAAAGATAGATCAAGATGTTTGATAAGACTTTCAATGAGTACATACCTTGACAAGATTTTGAAAGAGTTCAAAATGGATTAGTCAGAGAGAAGTGTTCTCGCCTGCTTTGTAAGGTATGAAGTTGAGTGAGACTCAAAGCTCGACCACGGCAGCAGAAAGAGAAAGGACGAGTGTCGTCCCCTATGCCTTAGCCATAGGCTCTATATAGTATGACATGTTGTGTACCGCACCTGTGTGTGCCTTGCCATGAGTCTGTCAAGGGGTACAAGTGTAATCCAGGAGTGGATCACTGGATAGTGGTCAAGATTATCCTTAGTAACTAAAAACTAAGGAGATGTTTCTCGATTATGGAGGTGATAAAGAGTTTGTCGTAAAGAGTTACGACGATGCAAGCTTTAACACCAATCCGGATAACTTGTAGTAGCAATCTAGATACGTATAGTAGGAGCAACCATTTGGAATAGTACCAAGTGTGGTAGCAGTGTTTACAGTTTGGCATAGAGATTTGCAAAGTACACACAGATCTGAATGTCACAGACCCATTGACTATAAGACCTCTCTCACATGCAAAGCATGATCGAGCCCCAGAACTCATTGGGTGTTGTATTCATAACAATGCGAATCACATGGTGTTGTGAACTAGATTATTGACTCTAGTGCAAGTGGGAGACTGTTGGAAATATGCCCTAGAGGCAATAATAAATTAGTTATTATCATATTTCCTTGTTCGTGATAATCGTTTATTATCCATGCTATAATTGTATTGAATGGAAACACATTACATGTGTGGGTAAATAGATAACACTCTGTCCCTAGTATGCCTCTAGTGAACTAGCTTGTTGATCAAAGATGGCTAAGGTTTCCTAGCCATTGACATGTGATGTCATTTAATAACGGGATCACATCATTAGGAGAATGATGTGATGGACAAGACCCAAACTACAAACGTAGCATATGATCGTGTTAGTTTATTGCTACTATTTTCTGCATGTCAAAGTATGTGTTCCTATGACCATGAGATCATGCTCCTCTAGATCGGATTTTCGCAGTGCTTAGGCGAAGCCCTGCCGGAATTGCTCTGAAGCGCCGTCATGCTGCCGGTGAATTCTTCTTCCTCTCCACTTCCTCTTGTTGGATCAAGACGGTGGAGATCATCATCAAGCTACACGTGTGCTGAATGCGGAGGTGTCGTCCGTTCGGCGCTAGATCGGAAGGACCGTGATCAAGATCGCGAGACGGATCATGATGAGTTCGCGGGACGGATCGTGATGAGTTCACGGGACGGATCGTGATCAAGATCGCGAGATGGATCGTGATGAGTTCGCGGGACGGATCGTGACGAGTTCACGAGACGGATCGTGATTGGATCACGGGACAGATTGTGATGAGATCGCGGGACGCTCGGCGATTTGGATCGCGAAGATGTTCGACTACACCAACCGCGTTTCTTAACGCTTCCCGCTTAGCGATCTACAAGGGTACGTAGATCCACTCTCCCTCTCGTAGATGCTCATCACCATGGATAGATCTGCGTGTGCATAGGAAATTTTTTGTTTCCCATGCAACGTTCCCCAACAATAAGAAGAACAAGTTCTACAACAGTTAGACGGAGTACGTTTACCTCCGAGTGACCGCTTCTGTTGCTCGAGATGCATACTTTGTTCTTCTCAGCTTCAAGGTTGAGACGCAGGTCGTGCACCTCCTTCTCCAAAGCATTGTACTGGGTCCCAGCTCGTAGACACTCTATGGGCCGAAAACAAAGAAACACCAATGACGACAATCAGATATAAGATGGAAGTTCATTCGGTTAAATTAAAAAGGTCTAGGACTCCCGTCGACTGCTCCCAGTCGACGACAGTCATGGGGACTACACCCAATGGGTGCACTCAGTGCACACCCACTGGAATTATGCCAAAGATGAGATATATCAACAAGACATTCGGACTCTAAGACTCCCGCCGACTACTTCAGTTGATGGCAGTCTCGAGGACTACACCCAGTGGGTGCACTCAGGGTGCCTCCACTGGAACCAAAAAAACACCCAGTGGGTGTGCTCCCGACGCAAACCCACTCAGGGTCTAAAAGAATTACGTACAAGACAAAAATTCCCGAATGAAGACGGTACTTACAAGAGTACTTACTCGGATATTCTTCTCCAGCGACCGTCTACCGTCATAAGCCTCTTTCAGCTTGTCATTCATCACCTTCAGCTAGATCAGTGCTTCCTTTCTTGCACCCACCTGGTCCTCTCGGACATAATGTAGCGTGAAAATGGTAGATGCGGGAGGAGTTGGCAGAGAAGGTCTGAGTCTTGTCCCGACCCCTGAAGAAGCTCCCCGAACAAATGTGGATGACTGAACTGTTTGAGCGTACCACATCATGATGTCTACATCGGTGGAAGGGTTCGGCGGGTCAATCTCCGTCACTTCGTGTAGTCCTGAAAATGGTTGAAGTTCATTTAGAGACGAACATGGCGAAAAACACAAAGTATTGTAACACATCCGAGAGGATTCAAGGGATACCTTTCGAAGACGCAACATCAACGTCAACTTTGTCCTTCTCCAGAGAAGCACTCGAAGTATCATCTCTGCAGTAAAGTCATTCGGAACGTCACGACATTTGGCCAAACAACTGTAATGGGAATTAGTTCAAGGATACTCACGCTGAGTCCACTGGCACGTTCATTTTGGTCTTTGGCAAGACAGCCCTCCGAGGCTTGCTGACCGTGACCTTCTGATGCTTGACATTCTTCTCGGCCGACGGAATGAGCTCGCCACGCTCTCTCTTCAAACTCCGAGTGGCAGGAGCGGGCGCCGAAGGCTTGGCGGCACTTGGTCCCTTAGTGTTGCCTCAAAGGATCCAAGGATCCTTGCATGCTTTGGAGCAGATCTGATACGTCCATTTTGCATCATGCTTTTATATTGATATTTATTGCATTATGGGCTGTTATTACACATTATGGTACCATACTTATGCCTTTTCTCTCTTATTTTACAAGGTTTACCTGAAGAGGGAGAATGATGGCAGCTGGAATTCTGGACTAGAAAAGGAGCGAATCTAAGATACCTATTCTGCACAACTCCAAAAGTCCTGAAAATGTACGGAGAATATTTTTGGAATTAATAAAAAAATGCTGGCGCAAGAATCAAGCAGAGGGGGCCACCAGCAGGCCACAAGCCTGCTAGGCATGACCACCCCTGGCCGCGCCTAGCAGGCTTGTGGGGCCCCTATGGCTCCTCCGACGCCCATCTTCTCCTATATGAAGCGTTTTGACCTGGAAAAATCAAGAGAGAGCTTTCAGTACGAAGTGATGCCGTCTCGAGGCGAAACTTGGGTGCAACCAATCTAGAGCTCTGGCAGGGCTGTTCTGCCGAGGAAACTTCCCTCCCGAAGGGGAAAATCGAAGCCATCGTCATCACCAACAATCCTCTCATCGAGAGGGGTTCAATCTTCATCAACATCTTCACCAGCACCATCTCCTCTCCGAACCCTAGTTCATCTCTTGTATCCGATCTTTGTCTTGACACCTCAGATTGGTAGCTGTGGGTTGCTAATAGTGTTGATTACTCCTTGTAGTTGATGCTAGTTGGTTTACTTGGTGGAAGATCATATGTTTAGATCCTTTATGATAATTAATACTCCTCTGATCTTGAACCTGAACATGTTTCATGAGTAGTTACGTTTGTTCCTGAGGACATGACATAAGTCTTGATATAAGTAATCATGTGAATTTGGTATTCGTTCGATATTTTGATGAGATGTATGTTGTCTCTCCTCTAGTGGTGTTATGTGAACGTAGACTACATAAAACTTCACCATTATTTGGGCCTAGGGGAAGGCATTGGGAAGTAATAATTAGATGATGGGTTGCTAGAGTGACACAATCTTAAACCCTAGTTTATGCGTTGTTTCGTAAGGGGCTGATTTGGATCCATATGTTTCATGCTATGGTTAGGTTTACCTTAATTCTTCTTTCGTAGTTGCGGATGCTTGCGATAGGGGTTAATCATAAGTGGTAGGTTTATCCAAGTAAGGGCATCACCCAAGCACCGGTCACCCACATATCAAATTATCAAAGTAACGAACGCGAATCAAATGAGCATGATGAAAACAAGCTTGACAGAAATTCCCATGTGTCCTCGGGAGAGCTTTGCTTTATATAAAAGTTTGTCCAGGCCTGTCCTTTGCTACAAAAAGGATTGGGATACCTTGCTGCACCTTTTCTACAATTGTTACATGTTACTCGTTACAAATTATCTTATCACAAAACTATTTGTTACCGATAATTTCAGTGCTTGCAAAGAATACCTTACTGGAAACCGCTTGTCATTTCCTTCTGCTCGTCGTTGGGTTCGACACTCTTACTTATCAAAAGGACTGCGATAGATCCCCTATAATTGTGGATCATCAAGACTCTTTTCTGGTGCCGTTTCCGGGGAGTGAAGCACCTATGGTAAGTGGAATTTGGTAAGGAAAAAGTTATATAGTGTACTGAAATTTACAGTCACTTGTCACTATGGAAAGTAATCCTTTGAGGGGCTTGTTCGGAGTATCTTCACCTCGACCAGAAACACAAAGAGTTGTCCCTCAACCTACTAAACCTACTGAAAACATTTATTATGAAATTCCTTTGGGTATGATAGAGAAACTGCTGGCTAATCCTTATGCAGGAGATGAAACACTACATCCTGATTTACATCTAATCTATGTGGATGAAGTTTGTGGATTATTTAAGCTTGTAGGTCTGCCCGAGGATCATGTTAAGAAGAAGGTCTTTCCTTTGTCTTTGAAGGAGAAGGCATTGACATGGTATAGGCTATGTGATGATATTGGATTATGGAGTTACAACCGATTGAAAATTGAATTTCATCAGAAGTTCTACCCAATGCATCTAGTTCATCGTGATCGGAATTATATTTATTAATTTTGGCTTCGTTAAGGAGAAAGAATTGCTCAAGCTTGGGGGAGCTTAAGTCAATGTTATATTCATGCCCCAATCATGAGCTCTCGAGAGAAATTATTATTCAGAATTTTTATGCTCGGCTTTCTCGTAATGATCAATCCATGCTCGATACTTCTTGTGCTGGTTCCTATATGAAGAAAGATATTGATTTCAAATGGGATTTATTGGAAAGAATTAAACACAATTATGAAGATTGGGAACCAGACGAAGGTAAGGAGTCAGGTATGAACCTTAAGTCTGATTGTGTTAAATCTTTCGTGGACACCAATGCTTTTCATGAATTTAGCACTAAATATGGACTTTACTGTGAGATAGTAGCTTCTTTTTGTGAATCTTTTCCTGCTCATGTTGATCTACCTAAGGAGAAGTGGTTTAAATATCACCCTCCCATCGAAGTGAAAGTAGTTGAACCTATTAAAGTTGAAGAGAAAACTATTACTATTAATGTTGATCCTGTTATTCCTACTGCTTATATTGAGAAACCACCTTTTCCTGTTAGAATAAAGGATATTGCTAAAGCTTCAACTGTGGTTCGTAAGAGTTGTGCTAGAACACCTACACCCCCTGAGCAAATTAAAGTTGAGCCTAGTATTGCTATGGTTAAGGATCTCTTGGTTCATAATATTGATGGACATGTTATTCAATTTTGTGATGAAGCTGCTAGAATTGCTAAACCTAATGCTAAAGATAAACATAGACCCATTGTTGGCACGCCTATTGTTTCTGTTGAAATAGGAGATCATTGTTATCATGGCTTATGTGATATGGGTGCTAGTGTGAGTGCAATTCCCTTTTCCTTATATAAAGAGATTATGAATGATATTCCACCAGCTGAGTTAGAGGAAATTGATGTTACAACTAAGCTTGCTAATAGAGATACTATATCACCAGTTGGGATTGTTAGAGATGTTGAAGTCTTGTGTGGGAAAATAAAATATCCTATTGATTTTCCTGTTCTTGGTTCCCCACAAGATGATTTTTGTCCCATTATATTTGGTAGACCCTTCTTGAATACCGTTAATGCTAGAATAGATTGTGAGAAGGAGACGGTTATCATAAGTTTTGGGGATACGTCTCATGAGTTTAATTTCTCTAAATTTCGTAGACAACCCCATGATAAAGAATTGCCTAGTAAGGATGAAATTATTGTCTTGCCTCTATTGCGGTGCCTCCTACTGATCCTTTAGAGCAATATTTGCTAGACCATGAAAATGATATGCATATGAATGAAAGGAATGAAATATATAGGATTTTATTTGATTAACATCCTATTCTAAAACACAACTTGCCTATTGAAATACTTGGGGATCCCCCTCCACCCAAGGTGATCCCGTGTTTGAGCTTAAACAATTACCAGATACTTTGAAATATGCTTATCTTGATGAAAATAAGATATATCCTGTTATTATTAGTGCTAACCTTTAAGAGCATGAAGAACAGGGATTATCGAAAACTCCGAAGAAGCACCGTGCTGCTATTGGATATACTCTTGATGATCTTAAGGGCATTAGTCCCTCTCTATGTCAGCACAAAATTAAAATGGAGCCTGATGCTAAACCAGTTGTTGATCACCAACGATGGTTGAATCCTAAAATGAAGGAAGTGGTAAGAAATGAAATATTAAAGCTTTTGGAGGTAGGTATCATTTACCCTATTGCTGATAGTAGATGGGTTAGTCCCGTTCATTATGTCCCTAAGAAAGGAGGTATTACCGTTGTTCCTAATGATAAAAATGAATTGATCCCGCAGAGAATTGTTACTGGTTATAGAATGGTAATTGATTTTAGGAAATTGAATAAAGCTACTAGAAAAGATCATTACCCTCTATCTTTCATTGATCAAATGCTAGAAAGATTATCCAGACACACAAATTTCCTCTTTTTAGATGGTTATTATGGTTTCTCTCAAATACCTGTGTCAAAAGAGGACCAAGAGAAGACCACCTTTACCTGCCCTTTTGGTACTTTTGCTTATAGACATATGCCTTTTAGTTTATGCAATGCACCTGTTACCTTTCAAGGATGTATGACTGCTATATTCAAAGGATTGTTGAGGTTTTCATGGATGATTTTTCCATTTACAAAACTTCTTTTGATGATTGTTTGAGAAACCTTGATCGAGTTTTGCAGAGATGTGAAGAAACTAATCTTGTCTTAAATTGGGAGAAGTGACACTTTATGGTGAATGAAGGCATTGTCTTGGGACATAAAATTTCCAAAAGAGGTATTGAAGTTGATAAGCCTAAAGTTGATGCTATTGAAAAACTGTCGTGTCCTACGGATATTAGAGGTATAAGAAGTTTCCTTGGTCATGCTGGTTTCTATAGGAGATTTATTAAAGATTTCTAGGCCTCTCACAAATCTTTTGCAAAAAGATGTTCCATTCATTTTTGATGATGATCATGTATAAGCTTTTGAAATTCTCAAGAATGCTTTGATTACTGCACCTGTTGTTCAAAAACCTGATTGGAACTTACCCTTTGAAATCATGTGTGATGCTAGTGATTATGTCGTAGGTGCTATTCTAGGTCGAATAGTTGATAAGAAATTAAATGTTATTCATTATGCTAGCAAAACCCTAGACAGTGCTCAAAGAAACTATGCCACCACTGAAAAGGAATTTTTAGCAGTTGTGTTCGCTTGTGATAAGTCTAGACTCTATATTGTTGATTCTAAAGTAACTGTTCACACTGATCATGGTGCTATTAAATATCTCATGGAAAAGAAAGATGCTAAACCTAGACTTATTAGGTGGGTTCTTCTGCTACAAGAATTTGATTTGCATATTGTGTTGATAACCCCATAGCAGATAACTTGTCTAGGTTAGAAAATGTTCTTGATGACCCACTATATATTGATGATAGCTTTCCTGATGAACAATTAGCTGTCATAAATGCTTCTCATAATGCAACTTGGTATGCTGACTATGCTAATTACATTGTCGCTAAATTTATACCGCCTAGTTTCACATACCAACAAAAGATAAAGTTTTTCTATGATTTAAGACATTACTTCTGGGATGACCCGCACATTTATAAAGAAGGAGTAGATGGTGTTATTAGACGTTGTGTACCTGAGCATGAACAGGAAAATATCCTACGAATGTGTCATTCCGAGCCTACAGAGGACACCACGCTGGAGATAGAACTGCACATAAGGTATTACAATCTGGTTTTTGTTTGCCTACTCTCTTCAAGGATGCTCGTAAGTTTGTCTTGTCATGTGATGAATGTCAAAGAATTGGCAATATTAGTAGACGTCAGGAAATGCCTATGAATTACTCTCTTGTTATTGAACCATTTGATGTTTGGGGTTTTCATTATATGGGACCTTTTCCAACGGCCAACGGGTATACTCATATTTTAGTTGCTATTGATTATGTTACTAAGTGGGTAGAAGCTATTCCAACTAGTAGTGCTGATCATAACACTTCTATTAAGATGCTTAAAGAAGTTATTTTCCCTAGATTTGGAGTCCCCAGATATTTAATGACTGATGGTGGTTCACATTTTATTCATGGTGCTTTTCGTAAATTGCTTGCTAAGTATGATGTTAAAAATAGAATTGCATCCCCTTATCATCCTCACTCTAGTGGTCAAGTAGAATTAAGCAACAGAGAAATTAAATTGATCTTGCAAAAGACGGTTAATAGATCTAGGAAGAATTGGTCTAAGAAACTTGACGATGCATTATGGGCTTATAGAACTGGTTACAAGAATCATATGGGTATGTCTCCGTATAAAATGGTTTATGGTAAAGCATGTCACTTACCTCTAGAGCTAGAGCATAAAGCTTATTGGGCAATCAAAGAGCTCAACTATGATTTCGAACTTGCTGGTGAGAAGAGGTTATTTGACATTAGCTCACTTGATGAATGGAGAACCCAGGCCTATGAGAATGCCAAGTTGTTTAAAGAAAAAGTTAAGAGATGGCATGATAAAAGGATACAAAAGCATGAATTCAATGTAGGTGATCATGTCTTGCTATACAATTCTCGGTTAAGATTTTTTGCGGGAAAACTTCTCTCTAAATGGGAAGGACCACACATCGTTGTGGAGGTATATCATTCCAGTGTCATTAAGATCAACAACACTGAAGGCACAAATCCAAAGGTGGTAAACATGCAAAGAATCAAACACTATGTTTCAGGTACTCCCATTAATGTTGAAACCAATGTTATCAATACCATAACTCCCGAAGAGAATATTAGGGAGACTTACCAGAATGTTTCAGACTCTAAAAAGGAATAGGTACGTGGTACGATAAGTAAACCGACTCCAAAAGTTTTCCAGTAGCAATTTTACTCAGTTTTGGAATATTTAAAAAACTAGGAAAATAAAAAGCAGTCTGAAGGACGCACGAGGAGGCGACAAGCCTGCTAGGCATGGCCACCCCCTGGTCGCGCCTAGGGGGCTTGTCACCCCCCCATGCACCCCCCCTGGGACTCCGTTTTCTTGTGGAACATCCCTTCGGGTCAGCAAACAAATTCATTGTATAATATCCCGAAGGTTTTGACTTTCGTATCATGACAATACCTCATGTTTTCGTTTTGACTTTTTTCTGCAGCAGATTTAGATTGTCATGGCATCCCCCGGTGCTCCTAAGGACAAGTTTTTCGAGAAGGTCATCAACCCTTACCTTGCAGAGGTGCTGCAACACCCTCAAACCATTGAGATGCATGAGGGGGTGATGCACATCCATGACGTTGAGGGGCCAAAGAAGACCGAAAGCGTGGAAACAAGGCTGGAAGCAATGGAGCAACAAGTCTTCAAGTGCCAAGCAATGGTGGAACATGGACTCAATGCCAATCATATGATGATCTCAGAGTTTAACCATAAACACAAGATGGACACCAAGGACATCGAAGAGCACATCTTCAAGCTTTACGAGAAAATTGAGCATCTCCAAGCCCAGAACTATGATCTGCAAAACCAAAACTGTGAGTATGAATACAGATTTAAGAGAATGAGTTTGGCTGCAGTTGAGGATTCCGAAGACTCATTCATATTTTTACGATGGTGAGCCTATGCCTTGGAAGACGAAGGACAAGCCTCCAACCTCATCAACAACTCCACCACCATCACCTCCAAAGGACACCTGAGCACATGGGTATGGGCACTCCCCTTGGCTTGTGCCAAGCTTGGGATAGGTGCCCCGGTATCGTATCACATCACACCTTTTTCCTTTTTGTTTTTATCTTTCCTAGTTCGATACTTTTTGTTTTGTTTTAATCTAGTAGAATAAAAGTTTTTAGTATGATCTCCCCTTCTAGTTTTTGTTTTTGCTCCCCTTATATAAGCAAGTTCGAGATATATATAATAAAAAGCAGTTTTGATGAGAGGGCTTTGCTAGATCACTATGCTCTTGAAAGTAATGAATAAAGAATAATAGAACAAAAGCAAAGAGTATATATAATGATATGGTGATTGAAATTTGTTGGGAGTTAACAAACATAGTAATTGGTCACTGGTGCAATTGAAAGGAAGTGATAAAGAAAGACATATTCACATCTAAATATATTATATTGGACATCTTTTATGATTGTGACCACTCATTAAAATATTACATGCCAAGAAGTTGATGTTGGACAAGGAAGACAACATAATAGGTTATGTTTGCTTGCCTCCAGATAGAAGCTATATGGTTTTATATTCTTCAACATGTAGTGCTTGCTTCCACCTCATATTAGCCAAAATTTTCGCACTAAGTAGAGATAATACTTGTGCATCCAAACACCTCAACCCAGTTTTGCCATGAGAGTCCACCATACCTACCTATGGATTGAATAAGATCCTTCAAGTAAGTTGTCATCGGTGCAAAAAGGCAATAAAAATTGCTCCTAAATATGTGTGATCTTTTATTGTAAGGGAAATAAGCGTTGTACGAACTTGTGATAGTGAAGAAATAAAAGCGACACTGCATAATAAAGGTTGCTATCACTAAGGGCAATACAACGCGGTGTTCCTCTGCATTTAGAGCTTGTGCATCCAAAAACAAAAAGCGCATGACACCCTTTGCTTCCCTCTGCGAAGGGCCTATATGTATCTTTTACTTTCTAGTACTTACCTTTATGCAAGAGTCATGGTGGTCTTCACCACTTCCTATATCCGTCTCTCTTGGCAAGCATTATGTGTTCGGAAATGATCTAGACTTATATATTCACTCGGATGTAGGTGATCATAAGTTATTATTGTTGACATCACCCATGGGGTGAATAGTTGGGAGCCAAAATTATAAGCCCCTATCTTTCTCTGTGTTTGATTGAAGCATTGACCTCCTGGGTACCGCGTGAGTGCTAGCAATTGTGAAAGACTAAAAGATGATTGAGTATGTGGATTTGCTTTAAGAGCTCTTATATTGACTCTTTCCGATGTTATGATAAATTGTCAATTGCTTCAATGACTGAGATCATAGTTTGTTGGTTGTCATAGAGTTCTTGGTTCATACTTTATCTTGTGAATGAATTGTTACTCTAGTATAAAGAATCTCGTACAATGAGTATTCATGTTCTAAGGTTGATCTTGATGCCTTCACGTCCGTATTTTATTTTATCGACACATCTATCTCTAAACATGTGGACATATTCATCGATCTCGGCTTTCGCTTGAGGGCAAGCGAGGTCTAAGCTTGGGGAGTTAATACCTCCATTTTGCATCATATTTTTATATTGATATTTATTGCATTATGGGCTATTATTACACATTATGGTACAATACGTATGCCTTTTCACTCTTATTTTACAAGGTTTACCTGAAGAGGGAGAATGCCGGCAACTAGAATTCTGGACTGGAAAGCAAATCTGAGATACCTATTTTGCACAACTCCAAAAGTCCTGAAAATTTATGGAGAATATTGTCGAAATTAATAAAAAATACCGGCACAAGAATCAACCACAGGGGGGCCACCAGCAGGCCACAAGCCTTCTAGGCGCGGCCACCCCCCTGGCCGCGCCTAGTAGGCTTGTGGGGCCCCTATGGCTCCTCCGACACCCATCTTCTCCTATATGAAGTGTTTTGACCTGGAAAAAATTAGGAGAGAGCTTTCGGGGTGAAGCGCTGTCGTCTCGAGGTGGAACTTGGGCAGAACCAATGTAGAGCTTCGACAGGGCTATTCTGCCGGGGAAACTTCCCTCCCGAAGGGGGAAATTGAAGCCATCGTCATCACCAACGATCCTCTCATAGAGAGGGGGTCAATCTCCATCAACATCTTCACTAGCACCATCTCCTCTCCAAACCCTAGTTCATCTCTTGTATCTGATCTTTGTCTCAACACCTCAGATTGGTACGTGTGGGTTGCTAGTAGTGTTGATTACTCCTTGTAGTTGATGCTAGTTGGTTTACTTGGTGGAAGATCATATATTCAGATCCTTTATGATAATTAATACTCCTCTGATCTTGAACATGAACATGTTTCGTGAGTAATTACGTTTGTTCCTGAGGACATGTGATAAGTCTAGTTATAAGTAATCATGTGAATTTGGTATTCGTTCGATATTTTGATGAGATGTATGTTGTCTCTCCTCTGGTGCTGTTATGTGAATGTCGAGTGCATAACACTTCACCATTATTTGGGTCTAGGGGAAGGCATTGGGAAGTAATAAGTAGATGATGAGTTGTTAGAGTGACAGAAGCTTAAACCCTAGTTTATGCGTTGTTTCGTAAGGGGCTGATTTGGATCCATATGTTTCATGCTATGGTTAGGTTTACCTTAATTCTTCTTTCATAGTTGCGGATGCTTGCGATAGGGTTTAATCATAAGTGGGAGGTTTTTCCAAGTAAGGGCAGCACCCAAGCACCGGTCCACCCACATATCAATTATCAAAGTAACGAACGCGAATCAAATCAACATGATGAAAAATAGCTTGACGGGAATTCCCATGTGTCCTTAGGAGCGCTTTTCTTTATATAAGAGTTTGTTCAGGCATGCCCTTTGCT
The DNA here is from genome assembly GCA_022496015.1 of Hordeum marinum. NCBI lineage: Eukaryota > Viridiplantae > Streptophyta > Magnoliopsida > Poales > Poaceae > Hordeum > Hordeum marinum. The sequence continues at coordinate 267,473,852 of CM039672.1, read as the reverse complement.
ACAAAAAGGATTGGGCTACCTTGCTGCACCTTTGCTATACTTGTTACTTGTTACTCGTTACAAATTATCTTATCACAAAACTATTTGTTACCGATAATTTCAGTGCTTGCAGAGAATACCTTACTGGAAACCGCTTGTCATTTCCTTTTTCTCCTCGTTGGGTTCGACACTCTTGCTTGTCGAAAGGACTACGATAGATCCCCTATACTTGTGGTTCATCAAGATCTCGGGAAGAACCTCTTATAATGGAGAGGATTCCGCCTCGTCCCCCGGGTCCGAGTCCTCCTCCTCATCTTCGGCGTCTTCGCTGTCCTCCGCATACTCCTCCTCACCATCCGAGTCATCATGACGCTCGTTGTCACTAGTCACGTCAGCTTGGGCATTGTCGACAATGGGTGTCAAGCTCACCATGATCCTGAAGGCCTGCCAAATGCAATTTATGCTAATCAAGACTTTACCAGCAAACATCATAATCATTCAGAAAATAACAACAGTACTCAGAAGCTACCTCGTTCGATGGATTCTCGGCCGAGAATGAAGGCACCCGCCTCGACCCCTTGGGTTTATCACAAGCCGGAGTAATGTCCTTGAGCTTGTTCTCCACGGCCTCGACACTGAGTTCCTACGGGTGCGTGCGTGTGGGTTCACTCGGCCCTGAGTATGACCACATGGGATGAGCCCTGGCTTGTAGAGGCTAGATCCTCGTTTGGAAGAAGATATCCAACAAGTCCAGACCATTGATGCCTCGATTCACTACATCTACTAGGGTTATCACGAGGATACCAACCTCAACTCTCTCCTCCTTGGTCATGATCGGCTTGGGTAGCTGCCCAATGCGCCTCGCCAAGTACAGTGGGAGACCCGATTGGCAATCACCGACTTGGATGTCATGGCAAGTAAACCAAGTCCCTTGGCAACCCTTGACCGTGTCATGAAAATTCATTTGCGGAAAGCTACCCTTTCCCCTTAGTTGGATGCTTAAACCCCGCAAAACTAGGTTATGTTCATCTTCCCTCCTGACTAAGCAGATTTCTTCACGGTCATCACTCGGCACGTGAACATGTGTTTGAACGGACCCCAGTGAGAGTGAAATTCGAGGAAAATTTTGGAAATAGAAATGAAGGCCGCCAAATAGGAAATGGCGTTGGGGGGAAGGTGATGAAGCTGTGCTCCGTAAAAGTTCAAGAATGAGTGGAAGAAGGTATGGGCAGGCAAAGAAAAACCTCGTTCAATGTGCGTCGCGAGCAAGAGCCGCTCGTCTCCACGAGGCGCCGGCTCAGCCTCACCTGCATCCGGCAGACGCCAACTCCTAGCGACATTCCTCAAACAAAACTCCCAGCATCCAGGAGACCCTGGCTCTCCAGGTCTTTTAGTCGCCCCGCGATGGTCCACGGCGACAACCAATCTCCCTGGACGAAGCCCGCCAACGCGCCATGCTCGAGGAGGACCCATGCGAGGCCTTCTTTGCCTTCTTGGCCTTCGCGGTCGTGCTCCCCGTCATCTCCGACGGACAGAGGCAGCTAGGCGATGGAGTTATGATACGTGTAGAGCTCTCGGTGGAACGGAGTAGGAATCGAAGGAGAGGAGATGCGGGATGTCCCTCTCTACCTTCACTCAACCAAGCCTTATACCTCTTCTCATCGGAATCTTAGCCGTTACATCAGCGTCCACCGCGCAATCAACGGGAGGCGGCAGATCTGCAAAATCTCTGGCATAGAACTGCGGGGACGTGTGGCGATATTTGCGGCGTGGAAATCAAGGCGCCGCACCCACTTTCCTCACTTCAGTGATGCAACTGCCACACGCTTGCGCTTCCCATGATTTCGAAATCGCCGGGAATTCCGCCACGACGAGGGCCGAATGGGCTCCGCGCCCACCGTTACATTCTGACGTACTAAAACCCGTCGAGTGAGCGAAGAAGATTCATCGATCACTCGGACAAATTTTCGACGGACACAAGAACATCCGAGAGGCGGGCATCTTTCAACAGTGCCCGTTTGAAGTTTCTGCAAGCCTACAATCGAGTCTACAGACATCCTCTCCCGAGAGCAAATTCAACTCTAACCGAGTGATTCAGGCGGTTTGGCTGTTTGGGTTGTTCTGGTTCAATTCAACATGAATCCGTTAAGGTTAAAAAGCCGAGTGAGAAACGACCCGATTCGTTTCCCGACGTCCATGAGAGGCCGACGACGTCGCAATGCATCATTCACTCATCTCCCAAACATCAACCGATTCGGGGGCTACTAATGAGGTCACCTACCCGAGGTAGGGTCAAGGACTAGACATTTGGGACCCACCTGAGTGCCCACACCATCATAAGAGTCCATGTACTACTTTAGCATTCAGACTATTCTTTCATATCCACTCGGATCTTTGGAAGTCACTCGGACATCATTCGGCCATGCTACAACACTCGGACGATAAGAAGCAGATGCGACACAAGGGCGACAACGTTCGAGAGACTTAACTCACATAAAGGGCTGTGAATGAAGCGTTACATGTAACGTTACGAGTTAATCAGCCGTTTTGAGTAACTCCAACAGTTATCATCATTTATTGCCCTAATAATGGCACTCAGCAGGTGGTGGCGTGCTCTATATAAGCCACCCCTCGCGCCAGAACAAGGGTTTGAACTCTGTGTAATCAGATACACACATAAGCAAACACTAAGCCCCAGGGCTCGAGACGTAGGATCTTTACCACTTCTGAGTGGGGCCCGAACTCGTACATCCGAGTGTTACATTTGCGTCATAGCTAGTCTTCGCCCTCACTCGTAAGTACATCCCGTACTACTGTCAGTATTACTTCCATGATAGCGGACAACGATTGGTCACGCGGAAGTGAAATAAACGGTAGTTGGTGGGTTGACGGGCGGTTGCGTTTTTACGTCTCCATATAATGAAGATGCAAATTTGCATCGCTGGGTATTGTATTTTACATTTCCGGAAAGCGGAGAGAGGTGCTTTTGAGCCTTGAAAATGTAAAATGTAATTATTTTTCATCTACGTCTTTTATTAAAGATGCTCTGAAGAAGAATGGGTAGCATTTACACGTTGACAATTTTGTAAGCACTACACCAATGGAAAGAGTCTAACAATGCCTACTTATCTATGAGGTTCATGTTACTGGAATCTGCATACATATCATGAATCTACCGACTCATCCACTCTGTCGCATCACAACTCGTTAGCAGCTCGACCAGCGCCCATGTCACGTGCTGCCGGCGCCGCTGATCTTCACGTCCGGGTTCCGCACCGTCTTGAGCCACATCCCGGCGAGCACCCTCGACGACAGGCTCCAGACGACTTCAGCCCGCTGCGGCTGCTGCCTCACCCTCGTTGCCTGCGACGATGGCGGCGTCTGCGCCCTCTTGGCGGCGCGACCCCGCCCGTGGGCGAGCGTCCACTGCATCGCCGTAAGCTTCTGCCGCTCGGCGCGCCAGCTCGCGCTTCCGCCAACTCCCGACAAGCACCTCGCCTGCACTCCGCCCACGTGGAGGCTCCTCACCTTGAACCTCCCCCCACTGAGCCCCGCCGCGCCCAACATCCGCGCCGACTGGACGACGGCGATCATCGGCGCGCCCACCGCCTCGTAGCGCCGGGACGGATCACGCAGCTGGATGGCCGCCACCAGCGTGACGCGGCCGTCCGAGCCGCCACGGGACTCGGACCACTCGTCGGACGGCACCAGCGCGTCGAATACATTCGCGTCCCCCGCAGCCGGCGCTACCTCGAACGGTGCCTCCTCGTCGGCCATCTCGGCCTGGATCATGAGCGCGTCCACCGCCATGGACTCGAGCTTCTGTAAAGAGAATGCGAGTATCTCATCCAACGTCTCCGGATCGTTTCCCGCGCTCCAGATGCCGGTGGCGACGCGCTCCGTCCGGCCCTCGGACAAGGCGGTGGCGAGCTTCCGGACGAGCCTGACCGACCGAGCTGCGCTCGAGCTCGCGTCGCCCTCGGTCCGCCTACCGCCGATGACCGCCTCCGCGATGCCCTCGAAACCCACTTGCTCCGGCGTCTTTCCGGTAAGGCTTTCCATGCACCCTAGCGATGCCACCTTGTCCCGGACCTCGATTGGTCCACCCGCCGCCGCCATCTTCTGCAGCACATCGAATCCAGTAGCGGCCATGGCACTTGGCAGTACGAACGGCCTCGACACCTGCATGGCGAGCACCGGGGGTACGTCTCTGCTTGCAAGTGGCACGTTGAATGGGTTCATCGACACCAAGAACCCGCCGTCACGCGTCTGCACCGCCGGGCCAAGGCTCTGTCCCAAGTCCGGCACCAAGGCCGTCTTCATCTGCGACTCGCTTGATCTTGGTGTCATCGGCTGCTTCAGCTTCCTGAACTTGTCGTCGTCCACCGCCTCGAGCTTCCTAAGGAACTCAACGGTCACCATCTCTTCATCCGCATCGAGGCGCGGCTGCTGACCGGCTCCCCTCGGCGACTTCTTGCCGCCGGTAGCCATCAGCGCCTCGATGGCCTCGATCTGCTCGCCAATGGAGTCAAGCTCGCGTAGCACGTCGCGCTGGTCCTGGAAGTGGACGACCTCTTTGACCGTCTCGACGCCCTTGTCGACCACCTCATACTCCGGGATGGCGTAGTCGACGTCGCCAGCGCCGCTCGCGGTGGAGAGCTCGTCATCTTCGGGACGCTTGTCGACGTTGAGCCTCTCAACCAGCTGCCTGTAGGCTCTCATGGAAGGCGAGATGGCCCCGTCGGACGGTGAAAGCTTGGGCGTCGTACTCGCGACGCTGAACGAGTTCTTGTTGTGAACCCTCGCACGGGAAGGGGACACGGACACGTCCCTCGACGATCTCCCCGCGGCTTGCGTGTAGAGACGAAGCCCCGCGTCCTCCATGAGCTGGAACCCCAGCTTGAGCAGGAGCTCGCCACCGGTGGCCTTGCCGGCGAGTCCGATCGCCCTGTCGAACCACCGGACGCGGCGTCCCTCGGAGCTCTTCTTGAGGGAATCGAGCACGAGCGAGCTGACGTCGACGGTGTACGTCCCCAGACGGATGTCCGGCACCTCGACGGGGACGACGGACACAACGAACCGGCGAGGCTCGAGCTTGAGGGGCTTCCCGGTGCCCGGCCCGCCGGTGAAGTAGAGGTTGCATTTGACGAAGAGCGTCTCGTCGAACTCCGCGGTGCCATCGTGCGACACCCGGGCCGGCATGGTCTGCATCGCGCCGTCCTTGGTCTCGGCCTTGCGGACGGAGACGGCGAGCCGGAGGCCGTCCATGGACGCCGGCACGCCACGTACGGCGGCCACCTCGATGGAGAACAGGCACCCAGCGCGGCGCTTCCCGATGCGAGAGAGCGCGCGCACGGGCTTCCATCTGCTCCATGCCGACGGCTTCCCCTTGGCGCTGCTACTCCCCTCGAAATCTCGGCTTCTCGAGTCCACGGACCCCTCCACCGACGCGGCGTCGTCGGCCGGCAGAGGCCTGGAGCGCGGCCCGAGCCACGACGACAGCGAGAGACGGCGCGAGGAGCGCGCCCTCCGACCCTCCCGCCCCACCCCATCCACGATGCGCGGGCCGTCGTCGCCGGACCGCGCGATGGCGAGCGACGCGGTGCGGCGGTGGATGGCGTTGGGGCGGTCGAGGTAGTCGCTGAGCCCGCCGCCGCCGCCTCCTCCCAGCGCGGCCATCTGAGCGCACGGTGCACGTACCCGCTCTCCTCGTCCTCGACCAGCCTATCCACAATTCCGCACACACTTTGCGAAGCTTTTCTCGAGCTGGACCATGATCCCGTGGTTGTGGAGCCGTGGACCGCGATAGATATAGCTTTCGACGCCTCCGCGCTGCCGTCGTGTACCGCGTTGGCTCCAAGGAAGTTGAAGCTGAACGAATAACCCGGGAAGCCAACCTACCAGCCGATCAAACCGCCGCCCGAATCGTGCACGGTCGCCCCATCGGACGGCCCAAGCCCGGCACGTCCGCGCGTCGTTGGTCCGATCGACGGCCCAGGAAGCTCCCGCTCTGCCGGGACTTGTCAGCTACGCACGAAGCGGCGGAATCGTAGCCACGGGATTTGGTTTATGGATCTGGTTTGATCGGGGGTCAGGGGCAAAAGTTGATGTGATCCGGCGTTAATGCGGCGGCGAAAACGCGCGGTGTTTTCTCCCTCCGCTGCGCGCGCGCGGACGTGTAGGTGGGATCAGCCACGGCCGGTGCGACTGGGGCGGGATGGGCGAGCGTGTCGCCCTGCCCGCGAGCCGTCGCCGTCCCGCGGTCCCGGGCGAAGCCGGGAGAGCGTTCCGATTCGCGCCGGTTGCTTGAGCCTGGATTACGTACGTGACGCCGGTGTGGTGCACGTTCGGGTGTCTGTGGATGGATAGGACGGCGATTCGTTTCGCGGCTCCTTTCCAGGAGCAGTGCTGGTGGGTGCCGGGTCTGATTGATTGGGTTGCGAACTGTGGTCAGGGCTAGTTCGTTATAGTTTGATTAGACCGTGTGCGGTGCGTGTCGACTCGTGTGCACGCAACGAGATCGGGCATCTTTTTCAGGAAGTCGTCGACGTACTCTTCCGTCTTGGGCGTGTGTCACGGTGGCATAAAAGAGGCAGGAGATTTGATCCGGGACAGACCGAGTCCACGGCAAATCTCTGCACGTTTAGTATTTGCTAGACACTTCAATCAAAGAGCATGCATATCCTGTTTCAGCGTTTTGTCAAAGCTCCATTCTCCTTTTAAGCAAGACGAGTTCTATACTCTCTTGTGTATTGAGCAAGGCTGGCAGAACGCCACTCGCAAGGGAAAAGTCAGACAATTTTGTTCCCGTGGTTTGGACGTTGAGGGCGAGACGGCTGTTGCGTATCTACTAAAAAATTGGCAGAAGATTCTGGTTTCCGGTTGAACGTGGGAGGGCCCAGGTGGTTTGAGCTGTTTGATGCAGGTGTGTAGTACGCACGTTCGTACAGGGGCGTACGGCGACGTTGAAGTTGTCCACGTCCTTGCTCGATTCGTTGCAAGGTCGTTTCCATGTGCCGTGGTGGCGAATCGATCGAATACTGAAATGTTATATGTAACGTGTTCACGCAAAAAGGATTGATTTTTTAGTCGGCGGACTCTTCTTGTTCGGAGACGTGACGGTCTACCAGTCCACCGCCTTGATCACGGAAAAACTCAACAAGCCATAATAGTCACTTCAAAGAGCAAAGGGAAAACCACCGCAAAGATGAAAAAGAGCAAAAGAGAGAGAGAGAAGGGGAGAGAGAGAAAGGGTACACAATGAGTCATTAACAGATTTGGGGTTGCAAATTATTGTACAGAGTTTCGTTGTTCAAATAAAAGGAATTAGAAGACGACCAGGCTAGGGGTATATAGTGGAGATAAATGGGAATGAAAAGAGGAAAATTGCTTTTGGAGCTCGGCCTCCATGGTGGCCTCTAAATTCGAAATTCGAAATTTATGAAAATTCATATTTTTACAGTTCAAAAAAATCTGAAAAAAATACAGATATACATCAAGGCATGATGCACAAGTGTGTAAATTTTCAGGTCAAAATATATTGAAATGAGGGTTGTGTAAAAAAACAAATCTAAGACTTTTTAACACATGACATTATTCAACATCCCAAGCCTTGAATTTGTCTTTTTTGTACAGGTCGCAATTCAGAGTATTTCATCTTGAATTTTTACACATGTACATTGCATCCTTACATACATGCATATTTTTTTCAGATTTTTTGGAAACCAAGAAAATTGGATTTTGAATTTTTTTAAAGAATCGGCCTCCATCGAGCTCAGGAGCCAAAATGCCATTCTCATGAAAAGAAGAAGAAGAAGGAAAGGAAGTGTTTTCTTATTAGACCCATGCAATTGACAACATATTTTATTCAAACAAATGCTGAAGCAAAATGATGGTTTTTTGCTTATTACCAGATCATCCTCCCTAGTTGAGACCTATTGTTTATACGTTTAGACATAAAGTAGTGACTTCAAATATTAATGAACTTATAAGAGAGTGATCCGCCAGAACAACAATCTTGCCTATCTATTAAACGAAGTGAATTATGGACAGCAAACTTAGTAACGTGCCAGGCAAAATTAGTACAACGAGCCATGTATACACTTTTTGATAGTGGGTCTCATATGCAACCGAGGAGGGAGGGTCATAGTAAAGTATACAAGTCGCCTTCAGATGTAATTAATGGTAAAGAGGGAAGGTTTCGTGAAACTCTCCTTGGAAAACAGGTCAATTACTCGAGGTGTCATGTCATTGTTGTGGATCATTCGCTTTCATTACAGCAATGTGGATTACTACTAGAGATAGCAATAAAGCTTTTTCAGCTATTTGTAATCCGCGATTTAATCACAAAACACAACACTTGCTAAAAGGAAAATTCGAGAAAAATAACCCATCGTATGGAAAATACTTAAAGAAGTTATGCGGGGACCTACCCTGAATAGACCAGGTATACAAGCATTTCAGCCCACTTTATGTACTATTTCTTTACACTCACTAGTGTGTAAGGATTTCAATGTGGACTTTGATGGAGATAAAATGATTGTCATCTATCTTTATCATGTAAGCTCAATCGAAAGTCCATTTACTTATGCTTTCTCATGTCAATCTCTTATCTACCCTACTGGAGAACCTATTTGTGTACCAACCTAAGACTTGTTTATCGGGCTTTCTATATTACAATTGGAGAGCGTCGAGGTATTTGTGAAAATAGATATAATAGTTGCAAAAACTATCCAAAGCTAAAAGTAAATAATAATAATGATAATAATAATAATAATAATAATAATAATAATAATACCACGTAGAGGAAAGATAAATAACCCCATTTTTTGGTTCTTATGATACATTGGGAGCTTATATAGATAAAACTAATCAGTTTAGATAGTCCTTTGTGCCTACCACGGAACCTGACTTAATGCATCATTGGGCACGACTCATCAATGCTTAAATCATGCTCCGTTTCACACGGGATATGATTAATATCTCAACTTACTTTATGCGCGTATAACGGCACGCACGTCTTGGGAAGCGGAGAAATTCGCGGCGCAGTAAGGGAGGCTAATCGGTGGCACGCCTCATAAAAAGGGAAAAACCCCAAAGCCTATTGACGCTTCCATTCGCATCCTATGCTTCCTCAATCTCCTCAAGCTCCTAGAGCCCAAATCCAGTTCTTCCTCGACTTCTCCTCCGAGCTTAGCCATGGCGGGTTCGGGCTCCAACGGCAAGTGGGAGGCCTCCACGGTCACAGACCAGGACATCCGGGACCTAAAGCAGGCCGGCTACCTCCCCGCCAACGTCTTCCACCGTGCCCCCGAGAAGAACCAGGTGGTTCCCACCTCTGAGCCATGCGAGAGGGTGGTGTTCGTCCCTCATTTCATCTGGGGACTGAGCTTCCCGCTCCACCCCTTCGCCAGACGTCTCATGTTCTTCTACGGGTTGGACTTCCATGACATCCCCCCGAACTCCTTCATGCACATATCAACATTTATCATTGTTTGCGAAGCCTTTCTGCGGGTCGAACCGCACTTCGACTTGTGGTTCAAGGCCTTCAACATCAAGCCGAAGACTGTCGCGCGCGAGCACGCGGACTGTGGAGGGGTGGTAATTAACAAGCTCCACTGCATCAGATGGTCGACTGGCACCTTCATCGACACCATCAAGATCTGGCAAAAGGAGTGGTTTTATATCACCGAACCAAGGGAAGAGGGTCAGCTTGCTCCCGCCGAGTTCAGATCCGGACCCCCCACAAGATTGACCTCATGGCTCAAGAAGGGACTCGACTAGGGGTCAGATGCAGAGGTGGTCACGCTGTAGAAGCGCATCTCCGCGATGGTCAAGGCCAAGATCGAGCTGGTTAACATGGTCCAGATCATGGTTCGACGTTGTATCCTCCCCTGCCAGCGCTGGGACTCCCTCATGTGGGCTTATCAACTTGATGATGAGCCTGTCGTATGCCAACTCTTTTGTAGTACTCCTGAGAAACTGTGGAAGGTGTTGTTCAAGCCTCGGAAGAGCTGTCCAGTCAAGAAGGAGGATTCGGGCCTAAGCGTCGATAACCATCCTACCCAGGTACGATATAATTTCAATCAATTGGCTCTTCTTTTTTGACCAAAGAAATAAACACCTTTCCCTTCATCCTTTGCATAAATGGTTGAGCAAGGCCGCGGGAATCAACTGCCCGGCACCACAGCCCGAAGACCAAGGTCGGAGCTGTTGTCGGAGATGCTCGTCGTGGTGCCGTACATGGCGCTAGAGAAGAAGGAGAAAAAGAAAAAGACCAGAGATAGTCTCCGCATAAGGGACCAGCCAGATGGTGTGTCCAAGGAAACTCATGCCTCCTTTATCCATGAGGACGAGCATGAGGACGGGAGGAAGGAGATTCCCCCCTCGCAAGAAAGAGGGTGGCATCGCCAGACGCCGTGAAGGACGTACCTCCTCGTGCCCCGAAGAGGGCGTGTCGGCCGAGGTTGATCCTGGCCGACGAAAGCTCAGACTCTAAGTCGGAAGACTTCGAGAAGGTTCCCCAAAGGAACTGAAGGATTAAGCCCCCTGCTCGAAGGTACGAATCCGAAGACTCCCTGAATCATCTATGTGAAGTTTTTAATGTTTTTAAATGTAAGGATGCCTTTTTGGTTTGCAGCCCACCATGCGTTCTCCCCACTGATCAAGTTTCGGATGGGGGGAGTGGGATTGCGTCGCACCCCACGCCTCCAGGGGCCGCAAAGGATGCCGCGGAGGTGTCAACCTGCTAGGCTCCTTTGGAGCCGAACACACGCGGAGGGGGTGATGACTTTATGGCCAAGGTTAATGCCTCGGCCGCCGAAGACCGGGGGGAGGAGCCCCTCCTAGCCACTGAGGAGGACGGACAAAAGGACGTCCAGTCCCCTCCGAGGTCATCTCTAGAGCGTACTGTGCCTCCGGAGCTACCGGTTCAATCTTCGGTCAGGGGGGTCGGGTTAACCGGTCACCACCGACGCCATCGATGACTGGGTGCTCAGTCATGGAGGAGGCTCTATCAAGCGCCTCCATCTCCGAGGATCACCGCACCCTTATGGGTGTGATTTTGCAGGGCATTCAGTCCATTGATAGCGGACTGAAAGAGGCCTTCAATGGTCTCTTGACGGGCTTCCAGGTGAGCCATGTAATATTGTTGTCCTAAAAATTTAATTTTATTAGGTTAGTGCTATCGTTATATATATAGCAGCCCCCGAGCCCTGGGTGAGTTTTAGAAAAACTCTCCCGGGGATCAAATATGAATAAATAACCAGCAAGGCACAAGACATTATTCGTCCCCTAATGTTCTAACAGCCCCGAAGAAAGCCAAACATAGGGTCATGCTCTTGACAGTTTGGGGGTTTGAACCCATATAAACTGATTTTTTATTGTTTGTAGGCCTCGTCATCGACGGCGGCCATTAATGCTGCAAAGCTTACGGAGTTAAATTGGAAGCTCAAAAGCTCAGAAGAGGAGCTTGATGCCTTGAACAAGAGGTTCGATGAGGCACAAGGTAAGCCAAATTTTAATATCCAAGCTTTCGATCATTAGTGATCCATACCGTTGACCAGTATAATTATGTGTTTATTGCTTACGCAGCCTCGGCTAAGGAGGTCGAGAAGCTCAGGGCCGAGCTACGAAGGATGAAGCAAGAGGTCGCAGATGAGAAGGCAGCAGCCGAACAAGCAGCAGCCGCGCTCTCTGCCTTAAAAACCGCAAGTGCGAAGCATGAGGCCCAGGTGGAGGAGGTTCAGCAGGAGCTCAGGGATGCCAGCCTCAAGTGCGAGGCCCTTGAGCGGATGGGCAAGGAACAAGCCACTGAGCTATCCACGCTCAAATCCGATCTCCAAAAGGAGCGAGTGGATAGGCAGTACTTTGAAGAACAGATCCGCCAAGTCAAGGCTATCACAGATGGTAAGCCATATTTACTATAGTGTGCCTTCGGTGATAGCAGATTCATATTGCTCACCCAGGTGTGGTGTTCCTCACGTGCCAGTTTGGACCTCCAGAAGAGTATAGCAGATGCGAATCAGTTCTACGCTTCGCGAGAAGAAGGGGATGAGGCTCGGCTCTTTTGGGCGCAGTTTGAAGCCCCCCGAGCGCTCTCCTCTTCTCATCGAGCAGATGAAGCAGCTGATGGAGCTACACAGGATGGCGGAGCCAGCCATGAAGGATCTCTGCATCCGGCTATGGCCCGACGAGCCGTTGTCGAGCAGCTACTTCGTCCTGGTGCAGAAGCTAAGCGATGCTGCACCTCAGATTGACGCGTTGAAGTGTTGTGCCTGCATCGAGGGAGCGCATATGTCCTTCGCAAGGACCAAGGTGCACTGGCCGGGGCTTGATCCGACCAAGATGGCTATTGCATCTCCGCCCCCTGGAAAGGAGTACAGGTGCCCCGAGCGATACTTCTCCGCAGTGACGGAGGGTGCTCGGGCGATAGAGGCTCAATGTTCAAAGGACAAATTTTATGAATGAGTGCGTTGTAATGTGTCCGAAGGCTGTTTAACGATTTATGATGATTTTGCATGGTTTATCATATCTTTTAAGTTTTGCATTCGCTATGACTCCCATGTGGCTATTTAATCTGAAAGTTGCGAGTCGTCGTCTTCAGCCCCCATGTAGATATTATGTGGGGTGTCTCTGCCTCTGTACTGTGACCCTTAGCCGAGGTATCGGTGCCTGAAGGTGGTAGTGCAAGGGGGATAAGGCAATCAGACTACGATGCTTTATTGCTTTCACTTAGCTATAGGAGCGTGAAAAAGGAACACGGGGGCTGATGACTAGTTTTGGAAATATGCCCTAGAGGCAATAATAAATGGTTATTATTATATTTCCTTGTTCATGATAATCATTTATTATCCATGCTATAATTGTATTGACTGGAAACACATTGCATGTGTAGATGCATAGACAACACTTTGTCCCTAGTATGCCTCTAGTAGACTAGCTCATTGATCAAAGATGGTCAAGGTTTCCTAGCCATTGACATGAGATGTCATTTGATAACAAGATCACATCATTAGGAGAATGATGTGAAAAAAATGGACAAGACCCAAACTATAAACATAGTATATGATCGTGTCAGTTTATTGCTATAGTTTTCTGCATGTCAAGTATATGTTCCTATGACCATGAGATCATGCAACTCACTGACACCGGAGGAATACCTTGTGTGTATCAAACGTCGCAACATAACTGGGTGACTATAAATGTGCTCTACAGGTATCTCCGAGGGTGTCGGTTGAGTGAGCATGGATCAAGACTGGGATTTGTTACTCCGTGTGACGAAGAGGTATCTCAGGGCCCACTCGGTAATACAACATCACAAACAAGCCTTGCAAGCAATGTGACTAAAGTGTTAGCCACGGGATCTTGTATTACGGAATGAGTAAAGAGACTTTCCGGTAACGGGATTTAACTAGGTATACAGATACCGACGATCGAATCTCGGGCAAGTAACATACCGATTAACAAAGGGAACATCATACGGGATTAACTGAATCCTTGACATAGAGGTTCAACCAATAAAGATCTTCATAGAATATGTAGGAACCAATATGGGAATCCAGGTCTAGCTATTGGTTAGTGTCTGTAGAGGTGTTTCGGTCATGTCTACATAGTTCTCGAACCCGCAGGGCCTGTACACTTAAGGTTCGGTGACGTTTCGGTAGCATAGAGTTATGAATGGTGGTCACCAAAGATTGTTCGGAGTCCCGGATGGGATGCCAGACTCACGAGGAGCTTCAGAATGGTCCGTAGGTAAAGATTGATATATGAGAAGTCCCGTTTTGGTCACCGGAAAAGTTTCGGGCTCATCAGTAGTGTACCGGGGGACCATCGGGAGGGGCCTTTCGCCCCAAGAGCCTCATGGGATGTGAGAGGAGGCAGAACAACCCCTAGTGGGCTGGCCGAAGCCTCCCCTAAGGGCCCATGTGGCTAAGGAGGAGGGAAAAGGCTAAAGCCCAAAAGGGGGAATAGTTTCCAAGTGGGGAAGGAGTCCTACTAGGAGTAGGATTGGAGTCTAACTCCCTCTCCCCCCCATTTTGGCCACAAGGGGCTGACCTAGGGTGCAAGCCTCCCTCCCCTCCCTCCTATATATACTAGAGGTTCAGAGGTGAGGGCTAACCCTAATTGCCACGTGCTCCCTCTACTTCATTTAGATCTTTTTATCCTCTAGTCTAGTTCGGCGGTGCTTAGGTGAAGCCCTGTCGGAATAGTTCCACCACCATCGCCGGCATGCCGTCGCACTGTCGGAGAACTCATCTACCTCTCCGCTCCCTCTTGCTGGATCAAGAAGGTGGAGATTTTCATCAAGCTATACGTGTGCTGAACGCGGAGGAGTCATCCGTTTGGTGCTATATCGGGACGGATCGTGATTGGATCGCGGGACGCTCGGCGATTTGGATCGCAAAGACGTTCGACTACATCAACCGCATTTCTTAACGCTTCCCGCTTGGCGATCTACAAGGGTATGTAGATCCACTCTCCCTCTTGTATATGCTCATCACCATGGATATATCTTGCGTGTGCGTAGGAATTTTTTTGTTTCCCATGCAACTTTCCCAACAGCGGTATCAGAGCTAGGTCTATGTGTAGATGCGATCACGAGTAGAACACAAAGGAGTTTGTGGGCGTTGCTGCTCAGATTGCTTCCTCCCTTGGTCATGTTTTGATTCAACAGTATTGTGGGATGAAGCGGCCTAGACCAACCTTACTCATAGACTTACGAGAGAACGGTTCCATCGACTGACGTGTAACTTTGTTGCACAAATATGGCTGGTGGGTGTCTATCTCTCCTACTCTAGTTGGATCGGATTCGACAAAGGCGGTCCTTGAGAAGGTTGAATAGCAATTTTTGTATCACCGTTGTGGTTTTTGCGTAGGTGAGAATTGTTCTTGCTAGATCCCCGTAGAAGCCACGTAAAACTTGCAACAACAATTAGAGGACGTCTAACTTATTTTTGCAGGGTATGTTGTGTCTGATATGGCCAATTACATGATGAGATATATGTTATGTATGAGATGATCATGTTTTGTATAGAATATCAAGACATATAAAGACTTGCATGTCGATGAGTATGGTAACCGGCAGGAGCAATAGGGTTGTCTTTAATTATTTTCACCATTTTTTGCTTTACTTCATCGCTATGAGTTAGCAATAGTCGTGGAAGCAACAGTCGGCGCGGCAACCCCAATGGCTACATGTTGATGGAGATCAAGATGATGGAGACCATGGTGTCATGACGGTGACGATGGAGATCATGCTGGTGCTTTGGAGATGGAGATCAAAAGCACAAGTTCATGGCCATATAATGTCACTTATGATTTGCATGTGATGTTAATCCTTTTATGCACCTTATTTTGCTTAGGACGATGGTAGCATTATAAGGTGATCTCTCACTAAAATTTCAAGATAAATTGTGTTCTCCCCGAGTGTGCACCGTTGCGAAAGTTCGTTGTGTCGAGACACCACGTGAGGATCGAGTGTGATAGACTCTACGTTTACATACATCGGGTGCAAGCCAGTGTTGCACGTGCAGAACACTCGGGTTAAACTTGACGAGCCTAGCATGTACAGACATGGACTCAGAATACAAGAGACCGAAAGGTCAAACATGAGTCATATAGTAGATATGATCAACATGATGATGTTCACCATTGAAGCCATCTCAACTCACGTGATGATCAGACTTGAGTTGGTGAATTTGGATCATGTATCACTCAGATGACCAAAGGGATGTCAATTTGAGTGGGAGCTTTAGTAATTTGATTAACTAAACTTATTATCTTGAAAAATAGTCTTAGTAACCTTTGAATATTTATGTTGTAGATCAATGGCTCGCGTAGTAGTTCCCCTCAATTTTAATGCGTTCCTAGAGAAAGCCAAGTTGAAATATGATGGAAGTAACTTCGTGGACTGGGCCCATAATCTGAGGGTTATCCTCACGGCTTCCCAGAAGGGTTATGTCCTTGATGGACCACTTGGTGACCCACCCGCTCCCGTGTCGTCTAAAGACATTAAGAAAGCTTGGGAGACACATTCTGGAGATCACTTAATAGTTCAATGCGCAATGTTGTATGGCTTAGAACCGGGACTTCAAAGACGTTTTGAACGTCATGAATATGAGATGTTCCAGGAGATGAAGTTTATCTTTGAGAAGAATGCCCAGATCGAGAGGTATGAGACCTCCGATAAGTTTTATGCTTGCAAGATGGAGGAGAATGGGTCTGTCAGTAAACATATACTCAGAATGTCTGGGTATTCTAACCGTCTAGCTGAGTTAGGGATGCCCCTTCCATCGGGGGCGATCACTGATAGAGTTCTTTAGTCATTGCCACCTGGCTACAAGAGCTTTGTGATGAACTATAACATGCACGAGATGAAAAAGTCAGTCGCCGAGCTATTTGCGATGCTAAAAATTGCTGAGTCTGAAATCCAAAAAGAACATCAAGTGTTGATGGTCAATAAAACCACTATATTCAAGAATAATGGCAAGGGCAAGAAGGGTAACTATAAGAAGAGTGGCAAAGGAGTTGCCCCTCCAGTGAAGAAACCCCAGGCTCGACCCAAGCCAGAAACCGACTGCTTTCATTGCAAGGGAACTGGTCACTGGAAGTGGAACTACCCCAAGTATCTGGCCAACAGGAAGGAGGCCAACACCAAACAAGGTATATATGATATACATGTTATTGATGTGTACCTTACCAACTCTCGTTGTAGTGCCTGGGTATTAGATACCGGTTCGGTTGCTCACGTTTGCAACTCAAAACAGGAGCTACGGAATAGATGAAGGCTGGCAAAGGACGAAGTGACAATGCGCGTGGGAAATGGTTCCAAGGTTGATGTGATCTCTGTTAGCACGCTCGCTCTTCGATTACCATTGGGATTAGTGATGAACCTGAATAATTGTTATTTAGTGTCTGTGTTAAGCATGAACATTATATATGGATCTTGTTTATTACAAGATGGTTACTCATTTAAATCAGAGAATAATGGTTGTTCTATTTATATGAGTAATATCTTTTATGGTCCTGCACCCAATGTGAGGGGTTTATTCATATTGAATCTCGATAGTGATGATACACATGTTCATAACATTGATGCCACAAGATGTAGAGTTGATAATGATAGTACCACTTTCTTGTGGCATTGCCGTTTAGGTCATATTGGTGTAAAACGCATGAAGAAGCTCCATGTTGATGGACTTTTGGAGTCACTTGATTTTGAATCACTTGACACATGTGAACCATGCCTCATGGGCAAGATAACTAAAACCCCATTCTCTAGAACAATGGAATAGGCGAGTGACTTATTGGAAATCATACATACTTATGTGTGCGGTCCGATGAGCATTGAGGCACGCGATGGATATCGTTATTTTCTCACATTCACTCATGACTTAAGTAGATATGGGATATTTACTTAATGAAGCACAAGTCTAAAACATTTGAAAAGTTCAAGCAATTTCATTGTGAAGTTGAGAATCATCATAACAAGAAGATTAAATTCCTACGATCTGATCGAAGAGGTGATTGTCTGAGTTATGAGTTTGGCACTCACTTAAGGCAGTGTGGACTTGTTTCACAATTGACACCGCCTGGAACACCACAATATACTGATGTGTCCGAACGTCGTAATCAAACCTTATTAGATATGGTGCGTTCTGTGATGTCTCTTGCCGATTTGCCACTATCGTTTTGGGGTTATGCATTAGAGACAGCTGCAGTCACTTTAAATAGGGCACCATCGAAATCTATTGAGAAGACCGACACGTCTCCAACATATCTATAATTTTTGATGATGGCATGTTGATAACCCACAAGTATAGGGGATTGCAACAATTTTCGAGGGTAGAGTATTCAACCCAAATTTATAGATTCGACACAAGGGGAGCCAAAGAATATTTGAAGGTATTAGCAGCTGAGTTGACAATTCAACCACACCTAGAGATTAATTATCTACAACAAGTGATAAGTGGCAAAGTAATATGATAGTTTTGATAGTAGTGACAACAGTAACAGTAACGGTAACAGTGATAGCAGTAATTTTGTAGCAAGTGTAACAGCGATGATAGCAGTAGTAACTTAGCAGAAACAATATAAGATAAATTCGTAGGCATTGGATCGGTGACTTGTTGGATGATATTCATCATGAGACAGTTATAACCTAGGGTGATACGGCACTAGCTCCAGTTCATCGATATAATGTAGGCATGTATTCCGTAAATAGTCATACGTGCTTTATTAAAAGAACTTGAATGCCATCTTTTGTCCTACCCTCCCGTGGCAGTGGGGTCCATACTGGAAACTAAGGGATATTAAGGCCTCCTTTTAATAGAGAACTGGAACAAAGCATTAACACATACTGAATACATGAACTCCTCAAAATACGGTAATCACTGGAAGAAGTCCCGGTTATTGTCACTCCGGGGTTATCGGATCATAACACGTAGTAGGTGACGATAACTTGCAAGACCAGATCTAAAACATGGATATAATGATGATAACATAAATGGTTCAGATCTGAGTTCATGGCACCCGGGACCAAAGTGACAAGCATTAAGCATGGCAAGGTCATAACAACATCAATCTAAGAACATAGTGGATACTAGGTATCAAGCCCTAAGAAAACTAACTCGATTACATGATGAATCTCATCCAACTCCTTACCGACCAGCAAGCCTACGAAGGAATTACTCACTCCCGGTAGGGAGCATCATGGAATTGGCGATGGAGAAGGGTTGGTGATGACGAAGAACGAAGATCCCCCTCTCCGGAGCCCCAAACGGACTCCAGATCTGGCCTCCCGATGAAGAACAGGAGGTGGCGGCGGCTCCATCTCGTGGATTGCGATAATTCTTTCACCCTGATTTTTTTGGAATAATGTGATTTGACAGCGTCAGGATCAGGGTCTGCGGGGCCACCAGGTGGGTACAACCCACCTGGGCGCGCTAGGAGAGGGGGGCGTGCCCTGGTGGGTTGTGCCCATCCAGGTGCCCCTCTCTCGCAGGTCTTGGCTCCAGAAATTCTTATTATTGAAATAAAAATCCTTGCAAAGTTTTGTTCCATTTAAATAAATTTTATTTCTGCACAAAAACAACACCATGGTAGTTATGCTGAAAACATCATCAGTCGGGGGTTAGTTTCAGTCAAATCATGCAAATTAGAGTCCAAAACAAGAACAAAAGCGTTAGGAAAAGTAGATATGTTGGAGACGTATCAACTCCCCCAAGCTTAAACCTTTGCTTGTCCTCAAGCAATTCAGTTGATAAACTGAAAGGGAAAAAGAAAAACTTTTACGAACTCTTTTGCTCTTGTTTGCATAAATAAGCTTAAACGGCACCCAGGTTTTCAGCCAACATTATAACTAACCATGTCGACAATAACTCTTAAAGGTTATAATGACTCATATCAATGACATAATCAGCTAGCGAGCAATAATAAGATATCTCAAACAGCAACGCGTTGTCAAAACAACCATGATATAATATGACAATAGTGGTATCTCGCTAGCCCTTTCTGAGACCGCAAAACATAAATGCAGAGCGCCTCCAAAGTTCAAGCAGCGACTAAACATTGTAATTCATGGTAGAAAAGATCCAGTCATGATGCACCCAACATTAGCTACACACAATGCATAAATCATGACAACTGTGCTCTTCTCAGTTTCTAGCGCTTGTTTTAGAAGGTGATGACACAACATAAAATTAAATAGATAGTCCCTTCGCAAAGGGAAGCAGTGATTTGCAGAGGTGCCAGAGATCAATTTTTAAAATAGAGACAAATGATATTTTGAGGCATGCACCCTTCTCATTTACTTCATGACCATTAGTTATCAACATCTTCCATGCTAAGCACGCTAGTGGCAGTTCCCAAGCGATAAAAGTAAAGGGTTTTGACTCCATTGGGAGTTTTTGTTTGATTATTCGAGCGATTAAGTCTTTTTGTATTTTGCAGTTTGGGACTAGGCATCCCTATTACCGCCCTTTTCTCATGCGATGGCAAGTGAATAAACACCCGACCTGAGAATAACCCGCTTAGCATGGAAGATACCGACCACCTCCTGTCGTTCCATGAACGATCCAGGCACACAAAATGGATAATTTTTAGAAGTTTTTAGAGGTGGCACATGCAAACTTACTTAGGAAGGCAGGGTAATACCGTATATAGGTAGGTATGGTGGACTCATATGGAATAACTTTTGGGTTCAAGGTTTTTGATGTACAAGCAGAGTTCCCACTTAGTACAGGCGAAGGCTAGCAATTAGATTGAGAAGCGGCCAGCTAGAGAGCAACAACTATCATAACCATGCATTATGCATAAGTAACATTGGACACTAGCATGAGTAGGATATGAACACCATGAACTTAAATATCATACAGGCTATGTTGGTTTTGATTCAACTACATGCATGAACATGTGCCAAATCAAGCCACTCGAACATTTAGAGGAGGATACCATATCATCATACTACATCACAATCATGTTAGCACTATGTTGATATCCAAGATAAATCATTATCAACTCCCAGCTACTTATGCATGGCATGAGAAACTATAATCTCTAATTTTCATTGCAAACATGTTTAATCATAATGGGCTGAATCATGGATACTAGGTTAAACATATTTACACAAACAGAACAAGTCGAGTTCATACCAGTTTCTCTTGCCGTGGACAGTTCATCGAATGTCGTAATTATTGTTGGGGAACGTTGCATGGGAATCAAAAAAATTCCTACGCACACGCAAGATCCATCCATGGTGATGAGCATCTCCTAGAGGGAGAGTGGATCTACATACCCTTGTAGATCGCTAAGCAGGTAGCGTTAAGAAACGCGATTGATGTAGTCGAACGTCTTCGCAATCCAAATTGCCGAGCGTCCCGCGATGCCATCACGATCCGTCCCGCAATCTGATCACGATATGTCCCACGATCTCATCATGATCCATCCCGCGATCCAATCACGAATCGTCTTGCGATCTTGATCACGGTCCTTCCGATGTAGCGCCGAACGGACGGCACCTCCGCGTTCAGCACACGTACAACTCGATGACGATCTCTGCCTTCTTGATCCAGCAAGAGGGAGCAGAGAGGTAGATGAGTTCTCAAGTAGCAAAACAACATGGTGGCGGTGGTGGTGAACTAATCCTGCAGGGCTTCGCCTGAGCTCCGCAGAACTAATCTAGAGGAGAAACAGATCTAGAGGAAGAAGAGGGCAACACGTGGCAATTAGGGTTCGGGCTGCCCTCAAAACCTCTAGTATATTGGCAACGTTTGATACACACAAGCCACTCCTCCGGTGTCAGTGAGTTGCATGATCTCATGGTCATAGGAACAGATACTTGACATGCAGAAAATAGTAGCAATAAATTGACACGATCATATGCTACGTTCATAGTTTGGGTCTTGTCCATCACATCATTCTCCTAATGATGTGATCTTGTTATCAAATGACATCTCATGTCCATGACTAGGAAACCATAGTCATCTTTGATCAATGAGCTAGTCTATTAGAGGCATACTAGGGACATGGTGTTGTCTATGTATCCACAGATGTATTTGAGTTTCCAAACAATAAAATTATAGCATGGATAATAAACGATTATCATGAACCAGGAAATATGGTAATAATCAATTTATTATTGCCTCGAGGGCGTATTTCCAACAATTATTGCCTTTCACTTGTAGGACCGAATGATATGAAAATAATAATAGTGCAAGAGTGCCATGGACTAAGCTGGAATCTGCAAACATTTTATTCAACGGGAGAAGACAAGGTAAAATGTGCTCTTTATTAGTTCAACAATTATTCATATGAGAGCCACTCAACATTTTCATCGTGGTCTTCTCCTAGGTAAGACTCGAATAAAAAGAAAAGAATTTTAAAAGAAACACACTGAAATATTTGTGGAGTTTTGGGTTTTCTTGAACAAGCAAATAAAAAGCAAAAACGAGAAAAACTATTTACACGGGAAAGCTCCTAACAAGCAAAATAAGAACGAGGAAATCTTTTGGGGTTTTCTGTTTAATATTACTACTAAGCATACATATAAAGTAAATTGACTACAACTATTTTTTTGGTTTTTCTAAAGTTTTTCAAACACACAACAAGAAAGCAAGAGAATAAATCTAAGCATGGATGATACAATAAAAAGTATGGACACCGACAAATAGAATAAGTGGGCACGAATGTAAAGTCGGTGAGAAACACATACTCCCCCAGGCTTAGGCTTTTGGCCTAACTTGTTGTCAATTAGTAGCCTGGAGGGTAGTAGGGGTGCTGAGGAGCGGGCATCCCCTCATCCCACTATGGAGGCTCCTCCTGTGCCGCTTCCGCAGTAGCTTGAGCATTCCGGTAGGCGATGATATACATAGGCATGATCCTATATCCGCCCCTGGCAGTAGAATCAAACAAAGCAGGTGCAGGCAGTGGAATAATATCACGAGTTTTAACGCTAAAAACCAGGTTATAAGGAATGGGGATATCAGAATACTCTCGTGCAAGAAAATGATGGTGTTCCGTGGCTGCCCGGTCTAGGTAAACCTTGGTCAGAGGGTAATCATGAGGGCGTATCTCAACCTCGAAGTGAGCCGCCAAACGAGTAGCAAAAATCCCACCATGTATTTCACCCTATGATTTATTAAGATGGAGCTATGGGTGTTGTCGCCCTCTAGTTCTCGGTGGAAACAGCAAAGTCTGGTGCGCTGAGTGCACCCACTTTCTTTCTAGCAAGCAAGCACTTAGCAACAAATAAAATAAAATAATGTACGGCAGGAAAGTGTATGCTAGCAACAGTGGTGGCTGACACCCCTCTCTCATCTCCCACTGTCAAAGTGCGATAAAAGTCCTCAAACCCAGCCGACCTAGGCTTGGCTAAGCTCCCATCAGAGGGGATCAAGCATATACCACAAAATTCAGCAAGTGGTATTTGATGCTTCTCAGCATATAAATCGAAGCTCACTTCAGGAGGCTTATTTCTAGGCAGGAAAGTAAAACTCTGAACAAAGATGTTTGTGAGGATTTGGTGCTAGTCACACTCATCTGCGATGAAGTCGGTGAGGCTGGCATTCGCAACATATTGTGTGAACTCTTGAAGGATTCCCGCCTCTTCTAGGAATGGGGTGTGCGTCCATTCGCACGGCCGTACCTCCGCCAACCTCCGAGGGTGGAGATCACTGTCAGAAGACTCCCCAATAACACCCTTGGAGTTCTTCTTCGAGCCAAACTTCCTAAAGATATTCATGTCCGCATAAAATTTTCTGAAAATAAAAATTTTGGGGGTGACAAAAATTTGTCAACAAAACTTTATAAGATTGATAGCAACTACCCACAGGGATGCATAGAGGCCATAACAAGCATTCAAACTACTTAGAACTCTAAGAATTTAACATGCAAGCACATCTATAGAAGCACCAAGAGTAGCTAATTATTCAAAATTTAAACCACTAAAACAAAAACTAATTGGACAAACGGAGGAGTCACATACCAAGCAACAATCCCCCGAAACAGTTTCGAAAATGGAGCTTCGAGCAAAGAGATCGAAATCCGCGGGTTTGAGCTCAAGAACATGGGAGAGAGAGCAATGGAGATTTTTTCTAGAGGTAAGTGATGATGTGGGATGAAGAGGTAAGTGAGGGGGCCCACGTGGGGACCACAACCCACCAGGGCACGCTTGGGGGTCCTGGCGCACCCAGGTGGGTTGTGCCCACCTGGTGCACCTCCCTCTGATATTATTTGCACCGGAAATTCAGAAATATTCAGAAAAAAATCATGTAAAATTTTCAGGGCATTCTGAGAACTTTTATTTTTGGGTCATTTTTATTGTACGGAAAATTCAGAAAATAGACAACACACGACATTATATTTTATTCAACTGATAAAAACAGAAAACAAAAGGTAGGGACACAAGGTAGTGCTTAATAAATTCATCAACTTCATACCGCTCAAAAATGATTCATTAATAAGGTTGACCAGGTCTTATTAACAACCACTTTCGATTAGCATGAAACCGAAGAACTTTCGTAAATCACTAAGTTACCTCAATGGGGATATGCATTTCCCCAACAATAAGCATTTCATATTTCTTTTTGACAGTAGGTAGAGGTATTTGAAAACTTCCAATAGTGATTGTCAGAGATTTTTCAATAACATTAATGCCATTCACTTGGAATTGTTTCTTCGGAAAGTGCACCGTATGCTCATTACCATTTATATGAAAAGTGACCTTGCTTTTATTGCAATCAATAACAGCTCCTACAGTATTTAAGAAGGGTATACCAATAATAATCGACATGTTGTCGTCCTCGGGCATCTCAAGTATAACAAAGTCAGTCAAAATAGTAACATTAGCAACAACAACGGGCACATCCTCACAAATACTGATAGGTATGGCAGTTGATTTGTGAGCCATTTGCAAAGATATTTCAGTATCTGTGAGTTTATTCAAATCAAGTCTTTTATATAAATAGAAATGCATGACACTAACACCAGCTCCTAAATCACACAAAGCAGTTTTAACATGATTCTTTTTGATAGAGCAAGGTATAGTTGGTATTCCTGGATTTCCAAGTTTTTTAGGTACTCCATCTTTGAAAGTGTAATTAGCAAGCATAGTGGAGATTTCAGCTTCCGGTATTTTCTCTTATTTGTGATGATGTCTTTCATATACTTTGCATAAGGAGGCATTCTCAAGATGTCAGTCAAGCAGGTACACATAAAGACTGGCCTCAGCATTTCAACAAAACGTTCAAATTCTTCATCATCTTTCTTTTGAGTTGACTTGGGTGGAAAAGGCATAGATTTTTGAACCCATGGATCTCTTTCTTTACCGTGTTTTATAGCCACAAAGTCTCTTTTGTCATATCTTTTATTCTTAGGTTGTGGGTTATCAAGATCAACAGGTGGTTCTATCTCAACATCATTATCTGGTTCTTTATCATTTGTTTGACTATCATCATGAACCTCATCATTATCCTTTTCATTATCACTAGGTGAGTGTTCATTACTAGATTGAGTTCCAGCATCTGAGATAGAAGTTTCATTATCATTATCAGGAGGTTTCTCTATTTCAGGTTCACTAGAAGTATGCAAAGTCCTATCATTTTTCTTTTTCTTTTTCTTTTTAGAATGACTAGGTGCACTAGTGTTAGCTCTTTGTGATTCTTGTTCAATTATTTTTGGGTGTCCCTCAGGATAAAGTGGTTCCTGAGTCATTTTACCTGCTCTAGTTGCAACTCTAACAACAAAGTCATGCATATTATGATTCATTTCATCAAGCAATTCTCTTTGAGATTTAGCAACTTGTTCTAACTGAGTTTGAACCATGGAAGCATTTTTTTCAACACCCCTAACATCATTTGAGATTCTAAATAACAAGTCACTCAAGCAAGCAATCATATCAAAATTATATTTCAATTGTTTCATAACATTTGCATTGAAGTGATCTTGTTTTCTAATATAGTTTTCAAACTCATAAGGGCATTGACTAGGATGCATATTGTGAGGATTGTCATTATCAATGAACTTCATTAGAGAATTTACCTCTTCCACCTTAGGCAGTGGTGGTGTATTAAGCCCATGTATTTGTTCAACAGGAGGCAAATTTGTAACATCCTCAGCTTTGATACCTTTTTCCATCGTAGATTTCTTTTCCTCTTGCATATCTTCGGGACTGAGATATAATATACCCCTCTTCTTCGGAGTGGGTTTAGGCAGTGGTTCAGGAGTAGTACACTCATCATAATTTTTCAATATGTTATTCAATAATTCTTCAGCTTGTCCAACAGTTTGTTCCCTGAAAACACAACCAACACAACTATCTAGGAAATCCCTAGAAGCATCAGTTAGTCCATTATAGAAGATATCAACTATTTCATTTTTCTTAAGAGGATGATCAGGCAAAGCATTAAGTAACTGGCAAAGCCTCCCCCCAGCTTGTGGGAGACTCTCTTCTTTAATTTGCACAAAGTTAAATATTTCCTGTAAGGCAGCTTGTTTCTTATGAGTAGGAAAATATTTTTCAGAGAAGTAATAAATCACATCCTAGGGACTACGCACACAACCAGGAGAAAGAGTATTGTACCAAGCTTTAGCATCACCCTTTAACGAGAAAGGAAATAATTTGAGAATAAAGTAATAGCAAGTTTTCTCATCATGAGTAAAAAGGGTGGCTATATCATTCAACTTAGTAAGATGTGCCACAACAGTTTCGGTTTCATAACCATGGAAAGGATCAGATTCAACCAAAGTAATTAACTCTAGGTCGACAAAGAATTCAAAATCCTTATCATCAATAAATATAGGTGAATTAGCAAACTTAGGATCACACTTCATTCTAGCATTCAGAGATTTTTCTTTATACTTGTGTAATAATTTTTCTAGATCATCTCTATCATTTCAAGCAAGAATATCTCTAGTGGTTTCTTCACTCATAACATAACCTTCCGGTACCTTAGGCAATTCATATCTAAGAAGGCTAGTTCTAGCAGGTGTTTCAGGAGATTGAGTTTCAAGCTCATCATCAGATTCAACAACATCATGTTGTATAACTCTAACAATATGTTTATCAAGAAATTCACCAAGTGGCACATCATCATTATCAAGCAAGGTACTAGCATCATCATAAGCATTATCCATAACAGAAGTAGCACCATCAATAACTTGAGACATATCAGAATTAGTAGCATGTGGTGGTGTTGCAAGTTTACTCATAATATAAGGTGAATCTAAAGCAGAACTAGATGGCAGTTCCTTACCTCCCCTTGTCCTTGAGGGAAATATCTTAGTCTTAGGATCCTTCAGATTCTTCATAGTGATAATATGATAATAATTCCAAGTGACTCAACAAATATAGCTATGCTCCCCGGCAACGGCGCTAGAAAAAGGTCTTGATAACCCACAAGTATAGGGGATCGCAACAGTTTTCGAGGGTAGACTATTCAACCCAAATTTATAGATTCGACACAAGGGGAGGCAAAGAATATTTGAAGGTATTAGAAGTTGAGTTGTCAATTCAACCACACCTGGAGATTAATTATCTACAGCAAGTGATAAGTGGCAAAGTAATATGATAGTTTTGATAGTAGTGATAGCAGTAATAGTAACGGTAACAGTGATAGCAGTAATTTTGTAGCAAGTGTAACAACGATGATAGCAGTAGTAACTTAGCAGAAACAATATAAGATAAATTCATAGGCATTGGATCGGTGACTTGTTGGATGATATTCATCATGAGACAGTTATAACCTAGGGCGATACGGCACTAGCTCCAGTTCATCAATATCATGTAGGCATGTATTCCGTAAATAGACATACGTGCTTTATTAAAAGAACTTGCATGACATCTTTTGTCCTACCCTCCCGTGGCAGCGGGGTCCATACTGGAAACTAAGGGATATTAAGGCCTCCTTTTAATAGAGAACCGGAACAAGGCATTAACACATAGTGAATACATGAACTCCTCAAACTACGGTAATCACCGGAAGAAGTCCCAGTTATTGTCACTTCGGGGTTACCGGATCATAACACGTAGTAGGTGACTATAACTTGCAATATCGGATCTAAAACATGGATATAATGATGATAACATAAATGGTTCAGATCTGAGTTCATGGCACCTGGGCCCAAAGTGACAAGCATTAAGCATGGCAAAGTCATAGCAACATCAATCTAAGAACATAGTGGATACTAGGGATCAAGCCCTAACAAAACTAACTCGATTACCAAATGAATCTCATCCAACTCCTCACCGACCAGCGAGCCTACGAAGGAATTACTCACTCCCGGTGGGGAGCATCATGGAATTGGTGATGGAGAAGGGTTGGTGATGACAAAGAACAAAGATCCCCCTCTCCGGAGCCCCAAACGGACTCCAGATCTGGCCTCCCAATGAAGAACAGGAGGTGGTGACGGCTCCGTCTCGTGGATTGTGATAATTCTTTGTCCCTGTTTTTTCCTAGAATAATGTGATTTTATAGTGTCGGGATGAGGGTCTACGGGGGCACCAGGTGGGTACAACCCACCTGGGCGCGCTAGGAGAGGGGGCACGCCCTGGTGGGTTGTGCCCACCCAGGTGCCCCTCTCTGACGGGTCTTGGCTCTAGAAATTCTTATTATTGATATAAAAAATCCTCGCAAAGTTTCGTTCCATTCCGAGAACTTTTATTTCTACACAAAAACAACACCATGGTAGTTATGCTGAAAACAGCGTCAGTCCGGGGTTAGTTTCATTCAAATCATGCAAATTAGAGTCCAAAACAAGAGGAAAAGCGTTAGGAAACGTAGATATGTTGGAGACGTATCACATGCTATTATATTATCTGTTTTGAAAGTTTTATATGCATTAATATGCTACTTTATATTATTTTTGGGACTAACCTATTAATCTAGAGCCTAGTGCCATTTTTTGTTATTTCCTTGTTTTTGAGTTTTGCAGATATGGAATATTAAACGGAGTCCAAACGGAATAAAACCTTGAGAAGGAATTTTTCTGGAAGGAAACAAATCAACCAGGCTTGGAGTGCACGTCGGGACTTGTGCTAGGAGGTCACATGCCTACTAGGCGCGGCCCCCTTGGCCGCGCCAAGCAGGCTTGTCGTCTCCCGGCAGGTCTCCTAACCCTAACCTTTGGCCTATAAATTACCAAATATTCCCCCAACATCATAGGGAGCCACGCAAATACTTTTTCGCCACCAAAAGCCTCCGTTCCCGAGAGATCCAATCTTGGAGCCTTTTCCGGTAATCTGTCGGAGAGGGTTTCGATCACGGAGGGCATCTACATCAACTCCATTGCCCCTCCGATGATGCGTGAGCAGTCCACCACAGACCTATGGGCCCATAGCTAGTAGCTAGATGGCTTCTTCTCTCTCTTTGATCTTCAATACCATGTTCTTCATGATCTTCATGGAGATCTATCCGGTGTAATCCTCTTTTGTGGTGTTTTTGTGAAGATCCAATGAATTGTGAGTTTATGTTCAGATTATCCATGAATCTTATTTGAATCTCCTCTGAATTCTTATTTGTGTGATTTCATACCCTTGTAAGTCTCTTCAGTTATTGGTTTGGTTTGGCCAACTAGATTGGTAATTCTTGCAATGGGAGAAGTGCTTGGTTTTGGGTTCAATCTTGCGGTGTCCTCACCCATTGACATAGTAGGGGTAGCAAGTCACGTATTGTATTGTTGCCATCAAGGGTAACAAGATGGGGTTTTCATCATATTGCTTGAGTTTATCCCTCTACATCATGTCATCTTTCTTAATGTGTTACTCTGTTCTTCATGAACTTAATACTCTAGATGCAGGCAGGAGTCGGTTGATGTGTGGAGTAATAATAGTAGATGAAGAATCGTTTCGGTCTACTTGATACGGACGTGATGCCTGTATGCATGATCATTGCCTTGGATAACTACATGATTATTCGCTTTTCTATCAATTGCTTGACAGTAATTTGTTTACCCACCATGATATTTTCTTGAGAGAGAGAAGCCTCTAGTGAAACCTATGGCCCCGAGGTCTACTTTCCATAATATACTTTAGGATATATAAACCAAAAATACCAAAAATATTTTTCTGCAATTTATTTAATTTTTAATTTCCGTTCACGTTTACATCTATATCTATCGGATCTAATCCTTGCAAATAATCGTGAAGGGATTGACAATCCCTTTATAGCGTTGGGTGCAAGAGTTTGATTGTTTGTGTAGGTGCATCCTTTGGTGACTTGCTTGTTCCTCCTACTGGATTGATACCTTGGTTCTCAAAAACTAGGGGAAATAATTATCTACTTTGCTGCATCACCCTTTCCTCTTCAAGGGAAAACCAACGCAATCTCAAGAGGTAGCAGGAGGGATTTCTGACGCCGTTGTCGGGGAGGATACACATCAAGCCTACCAAGTACCCATCACAAAA
Source organism: Hordeum marinum (assembly GCA_022496015.1). NCBI lineage: Eukaryota > Viridiplantae > Streptophyta > Magnoliopsida > Poales > Poaceae > Hordeum > Hordeum marinum. The sequence continues at coordinate 267,443,974 of CM039672.1, read as the reverse complement.
ATCATCTATTTACTTTACATTATTTTCCATTTGCCTCTCGTTTTCCTCTCCCCCACTTCTAAAACGATTTTCAAAAAATACCAAAAAGATTTGTGTTTTTATTCGCCCTTCTTCCGTTCGCCTTTTCATTGCTATGTTTGCTTGCGTTGCCATGTGCCTTCTATTTGCTTGTATCTTCGCTTGCTAAAAATCTATTGATATGGATCCTCATCCACTTGCTAATCTTTTCAAAAGACCAAATTATGATGAATCAATTTCTAGTGAGTTGAGTGCCCTTGATTATCTCTATGATGTTTTGTTTGAAAATCATGAATCAGAAAATCTTGATGAAGTGTTGAAAGAAGAAATTTATAAGGAGATTCATGATAGTTACTTGAATGAAAAGCATGATTTCCATGATGTTAGTATGAATTCTCTGAATATCCATGATGCTAGTGATATGCAAAACCACAAGCTTGGGGATGCTATGATTGATGAATATGATATTCTTTGTTCCCCAAGTTTTGATGATGACACGTATGCTATAATTGATGATGGAAACAATGCTTTATTTGATAGTTATATTGTGAAACTCCTTCACTATGATACTGAAAATTATTTTGAGGGAGGAATATATGTTTGTAGGAATTTCAATAATATCAAGATTCCTCTCTATGTGTTCAAAGTTTTGAAGTTATGCTTGTTTTGCCTTCCTATGCTAGTTGATTCTTGCTCTCATAAATTGTTTGCTCACAAAAACCCTACGCATAGGAAGTGGGTTAGGCTTAAATGTGCTTGTCATGAGATTCATTATGCTCTCTTTCATGTTTCAATTACTACTTTTTATGTGAGCATCATTGAAATCATCATGCCTAGCTAAAAGGCTTTAAACAATAGCGCTTGTTGGGAGGCAACCCAATTTTATTTTTGTGTTCTGTTTTTGCTTCTGTTATTGAGTGTTTCCCACATTATTAATTATGTAGTAATTGTGTTTTGGTGTTTAATTAGTGTTTGAGCCAAGTAAAACCTTTGGGGTGATCTATGGTAGTTGTTGATTTGATCTTCCTGAAAAACAGAAACTTCTGCGCTTAGTCCAGAAATTTTCTAAATTTTTCTGAGAGTCTAATGAGTCTGCAATTTTTTTATAAGATTTATATATAAATTTACCAGGCTTTCCTAATTTTTAAGAATTTTTTGTGTTACAGAAGTATACAAAGTTTCCTGATTGCTACAGACTGTTCTGTTTTTGACAGATTGTGTTTCTTTGAGTTGTTTGCCTATTTTGATGAATCTTTGGGTTGTATCATGGGGTATGAACCATGGAGAAGTTAGAATACAATAGGTATAACACCAATATAAATAAAGAATGAGTTCACAACAGTACCTAAATTGGTGATTTATTTTCTTATACTAACGGATCTCACGAGTTTTCTGTTAAGTTTTGTGTTGTGAAGTTTTCAAGTTTTGGATAAAGATTTCATGGACTATGGTATAAGGAGTGGCAAGATACTAAGCTCGGGGATGCCCAAGGCAACCCAAGTCATATTCAAGTATGCCAAAGAGCCTAAGCTCAGGGATGCCTCGGAAGGCATCCCCTCTTTCGTCTTAATCCATCGGTAAATTTACTTGAGGCTACATTTTTATTCACCACATGATATGTGTTTTGCTTGGAGCGTCTTGTATGATATGAGTCTTTGATTTTTAGTTTGCCACAAGAATCCTTGCTGCACACATTTTTTGAGAAGGACACGCTGAATCGTGAATTTGTTAGAATGCTCTATGTGCTTCACTTATATCTTTTGAGTTAGGCAATTTTGCTCTATGTGCTTAACTTATATCTTTTAGAGCACGGTGGTGTTTGCATTTTATAGAAATACTTGAACTCTCGTACCTCACTTATATTATTTTGAAAGTCTCTAAACAGCATGGTAATTGGTCTAGGTTATGAATTTAGTCCTAATATGATAAGCATCCAAGAGGGATATAATAAGAACTTCCATGTTAAGTGCATTGAGTATTTATGAGAAGTTTGATTCCTTGCATAAAGTTTTGAGATATAAAGATGGTAATGTTAAGAGTCATGTTAGGAAGTAATTGTGATTTGGTAAAAATACTTGTGCAAAGGTTTGTGATTCCTGTAGCATGCACGGATGGTGAACCGTTATGTAAGTAAGTCGGAGCATGACTTGTTTATAGATTGTCGACCTTTGTGTGAGGGTCGGGAGCGCGCGATGGTTAACTCCTACCAACCTATCCCCTAGGATCATGCATTTAATACTTTGCTTCAATGACTAATAGACTTTTGCAATAAGTATGTGAGTTCTTTATGACTAAGGTTGAGTCCATGGATTATACGCACTCTCACCCTTCCACCTTTGCTAGCCTCTATAGTACCGCGCAACTTTCGCCGGTACAACAAACACCTTCCTCAAAATAGCCACCATATACCTTCCTCAAAACAGCCACAATATATCTATCCTAAAAAAAGCCACCATACCTACCTATTATGGCATTTCCATAGCCATTCCGAGATATATTGCCATGCAATTTCCACCGTTTCCTTTTGTGACATGCGCCATCACTTCCATATTGCATATAGAGTCATATCTTGTCATAGGTATCGAGTTATAATTTTCTTTTGAGTTGTAAGTAAATAAAAGTGTGATGATTATCATTATTAGAGCATGTCCCATGATAGGAAAGGATGATGGAAGCTATGATTCCGTCACAAGTGGGGAGGAGATTCCGGACTTTATGGAAAAAAATAAAAGAGGCCAGCGAAGCCCAAATAATAAAATAAAATAAAAGAGGTCTTAGATGCCGACCAAAAAAAGGAGAGAAAAGAGAGAAGGGACATTGCTACTACCTTTTTCCACACTTGTGCTTCAAAGTAGCACCATGATCTTCATAATAGAGAGTCTCCTATTTTTTCACTTTCATATAACTAGTGGAATTTTTCTTCATGATGCACGTCCACTTAGTTCCTCTTTGAGCTTTCATACACTTATAGCTCTAGTGCATCCGTTGCGTGGCAATCCCAACTCACTCACATTGATATCTATTAATGGGATCTCCATAGCCCGTTGATACACCTAGTTGATGTGAGACTATCTTCTCCCTTTCCTTGACAACCTCCACCATATTCTATTCCACCTATAGTGTTATATCCATGGCTCATGCTCATGTATTGCATGAGAGTTGAAATTTTTTGATAAAATAAAGGTGTGAAAACAATTGCTTGACTTTTCATCGGGGTTGTGCATGATATAAATACGTTGTGTGGGGAAGATGGAGCATAGCCAGACCATATGATATTGTAGGGATAACTTTCTTTTGCCATTATATTCTGAACAGATACAATTGCTTTGCTAGTATGCCTAAAACGTTATTGTTTTTATATCAATATTAAGCTTTTGTCTTGAGTCTTACGGATCTGAATATTCATACCACAATAAAGAATATTACATGGATAAATATGTTAGGTAGCACTCCACATCAAACATTTTGTTTTTATCATTTACCTACTCGAGGGCGAGAAGGAACTAAGGTTGGGGATGTTGATACGTCTCCAACGTATCTATATTTTTTGATGATGGCATGCTATTATATTATCTATTTTGGATGTTTTATATGCATTAATATTCTATTTTATATTATTTTTGGGACTAACCTATTAATCTAGAGCCTAGTGTCAGTTTTTGTTTTTCCTTGTTTTTGAGTTTCACATATATGGAATATTAAACGGAGTCCAAACGGAATAAAACCTTTCGAAAGAATTTTTCTGGAAAGAAACAAATCAACCAGGCTTGGAGTGCATGCAGGACTTGTGCCAGGAGGTCACAAGCCTGTTAGGCGCGGCCCCCCTTGTCGCGCCTAGCAGGCTTGTCATCCCTCGGCAGGTCTCCTAACCCTAATCTTTGGCCTATAAATTCCCAAATATCCCCCAACATAAAAGGGATCCACACAAATAGTTTTCCGCCGCCAGAAGCCTCTGTTCCCGAGAGAACCAATCTTGGAGCCTTTTCTGGTAATCTGCCGGAGATGGTTTCGATCACGGAGGGCATCTACATCAACTCCATTGCCCCTCCGATGATGCGTGAGTAGTCCACCACAGACCTATGGGTCCATAGCTAGTAGCTAGATGGCTTATTCTCTCTCTTTGATCTTTAATACCATGTTCTTCATGATCTTCATGGAGATTTATCCGATGTAATCCTCTTTTGTGGTGTGTTTGTCAAGATCTGATGAATTGTGAGTTTATGTTCAGATTATCCATGAATCTTATTTGAATCTCCTCTGAATTCTTATTTGCATGATTTATTATCATTGTAAGTCTCTTCGAGTTATTGGTTTGGTTTGGCCAAATAGATTGGTAATTCTTGCAATAGGAGAAGTTCTTGGTTTTGGTTTCAATCTTGTGGTGTCCTCACCCAGTGACATAGTAGGGGTAGCGAGGCACGTATTGTATTTTTGCCATTAAGGGTAACAAGATGTTTTTTTATCATATTGCTTGAGTTTATCCCTCTACATCATGTCATCTTTCTTAATGCGTAACTCTGTTCTTCATGAACTTAATACACTAGATGCTGGCAAGAGTCGGTCAATGTGTGGAGTAATAGTAGTAGATGCAGAATCGTTTAGGTCTACTTGATGTTGGGAAACGTTGCATGGGAAAAAAATTCCTATGCACACGCAGATCTATCCATGGTGATGAGCATCTACGAGAGGGAGAGTGGATCTACGTACCCTTGTAGATCGCTAAGGAAAAAGCATTAAGAAACGCGGTTGGTGTAGTCGAACGTCTTCACGATCCAAATCGCCGAGCGTCCCGCGATCCAATCACGAACCGTCCTCACGATCCGTCCTGATCAAGCACCGAACGGACGACACCTCCGCGTTCAGCACACGTACAGCTTGATGACGATCTCCGCCTTCTTGATCCAGCAAGAGGGAGCGGAGAGGAAGAAGAGTTCTCCGGCAGCGTGACGGCGCTCCGGCGATGGTGGTGGAGCTATTCCGGCAGGGCTTCGCCTAAGCACTGCAGAAATCCGATCTAGAGGAGAAACTATGCACTGGAGGAACGGGTAGCACGTGGCTGAAAAACTAGTGCAAAAACCCTAAAACCACTAGTATATATAGGAGGAAGAGAGGAGGAGGCCGAATCAGGTGGGAGAGGTGGAATCCACCTCCAATCCTAGTAGAACTAGGATTCGTCCTATTTATGTCTTTTTCCACCTTTTCTCTTTGGGCTTTCTTTCCCTAGCTGCATGGGCTTTGTGTGGGACTTCCACCAGCCCACTAAGGGCTGGTATTCACTCTCCCACAGCCCATGTAGCCTCTTGGGTCGAAATACCCCTCCCGATGGTCTCTCGGTACACTACCGGCACTCCCGGTACACTACCGATGAGCCCGAAACTTTTCCGGAGACCAAAATAGGACTTCCTTTATATCAATATTTACCTCCAGAACATTCCAGAGCTCCTCGTGACGTTCGATATCTCATACGGGAATCCAAACAACCTTCAGTCACCACCATACATAACTCTATACTACCGAAGCGTCACCGAACCTTAAGTGTGCAGACCCTGTGGGTTCGAGAACTATGTGGACATGACTGAGACACCTCTACGGTCAATAACCAATAGCGGAACCTGGATGCCCATATTGGTTCCTACATATTCTATGAAGATCTTTATCGGTCGAACCTCTATGTCAAGGATTCAGTTAGTCCCGTATGATGTTCCCTTTGTTCTTCGGTATGTTACTTGCCCGAAATTCGATCGTCGGTATCTCCATACCTAGTTCAACCTCGTTACCGACAAGTCTCTTTACTCGTTCCGTAATACAAGATCCCTAACTAACACTTAGTCACATTTGCTTGCAAGGCTTATTTTGATGTTGTATTACCGAGTGGGCCCTGAGATACCTCTTCGTCACACAGAGTAACAAGTCCCAGTCTTGATCCATGCCAACTCAACAGACACCCTCGGAGATACCTGTAGAGCACCTTTATAGTCACCCAGTTACATTGCGACGTTTGATACACACAAGGCACTCCTCCAATGTGTGTGAGCTGCATGATCTCATGGTCATAGGAACACATACTTGACATGCAGAAAACAGTAGCAATAAACTGACACGATCATATGCTACATTTGTAGTTTGGGTCTTGTCCATCACATCATTCTCCTAATGACGTGATCCCGATATCAAATGACATCACATGTCAATCGCTAGGAAACCTTGACCATCTTTGATCAACGAGCTTGTTCACTAGAGGCATACTAGGGACAGAGTGTTATCTATTTACCCACACATGTAATCTGTTTCCAATCAATACAATTATAGCATGGATAATAAAAAATTATCATGAACAAGGAAATATAATAATAAACACTTTATTTATTGCCTCTAGGGCATATTTCCAATAGTCTCCCACTTGCACTAGAGTAAATAATCTAGTTCACATCACTATGTGATTTACATTGTAATGAATCGAACACCCATGCAGTTCTGCTGTTGATCATGTTTAGACCTTGGAAGAGGTTTAGTCAATGGGTCTGCAACATTCAGATCTGTATGCACTTTGCAAATATTTATGTCCTTCTCCTCGATGTAATCATGGATGGAGTTGAAGCGTCGCTTTATGTGTCTGGTCCTCTTGTGAAACCTTGGTTCCTTGGCCAGAGCAATGGCACCAGTGTTGTCACAGAACAGGTTCATTGGATTCAGTGCACTAGGCACTACTCCAAGATCTGTCATGAACTGCTTCATCCAGACACCTTCCTTCGCCGCCTCCGAGGCTGCGATGTACTCCGCTTCGCACGTAGAATCGGCTACCACGCTTTGCTTGGAACTGCACCAGCTTACCGCTCCCCCATTGAGAATAAATACATATCCGGTTTGTGACTTAGAGTCATCCGGATCAGTGTCAAAGCTTGCATCGATGTAACCCTTTACGACGAGCTCTTCATCATTTCCATAAACGAGAAACATTTCCTTAGTCCTTTTCAGGTACTTAAGGATATTCTTGACCGCTGCCCAGTGCTCCATTCCAGGATCACTTTGAAACCTTCCGGCCATACTTATGGCAAGGCTACATCGGGTCTTGTGCACATCATTGCATACATGATAGAGCCTATGGCTGAAGCATAGAGAATGACACTCATCTTTTCTCTATCTTTTGTAGTCACTGGGCATTGAGTCTTACTCAACTTCACACCTTGTAACACAGGCAAGAACCCCTTCTTGGACTAATCCATTTTGAACTTCTTCAAAACTTTATCAAGGTATGTGCTCTGTGAAAGTGCTATTAAGCATCTCGATCTATCTTTATAGATCTTAATGCCTAATATGAAAGCAACTTCTCCTAGGTCCTTCAAGTAAAAACTCTTGTTCAAATATTCCTTCACGCTTTCCAGCATTTCTATATTGTTTCCAATCAACAATATGTCATCCACATATAATATTAGAAACGCTATAGAGCTCCTACTCACTTTCTTGTAAATACAAGCTTCTCCATAAACTTGTATAAACTCAAACGCTTTGATCACCTCATCAAAGCGCTTATTCCAACTCCGAGATGCTTTCACCAGCCCATAAATGGATCACTGGAGTTTGCAAACTTTGTCAACATTCTTTGGATCGACAAAACCTTCTGGTTGCATCATATACAACTCTTCCTCAAGGAAACCATTGAGGAACGCTGTTTTGACATCCATCTGCCAAATTTCATAGTCGAAATAAGCGGCTATTGCCAACATGATTCTGACAGACTTAAGCATCGCTACAGGTGAGAATGTCTCATTGTAGTCAACTCCTTGTACTTGTGAAAAACCCTTTGCCACAAGTCGAGCTTTATAGACGGTGACATTACCGTCCGCGTATGTCTTCTTCTTAAAGATCCATTTGTTCTGAATGGCCTTTCGCCCTTCAGGTAATACTTCCAAAGTCCATACTTTGTTTTCATACATGGATCCCATCTCGGATTTCATGGCCTCTAACCATTTCTCGGAATCTGGGCCCATCACTACTCCTCCATAGCTTGTAGGTTCATTGTTGTCCAACAACATGACTTCCAAGACAGGGTTGCCGTACCACTCAGGAGCATTACGTGCCCTTGTCGACCTACGAGGTTCAATAGTAGCTTGATCCGAAGCTTCATGATCATCATCATTAACTTCCTCTTCTACCATCGTAGGTTCCACAGAAACATCTTTCTGTGCTGTGCTACTTTATGGTTGAAGTAAAGGTTCAATAACCTCATCAAGCTCTATTTTCCTCCCACTCAATTCTTTTGAGAGAAACTCTTTCTCAAGAAATGTTCCGTTTTTAGCGACAAACACTTTGCCTTCAGATCCAAGATAGAAGGTATACCCGACTGTCTCTTTCGGGTATCCTATGAAGACGCATTTATCCGCTTTGGGTTCCAGCTTTTCAGGCTGAAGCTTTTTGACATAAGCATCACATCCCACAACTTTTAGAAACGACAACTTTGGCCTCTTGCCAAACCATAGTTCATATGGCGTCGTCTCAACGGATTTCGATGGTGCCCTATTTAAAGTGAATGAAGCTGTCTCTAATTCATAACCCCAAAACAGAAGTGGCAAATCAGCAAGAGCATCATAGAACACACCATATCTAATAAGGTTCGACTACGACATTCGGACACATCATTACGCTGTGGTGTTCTGGGCGGTGTCAACTGTGAAACAATTCCACACTGTCTTAAGTGTCTGCCAAACTCATAACTCAGATATTCACCTCCTCGATCAGATCACAGGAACTTAATCTTCTTGTTATGGTGATTCTCAACTTCACTCTGAAATTGTTTGAACTTTTCAAACATTTCAGACTTGTGTTTCATTAAGTAAATATACCCATATCTACTTAAGTCATCAGTGAAGGTGAGAAAATAACGATATCCACCATGTGTTGTAACATTCATTGGACCGCACACATCAGTATGTATGATTTCCAATAAGTCACTTGCCCGCTCCATTGTTCCAGAGAACGGTGTTTTAGTCATCTTTCCCATGAGGCATGGTTCACATGTGTCAAGTGATTCAAAATCAAGTGATTCCAAAAGTCCATCATCATGGAGCTTCCTCATGCGTTTTACACCAATATGACCTAAACGGCAGTGCCACAAGAAAGTGGTACTATCATTATCAACTCTAGATCTTTTGGCATCAATGTTATGAACATGTGCATCATCACTATCAAGATTCAATATGAATAAACCCCTCACATTGGGTGCATGACCATAAAAGATATTACTCATATAAATAGAACAACCTTTATTCTCTGGTTTAAATGAGTAACCATCTCACAATAAACAAGATCCAGATATAATGTTCATGCTTAACGCAGGCACTAAATAACAATTATTTAGGTTCATCACTAATCCCGATGGTAATCGAAGCGAGAGCGTGCTGACGGTGATCACATCAACCTTGGAACCATTACCCACGCGCATCGTCACTTCATCCTTTGCCAGCCTTTGTCTATTCCGTAGTTCCTGTTTTGAGTTGCAAATGTGAGCAACCGAACCTGTATCAAATACCCAGGCACTACAACGAGAGCTAGTAAGGCACACATCAATAACAGTATATCATATATACCTTGTTTGTCGTTGGCCGCCTTCTTGTCAGCCAGGTACTTGGGGCAGTTCCGCTTCCAGTGACCAGTTCCTTTGCAATGAAAGCACTCGGTTTCTGGCTTAGGTCCGTGCTTGGGCTTCTTTATAGGAGTAGCAACTGCTTTGCCATCCTTCTTGGTTTTACCCTTCTTGCCCTTGCCTTTGCCATTCTTCTTGAAACTAGTGGTTTTATTGACCATCAACACTTGATGTTCTTTCTGGATTTGAGACTCAACGACTTTTAGCATCACAAACATCTCGGCGACTGACTTGTTCATCCCGTGCATGTTATAGTTCATTACAAAGCTCTTGTAACTAGGTGGCAGTGATTGAAGAACTCTGTCAGTGATAGCCTCTGGCAGAAGGGCAATTCCCAACTCTGCTAGACGATTCGAATACCCAGACATTCTGAGTATATGCTCACTAATAGACCCGTTCTCCTCCATCTTGCAAGCATAGAACTTATCGTAGGTCTCATACCTCTTGATCCGGGCATTCTTCTGAAAGATAAACTTCAACTCCTGGAACATCTCATATGCTCCATGATGTTCAAAACGTCTTTGAAGTCCCGGTTCTAAGCCATACAATATTGCACACTGAACTATTGAGTAATCTCCAGTACGTGCCTCCCAAGCGTTCTTAACGTCTTCGGAGGTCATGTCTTCTGGTTGGTCACCAAGTAGTGCATCAAGGACATATGATTTCTGGGAAGCCGTGAGGATAATCCTTAGATTACGGCCCAGTCAACAAAGTTACTTCCATCATCTTTCAACTTAGCTTTCTCTAGGAACGCATTAAAATTCAGGGGTGCTACTGCGCAAGCCATTGATCTACAACATAAATATTCAAAGGTTACTTAGACTATTGTTCAAGATAACGAGTTTTAGTTAATCAAATTTACTAAAGCTCCCACTCAAATTGACATTCCTCAGGTCATCTGAGTATCACATGATACAAATTCACCAACTCAAGTACGATCATCACGTGAGTTGAGGTGGCTTCAATGGTGAACATCATCATGTCGATCATATCTACTATATGACTCATGTTCGACCTTTTGGTCTCTTGTGTTCCGAGGCCATGTCTGTACATGCTAGGCTCGTCAAGTTTAACCCAAGTGTTCTGCATGTGCAACACTGGCTTGCACCCATTGTATGTGAACATAGAGTCTATCACACCCGATCATCACGTGGTGTCTCGACACGACGAACTTTCGCAACGGTGCACACTCGAGGAGAACAAAATTCATCTCGAAATTTAAGTGAGGGGTCACCTTATAATGCTACCGTCGTACTAAGCAAAACAAGGTGCATAAAAGGATTAACATCACATGCAAATCATAAGTGACATGATATGACCATGAACTTGTGCTTTTGATCTCCACCTAGAAATCACCGGCATGATCTCCATCGTCACTGGCATGACACCATGATATCCATCATCTTGATCTCCATCAACGTGTCTCCATCGGGGTTGTCGCGCTCATCATGCTTCTACTACTATTGCTACCGTTTAGCGATAAAGTAAAGCATTACACAGCGCTTAATGATTGACACGCAAGTCATACAATAATTAAAGACAACCCTATGGCTCCTGCCGGTTGCCGTACTCATCGACATGCAAGTCGTGATAATCTATACATCACATGATCATCGCATACATCACATATATCACATCATGTAATTGGCCACATCACATCACAACATACCCTGCAAAAACAAGTTAGACGTCCTCTAATTGTTGTTGCATGTTTTACGTGGCTACTACGGGTATCTAGCAAGAACAATTCTCATCTACGCAAAAACCACAACGGTGATACACTAGTTGCTTTTCAACCTTCTCAAGGACCGCCTTTGTCGAATCCGATCCAACTAAAGTGAGAGAAACTGGCACCCGCAAGCCATCTATGCAACAAGTTGCGGTTGAGGGAACCGGTCTCTCATAAGCATACGAGTAATGTTGGTCCGGGCCGCCTCATCTCACAATACTGCTGAACCAAAACACGACCAAGGGAGGAAGAAATCTAAGCATCAACGCCCACAAACTCTTTGTGTTCTACTTGAGATCTCATCTACACATAGACCTAGCTCATGGTGATGAGCATCTACGAGAGGGAGAGTGGATCTACGTACCCTTGTAGATCGCTAAGTGGAAAGCGTTAGGGAACGCGCTTGGTGTAGTCGAACGTCTTCGTGATCCAAATCTCCGAGCGTCCCGCGATCCAATCACAAACCGTCCTCACGATCCGTCCCGATCAAGCACCGAACGGGCGGCACCTCCGCGTTCAACACACGTACAGCTTGATGACGATCTCCGCCTTCTTGATTCATCAAGAGGGAGTGGAGAGGAAGAAGAGTTCTCCGGCAGCGTGATGGCGCTTCGGCGATGGTGGTGGAGCTATTCTGGCAGGGCTTTGCCTAAGCACTGCAGAAATCCGATCTAGAGGAGAAACTATGCACTGGAGGAACGGGTAGCACATGGTAGAAAAACTAGTGCAAAACCCCTAAAACCACCAGTATATATAGGGGGAAGAGAGGAGGTTGCTTGGAACAAGGGCCAAGCCTCCAAGGAGGAGGCCGAATGAGGTGGGAGAGGTGGAATCCACCTCCAATCCTAGTAGGACTAGGATTCATCCTATTTTTGCCTTTTCCACTTTTTCTCTTTGGGCTTTCTTTCCCTAGCCGCATGGGATTTGTGTGGGACTTCCACCAGCCCACTAAGGACTGGTATTCACTCTCCCACATCGCATGTAGCCTCTTGGGTCAAAATACCCCTCCCGATGGTCCCTCGGTACACTACCGGCACTCCCGGTACACTACCGATGAGCCCAAAACTTTTGAGGCGACCAAAATAGGACTTCCTATATATCAATCTCTACCTCTGCACCATTCCGGACCTCCTCGTGATGTCCGGGATCTCATACGAGACTCCGAACAACCTTCGGTCACCACCATACATAACTCTATACTACCGAAACGTCACCGAACCTTAAGTGTGCAGACCCTACGGGTTCGAGAACTATGTAGACATGACCGAGACACCTCTACAGTCAATAACCAATAGCAGGACCTGGATGCCCATATTGTTTCCTACATATTCTACGAAGATATTTATCGGTCGAACCTCTATGTCAAGGATTTAGTTAATCCCGTATGATGGTCCCTTTGTTCTTTGGTATCTTACTTGCCCGAGATTCGATCGTTGGTATCTCCATACCTAGTTCAACCTTGTTACCGACAAGTCTCTTTACTCATTCCATAATACAAGATCCCGCAACTAACACTTAGTCACATTGCTTGCAAGGCTTATTGTGATGTTGTATTACCGAGTGGGCCCTGAGATACCTCTCTGTCACACGGAGTAACAAATCCCAGTCTTGATCCATGCCAACTCAACAAACACCCTCGGAGATACCTGTAGAGCACCTTTATAGTCACCCAGTTACGTTGCGACATTTGATACACACAAGGCACTCCTCCGATGTCTTTGAGTTGCATGATCTCATGGTCATAGGAACACATACTTGACATGCAGAAAACAGTAGCAATAAACTGACACGATCATATGCTAAGTTTGTAGTTTGGGTCTTGTCCATCACATCATTCTCCTAATGATGTGATCCCGTTATCAAATGACTTCACATGTCAATGGCTAGGAAACCTTGACCATCTTTGATCAACGAGCTAGTTCACTAGAGGCATACTAGGGACAGAGTGTTGTCTATTTACCCACACATGTAATGTGTTTCCAATATATACAATTATGGCATGGATAATAAACGTTTATCATGAAAAAGGAAATATAATAATAAACACTTTATTTATTGCCTCTAGGGCATATTTCCAACACTTGATACGGATGTGATGCCTATATGCATGATCTTTGCCTTGTATAACTACATGATTATTCACTTTTCTATCAATTGCTTGATAGTAATTTGTTTACCCACCATGATATTTTCCTTCGAGAGAGAAACTTCTAGTGAAACCTATGCCCCCCGGGTCTATTTTCCATAATATACTTTCAGATATATAAACCAAAAATACTTTGCTGCAATTTATTTACCTTTTACTTTCCGTTCTTGTTTACATCTATATCTGTCGGATCTAATCCTTGCAAATAATCGTGAAGGGATTGACAACCCCTTTATAGCATTGGGTGCAAGAGTTTGATTGATTGTGTAGGTGCATCCATTGGTGACTTGATTGTTTCTCCTACTGGATTGATACCTTGGTTCTCAACAACTGAGGGAAATACTTATCTACTTCGCTACATCACCATTTCCTCTTCAAGCGAAAACCAACGCAAGCTCAAGAGGTAGCAACAACACGAGATGAACTGTGGTTTGGCAAGAAGTCAAAGTTGTCGTTTCTTAAAGTTTGGGTATGTGATGCTTATGTCAAAAAGCTTCAACTTGAAAAGATGGAACCCAAAGCGGATAAATGCGTCTTCATAGGATACCCGAAAGAGACAATTGGGTATACCTTCTATCTCAGATTCGAAGGCAAAGCATTTGTCACTAAGAACGGAACATTTCTTGAGAAAGAGTTTCTCTCGAAAGAATTGAGTGGGAGGAAAATAGAACTTGATGAGGTTATTGAACCTTAGTTCAACCAGAGAGTAGCGCAGCACAGAAAGATGTTTCTGTAGAGCCTACATCGGTTGAAGAGGAAGTTAATCATGATGATCATGAAGCTTCAGATCAAGTTACTATCGAACCTCGTAGGTTGACAAGGGCGCATGCTGCTCCTGAGTGGTACGGCAACCCTGTCTTAGAGGTCATGTTGGTGGACAACGATGAACCTACGAGCTATGGAGAAGCGATGATGGGCCTGGATTCCAAGAAATGGTTAGAGGCCATGAAATCCGAGATGGGATCCATGTATTAAAATAAAGTATGGACTTTGGAAGTATTACCTAAAGGGCAAAAGGCCATTCAGAACAAATGGATCTTTAAGAGGAATACGCACGCGGACGGTAATGTCGCCGTCTATAAAGCTCAACTTGTGGCAAAGGGGTTTTCACAAGTTCAAGGAGTTGACTACGATGAGACATTCTCACCCGTAGCAATTCTTAAGTCCGTCAGAATCATGTTGGTAATAGCTGCATATTTCGACTATGAAATTTCACAGATGGATGTCAAAACAGCGTTCCTTAACGGTTTCCTTAAGGAAGAGTTGTATATGATACAACCAGATGGTTTTGTCGATCCAGAGAATGCTAAAAAAGTTTGCAAACTCCAGCGATCCATTTATGGACTGGTGTAAGTATCTCGGAGTTGGAATCTGCGCTTTGATGAGGTGATCAAAGTGTTCGGGTTTATACAAGTTTACGGAGAAGCTTGTATTTACATGAAAGTGAGTGGGAGATCCATAGCATTTCTAATATTATACGTGGATGACATATTGCTGATTGGAAACAATATATAAATGCTGGAAAGCGTGAAGGAATATTTGAACAAGAGTTTTTCAATGAAGGACCTGGGAGAAACTCCTTTCATATTAGGCATTAAGATCTATAGAGATAGATCGAGATGCTTAATAGGACTTTCACAGAGCACATACCTTGAACAAGTTTTGAAGAAGTAGAAAATGGATCAGTCCAAGAAGGGGTTCTTGCCTGTGTTGCAAGGTGTGAAGTTGAGTAAGACTCAATGCCTAGTGACTGCAGAAGATAGAGAAAAGATGAGTGTCATCCCCTATGCTTCAGCCATAGGATCTATCATGTATACAATGTTGTGCATAAGACCTGATGTCAGCCTCGCCATAAGTATGGCCGGATGGTTTCAAAGTGATCCAGGAATGGAGCACTAGACGGCGGTCAAGAATATCCTTAAGTACCTGAAAAGGACTAAGGAAATGTTTCTTGTTTATGGAGGTGATCAAGAGCTCGTCGTAAAGGGTTGCGTCGATGCAAGCTTTGACACCAATCTGGACGACTCTAAGTTGCAAACTGGATACGTATTTATTCTAAATGGGGAAGTTGTAAGCTGCTGCACTTCCAAGCAGAGCATGGTAGCCGATTCTACATGCAAAGCAGAGTACATCGCAGCCTTGGAGGCAGCGAAGGAAGGTGTCTAGATGAAGGAGTTCATGACAGATCTTGGAGTAGTGCCTAGTGCTCTGAATCCAGTGGATCTGTTCTGTGACAACACTCGTGCCATTGTTTTGGCCAAGGAACCAAGGTTTCATGAGGACTAGACACATAAAGCGATGCTTCAATTCCATCTGCGAGTAAATCAAGGAGGATGACATCAATATTTGCAAAGTGCACACGGATCTGAATGTCACAGACCCATTGACTAAACCTCTTCAGAGGACTAAACATGATCAACACCAGAACTGTATGGGTGTTAGATTCATTACAATGTAAATCACATAATGATGTGAGCTAGATTATTGACTCTAGTGCAAGTGGGAGACTATTGGAAATATTCCCTAGAGGCAATAATAAATGGTTATTATTATATTTCCTTGTTCATGATAATCTTTCATTATCCATGCTATAATTGTATTGACTGGAAACACATTGCATGTGTGGATGCATAGACAACACTTTGTCCCTAGTATGCCTCTAGTAGACTAGCTCGTTGATCAAAGATGGTCAAGGTTTCCTAGCCATTGACATGAGATGTCATTTGATGACGGGATCTCATCATTGGGAGAATGATGTGATGGAAAGGACCCAAACTATAAACATAGCATATGATCGTGTCAGTTTATTGCTATAGTTTTCTGCATGTCAAGTATATGTTCCTATGACCATGAGATCATGCAAATCACTAACATCGGAGGAGTACCTTGTGTGTATCAAACGTCGCAATATAACTGGGTGACAATAAAGGTGCTCTACAGGTATCTCCGAGGGTGTCTATTGAGTGGGCATGGATCAAGACTGGGATTTGTTACTCCATGTGACGAAGAGGTATCTCAGGGCCCACTCGGTAATAAAACATCACAAACAATCCTTGCAAGCAATGTGACTAAAGTGTTAGCCACAGGATCTTGTATTATGGAATGAGTAAAGAGACTTGTCGGTAACGGGATTGAACTAGGTATACAGATACCGATGATCGAATCTCGGGCACGTAACATACCGATGAACAAAGGGAACAACATACAGGATTAACTAAATCCTTGACATAGAGGTTCAACCGATAAAGATCTTCGTATAATATGTAGGAACCAATATGGGCATGTAGGTCCCGCTATTTGTTATTGACCGTAGAGGTGTCTCGGTCATGTATACATAGTTCTCGAACCTGCACGGTCTGAACACTTAAGATTCGGTGACGTTTCGGTAGTATAGAGTTATGAATGGTGGTCACCGAAGGTTGTTCGGAGTCCCAGATGAGATCCCTGATGTCACGAGGAGCTCCGCAATGGTCCAGTGGTTAAGATTGATATATAGTAAGTCCCATTTTGGTCACCGGAATAGTTTCGGGCTCACGGGTAGTGTACGTGGAGTGCGGGGAGAGTATCGGGGGACCATCGGGAGGGGCCTTTCGTCCCAAGGGCCTCATGGGTTGTGAGAGGAGGCAGACCAGCCCCTGGTGGGCTGGACGAAGACACCCCTAAGGGCCCATGCAGTTGAGGAGGAGGGAAAAGGCTAAAGCCCAAAAGGGGGAAGAGTTTCCAAGTGGGGGAGGAGTACTACTAGGAGTAGGATTGGAGTCCAACTCCCTCTCCTCCCAAATTCGGTCACAAGGGGCTACCCTAGGGCACAAGCCTTGTTGGGGAACATCACATGGAAACAAAAAAATTCTTACGAACACGCAAACCTATCCATGGTGATGAGTATCTATGAGAGGGAGAGTAGATCTACGTACCCTTGTAGATCGCTAAGCGGGAAGCGTTAAGAAACACGGTTGGTGTAGTCGAACCTCTTCGTGATCCAAATCGCCGAGCGTCCCGCGATCTAATCACGAACCGTCCCGCGAACTAATCACGAACCATCCCGCGATCTCGTCACGATCCGTCCCGCGATCCGATCACGAACGTCCCATAGCCTTGATCACGATCCTTCCGATCTAGTACCGAAAGGACGGCACCTCCGCGTTCAGCACACGTGCAGCTTGATGACGATCTCCACCGTCTTGATCCAGCAAGAGGAGGCAGAGAGGAGGAAGAGTTCTCCGGCAGCGTGACGGCGCTCCGGCGATGGTGGTGGAGCTATTCCGACAGGGCTTCGCCTAAGCACTGCAGAAAACCGATCTAGAGGAGAAACTATGTACTGGAGGTTAGGGTTGCACGTGGAAGAAAGAACTTGTGCCAAAACCCTCAAACCCCTCTAGTATATATAGGAGGAGAGGAGGAGGAGGGGCTGGCGCAAGGGCCAAAGACCACCTGGTTCGGCCGGCTAGGGAGGAGTCCTCCTCTTCCCACTCCTAGTGGGATTAGGACTCCTTCCATATATGCCTTTTTCCACCTTTTTCCTTTTGGTATTTTCTTCCCAGCCTCATGGGCCTTGTGTAGGACTTACACCAGACCACCAAGGGCTGGTATTCATCTTCCCACAGCCCATAAAACCTCTTGGGTCGAAATACCCCTCCCGGTGGTCTCCCAGTACACTACCGGCACTCCCGGTACACTACCGATGAGCCCGAAACTTTTCCGGCGACCAAACTGGGACTTCCTATATATGAATCTTTACCTCCGGACCATTCCGGAGCTCCTCGTGACGTCCGGGATCTCATCTGGGACTCCGAACAATCTTCGGTCACCACCATACGTAACTCTACACTACCGAAACGTCACCGAACCTTAAGTGTGCAGACCCTGCGGGTTCGAGAACTATGCAGACATGACCGAGACACCTCTCCGGCCAATAACCAATGCCGGGACCTAGATGTCCACATTGGTTCCTACACATTCTACAAAGATCTTCATCGGTCGAACCTCTATGTCAAGGATTCAGTCAATCCCGTATAACGTTCCCTTTGTTCTTCGGTATGTTACTTGCCCAAGATTCGATCGTCGGTATCTCCATACCTAGTTCAACCTCGTTACCGGAAAGTCTCTTTACTCGTTCCATAATGCAAGATCCCATGGCTAACATATTAGTCACATTGCTTGCAAGGCTTGTTGTGATGTTGCATTACCGAGTGGGCCCTGAGATACCTCTCCGTCACACGGAGTAACAAATCCCAGTCTTGATCCATGCCAACTCAATAGACACCTTCGGAGATACCTTTAGTGCACCTTTATAGTCACTCAGTTACATTGCAACGTTTGATACACACAAAGCATCCCTCCGGTGTCAGTGAGTTGCATGATCTCATGGTCATAGGAACATATACTTGACATGCGGAAAACAGCAGCAATAAACTGACACGATCATATGCTACGTTTGTAATTTGGGTCTTGTCCATCACATCATTCTCCTAATGATGTGATCCCGTTATCAAATGACATCTCATGTCCATGGCTAGGAAACCTTAACCATCTTTTGATCAACAAGCCAATCTATTAGAGGCATACTAGGGACATGGTTTTGTCTATGTATCCACACATGCATTTAAGTCTCCGATCAATACAATTATAGCATGGATAATAAAAGATTATCAAGAATAAGGAAATATGATAATAACTAATTTATTATTGCCTCTAGGGCATATTTCCAATAGTCTCCCACTTGCACTAGAGTCAATAATCTAGTTCACATCACCATGTGATTCGCATTGCTATGAATCTAACACCCAATGGGTTTTGGGGCTTGATCATGCTTTGCATGTGAGAGAGGTCTTATAGTCAACGGGTCTTCAACATTCAGATCCGTGTGTACTTTGCAAATCTCTATATCTACCCGTAAACACTGCTACCACACTCCACTTGGTACTATTCCAAATGGCTGCTCCACTATATGTATCCAGATTGCTACTAAGAGTCATCCGGATTAGTGTTAAAACTTGCATCGACGTAAATTGTTACGACGAACCCTTTATCACCTCCATAATAGAGAAACATTTCCTTAGTCTTTTAGTTACTGAGGATAATCTTGACCGCTGTCCAGTGATCCACTCCTGGTTCACTCTTGTACCCCCTGACGTACTCATGCCAAGGCACACACATGTGCGGTACACAGCATGGCATACTGTACAGAGCCTATGGCTAAGGCATAGGGGACGACGTTCGTCCTTTCTCTTTCTTCTGCTGTTGTTGAGCCTTGAGTCTCACTCAACTTCACACCTTACAAATCAGATGAGAACTATTTCTCTGACTGATCCATTTTGAACTCTTTCAAAATCTTGTCAAGGTATGCACTCATTGAAAGTCTCATCAAGCATCTTGATCTATCTCTATAGATTTTGATGCTCAACAATTAGGCAGCTTTTCCAGGTCTTCCTTTGAAAATCACTTTTCAAACAACCATTCATGTTTTCCAGAAATCCTACATTATTTCCGATCAACAATATGTCATCCACATATACTTATCAGAAATTCTATAGTGCTCCCACTCACTTTATTGTAAATACAAGTTTCTCGTGAACTTTGTATAAACATCAAAACTTTGATCACCTCATCAAAGCGTATATTCCAACTCCGAGATACTTGCTTCAGTCCAAAGAAGGATCACTGAAGCTTGTACACCTTTTAGCATCCTTAGGACTGACAAAACCTTCTGGTTGTATCACATACAACCTTTCCTCAATTAAACCGTTAAGGAAACGATGTTTTGACATCCATCTACCAGATTTCATAATTGAAAAATGCAGCAACTGCTAACATAATTCCAACAGACTTTAGCACCGCTACGAGTGAGAAAGTCTCATCATAGTCAACTCCTTGAACTTGTCACAAACATCTTTGCAACAAGTCGAGCTTTACTAATAGTGACATTTACCATCAGTGTCTGCCTTCATTTTAAAGATCCATTTGTACTCAACGACCTGCCGTCCAACGAGCAAGTCTACCAAAGTCTATACTTGGTTTTCATACATAGATCCTATCTCGGGTTTCATGGCCTCCAACCATTTGTCGGAATCCGGGCCCATCATCGCTTCTCCATAGCTCATAGGTTCATCGTTGTCCAACAACATGACCTCCAAGACAGGGTTGGCGTACCACTTAGGAGCAGTACACATCCTTGTCGACCTACGAAGTTCGATAGTAACTTGATCCTGAAGCTTCATGACCATCATCATTAACTTTCCCTTTCAACTAACGTAGGCTTTACGGAAACATCTTTCTGCGCTGCGCTACTCTCTGGTTGAACAAAGTTTTAACAACCTCATCAAGTTCTATCTTCCTCCCACTCAATTCTTTCGAGAGAAACTTTTCCTCGAGAAAGGACCCATTTTTAGCAACAAACACTTTGCACTTGGATCTGAGATAGATGGTTCACCCAACTGTTCTTAGGGTATTCTATGAAGATGCATTTGTCCGCCTTGGGTTCGACCTCATTAGGTGAAAACATTTTCCACACAAGTGTCGCAGCCCCAAATATTAAGAAATGACAGCTTAGGTTTCTATCAAACCATAATTCACACGGTGTCATCTCAACAGATTTAGATGATGCCCTATTTAAAGTGAATGTAGTTGTCTCTAATGCATAACCCTAAAATTATAGTAGTAAAACGATAAGAGACATCATAGCACGCACCATATCCAATAGAGCATGACTATGATGTTCGGACACACCATCACACTATGGTGTTTCAGGTGGCGTTAGTTGTGAAACAAATTTCACATTATCTTAAGTTGTATGCCAAACTCGTAACTCAGATATTCACCTCCACGATCATATCGCAGTCATTTTTATCTTCTTGTCACGATGATCTTAAACTTCACTCTGAATGTGCTTGAACCTTTCAAACGATTCAGACTTGAGTTTCATTAAGTAAATATACACTATATCTACTTAAATCATCAGTGAAGGTAAGAAAATAACGATATCCACTGCACGCTACAAGACTCACTAGATTGCATACATCAACATGTATCATTTCCAATGAATCACTTGCCCACTCCATCCAACGGGTTTTTTAAGTCATCTTACCCAAGAGGCATGGTTCGCATGTCTCAACCGATTCGAAATCAAATGAGCCCAAAGATCCATCAGCATGGAGTTTCTTCATGCGCTTTATACCAATATGACATTTAGCGGCAGTGCCACAAGTATGTGGTACTATCATTATTAACTTCGTATATTTTGACATCAATGTTATGAACATGTGTATTACTACGATCAAGATTTCAACAAACCATTCTCACTGGGTGAAAGACCATTGAAGGTATTATTCATGTAAACAGAATAACCAGTATTCTCTAACTTAAATGAATAACCATATTGCAATAAACATGATCTAATTATGTTCATGCTCAACGCAAAACACCAAATAACATTTATTTAGGTTCGTCACTAATCCTGAAGGTAGAGAGAGCGTGCGATGTTGATCACATCAACCTTGGAAACATTTCCAACACATATCGCCACCTCACCCTTAGCTAGTTCTCCATTTATTTCGTAGCTTTTATTTTGAGTTACTAACATTTAGCAATCGAACCGGTATCCAATACCCAGGTGCTACTAGGAGTACTAGCAAGGTACACATCAAAAACTCGTATATCAAATACACTTCTGTTGATGTTGCCAGCCTTCTTATCTACCAAGTATCTAGGGTTGTTCCGCTTCAGCGACCGATCACCTCATAACAGAAGCACTTAGTCTCGGGTTTGAGTTCAACTTTGGGTTGCTTCATTGGAGTACCAACTGACTTGCTATCCATGAAGTTTCCCTCCTTGCCCTTGCCCTTCTCGAAACTAGTGGTTTGATTAACCATCAACACTTGACGCTCCTTCTTGATTTCTACCTTCGCGGTGTCAAACATCGCGAACAGCTCAGGGATCAATATTTCTATCCCTGCGTTTTATAGTTCATCACTAAGTTCTAGTAGCTTTAGTGACAGTGACTTGGAGAACTATATCAATCACTATCTTATCTGGAAGATCAACTCCCACTTGATTCAAGCGATTGTAACACCCAGACAATCTGAGCACATGCTCAACGATTGAGCTATTCTCTTTCATCTTGCAGGCAAGGAATCTTGTTGGAGATCTCATATCTCGCAACATGGGCACGAGCCTGAGATCCTAATTTTAGCTCTTAGAAACATCTCATATGTTCTGTGACGTTCAAAATGTTTTTGGAGCCTCAATTCTAAGCCGTAATGCATGATGCACTAAACTATCAAGTAGTCATCAGAGCGTGCCTGTCAGATGTTCACAACATCTACACACGACGCTAGAGGGGTTGGCGCATCGAGCGGTGCATTAAGGACATAAACCTTCTGTGCAGTAATGAGGACAATCCTCAGATCACGGACCCAGTCCGAATATTGCTACCATCATCTTTCAACTCTATTTCTCTAGGAACATATAAAAAATTAAGGGAGCTACAGCGCGAGCTAGTAATCTACAACATAATTTGCAAAGACACTATTGACTATGTTCATGATAATGAGTTCAATTAATCATATTACTTAAGAACTCCCACTCAAATTGACATCCCTCCGATCATTCGAGTGATACATGATCCAAATTCACCAACTCAAGTCCGATCATCACGTGAGTTGAGGTGGTTGCAATGGTGAACATCATTATGTTGATCATATCTACTATATGACTCATGTTCGACCTTTCGGTCTCTTGTGTTCCGAGGCCATGTCTGTACATGCTAGGCTCGTCAAGTTTAACCCGAGTGTTCTGCACATGCAAATCTGGCTTGCACCCGTTGTATGTGAATGTAGAGTCTATCACACCCGATCATTACGTGGTGTCTCAACACGACGAACTTTCACAACGGTGCACACTCAGGGAGAACACAATTTATCTTGAAATTAAGTGAGGGATCACCTTATAATGCTACCATCGTCCTAAGCAAAACAAGGTGCATAAAAAGATTAACATCTCATGCAATTCATAAGTGACATGATATGGCCATGAACTTGTGTTTAAGATCTCCATCTTCAAAACACCGGCATGATCTCCATCGTCACCGGCATGACACCATGATCTCCATCATCTTGATCTCCATCAACATGCTGCCATTGGGGTTGTGGCGCCAGCCCTGCTTCTACTTCTATTGCTAGCGCTTAGCGATAAAGTAAAGCATTACATGGCGCTTAATGATTGACACGCAGGTCATACAATAATTAAAGACAACCCTATGGCTCCTGCCGGTTGCCGTACTCATCGACGTGCAAGTCGTGAAATTCTATACATCACATGATCATCTCATACATCACATATATCACATCATGTAATTGGCCATATCACATCACAACATACCCTGCAAAAACAAGTTAGATGTCCTCTAATTGTTGTTGCATGTTTTACGTGGCTGCTACGGGTATCTAGCAAGAACGATTCTCACCTACGCATAAACCACAACGGTGATACACTAGTTTGCTTTTCAACCTTCTCAAGGACCGCCTTTGTCGAATCCGATCCAACTAAAGTAGGAGAAACTGACACCCGCTAGCCATCTTTTGCAACAAGTGCAGTTGAGGGAATCGGTCTCTCGTAAGAGTACAAGTAAGGTTGGTCCGGGACGCTTCATCCCACAATACCGCTGAACCAAAACACGACCAAGGGAGGAAGCAATCTAAGCATCAATGCCCACAAACCTTTTGTGTTCTACTCGAGATCTCATCGAACCATCAACCTAGCTCATGATGCCACTGCTGGGGAACGTCGCATGGGAAACAAAAAAATTCTTACGCACACACAAACCTATCCATGGTGATGAGTATCTATGAGAGGGAGAGTAGATCTACGTACCCTTGTAGATCGCTAAGCGGGAAGCGTTAAGAAACGCGGTTGGTGTAGTCGAACCTCTTCGCGATCCAAATCGCCGAGTGTCCCGCGATCTAATCACGAACCGTCCCGCGAACTAATCACGAACCGTCACGTTATCTCGTCACGATCCATCCCACGATCCGATCACGAACGTCCCGTAGCCTTGATCACGATCCTTCCGGTCTAGTACCAAACGGACGACACCTCCGCATTCAGCACACGTGCAGCTTGATGACGATCTCCACCGTCTTGATCCAGCAAGAGGAGGCTGAGAGGAGGAAGAGTTCTCCGGCAGCGTGATGGCGCTCCGGCGATGGTGGTGGAGCTATTCCGACAGGGCTTCGCCTAAGCACTGCAGAAAACCGATCTAGAGGAGAAACTATGTACTGGAGGTTAGGTTTCACGTGGAAGAAAGAACTTGTGCCAAAACCCTCCAAACCCTCTAGTATATATAGGAGGAGAGGAGGAGGAGGAGGGGCTGGCGCAAGGGCCAAAGCCCACCTGGTTCGGCCGGCTAGGGAGGAGTCCTCCTCTTCCCACTCCTAGTGGGATTAGGACTCCTTCCATATATAGCCCTTTTTGCCATTTTCCACCTTTTTCCTTTTGGTATTTTCTTCCCAGCCTCATGGGCCTCGTGTAGGACTTCCACCAGCCCACCAAGGGCTGGTATTCATCTTCCCACAGCCCATAAAACCTCTTGGGTAGAAATACCCCTCCCGGTGGTCTCCCGGTACACTACCGGCACTCCGGTACACTACCGATGAGCCCAAAACTTTTCTGGCGACCCAACTGGGACTTCCTATATATGAATCTTTACCTCCGGACCATTCCGGAGCTCCTCATGACGTCTGGGATCTCATCCAGGAGTCCGAACAATCTTCAGTCACCACGATACATAACTCTACACTATCGAAACGTCACCGAACCTTAAGTGTGCAGACCCTGCGGGTTCGAGAACTATGTAGACATGACCGAGACACCTCTCCGGCCAATAACCAATGGCGGGACCTGGATGTACACATTGGTTCCGATCACGAACGTCCCATAGCCTTGATCACGATCCTTCCGATCTAGTACCGAACGGACGGCACCTCCGCGTTCAGCACACGTGCAGCTTGATGACGATCTCCACCGTCTTGATCCAGCAAGAGGAGGCAGAGAGGAGGAAGAGTTCTCCGGCAGCGTGACGGCGCTCCGGCGATGGTGGTGGAGCTATTCCGACAGGGCTTCGCCTAAGCACTGCAGAAAACCGATCTAGAGGAGAAACTATGTACTGGAGGTTAGGGTTGCACGTGGAAGAAAGAACTTGTGCCAAAACCCTCAAACCCCTCTAGTATATATAGGAGGAGAGGAGGAGGAGGGGCTGGCGCAAGGGCCAAAGACCACCTGGTTCGGCCGGCTAGGGAGGAGTCCTCCTCTTCCCACTCCTAGTGGGATTAGGACTCCTTCCATATATGCCTTTTTCCACCTTTTTCCTTTTGGTATTTTCTTCCCAGCCTCATGGGCCTTGTGTAGGACTTACACCAGACCACCAAGGGCTGGTATTCATCTTCCCACAGCCCATAAAACCTCTTGGGTCGAAATACCCCTCCCGGTGGTCTCCCAGTACACTACCGGCACTCCCGGTACACTACCGATGAGCCCGAAACTTTTCCGGCGACCAAACTGGGACTTCCTATATATGAATCTTTACCTCCGGACCATTCCGGAGCTCCTCGTGACGTCCGGGATCTCATCTGGGACTCCGAACAATCTTCGGTCACCACCATACGTAACTCTACACTACCGAAACGTCACCGAACCTTAAGTGTGCAGACCCTGCGGGTTCGAGAACTATGCAGACATGACCGAGACACCTCTCCGGCCAATAACCAATGCCGGGACCTAGATGTCCACATTGGTTCCTACACATTCTACAAAGATCTTCATCGGTCGAACCTCTATGTCAAGGATTCAGTCAATCCCGTATAACGTTCCCTTTGTTCTTCGGTATGTTACTTGCCCAAGATTCGATCGTCGGTATCTCCATACCTAGTTCAACCTCGTTACCGGAAAGTCTCTTTACTCGTTCCATAATGCAAGATCCCATGGCTAACATATTAGTCACATTGCTTGCAAGGCTTGTTGTGATGTTGCATTACCGAGTGGGCCCTGAGATACCTCTCCGTCACACGGAGTAACAAATCCCAGTCTTGATCCATGCCAACTCAACAGACACCTTCGGAGATACCTGTAGTGCACCTTTATAGTCACTCAGTTACATTGCGACGTTTGATACACACAAAGCATCCCTTCGGTGTCAGTGTGTTGCATGATCTCATGGTCATAGGAACATATACTTGACATGCGGAAAACAGCAGCAATAAACTGACACGATCATATGCTACGTTTGTAATTTGGGTCTTGTCCATCACATCATTCTCCTAATGATGTGATCCCATTATCAAATGACATCTCATGTCCATGGCTAGGAAACCTTAACCATCTTTTGATCAACAAGCCAGTCTATTAGCGGCATACTAGGGGCATGGTTTTGTCTATGTAGCCACACATGCATTTAAGTTTCCGATCAATACAATTATAGCATGGATAATAAACGATTATCATGAATAAGGAAATATGATAATAACTAATTTATTATTGCCTCTAGGGCATATTTCCAACAAGCCTCCCTCCCCTCCCTCCTATATATACTAGAGGTTTAGAGGTGAGGGCTAACCCTAATTGCCACGTGCTCCCTCTACTTCATCTAGATCATTTTCTCCTCTAGTCTAGTTTGGCGGTGCTTAGGCAAGGCCCTGCGGAATAGTTCCACCACCATCATCGCCATGCCGTCACGCTGTCGGAGAACTCATCTACCTCTCCGCTCCCTGTTGCTGGATCAACAAGGCGGAGATTGTCATCGAGCTGTACGTGTGCTGGACGCGGAGGTGTCGTCCGTTCGGTGCTAGATCGGGACGGATCGTGATTGGATCGCGGGACGCTCGGCGATTTGCATCGCGAAGACGTTTGACTACATCAACCGCGTTTCTTACTGCTTCTCGCTTGGCGATCTACAAGGGTATGTAGATCCACTCTCCCTCTTGTAGATGCTCATCACCATGGATAGATCTTGCCCGTGCGTTGGAATTTTTTTTGTTTCCCATGCAACGTTCCCCAACAACTAGCCCCAAGTGGTTTGTGATATTCAGATGAACCGCAGCTAAAGCTAGCATCACGTGGTTTGTACGAGTACGAAACCTTTCGTCTTACACGGAATAACCTCTAACAAAGTTTTAATATGACATTTATGCTCGGATTTGCACACCGATTCTCGCGTACTATGACAGCCAATTTTGGCTTTCTCCCCTGAGGTGCTCGACCAGGCCAACTGGAAGCACAATTGTAGTAGTTCTCCCTTTGCCCTTTTAGCCGAACGAGCGGAACATAAGAGGGAAGACACAAGAGTCGGACAAACCCACTATTGGCCCAAGACATAGTTCGGAACCGATGCATATAAATCTAAATCCAAGAAGTTGAGCACAAGATCGATTGTGCCAGTAGGATGCATAAGGCGGTATTTAAACTCAAGCCCCCGGTCTATTAGTCGGTTGCATCTTGGTGTACCGAATAGTTTTGCAAGAAGCGTTGATGAGGGAAGAAACAGAGTATGTACCATAAAATGCAGTGAAGAGGCCATGTATAATGGATTTTTATTTGCTCAATGATTCTTATAACTCAAATTGCCGAAGCAACTGTTTACACGTATTTGAAAATGAAATATAAAGTTTACAGGAGGGGTTGTACTAGGGGTCTTTGATGGGTGGCCTGACGTCCTCGATATGCCCTGTCGCCTGTCCACTCATGTGCCTCCTAGGGAGTTGCATTCCTTTATGGGTGATGCTATCGGCGAGCGGACCTTGGAAAGAAGATCTTGAGAAGTTGCCAAAGTATGGATGGGCTTTATGCTTTAGCAGGTCGTCGATGGTTCCTGTAGTATGTCCGAAGACTTATATTGGTAGTAGTCCGGTCCGGCCGAACACTTACACTTTGATAGTTGTTCCCCACTGCTACCCATGGAATCTTAAGTGCAAAGTTGTGCCTTCTTGGCATGTGTTTCACCGGCATTAGGGTTGTGCAATGGGGAGAGAGTCCCTATTTTTGGGGAGAAGAAGGTTCTGGGAGTTCGGGCTGAAACCGAGCTCGCTTGTCAACCTTATGTGCCTTTATGGAAGTTTTCGGCATTCGTCGATCATCATCATAATGGAATTCGGCTGCTAGGGCTAATGCATGTTCCTCAGTTCGGAGGGAACACTCTGTGTTGCCGTTGATAGTAATGACCCCCTTGGGCCCGGGTATCTTGAGCTTGAGTAATGCGCACTGTGGGATGTGTTGGGAGACTTAGTAGTAAATCAAAAAAAATCCTATGTATCACCAAGATCTATCTATGGAGAAACCAGCAACAAGTGGAGAGAGATTGCATCTTCATACCTTTGAAGATCGCTAAGCGGAAGCGTTACAAGAACGCGGTTGGTGGAGTCGTACTCGCAGCGATTCAGATCGCGCTGGATTCCGATCTTAGCGCCGAACAACGGTGCCTCCGCGTTCAACACATGTATAGCCCGGTGACGTCTTCCACACCTTAATCTAGCAAGGAGGAGGGAGAGGTTGGGTAAGGGCTCCAACAATAGCACGACGGTGTGGTGGTGGTGGAGTAGCAAGGTATTCCGGCAGGGCTTTGCCTAAGCGCTGCGGAGGAGGAAGAAGAGACGTAGGGCTGCACCGTGAGAGAGAGAAGTCGTCGTCTCAAATCAGCCCAAACCCATGCATATATATAGGAGGAGGGAGAGGGAGGGCTGCCTTGGCCTCTCCTCCAAGGAGGAGAGGTTCGGCCGAACTAGGGATAGAGTCCACCTCCCACAAGGGAGGTGGATCCCCTCTTTTAAAACCCTTTTGCCCTTTTTCTCTTGATCCCAGCCACATGGGCCTTTCTAGAAGGTCTTGGACAGACCAATAAGGCCTGGCACACCTCCTCTAAGGGCCCACAAAGTCCTATGGTCGTCACACCCCTCCCGGGGTTCCTCCGGCACCCTCCCGACACTCCCGGTACACTACCGATGAGCCCGAAAACTTTCTGGTGACCAAAGCTGGACTTCCTATATATCAATCTTTACCTCCAGACCATTCCGGAGCTCCTCGTGATGTCCAGAATCTCATCCGGGACTCCGAACAACCTTCGGTAATCACGTATACCATTTCCCTATAACCCTAGCGTCATCGAACCTTAAGTGTGTAGACCCTACGGGTTCGGGAGACATGTAGACATGACCGAGACACCTCTCCGGTCAATAACCAACAGCGGGATCTGGATACCCATGTTGGCTCCCACATGCTCCACGATGATCTCATCGGATGAACCACGATGTCGGGGATTCAATCAACCCCGTATACAATTCCCTTCGTCTATCGGTATGATACTTGCCCGAGATTCGATCGTCGGTATCTCTATACCTTGTTCAATCTCATTACTGGCAAGTCTCTTTACTCATTCCGTAATACATCATCCTGTGGCTAACTCCTTAGTCACATTGAGCTCATTATGATGATGCCTTACCGAGTGGGCCCAGAGATACCTCTCCGTCACACGGAGTGACAAATCCCAGTCTCGATTCGTGCCAACCCAACAAACACTTTCGAACATACCCGTAGTGCACCTTTATAGCCACCCAGTTACGTTGTGACCTTTGGCACACCCAAAGCATTCCTACGGTATCCGGGAGTTGCACAATCTCATGGTCTAAGGAAACGATACTTGACATTGAAAAGCTTTAGCAAACGAACTACACGATCTTGTGCTATGCTTAGGATTGGGTCTTGTCGATCACATCATTCTCCCAATGATGTGATCCCGTTATCATCGACATCCAATGTCCATGGTCATGAAACTGTGACCATCTATTGATCAACAAGCTAGCCAACTAGAGGCTCACTAGGGACATGTTGTGGTCTATGTATTCACACATGCATTACGGTTTCTGGTTAATACAATTGTAGCATGAACAATAGACAATTATCATGAACAAGGAAATACAATAATAACCATTTTATTATTGCCTCTAGGGCATATTTCCAACAGTCTCCGACTTGCACTAGAGCCAATAATCTAATTACATTGTGATGAATCGAACACCCATAGCATGCTCGTGTTGATCATGCTTTGCTCGTGAGAGAGGTTTAGTCAACGAATCTGCGACATTCAGATCCGTATGCACTTTACAAATATCTATATCTCCCTCCGGAATGTAATCACGGATGGAGTTGAAGCAGCGCTTGATGTGTTTTGTCTTCTTGTGAAACCTGGGCTCCTTCGCAAGGGCAATAGCTCCAGTGTTGTCACAGACTAGAGTAATCGGTCCCGACGCACTTGGAATTACTCCTAGGTCGGTGATGAACTCCTTCATCCAGACTCCTTCCTTTGCTGCTTCCGAAGCAGCTATGTACTCCGCTTCACATGTAGATGCCGCCACGACGATTTGCTTGCTGCTGCACCAGCTGACTGCCCCTCCGTTCAAAATATACACGTATCCAGTTTGCGACTTGGAGTCGTCCGGATCTGTGTCGAAGCTAGCATCGATGTAACCCTTTACAACGAGCTCTTCGGCACCTCCATATACGAGAAACATGTCCTTTGTCCTTTTCAGGTACTTCAGGATATTCTTGACCGTTGTCCAGTGTTCCGCTCGGGGATCACTTTGGTACCTCCCTACCAAACTTATGGCAAGGTTCACATCAGGTCTGGTACACAGCATGGCATACATAATAGAGCCTATGGCTGAAGCATAGGGGATGACACTCATCTCTTCTCTATCCTTTGCTGTGGTCGGGCATTGAGTCGTACTCAATCTCACACCCTGTAACACAGGCAAGAACCCCTTCTTGGACTGATCCATATTGAACTTCTTCAATATCTTTTCAAGGTATGTGCTTTGTGAAAGACCTATGAGGCGTCTCGATCTATCTCTATAGATCTTGAAGCCTAATATGTAAGCAGCTTCTCCAAGGTCCTTCATTGAAAAACACTTATTCAAGTAGGCCTTTATACTTTCCAAGAGTTCTATATCATTTCCCATTATCAGTATGCGATCCACATATAATATAAGAAATGCTATAGAGCTCCCACTCACTTTCTTGTAAATACAGGGTTCTCCATAAACCTGTACAAACCCAAACGCTTTAATCACCTCATTAAAGCGAATGTTCCAACTCCGAGATGCTTGCACCAGCCCATAGATAGAGTGTTGGAGCATGCATACCTTGTTAGCATCTTTAGGATCAACAAAACCTTCCGGCTGCATCATATACAGTTCTTCCTTGAGGAAGCCATTAAGGAATGCTGTTTTGACGTCCATTTGCCAGATCTCATAATCATAAAATGCGGAAATTGCTAACATGATTCGGACAGACTTCAGCATCGCTACGGGTGAGAAAGTCTCATCGTAGTCAACTCCTTGAACTTGTCGATAACCCTTAGCGACAAGCCGAGCCTTATAGATGGTCACATTACCATCCCCGTCAGTCTTCTTCTTAAAGATCCATTTATTTTCAATGGCTCGCTTATCAACAGGCAAGTCCACCAAAGTCCACACTTTGTTCTCATACATGGATCCTATCTCGGATTTCATGGCTTCAAGCCATTTGTTGGAATCCGGGCTCGCCATTGCTTCTTCATAGTTCGAAGGTTCACTGTTGTCCAACAACATGATCTCCAGGACAGGGTTGCCGTACCACTCTGGTGCGGAACGTGTCCTAGTGGACCTTCGACATTCAATAGTAACTTGATTTGAAGTTTCATGATCATTATCATTAACTTCCTCTCCAGCCAGTGTAGGCTCCACAGAAACAACTTCCTGTGCTGCGCTACTCTCCGGTTCGAGTGGTGGTACAGTTACCTCATCAAGTTCTATTTTTCTCCCACTTACTTCTTTCGAGAGAAACTCTTTCTCGAGAAAGGATCCATTCTTGGCAACAAACACTTTGCCTTCGGATCTGAGGTAGAAGGTATACCCAATAGTCTCTTTGGGATATCCTATGAATACGCACTTTTCCGCTTTGGGTTAGAGCTTCTCAGGTTGAAGTTTCTTCACATAAGCATCGCATCCCCAAACTTTTAGAAACGACAACTTTGGTTTCTTTCCAAACCATAATTCATACTGTGTCGTCTCAACGGACTTTGACGGGGCCCTATTTAAAGTTAATGCGGCAGTCTCTAATGCATATCCCCAAAATGATAGGGGTAAGTCGGTAAGAGACATCATAGATCGCACCATATCCAATAAAGTGCGATTACGACATTCAGACACACCATTTCTCTGAGGTGTGCCAGGCAGCGTGAGTTGTGAAACAATTCCACATTTCCTTAGGTGCGTGCCAAACTCGTGACTTAAATATTCTCTGCCGCGATCAGATTGTAGGCACTTTATTTTCCTGTCACATTGATTCTCTACCTCACTCTAAAATTCCTTGAACCTTTCAAAGGTTTCAGACTTGTGTTTCATTAAGTAGACATACCCATATCTGCTCAAGTCATCAGTGAGGGTGAGAACATAACGGTAGCCACCGCGAGCCTCGATGCTCATTGGACCGCATACATCAGTATGTATTATCTCCAACAAGTCGGTTTCTCGCTCCATTGTTCCGGAGAACGGAGTCTTGGTCATCTTGTCCATGAGGCATGGTTCGCACGTGTCAAATGATTCGAAATCAAGTGACTCAAAAAGTCCATCAGCATGGAGCTTCTTCATGCGTTTGACACCAATATGACCAAGGCGGCAGTGCCACATGTAAGTGGGACTATCGTTATCAACCTTACACTTTTTGGTACTCACACTATGGACATGTGTAACATCACATTCGAGATTCATCGAAAATAAACCATTGACCAGCGGGGCATGACCATAAAACATTTCTCTCATATAAATAAAACAATCATTATTCTAAGATTTAAATGAGTAGCCATCTCGCATCAAGCGACATCCAGATACAATGTTCATGCTCAAAGCTGGTACTAAATAACAATTATTAAGGTTTAAAACTAATCCCGAAGGTAGATGTAGAGGTAGCGTGCCGACGGCGATCACATCGACCTTGGAACCATTCCCGATGCGCATCGTCACCTCGTCCTTTGCCAGCCTCCGCTTATTTCGCAGCTCCTACTTGGAGTTACAAATGTGAGCAACTGCACTGGTATCAAATACCCAGGAGCTACTATGAGCGCTGGTTAGGTACACATCAATAACAAGTATATCACATATGCATTTAACGTTGCCGGCCTTCTTGTCCGCTAGATACTTGGGGCAGTTCCGCTTCCAGTGACCGATACCCTTGTAATAAAAGCACTCAGTCTCATGCTTGGGTCCATTCTTGTTCTTCTTCCCAGCAACTTGCTTACCGGGCGTGACAACAACTTTGTCGTCCTTCTTGAAGTTTTGTTTACCCTTGCCTTTCTTGAAACTAGTGGTCTTATTCACCATCAACACTTGATGCTCCTTTTTGATCTCGACCTCTACTAATTTCAGCATCGAGTACAACTCCGGAATGGACTTCTCCATACCCTGCATGTTGTATTTCATCACAAAGCTCTTGTAGCTAGGTGGAAGCGACTGGAGGATTCTGTCAATGACCAAGTCATCCGGGAGATTAACCCCCAGCTGAGTCAAGCGGTTGTGCAACCCAGACATCGTGAGTATGTGCTCACTGACAAAACTATTCACCTCCATCTTACAGCTGAAGAACTTGTCGGAGACGTCATATCTCTCGACCCGGGCATGAGCTTGGAAAACCAGTTTCAGTTCTTGGAACATCTCATATGCTCCGTGTTGCTCAAAACGCTTTTGGAGCCCCGGTTCTAAACTGTAAAGCATGCCACATTGAACAAGGGAGTAATCATCGCAGCGAGAATGCCAAGTGTTCGCAACGTCTTGCTCTGCTGGGAGAAGGGGTGGGTCACCTAGCGGCGCATCAAGGACATACAATTTCTTGGAAGCTATGAGGATGATCCTCAAGCTATGGACCCAGTCCGCATAGTTGCTTCCATCATCTTTCAGCTTGGTTTTCTCTAGGAACGCGTTGAAATTGAGGGTGACATTCGCGTTGGCCATTGGATCTACGATATAGATAGTAAAGACAATTTTAGACTAAGTTCATGATAATTAAGTTCACATAATCAAATTATATAATGAACTCCCACTTAGATAGACATCTATCTAGTCATCCAAGTTACACATGATCCATGTCAACTAGCCCGTGTCCGATCATCTCGTGAGACGGACTAGTCATCCATGGTGAACATCTCCATGTTGATCGTATCTTCTATACGACTCATGTTCGACCTTTCGGTCTTCCATGTTCTGAGGCCATGTCTGTACATGCTAGGCTCGTCAAGTCAACCTAAGTGTTCCGCGTGTGTAAATCTGGCTTACACCCGTTGTATGCGAACGTTAGAACCTATCACACCCGATCATCACGTGGTGCTTCGGAACAACGATCCTTAGCAACGGTGCACAGTTAGGGTGAACACATCTCTTGAAATTTTATTGAGAGATCATCTTATTTACTACCGTCGTTCTATGCAAATAAGATGTAAACATGATAAACATCACATGCAATCAATATAGTGACATGATATGGCCAATATCATCTTGCTCCTTTGATCTCCATCTTCGGGGCACCATGATCATCACTATTACCGGCACAACACCATGATCTCCATCATTGTGTCTTCATGAAGTTGGCTCGCCAACTATTACTTCTACTACTATGGCTAACGTTTAGCAATAAAGTAAAGTAATTACATGGCGTTTATGATTGACATGCAGGTCATACAATAAAATCAGACAACTCCTATGGCTCCAGCCGGTTGTCATACTCATCGACATGCAGGTCGTGAATCCTATTACAAGAACATGATCAATCTCATACATCACAATGCATCACATCACATCCTTTTGGCCATATCACATCACAAGGCATATGCTGCAAAAACAAGTTAGACGTCCTCTAACTTGTAGTTGCAAGTTTTTACGTGGCAGCTATAGGTTTCTAGCAAGAATGTTTCTTACCTACGCCAAAACCACAGAGTGATATGCCAATTGCTATTTACCCTTCATAAGGACCCTTTTCATCGAATCCAATCCGACTAAGGTGGGAGAGTCAGACACCCGCTAGCCACCTTATGCAACAAGTGCATGTCAGGCGGTGGAACCAGTCTCACGTAAGCGTACGTGTAAAGTCGGTCTGGGCCACTTCATCCCACAATACCGCCGAATCAAGATAAGACTAGTAGTGGTAAGCAAATTAACAAAATCGACGCCCACAATAACTTGTGTTCTACTCGTGCATAGATTCTACGCATAGACCTAGCTCTGATACCACTGTTGGGAGATGTAGTGGTAAATCAAAATTTCCTATGTATCACCAAGATCTATCTATGGAGAAACTAGCAAAGATTGGGGAGAGATTGCATCTTCATACCTCTGAAGATCGCTAAGCGGAAGCGTTACAAGAACGCGGTTGGTGGAGTCGTACTCGCAGCGATTCAGATCGCGGTGGATTCCGATCTTAACGCCGAACAACGGCGCCTCCGCGTTCAACACACATACAGCCCGGTGATGTCTCCCGCACCTTGGTCCAGCAAGGAGGAGGGAGAGGTTGGGGAAGGGCTCCAACAACAGCATGACGGTGTGGTGGTGGTGGAGTAGCAAGGTATTCCGGCAGGGCTTCGCCTAAGCGCTGCGGAGGAGGAAGAAGAGAGGTAGGGCTGCGCCGTGAGAGAGAAATCGTCGTCTCAAATCAGCCCAAACCCTTGCATATATATAGGAGGAGGGAGAGGGAGGGATGCCTTGGCCTCTTCTCCAAGGAGGAGAGGTTTGGCCGAACTAGGGATAGAGTCCACCTCCCACAACGGAGGTGGATCTCCTCTTTTAAAACCCTTTCTCCCTTTATCTCTTGATCCCAGCCGCATGGGCATTTCTAGAAGGTCTTGGACAGACCAATAAGGGCTGGCACACCTCCTCTAAGGGCCCACAAAGTCCTATGGTCGTCACACCCCTCTCGGGGTTCCTCCGGCACCCTCCCGGCACTCCCGGTTCACTACAGATGAGCCCGAAAACTTTCCGGTGACCAAAACTGGACTTCCTATATATCAATCTTTACCTCTGGACCATTCTGGAGCTCCTCGTGACGTCCAGGATCTCATCCGGGACTCCGAACAACCTTCGGTAATCACGTATACCATTTCCCTATAACCCTAGCGTCATCGAACCTTAA
This sequence comes from Hordeum marinum, assembly GCA_022496015.1. Lineage (NCBI taxonomy): Eukaryota > Viridiplantae > Streptophyta > Magnoliopsida > Poales > Poaceae > Hordeum > Hordeum marinum. Next base: position 267,407,254 of record CM039672.1, on the reverse strand, counting down.
GTGTGTAGACCCTACGGGTTTGGGAGACATGTAGACATGACCGAGACACCTCTCCGGTCAATAACCAACAGCGGGATATGGATACCCATGTTGGCTCCCACATGCTCCACGATGATCTCATCGGATGAACCACGATGTCGGGGATTCAATCAATCCCGTATACAATTCCCTTTGTCTATCGGTATGATACTTGCCCGAGATTCGATCATCGGTATCTCTATACCTTGTTCAATCTCGTTACTGGCAAGTCTCTTTACTCGTTCCGTAATACATCATCCCGTGGCTAACTCCTTAGTCACATTGAGCGCATTATGATGATGCCTTACCGAGTGGGCCCAGAGATACCTCTCCGTCACACGGAGTGACAAATCCCAGTTTCTATTCGTGCCAACCCAACAAACACTTTTGGAGATACCCGTAGTGCACCTTTATAGCCACCCAGTTACGTTGTGACGTTTGGCACACCCAAAGCATTCCTACGGTATACGGGAGTTGCACAATCTCATGGTCTAAGGAAACGATACTTGACATTGAAAAGCTTTAGCAAACGAACTACACGATCTTGTGCTATGCTTAGGATTGGGTCTTGTCCATCACATCAAGCTCCCTATGATGTGATTCCGTTATCAACGACAACCAATGTCCATGGTCATGAAACCGTGACCATCTATTGATCAACAAGCTAGCCAACTAGAGGCTCAATAGGGACATGTTGTGGTCTATGTATTCACACATGCATTACGGTTTCTGGTTAATACAATTGTAGCATGAACAATAGACAATTATCATGAACAAGGAAATACAATAATAACTGTTTTAGTATTGCCTCTAGGGCATATTTCCAATAGGATGGCGTTAAAGCGAGCGAACGTTGTACGGCCTAGCAGGGCGTGATAACCGTTGCGGAAAGGTACAATGTAGAAGATCAAGTCCTCACTAAAGAAGTTGCCGGAGCGAATCGAACACTACTTCCAGGCTCACAGAGCCCATGCACCGGGCTTCGATACCTGGGATCACTCCTTTGAAGGTAGTGTTGCTAGGTTTGATCCTTGATGGATCTATACCCATCTTTTTCACCGTGTCTGAGTAAATCAGATTGAGGCTACTTCCTCCGTCCATTAGGACTTTAGTGAGGTGGTACCCATCGATAATGGGGTCTATGACGAGGATGGTAGAACCCCCATGACGGATACTGGTCAGCTGGTCGTGTCAATCCAAGGTGATCGGGTACGCCGACCTTGGGTTATACTTCGAGGCACAGGCTCTATGACATAGACCTCTCAAAGGGCGTGCTTCCTCTCCTTTTGGGTATGTGAGTGGAGTATATCATATTCATAGTTTTTACCTCTGGAGGGAACTGCTTTGGTCCGCCATTGATCGGACCGCGGGGATCATCATCATCCTTGCTGCGTGGGCCTTTGCCTTGCTCCTCGGCTGCGAGTTTGTCGGCTTGTTTGAACATCCAATAGTTAAGGTTGGTGTGGTTGTCGGGCTTGTCTTGAGTGCCATGGATCTGGAAAGGCCTCTCCATGATTTTATCCAGAGGGGTAGGTTCATCACGATTGCCTTTGGGAGGCATCTTCTGCTGCCCGGGTCGGGGATTGTTGAAACCGGCGTTAACTGCCGTGTTGTCGGTATCACTGTTGTTGTGCTGGCGCTTATTTTTCTTGCGTCTTGGTTTCCCATTCCCGTCCCGAACTTCAGAAGTTTTGGGGTCTTCAGGGTTGCGGCTTCATCTAGCTAGCCAGTTATCCTCACCCGTGCAAAAGTGAGTCATGAGTGATGTAAGAGCGGACATTGTCCTAGGTTTGTCCTGGCCGAGCTGGCAAGCTAGCCATTCATCCCGAATATTGTGCCTGAAAGAGGCTATTGCCTCGGCATCCGGGCAGTCAAAAATCTGTTTTTTCTTGGTCAAGAACCGATTCCAGAATTGCCAAGCGGACTCTCCTGCCTTCTGAACGATGTTGCTTAGGTCATAGGAGTTCGACGGCCGTACATAGGTGCCTTGGAAATTAGATCGGAATGCATCCTGTAGATCTTCCCAGCACCCGATAGAATTTTCGGGGAGGCTGTTTAACCAGTGCAAAGCTAGCCCCTTAAGTTTTAGGGCTAGGTACTTGATGGCATGGAGATCATCTCCTCGTGCCATGTGGATGTGGAGGAGGAAATCCTCGATCCATACTGTTGGGTCAGTTGTCCCATCGTATTGCTCTATGTTCATGGGTTTAAATTCTTCCGAGTACTGATGTTGCATCACTTTGTCGGTGAAACACAGTGGGTGGGCAGCTCCTTTGACCCAAGCTATGTCGCATCGATAATCGGCGTCTGTTTTGGCCCGGTTTCGTTCCCGACCTCTATTGTTGCGGTCGAGCCAAGACCGGTACCCATCCCGTATATCGGGTAGGTACCCTATGGATCTGTATATGGATCTCGTACGGCTTGTTCTATATTCCAAGTCGTGTCGTAGGTCAAACCTGTCATCGGGCTCTATTGGCTCTTTTCCCCTTATTCGGGGGTATCGTTGGCCTACAACCAGTGTCATCAGTCATCCTATCTCATCCTCGTGAGGGCGGTCCGGCTGGTCGTATGGAGTGTGCTTGGGAGAAGGCATATTGGGAAGTTCGTCATCGAATTGTGGCAGCAGCCGTCAGCGTGGATAGCTCTTGGGTTGGTCCAATAGACCGGTATAGTATCCTTCCTCGGCTGATAGGACCCTCATCCATCTATCATTGAGGTTATCTTGTTTGGCCTTAAGCTGTTGTTTTTTGCCTTCAGGCTTTGGGCAGTGGCTATAAGTTATTTCCTAAACCGTTCGTGATCCTCAAGATTTTCAAGGATGGTGAAGTCTTCGGCCTTCGGGCTATCCTCCTCCTCTATAGGAGGGAGGTAGTTGTCGTCCTTGGAGTCGTTTGGATCCTCGGGGTCGCACTGATCCTTCGGTCTCTCTTGGTCCTCTAATGGCTCCTTGGGAATATTGAGATCGCCGAGGTCTTCCGGGGTATCGCTTTCCCCGGTGCCAACAATAGCTTCCCTTCCCTTTTTTGTCTTTGATCGTTTGCACGATTTCCGGTGCCTTGATGGTGCCTCACCCGATTTATTGCCATTGTATGAGGGGGGGTGTTCGTCATTATCGGCTAGAGTATCCACCATGTAGACGTTGTAGGTGGAGGTAATAGTCCATCGTCCGGTGTTGACGAGGGTGGGAGCGCAATCCTCTTCATCCATGTCCTCGGCCTCATCGGAGGCGTAGTCCAACATGTTGGTTAAGTCTAAGACAGTGGCTACCAAGTGGGTGGTGGGTGGGATGAAAAATTCCTCTTGACTCACCTTAAGGCCGATCTGAACGTGGATTGGGGCTGGGTCGTCACTAATTTTCATCGATAAGATCCGATCTAGAGCCTTGTTGGGCATTGAGAGCTTGATTGGGTCAATTTGCTCAGAGCCTTCGGAGTTAACCTCTGATGCCTCCGTGCAAGGGGTGTATTCGGCAGGAGCTGGTCCCCAGGCATTTGGCGCTATGGCCAGATCCAGACTAAGAGCTAGATCATTGTCGGGGTTGGTCCCGTGGACGGGATCGACAGCGGAATCTGAGGTTAAGGCCTCGGAGTCTTCGGGCATGTCGGATGATATCGCGGGCCCGGTTAGTGAAAGATCGCCCCGAGAGTCTATGGAGAACTCTAGGTTCCTGAATTTGACCTCTTGATCAGGGGCGAAACTTCCGACCCGACCAAGAGGGCCAGTCGGGTCAGCATGCAGCACAATGCTGCCGAAAGCGAAGATCTTTCTGGAGACAAAGGAGTCCATGTTACAGACTTCTTCGTTGATGACAATGTGAGCCATCGATTCCTTTGGTGATCATAGCAAAACTCTCAATGAAAGCACCAATGTCGGTGTCAAAACCGGTGGATCTAGGGTAGGGGGTCCCAAGATGTGAGACTAGGATCGATGGTAACAAGGGACAAAGGAGACGATGTTTACCCAGGTTTGGGCCCTCCTATGGAGGTAAAACCCTAGTCCTGCTCGATTATATTGATGGTCTGAAGGTTATAGAGTTGATCTACCTCGAGATCGAATAGCTAAAACCCTACATGAGTTTCTCTGCCCTGCAATCTAAAACCCTCCCGATTTATATAGACACTGGGGGGTACCTAGGGTTTACACATGGTAAGTCTCCTGTCGAGGATGGCGATGTCGATTTCCTCATCTTTACTTGGAGTGCACGACTCACCTTCGAGACTTCCTTCTAGAATGAGGACCCTCAATGTATTCGGCCCCTCCTGCGGTAGTCACAATGCGGCCCACCAAGCTGGCCTATTAGGAAATAGGCCAACGACCCGAGGACCCCTTAATCCAAGACTCCCTCAGTAGGGTCGTTGTAGCTTTTCAGGCTCCTCTAGCCACTTTTAGTAGATGACTGTACCAAGACATGTTTTGCTTCCACTTGTTGCTTGTGTGACTTGAGTGTTGGGCCGTGTGACCCATGTTTGTAATACCACACTATGCTGGCTCTTATGAGCCTTTAATAAATACTTGAGTCATAGAGTTATGTTGTGATGCCATGTTGTATCTACGCATATCGTGCATAATGTGTGTATGTTTGAAATGCACTGGTATGTGTGGGGTTTGAGACCTAGTCGTATGCCTATGGTAGCCTTGTTTACAGGGAAATGCCTCTACGTGCTTCCGTTGAGCCCTGGTACCTTCCTACTATTCCGGACACATTGATTGACCGGCATGTATCATTCTTTGCTATTGTGTCTGTCCCTTCAGGGAAATGTCACATGGTGTAATGGAGTCCTGTTGGGTAACGTTGCATGGGAAACAAAAAAATTCATATGCACACGCAAGATCTATCCATTGTGATGAGCATCTACGCGAGGGAGAGTGGATCTATATACCCTTGTAGATCGCTAAGTGGAAGCGTTAAGAAACGTGGTTGATGTAGTTGAACGTCTTCGTGATCCATATCGCTAGCCGTTCCACGATCCGATCACGAAACATTCGGTGATCCAATCATGATCCTTCCGATATAGCGCTGAACGGACGGCACCTCCACGTTCAGCACACGTACAACTCAATGACGATCTCCGCCTTCTTGATCCAACAAGAGGGTGAAGTAGTAGATGATTTTTGGCAGCACAACAACGTGGTGACGGTGGTGGGAAGAACAATCTCCGCAGGGCTTCGTCAAGCATGACGGAAACTATGATGGAGGATAATCTAGAGGGGCGGGGTTGCCGGCACACGGCTTGGGGAAATCTTGATGTGTTCCAGGTGCTAGCTCTGCCCCTCTATTTATATGTTGAGCCCTGGGGTCGAAACTTGGAGAAAGAGCATCCTCAAAGTCGGTTTGGCATGCAAGGCAAGAGTCCTCCTCAGAATCTAGGACCAGACGCAGGGGTCCTTGGTGTATGGCCCCAGACACCAGGGTCCCTGGCGTCTGGCCGCTGGCCTCCGCAAAACTCCTTTTTGCACCTTCCTAAAGCCTCGTGGGCTTTACCCCTTGGCCCAAATAAAGTGTTCTTGTACCCCGAACATTTCAGGAAACATCTGAAACCCCTTCTGGTGAAATCCAGAACCCTTCCGGAGACCAAACACTCTTATCCCATATATCAATCTTCACCTCCGGACTATTCCGGAGCTCCTCGTCATGTCTTGGATCTCATCCAGGACTCTGAACAACTTTCGGTCACAGACATAATAACTCAACTATACTAATATCGTCACCAAACGTTAAGCATAGACCCTACGGGTTCATGAACTATGCAGACATGACTGAGACACCTCTACGATTAATAACCAATAGCGGGAACTAGATGCCCATATTGGTTCCTACATATTCTACAAAGATCTTTATCGGTTGAACCTCTATGTCAAGGACTCAGTTAATCTCGTATGCAGTTCCCTTTGTTCATTGGTATGGTAGTTGCCCGAGATTCGATCATTGATATCTCTATACCTAGTTCAATCTCGTTACCGGCAAGTCTCTTTACTCGTTCCGTAATACAAGATCCTGTGGCTAACTCTTTAGTCACTTTGCTTGCAAGGCTTGTTGTGATGTTGTATTACCGAGTGGGCCCTGAGATACCTCTCTGTCACACGGAGTAACAAATCCTAGTCTTGATCCATGCCCACTCAACAGACATCCTCGGAGATACCTGTAGAGCCCCTTTATAGTCACCCAGTTACGTTGCGACGTTTGATACACACAAGGTACTCCTCCGGTGTCAGTGAGTTGCATGATCTCATGGTCATAGGAACAGATACTTGACAAGAAGAAAACTATAGCAATAAACTGACACGATCATATACTATGTTTATAGTTTGGGTCTTGTCCATTTTTTCACATCATTCTCCTAATGATGTGATCTTGTTATCAAATGACATCTCATGTCCATGGCTAGGAAATCTTGACCATCTTTGATCAACGAGCTAGTCTACTAGAGGCATACTAGGGACACGGTGTTGTCTATGTATCCACACATGCATTTGAGTTTCCAATCAATACAACTATAGCATGTATGATAAATGATTATCATGAACAAGGAAATATGATAATAACCACTTTATTATTGCCTCTAGGGCATATTTCCAACAACCTCCGACTTGCACTAGAGCTAATAATCTAGCTCACATTGCTATGTGATTTACATTGTTATGAATCTCACACCCAATGAGTTCTGGGGTTCGATCAAAGAGGTTTTAGTCAACGGGTCTGCAACATTTAGATCCGTGTGCACTTTGCAAATCTCTATGTCATACTGTAGATATTGCTACGACGCTCCACTTGGAGCTATTCAAAATGGCTTATCCACTATACGTATTAAAGCTTGTATCAATGTAACCCTTTACGACGAACACTTTATCACCTCCAAAATCGAGAAATATTTCCTTAGCCCTCTAGTTACTAAGGATAATTTTGACCGTTGTCCAGTGATACACTCCTGGGTCACTCTTGTACCCCTTGACAGACCCATGGCAAGGCACACACAGCTGCGGTACACAGCATGACATACTATACAGAGCCTATGGCTAAGGCATAGGGGACAACCTTCGTCCTTTCTCTTTCTTCTACCATGGTCGAGCTTTGAGTCTTACTCAACTTCACACCTTAAAAATCAAGCAATAACTTCTTCTTTGACTGATCCATTTTGAACTCTTTCAAAATCTTGTCAAGGTATGTACTCATTGAAAGTCTCAGAAAGCGTCTTGATCTATCTCTATAGATCTTTATGCCCAACATTTAAGTAGCTTTATCCATGTCTTTCTTTGAAAAACTCTTTTCAAACAACCGTTTATGCTTTCCAAAAATTCTACATCATTTCCGATCAACAATATGTCAACCACATATACTTATCCGAAATTCTATAGTGCTCACACTCACTTTCTTGTAAATACAAGTTTCTCATAAACTTTGTATAAACCCAAAAACTTTGATCACCTCATCAAAGCGTATATTCCAATTCCGAGATGCTTGCTCCAGCATATAGAAGGATTGCTAGAGCTTGCACACCTTTTAGCATCCTTAGGACTGACAAAACCTTTTGGTTGTATCACATACAACCTTTCCTCAAGTAAACCATTAGGAATAGATGTTTTGACATCCATCTGCAAGATTTCATAATCGAAAAATGCAGCAACTGCTAACATAATTCCAACAGACTTTAGCATCGCTACGGGTGAGAAAGTCTCATCGTATTCAACTCCTTGAACTTGTCAAAAACTTCTGTGCGACAAGTTGAGCTTTATAAATGGTGACATTCACCATCAGCATATATCTCCTTCTTAAAGGTCCATTTGTACTCAACAACCTGCCGTTCAACGGGCAATTCTAACAATGTCCATACTCGGTTTTCATACATGCATCCTTTCTCGGATTTCATGGCTCCTAGCCATTTGTTGGAATCCGGGCCCACCATTACTTCTTCATAGATCGTAGATTCAATGTTGTCTAACAACATGACCTCTAAGACAGGATTGATGTATCACTCAGGGGCGGTATGAGTCCTTGTCGACCTACGACGTTCGGTAGTAACTTGATCCTAAGCTTCATGATCATCATCATTTGCTTCCTATTCACTTGGTGTAGGTGTCGCAGAAACATCTTTTTGCATCGTGCTACTATCCAACTGAAGTGATGGTTCAATAACCTCATCAAGTTCAACTTTCCTCCCACTCAATTCTTTCGAGAGAAACTCTTTCTCGAGAAAGGGCCCGTTTTTAGCAACAAACACTTTGCCCTCGGATCTGAGATAGAAGGTATACCCAACTGTTTCCTTAGGGTATCCTATGAAGATGCACCTTTCTGCTTTGGGTTCGAGCTTATCAGACATAAGCGTCGCATTCCCAAGCTCTGAGAAATGACAGCTTAGGTTTCTGCCAAACCATAATTTATACGGTGTCATCTCAACGGATTTAGATGGTGCCCTATTTAAAGTGAATGTAGTTGTCTCTAATGCATAACCCCAAAACGACAGTGACAAAACGGTAAGAGACATCATAGTACTCACCATATCGAGTAGAGCACGACTACGACGTTCGGACACACCATATGAATAGATTTAGTGTGATGGTGTGTACCCGGGGGCATAGGTTTCACTGGAGGCTTCTCTCTTGAAGGAAAATATCACAGTGGGTGAACAAATTACTGTCGAGCAATTGATAGAAAAGCGAATAATTATGACGATATCCAAGGCAATGAATATGCATATAGCCATCACGTCCATGTCAAGTAGACCGAAATGATTATGCATCTACTACTATTACTCCACACATCGAGCGACTCCTGCCTGCATCTAGAGTATTAAGTTCATGAAGAACAGAGTAACACGTTAGGTAAGATGACATGTTGTAGAGGGATAAAATCAAGCAATATGAAGAAACCCCCTTCTTTTTACCCTTGATGGCAACCATACAATACGTGCCTCCTACCCCTACTTTGTCACTGGGTGAGGACACCGCAAGATTGAACCAAAAACTAAGCACTTCTCCCATTGCAAGAATTACCAATCTAGTTGGCCAAACCAAACCAATAAGTCCAAGAGACTTGCAAAGATATGAAATCATGCATATAAGAATTCATAAAAGACTCATATAGTATTCATGGATAATCTGAACATAAACCCACAATTCATTGGATCTCGACAAACACACCGCAAAAGAGTATTACATCGGATAGATCTCCATGAAGATCATGAAGAACATGGTATCGAAGAACAAAGAGAGAGAAGAAGCCATCTAGCTACTAGCTATGGACCCGTAGGTCTGTGGTGGACTACTCACGCATCATCGGAGGGGCAATGTAGTTGATGTAGATGCTCTCCATGATCGAATCCCCCTCCGGCAGATTAATGGAAAAGGCTCCAAGATTGGATCTCTCGGGAACGGAGGCTTCTGGTGGCAGAAAAGTATTTGCGTGGCTATTTTTGGTATTGGGGAATATTTGGGTATTTATAGGATGAAGATTAGGGTTAGGAGTCCTATCGGGGAGTCACAAGCCCGCCACGCGTGGCCAGGGGGTGGCCGTGCCCCCTGGCTTGTGACCTCCTGTCAGGTCCCTTGCCTTGCACTCCAAGCCTGTTAGGTGTCTTCTGGTCCAGAAAAAATCATCGCAAAGATTTTATTCCGTTTGGACTCCATTTAATATTCATTATCTGCAATACTCAAAAACAAGGAAAAAATAGAAACTCGCACTTGGCTCTAGATTAATAGGTTAGTCCCAATAATAATATAAAATAGCATATTAATCCATATAAAACATCCAAAACAGATAATGTAATAACATGGAACAATCAAAAATTATAGATACGTTGGAAATGTATCAGCATCCCCAAGCTTAATTCATGCTCGTCCTCGAGTAGGTAAATGATAAAAACAATTTTTTTGATGTGGAATGCTACCTAACATATTTATCCATGTAATATTCTTTATTGTGGCATGAATGTTCAGATCCATAATACTCAAAACAAAGCTTAATGTTGACATAAAAACAATAATATTTCAATCATACTAGCAAAGCAATTGTATGTCTTCAAAATATAATGGCAAAAGAAAGTTATCCCTACAATTTCATATGGTCTGGCTATGCTCCATCTTCCCCACACAAAATATTTATATCATGCACAACCCCTATGACAAGTCAAGCAATTGTTTCACACCTTTATTTTCTCAAACTTTTTTAACTCTCATGCAATACATGAGCGTGAGCCATGGATATAACACTATAGGTGGAATATAATATGGTGGAGGTTGTGAAGGAAAAGGAGAAGATAGTCTCACATCAACTAGGCGTATCAACGGGCTATGGAGATGCCCATTAATAGATATCAATGTGAGTTAGTTGGGATTGCCATGCAACGGATGCACTCGAGGTATAAGTGTAGGAAAGCTCAAAAAGAAACTAAGTGGGTGTGCATCCAAGTTGCTTACTCATGAAGACCTAGGGCAATTTGAGGAAGCCCATCATTGGAATATACAAGCCAAGTTATATAATGAAAAATTCCCACTAGTATATGAAAGTTACAAAATAGGAGACTCTCTATCAGGAAGATCATGGTGCTACCTTGAAGCACAAGTGTGGAAAAAAGATAGTAGCATTGTCCCTTCTCTCTTTCCCTCATTTTTTCATTTTTGTGGGCATGTAAGGCCTCTTTTTTTTATCTGGTCTTCGCTGGCCTCTTTTATTTTTCATAAAGTCCGAAGTCTCATCCCCACTTGTGAGGGAATCATAGCTTCCATCATCCTTACCTCACATGGGACAATGCTCTAATAATGATGGTCATCACACTTTTATTTACTTACAACTCAAGAATTACAACTCGATATCTGGAACAAGATATGACTCTATATGAATGCTTCCGGCGGTGTATCGGGATGTTCAATGATCTATCATAGCAAATGACATCAAAAAAGGACAAGCTATGAAAACATCATGCTAGCTATCTTACGATCATGCAAAGCAATATAAAAATGATGGTGCGTCTCATAATAAACGAAACGCTGGAAGTTGCATGGCAATATATCTCAGAATGGCTATGGAAATGCCATTATAGGTAGGTATGGTGGCTGTTTTGAGGAAAGATATATGGTGGCTGTTTTGAGGAAGGTGGGTTTATCGCACGGGCGAAAGTTGCGCGGTACTAGAGAGGCTAGCAAAAGTGGAAGGGTGAGAGTGCGTATAATCCATGGACTCACATTAGTCATAAAGAACTCACATACTTATTGCAAATGTCTATTAGTCATCTAAGCAAAGTATTAGATCCATTCTCCTAGGGGATAGGTTGGTAGGACTAAACCATCGCGTGCTCCCGACCCTCTCACAAAGGTCGACAATCAATAAACAAATCATGCTCTGACTTATTTACATAACGGTTCACCATACGTGCATGCTACGGGAATAACAAACCTTTACACAAGTATTTTTACCAATTCACAATTACTTTCTAACATGACTCTTGATATTACCATCTTTATATCTCAAAACTTTATGCAAGGAATCAAACTTCTCATAATATTCAATGCACTTAATATGGAAGATTTTATTATATCCCTCTTGGATGCCTATCATATTAGGACTAAATTCATAACCTAAACCAATTACCACGATGTTTAAGGACTCTCAAAATAATATAAGTGAGGTATAAGAGTTCAATGATTTCTATAAAACCAAACACCACTGTGCTCTAAAAATATATAAGTGAAGCACTAGAGCAAAATTGCCTATCTCAAAAGATATAAGTGAAGCACATAGAGTATTCTAATAAATTCACGATTCGTGCATGTGTCTCTAAAAAGATGTGTGCAGCAAGGATGATTGTTTCAAACTAAAAATCAAAGACTCATATCATACAAGACGCTCCAAGCAAAACACATATCATGTGGTGAATAAAAATATAGCCTCAAGTAAATTTACCGATGGATTGAAGACAAAAGTGGGGATGCCTTCCGGGGCATACCAAAGCTTAGGCTCTTTGGAATCCTTGAATATGTCTTGGGGTGCCTTGGGCATCCCCAAGCTTAGGCTATTGACACTCCTTATTCCATAGTCCATCAAATCTTTACCCAAAACTTGAAAACTTCACAACACAAAACTCAATAGAAAACTCGTGAGATCCGTTAGTATAAGAAAAATAAATCACTACTTTAGGTACTGTTGTGAACTCATTATTTATTTATATTGGTGTAATATCTACTGTATTCTAACTTATCCATGGTTCATACCCCCCGATACAACCCATAGATACATCAAAATAGGTAAACAACACAAAGAAAATAGAATCTGTCAAAAACAGAACAGTCTGTAGAAATCTGAAAACTTTGTATACTTATGTAACTCCAAAAATTCTGAAAAATAGGAAAACCTGGTAAATTTGTATATAAATATTTTGTAAGAATTTTAGACGCATTCGACGCTCTGAAAAATTATAAACTTCATAGACTGGGCGTAAAAGTTTCTGTTTTTTAACAAGATCAAATCAACAACCACCATAGACTATCCCAAAGGTCTTACTTGGCTCAAACACTAATTAAAACACCAAAACACAATTACTACAGAATTAATAATTAGTGAAACACTAAAAAACAGAAGCAAAAAACATAACATAAAAATAAGATTGGGTTGCCTCCCAACAAGCGCTATTGTTTAACGCCCCTAGCTAGGCAAAACACAATAGATCTAGGTATTGTCATCTTTGGTATGCAATCCAAAAGTGTCTCTCATAATAGATTAATAAGGCAATTTTTTCTTTCTAGGAAAGTGTTCCATGTCTTTCCTTAGCGGAAACTGGAATCTAATGTTACCTTCTTTCATATCAATACTTGCACCAATCGTTCTAAGGAAAGGTCTACGAAGAATAATAGGACATGTAGGATTGCAATCTATATAAAGAACAATGAAATATACGGGCACATAATTCCTATTTGCAACAATAAGAACATCATTAATCCTTCCCATATGTTTCTTAATAGTGGAATCCGCAAGATGCAAATTTAAATAGCAGTCATCAAGATCATGGAACCTAGCACATCACATGAAGTTTTTGGAATCAAAAACACTAGCACCCAAATCACACAAAGCATGGCATTCCTAGTCTTTAATTTTAATCTTAATAGTAGGTTCCCACTCATCATGAAGTGTTCTAGGGATAGAAACTCCCAACTCAAGTTTTTCTTCAAAAGATTTCATCATAGCATCAACAATATGTTTAGTAAAAGCCTTATTTTGATTATAAGCATGCGGAGAATTCAACATGGATTGCAACAAGGAAATACAATCAATCAAAGAACATCTATCGTAATTAAAGTCCTTGTAATTTAAAAGAGTGGGTTCACTGCTATTTAAAGTTTTGACCTCTTCAATCCCACTTTTATCAATCTCAGCATTAAGATCTATAAACTCTGAATCATTGGGATGACTTTTAACTAAAGTTGGCTTATCTCCTGTCCCATCTTTATCAAGATTTATATTGGAAAACAAATATTCAATAGGAGTCACATATATCACATTGAGATCTTCATCATTATTTAAAGATTTTGGCTTAGCGGCAATTTTATTGACTAAGGTAGCTTGTTTATCAGAAACTTGGCCTACTAAATCTTCAAGATGAGCAAACTGAGATTTCAAATCATAAAACTCCTTAGATATATCATTAAGCTCTTTATTCATGTATTCAAGCATACCCTTTTGTTCTTTAAGCTTGTTTATAAATAAACTATTATGGTCAAATTGGAGCGACATGAATCTCTTAGCATTATCCTCAATATCTTCCAGCTTCCTAAGATAAGGATCCAAGCTTTTGGGTTGAGCCATAAAGATGAGCAAACGATCTAACACACGAGCAAACAAATGGCAAACGAAAAAGCGAACGGAAGAAGGACGAATAAAAAGGCAAATCTTTTTGGTATTTTCTGAAAATCATTTTAGAAGTGGGCGAGAGGAAAACGAGAGGCAAATGGCAAACAATGTAAATGCAAGAGATGAGTTTGTGATGGGTACATGGTAGGCTTGATGTGTATCCTCCCCGGAAACGGCGCCAGAAATCCTTCTTGCTACCTCTTGAGCTCGCGTTGGTCTTCCCTTGAAGAGGAAAGGGTGATGCAGCGAAGTAGATAAGTATTTCCCTCAGTTGATGAGAACCAAGGTATCAATCCAGTAGGAGGAACAAGCAAGTCACCAATGGATGCACCTACACAAACAATCAAACTCTTGCACCCAACACTATAAAGGGGTTGTCAATCCCTTCACGATTATTTGCAAGGATTAGATCTGATAGAGATAGATGTAAAAGATTGCGGAAAGTAAAAGGTAAATAAATTGCAGCAAGGTATTTTTGGTATTTTTGGTTTATAGATCTGAAAATATAATATGGAAAGTAGACCTAAGGGGCATAGGTTTCACTAGAGGCTTCTCTCCTGAAGGAAAATATCACGGTGGGTGAACAAATTACCGTCGAGCAATTGATAGAAAAGTGAATAATTATGATGATATCCAAGGCAATGATTATGCATATAGGCATCACGTCCGTGTCAAGTAGACCAAAACGATTCTGTATCTACTACTATTACTCCACACATCGACCAACTCCTGCCTGCATCTAGAGTATTAAGTTCATGCATAACAGAGTAACGCATTAGGTAAGATGACATGATGTAGAGGGATAAACTCAAGCAATATGATGAAAACCCCATCTTTTTACCCTTGATGGCAACAATACAATATCTTGAGGACACCGCAAGATTGAACCCAAAACTAAGCACTTCTCCCATTGGAAGAATTACCAATCTAGTTGGCCAAACCAAACCAATAACTCGAAGAGACTTGCAAAGATATGAAATCATGCATATAAGAATTCAGAAAAGACTCAAATAATATTCATGGATAATCTGAACATAAACCTACAATTCATCGGATCTCGACAAACACACCACAAAAGAGTATGACATCGGATAGATCTCCATGAAGATCATGAAGAACATGGTATTGAAGCACAAAGAGAGAGAAGAAGCCATCTAGATACTAGCTATAGACCCGTAGGTCTGTGGTGGACTACTCACGCGTCATCGGAGGGGCAATGGTGTTGATGTAGATGCCCTTCGTGATCGAATCCCCCTCCGGTAGATTACCGAAAAAGGCTCCAATATTGAATCTCTCGGGAACGAAGGCTTCTGGCAGTGGAAAAGTATTTGCATGGCTCTTTTTGGTATTAGGGGAATATTTGGGTATTTATAGGACGAAGATTAGGGTTAGGAGTCCTACCAGGGAGTCACAAGCCTGCCAGGTGCGACCAAGGGGGTGGCCGCACCCCCTGGCTTGTGACCTCCTGGCAGGTCCCTTGCCTTGCACTCCAAGCCTGGTAGGTATCTTCTGGTCTAGAAAAAATCATCGCGAAGATTTTATTCCGTTTGGACTCCGTTTAGTATTCCTTATCTGCAATACTCAAAAACAAGGAAAAAACAGAAACTGGCACTAGGCTCTAAATTAATAGGTTAGTCCCAAAAATAATATAAAATAGCATATTATTGCCTATAAAACATCCAAAACAGATAATATAATAGCATGGAACAATAAAAAATTATAGATATGTTGGAGACGTATCAGCCGACAAGTGAAGTGTGGTTTGTGAAATCAATACCTCTAGCAATCCTATTGCTTGGAAGTTAATGGACAATAATTTCACTCTTAGTGTGATACTCATTGAATTGTCATCCTAAGATTGACCGTGTTACCTAGTCCATCTTTCCTGGTGCACTCTTTGATCATTGAGTTAGGTTTGTGCCAAGCTCTTTTGATCATATTGTCTTGACCTGAAAAGCAAGATTGTTCTCGAGCTCAATAACGTATCGGTGGATCGTGATTTTTCGAATATCTTCTCGGAAGTACCATCGTGTTGAACCCTAACCGTTATGACGAGTTCATGATCGAATTGGTTTTTTGTAACCGATCCTTCTCCAAGAATCTATGTTGGCTACCCCTGAACTAGTTGGTTAAGCTAAACAATAACTTGGAGAGTTGGAAGATAAAAGCTTTACCTAAATTATCTCATTCCAAGGGGATGTCCTATGTGGTGTGTGTGTGTGTTGAAGAAGGACGATATCTTCATCGGTTGATCCTTGTGATCAATTGTTGTCTCTATTGTCTTGTCCAATCATTGATTTGAGTATGGGATATTGTCAAATCAAAATCAGAACCATCGATCATCATAATGTTGTCGTACTCGTGGATGTTTCCTTGAGCATGCATCATTATATCTTTGGGCCTGGCCATGTTATGACCTTGTTTGTTGGGAGACGTAGTAGTAAATCAAAAAAATTCCTACGTGTCACCAAGATCTATCTATGGAGAAACCAGCAACGAGTGGAGAGAGATTGCATCTTCATACCTTTGAAGATCGCTAAGCGGAAGCATTACAAGAACACCGTTGGTGGAGTCGTACTCGCAGCGATTCGGATCGCGGTGGACTCCGATCTCAGTGCCGAACAACGGTGCCTCCGCATTCAACACACGTGCATCCCGGTGACGTCTCCTACGCCTTGATCCAGCAAGGAGGAAGGAGAGGTTGAGGGAGAGCTCCGGCAGCACGACGGCATGGTGGCGGTGGAGCTTCATGGTACTCTGGCAGAGCTTCACCAAGCACTACGGAGGAGGAGAAGGAAGAGGGATGGGGCTGCCAGAGAGAGAGAGAACTCGTTTCGTGTGTTGGCAGCCTCCAAAACCCCCCACTATATATAGGAGGAGGGGAGGAGAGGGCACAGCCCCTAGGGTTCCCACCCTAGGGGTGGCGGCAGCCCCAAGATGGGATCTGGCCGCCGGCCAGAGAGGGGAGAGGGGAGGGGTGGCGCCCTAGATGGGCCTAGGGCCCATCTGCCCTAGGGTTTGCCCCACTCCACCTCTTGCTGCGCCTTGGTCCCCTTGTGGGGGGCACACCAGCCCACCTAGGGACTGGTTCCCTCCCACTTGTGGCCCATGCAGCCCATCGGGGCTGGTGGCCCCACTTGGTGGACCCCCGGAACCCTTCCGATGGTCCCGGCACACTACCGGTGATGCCCGAAACACTTCTGGTAACCAAAACCTCACTTCCTATATATCAATCTTCGTCTCCGGACCATTCCGGAACTCCTCGTGACGTGTGGGATCTCATTCGGGACTCCAAACTATCTTGGGTAACCATGTACACTATTTCCCTATAACCCTAGCGTCATCGAACCTTAAGTGTGTAGACCCTACGGGTTCGGGAGACACGTAGACATGACCGAGACACCTCTCCGGCCAATAACAAGTAGCGGGATCTAGATATCCATGTTGGCTCCTACATGCTCCACGATGATCTCATCGGATGAACCACGATGTCGGGGATTCAATCAATCCCGTATACAATTCCCTTTCTCTATCGGTATGATACTTGCCCGAGATTCGATCGTCGGTATCCCTATACCTTGTTCAATCTCGTTACCGGCAAGTCTCTTTACTCGTTCCGTAATACATCATCCCGTGGCTAACTCCTTAGTCACATTGAGCTCATTATGATGATGTCTTACCGAGTGGGCCCAGAGATACCTCTCCGTCACACAGAGTGACAAGTCCCAGTCTCGATTCATGCCAACCCAACAGACACTTTCAGAGATACCCATAGTGCACCTTTATAGCCACCCAGTTACGTTGTGACGTTTGGCACACCCAAAGCATTCCTACGGTATCCGGGAGTTGCACAATCTCATGGTCTAAGGAAACAATACTTGACATTGAAAAGCTTTAGCAGACGAACTACACGATCTTGTGCTATGCTTAAGATTGGGTCGTGTCCATCACATCATTCTCCTAATGATGTGATCCCGTTATCAATGACATCCAATGTCCATGGTCATGAAACCGTGACCAGCTATTGATCAACGACCTAGCCAACTAGAGGCTCACTAGGGACATGTTGTGGTCTATGTATTCACACATGTATTACGGTTTCCGGTTAACACAATTATATCATGAACAATAGACAATTATCATGAACAAGGAAATACAATAATAACCATTTTATTATTGCCTCTAGGGCATATTTCCAATAGTCTCCCACTTGCACTAGAGTCAATAATCTAGTTACATTGTGATGAATCGAACACCCATAACATTCTGGTGTTGATCATGTTTTGCTCGTGAGAGAGGTTTAGTCAACAGATCTGCGACATTCAGGTCCGTATGTACTTTACAAATATCTATATCTCCCTCCTGAATGTAATCACGGATGGAGTTGAAGCAGCGCTTGATGTGTCTTGTCTTCTTGTGAAACCTGGGCTCCTTCGCAAGGGCAATAGCTCCAGTGTTGTCACAGAATAGAGTCATCAGACCCAACCCACTTGGAATCACTCCAAGGTCAGTGATGAACTCCTTCATCCAGACTCCTTCCTTTGCTGCTTCCGAAGCAGCTATGTACTCCGCTTCACATGTCGATGCCGCCACGATGCTTTGCTTGCTGCTGCACCAGCTGACTGCCCCTCTGTTCAAAATCTACATGTATCGGGTTTGCGACTTGGAGTCGTCCGGATCTGTGTCGAAGCTAGCATCGACGTAACCCTTTACGACGAGCTCTTCGGCACCTCCATATACGAGAAACATGTCCTTTGTCCTTTTTAGGTACTTCAGGATATTCTTGACCGTTGTCCAGTGTTCCGCCCCGGGATCACTTTGGTACCTCCCTACCAAACTTATGGCAAGGTTCACATCAGGTCTGGTACACAGCATGGCATACATAATAGAGCCTATGGCTGAAGCATAGGGGATGACACTCATCTCTTCTCTATCCTTTGCCGTGGTCGGGCAATGAGTCGTACTTAATCTCACACCCTATAACACAGGCAAGAACCCCTTCTTGGACTGATCCATATTGAACTTCTTCAATATCTTTTCAAGGTATGTGCTTTGTGAAAGACCTATGAGGCGTCTCGATCTATCTCTATAAATCTTGATGCCTAATATGTAAGCAGCTTCTCCAAGGTCCTTCATTGAAAAACATTTATTCAAGTAGGCCTTTACACTTTCCAAAAGTTCTATATCATTTCCCATTATCAGTACGTCATCCACATATAATATGAGAAATGCTACAGAGCTCCCACTCACTTTCTTGTAAATACAAGGTTCTCCATAAACCTGTACAAACCCAAACACTTCAATCACCTCATTAAAGCAAATGTTCCAACTCCGAGATGCTTGCACCAGCCCATAGATAGAGCTCTGGAGCTTGCATACTTTGTTAGCATCTTTAGGATCGACAAAACGTTCAGGCTGCATCATATATAGTTCTTCCTTGAGGAAGCCATTAAGGAATTCCGTTTTGATGTCCATTTGCCAGATCTCATAATCATAAAATGCGGCAATTGCTAACTTGATTCGGATAGACTTTAGCATCGCTATGGGTGAGAAAGTCTCATCGTAGTCAACTCCTTAAACTTGTCGATAACCCTTAGCGACAAGCCGAGCCTTATAGACGGTCACGTTACCATCTGCGTCAGTCTTCTTCTTAAAGATTCATTTATTTTCAATGGCTTGCTTATCTTCAGGCAAGTCCACCAAAGTCCACACTTTCTTCTCATACATGGATCCTATCTCGGATATCATGGCTTCAAGCTATTTGTTGGAATCTGGGCCCGCCATCGCTTCTTCATAGTTCAAAGGTTCACCATTGTCTAACAACATGATCTCCAGGACAGGGTTGCCGTACTACTCTGGTGCGGAACGTGTCCTAGTGGACCTTCGATGTTCAATAGTAACTTGATCTGAAGTTTCATGATCATCATCATTAACTTCCTCTCCAGCAGGTGTAGGCTCCACAGAAACAACTTCCTGAGCTGTGCTACTCTCCGGTTCGAGTGGAGGTACAATTACATCATCAAGTTCTATTTTCCTCCCACTTACTTCTTTCGAGAGAAACTCTTTCTCGAGAAAGGATCCATTCTTGGCAACAAAGACTTTGCCTTCGGATCTGAGGTAGAAGGTATACCCACTAGTCTCTTTGGGATATCCTATGAAGATGCACTTTTCCGCTTTGGGTTCAAGCTTCTCAGGTTGAAGTTTCTTCACATAAGAACCGCATCCCCAAACTTTTAGAAACGACGTCTTAGGTTTCTTTCCAAACCATAATTCATACGGTGTCGTCTCAACGGACTTTGACGGTGCCCTATTTAAAGTGAATGCGGCAGTCTCTAATGCATATCCCCAAAATGATAGCGGTAAGTCGGTAAGAAACATCATAGATCGCACCATATCCAATAGAGTGCGATTATGACGTTCAGACACACCATTTCGTTGAGGTGTGCCAGGCGGCATGAGTTGTGAAACAATTCCACATTTCCTTAGGTGCGTGCCAAAATCGTGACTTAAATATTCTCTGCCACGATCAGATCGTAGGCACTTTATTTTCCTATCACGTTGATTCTCTACCTCGCTCTGAAATTCCTTGAACCTTTCAAAGGTTTCAGACTTATGTTTCATTAAGTAGACATATCCATATTTGCTTAAGTCATTAGTGAGGGTGAGAACATAACGGTAGCCACCACGAGCCTCGACGCTCATTGGACCGCATACATCGGTATGTATTATCTCCAACAAGTCAGTTGCTCGCTCCATCGTTCCGGAGAACGAAGTCTTGGTCATCTTGCCCATGAGGCATGGTTCGCACGTGTCAAATGATTCGAAATCAAGAGACTCCAAAAGTCCATCAGCATGGAGCTTCTTCATGTGTTTGACACCAATATGACCAAGGCGGCAGTACCACATGTAAGTGGGACTATCGTTATCAACCTTACACTTTTTGGTACTCACACTATGGACATGTGTAACATCACGTTCGAGATTCATCAAAAATAAACCATTGACCAACGGGGCATGACCATAAAACATTTCTCTCATATAAATAGAACAACCATGATTCTCAGATTTCAATGAGTAGCCATCTCGCATCAAGCGAGATCCAGATACAATGTTCATGCTCAAAGCTGGTACTAAATAACAATTATTAAGGTTTAAAAGTAATCCCGAAGGTAGATGTAGAGGTAGCATGCCGACGGTGATCACATCAACCTTAGAACCATTCCCGACGCGCATCGTCACCTCGTCCTTTGCCAGCCTCCGCTTATTCCGTAGCTCCTGCTTGGAGTTACAAATGTGAGCAACGGCACCGGTATCAAATACCCAGGAGCTACTACAAGCGCTGGTTAGGTACACATCAATAACAAGTATATCACATATACCTTTAACGTTGTCGGCCTTCTTATCTGCTAAATACTTGGGACAGTTCCACTTCAAGTGACCAGTACCCTTGCAATAAAAGCACTCGGTCTCAGGCTTGGGTCCATTCTTGTTCTTCTTCTCGGTAACTTGCTTACCGGGCACGGCAACAGCTTTGCTGTCCTTCTTGAAGTTCTTCTTACCCTTGCCTTTCTTGAAACTAGTGGTCTTATTCACCATCAACACTTGATGCTCCTTTTTTATCTCAACCTCTGCTGATTTCAGCATCGAGTACAACTCAAGAATGGACTTCTCCATACCCTGCATGTTGTAGTTCATCACAAAGCTCTTGTAGCTAGGTGGAAGCGACCGGAGGATTCTGTCAATGGTCGAGTCATCTGGGAGATTAACTCCCAGCTGAGTCAAGCAGTTGTGTAGCCCAGACATCTTGAGGATGTGCTCACTGACAGAACTGTTCTCCTCCATCTCACAACTGAAGAACTTGTCGGAGATGTCATATCTCTCGACCCGGGCATGAGCTTGGAAAACCAGTTTCAGCTCCTGGAACATCTCATATGCTCCGTGTTGCTCAAAACGCTTTTGGAGCCCCGGTTCTAAACTGTAAAGCATGCCGCACTGAACAAGGGAGTAATCATCGCAGCGTGAATGCCAGGCGTTTGCAACGTCTTGCTCTGCTAGGAGAACGGATGCATCACCTAGCTGTGCATCAAGGACATACAATCTTTTGGAAGCTATGAGGATGATCCTCAAGCTATGGACCCAGTCTGCATAGTTGCTTCCATCATCTTTTAGCTTGGTTTTCTCTAGGAACGCGTTGAAGTTGAGGTTGGCATTAGCGTTGGCCATTGGATCTACAATATAGATTGTAAAGACAATTTTAGACTAAGTTCATGATAATTAAGTTCACATAATCAAATTATTTAATGAACTCCCACTTAGATAGACATCTCTCTAGTCATGCAAGTGACACATGATCCATGTCAACTAGCCCGTGTCCGATCATCACGTGAGACGGACTAGTCATCCATGGTGAACATCTCCATGTTGATCGCATCTTCTATACGACTCATGTTCGACCTTTCGGTCTTTCGTGTTCTGAGGCCATGTATGTACATCACATGCAATCAATATGGTGACATGATATGGCCAATATCATCTTGCTCCTTTGATCTCCATCTTCGGGGCACGACGATCATCACTGTCACCGGCACGACACCATGATCTCCATCATCATGATCTGCATCATTGTGTCTTCATGAAGTTGTCTCGCCAACTATTACTTCTACTACTATGGCTAACGTTTAGCAATAAAGCAAAGTAATTACATGGCATTTATGATTGACACGCAGGTCATACAATAAAATCAGACAACTCCTATGGCTCCTGCCAGTTGTCATACTCATCGACATGCAAGTCATGAATCCTATTACAAGAACATGATCAATCTCATACATCACAATGCATCACATCACATCCTTTTGGCCATATCACATCACAAGGCATATGCTGCAAAAACAAGTTAGACGTCCTCTAATTTGTAGTTGCAAGTTTTACGTGGCTGCTATAGGTTTCTAGCAAGAACGTTTCTTACCTACGCCAAAACCACAACGTGATATGCCAATTGCTATTTACCCTTCATAAGACCCTTTTCATCGAATCCAATCCGACTAAGGTGGGAGAGACAGACACCCGCTAGCCACCTTATGCAACAAGTGCATGTCAGGCGGTGGAACCAGTCTCACGTAAGCATAAGTGTAAAGTCGGTCCGGGCCGCTTCATCCCACGATACCGCCGAATCAAGATAAGACTAGTAGTGGTATGCAAATTAACAAGATTGATGCCCACAACTGCTTTGTGTTCTACTCGTGCATAGATTCTACGCATAGACCTAGCTCATGATGCCACTGTTGGGAGACGTAGTAGTAAATCAAAAAAATTCCTACGTGTCACCAAGATCTATCTATGGAGAAACCGGCAACGAGTGGGGAGAGATTGCATCTTCATACCTTTGAAGATCACTAAGTGGAAGTGTTACAAGAACGTGGTTGGTGGAGTCGTACTCGTAGCGATTCAGATCGCGGTGGACTCCGATCTCAGCGTCGAACAACGGCACCTCCGCGTTCAACACACATGCAGCCCGGTGACGTCTCGTATGCCTTGATTCAGCAAGGAGGAAGGAGAGGTTGAGGGAGAGCTCCAGCAACACGACAGCATGGTGGCGGTGGACCTTCGTGGTACTCCGGCAGAGCTTCACCAAGCACTACGGAGGAGGAGAACGAAGAGGGATGGGGCTGCCAGAGAGAGAGAACTCATTTCGTGTGTTGGCAGCCTCCAAAACCCCCACTATATATAGGAGGGGAGGAGAGGGCACGGCCCCTAGGGTTCCCACCCTAGGGGTGGCGGCAGCCCCAAGATGGGATCTGGCCGCCGGCCAGAGAGGGGAGAGGGGAGGGGTGGCGCCCTAGATGGGCCTAGGGCCCATCTGCCCTCGGGTTTGCCCCCCTCCACCTCTTGCTGCACCTTGGGCCCCTTGTGGGGGGAGCACCAGCCCACCTAGGGGCTGGTTCCCTCCCACTTGTGGCCCATGCAGCCCACCAGGGCTAGTGGCCCCACTTGGTGGACCCCCGGAACCCTTCCGGTGGTCCCGGTACACTACCGGTGACGCCCGAAACACTTCCGGTAACCAAAACCTCACTTCCTATATATCAATCTTCGTCTCCGGACCATTCCGGAACTCCTCGTGACGTCCGAGATCTCATCCGGGACTTCGAACTACCTTTGGTAACCACGTACACTATTTCCCTATAACCCTAGTGTCATTGAACCTTAAGTGTGTAGACCCTACGGGTTTGGGAGACACGTAGACATGACCGAGACACCTCTCCGGCCAATAACCAACAGCGGGATCTGGATACCCATGTTGTCTCCTACATGCTCCATGATGATCTCATCGGATGAACCACGATGTCGGGGATTCAATCAATCCCATATACAATTCCCTTTGTCTATCGGTATGATACTTGCCCGAGATTCGATCATCGGTATCCCTATACCTTGTTCAATCTCGTTACCGGCATGTCTCTTTACTCATTCTATAATACATCATCCCGTGGCTAACTCCTTAGTCACATTGAGCTCATTATGATGATGTCTTATCGAGTGGGCCCAGAGATACCTCTCCGTCACACGGAGTGACAAATCCCAGTCTCGATTCATGCCAACCCAACAGACACTTTCGGAGATACCCATAGTGCACCTTTATAGCCACCCAGTTACGTTGTGGCGTTTGGCACACCCAAAGCATTCCTATAGTATTCAGGAGTTGCACAATCTCATGGTCTAAGGAAATGATACTTGACATTGAAAAGCTTTAGCAGATGAACTACACGATCTTGTGCTATGCTTAGGATTGGGTCTTGTCCATCACATCATTCTCCTAATGATGTGATCCCATTATCAATGACATCCAATGTCCATGGTTATGAAACCGTGACCATCTATTGATCAATGAGCTAGCCAACTAGAGGATCACTAGGGACATGTTGTGGTCTATGTATTCACACATGTATTACGGTTTCCGGTTAATGCAATTATAGCATGGACAATAGACAATTATCATGAACAAGGAAATACAATAATAACCATTTTATTATTACCTCTAGGGCATATTTCCAACATTGTTGACATAGTTATGGACTTCCATCTTCATGGAAACCTCGAGGAACTGTTGTTGAGCCCATCGACAACATTGTTTATCCTCTCCATGATTCATGATGAACATAAAGCTAGTGTTGGAAACTTTAGTAAAGAATTACCTTCGTGTTAGCTCATGAAGTGTATGCTTTGGAGTAAGAAGTGACTTCCTCCAAGTTCTTGTGCATTTGATGCAAGTTGTCATCATGAATTTGAGAAGGTTTGTTTTGCTTCCTCTGGAATCAACCCAAGTCAATCATGCACGCGAAGTATTCTATGGTTTGAGAGATTAGCTACCTTCATACCATATGTATCCCTAGCACACCAAGCCACTGATTCACTTGGTCAAGAAAAGGGAGTCTGTAAGTGCCAATCCTAGGCTATGCACAAGACTTCGTTATCCTCTAATGATGGTTCCAAATGAGAACTCGGTAGTGTTTTGTTGTAAGATATCCATGTGGTTACAGTTGTCTTGGACAGTGTGTTCACATGTATCCTGCAATCCAACTCATGTTTTGGAGTTGGCTTCCGTAATTCATTTCCCGAGAATCTCGCAACGTCATCTCATTGATTTGTGTTGCAAACTTTCTTTTCAGACATGTTGAGTCTGAAACACCCTATCACCAACCAGATCTGAATCTCAGGCACACATGATGGTTGGGACATTTCCCAAGAATTATAATATTGGTCTCTGTGTAACCTGGTAAAGTGATGTCATGGCTAGCACACCTAGCCGGAAGACATATTGTAATATCTTGTGTCAGCAACATTAGCCACTTCCCCATGAGAATTTCATATGACTTATTCTAGAAGTTATTCCTCATGGACCATTTGAGATCCCGAAGTCTGACCTTTTACTTGATGTGCTAGATATCAAGCATTATCTATAATCAAGTTATGCTAGTACATCAAGGAGAACATTAGAAGCAGAGTGCTAAATGTCTCTCAGTCGATCATCCAGATTTCGCTCCCTTGGCATAGCTAAGGTGAAATCTGAGAGAGTGTTGTCTTCCTTTGCATTTGCATCCTCCATCGTATTCATCATGGTAGTACGATGTGTTGCCAGGATCCTTGGCATGGATGTTGGTAAACCCTGATGAATATGGGAATGCTCGAGTTCTTGAGAGCACGCTCAAACACTGGGTTATATCTTTGGTATCAACCGGAATGTGCCTTCAGTTTACCGAGTTGTTCTATAACTTTAGTTTATTTTCCAAGCTAGGTATGCCATCCGTTCGAACTTTTTCAAATGATCGTTATGAATTGCCTTAGGTTGTTATGAAGAGTTTCGATGATCTATGGATCAAAAGTAATTCTTTTTGCCACTTAAGGGAATAACTCTATGAGTCACCTTCCTAAGGTGCCCCGTTGTGGGATCATGGCAATTATTTACTCGCTACATTGAGCCCCCTTCACCATCTGTATTAAGCGTGGAATTGTTTCCTACCAATTGAACCTTCGCCATATGCCTCATTCCACCGTTCTTGATGTGTGTTTTGTGTCTCAGCTCAAGAGACGTCCTCACATCTCATTCTATGAGTTGATCATGAATGGCTCGATCTTTGAGAAGATCTATTCTTGTAGAGTTTTCCATTCCTTTTGTCGTCATGTTTGGATGAACATCTCAAAGAAAATTATGTCAAGTTCAACATGATGCAATGAATCAACTTCTTCGAGAAGGGCAATTGGATAATGAAGTCGTATTAGTTTTGTGTCCCCTCTTGTCATCTTACCCTACACCTGAATCTCGGGACGAGATTCTTGTTT
This sequence comes from Hordeum marinum, assembly GCA_022496015.1. Classification (NCBI taxonomy): domain Eukaryota; kingdom Viridiplantae; phylum Streptophyta; class Magnoliopsida; order Poales; family Poaceae; genus Hordeum; species Hordeum marinum. Next base: position 267,380,565 of record CM039672.1, on the reverse strand, counting down.
AGTGGGGGTGAGTTGTCACAGCCCCGGTTTAGCCTTGCTTGTCATTGCATATTGATGCATGCATTCTAGATTCAAATGAATTTGAATTGGGGAATTATCAAGCCTCACAGAGAATTTTTGACAAATTAACTATATAAAAATTGCCTCAAATAACTCCAAGAAAATGTTCCTGCTATCCTAAGAAAATATTGGCATGAGGTAAAATAAAAACCAATATTTTTGGAATCACAGAAGCATTTATTTTGGGGATTAGAATTAAGTTAATAAATATTTGAGTTGGATTTAATTCTCCTATAAAAGAATTACAATTCCAATATTCTGGAAATTTGTGAGTGGCTATGAATACATGTTACCAAGCCACATAATAATTATTAGGATCTACAAAAGTGATTTGGTATTTTATTCAAATCAAAACAAATTGCACAGAAATAGAAAAGAAAGCAAAAAAAGGAAAAGGAGCTAACCTCATGACTTACCTTACTGTAGCCCAGCCGATCCAACCGGCCTAGTGGCCACTCGTCCCTAACCTCTCACCCGGAGGACAAGAGGGCGCGTGCCTGACGCGCGAGGCCACCTCCTGCTTGCCCCAGGCCACATCGACGCAGGGGATAAGCCTCCAGGAGCCATCCGCATCGGACTCACCTCCTCGCCGCTCTCCCCCTCGCCTCCCTCTTCCTCTCAACACCATGGCCAAGACCTCCTTGTGCGCACCGACGCCAAGCCATAGACACTGCCTCCCCATCGCCCCTATGACCTGTCCTCCGGGGCCTCCTCGACTCCATGGAGCTCCGAGACAAATCACGTGACCGCGGGAAGCTCTGCAGCATTGCCAGCACCATCTTCTTCGTCAGTGCCGAAGATCCCCATTGGTTGATTCACCATCATCAGCCCCTCCCCGAGCTCCCCAAGCACCTTCTCGTCACCATGGTGAGCTACTGGTCCGTTCTCCCTTTGACCTCTGCCGTGCCCGAGAGCTTGGTGCCGCCGGCAACGTAGCCGCCATGCCCAGAACTCGATTTGGTCGAATCCGAGCATGATGTCTGATAACCCACAAGTATAGGGGATCGCAACAGTTTTCGAGGGTAGAGTATTCAACCCAAATTTATTGATTCGACACAAGGGGAGCCAAAGAATATTCTCGAGTATTCGCAGTTGAGTTGTCAATTCAACCACACCTATAAGACTTAATATCTACAGCAAAGTATTTAGTAGCAAAGTAGTATGGAAGTAACGGTAACGGTAGCAAAAGTAACATTAGTATTTTTGTATTGATTGTAATAGTAGCAAATAACAATAACTTAGCAAAGATCAATATGTGGAAAGCTCATAGGCAATGGATTGGTGATGGATAATTATGTCGTATAGCATTCATCATGCAACAGTTATAACATAGGGTGACACAGAACTAGCTCCAATTCATCAATGTAATGTAGGCATGTACTCCATATATAGTCATATGTGCTTATGGAAAAGAACTTGCATGATATCTTTTGTCCTACCCTCCCGTGGGAGCGGGGTACTAAGGGATATTAAGGCCTCCTTTTAATACAGAACTGGACCAAAGCATTAGCACTTAGTGAATACATGAACTCCTCAAACTACGGTAATCACCGGAAAGAATCCCAGTTACTGTCACCCTGGGGGATGCGGATCATAACTCGTAATAGGTGTCTACAACTTGAAAGATAGGATCAAGAACACATATATATTCATGAAAACATAATAGGTTCAGATCTGAAACCATGGCACTCGGGCCCGAGTGACAAGCATTAAGCATAGCAAAGTCATAGCAACATCAATCTCAGAACATAGTGGATACAAGGGGTCAAACCCTAACAAAACTAACTCGATTGCATGATAAATATCATCCAACCCATCACCATCCGGCAAGCCTACGCTGGGATTACTCACGAACGGTGGATAGCATAATGGAATTGGTGATGAAGGATGGTTGGTGATCACGATGGGGTCGATTTCCCCTCCAGAGCCCAAAACAGACTCCAGACCTGGTCTCTCTAGGAAGAACAGGAGGTGGCGGCGGCTCCGTATCGTGAAACATGGTGAACTCTTCTCTCTGATTTTTTTCACCACGAATAGGGTTATATAGAGCTAGAGATGAGGTCAGAGGAGCCACGAGGGCCCCACAAGCCTGCTAGGTGCAGCCAGGGGGGTGGCCGCACCTAGCAGGCTTGTGGCATGCAGGTGGCCCCCTCTGGTTGATTCTTGCGCCAGTATTTTTTATTAAATCCAAAAATATTCTTCGTAAATTTTCAGGACGATCCGAAAACTTTTATTTCTGCACAAAAATAACACCAAGGCAATTCTACTGAAAACAACATCAGTCCGGGTTAGTTCCATTCAAATCATGCAAATTAGAGTCCAAAACAAGGGCAAGCGAGTTTGTAAAAGTGGACACGATGGAGACGTATCAACTCCCCCAAGCTTAACCCATTGCTTGTCCTCAAGCAATTCAGTTGATAAACTGAAAGCGATAAATAAAAACTTTTACAAACTCTGTTTGATCTTGTTGTTGTAAATACGTCCAACTGATGTTCAGATTTTCAGCAAAGATCATGGACTAACCACGTTCACAATAACATTTAGGTCTCACATTTACTCATATAAATGACATGATCAACTAGCGAGCAATAATAATAACTCTCGGATCACAACACTTTTTCAAAACAATCATGATACAATATGACAAAATGGTATCTTGCTAGCACTTTCTGAGACTGCAAAACATAAATGTAGAGCACCTCTAAAGAACAAGGACTGACTAGACATTGTAATTCACGGTGAAAGAGATCCAGTCATGCTCATACTCAATATCAATTAACAGCAAAGCATACAAATGACGATGGTGCTCTCTAACTGGTGCCTTTTATAAGAAGATGATGACTCAACAATAAAGTAAATGGAAAGGCCCTTCGTAGAGGGAAGCATTGATTTGTAGAGGTGCCAGAGCTCGAGTTTTTAAAACAGAGATAAGTAATGATTTTTGAGCAGTATGCTTTCATTGCTCACATAACGACCAAGAGGTTTTCAACATCTTCCATGCTAGATACATTATAGGCGGTTCCCAAACAGAATGATAAAGTTTTACTCCCCCTCCACCAATCAGTCACACTCCACGGCGAGCCGAATCCATGGATACCATCCATACAGACATAGTCCCGGGGGAGTTTTGTTTAATTATATTTTGCTTTTTATTTCGAGCATGGAACTGGGCATCCCGATTACTTGCCACTTTCTAGTGAATGATAGTGAATCAACACATGTCGTGAGAATAACCCACCTAGCATGGAAGATATTGACAGCCCCCAGTCGCCACATGAGAGATTTGGGCATACAAAACAGAATGTTTGTTTGAAGGTTTAGAGTTTGGCACATGCAAAACGGCAGGTAAATACCGCATATAGGTAGGTATGGTGGACTCATATGGAACTTTTTGGTTGAGGGCTTGGATGCACAACCAGTATTCCCACTTACTACAAGCGAAGGCTAGCAAAAGACTAGGGAGCGACCAACTAGAGAGCGACATAGTCATCAACATGCTTTGAGATTAACCAACATTGAATGCAAGCATGAGTAGGATATAAATCACTATGAACATAAATATCATGGAGGCTATGTTGATTTTGTTTCAACTACATGCATGAAATGTGCCAAGTCGAGCCACTTGAATCATTCAAAGGAGGATACCATCCCATCATACTACATCACAACCATTTTAATATGCATGTTGGCACCCAAAACAAACCATTATCTACTCTTATCTAATTAAGCATGGTATGAGTAACTATAATCTCTAATTGTCATTGCAAATATGTTTCACCCATGATGAACTGAATTTGGAATGATGAGCTAACCATATTTACAAAACCAAGATAGGTCGAGTTCATACCAGCTTTTGTCCATCTCAATCTTTTCATCAAATATCGTCATTATTGCCTTTCACTTGCATGACCGAACGGTGTGGAAAATAATAAGAGTGCACGTGTATTGGACTAAGCTGGAATCTGCAAACAATAACTCAAAGGAGAAGACAAGTTAACATGGGGTCTCTAATAGGTAAACAATAATGCATATGAGAGCCACTAGACATTTTCATTGTGGTCTTCTCCTTATGACCCAAAGAAGTAAAAATCAAAACAAGAACGAGCAAACTATTTACACAGGAAAGCTCCCAATAAGCAAAATATGAACAAAAAATATTTTGGGGTTTTATTTTAATCCTACAACTAAGCAACTAGAAATAAAGCTAGAACTAATTTTTTTGTATTTTATTTTTTCTCAAAGTTAAATAAACAAACAAGAAGAAAGTGAAACAAGAAAATAAACCACCATGGATGGTACAATGAAAGAGTATGAACACCGACTACTAAGATGAGTGTGTGAACATAAATGTAAAGTCGGTGAAAAATACGTACTCCCCCAAGCTTAGGATTTTGTGTTGGAAATATGCCCTAGAGGCAATAATAAATTAGTTATTATTATATTTCCTTGTTCATGATAATCGTTTATTATCCACGCTATAATTGTATTGATCGGAAACACAGATACATGTATGGATACATAGACAACACCATGTCCCTAGTATGACTCTAATAGACTAGCTCGTTGATCAAAGATGGCTAAGGTTTCCTAGACATTGACATGAGATGTCATTTGATAATGGGATCATATCATTAGGAGAATGATGGGATGGACAAGACCCAAACTACAAACATAGCATATGATCGTGTCAGTTTATTGCTACTGTTTTCTGCATGTCAAGTATATGTTCCTATGACCATGAGATCATGCAACTCACTGACAACGGAGGAGTGCCTTGTGTGTATCAAACGTCGCAACGTAACTGGGTGACTATAAAGCTACTCTACAGGTATCTTCGAGGGTGTCTGTTGGGTTGGCATGGATCAAGACTGGGATTTGTTACTCCGTGTGACAGAGAGGTATCTCAGGGCCCACTCGGTAATACAACATCACAACAAGCCTTGCAATCAATGTGACTAAGTGTTAGTCATGGGATCTTGTATTACGGAACGAGTAAAGAGACTTGTCGGTAACGAGGTTGAACTAGGTATGGAGATACCGACGATCGAATCTCGGGCAAGTAACATACCGAAGAACAAAAGGAACATCATACGAGATTAAGTGAATCCTTGACATAGGGGTTCGATCGATAAAGATCTTCATAGAATATGTAGGAACCAATATGGGCATCTAGGTCCCGCTATTGGTTATTGACCGTAGAGGTGTCTTGGTCATGTCTACATAGTTCTCGAACCCGCAGGGTCTGCACACTTAAGGTTCGGTGACGTTTCAGTAGTATAGAGTTATGTATGGTGGTGACCGAAGGTTGTTTGGATTCCCTAATGAGATCCCGGACGTCATGAGGAGCTCCAGAATGGTCCGTAGGTAAAGATTGATATCTAGGAAGTCCTGTTTTGGTCGCCGAAAAAGTTTCGGGCTCATCGGTAGTGTACCGGGAGTGCCAATAGTGTACCGGGGGACCATCGGGAGAGGTATTTCGACCCAAGAGGCTACATGGGCTGTGGGAGGAGGTAAACCAGCCCCTGGTGGGCTGTCCGAAGCCTCCTCTAAGGGCACATGCGGCTGGAGTGGTTTGAGAAGGAAAAAATCCAAAGGTGGAGAGGCGGAAAGAGTTTCCAAGTGGAAAGGAGGAATCCTACTCCTAATAGGATTGGAATAGGACTCCTCCACCTCCAATTTCGACCAAACCTTGAGGGTTTGAGGCTGCCTCCTCCCCTCCCTCCCTCCTATATATACTAGAGGATTTAGAGGGAAAAAGCTAACCCTAATAGCCATGTGCTACCTCTCCTCTAGATCGCAGTTTCTCCTCTAGATCGGTTTTCAGCGGTGCTTAGGTGAAGCCCTGCTGGAATAGCTCCACCACCATCGCCGCAACGTCGTTGCGCTGCCAGAGAACTCATCTACCTCTCCGCTCCCTCTTGTTGGATCAATAAGGCATAGATCGTCATCAAGCTGTACGTGTGCTAAACGCGGAGGTGCCATCCGTTCGGCGCTAGATCGGAAGGACCATGATCAAGATTACGAGACGGATCGTGATGAGATCGCGGGACGGATCCTGATGAGTTCGCGGGACGGATCGTGATTGTATCGTGGGACGGATCGTGATGAGATCATGGGATGCTCGGCGATTTGGATCGCGAAGACGTTCGACTACACCAACCGCGTTTCTTAACGCTTCCCGCTTACCGATCTACAAGGGTATGTAGATCCACTCTCCCTCTCGTAGATGCTCATCACCATGGATAGATCTTGCATGTGCGTAGGAGAATTTTTGTTTCCCATGCAACGTTCCCCAATAGTGGCATCATGAGCTAGGTCTATGTGTAGATGAGATCTCGAGTAGAACACAAAGATTTTGTGGGCGTTGATGCTTAGATTGCTTCCTCCCTTGGTCGTGTTTTGGTTTAGCGGTATTGTGGGATGAAGCGTCCCGGACCAACCTTACTCGTACGCTTACGAGAGACCAGTTCCATTGACTAACGTGTAACTTCGTTGCACAAAGATGGCTGGCGGGTGTCTGTTTCTCCTACTTTGGTTGGATCGGATTCGACTAAGGCGGTCCTTGAGAAGGTTGAAAAACAACTTATGTATCACCGTTGTGGTTTATGCGTAGGTGAGAATTGTTCTTGCTAGATATCCATAGCAGCCACATAAAACATGCAACAAAAATTAGAGGACGTCTAACTTGTTTTTGCAGGGTATGTTGTGATGTGATATGGCCAATTATATGATGAGATATATGTGATGTATGAGATGATCATGTGTTGTATAGAATATCACGACTTGCATGTCGATGAGTAAGACAACCGGCAGGAGCCATAGGGTTGTCTTTAATTATTGTATGACCTGCGTGTCAATCATTAAGCGCTACGTAATGCTTTACTTTATTGCTAAATGGTAGCAATAGTAGTAGAAGCATGGTGGGCGCGACAACCCCGATGGCGACACATTGATGGAGTTCAAGATGTTGGAGATCATGGTGTCATGCCGGTGACGATGGAGATCATGCTGGTGCTTTGAAGATGGAGATCAAAAGCACAAGTTCATGGCCATATCATGTCACTTATGATTTGCATGTGATGTTAATCCTTTTATGCACCTTGTTTTGCTTAGGACGACGGTAGCATTATAAGGTGATCCCTCACTTAATTTCAAGATAAATTGTGTTCTCCCCGAGTGTGCACCGTTGCGAAAGTTCGTCATGTCAAGACACCACGTGATGATCGGGTGTGATAGACTCTACGTTCACATACAACGGGTGCAAGCCAGTGTTGCACATGCAGAACACTCGGGTTAAACTTGATGAGCCTAGCATGTATAGACATGGCCTTGGAACACAAGAGACCGAAAGGTCGAACATGAGTCATATAGTAGATATGATCAACATGATGATGTTCACCACTGTAGCCACCTCAACTCACGTGATGATCGGACTTGAGTTGGTGAATTTGGATCATGTATCACTCGAATGACCGGAGGGATGTCAATTTGAGTGGGAGTTCTTAAGTAATATGATTAATTGAACTCATTATCATGAACATAGTCAGTAGTGTGTTTGCAAAATTATGTTGTAGATTACTAGCTCATGTTGTAGCTCCCTTCAATTTCTATATGTTCCTAGAGAAATAGAGTTGAAAGATGATGGTAGCAATATTGCGGACTGGGTCCATGATATGAGGATTATCCTCATTGCTGCGCAGAAGGCTTATGTCCTTAATGCACCTATCGGTGCGCCACCCCCTCTAGCATCGTCTGTAGATGTTGTGAACATCTGACAGGCACGTTCCGATGACTACTTGATAGTTTAGTGTGTCATGCATTACGGCTTAGAATTGAGGCTCCAAAACATTTTGAACGTCACGGAACATATGAGATGTTCTAAGGGCTGAAATTGGGATCTCAGGCTCGTGCCCATGTTGTGAGATATGAGATCTCCAACAAGATTCTTTGCCTACAAGATGAAGGAGAATAGCTCAATCGTTAAGCATGTGCTCAGATTGTCTAGGTGCTACAATCGCTTGAATCGAGTGGGAGTTGATCTTCCAGATAAGATAGTGATTGATATAGTTCTCCAAGTCACTGTCACTAAGCTACTAGAACTTGGTGATCTATAAAATGCCACAGATAGAAATAATGATCCCTAAGCTGTTCGCGATGTTTGACACTGCGAAGGTAGAAATCAAGAAGAAGCATCAAGTGTTGATGGTTAGTAAAATTACTAGTTTCGAGAAGGGCAAGGGCAAGGAGGGAAACTTCATGGATGGCAAGTCAGTTGCTGCTCTAGTGAAGCAACCCAAAGTTGAACCCAAACCCAAGACTAAGTGCTTCTATTATGAGGTGAGCGGTCGCTGAAGCGGAACAACCCTAGATACTTGGTAGATAAGAAGGCTGGCAACGTCGACACAAGTGTATTTGATATATGTGTTATTGATGTGTACCTTGCTAGTACTCCTAATAGCACCTGGGTATTGGATACCGGTTCGGTTGCTAAATGTTAGTAACTCGAAGTAAAAGCTATGGAATAAACGAAGACTAGCTAAGGGTGAGGTGACGATGTGTGTTGGAAATGTTTCCAAGGTTGATGTGATCGACATCGCATGCTCTCTCTACCTTCAGGATTAGTGACGAACCTAAATAAATGGTATTTGGTGTTTTGCGTTGAGCATGAACGTGATTAGATCGTGTTTATTGCAACACGGTTATTCATTTAAGTTAGAGAATAATTGTTATTCTGTTTACATGAATAATACCTTCAATGGTCATGCACCCAGTGAGAATGGTTTGTTGAATCTTGATCATAGTAATACACATGTTCATAACATTGATGCCAAAAGATACAAAGTTAATAATGATAGTACCACATACTTGTGGCACTGCCGCTAAATGTCATATTGGTATAAAGCGCATGAAGAAACTCCATGTTGATGGATCTTTGGACTCATTCGATTTTGAATCGGTTGAGACATGCGAACCATGCCTCTTGGGCAAGATGACTAAGGACCCCATTTTCCGGATTGATGGAGCGGGCAAGTGATTTATTGGAAATGATACATGTAGATGTATGCAATCCAATGAGTCTTGTAACGTGCGGAGGATATCGTTATTTTCTTACCTTCACTGATGATTTGAGTAGATATAGTGTATGTTTACTTAATGAAACACAAGTCTGAATCGTTTGAAAAGTTCAAGCAAATTCAGAGTGAAGTTTAAGATCATCGTGACAAGAAGATAAAATGTCTGGGATATGATCGTGGAGGTAAATATCTGAGTTACGAGTTTGGCATACAACTTTAGACAATGTGAAAGTCGTTTCACAACTCAGGCCACCTGGAACACCATAGTGTGATGGTGTGTCTGAACGTCGTAGTCGTGCTCTATTGGATATGGTGCGTACTATGATGTCTCTTATCATTTTGCTACTATAGTTTTGTGGTTATGCATTAGAGACAACTACATTCACTTTAAATAGGGCACCATCTAAATCCATTGAGATGACACCGTGTGAATTATGGTTTGATAGAAACCTAAGCTGTCATTCTTAATTGTTTGGGGCTGCGACACTTGTGTGGAAAAATGTTTTCACCTAATGAGCTCGAACCCAAAGCGGACAAATGCATCTTCAGAGATTACCCTAAGAACAGTTGGGTGGATCTTCTATCTTAGATCCAAGCATAAAGTGTTTGTTGCTAAAACAGGTCCTTTCCTGAGAAAAAGTTTCTCTCGAAAGAATTGAGTGGGAGGAAGATAGAACTTGATGAGGTTGTTGAACCTTTGTTTCAACGAGAGAGTAGCACATCGCAGGAAGATGTTTCTGTGAAGCCTACGTTAGTTGAAGAGGAAGTTAATGATGATGATCATGAAGCTTCGTATCAAGTTACTATCAAACCTCGTAGGTTGACAAGGATGCGTACTGCTCCTGAGTGGTATGACAACCCTGTCCTGGAGGTCATGTTGTTGGACAACGATGAACCTACGAGCTATGGAGAAGCGATGATGGGCCCGGATTCCGACAAATGGTTAGAGGCCATGAAATCCGAGATAGGATGCATGTATGAAAACCAAGTAAAGACTTTGGTAGACTTGCTCGTTGGACGGCGGGTTGTCGAGTACAAATGGACCTTTGAGATGAAGATAGATGCTGATGGTAAATGTTACCATTTATAAAGCTCGACTTGTCACAAAGAAGTTTCCGACAAGTTCAAAGAGTTGACTGCGATGAGACTTTCTCACTCGTAGCGATGCTAAAGTCTGTTGGAATTATGTTAGCAGTTGCTGCATTTTTCAATTATGAAATCTGGCAGATGGATGACAAAACATTGTTTCCTTAACAGTTTACTTGAGGAAAGGTTGTATGTGATACAACCAGAAGGTTTTGTCAGTCCTAAGGATGCTAAAAGGTGTGCAAGCTCCAGCAATCCATCTAAGGGCTGGAGCAAGCATCTCGGAGTTGGAATACACACTTTGATGAGGTGATCAAAGTTTTGTAGTTTATAAAAAGCTTACGAGAAACTTGTATTTACAATAAAGTAAGTGGGAGCACTATAGGATTTCTGATAAGTATAAGTGGGTGACATATTGTTGATCGGAAATAATGTAGAATTTCTGGAAAGCATGAACGGTTGTTTGAAAAGTGATTTTCAAAGGAAAACCTGGATAAAGCTACCTGATTGTTGAGCATCAAGATCTATAGAGGTAGATCAAGATGTTTGGTGAGACTTTCAATGAGTACATACCTTGACAAGATTTTGAAAGAGTTCAAAATGGATCGGCCAGAGAAAGAGTTCTCGCCTGATTTGTAAGGTGTGAAGTTGAGTGAGACTAAAAGCTCGACAACGGCAGAAGAAAGAGAAAGGACGAATGTCGTCCCCTATGCCTTAGCCATAGGATCTGTATAGTATGCCATTCTATGTACCGCACCTGTGTGTGCCTTGCCATGAGTCCGTCAAGGGGTACAAGAGTGATCCAGGAGTGGATCACTGGACAGCGGTCAATATTATCCTTAGTGACTAAAAGACTAAGGAAATGTTTCTCGATTATGGAGGTGATAAACGGTTCGTCGTAAAGAGTTACGTCGATGCAAGCTTTAACACCAATCCGGATGACTCGTAGTAGCAATCTAGATACGTATAGTGGAGCAGCCATTTGGAATAGTACCAAGTGGAGTGTGGTAGCAGTGTTTACAGTTTGAAATAGAGATTTGCAAAGTACACACGGATCTGAATGTCGCGGACCCGTTGACTATAAAACCTCTCTCACATGCAAAGCATGATCGAGCCCCAGAACTCATTGTGTGTTAGATTCATAACAATGCGAATCACATGGTGATGTGAACTAGATTATTGACTCTATTGCAAGTGGGAGACTGTTGGAAATATGCCCTAGAGGCAATAATAAATTAGTTATTATCATATTTCCTTGTTCATGATAATCATTTATTATCCATGCTATAAATGTATTGATCGGAAACTCAGATACATGTGTGGATACATAGACAACACCATGTCCCTAGTATGACTCTAATAGACTAGCTCGTTGATCAAAGATGGCTAACGTTTCCTAGCCATTGACATGAGATGTCATTTGATAATCGGATCACATCATTAGGAGAATGATGGGATGTACAAGACCCAAACTACAAACATAGCATATGATCGTGTCAGTTTATTGCTATTGTTTTCTGCATGTCAAGTATATGTTCCTATGACCATGAGATCATGCAACTCACTGACACCGGAGGAGTGTCTTGTGCATCAAACATCGCAACGTAACTGGGTGACTATAAAGGTACTCTACAGGTATCTCCAAGGGTGTCTGTTGGGTTGGCATGGATCAAGACTGGGATTTGTTACTCCGTGTGACAGAGAGGTATCTGAGGGCCCACTCGGTAATACAACATCACAACAAGCCTTGCAAGCAATGTGACTAAGTGTTAGTCACGGGATCTTGTATTACGGAACGAGTAAAGAGACTTGCTGGTAACGAGGTTGAACTAGGTATGGAGATACCGACGATTGAATCTCGGGCAAGTAACATACCGAAGATCAAAAGGAACATCATACAGGATTAACTGAATCCTTGACATACGGGTTCGAACGATAAAGATCATAGAATATGTAGGAACCAATATGGGCATCCAGGTCCCGCTATTGGTTATTGACCGTAGAGGTGTCTCGGTCATGTCTACATAGTTCTCGAACCCGCAGGGTCTGCACACTTAAGGTTCGGTGACGTTTCAATAGTATAGAGTTATGTGTGGTGGTGACCGAAGGTTGTTCGGAGTCCCGGATGAGATCTTGAACGTCACGAGGAGCTCCGGAATGGTCCGTAGGTAAAGATTGATATATAGAAAGTCCTATTTTGGTCGCCAGAAAAGTTTCGAGCTCATCGATAGTGTACCGGGAGTGCCGGGAGTGTACCATGGGACCATCAGGAGAGGTATTTCAACCCAAGAGGCTACATGGGCTGTGGGAGGAGGTAAACCAGCCCCTAGTGGGATGGCCGAAGCCTCCTCTAAGGGCCCATGCGGCTGGAGTGGTTTGAGAAGGAAAAAATCCAAAGGTGGAGAGGTGGAAAGAGTTTCCAAGTGGAAAGGAGGAATCCTACTCCTAATAGGATTGGAGTAGGACTCCTCCACCTCCAATTTCGACCAAACCTTGAGGGTTTGAGGCTGCCTCCTCCCCTCCCTCCCTCCTATATATACTAGATGATTTAGAGGAAAAAAGCTAACCCTAATAGCCACGTGCTACCTCTCCTCTAGATCGCAGTTTCTCCTCTAGATCGGTTTTCAGCGGTGCTTAGGCGAAGCCCTGCTGGAATAGCTCCACCACCATCACTGCAACGCTGTCGTGCTGCCGGAGAACTCATCTACCTCTCCGCTCCCTCTTGCTGGATCAATAAGGCACAGATCGTCATCGAGTTGTATGTGTGCTGAACGCGAAGGTGCCGCCCGTTCGGCGCTAGATTGGAAGGACCGTGATCAAGATCGTGAGACGGATCGTGATGAGATTGCGGGACGGATCGTGATGTGTTTGCGGGATGGATCGTGATTGGATTGTGGGACAGATCATGATGAGATCGCGGGATGCTCGGCGATTTGGGTCGTGAAGACGTTCGACTACACCAACCGCGTTTCTTAACACTTCCCGCTTAGCGATCTACAAGGGTATGTAGATCCACTCTCCCTCTCATAGATGCTCATCACCATGGATAGATCTTGCATGTGCGTAGGAAAATTTTTGTTTCCCATGTAACATTCCCCAACATTTTGACCTAAGTTAGTCTATGGCCATGGTTGGCCCTGATAATATCTGAAGTCATAGTTGGGGTTGTACTGGGCTGTAGTAGCTACCGCCTGAACGACTGCAGCGTGCAGGCGAGCTGATTGCGCACTCCTCTCATACTCGTGTGCCTCCTCTCTGGTTATAATGTATCGCCTTTTTTCCTGAAAGTTAAAGAAGGCAGGAGACGGAAGGGTAACATGGACAACATGTTGTCTGTCAAAAATTAGTCGGTACTAGAGAGATTGTTCGTTCCTTTCGAGAAACTGAAAACGTACCAAAGCCTCATAATCAAGAAAAGCAGGTGGTAACTCAATATCATTTCCGCGTATGGGCAGCCCAAGATACTTAGCTAAATGAGTGGCTTAAATCCCACCAAATAAATATCCATCCTTAGAATTATTATGCAACCTTCTAGCAATAATGGCCCCTAAGTTATGTCGCCTTTCGCCCATTACTGCACTCTTAAGAATACTAAGATCGATTGCACAAAGGTGGCTATGCTCACTTTTACCGTTAATACATCTACCTATGAATAGAGCAATAATAATGTATGGTAGGAAAGTTAATGCTCCCCATGGTAGCCTGTGTAATATTTCTAGTTTCTCCGATGGTAATGCTAGCAAGAAAATCATTATATTCAGTTTTGTGCGGATCACTATAACTGCCCCATTGTGGAATTTTGCATGCATGATTAAAATACTCTATGTCCAAAGTATATGATTTGTCATAAAGGTTAAATAGAACAGAAGGTTTATTACAATTGAGCGAAAATTCAAACCTCCGCATGAAAGAATCCGTGAGTTGATAGTATTGCTTGCATTTGTGTGACACGAATTCCTCAAGGCCAACATTTCTTGTGTACGCGTAAAATTCTTCCTTGAAACCGGCATCACTCATGAATTGGTATGATGGCCATTCACAATGTCGTACTTGTGCTTTTCTCGGTGGTTCAAGGTTGGGATCACGTATCGCAAGTCTCAAGGCCTTCTTGCTCGATGAACCCCCTTGAAACACCTTCCTCAACATTTTTTTCTTTTTTTGAAAAAATCTAAAAAAATTAGTGACCCAAAATAAAGGTGAACAAAACTCATAGCAACTACTCCCTCAAGTGCCTAGAGGCTATATCATGCATCAAAACTACTTGGGACCATATAAATTTGACATGCAAGCTCAAGAACAAGGTCACCACAGCAGCAAAAATTTGCAATATATAAATCATAGAACAAAACTAATTGGACCATTGGAGGAGTCACATACCGAAGAATAATCTCCCAAAACAGTTTTGTGAATGAAGCTTTGAATAAGGAGATCGAAAATGGCAACAAAATGATATAGAACACGAGTTTGAGCAATGGTGAGATTTTTTCTGGAGGAATATGAAGTTAATGGGTGCTGGAATAAGTGAAGGGGGGCACGTGGGACCCACAAGCTTGCTAGGCATGGCCAGGGGTTGCCCGCGCCTTGTGGGCTTGTGGCCCACTGATGCAGCCCCTATAGTGTGATCAGTGCCAGGAATTTTTAAATATTCCAGAAAAAATCATACTCCATTTTCAGGGCATTTGAAGAACTTTTATTTTCAAGTCACTTTTTAATTGCACGGGAAACTCAGAAAACAGGAAAAACATGGCATTCTTACTTAATTTAATCTATCTAACAAAAAGTAAAAGTTGGGTACAGAAAGTTGTGCTTTCTAAATTCATCCATCTCATGCTCCTCAAAAGGAATCCATCAATAAGGTTGATCAAGTCTTATTAATAAACTTCTTTCGAATAACATGAAACCGAAGAATTTTCGAATAACACTAAGTTACCTCAATGGGGATATGCATTTCCCCAACAATAAGTATATCATATTTCTTCTTGACAGTAGGAAGAGGGAATTCAAAGTCTCCAATAATAAAAGTTGGAATTTTTTCAATGGAGTTGATACTATGAACTTGAAGTTGTTTCTTCGGAAAGTCTACCGTATGCTCATTACCATTAATATGAAAAGTGACATTGCCCTTGTTGCAATCAATAACAGCCCCTACAATATTCAAAAAGGGTCTACCAAGGATGATCGACATACTGTCGTCCTCGGGAATATCAAGAATAAGAAAGTCAGTTAAGATAGTAGCATTTGCAACTACAACACGTACATCCTCACAAATACCGATAGGTAGAGCAGTTGATTTGTCAGCCATTTGCAAACAGATTTCAGTAGGTGTCAACTTATTCAAATCAAGTATATGATATAAAGAGAAAGGCATAACAGTAACACCAGCTCCCAAATCACATAAAGCAGTTTTAACATAATCCCCTTTAATAGAGCATGGTATAGTTGGTATTCCTGGATCTCCTAATTTCTTTGGTACTCCACCCTTAAAAGTATAATTAACAAGCATGGTGGAAATTTCAGCATCCGGTATCTTCCTTTTATTAGTCATAATATCTTTCATATACTTAGCATAAGGAGACATTTTCAGAATATCGGTCAAGCGCATACGCAAAAAGATAGGTCTAAGCATTTCAACAAAGCGCTCAAAATCCTCACCATCCTTTTTCTTGGATGGTTTAGGAGGAAAGGCATGGGTTTCTGAACCCATGGTTCTCTTTCTTTACCATACTTCCTAGCAATAAAGTCCCTTTTTTCATATCTTTTATCCTTAGGATGTGGGTTATCAAGATCAACAGCGGGTTCAATCTCCACATAATTATCATTAATAGGTTGAGTATCAACATGAACATCATCGTTAATATTATCTCTAGGCTCATGTTCATCACCATATTGTGTCTTGGCATCAGAAACATAAATATCATTTCAGTTTTCAGGTGTATCTATAGCAGGTTCACTAGCAGCATGCGAGGTTCTATCATCATCCTTGTTCCTCTTATCATTGGAACGACTAAGTGCATCGGTATTACTCCTTTGAGAATCTTGCTCAATTCTCTTAGGATGGCCCTCGGGATACAAAGGTTCCTAAGTCATTCTTCCACCTCTAGTCACAACTTTAACAAAATGATCATTGTTCTTACTATTCATCTCATTAAGCAAGTCATTCTGTGCCTTAAGCACTTGTTCTACTTGAGTAGTTACCGTGGAAGCATGTTTACTAATCAGTTTAAGATCATTGATAGTTCTACTCATATAATCACCTAAGCGATCAATCATGAAAGCATTATGTTTCAATTGTCTACTAATATAAGCATTAAAATTTTCTTGCTTAACAACAAAATTGTCAAACTCATCCAAGCATTGGCTAGCAGACTTATTATAAGGAATATCGCTTTCATCAAATCTACGAAGAGAATTTACCTCTACTACTTGTGTCGGGTTATCAAGACCATGTATTTCTTCAATAGGTGGTAGATTCTTAACATCTTCAGCTTTAATACCTTTCTCTTTCAAAGATTTCTTTGCCTCTTGCATATCTTCAGGACTGAAAACTAGAATACCTCTTTTCTTTGGATTTGGCTTCGGAGGTGGTTCGGGAATGGTCCAATCATTATCATTGCTCAATATATTATTCAATAGTATTTTAGCTTGTTCAACTATTCGTTCCATGAAAACACAACGAGCACAACTATCTAGGTGGTCCCTGGAAGCATCGGTTAGTCCATTATAAAAGATATCAAGTATTTCATTTTTCTTGAGAGGATGATCAGGCAAAGCATTTAGTAACTGGAGAAGCCTCCCCCAAGATTGTGGGAGACTCTCTTCTTCAATTTGCACAAAGTTAAATATTTCCTGCAAGGCGGCTTGTTTCTTATGGGCAGGAAAATATTTTTCAGAGAAGTGATAAATCATATCCTGGGGGCTACGCACACAACCAGGAGCAAGAGAGTTAAACCATATCTTAGCATCACCCTTTAATGAGAAAGGAAACAACTTAAGGATATAATAGTAACAATTTTTTTCCGCATGAGTAAATAGGGTGGCTATATCATTCAGTTTAGTAAGATGCGCCACGATAATTTCAGATTCATAACCATGGAAAGGATCAGATTCAACCAAAGTAATTAACTCAGGATCAACAGAGAATTCATAATCCTTATCAGTAACAAAGATAGGTGAAGTAGCAAACCTAGGATCATATTTCATTCTAGCATTCAAAGATTTTTATTTCCACCTGCATAGTAATTTCTTAAGATCATCTCTATCATTACAAGCAAGAAAGTCCCTAGCTACCTCTCCTTCCATGACATAACCCTCAAGAATATCCAGCAATTCATATCTAGGAGAGCTAGGTATAGCAGGTGTCTCAAAGTGTTCAGTTTCAATAATTTCATCAGTTTCAGAAGTATCATAATTTTCAGCATTGACTCTAGCAACTTGTTCATCAAGAAATTCACCCAGTAGCATACTATTATCAAGCAAAGTATCATCATAAGCATCATGCATAGCAGAAGTGGCATCATCAATTACTTTAGACATATCAAAATTACTAGCAGGTGGTGTCACAAACTTACTCATAACAGAAGGTGAATCAAGTGCAGAGCTAGATGGTAGTTCCTTACCTCCCCTCGTGGTAGAGGGATATATCCTGGTTTTTGGATCTTTCGGATTCTTCATAGTTATAAACAGATATAAATCCCAAGTGACTCATAGAATAGAGCTATGCTCCCTGGCAACAGCGCCAGAAAAAGGTCTTGATAACCCACAAGTATAGGGGATCGCAACAGTTTTTGAGGGTACAGTATTCAACCCAAATTTATTGATTCGACACAAGGGGAGCCAAAGAATATTCTCGAGTATTCCCAACTGAGTTGTCAATTCAACCACACCTGTAAGACTTAATATCTGCAGCAAAGTATTCAGTAGCAAAGTAGTATGGAAGTAACGGCAACGGTAGCAAAAGTAATAGTAGCAGTTTTGTATTGATTGTAACAGTAGCAAAGGAACAGTAACTTAGCAAAGATCAATATGTGGAAAGCTCGTAGGCAATGGATCAGTGATGGATAATTATGTCAGATAGCATTCATCATGCAATAGTTATAACATAGGGTGACACGGAACTAGCTCCAATTCATCAATGTAATGTAGGCATGTACTCCATATATAGTCATACGTGCTTATGGAAAAGAACTTGCATGACATATTTTGTCCTACCCTCCCATGATAGTGGGGTCCTAATGGAAACTAAGGGATATTAAGGCCTCCTTTTAATAAAGAACTGGACCAAAGCATTAGCACTTAGTGAATACATGAACTCCTCAAACTACGGTAATCACCGGAAACAATCCCAGTTATTGTCACCCTGGGGGATGCGGATCATAACTCGTAATAGGTGTCTACAACTTGCAAGATAGGATCAAGAACACATATATATATTCATGAAAACATAATAGGTTCAGATCTGAAATCATGGCACTCAGGCCCTAGTGACAAGCATTAAGCATAGCAAAGTCATAGCAACATCAATCTCAGAACATAGTGGATACTAGGGATCAAACCCTAACAAAACTAACTCGATTACATGATAAATCTCATCCAACCCATCAATGTCTGGCAAGCCTACACTAGGATTAATCACGAATGGCGGAGAGCTTCATGGAATTGGTGATGAAGGGCGATTGGTGATGACGATGGCGTCGATTTCCCCTCTCCGGAGCCCAAAACGGACTCCAGATCTGGTCTCTCGAGGAAGAACAGGAGGTGGCGGCTCCATATCGTGAAATGCGGTGAACTCTTCTCTCTGATTTCTTTCACCGCAAATAGGGTTATATAGAGGTGGAGATGAGGTCGGAGGAGCCACGAGGGCCCCACAAGCGTGCTAGGCGCGACCAGGGGGTGGTCGTGCCTAGCAGGCTTGTGGCCTGCAGGTGGCCCCCCTGAGCCACTGACCTGTGGGTTCCACTAGTCAGGTTTAACCTAGCCCTGGCCCTGTTCACTACTGACGCAAGGATGATGCATTAAATGATTTTTTGGTATTAGAGATAATCAGGAAATTCCAGAAAATGTTTAAAACTTCTAAAAATCATAGAAATTAATCTGTAACTCAGATGAAAATAGTTTATATATGAAAAATGATCAGAAAAATGCAAGTAATCTGTTTAGGCCATGTTAATGCATATTTGATCAAGTTAACATCACCAATTAGGACAAATGATGATTAGGGCAATGTATGAAATATCATTTGGAGATGGAATTCAAACTTGTTTGAGCTCCACTTCAATTAACTTGGTTAATTATTTCTCTAGGTCAATTCGGTACCTTAACATGCCATGGTATACATCATGTTTGTTGCATTGCATTCAATGTGTTCCTTTCTTGTTTTGTCGGTGTTTTCCTTCTCGATAGACGATGGTTTCAACGTTATGATTGATGTCACTAATGAAAACTCACTGTTATTTTCAGAAGTGTCAGGCAAGCAACCCCCCCCCCTTGAGCATACCGATATGAACCCACTCTCTCACTCCCTTCTCTCTTTTATTGCATTAGGACAATCATGATTCATATGTTAGATGTTCTCAGTAGTTGAACCCATTCCTTTGCATGACCTGTCCTTGTCACAGTTAATAGTTGAAACCACTTGGCATGAGTAGCAACTCTTTGAGCCTTGTTACGATTACTCATCCATGCTTGCTTACTATGTCTACAATGATTAGAGTCGTGTTGGGTCTGATCCATCTGGGCGATGAATTGAAATGGTGGTGTTCATGTCCTACTATGTGAGAGCTAAGGGTATGAACACGGTTTGGTAAAGGTAGCGATGAGAGGCCATGTAGGAGTACATGGCGGGCTGTCTCATTGGGACCGTCCTTAAGACCTGAGTTTTGTGTATGTTATCCAAGACTAGGTACCACCATGCATTGGGCCCGAAACCAATGGACCCTCTCGGCTTATTAATCGCCTAGATCTCTGTCCAGGAGTTGCAACTAGTTTCTGGTGTTTGTAGGATGTGTTGGCGACCGTGCATAGTGCTGACCGGAGGGGTAGGCTATGGCGCGGTAGATGCACCGTCGCCCTGTGTACCAAGCGTAGTACCATCCGTCGAGGTGGGCTTGGGAACCCTGCACACATCGTTTGGGGACGTGATGGAAACTTCGGGCGGACTTCCTTGCGGGTTTAGTCTGAAATAGGCGATAGACCTAGACTAGAGTCTTGTGTGGTTAACGCTCGTGGCCAACTCCCTCGCTGGGCTTCCACTTGAAGGTTGTCCAGGTGCCTTTTTATGTGCACATGGCGATTGTTGGGAGACGTAGTAGTAAATCAAAAAAATTCCTACGTGTCACCAAGATCTATCTATGGAGAAACCAGCAATGAGAGGGGAGAGATTGCATCTTCATACCTTTGAAGATCTCTAAGCGGAAGCGTTACAAGAACGCAGTTGGTGGAGTCGTAGTCGCAGCGATTTAGATCGCGGTGGATTTCGATCTCAGCGCCGAACAACGGCGCCTCCGCATTCAACACACGTGCAGCCCGATGACGTCTCCTACGCCTTGATCTAGCAAGGAGGAATGAGAGGTTGAGGGAGAGCTCCGGCAGCACGACGGCGTGGTGACGGTGGAGCTACGTGGACTCCGGCAGGGCTTCGCCAAGCGCTACGGAGAACGAGGAAGAGGAAGGGTAGGGCTGCACTGAGAGAGAGAGAAGACATGTCTCAAATCAGCCCAAACCCTTGCATATATATGGGAGGAGGGAGAGGGAGGGCTGCCTTGGCCTCTCCTCAAAGGAGGAGAGGTTCGGCCGAACCAGGGATAGAGTCCACCTCCCACAAGGGAGGTGGATCTCCTCTTTTAAAACCCTTTTGCCCTATATCTCTTGATCCCAGCCGCATGGGCCTTTCTAGAAGGTCTTGGCCAGGACAAAAAGGGCTGGCACACCTCCTCTAAGGGCCCACAAAGTCCTATGGTCGTCACACCCCTCCCGGGGGTCCTCCGGCACCCTCCCGGCACTCCCGGTACACTACCGATGAGCCCGAAAACTTTTCGGTGACCAAAACTGGACTTCCTATATATCAATATTTACCTCCGAACCATTTAGGAGCTCCTCGTGACGTCCGGGATCTCATCCGGGACTCTGAACATCCTTCGGTAACCACGTAAAACATTTCCCTATAACCCTAGCGTCATCGAACCTTAAGTGTGTAGACCCTACGGGTTCGGGAGACACGTAGACATGACCGAGACACCTTCCGGTCAATAACCAATAGTGGGATCTGGATACCCATGTTGGATACCACATGCTCTACTATGATCTCATCGGATGAACCACGATGTCGGGGATTCAATCAATCCTGTATGCAATTCCCTTTGTCTATCGGTATGATACTTGCCCGAGATTCGATCGTCGGTATCCCTATACCTTGTTCAATCTCGTTACCGGCAAGTCTCTTTACTCATTCCGTAACACATCATCCCGTGGCTAACAAGGTTGAACTAGGTATGGAGATACCTAGGATCGAATCTCGGGCAAGTAACATACCGAAGAACAAAGGGAACATCATACGAGATTAACTGAATCCTTGACATAGAGGTTCGACCGATAAAGATCTTCATAGAATATGTAGGAACCAATGTGGACATCTAGGTCCCGCCATTAGTTATTGATCGTAGAGGTGTCTCGGTCATGTCTACATAGTTCTCGAACCCGCAGGGTCTGCACACTTAAGGTTTGGTGACGTTTCGGTAGTATAGAGTTATGAATGGTGGTGACCGAAGGTAGTTCGGAGTCCCGGATGAGATCCCGGACGTCACGAGGAGCTCCGGAATGGTCCGGAGGTAAAGATTCATATATAGGAAGTCCTGTTTTGGACTCCGGAAAGATTTTGGGCACTTTCGGTAGCGTACCGGGAGTGACGAATGGGTCCCGGGGGTCCACCAGTGGGGCCAACCCACCCCATGGGCTAAAGTGGCGACCCACCAGCCCCTAGTGGGCTGGTGGGGTCGGCCAGGGTGGCCTAGGCGTAGGAAGAGAAGGCCCAAACCGAATTGGGGTGGAGTCCTCCCCAAGTTCCACCTCTCGTGTGAGAGGTGGACTCTCAGGTGGAGGAGGACTCTCCCTCCACCAGTTCGGCCGAACAAAAAGGAGAGCCCTCCTTTGGGCGCAGCCTCCTCTCCCCTCCTCCTATATATATGAGTGGTTTTAGGGTTTTTTGGACAAGGATTTTCAGCCACGTCTAAACCCTACCTCTAGATCAAGTTCCTCTAAACTAGACTAGTTCGGCAGTGTTTAGGCGAAGCCCTGCCGGAACAGCTTCACCACCATCGCCGGAGCGCCGTCACGCTGCCGGCGAACTCTTCTACCTCTCCGCTCTCTCTTGCTGGATCAAGATGGCGGAGATCGTCATCAAGCTGTACGTGTGCTGAACGCGGAGGTGCCGTCCGTTCGGCGCTAGATCGGAAGGACCGTGATCAAGATCGCGAGACAGTTCGTGATGAGATCGCGGAACGGATCGTAATGAGTTCGTGGGACAGATCGTGATCAAGATCGTGAGACGGATCGTGATGAGACCGCGGACCGGATCGTGATGAGTTCACGGGACGGATCGTGATTGGATCACGGGACGGATCGTGATGAGATCACGGGACACTCGGCGATTTGGATCGCGAAGATGTTCGACTACACCAACCATGTTTCTTAACGCTTCCCGCTTAGCGATCTACAAGGGTATGTAGATCCACTCTCCCTCTCATAGATGCTCATCACCATGGATAGATCTGCATGTGCGTAGGAAATTTTTTGTTTCCCATGCGATGTTCTGGATCGGATTCAACAAAGGCGGTCCTGGAGAAGGTTGAAAAGAAACTAGTGTATCACCGTTGTGGTTTTTGCATAGATGAGAATTGTTCTTGCTAGATACCCGTAGTAGCCACGTAAAACATGCAACAACAATTAGAGGACGTCTACTTGTTTTTGCAGGGTATGTTGTGATATGATATGGCCAATTACATGATGTGATATATGTGATGTATGAGATGATCATGTGATGTATAGATTATCACGACTTGCATGTCGTTGAATACGGCAACCGGCAGGAGCCATACGGTTGTATTTAATTATTGTATGACCTGCGTGTCAATCATTAAGCGTTATGTAATGCTTTACTTTATCGCTAAACAGTAGCAATGCTGGTAGAAGCATGAAGGGCGTGACAACCCCGATGGTGACACGTTGATGGAGTTCAAGATGATGGAGATCAAGATGATGGAGATCATGGTGTCATGCCGATGACGATGGAGATCATGCCGGTGCTTTCTAGATGGAGATCAAAAGCACAAATTCATGGCCATATCATGTCACTTATGATTTGCATGTGATGTTAATCCTTTTTATGCACCTTGTTTTGCTTAGGACGACGGTAGCATTATAAGGTGATGCCTCACTTAATTTCAAGATAAATTGTGTTCTCCCCGAGTGTGCACCGTTGCGAAAGTTCGTCGTGTTGAGACACCATGTGATGATCGGGTGTGATAGACTCTATGTTCACATACAACGGGTGCAAGCCAGTGTTGCACATGTAGAACACTTGGGTTAAACTTGACGAGCCTAGCATGTACAGACATGGCCTCAGAACACAAGAGACCGAAAAGTCAAACATGAGTCATATAGTAGATATGATCAACATGATGATGTTCACCATTGTAGCCACATCAACTCACGTGATGATCGGACTTGAGTTGGTGAATTTGGATCATGTATCACTCGAATGACCGGAGGGATGTCAATTTGAGTGGGAGTTCTTAAGTAATATGATTAATTGAACTCATTATCATGAACATAGTCAATAATGTCTTTGCAAATTATGTTGTAGATTACTAGCTCGCGTTGTAGCTCCCTTAATTTTTATATGTTCCTAGAGAAATAGAGTTGAAAGATGATGGTAGAAATATTGCGGACTAGGTCCGTGATCTGAGGATTGTCCTCATTGCTGCACAGAAGGCTTATGTCCTTAATGCACCGCTCGGTGCGCCAACCCCTCTAGCGTCATATGTAGATGTTGTGAACATCTGACAGGCACGTTCTGATGACTACTTGATAGTTTAGTGCATCATGCATTACGGCTTAGAATTGAGGCTCCAAAACGTTTTGAACGTACGGAACATATGAGATGTTTCTAAGAGCTGAAATTAGGATCTTAGGCTCGTTCCCGTGTTGCGAGATATGAGATCTCCAAACAAGATTCTTTGCCTGCAAGATGAAAGAGAATAGCTCAATCGTTGAGCATGTGCTCAGATTGTCTGGGTGCTACAATCGCTTGAATGAAGTGGGAGTTGATCTTCCAGATAAGATAGTGATTGATATAGTTCTCCAAGTCACTGTCACTAAAGCTACTAGAACTTAGTGATGAACTATAAAATGCCAGGGATAGAAATATTGATCCCTGAGCTGTTAGCGATGTTTGACACCGCGAAGGTAGAAATCAAGAAGGAGCATCAAGTGTTGATGGTTAATCAAACCACTAGTTTCGAGAAGGGCAAGAGCAAGGAGGGAAACTTCATAGATAGCAAGTCAGTTGCTGCTCCAGTGAAGCAGCCCAAAGTTGAACTCAAACCCGAGACTAAGTGCTTCTGTTATGAGGTGAGCGGTCGCTGAAGCGGAACAACCCTAGAAACTTGGTAGATAAGAAGGCTGGCAACATCGGCAGAAGTATATTTGATATAACGAGTTATTGATGTGTACCTTGCTAGTATTCCTAGTAGCACCTGGGTATTTGATACCGGTTCGGTTGCTAAATGTTAGTAACTCGAAATAAAAGCTACAGAATAAACGGAGAACTAGCTAAGGGTGACGTGACGATATGTGTTGGAAATGTTTCCAAGGTTGATGAGATCAACATCGCACGCTCTCTCTACCTTCAGGATTGGTGACGAACCTAAATAAATGTTATTTGGTGTTTTGCGTTGAGCATGAACATGATTAGATTATGTTTATTGCAATACGGTTATTCATTTCAGTTAGAGAATAATGGTTATTCTGTTTGCCTGAATAATACCTTCAATGGTCATGCACCCAGTGAGAATGGTTTGTTGAAATCTTGATCGTAGTAATACACATGTTCATAACATTGATGTCAAAAGATACAAAGTTAATAATGATAGTACCACATACTTGTGGCACTGCCGCTAAATGTCATATTGGAATAAAGCGCATGAAAAAACTCCATGCTGATGGATCTTTGGACTCATTCGATTTCAAATCGGTTGAGACATGCGAACCATGCCTCTTGGGCAAGATTACTAAAAAAACCGTTGGATGGAGCGGGCAAGTAATTCATTGGAAATGATACATGTTGATGTATGCAATCCAGTGAGTCTTGTAGCAAGCAGTGGATATCGTTATTTTCTTACCTTCACTGGTGATTTAAGTAGATATAGTGTATATTTACTTAATGAAACACAAGTCTGAATCGTTTGAAAGGTTCAAGCAAATTCAGAGTGAAGTTTAAGATCATCATGACAAGAAGATAAAAATGACTGCGATATGATCGTGGAGGTGAATATCTGAGTTACGAGTTTGGCATACAACTTAAGACAATGTGAAATTTGTTTCACAACTAACGCCACCTAGAACACCATAGTGTGATGGTGTGTCCGAACATCATAAGTCATACTCTGTTGGATATGGTGCATGCTATGATGTCTCTTATCATTTTACTACTATAATTTTGGGGTTATGCATTAGAGACAACTATATTCACTTTAAATAGGGCACCATCTAAATCCATTGAGATGACACCATGTGAATTATGGTTTGATAGAAACCTATGCTGTCATTTCTTAATATTTGAGGGGTTGTGACACTTGTGTGGAAAATGTTTTCACCTAATGAGGTCGAACCCAAGGCGGACAAATGCATCTTCATAGAATACCCTAAGAACAGTTGGGTGAACCTTCTATCTCTGATCCAAGTGCAAAGTGTTTGTTGCTAAAACGGATCCTTTCTCGAGGAAAAGTTTCTCTTGAAAGAATTGAGTGGGAGGAAGATAGAACTTGATGAGGTTGTTAAACCTTTGTTCAACTAGAGAGTAGCGCAGCGCAGAAAGATGTTTCTGTGAAGCCTACGTTAGTTAAAGAGGAAGTTAATGATGATGATCATGAAGCTTTAGGATCAAGTTACTATCGAATTTCATAGGTCTACAAGGATGTGTACTGCTCCTAAGCGGTACGACAACCCTGTCTTGGAGGTCATGTTGTTGGACAACGATGAACCTACGAGCTATGGAGAAGCAATGATGGGCCCGGATTCCGACAAATGGTTGGAGGCCATGAAATCCGAGATGGGATCCATATATGAAAACAAATTATGGACTTTGGAAGTATTACCTAAAGGGCAAAAGGCCATTCAGAACAAATGGATCTTTAAAATGAAGACAGACACTGATGGTAAATGTCACCATTTGTAAAGCTCTACTTGTTGCAAAGATGTTTGTGACAAGTTCAAGGAGTTAACTACGATGAGACTTTCTCACTCGTAGCGATGCTAAAGTATGTTGGAATTATGTTAGCAGTTGTCGCATTTTTCAAATTATGAAATCTGGCAGATGGATGTCGAAACATCGTCTCCTTAACGGTTTACTTGAGGAAAGGTTGTATGTGATACAACCAGGAGGTTTTGTCAGTCCTAGGGATGCTAAAAGGTGTGCAAGCTTCAGTGATCCTTCTATAGACTGAAGCAAGCATCTCGGAGTTGGAATATACACTTTGATAAGGTGATCAAAGTTTTTAAGTTTATACAAAGTTTATGAGAAACTTGTATTTACAATAAAGTGAGTGGGAGCACTATAGAATTTCTGATAAGTATATGTGGATGACATACTGATCGGAAATAATGTAGAATTTCTGGAAAGCATAAACGGTTGTTTGGAAAGTGATTTTCAAAGGAAGACCTGGATAAAGCTACCTAATTGTTGAGCATCGAGATCTATAGAGATAGATCAATATGCTTGATAAGACTTTCAATGAGTACATACCTTGACAAGATTTTGAAAGAGTTCAAAATGGATCAGTCAGAGAAAGAGTTCTCGCCTGATTTGTAAGGTGTGAAGTTGAGTGAGACTCAAAGCTCAACAACGGCAGAAGAAAGAGAAAGGACGAACGTCGTCCCCTATGCCTTAGCCATAGGCTCTAAATTATGCCATGTTGTGTACCGCACCTGTGTGTGCCTTGCCATGAGTCTGTCAAGGGGTACAAGAAGTGGTCCAGGAGTAGGATCACTGGACAGCGGTCAAAATTATCCTTAGTAACCAGAGGACTAAGGAGATATTTCTCGATTATGGAGGTGATAAAGAGTTCGTCGTAAAGAGTTACGTCGATGCAAGCTTTAACACCAATCCGGATGACTCATAATAGCAATATGGATACATATGGTGGAGTGGCCGTTTGGAATAGTACCAAGTGTAGTATGGTAGCAGTGTTTATAATTTGACATAGGGATTTGCAAAGTACAAACGGATCTGAATTTTGCAGACCCGTTGACCATAAGACCTCTCTCACATGCAAAGCATGATCGAGCCCCAGAACTAATTGGGTGTTAGATTCATACCAATGTGAATCACATAGTGATGTGAACTAGATAATTGACTCTAGTGCAAGTGGGAGACTGTTGGAAATATGCCCTAGAGGCAATAATAAATTAGTTATTATCATATTTCCTTGTTCATGATAATCGTTTATTATCCATGCTATAATTGTATTGATTGGAGACTTAGATACATGTGTGGATACATAGACAAAACCATGTCCCTAGTATGCCTCTAATAGACTAGCTCGTCGATCAAAAGATGGTTAATGTTTCCTAGCCATGGACATGAGATGTCATTTGATAACGGGATCACATCATTAGGAGAATGGTGTGATGGATAAGACCCAAACTACAAATGTAGCATATGATCGTGTCAGTTTGTTGCTACTGTTTTCTGCATGTCAAGTATATGTTCCTATGACCATGAGATCATGCAACTCACTGACACCGGAGGAGTGCCTTGTGTGTATCAAACGTCGCAACGTAACTGGGTGACTATAAAGGTACTCTACAGGTATCTCCGAGGGTGTCTGTTGGGTTGGCATGGATCAAGACTGGGATTTGTTACTCCGTGTGACAGAGAGGTATCTTAGGGCCCACTCGGTAATACAACATCACAACAAGGCTTGCAAGCAATGTGACTAAGTGTTAGTCATGGGATCTTGTATTACGGAACGAGTAAAGAGACTTGTCGGTAACGAGGTTGAACTAGGTATGGAGATACCGACGATCGAATCTCGGGCAAGTAACATACCGAAGAACAAAAGGAACATCATACGAGATTAAGTGAATCCTTGACATAGGGGTTCGATCGATAAAGATCTTCATAGAATATGTAGGAACCAATATGGGCATCCAAGTCCCACTATTGGTTATTGACCATAGAGGTGTCTTGGTCATGTCTACATAGTTCTCGAACCCGCAGGGTCTACACACTTAAGGTTCGGTGACGTTTCAGTAGTATAGAGTTATGTATGGTGGTGACCGAAGGTTGTTTGGATTCCCTAATGAGATCCCGGACTTCATGAGGAGCTCCGGAATGGTCCATAGGTAAAGATTGATATATAGGAAGTCCTGTTTTGGTCGCCGAAAAAGTTTCGGGCTCATCGGTAGTGTACCGGGAGTGCCGATAGTGTACCGAGGGACCATCGGGAGAGGTATTTCGACCCAAGAGGCTACATGGGCTGTGGGAGGAGGTAAACCAGCCCCTGGTGGGCTGTCCTAAGCCTCCTCTAAGGGCCCATGCGGCTGGAGTGGTTTGAGAAGGAAAAAATCCAAAGGTGGAGAGGCGAAAAGAGTTTCCAAGTGGAAAGGAGGAATCCTACTCCTAATAGGATTGGAATAGGACTCCTCCACCTCCAATTTCGACCAAACCTTGAGGGTTTGAGGCTGCCTCCTCCCCTCCCTCCATCCTATATATACTAGAGGATTTAGAGGAAAAAAGCTAACCCTAATAGCCATGTGCTACCTCTCCTCTAGATCGCAGTTTCTCCTCTAGATCGGTTTTCAGCGGTGCTTAGGCGAAGCCCTGCTGGAATAGCTCCACCACCATCGCCACAACGCCGTTGCGCTGCCAGAGAAATCATCTACCTCTCTGCTCCCTCTTGCTGGATCAATAAGGCGTAGATCGTCATCAAGCTGTACGTGTGCCGAACACGGAGGTGTCATCCGTTCGGCGCTAGATCGGAAGGACCGTGATCAAGATTACGAGACGGATCGTGATGAGATCGCGGGACGGATCGTGATGAGTTCGCGGGACGGATCATGATTGTATCGTGGGATGGATCGTGATGAGATCATGGGATGCTCGGCGATTTGGATCGCGAAGACGTTCGACTACACCAACCGCGTTTCTTAACGCTTCCCGCTTACTGATCTACAAGGGTATGTAGATCCACTCTCCCTCTCGTAGATGCTCATCACCATGGATAGATCTTGCATGTGCGTAGGAGAATTTTTGTTTCCCATGCAACGTTCCCCAATAGTGGCATCATGAGCTAGGTCTATGTGTAGATGAGATCTCGAGTAGAACACAAAGATTTTGTGGGCGTTGATGCTTAGATTGCTTCCTCCCTTGGTCGTGTTTAGGCAAAGCCCTGCCGGAACAGCTTCACCACCATCGCCGAAGCACTGTCACGCTGCCGACAAACTCTTCTACCTATCCGCTCTCTCTTGCTGTATCAAGACGGCGGAGATCGTCATCAAGCTGTACGTGTGCTGAACGCGGAGGTGCCGTCCGTTCGGCGCTAGATCGAAAGGACCGCGATCGAGATCGCGAGACGGTTCGTGATGAGATCGCGGAACGGATCGTGATGAGTTCGCAGGACAGATCGTGATCAAGATCGTGAGATGGATTGTGATGAGATCGCGGGACGGATCGTGATGAGTTCACGGGACGGATCATGATTGGATCGCGGGACGGATCGTGATGAGATCGCGGGACACTCGGCGATTTGGATCGCGAAGATGTTCGACTACACCAACCGCATTTCTTAACGCTTCCCTCTTAGCGATCTACAAGGGTATGTAGATCCACTCTCCCTCTCGTAGATGCTCATCACCATGGATATATCTGCGTGTGCGTAGGAAAATTTTTGTTTCCCATGCGACGTTCGCCAACAACACTATGCTGGCTCTTATGAGTCTTTAATAAATACTTGAGTCATAGAGTTATGTTGTGATGCCATGTGGTATCTATGCATATCGTGCATAATGTGTGTATGTTTGAAATGCACTGGTATGTGTGGGATTCGACACCTAGTCGTATGCCTATGGTAGCCTTCTTTACAGGGAAATGCCTCTATGTGCTTCCGTTGAGCCCTGGTAGCTTGCCACTGCTCCGGACACATTGATTGGCCGACATGTATCCTTCTTTGCTATTGTGTCTATCCCTTGGGGAAATGTCACACGGTGTAATGGAGTCCATGTAGCTTGCTACGACTCGTCTACACATGTTGATGACCGACACTTGCACTGATGGGTTATGTATGCCTATCCCTGTACGGTTGTGCCATTTGGGTCTATAACTAGTCATGTCGACCCGGGTTCTTTGACATATGATTGCTAGCGACATACTCATATACACGAGACAAAAGGCGCAAATGGTCCTGGCCAAGGTAAGGTGGCAGCCGTAGGGATTACCGTGTGTGAGGCCTCAAAGTGATATGATGTGTTACATGCTAGACGTGTATGGCTTAGGATCGGGGTCCCGACACCGTCGGAGAAAGTAGGACGAAAACTGTTGGAAATATGAGGCAATAATAAATTAGTTATTATCATATTTCCTTGTTCATGATAATCATTTACTATCCATGCTATAATTGTATTGATTGGAAACTGAGATACATGTGTGGATACATAGACAACACCGTGTCCCTAGTGAGCCTCTACTAGACTAGCTCGTTGATCAAAGATGGTTAAGGTTTCCTAACAATAGACATGAGTTGTCATTTGATAATGGGATCACGTCATTAGGAGAATGATATGATGGACAGGACCCAAATTATAAATGTAGCATATGATCGTGTCAGTTTATTGCTATTGTTTTCTGCATGTCAAGTATATGTTCCTATGACCATGAGATCATGCAACTCACTGACACCAGAGGACTACCTTCTGTGTATCAAACATCGCAACATAACTGGGTGACTATAAACGTGTTCTACAGGTATCTCTGAGGGTGTCTGTTGAGTTGGCATGGATCAAGACCGGGATTTTTTACTCTGTGTGACAGAGAGGTATCTCTGGGCCCACTCAGTAACACATCATCACAAGAAGCTTGCAAGCAATGTGACTAAGGAGTTAGTCATGGGATCTTTTTTTACGAAACGAGTAAAGAAACATGCAGGTAACGATATTGAACTAGGTATGGACATATTGACGATTGAATCTCAAGCAAATAACATACCGATGAACAAAGGAAACTACATACGGGATTAACGGAATCCTTGACATAGAGGTTCAATCGATAAAGATCTTTGAAGAATATGTAGGAACCAATATGGGCATCCAGGTCCCACTATTGTTTATTGACCGTTGAGGTGTCTCGGTCATGTCTGCATAGTTCTCGAACCCACAGGGTCTACACACTTAACGTTTGGTAGTATAGTTGAGTTATTATGTTGGTGCCGAAAGTTGTTCGGAGTCCCGGATGAGATCCTGGACAAGACAAGGAGCTCCGGAATAGTCCGGAGGTAAAGATTGATATATGGGATAATGGTGTTTGGTCTCCAGAAAGGTTCCGGAATTCATAGGAAGGGGTTTCAGATGTTTCCCGGAATGTTCGGGTGCAAGAACACTTTATTAGGGCCAAGGGGTAAAGCCCATGAGGCTTTAGGAAGGTGCAAAAGGGAGTTTTGCGGAGGCCAGCGGCCAGACGCCAGGGACCCTGGCATCTGGAGCGAGACGCCAAGGACCCTAGCGTCTGGTCCTGGAGTCCGAGAAGGACTCTTGCCTTGGGTGCCAAACCGACTTTGAGGAGGCCATTTCTCCAAGTTTTGACCCGAGGTCTCAACATATAAATAGAGGGGCAAGGCTAGCACCCAGAACACATCAAGATTTCCCCAAGCCATGTGCCGGAAACCCCACCCCTCTAGTTTATCCTCCATCATAGTTTCCGTTGTGCTTGGCGAGGCCCTACGGAGATTGTTCTTCACCACCACTGTCACCACATCGTCATGCTATGGGAACTCATCTACTGCTTCGCCCCTCTTGCTGGATAAAGAAGGCGAAGACGTCATCAAGCTGTACGTGTGTTGAACACCGAGGTGCCGTCCGTTTGGCGCTAGATCGTTATTGGATCGTGGGACGTCTTGCAATTTGAATTGCAAAGATGTTCGACTACATCAACCACGTTTCTTAACGTTTCCGCTTAGCAATCTAAAAGGATGTGTGGATTTGATCTCTCCTCTCGTAGATGCTCATCTCCTAGATTGATCTTGGTGAAGCGTAGGAATTTTTTGTTTCCCATGCAATGTTCCCCAACAGTGGCATCATGAAATAGGTCTATGCATAGATGAGATCACGAGTAGAACACAAAGGATTTTGTGGGCGTTGATGCTCATGTTGCTTCCTCCCTTGGTCTTTTCTTGATTCAGCGGTATTGTGGGATGAAGTGGCCCGGACCAACCATACTCGTCCACGTACGAGAAAATGGTTCCATCGACTGACATGTGAATTTATTGCATAAAGATGGCTGGCGGGTGTGTGTCTCTCCCACCTTAGTTGGATCGAATTTGACAAAGGCGGTCCTTGAGAAGGTTGAATAGCAATTTTTGTATCATCGTTGTGGTTTTGCATAGGTAAGAATCGTTCTTGCTAGATACCCATAGCAGCCACGTAAAATATGCAACAACAATTAGAGGACGTCTAACTTGTTTTTGCAAGGATGTTGTGATATGATTTGGCCAATGACATGATGACATATATGTGATGTATGAGATGATCATGTTTTATATAGAATATCACGACTTGCATGTCAATGAGTACGGCAACTGGCAGGAGCCATAGGGTTGTCTTTAATTATTGTATGACCTACGTGTCAATCATTAAGCGCTATGTAATGCTTTACTTATCGCTAAGTGGTAGCAATAGTGGTAGAAGCATGGTGGGCACGACAACCCCGATGGCGACATAATGATGGAGATCATGGTGTTATGCCGGTGACAATGGAGATCATGCTGGTGCTTTGGAGATGGAGATCAAAAGCACAAGTTCATGTCCATATCATGTCACTTAAGATTTGCATGTGATGTCAATCCTTTTATGCATCTTATTTTGCTTAGGACGACGGCAGCATTATAAGGTGATCCCTCGGTAAACTTCAAGATAAAAAGTGTGTTCTCCTCTAGTGTGCACCATTGTGAAAGTTCGTCTTTTTGAAGCACCACGTGATGGTCGGGTGTGATAGACTCTACGTTCACATACAACGGGTGCAAGCCAGTGTTGCACATGCGGAACACTCGGGTTAAACTTGACGATCCTAGCATATACAGACATGGCCTCAGAACACAAGAGTCCAAAAGGTCGAACATGAGTCAATATAGTAGATATGATCAACATGGAGATGTTCACCATTGAAACTACCTCATCTCCCATGATGATCGGAGTCGGGTTGGTGGATTTGGATCATGTCACACTTAGAAAACCTGGGGGACGTTGATTTGAGTGGGAGTTCTTTAGTAATATGATTAATTGAACTCATTATCATGAACATAGTCTAAGTTGTCTTTGCAAAATTATGTTGTAGATCGATAGCTCGCGTTGTAGCTCCCCTGTGTTATTGATACATTCCTAGAGAAAATAGAATTGAAAGATGATGGTAGAAATTATACGGACTAGGTCCGTGGTCAGAGGATTGTCCTCAGTTGTTGCACATAAGGCTTATGTCCTTAATGCACCACTTGGTGCGCCACCCCCTCAAGCGGCGACTATGGATGTTGTGAACATCTAACAGGAACATCCTGATTACTACTTGATAGTCCAGTGCGTCATGCATTACAGCTTAGAATTCAGGCTCCAAATATGTTTTGAACGTCACGGAGCATATGTGATGTTCCAAGAGCGGAAATTGGATTTGAGGCTCGTACCCGTGTTGAGAGGTATGAGACCTCCAACAAGATTCTTTGCCTGCAAGATAAATGAGAATAGCTCAATCGGTGAGCATGTGCTCAGATTGTCTAGGTGCTACAATCACTTGAATCGAGTGGGAGTTAATCTTCCAGATAAGATAGTGATTGATATAGTTCTCCAAGTCACTGCCACAAAGCTACTAGAGCTTTGTGATGAAGTATAAATATGCCAGGGATGGAAAAGATGATCCCTGAGCTATTTGCGATGTTTGACACCGCAAAGGAAGAAATGAAGAAGGAGCATCAAGTGTTGATGGTTAGTAAAACCACTAGTTTTGAGAAGGGCGAGGGCAAGAAGGGAAACTTCATGAATGGCAAGCCAGTTGCAGCTCTAGTGAAAAAAAATCAAGGTTGAACCCAAACCCGAGACTGAGTGCTTCTATTATGAGGAAATGGTCACTAAAGCAGAACTCCCTAAATACTTGGTAGATAAGAAGGTTGGCAACGTCAAGAGAAGTATATTTGATATACATATTATTGATGTGTACCTTGCTAGTACTCCTAGTAGCACCTAGGTATTAGATACCGGTTCGATTGCTAATGTTAGTAACTCGAAGTAAAATCTACGGAATAAATGGAGACTATCTAAGGGTGAGGTGACGATGTGTGTTGGAAGTGTTTCCAAGGTTGATATGATCACCATCGCACGCTCCCTCTACCTTCGGGATTAGTGTTGAACCTAAACAAATATTATTTGGTGATTGCATTGAGTATGAACATGATTAGATCGTGTTTATTGCAATATGGTTATTCATTTAAGTCAGAGAATAATAGTTATTCTGTTTACATGAATAAAACCTTCAATGGTCATGCACCCAATGTGAATGGTTTATTGAATCTCGATCGTAGTGATACACATGTTCATAGTATTGATGCCAAAAGATGCAAAGTTAATAATGATAGTACCACATACTTGTGGCACTGCCGCTAAAGGTCATATTGGTGTAAAGCGCATGAGAAACTCCATGTTGATGGATCTTTGGCTCACTCGATTTCGAATCGGTTGAGACATGCAGACCATACCTCATGGGCAAGATGACTAAGACCCCGTTTTCCGGTATGATGGAGCGGGCTAGTGACTTATTCGAAATGATACATGTTGATGTATGCGGTCCAATGAGTGTTGTAGCGTTCGGTGGATATCATTATTTTCTTACCTTCACTGATGATTTGAGTAGATACTGGTATATTTACTTAATGAAACACAAGTCTGAAACGTTTGAAAGGTTCAAGAGAATACAAAGTGAAGTTTGAGATCATCGTGACAAGAAGATAAAATGTCTACGATATGATCGTGGAGGTGAATATATGAGTTACAAGTTTGGTATACAACTTAAGACAATGTGGAAGTTGTTTCGCAAATCACGCCACCTGGAACACCATAGTGTGATGGTGTGTCTGAATGTTGTAGTCGTGCTCTATTGGATATGGTGCGTACTATGATGTCTCTATTGTTTTGCCGCTATCATTTTGGGGTTATGAATTAGATGTTGGAAATATGCCCTAGAGGCAATAAATAAAGTGTTTATTATTATATTTCCTTGTTCATGATAATTGTTTATTATCCATGCTATAATTGTATTGATTGGAAACACATTGCATGTGTGGATATATAGACAACACTTTGTCCCTAGTGTGCCTCTAGTAGACTAGCTCGTTGATCAAAGATGGTCAAGATTTCCTAGCCATTGACATGAGATGTCATTTGATAACGGTATCACATCATTAGGAGAATGATGAGATGGACAAGACCCAAACTGTAAACATAGCATATGATCGTGTTAGTTTATTGCTACAGTTTTCTGCATGTCAAGTATATGTTCCTATGACCATGAGATCATGCAACTCACGGACACCGGAGGAGTGCCTTGTGTGTATCAAACATCACAACATAACTGGGTGACTATGAAGGTGCTCTACAGGTATCTTCGAGGGTGTCTGCTGGGTTGGCATGGATCAACACTGGGATTTGTTACTCCATGTGACGGAGAGGTATCTCAGGGCCCACGCGGTAATACAACATCACAACAAGCCTTGGAAGAAATGTGACTAAGTGTTAGCCACATGATCTTGTATTACGGAACAAGTAAAGAGACTTGCCGGTAACGAGGTTGAACTAGGTATGGAGATACCGAAGATCGAATCTCGGGCAAGTAACATACCAAAGAACAAAGGGAACATCATACGGGATTAACTGAATCCTTGACATAGAGGTTCGACCAATAAAGATCTTCGTAGAATATGTAGGAATCAATACGGGCATCCAGGTCCCGCTATTGGTTATTGACCGTAGAGGTGTCTCGGTCATGTCTACATAGTTCTCGAACCCGCAGAGTCTGCACACTTAAGGTTCGGTGATGTTTCGGTAGTATAGAGTTATGTATGGTGGTGACCGAATGTTGTTCGAAGTCCTGGATGAGATCCCGGACATCACGAGGAGCTCCAGAATAGTCCGGAGGTAAATATTGATATATAGGAAAGTGGTGTTTGAACTCTGGAAAAGTTTCGGGCATTTCCGGCAGTGTATCGGGAGTGACGAATGGGTTTCGAGGACCACCAAGTGGGGCCCACATACCCCAAGGGGCCACATGGGCCTTAGAGGTGGCGCACCAGCCCCTAGTGGGCTGGGTAAGCCAGCCCAAGAGGCCCTATGTGCATGGAGGAAGAGATAGAGTAGGGGACAAGTTTGGGAAAGAGTCCCACTTGGAATCCACCTCCCTTGTGGGAGGTGGACTCTCCCCCTATGCTTCGGCCGAAGCCTTCCTTGTAGGAGGTTCAAGGCTGCCTCCTCTCCTATCCCTCCTATATATACTAGAGGATTTATAGGGCAGCCCTAACCCTAATTCTACCAAGTGTTGCCCTCTTCTTCCTCTAGAACGTTTTCTCCTCTAGATTAGTTTTCAGCAGTGCTTAGGCGAAGCCCTGCTGGAATTGCTCCACCACCATCGCCGCAACGCCATCGCGCTACCATAGAACTCGTCTACCTCTCTGCTCCCTCTTGCTGGATCAAGAAGGCGGAGATCTTCACCGAGCTGCACATGTGCTGAACGTGGAGGTGTCGTTCGTTCGGTACTTGATCGAGAGTTCGTGGGACGGCTTGTGATTTGGATCGCGGAGACGTACCACTACATCAACCGCGTTCTTTAATGCTTCCGCTTAGCGATCTACAAGGGTACGTAGATCCAATCTCTCCTCTCATAGATGCTCATCTCCTAGATTGATCTTGGTGAAGCATAGGAATTTTTTTGTTTCCCATGCAACGTTCCCCAACAG
Source organism: Hordeum marinum (assembly GCA_022496015.1). Classification (NCBI taxonomy): domain Eukaryota; kingdom Viridiplantae; phylum Streptophyta; class Magnoliopsida; order Poales; family Poaceae; genus Hordeum; species Hordeum marinum. The sequence goes on along the minus strand of CM039672.1, from coordinate 267,342,878 downwards.
TGGCATCATGAGCTAGGTCTATGCGTAGATGAGATCTTGAGTAGAACACAAAGAGTTTGTGGGTGTTGATATTCAGATTGCTTCCTTCCTTAGTCTTTTCTTGGTTCAACGGTGTTGTGGGATGAAGCGGCTCGGACCGACTTTACTCACACGCTTACGAGAGACTGTGTTCCATCAACTGACATGTGACTTCGTCGCATAAAGATGGCTGGCGGGTGTCTGTCTCTCCCACTTTAGTTGGATCGGATTTGATTAAGGCGGTCCTTGTAGAAGGTTGAAAAGCAATCTTCATATCACCGTTGTGGTTTTGCGTAGGTAAGAATTGTTCTTGCTAGATACCCATAGCAGCCACGTAAAACATGCAACAACAATTAGAGGACGTCTAACTTGTTTTTGTAGGGTATGTTGTGATGTGATATGGCAAATTTTATGATGTGATATATGTGATGTATGATATGATCATGTTTTTGTATAGAATATCACGACTTGCATGTCGATGAGTACGGCAACCTGCAGGAGCCATAGGGTTGTCTTTAACTATTGTATGACCTGCATGTCAATCATTAAGAGCTATGTAATGCTTTACTTTATCGCTAAACGGTAGCAATAGTAGTAGAATCATGGTGAGCATGACAACCCCGATGGCAACATGTTGATGGAGATCAAGATGATGGAGATCATGGTGTCATGCCGGTGATGATGGAGATCATGTCGATGCTTTCACGATGGAGATCAAAAGCACAAGTTCATGGCCATATCATGTCACTTATGAATTGCATGTGATGTTAATACATTTATGCACCTTGTTTTTCTTAGGACAACGGTAGCATTATAAGGTGATCCCTCACTTAAATTTCAAGATGAACTGTGTTCTCCCCGAGTGTGCACCGCTGCGAAAGTTCGTCGTGTTGAGACACCACGTGATTATCGGGTGTGATAGACTCTACATTCGCATACAACGGGTGTAAGCCAGTGTTGCACATGCAGAACACTCGGGGGTAACTTGACGAGCCTAGCATGTAAAGACATGGCCTCGGAACACAAGAGACCGTAAGGTCGAGCATGAGTCATATAGTACATATGATCAACACAATGATGTTCACCATTGAAACCACCTTAACTCACGTGATGATCGGACTTGAGTTGGTGAATATGGATCATGTTTCACTCAGATGACCCGAGGGGTGTCAATTTGAGTGGGAGCTTTAGTAATTCGATTAACTAAACTCATTATCTTGAACAATAGTCTAAGTAACCTTTGCATATTTATGTTGTAGTTCAATGGCTCACGTAGTAGCACCCCTGAATTTTAATGCGGTCCTAGAGAAAGTTAAGTTGAAAGATGATGGAAATAACTTTGTGGACTGGGCCCGTAATCTGAGGATTATCCTCACGGCTTCCCAGTAGGCATATGTCCTTGATGCACCGCTTGGTAACCAACCCGTAGACTTGTCATCCGAAGACGTTAAGAATGCTTGGGAGGCACATTCTGGAGATTACTCAATAGTTTAGTGTGCAATATTGTATGGCTTAGAACCGGGACTTCAAAGACGTTTTGAACGTCATGGAGAATATGAGATGTTTCAGGAGTTGGAGTTTATCTTTAAGAAGAATGCCCGGATCGAGAGGTATGAGACCTCCGATAAGTTCTATGATTGCAAAATGGAGGAGAACGGGTCTATCAGTGAACATATACTCAGAATGTCTGGGTATTCGACTCGTCTGGCGGAGTTAGGGATGCCTCTTCTGCCAGAGGCGATCACTCACAGAGTTCTTCAATCACTGTCACCTAGCTACAAAAGCTTCGTGCTGAACTATAACATGCACGGGATGAACAAGTCAGTCACCGAGCTATTTGCAATGCTAAAAGTTGCTGAGTCTAAAATCCAGAATTAACATCAAGTGTTGATGGTCAATAAAACCACTAGTTTCAAGAAGAATGGCAAGGGCGAGAAGGGTAACTCCAAGAAGGGTGGCAAAGCAGTTGCTCCTCCTGTGAAGAAACCCAAGGCTGGACCCAAGCCAGAAACTGAGTGCTTTCATTGCAACGGAACTGGTCATTGGAAGCGGAACTGCCCCAAGTGTATGGCTGACAAGAAGGCGGCCAACAACAAACAAGGTACATATGATATACATGTTATTGATGTGTATCTTACTAGCTCTTGTTGTAGTGCCTGGATATTTGATACTGGTTCGGTTGCTCACATTTGCAACTCAAAACAGGAACTACGGAATAAATGAAGGCTGGCGAAGGACGAAATGACGATGCACGTGGGAAATGGTTCCAAGGTTGATGTGATCGCCGTCGGCACGCTCTCTCTTTGATTACCATTGGGATTAGTGATGAACCTGAATAATTGTTATTTACTGCCTGCGTTAAGCATGAACATTATATCTAGATCTTGTTTATTGCGAGACGGTTACTCATTTAAGTTAGAGAATAATGGTTGTTCTATTTATATGAGTAATATCTTTTATGGTCATGCACCCAATGTGAGGGGTTTATTCATATTGAATCTTGATAGTGATGATACACATGTTCATAACATTGATGCCAAAAGATGTAGATTTGATAATGATAGTACCACTTTCTTGTGGCACTGCCGTTTGGGTCATATTGGTGTAAAATGCATGAGGAAGCTCCATGCTGATGGACTTTTGGAGTCACTTGATTTTGAATCACTTGACACATGTTAACCATGCCTCATGGGCAAGATGACTAAAACGCCGTTCTCTGGAACAATGGAACGGGCGAGTGATTTGTTGGAAATCATACATACTGATGTGTGTGGTCCAATGAACATTGAGGCGCGTGGTGGATATCGTTATTTTCTCACCTTCACTGATGACTTAAGTAGATATGGGTATATTTACTTAATGAAACACAAGTCTGAAATGTTTGAAAAGTTCAAGCAATTTTAGAGTGAAGTTGAGAATCATCGTAACATGAAGATTAAATTCCTACGATCTGATCGAGGAGGTGAATATCTGAGTTATGAGTTTGGCAGTCACTTAAGACAGTGTGGAATTGTTTCACAATTGACACCGCCTTGAACACCACAACGTAATGTTGTGTTCGAACGTCGTAATCGAACCTTATTAGATATGGTGCGTTCTATGATGTCTCTTGCCGATTTGCCACTATTGTTTTGGGGTTATACATTAGAGACAATTGGATTCACTTTAAATAGGGCACCATCAAAATCCGTTGAGACGACGCCATATGAACTATGGTTTGGCAAGAAGCCAAAGTTGTCATTTCTTAAAGTTTGGGGATGTGATGCTTATGTTAAAAAGCTTCAGCCTGAAAAGCTGGAACCCAAAGCAGAAAAATGCGTCTTAATAGGATACCCAAAAGAGACAGTTGGGTATACCTTCTATCTCAGATCCGAAGGCAAAGTGTTTGTCACTAAAAACGGAACATTTCTTGAGAAAGAGTTTATCTCGAAAGAATTGAGTGGGAGGAAAATAGAGCTTGATAAGGTTATTGAACCTTTACTTCAACCAAAGAGTAGCGCAGCGCAGAAAGATGTTTCTGTGGAGCCTACGACAGTTGAAGAGGAAGTTAATGATGATGATCATGAAGCTTCAGATCAAGTTACTACTGAACCTCATAGGTCGACAAGGGCGCGTACTGCTCCTGAGTGGTAGAACAACCCTGTCTTGGAGGTCATGTTGTTGGAAAACAATGAACCTACGAGCTATGGAGGAGTGATGATGGGCCCGGATTCCGAGAAATGGTTAGAGGCCATGAAATCCGAGATGGGATCCATTTATGAAAACAAAGTATGGACTTTGGAAGTATTACCTGAAGGGCGAAAGGCCATTCAGAACAAATGGATCTTTAAGAAGAAGACAGACGCGGACGGTAATGTCACCGTCTATAAAGCTCGACTTGTGGCAAAGGATTTTTCACAAGTTCAAGGAGTTGACTACGATGAGACCTTCTCACCCGTAGCGATGCTTAAGTCCGTCAGAATCATGTTAGCAATAGCTGCATATTTTGACTATGAAATATGGCAGATGGATGTCAAAACAACGTTCCTTAACGATTTCCTTGAGGAAGAGTTGTATATGATGCAACCGGAAGGTTTTGTCGATCGAGAGAATGCTGACAAAGTTTGCAAACTCCAGCGATCCATTTATGGACTACTGCAAGCATCTTGAAGTTGGAATAAGCGCTTTGATGAGGTGATCAAAGCATTTGGGTTTATACAAGTTTACGGAGAAGCTTGTATTTACAAGAAAGTGAGTGGGAGCTCAGTAGCGTTTCTAATATTATATGTGGATGACATATTGCTGATTGGAAACAATATAGAAATGCTGGAAAGCGTGAAGGAATATTTGAACAAAAGTTTTTCAATGAAGGACCTAGGAGAAGCTACTTTCATATTAGGCATTAAGATCTATAGAGATAGATCGAGACGCTTGATAGCACTTTCACAAGGCACATACCTTGATAAAGTTTTGAAGAAGTTCAAAATGGATCGGTCCAAGAAGGGGTTCTTGCCTGTGTTACAAGGTGTGAAGTTGAGTAAGACTCAATGCCTAGTGACTGCAGAAGATAGAGAGAAGATGAGTGTCATCCCCTATGCTTCAGCCATAGGCTCTATCATGTATGCAATGCTGTGCACAAGACCTGATGTCAGCCTTGCCATAAGTATGGCCGGAAGGTTTCAAAGTGATCCTGGAATGGAGCACTGGACGGCGGTCAAGAATATCCTTAAGTACCTGAAAAGGACTAAGGAAATGTTTCTCGTTTATGGAGGTGATCAAGAGCTCGTTGTAAAGGGTTACGTTGATGCAAGCTTTGACACTGATCCGGATGACTCTAAGTCGCAAACCGAATACATATTTATTCTCAACGGGGGAGCGGTAACATGTGCAGTTCCAAGCAAAGCGTGGTAGCCGATTCTACATGCGAAGCGGAGTACATCGCAGCCTCGGAGGCAGCGAAGGAAGGTGTTTGGATGAAGCAGTTCATGACAGATCTTGGAGTAGTGCCTAGTGCACTGAATCCAATGACTATGTTCTGTGATAATGCTGGTGCCATTGCTCTGGCCAAGGAACCAAGGTTTCACAAGAGGACCAGACACATAAAGTGTCGCTTCAATTCCATCCGCGATTACATCGAGGAGAAGGACATAAATATTTGCAAAGTGCACATGGATCTGAATGTTGCAGACCCATTGACTAAACCTCTTCCAAGGGCTAAACACGATCAACACTGGAACTGCATGGGTGTTCGATTCATTACAATGTAAATCACATAGTGATGTGAACTAGATTATTGACTCTAGTGCAAGTGGGAGACTGTAGGAAATATGCCCTAGAGGCAATAAATAAAGTGGTTATTATTATATTTCCTTGTTCATGATAATTGTTTATTATCCATGCTATAATTGTATTGGTTGGAAACACATTGCATGTGTGGATATATAGACAACACTTTGTCCCTAGTGTGCCTCTAGTAGACTAGCTCGTTGGTCAAAGATGGTCAAGGTTTCCTAGCCATTGACAGGAGATGTCATTTGATAACGAGCTCACATCATTAGGAGAATGATGAGATGGACAAGAACCAAACTATAAACGTAGCATATGATCGTGTCAGTTTATTGCTACAGTTTTCTACATGTCAAGTATATGTTCCTATGACCATGAGATCATGCAACTCACAGACACCGGAGGAGTGCCTTGTGTGTATCAAACGTCGCAACGTAACTGGGTAACTATAAAGGTGATCTAAAGGTATCTTCGAGGGTGTCTGCTGGTTTGGCATGGATCAACACTGGGATTTGTTACTCCGTGTGACGGAGAGGTATCTTAGGGCCCACTCGGTAATACAACATCATAACAAGCCTTGCAAGCAATGTGGCTAAGTGTTAGCCATAGGATCTTGTATTACGGAACGAGTAAAGAGACTTGCCAATAACGAGGTTGAACTAGGTATGGAGATACCGACGATCGAATCTCAGGCAAGTAACATACCGAAGAACAAAGGGAACATCATACGGGATTAACCGAATCCTTGACATAGAGGTTTGACCGATAAAGATCTTCGTAGAATATGTAGGAATCAATATGGGCATCCAGGTCCCGCTGTTGGTTATTGACCGTAGTGTGTCTTGGTCATGTCTACATAGTTCTCGAACACGCAGGGTCTGCACTCTTAAGGTTCGGTGATGTTTCGGTAGTATAGAGTTATGTATGGTGGTGGACGAAGGTTGTTCGGAGTTGCGGATGAGATCACGCACGTCACGAGGAGCTTCGGAATAGTCCGGAGGTAAAGATTGATATATAGGAAAGTGGTGTTTGAACTCCAGAAAAGTTTCGGGCATTTCCGGCAGTGTACCGGGAGTGACGAATGGGTTCCGGGGACCACCAAGTTTCCCCATTTCCCACCTCTCATGAAGATCCACTTTGCCTTTTTTTTCCTTTCCATGACACCATTGTCGCGCCGCTTGCTACCCCAGCCCACTTTCTTCCTCCTCTTCTCCAGCTCTTCGAGTGACTACGAAAGGTGAGACATACCGCACATGAAGTCGTTGCTGGAGCAAGCCCCAAGCCATCACCGTCGACGAACACAAGAAGAAGAAGGCCAACACTTGCGCCGAGGAGAAGAAGTCGAGCGAGATGCTCGGAAGCTGGTTTCCCTCCATCACCTGCAACCACCCTCTGGAGGAGCTCGTAGTCGAGAAGTCATTGTTGCCGTAGAGGGTGTTGTGGTGGAGGTTGCCACGGAGTGAGGCTGTCCCAGGGTTGGCCGGGACGAGTGCATTCTCAATTAGTAGTTTTTTGGCCTGGGTTGGGCTTTCCGCTGCACAACTTCATGCGCAACCAAATTAACCACGATGCCGATGTGACTATGGCGTCTAGCCACCCTTGTTTCGACGAACATCTTTTTATTTGAAAACCGAGAAAAAACGATAACAAAAAATATATAAAAGACGAGTAACCCCCCCTCCCCGGTAACATCCCGGGACCGACGCTCCAGAAAATTCCCCTTTTATTTCCATTCTCGTCGTGTGATTCAATTGTTTGTTGCATTCATCATTGCATCATTTGCATCATCTGCATAGCATCGTCACTCATTTTCGAAAACTTGCATCTGTTCGTAGTTGTTAGTTCTCTCCGTTCGTGTTGTTGTCCGTTTCGAGTCCAACCACACATGCACACGCCCGCGACATCGTTTAAAAAACTCGTTTCCAAAGCGTGCAGAAAATATTCTCGGATTGGGTCGAAACTTGGCGTGCGGTCTAGTTATATTGTAGGTGGACCGCCTGCCAAATTTCGTCGCAATCGGAGGTCGTTTGATAGCCCTACGGTCAGTCGTAGTAGTGCCGTCATCGGTTATTCGTCGAACGTTTTCGGTGTTTCAAACCTTTATCACGGGCCACCATCTCCCTCTCTCCTCAGCCCACACCCCCTCTAACACAGCCCATTAACCCACCTAGCCCCCCTCTACTTCCGAACGTCCGGTCGAGATCGAACGGTCCAAAAACGGATGAATTCCCTAACCCTAGCATCCCTGCCTATATATAGACGCCCCTAACCTGCCTATTAGGGAAAACCTAGCCTTAGCCTCGAAATCCGTGCCCCCAGCATCCTCAGCCACCACATGTCTCCCTCCTCAGCCGCCGACCCGCACAGGCCCGCACAGGGCCTGTGAAGCCCATCCGCCGCCGCCCCTCAGATCTGGATCGGGAGAGCCCCGATCTCCTCCCCGCCCGTGCCATGTCGCCACCTTGATGACCCCACCGGAGCTCCGGCGAGCTTCCACCACCCTTCAAGCCTCCGGCCACCAGCCAGGGAGCCGCCTCCTGTCGGAGTGTGCCCCTCGCCAGAGCTCGCATCGCTGCCCGCCGCTGCAATCGTCGTCGCAAGCTGCCCTGCCTTCTCGAGCTCCCACGTCATCGCACCAAGGCCCGATCCAGCCACCCACCACCTAGATCCGGTGGATCCCGGACAGATCCGGCCATCCGCGGCCTTCCCTCATCGTGTACTGGCCGCTCCACTGCCGGCGTTGCCGGTCGCCGCCGCTGCCGGTGCTTGCTCCCGCTCGGGATCGACCGCTGGAGCCGCGACTCCCGTGACCGCTGCGCTCGCCTGGGCCACCCCAGCATCGTCGTGGGCCACGCCCAGGCCCAGCAATGCGATGCACCGGCCTGCTTCGCCCCAAGGCCCAGCCGGTGCGTGCCCATCTCCTCTCCACTGAACGGGCCAAGGCCCGCAAGGTGAGCCAGCGCCAAATCCCCTATTGCTCGCCCGTGTGGTATTTTGCTATGCTGCGCCCATGTGCTGTTGGCCCATTATGCTTAGATTCGGTCCGATTCGTTGTTTTCCCGGTCTGGCGAATTTAGCTAATTATCCAGGATTTACAGTTTTATAGAAACCCCCCTAGATTCATGCATCTAATAACTTTTCAACCTTGCATCATATGTAAAAACTTTATTCTCTCACATGTTTTTAAAATGTTTAACCTGTTGTTTTCATGTAATTTGCGTAAATGCCATGTTAAAATGATTTATTTCATAACTAATTAACCGTAGCTCCGTTTAAAATGTTCCACATATGTATCTTGGCTAGAAAAATGTGTAGAATCTCATGGTGACATTTATTTTGCTGTTTAACAAATCTAAAATAAGGTTAGTTCAGATTAGATCTGGGCATGGGCAGCCCGACCCGATGACCCGGCCCGAGCCCGGCCCGAAAAACCCGGGCCAGGCCGGGCCGGGCTTTAGGTTCGGGCCTGGTTCGAGCCTGGTTTCCAAGCCCGAGAAGCAGTTCGGGCCGGGCTCGGGCTTACCAAAATTGCCATTTTACACGTAGGCCCGCCCGGCCCGGCCTGAAAATCCCCTTTTTAGTCCGTTCGGGGTGGGCTTGGGCCTGTTTGTTGCATTTTTTGGCCGGGCCGGGCCGGGCTCGGGCCTGAGATTTTTGGTTCGGGCTTTCCAAAGCCCGACCCGAAGCCCGGCCCGGCCCGAAGCCCAGCCTGACCTGATGCATGCCCAGGTTTAGTTCAGATCTGGACCAAACTTAAAATATTCATATGAGGTCGTTCTGAAATTGTTATTCTTTGCTTCCGACCTCATTTAAAATGCATAGATGATATAGTTATGTATGCTTCACCGTTTGCCATGTTAAACAACATTTAATATTGACGAGTACCTAAACGAGAGTGAACTAATAATTCAAACATGGAGTTTCTTCAATATGCAACTCGTTGCATATTGAACTTCATTTAATATGTAGGAGTTGTTTGTTGTTCTTGCCATGCCATGCCATGCGTTGCATATTAAACCGGACATGCATCATATTTTTTTGCACATCATGTCATGCATATGTTGTGGTGCTATCGCGTGTTGATTGTTGTTTTTGGATTGCTTCTTCTCGATAGAGTTTCGAAAGCGTTCTGAGTATGAGGATTCGTTCGACTACGTTGACTCGTCTTCTTCATGGATTCGTTCTTTCAAGCGGGATCTCAGGCAAGATGACGCATTTCCTTGGATACCACTATTATCATTGCTATGCTAGTTGTCCTGCTTTTATCATTATGTCTCGCTACCTACCACTTGTTTGACAAGCCTCCCAACATTGCCATGATACCCCTCCACATCCCAGCAAACTTTTGTTTGGCTATGTTACTGCTTGCTCAACCCTTCTTATAGCGTTTCTAGCTGCAGGTGCAATTGCTTCCATGTGTCAACATGGACATTCTTTTGTTATCACAATATTATTGCTATCTAATTTAACGCACATATATACTTTGTAAAAGTTGGAAGTCTTGGCCTTTTGCTCGGTATTTTGTTCCACTTTTGCCGCCCCTAGTTACTTGCGCACCGGTGTTATGTTCCATATTGAGCGCTCCTAACATGCTCGGGGTTGTTATGGGGACCCCCTTGATCTTCGTTTTGGGATAAAACTTATCTGGCAAGGCCCAACATTGGTACTACACTTGCCTAATAACTAATAAATTGCATAGGGACCCACCGACACCCGCGGATCTTTAATCAACAAGCCGGGCCAGTGCTCCTCATGAGTGTTGGTCCACCTACCTAGCAGTTGGCGGTGCCACCTCGGGGCAACTCGAGGCATTTTTAGGCTACCGTCCACTTCGCATAGATGGATGATGCCCGTGGATAGAGAGCGCACGGATCTAGATGCGGATCTGGCTCACCGAGAGGCATTGCTGGATTTGTTTTTACCTTTCTCGAACGTCTTGCGCGTGAGATTTTGACGACACTTCAGGCTATCTCGAAGTTGAGATTTTCCATCGGGATTCCACAAATACTATGGATGATTCTGCGGTTGAGGAGTTCCAACGCGGAGTGTGGTTAATTTGTGATGGATGAGTTGGAGCACCCCTGTAGGGTTAAATCTTTCGGAAAGCCATGTCCGCGGTTATGTGGAAACTTGGAAAAAACTTGAAGTAAACTCTAATAAAATACACCAACTGTGTGCGTAACAGTGACTGTCTCTTCTCGTGAGTCCTTACCCGAGAGAGAACACGGCGGAGTTATGTTTGACGTAAGTAGGTGTTCAGGATCACTTAGTGATCATTACTAGTTCACGTCCGTTATGCATATACCACCATACTTTACTTTCTGAATTCGTAAGTTAGCCACTCAAATAAATGCTTAGTCGCTTGCTGCAGCCTCACCATTTAACCATACCTCACCCATTAAGCTTTAATAGTCTTGATACCCTTGGAAATGAGATTGCCGAGTCCCCGTGGCTCACAGATTACTACAACAACAGTTGCGGGTACAGGTAATGCGATGATTTGACGTGAGCGCGATGCTTGTTTGAATTGGACTTCTTCTTCTTCATCATCGATCTAGGATGGGTTCTAGGCGGCAGCCTGGGATAACAAGGATGAATGTCATTTTATCGTTTGCTTTCGTCCGTAGTCGGACCCTGCTCTTATGTATGATATTTTAATATGTTGTTGTATTGATGTGATCTTGATGTAGCTTGTGGCGAGTGTAAGTCAATTCCATATACCCATCTCTTCTGTAAATGTACTTGTAATGATATCCATTCTTGCAACACGACGAGATGCGCTTCTATCCTTGTCGAGGCCCTCGTGCCAAAATAAGGATAGGATCGCATTTTGGACGTGACAAGTACATACACCACCACTCACAGGAACCGACGTCCTCGTCGGTTCACAGGAACGTTCCCTCTTGGCACAAACGTCTGTGCTTCCAGTCCGATACATGTATCATTCCATGTGCCACGACAGGTCACAAACTTCATGAACAACATGACCGCGCACCTGTTGGCAAACATCCGTGTAACCGCGAGGGGCAGATCTGATACCAACTTGTAACACCCCGGACACACCCGTCGGTGGTCGTTACTCCTAGCGGGATCTAGACTGGCCTCACACATCAATACTAGCCTTTTCTGCGCACTTTGTCCTCACTCGTGCACACCCGGGACCAACTTCTTGGTCGGTCACCCATCCTAGAACTACTCCAAGCCAAGCACGCTTAACCTGGGATTTCAGTTCAAATGGGCTCCCGGAAAAGAAATAATTCTTTATTGATATGAGTAGTTTATCATCCTTAATAAGCCAGGCTATCACACCCCCTTCCCCCAAAGGAAAACACAGAGCTCCGAAGCATGACTCCTTCACTCTGTTTTTGGAAGCACTCGGTGTGCTTTTCCTTTTTTTGAGGGATTGTGCTTCTACCTTTTTTGAGGAAGCGTAGCTGCGCTTTCCCCTTTTTAAGAAGTGTAGTTATGCTTAACGTGGAAGCACATGGTGTGCTTTTCCTCTTTTTATAAGCACAACTATACTTCGTGTAATTATTATTTTTCAACAAAACCTAGAAAAAGTCAAGTAATTGTTGAAAAGCTGAAAATGAAAAAACATGCTCCCGTCAGATGCACCCAGCACGATAAGTGGCAACATTGTGGCATGCCACATGGCGTGCTGGGAGGCACGTAGGAGCTGCCCCCTATGGAGGGGGGCCGCCGGTTAGTCGCATTCAAATCAAATGCTAGAGTATTGGTTCCTATTGAAAATCATTACGAGCAATATATAGCCGAGATGGTAAAAATTAGGGTGTTATTATCTCGCTTTCAGCGATGCCTAGGAAAACCTTGTCTAAAGGGAGGCGCGAGATGTGCCGGCCCCGACGATCGAGAGGCCACAACTTCATTTGTGTTATTTTTTTGCTCTTTTTTTAAAAATTGTTTATACATTCAATTATTCTAAATAAATATATTACAAAAATACTTTACATAAAAAATTGAAAAAATGTTAACCAGCATTTGAAAAATATTAAATGTGAATAGAGAAAGTTTCGCATGTATACATTTTTTTATATAAAATAATACAATGTGGAAGAAAAAAAGTTGATTATGTATTTGAAAAATGGTAATCAAGTATTTGAAAAAATGTTAGTACTGTACCAGTAAAATGTTAATCAATCATTGATTTTTCAAATATGTATAAAAATGTTATCCATGTATTAATATAAATTTATATTGTATTTGAAATGTGTTAATGAAGCATTTGAAAACGTGTATATAAAAATATTGAACAATGTAATAATATTTTGTAATCCTTTATATGAATTATTCTTAAAGTATTTTATTGTTTTTTAAAAATGTAAGATTTTTTTGACTATGTATTAAAAATATTTAATATGTATAAGAAAATTGTATTAGATATATACCTAAAATGTAGAATGTGTACGGAAAAACAGACTTAAAAGAATAAGATAAAATAATATTTTTTGAGGAAAAATATAAAATAAAGTTGGCCATTAATTTTACAATATTCTACATGTATATAAGTGATGTTTCTTATGCTTATGAAAAATGATGATGGATACTGAAAAAAAGTTAATATGTGTTGAGCAGAAAAAAAGCTGATAAAAATCGATAAAAACAAAGAAATGAAAATAAAAAGATGAAAAATCAAAGAAAACCAAAGTATAATAAGGAAGAATGAAAAACGAAAGAAAACTAGTAAAACACAAAGCGTACCAAATTTACAAAATAAGAACAGCAAAACCAGCGACATAAAACGAAACGAAAAAGGAGCAATAAAATCTGACCAGTGCAACCATTATACAGGAAAAAAGATAATCCGACCGAGCGAGAAAACACGTTAATGAGCCGGCCCATACCTGCTAGCCGACCAGTCGGTTCTGGTCGCGGGCTTCTTTTCTGTGTATCAGCTGGCCCTTGGTAGTTTCTCAAAGACAAAGAAAAATATCTGGCCCTTGGGTGAAGGTCCATCCCTAGCTGAACTCCACAACCATCCCCAGCCACGTCACCGATCCGGACCTCTCATCTCAGAAAACATCCGCCCTCCGTTTCTAATCCAACGCTTCGTAACCACCATCCACGGATTGGTCTCCTCCTGGTGTTTCTGCCAGCCACGTCACCGATCGCCGCTTAGCCCTCTCCACGAATCAGACGCTCGGAACCCAGCATCCCGCGGATCCCATCCCCAAGCCTCTCTCCAGTACAAATAACCCCACCGTTCAACCTCCAACGCATCAAACATCCAATCCCCCAATCCCCTCCAATCCCATCTTCGGAGCAGCATCCATCCAGCGAGCCTCGCCAGCCATGTCGGGCCGCGGCAAGGGAGGCAAGGGACTCGGAAAGGGCGGCGCGAAGCGGCACAGGAAGGTGCTGCGCGACAACATCCAGGGGATCACGAAGCCGGCGATCCGGCGGCTGGCGCGTCGGGGCGGCGTGAAGCGCATCTCCGGGCTCATCTACGAGGAGACCCGCGGCGTGCTCAAGATCTTCCTCGAGAACGTCATCCGCGACGCCGTCACCTACACCGAGCACGCCCGCCGCAAGACCGTCACCGCCATGGACGTCGTCTACGCGCTCAAGCGCCAGGGCCGCACCCTCTACGGCTTCGGCGGCTGAGCCCGGGTCGCGCCTCGCGCGGGATTTAGATGTGGTTAGGCGGGTCGTCGTTCTCTGGTGTGCTGTCCTGTGTGCGTGTGCAGATGCGTGCTGGTGCTTGTAATGAGTTCCAGATTCTAATATGGATGTTCATCTCGCATTGGATTGAATCGTGTGAGCGTTTGTTTGTAGTATGTTGAATGTGGAGTTTATAACTGTTGATGAACCACTGTTCGTTAGATTGGAACCCCCTCCAGCTGTTTGATTGATGAATCCAGAGTTCAGAACTGTCGATGAATCACTGTTCGTTAGATAAATGGTTGGGCGGATGGTAGCGCGAGCTGAGTGCTGAACTCAGTAGAACAGGGATGATTGTTGACAAGAGTAGGTTCAGTTTTTCCCAGGGAAAGAAACAAGTTCAGTTGGCCTGTAAATACATGACTGTATATTACAATGAACTAGCACATATGCCCGTGAGTTACAACGGAAGAAAATTAATAATATCACATTCATCTAACCTATTAAAGCATAACTCAATAGGCTCCAACTCGAGTGTCGCCGCCGCTTAACCTCCTTTCGTACCTTTTTTATGATGATCCCGATGTCCACCTGATCATAACGCATCTAGACGTGGTCAATCCTAAGGAGATGAGCTTGATCATCACATGGTCCACTTGTCATTGAATCGCACTAACCCAAGGGATTGAAGTGCACCAGTGCAAGGGGATGTTCAAATTAATCTTTTGAGTTTGGCGTGAGGGGTGTCCTCTATGTCCCTTCGGCACATGCTCCAAATAATGCCTCATGCACAACCCTTGTACTTCGTCATAGAGAAAACACGTGTGGCCCTGTAGTAGGATTGTCTGGATCTAGGAACTGGGCTCCGGGACAAATGTCGTTAATGACAAAAATGACTGGTCACTTAGTGGTACGGTTTTTTAGGGAGGTCGGCTCACAACACTGGTCATGATAGTGCGCAACTAACGATAATATTGGACACTTGTCTGCTACCACATTGAGCACTAACTCGACCGTTTCACAGTCGGTCACTGCCAAGGCAACTCACTTACAACCCCAAGCGACTAATATGAATTGATGATTCCAGATGATGTGCCTATTGCCACAACATGTGTTGCTTCGCTGCATGCGCCTACTATCACCGTAAAATCTGTTGTTTCCTAGTTGCATGGAAATCATGCTCTTGTCTTAATTTGGGATGTGGCACCAACATTGTTGTTTGAATCCCATCAATAATGATTGAGACTACATTTACTTATTGAAAATAACAAAAAAGGTAGGAATGCAAGCTCGCATAAGTGTGAAACCTCGCCCATCCTATTTGACGCTTGTGAGCATCATAACGGCGTCACTTCGCTAAAGGCAGTGTTTAGACAGACGACTTTTTGTGACCTTCCGAATTGTTTTCTCTTTTTTTCTCAGATTATTTTTTTCCTTTCCTTCTTTTTATCTTTTTTCATATATTTGAATTCTTCAACAGTGTTCAGAATTAAAAAAATTGTCAAATTTTCAGAAAATGTTCACTTCTTTTAAAAAAGATTGGAATTCCAAAATGTATTCATGTTTTAGTTTACGAATAAAAAAATCACCATATAGAAAAAAGGTGCACCGTACACTTGAAAACTCTTCACTATATATTAAAATGTCATCATGTATAGATTTTTTTCAATGTGCATTTAAAAAAAATCACCATATATTAAATAATGTTAAGTATATATTTGAAAATGTTCACTGTATATTAAAAAACACCAATGTGTATTTCTAAATTTACTTTTAAAAAATCTTCACATTTGTATAAAAATGTTCGGAAATTTGTTTCCAAATAAAACAAATATATCTATAAAAAAATCACCGTATACTAAAACAATGTTCGGTGTATATTTACAGATCAGTGCTTCTTTAGTCACCAAAAACCCTCTGATCGGGTGTCTACTACATTCAACAGGAAGGTCTCGCGTTCGATCCTCAATTCGCACATCAAGTTTTGCCTTCTTTTTGAAAAAGAAAAAAGAAAACTCAGGAACTATGTATCTATATTTTATAGGCAGCACTTGTTTCATCGACTACCCTATTCTGGTGTAGTGGCTACCACGTTGGCCTGGAACTGTGAGGTCTGGAGTTCGATACTTCAATGCATATTATTTTCTTTACTTTATTTTCTAATCTAACAAAAAGAAAAAAAAACTGACGAACCAAATAGGGTACGACGTACGAAATCTAGGCTAGACAAAAAAAGTGGAGAAATCAGTCGCTCCTTTAATATTAGGTAGAAAAGTAGAGATAGAGATTAAGAGAATGTTTGGTTTGCTAGCTCACCTAGCTTAGCTGGTTGTTTGGATGACTAACAGTTAAAGCGTTAACTGCCCATGTTCTTGCCTGTGTGGGAGAGCCAAATTGGCTAGCCTCCATCGGCTAAGCTTTTCGTGGCAGTTGCAGGCTAGGTTGCCCTCAAAAGCTAATTTTATCTTTCTTACCAAATAGCTATCCTTGCCTAGCAAGGCTAGGGGCTGCCCTTGCCTAGGATCCAAACATACCCTAAAGCTACTAAGCTAGGGCACCTACCGTGCGTCCTCAGTTGTAATCCATGGTCTCTCTGCTGCCTATTTTTTTACTGCTTCCATGTTTATCGACAGAAGCCATCGAAATATCTGGAGGAGCCAGGCCCACAACCGAACGCTTATCTTTTGCTATGTTCGTTCCTCCAGAGAAAGACAACGAGAGAGAACTAGATGGATCGAGAGAAAGGAGAGTACGCCATTCGCCCCCTTCCACCGGTCTATCAATGGTCGCCCCGCACCCAGCGCCATCCATCGAAGGTCATCGCCCCGCCACTCCCGACTCCGCTATCATTCTCACGTATCTGGCAATCTTCACTTTTGTTCAAACGGATCTCGCCCAGATCCACACACAAAAGTGACAGAACGGCGCCGCGCGGATGAGGCGGCCGGAGGCAGAAGCAAGGTTAGTGGGACGCCGTGATAGGAGACCAGGAGGCGCCGGGGTGATAGCCATCAGCATCCGGCTGCAGGGGAGGTCAGGTGGAGGAGCGGCCGAGCTTCAGCGTCCTTCCCGGGACGGCAAGGACTAGTTCATGCGGCTTTGGCTCTGCCCGCTGGACGCATTCATCACGGCGTCGGAGTTTTGGACGATGGGTACGCCATGCTTAATCGGTTGCTAGAGCGTGACATGGGAGTTGATGAGCGCGCAGCTTTTAGATGCAGGTTCTTGGCCCTCTCCCCCAATTATCCCTCTCTCTTATTTTTGCCTCCCTCTCACCTGGTCTGCCATGTGCTTTTGTTTGGGTTCATCTTGCCATCCAGGTACAAATTCCTTGCAGGTGAATGCTTTTCGAAAAATTCAATTTGGATGTCGATGTTGAAAACCGATCACAGCCTTTCAGGTTAGAAGAATTTTTTTTGTTTCAACTTAGATCCTCCAATGTGTATAAGTGGGTACGAATTTGGTTGCTGGATTATGATGAAGCAATTTGTTTTTGTAGTTGTGTATCACGAACAGGATTGTTGCATATGCAGCTCGCACGCATGTTTGTTTTATGCTTTTAGAAGTCTGCCGATGTTGATATCAAATATACTTCAGGTGCGCTGGAGTTTCTTTGGGAGGATGATTTACTTATCAGTTGTGCTGCAAAAGCAACCCTGTTAGGGCATTTTCTAATAGCAAGCGACCAATTGTACAACGTTTTTCTGACGATTCAGCGAATTTTCATGATACGGAATGCCTGAATCTGAATAACTCTTGACTAATTCTGATGAGGGTGAATTTCACACAGACATAATGTGCTTTCTCAATCAATTTCGAGCTAGACTTATCCTTCAGGGTCTTCATATTAGCGCTTATCTTTTAGCCAACAATTCAAATTTATAGATTTGATTATTTTGTAATACTTATGTTGTTGCATCTGTCTTTCAATGCAAGACAAAAAAATAGTGGCAGCTATCACATGACTTTTTTAGAAAAGAATAGTGCAGTTATCATATTTTTTAAATGATTGTGACCCTATTTACCCTGATCATCTCATTCTCGAATGTGATCTAAGAATAGTGGCAGTTAACATATTTTTTAAATGACTGTGATCATATTTACCCTGATCATCTCATTCTCGATTGTGATCTCATACAACTGATGCTACGGCTCCTCCTGATCATCTCATTCTCGATTGTGATTTCATACAACTGATGCTACGGCTCCTCCTTCCTTGCAGAAGGGATTTAAAAAATAGTACATTATATGTAGCTAGCAGAGGGAAACTCATATTTGTGTTGCTTCTTTCACTGAATAATCGGTATCACAATCCCTTGTGTGTACTCTAATGGAACTGTGCATGCCCCTCTTGCAAGGGTGTCTCCAAAATTAATGTTCAGATGCTGAATAAGAATGGAACTATGGGTGCTCTGTATATTTAGGAATACTATATGCATCAATACTGATAATATTGAGATACTGCGGACATCGAATCCTAAAGGGCATCATTACCTGAAATGTTTTGTACAAACCAGAAGCACTAAAACTACTCCATAGTTACTGCTTGCTAGCTTTACCGTCGATCTACTTATGTGTGCTTACTGCCGCTACTAGTATCTGAATTATTCATGATCTACTTATGTGTGCTTACTGCCGCTATTAGTATCTGAATTATTCATTGTTGCCTATAGGATATGAGGTCAATGGAGGTCTTCCAAGTGAAGGGTGTAAATTCTGTATTAGTGGGAGAATTACACTAGATCATCAAATAAAAAAAAAGTGAAGATGTGTAGTAAACTTAAGAGTGTAGAGTGCGGCTGATTAATCTGGTATACCTTCATGCAATATTTATCCATGTATAATTGATGATGCTGGTTTGTAGGTCGTTGTTACTATTTAATGCTAGCTTCAATTTTGGATCATGGACTGTAGTTGACCACACCGGTTCATTAAGAAATAGAGCTTGGTTAGATCTCTAGAAATGAGTGAACGAGTGACTTGGTGATTTCAAGTAGTAGTGTTCCTTTGTTCTTTAGTAACCATTTTTGTTTCCAGGTTGGTAGTATGGATATTCTGTCTGAAATTGAACTGACCTTTTGAATTCATGCTTGCTTTATCAGTCACATTTTTGTACTTATTCTTATCCGGTGAAAAACACCTTTGTTCAGGTCTGCAGACGTTGAACAGAGAAGTGGCGCACACGTACTTCACCCAGTGTATCCCTCCGTGTATGTGTATTTTGATCTGTTCTGTCCAATATAAGAAAAAAAGGTGCTTCTGCTCTATCAGTTCACTAAACAGTAAAATATTGCTTCGTGTTTTTGAAATCCGGCGGGTTAGTTCTCTCTAATGTTTCTTTTCCAATCATAGGTATTAGATGCATTCTGTCCCATGAGTCTTTTTGCCAACAAAGAAGAAATGCAATGTTGTATATTAGTACGGTCGGATGAACAAAAGTAGCTTATACTAAAAGGAGGTCCGTCGCTATAAAATTCTAACAAAAGCAGTGACAGAGACGTGAATCTATCCAAAACACATGTGACTACATGAGACAAATACAACACCGTTGAAAATATGTCCTAGAGGCAATAATAAAATGGTTATTATTTTATTTTTTAGTTCACGATAATTGTCTATTGTTCATGCTATAATTGCGTTAACCGGAAACCGTAATACATGTGTGAATACATAGACAATAACATGTCCCTAGTGAGCCTCTATTTGGTTAGCTCATTGATCAATAGATGGTCACGGTTTCATGATCATGGACATTGGATGTCGTTGATAACAGGATCACATCATTAGGAAAATGATGTGATGGACAAGACCTAATCTTAAGCATAGCACAAGATCGTGTAGTTCGTCTGCTAAAGTTTTTCCAATGTCAAGTATCGTTTTCTTAGACCATGAGATTGTGCAACTCTCGAATATCGTAGGAATGCTTTGGGTGTGCCAAACGTACAACGTAACTGGGTGGCTATAAAGGTGCACTACGGGTATCTTCGAAAGTGTCTGTTGGGTTGACACGAATCGAGACTGGGATTTGTCACTCCGTGTGACGGAGAGGTATCTCTGGGCCCACTCGGTAAGACATCATCATAATGAGCTCAATGTGACTAAGGAGTTAGCCACAGGATGATGTGTTACGGAACGAGTAAAGAGAATTGCCGATAACGAGATTGAACAAGGTATAGGGATACCGACAATCGAATCTCAGGCAAGTATCATATCGATAGACAAAGAGAATTGTATACGGGATTGATGAATCCCCGACATCGTGGTTCATCCGATGAGATCATCGTGGAGCATGTGGAAGCCAACATGGGTATACAGATCCCGCTGTTGGTTATTGACGGGAGAGGTGTCTCGGTCATGTCTACGTGTCTTCCGAACCCGTAGGGTCTACACACTCAAGGTTCGATGATGCTAGGGTTATAGGGAAATAGTGTACGTGGTTACCAAAGGTTGTTCGGAGTCCCGGATGAGATCCTAGACGTCACGAGGAGTTCCGAATTGGTCCGGAGACAAAGATTGATATATAGGAAGTGAGAATTTGGCCATCGGAGGTGTTCCGGGAATTACCGGTAGCGTATCGGGACCACCGGAAGGGTTTCGGGGGTCCATCAAGTGGGGTCACCAGCCCCGGAGGGCTCCTTGGGCCGAAGGTGGAGGGAACCAGCCCCTAGGTGGGCTGGTGCGCCACTCCCACCAGGCCCAAGGCGTAGGAGAGGTGGAGGGAGGGGAAACCCTAGGTCCAGATGGGCAAAGGCCCACCTAGGGCTGTGCTCTCCTCTCCTCCCTCTCTGGCCGTCGGCCAAGCCCCATCTAGGGCTGCCGCACCCTCTAGGGTGGGAACCCTAGATGGGGTGCCTCCTCCTCCCTCTCCCATATATATATGTGTGGTTTTTAGGGCTGCCCAAACACGAGTTCCTCTCCTATCGGCATAGCCCTACTCCTCCCTCTTCTCGTTCTCCGTAGCGCTTGGCGAAGCCCTACCGGAGACCACGCTGCTCCACTGTCATCACGTCGTCGTGCTGCCGGAGCTCTTCCTCAACCTCTCCTTCCTCCTTGTTGGATCAAGGCGTAGGAGACGTCATCGGGCTGCACGTGTGTTGAAAGTGGAGGCGCCGTTGTTCGGCGCTGAGATCGAAGTCCGCCGCGATCTGAATCGCTGAGTATGACTCCACCAACCGCGTTCTTGTGAACGCTTCCGCTTAGCGATCTTCAAAGGTATGAAGATGCAATCTCTCGCCACTCGTTGTTGGTTTCTCCATAGATAGATCTTGGTGAACGCGTAGAAAATTTTGATTTACTACTACGTCTCCCAACAGTGGTATTAGAGCTAGGTCTATGCGTAGAATCTATGCACGAGTAGAACACAAACTTGTTGTGGGCGTCGATCTTGTTAATTTGCTTACCACTACTAGTCTTATCTTGATTCGGCGGTATTGTGGGATGAAGCGGCCCGGACCAACTTTACACGTACGCTTACGTGAGATCGGTTCCACCGGCTGACATGCATTTGTTGCATAAGGTGGCTAGCGAGTGTCTGTCTCTCCCACCTTAGTCGGATTGGATTCGATGAAAAGGGTCCTTATGAAGGGTAAATAGCAATTGGCAAATCACGTTGTGGTTTTGGCGTAGGTAAGAAACGTTCTTGCTAGAAACCTATAGCAGCCACGTAAAAACTTGCAACTACAAATTAGAGGTCGTCTAACTTGTTTTTACAGCATATGCCTTATGATGTGATATGGCCAAAAGGATGTGATGTGATGCATTGTGATGTATGAGATTGATTATGTTCTTGTAATAGGATTCACGACTTGCATGTCGATGAGTATGACAACTGGCAGGAGCCATAGGAGTTGTCTCATTTTATTGTATGACCTGCGTGTCAATCATAAATGCCATATAATTACTTTACTTTATTGCTAAACGTTAGTCATATTAGTAGAAGTAATAGTTGGCGAGACAACTTCATGAAGACACGATGATGAAGATCATGATGATGGAGATCATGGTGTCATGCCGATGACAGTGATGATCATGGTGCCCCGAAGATGAAGATCAAAGGAGCAAGATGATATTGGCCATATCATGTCACTATATTGATTGCATGTGATGTTTATCATATTTACATCTTATTTGCTTAGAACGACGGTAGTAAATAAGATGATCTCTCAATAAAATTTCAAGAGATGTGTTCACCCTAACTGTGCACCGTTGCTAAGGATAGTTGTTTCGAAGCACCACGTGATGATCGGGTATGATAGGTTCTAACGTTCGCATACAACGGGTGTAAGGCAGATTTACACACGCGAAACACTTATGTTGACTTGACGAGCCTAGCATGTACAGACATGGCCTCAGAACACGGAAGACCGAAAGGTCGAACATGAGTCGTATAGAAGATACGATCAACCTGGAGATGTTCACCATGAATGACTAGTCCGTCTCACGTGATGATCGGACACGGGCTAGTTGACATGGATCATGTATCACTTGGATGACTAGAGAGATATCTATCTGAGTGGGAGTTCATTAAATAATTTGATTATGTGAACTTAATTAACATGAACTTAGTTTAAAATTGTCTTTACAATCTATATTGTAGATCTAATGGCCAACACAAATGTCACCCTCAACTTCAACGCGTTCCTAGAGAAAACCAAACTGAAAGATGATGGAAGCAACTATGCGGACTGGGTCCATAGCTTGAGGATCATCCTCATAGCTTCCAAGAGATTGTATATCCTTGATGCACCGCTAGGTGACCCACCCATTTTCCCAGCGGATCAAGACGTTATGAACGCTTGGCAGTCGTGCTGCGATGATTACTCCCTTGTTCAGTGCGACATGCTTTACAGTTTAGAAACGGGGCTCCAAAAGTGTTTTGAGCAACACGGAGCATATGAGATGTTCCAAGAGCTGAAACTGCTTTTCCAAGCTCATGCCCGGGTCGAGAGATATGACGTCTTCGACAAGTTCTTCAGCTGTAAGATGGAGGAGAATAGTCCTGTCAGTGAGCACATACTCAAGATGTCTGGGTTGCATAACCGCTTGACTCAGCTGGGAGTTAATCTCCCGGATGACTCGGTCATTGAAAGAATCTTCCAGTCGCTTCCACCTAGCTACAAGAGCTTTGTGATGAACTACAACATGCAGGGTATGGAGAAGTCCATTCCTGAGTTGTACTCAATGCTGAAATCAGCGGAGGTCGAGATCAAAAAGGAGCATCAAGTGTTGATGGTGAATAAGACCACTAGTTTCAAGAAAGGCAAGGGTAAGAAGAACTTCAAGAAGGACGGCAAAGTTGTTGTCGCGCCTGGTAAGCAAGTTTCTGGGAAGAAGAACAAGAATGGATCCAAGCCTGAGACTGGGTGCTTTTATTGCAAGGGTACCGGTCACTGGAAGCGGAATTGCCCCAAGTACTTAGCGGACAAGAAGGTCAGCAACGTTAAAGGTATATGTGATATACTTGTTATTGATATGTACCTAAGCAGCGCTCGTAGTAGCTCCTGGGTATTTGATACCGATGTAGTTGCTCACATTTGTAACTCCAAGCAGGAGGTGCGGAATAAGCGGAGGCTGGCAAAGGACGAGGTGACGATGCGCGTCGGGAATGGTTCCAAGGTCAATGTGATTGCCGTCGGCACGCTACCTCTACATCTACGTTCGGGATTAGTTTTAAACCTTAATAATTGTTATTTAATACCAGCTTTAAGCATGAACATTGTATCTAGATCTCGCTTGATGCGAGATGGCTATTCATTTAAATATGAGAATAATGGTTGTTCTATTTATATGATAGAAATGTTTTATGGTCATGCCCCGCTAGTCAATGGTTTATTTTTGATGAATCTCGAACGTGATGTTACACATGTCCATAGTGTGAGTACCAAAAAGTGTAAGGTTGATAACGATAGTCCCACTTACATGTGGCACTGCCGCCTTGGTCATATTGGCGTCAAACGCATGAAGAAGCTCCATGCTGATGGACTTTTGGAGTCTCTTGATTTTGAATCATTTGACACGTGCGAACCATGCCTCATGGGCAAGATGACCAAGACTCCGTTCTATTGGATATGGTGCGATCTATGATGTCTCTTACCGACTTACCGCTATCACTTTTGGGGATATGCATTAGAGACTGTCGCATTCACTTTAAATAGGGCACCATCAAAATCCGTTGAGACGACACCGTATGAATTATGGTTTGGAAAGAAACCTAAGCTGTCATTTCTAAAAGTTTGGGGATGCGATGCTTATGTGAAGAAACTTCAACCTGAGAAGCTCGAACCCAAAGCGGAAAAGTGCGTCTTCATAGGATATCCCAAAGAGACTATTGGGTATACCTTCTACCTCAGATCCGAAGGCAAAGTCTTTGTTGCCAAGAATGGATCCTTTCTCGAGAAAGAGTTTCTCTAGAAAGAAGTAAGTGGGAGGAAAATAGAACTTGATGAGGTAATTGTACCTCCACTCGAACCGGAGAGTAGCGCAGGACAGGAAGTTGTTTTTGTGGAGCCTACACCGGCTGGAGAGGAAGTTAATGATGATGATCATGAAACTTCAGAGCAAGCTACTATTGAACGTCGAAGGTCCACTAGGACACGTTTCGCACCAGAGTGGTACGGCAACCCTGTCATGGAGATCATGTTGTTGGACAACGGTGAACCTTCGAACTATGAAGAAGCGATGGCGGGCCCGGATTCCAACAAATGGCTTGAGGCCATGAAATTCGAGATAGGATCCATGTATGAGAACAAAGTATGGACTTTGGTGGACTTGCCTGATGATAAGCGAGCCATTGAAAATAAATGGATCTTTAAGAAGAAGACTAACGCGGATGGTAATGTGACCGTCGATAAGGCTCGGCTTGTCGCTAAGGGTTATCGACAAGTTCAAGGAGTTGACTACGATGAGACTTTCTCACCCGTAGCGATGCTGAAGTCTGTCCGAATCATGTTAGCAATTGCCACATTTTATGATTATGAGATATGGCAAATGGACGTCAAAAAGGCATTCTTAATGGCTTCCTCAAGGAAGAACTGTATATGATGCAGTCAGAAAGTTTTGTCGATCCTAAAGATGCTAACAAAGTATGCAAGCTCTAGCGCTCCATCTATGGGCTGGTGCAAGCATCTCGGAGTTGGAACATTCACTTTAATGAGGTGATTAAAGCGTTTGGGTTTGTACAGGTTTATGGAGAACCCTGTATTTACAAGAAAGTGAGTGGGAGCTCTGTAGCATTTCTCATATTATATGTGGATGACATACTGATAATGGGAAATGATATAGAACTCTTGGAAAGTGTAAAGGCCTACTTGAATAAGTGTTTTTCAATGAAGGACCTTGGAGAAGCTGCTTACACATTAGGTATTAAGATCTATAGAGATAGATCGAGACGCCTCATATGTCTTTCACAAAGCACATACCTTGAAAAGATATTGAAGAAGTTCAATATGGATCAGTCCAAGAAGGGGTTCTTGCCTGTGTTATAGGATGTGCGATTGAGTACGACTCAATGCCCGACCACGACAAAAGATAAAGAAGAGATGAGTGTCATCCCCTATGCTTCAGCCATAGGCTCTATTATGTATGCCATGTCGTGTACCAGACCTGATGTGAACCTTGCCATAAGTTTGGTAGGGAGGTACCAAAGTGATCTCGGAGCGGAACACTGGACATCGGTCAAGAATATCCTGAAGTACTTGAAAAGGACAAAGGATATGTTTCTCGCATATGGAGGTGCCGAAGAGCTTGTCGTAAAGGGTTACGTCGATGCTAGTTTCGACACAGATCCGGACGACTCCAAATCGCAAACCGGATACGTGTATATTTTGAACGGAGGGTAGTCAGCTGGTGCAGCAGCAAGCAAAGCGTCGTGGCGGCATCTACATGTGAAGCGGAGTACATAGTTGCTTCGGAAGCAACAAAGGAAGCAGTCTGGATGAAGGAGTTCATCACCTACCTAGGAGTGATTCCAAGTGCATCGGGCCCGATGACTCTATTCTGTGATAACACTAGAGATATTGCCCTTGCGAAGGAGCCTAGGTTTCACAAGAAAACAAGACACATCAAGCGCCGCTTCAACTCCATCCATGATTACATTCAGGAGGGAGATATAGATATTTGTAAAGTGCATACGTATCTGAATGTCGCAAATCCGTTGACTAAACCACTCTCACGAGCAAAACATGATCAACACCAGAATGCTGTGGGTGTTCGATTCATCACAATGTAAATAGATTATTGACTCTAGTGCAAGCGGGAGACTGTTGGAAATATGACCTAGAGGCAATAATAAAATGGTTATTATTGTATTCCCTAGTTCATGATAATTGTCTATTGTTCATGCTATAATTGTGTTAACCGGAAACCATAATACATGTGTGAATACATAGACCACAACATGTCCCTAGCGAGCCTCTAGTTGGCTAGCTCGTTGATCAATAGATGGTCACGGTTTCATGACCATGGACATTGGATGTCGTTGATAACGGGATCACATCATTAGGAGAATGATGTGATGGACAAGACCCAATCTTAAGCATAGCACAAGATCGTGTAGTTCGTTTGCTAAAGCTTTTCCAATGTCAATTATCGTTTCCTTAGACCATGAGATTGTGCAACTCCCGGATACCGTAGGAATGCTTTGGGTGTGCCAAACGTCGCAATGTAACTGGGTGGCTATAAAGGTGCACTACGGGTATCTCCGAAAGTGTCTGTTGGGTTGGCACGAATCGAGACTGGGATTTGTCACTCCATGCGACGGAGAGGTATCTCTAGGCCCACTCGGTAAGACATCATCATAATGAGCTCAATGTGACTAAGGAGTTAGCCATGGTATGATGTGTTACGGAACGAGTAAAGAGACTTGCCGATAACGAGATTGAACAAGGTATAGGGATACCGACGATCGAATCTCGGGCAAGTATCATACCGATAGACAAAGGGAATTGTATACGAGATTGATTGAATCCCTGACATCATGGTTCATCCGATGAGATCATCGTGGAGCATGTGGGAGACAACATGGGTATCCAGATCCCGCTGTTGGTTATTGATCAGAGAGGTGTCTCGGTCATGTCTACGTGTCTCCCGAACCCGTAGGGTCTACACACTTAAGGTTCGATGATGCTAGGGTTATAAGGAAATGGTGTACGTGGTTACCGAAGGTTGTTCGGAGTCCCGGATGAGACCCCGGACATCACGAGGAGTTCTGGATATGTCCGGAGACAAAGATTGATATATAGGAAGTGAGGATTTGGCCAACAGAAGTGTTTTGGGAATTACCGGTAGCGTACCGGGACCACCGGAAGGGTTCCGAGGGTCCACCAAGTGGGGCCACCAGCCCCGGAGGGCTCCTTGGGCCGAAGGTGGAGGGAACCAGCCCCTAGGTGGGCTGGTGCGCCACTCCCACCAGGCCCAAGGCGCAAGAGAGGTGGAGGGAGGGGAAACCCTAGGTCCAGATGGGCCTAAGGCCCACCTAGGGCTGCGCCCTCCTCTCCTCCCTCTCTGGCCGCCGGCCAAGCCCCATCTAGGGCTGTCACACCCTCTAGGGTGGGAACCCTAGATGAGGTGCCTCCTCCTCCCTATCCCCTATATATATGTGAACTTTTTAGGGCTGCCCAACACACGAGTTCCTCTCCTCCCGGCGCAGCCCTACTCCTCCCACTTCTCGTTCTCTGTAGTGCTTGGCGAAGCCCTACCGGAGACCACGCTGCTCCACCGGCACCACGCCATCGTGCTACCGGAGCTCTTCCTCAACCTCTCCTTCCTCCTTGCTGGATCAAGGCGTAGGAGACGTCACCGGGCTGCACGTGTGTTGAACGCGGAGGCGCCGTTGTTCGGCGCTGAGATCGGAGTCCACTGCGATCTGAATCGCTACGAGTATGACTCCACCAACCGCATTCTTGTGAACGCTTCCGCTTAGCGATCTTCAAGGTATGAATATGCAATCTCTCCCCACTCGTTGCTGGTTTCTCCATAGATAGATCTTGGTGAACGCGTAGAAAATTTTGATTTACTACTACGTCTCCCAACAAGCACAAGGAACAAAAATCCGAATTTAAGAAAAGGTTGGTGCAAGAAGATAAACTTGATTACATGATTAAATAGATATATACAATATATTGACATCATGCTATCTCCCTATATGCAGCCATGTCGACAAAGTGACGTTTCCTCCCAAGGACTGATGCTATCTCACTATGTGCACCCATGTTGACAATGACAAAGAGTTGTTTCCTCTCACGGACTCTCAAGAAGGCAAAGAGCCATCTCCTCCAAAGGATTCTGAAAAAGATATAGATAATCTTGGAAAGGAGTACAACATGTTCAAGATATTCCGCTTCAAAATAACTGAAGACGCTATCTCATAAATATAGTGTCCGGTTAGGCTTCTTGCCTTCTTCTTTTGTATTCCCCAGTTGTTATGTAAAACATCTACTCATGCGGTGATGCCATAGCTTTGTATTTATATTGTCATCGTGTAAGCATGTGCGTGACTAGCCCAACCGATTTGTAAATTTAACTTCAAAATTAAATTATTATGTTCATGTTCACACACACAGGCTTTTCGACGGGCGCGACGTCTTCTGCCTGCTAGTCAACATAATACTGTTTAATGACGGGCCTAACCTTGGGGCTCCTTTGATTCAAATGATTTTTTGAACGATTAGAATCATTAGAGGGTCCTCTGAAAATCCTTAGAAAATGATTGGGTAATATTTTTCATAGGAATTGCCTCATAACGCCGCAGCTCCGATTTCATGGCAGACGTAAGCTGACTGTCAATTATAAAGAGCAACCACAACCCTGCTGATCTTGCCACCACCATTGTTGCTGCACAAGTCACAACACCACAACCTCCACACCATTGGCCAGGCACTTGCCGACTGCAACGTCGTGAGCGTGTAGCACATGAAGGGCGCGAACCGGATCCCATGGTCTTCAAGACGACGTCCCAAAGGGAGGAAGTGACGATGCCGACGTCGTCGCTTGATCGGGCATTAGGCTTCCACTCGAAGACCTAAGACCGAGGGTGTGCAGGGAATGATCTCCACAATGACACCTCCAAGGAATTCGCGACACCACAACCTCCCCACTATCGGTTGGGCACTTGCCGACCGCAACGTCGTGAGCGTCTAGCACATGAAGAGCACGAACCGGTCTTCAAGAGGGCGCCCAAAAGGAAGGAAGTGATGATGTCGCCGCCGCTTGACTAGGCATTAGGCTTCTACCCGAAGACCTGAGACCGAGCGTGTGTATGGAATGAACTCCACAATGACGTCTTCAAGGAAGTGAAATGACGTCCACACATGTTGACACTGTCGGTCGGCAAGAACACATCGAGCTTTTGCTTGGAGCACCACCCAAACCACACCCCCACGCACCACCTTTACTAGCCTGCACACCTCCCTTGAAACCGTCACGCGTGACCGCACATGAGAGCCACCACAAACCTCTAGCGCCCACTACCGCACAAAGACCACCAAGCTTCTAGGAGGTGGGTTGCACCCCCAGTCTCACACGCCGGAGGGACACCAAGTTAAGCCAGCTAGCCAGTTGATCCTGCATCTTAAAGAAGACATGCCGAAGCAGCCAATCGTCGGAAGCCCTGCCAGGGAAGTCACATGAGGCCGCCAATCCTGCCACACTGCGCAAACCGAGGGGCCCGAGCGTCCTCTACCAGAAGACTGACATCAGTGCCACCCGCATTGCCACGACCGCTGTCGACTAGAGCTCACACGGGGCCGTTGTCCCGTCGTCCAAACCGTCACGTGAACGCCCACGAGATCAGGGTCAACCAGCGTGGGAGAAGTAGCGCACAGACGCCGTCACACCAGATCTACCACCTCGGCGTCGAGGAGTCGCCACGACGTTGGTATCCACCGTCCCGGAGTAGAGCAGCGTCGTCAAAACCTGATGGCCCTAGATGGAGGCGCGCGGCCACAGACGAGGGGACCATGCCGACCGGGAGCCCACCACCATTTGGAGGCGAGGGAATTGGCGATGGGGGCGGCTAGGTCACTCCCTGATTGCCCCGCTTCGGAGCGACACATGAGTGGTGGGCGAAGGAAGGGGAGGGAGGGGGGGGGGGACCTCCATGATGTTTACACCACCATCTAACACCTGACGAGACATTAATTCGTTGCGTTGCTTTGCTTTGCCACATGAGGTTGACATCGGGGTCGTGGGCCTTTGGTATCACTCCTAATCAAGTGTTGGCAAAAATAAAATGGATCGAAACTCTTTCTTTAAGGGATCAGATTGGGATACATCTACTTGTGATGAAAGAGACCGAAACCATAAGGACTGGGATACCATTGGAAGAAGATTGCTCCGTTCGACATTAGCATCGAAGACTTGCTGTTTGCATCAGTGATTTACGACACGAAGCACACTGGGAAATAGAGTATACGTATAACCGACACATATAGAAAAAGAAAAGAAAAAAGAAAATGTAAAAAAGGAAAATCCAAGCCGGGCAGCGCTTTCTTTCTTCTGGACCGGATCCACGCCGGCGCAACGCACCTCACCGCCTCAGAAAAGCGCCGGAGCCACCCGCCTGCCGTTCCGCTGTTCCCATCCCGCCGACCTCCCCCCTCCCCCCTCCCACCTCGCACCCCAACCCCACCACCACTCCACCAACCCACACCACGCGGCGACCCTACTTCTCGCGCCGATCGCTCGCTCGCTCGCCCAACGTCCTGCCGCCCCGCTCCTCGGCCCAGATCTGGTGGACCTCGCCGTCGGCCTCGCTCGCGAACTCGGTCCCGCGGGGAGGGCCGGCCAGGCCGGTCGATGGTTTCCGCCGGGGCGCAGGTGGGCGTGCTGGCGGCGTGCGTGGTGCTCTTCGTCCCCATGGGGCTCGCCGGCTGGCACCTCAGCCGCAACAAGGTGCTCTTCTTCTCCGGCGCGCTCTTCATATCCCTGGCCGTCGGGGTCCACCTCTCCCCGTACCTGCCCTCGCTGCCCCACCTCCTCGTCTCCTCCTTCCACCCCCTCCGCCCCGCGGCCCCGTCCTCCTCCTCCCCCGCCTCCTGCGTCTCTGTCCTGCACCGCGTGTCGTGGGCGGACGCCGAGCCCCACGGCGCGGGCCGTGCCTGGTCGTGGCCGCCCTCGCTCGCCGCCACCTGCGGCTTCGCGCGGCTGACGCGGGACGACGCCTCGACCCTGCTCAACGGCTCCTGGGTCATGGTGGCCGGTGACTCGCAGGCGCGCCTGCTCGTGCTCGCGCTGCTGCGCCTCCTGCTCGACCCGGCCGCCGCGGCGGCCGCGGAGCCGGAGCTGTTCCGCCGCCACAGCGACTACCACGCCGCCGTGCCCGCGCGGGGCATCTCCGTGGATTTCATATGGGCGCCCTTCGAGAGCAACCTCACACGTCTGCTCCGCGAGGATCTCCGCCTGGCGCCCCGCACCCCCGACGTTCTCGTGCTCGGATCCGGCCTCTGGCACATGCTCCATGTCACCGACGCGCCGCAGTTCGGCGACGCGTTGGCGTCCATTGCTGATGCGGCCAACTCCCTCCGCTCACCACTCCCCGTGCCACCGCCGCACATGTTCTGGCTCGGCCTGCCACGGCTTGTCAACCCTATGCTCAACACCGATGCCAAGAAAGCGCACATGAACGACACAATGCTGCAAGCCTATGACCGTGAGGTTGATGAGAGGTGTATCTTGCGCCGCGATGGCGGCCCATTCCGTCTGCTCGATGTGGGAAAGCTCACCCGGGGATGTGAGCAGCAATGCACAGCTGACGGGATGCATTATGACGGCGTGGTGTACGATGCTGCCATGCATATCATGCTCAATGCATTGGTGATTGAGTCGCAACAAAGGATCTGACTAGTCGTAGGGGTTCTTGAAGCAGGTGTGCTCCCAGCCTCTCTTCTCTTGGTTCGTTACAGTACATGATTAATTAGAATGTGTTGTGAGATAGGAAGGTTCTTTTGATTGCTTCGGCATTTTGGCTGCGTTCCAGAAATCGCCATCAGATTGCTCAACCTTAGAGTGTAATATAGGGATATCTTAGAACCACACAGTTTTTGGCTGAATGGTAAACGGAGATGATGTATTGTATACTTTTTTCTCGGGTAATAACTAAGATGGTGATTCTGACATGTAGTAGAGAACAGATTGAGCAATACTAAGAAATGTTTAACTTCCTTTTTTGGGCAGTGGGAAGTTTTATTATTGGTTATTATGCATGGATGCTCCATAAGTCATGTGATGTTATGTTGATGATGCTTTCAGCACTCAAAACAAAAGTTATAATCACATATTTATCCAATGTGATAAACTTGAGATGTATCCGTAAATGTCAGACTAATGCTAAGATGGCTGTAAATTGTACTACATTGTCTTTTCTTGTACTTACCACCAGTAGCTGACGTACTTCTAACATTGGAATGATTTTGAAGCTATAATCCGATGCTGATGCTAAGATGACTGTAAATTGTACTACGCCGTCTTCTCTTGTACTTATCACCAGTAGTTGAGGCACTTCTAACATTGGAATATTTGGAATGATTTTGAAGCTATAATCCTATGACCGTACTGCATGCTGTGACTGCATAGCATGAGGTTACACATTTGCAGAATGCAGTGACTATTTTGGAAAGTAGGTTATGTTAATTATTATTATGAGAAAAAGGATGCTCGCATTATTATTATTTTCTCCTAGAAAAAGGAAATATATGGCTCTTTCTGCCCATAAAGAAACACAATAGTTATTTCCTTTCTGTAGTCTTTGGTCTTCCATACTTTCTGGAACTGCTTGAAATTCGCTACTAAAATGTGCAATCTATAAGAATTTATATGATCTATACACCTCCTCTGATCTGGTCTGTTTTATTAATTGGCATTTTTGGTTTCAAGTTGCGAACTGCAAACTAGTTCTACTGGAACTGGTGAGTAACTAATAATGGTTCATTATCTTTCAGTTTTGGTAAATTCTCTTTACATAAAGTTTGTGGTGTGTGGGATCTCTACTATGATGGTTTATCTTAAGCATATTCTCTCTTCTTCATTAGATGTGCTCGTTCCTTGTTGTATATTCCTGTTAGCAACATTCTGAAGCTTAGATGGTCAATCTTAGCAAAGGAAGTCCATCTGTGCCTGAAGGTATCAGCTGGCCTATGTAGCATGTACCCGATGGTTGAGCCATCGTGTCGCTACCCATATGCCGTTTCATGTATCTCTATAGTATAGTTTGAGTCGGTGAATTATCTTGCAGTTATGCTAAGCATTGGGACATTATGCAGTTCATACATTTGTCTTGTTATATGGAAATTTGGAAGTTACCAAAGGTATACCCTATTTCATGGAACCTCATCTCTTCTAATTTTTTTCAAAACTAGTACGGATTTTATAGCAATTTTGAAAACAGGTGTCTGAGTTGAAAAAATATCAAAACTAGTACCCTGTCGGCCAGTAGCAGGCCGAATAGGGACCTGTCGGCCACCATCAGGCCGACCAGTGACCAGTCGGCCACCTGTAGGCCGAAGAGCCCCTGTCGGCCAATCAGAGGCCAGGGAAGAGGCCTGTCGGCCAGGTGTAGGCCGAAATGCACCTGTCGGCCAGTAGGAGGCCGATGGCCCCTTGGATAAGGCCCGACCCTCTTTTCTTCCTCTCTGATCACTCGTTTCACCCTCTCCCGTCTACTAGCCTTCCCCTCTTTCCCTCTCACTCCCGTTGCTCTTCGGTGGTTCCACCTCCTCGTCGATCTCCTCGCTGGACCATCCATTTTGTTATCCTACCCGCGTAAACAATAGATCAGGGCGTTCTCCACCGACGTACGGTATTTTTTTTGCTTCCAACTCAATCGAATGAGAACTGTCAAGTCGGTAGTGGATTTAGTTCATATTTGTAACTGTCCGTCTGCAGGTAATGGCTTGCCCATTTGCCGAGCTCCAGGTGGCCCTTGTGCTGCCGTTGATTCCGGTGCGTCTGTATTTACTGTGGTGCTGGATCGTCGATGTGCAAAACGTGTTGTAAGATTCTATGTCTTGATTATCTAACTGTGGCATATTCGAATGCCTTTGTTTATAAGTTTATGATCCTTGCTTCCATTTTTGTTATAGTATGTTCCGTGCAGTGTTAGATCACATCTTGCTCGGTACATTGAGGAGTGCAAAGCTTTAGCTATTCGGAAAGGTGACATAGATATTGATCTTGCTCTGCACAACAGTGAGGGTAACTTATACCATGTTATGTTTACACATGGTAGGATGAGCAGTAAATTCCATGGTCCTTCGTGGGAGGAACTCGTGAATGATTATGGTCTCCGTCACAATGACATGATGACTGTTATGCTTGAGCACTATGAAACTTATATTAGTGTCGAATTCCATCGGGATGGTGTTATGTTGTTTCCTTTACCCCATGTTGGTAAGATATTTGTTTGACTGATTTTTAGAAGATGATTCAGCTTATACGTTTTGTGGTTTATATTAGTTATTGAAATCATTTTTTTGTAGCTCTTGAGGATCTGAATGAAACTCAGAGGGAACTTGTTGACAGCTGTTTTTATAGTTGTGGTGTCACTCTGAATTATCATCAAATGTATGTCATGTCGTGCCAGCTCTTTGATGACAACTACATACTGTGTACTCCTTTTGTTCATAGGATGGATTGCATGAACGTTATTTCCCAACATATGGTAAGCTTTGGCCTCTGGTTTTTATTATTTGATTGTTCTTTGCTGGTTCATAGGATGGATCATATAACTTGCTTGTTTTTGTCAGGTTATTCCTACCATGGTTGTGAGGAGTTTGATGGAATTTGTGGCTATTCCTAGGACTAGTTCTTTACTTCTTGAAATGACTTTGGATTCAGAAGATGATGATATATTTGTGAGAATTCCTTGTTCATTTTTCATTAGCTTGGGTGATCGAATGGTGTTGAAGAAGGAAGGTTTCGGTAACTTTCTGCTGTCATCATCTATGGAAATCAACCATTTGGTGCTCGTAACATTCAAACAACGTGAACAGGAGCTTGCTGTTGTTTTCAGCTATCTGCCACGGTGATAATGAAATAAAGGGATCGTGCAGCCTAGGTAGGAGAAGAAGCTGAAGATGGAAAAGGAAAATATCCACGTTGGACTCAGTAGATTTATATTCTTGTAACTCTAATTTAAGCAAGTTGTATCTTAATTTCTGCAAGCTGTATCTTAGTTTCAGCAAGTTGTATCTTAACTTTGGCAAGATGTATCTTAATTTTAGCTATTTGTAGTATTCCCGTTTATATTTGCCGCCATACTGTGCCGCGACCTGTGTCCCATCATTATTTTTCCCGCCATTCTCTTTCCCGCCATTCTCTCCCGCCATTCTCTCTCGCCATTCTCTCCCGCCTGATTTCCCGCCATTGCGGTTGTCATCTGCCTATAAAAGGAGGCATTGTATGTGCCTTCCTCCATCGGCAACCAGTACCTGAAAAACCCAGCGCGGTAGTCATTATGAGTTTGCCTTGTTCTGATCAAAGCATTAGGCCTAGCAAATGGAAGAGTGCGAAGTTGCCTCGGGGGGTGAAAGCAGTTCGTTGTTGGTGCGGGGATGTCTGCAAGGTGAAGGAGATGACGGATTTTTCAGATTGGTTGGGCATGAAGTTTTTCATGTGCGCTAATTATGAGGAAGATCCACCCGTTGGTCCTTCACCGTACATCACGCCTCCGGTATGTTTTTGTCACACATATTAAACACGTTATTCGTATTGTTGTTTATTTGATTTTCATATTTTTGTTTATTTTGTAGTCTCCTCCACCCCTGTGCCAGTACTATCGTTGGATAGACACGAAAATGCTGAACTGGGCGGTGACTGAGATTCGTGAAAGAAGTCATACTGCATGGGCAAGTTTGGACTTAGAGGAGCGCGCGAGAAGGCGGCAGCAGAGGAGAAAGTAGAGCAGGAGAGAGCTTGGCAAGAGAAATGTGTGGAGAAGAGGGCTTTTTTTTGCTGAGATGAAGAAGAAAAACCAAGAAAACCAACTTCGACTAGCGGAGGTCTACCGACAGCGAGAGGAGGCCTGTGAAGCTGAGAGGCAGAGAAAGAAAGAAAGGGCTCGTGCAGCCCAGGCAGCAGAAGAAGCTGGAGATGGAAAAGGAAAATATCCATGTTGGACTCAGTAGATTTAGATTGCCGTAACTTAGTTTCAGCAAGTTGTATCTTAATTTCAGCAAGATGTATCTTAATTTCAGCACATTGTATCTTAATTTCAGTGAGAAGCGTGATACTTGCCTCTTGTGCAAGTGCATTGATTCTCTCCCATCACTTTCTCTCCCGCCACTTCCTCTCCCGCCAGTCTCTCCCACCACTTTGATTCCCGCCACTTCCTCTCCTCGCCATTTTCTCCCGCCACTTTGATTCCCGCCACTTTCTCTCCTCGCCATTCGTTCCCGCCATTGTCTTTCCCGCCTTTATCTCCCGCCACTTTGTCTCCCGCCTATATAACCACATTCGCAGTAAGGAGGGTGAGCAGGCCCTTCCTTTTCCTGTCGCTCCGCATCCTTCCTTCCGCTCTCGCCATTCTTTCGTGGAGATGTCTCATCCTCCTCATCCTCACTATCCTTTTGATCGTAGTTTTCACAAGGGTATGTCCGACCGTCTTCTTCATCTAGCTGCCAATTTCAAGATGAATGATAGAGTAGTACCATGGGAGGAACTCATTAGTAGTGACTTCATGATGAATGAGTTGTCTCACCAGTTAGCTAGGGCTGGGTGGCCTCCCACGACTTTTGAGGAGATAAGGAAAGAACTACTGAGGTTGCACGCCAGATGGCAGAAGCAACTGCACAAGGGTGATGCTTATCTCAGGATTGCTGTTAACAATTCAGGTTTATGGTCAGCAGAAATTGAGGACGAGGACGACCTCTTCATGCCGAGCAGCAAGGTGAAGAGTTCTGCATCGAAGGGCAAGAATTCTGCATCGACAAAGGGCAAGAGTTGTACATCGACGAAGGGGAAGAGTTCTGCAGCGACGGAGGATGAAGACGACGTCTTCATGCCGAGTACCAAGGTGAAGACCAGCGCATCATCGAAGGACAATAGTTCTGCAACGACAAAGGGGAAGAGATCTGCATCGACGGAGGATGACGATGATGCATTCATGTAATACGTTTTTCATGTAGGACTATGTTCTGTAGTGCTGTAATATGTAGTGCGGTTTAATTAAGTTGTAACGTTTAATCCAGTTGTAACGTGCAATTGATGTCGATGGATTTGGTTTGCGTTACTATTGTTCTGTCTCCAAATAAGTCTCAAACATGAATATGTCCGATACATAAAGGCTACATATGTCTCATACATAAATAGATAGTCATGTCTCGTACGTAGATGATAATATCAATCCTGGGGCTTGCGACGAATCTTCGGCTTCCTCAGACGTGAACCGGAAGGCAATAAGCGCTGAGGCGGTGGACGAGTGTCACGATGACCATGACCATAGAACAGCTCGTCCGTCGGTGTCTGTGTCTCCTGTGTCGACGGTGGTGGTGGAGTGGCAAGAACTGTCTCCGAGATACCATAGGTGCATGCAACACGATCATCGTTCTCGCCGTCACCAGGTATGTACGAACTAGGACCAGTAAATAGAGGTGACTGAACTGAAGTCATAAACAGCTGCGACTGGCTGCCGCTTGCTGGTGAATTAAAACATGTAAGGAATGACTTACGAGACTAAATTTTGTAAAAGAATGTACAAAGGTGAGTTACCTAGGTCCATCTGCTGAAGCCAGGAAGAGTCTGTGGGCTGTGAAGGAGGTGCCTGCTGGTAGAAATAGCCCCCGGGATGTGAAGGAGATGGCTGCTGATAGAAATAGCCCCCGGGCTGTGAAGGAGGTGCCTGCTGCCAGGAGGAGCCCCCTAGCTGTGAAGAAGGTGCCTGTTGCCAGGAGGAGCCCCCTGGCTATGAAGGAGGTGCCTGCTGCCAGGAGGAGCTCCCTGGCTGTGAAGGCCGAGGTTCTGAACGCTGCAGAGAGGGGCGTGGCGGACAATGTGCTGCTCGAGTGTCAACAACATCGAAAGATCGTCTACATGTAACAGCTGCGACGATCCCGCGTATCTTCGCTTGAAGACTCTTCAACCTTGTTGCTTGCTCTCACTCCGGGATATATTCTCCTCTGTCAACGCGGTCCACCAAAGCGGTAACCTCCTCTAGTGCCTGAGTTGACAATTCACCCTATACGCAGAAAGTTAACCAATTGTACATGTTCATGTATATAGAAAATGTAGCATGTGAGAACAACTGAGGACATACCGCGTGGTGTCTGGTTCCCACAAGTGAGGAAGTTGGGAATAGATCGCTAGCGAGAGGAACTGGGATATGTTCCGGAGCAGATGATGGAACCAAGTAGATCCTCGTGCTCTGTCTGTAACGCTTCAGATACAACCCGTACCTGTCCCAGTCGAAGACACGAACTTCATCCCATATATTTGTCGGGGCGGTATTCCATTCCTCGAGGTACGGTCTGATATCGTGAACCCAAGAAGTCTGGGACTTGTTTCCTCCGCTGCGACTGTACCTGAGATTGAAATGCACGTTACATGATTAGCTATAAGTAGACCGAAATAGTCTCAATAACCTATTAATGCAGAGATGAGAACCAAAGTAGTATTACTTACTTGTGCACGTGATCTAGTAATCGTGAAATAACCGGAATGTCAGGCTCTTGGAACAAACCGAACTATCTCATCACCCTATTAATAGCCATCTCCTCAACTGTCACATCGAAGACCAACTTGGCCTTGGTCATCCAGTAATGCTGATCTCTAGTGCAGTATCCAGAAATCCCACCTGGGTACCTATCTGAAATAGCCTTACAGGTGTATGGTTCCCATATAACCTGATCCTCGTGCAGACTATCAAACTGCGCCGTGAAGGAGGGGTAGTAGCCCCTCACCTGGCTAGGCGTAAACTGTCTCTGTGCATGACAACTAACATTAGTACATAATATTGAATAGCGAGAAATAAACATTACCAATTCATATTGTTAATAATGAAAATACCTCTCTCCGTGCCCAAACAGATCCCATAGTAGGCAAGTCACCGATAGAAGTCACGTAATGTCCAGCCATGTCCTCATTACCAAAAGGTTTGTCAACGCTCACGTAGGGTCGACCAATAGGGAATCTCTCATAAGACCAAAGCTGCAATAGAAGTGGACATCTGAGAAGACCAGATTTCTTAGAATTCAACTGGCAAGCTTTGCAGAGGCCTCTATACGTAGCTGCTAGCACGACAGAACCAAAACTCCTCTGCACAATGTCCTCAGGGGAACGTGCCTCAGCTATCTCTCGTGCAATGCCGATCAGTCGTGCATCTACAGTGGTCACGTGGTTCTCTGTGAACATAGTCTTGCCAAACAACCACATAATATATGCCTCTAGGGACCGGTCAATCTGTGCCTCTGACAACTGATAAGTGGGATATCCTAAGGCAACAATCTAAAACAGGCTCAACCACCCGAAAAGAGGCCCGTGCCGATCGTTGTCTAGGGTAACAGTAGTTGGCACCGCAGCCAGAAAACGGGCATGCATAGATGCTAGCCAACCAGTTTCCACCTCTAAAGGTCCTATGGCAGCACCGGCGAGAGGTAATCCTAACAAGTAAGACACGTCCTGTAAAGTAGGAGCAATCTCTCCCCAAGGAAAGTGGAACGTATGTGTCTCTGGTATCCATCTATCTACTAAGCAGCTAAGGAGTGACCTGTCGTAAGAGAAGCGTGATACTGGCCTCTTGCGTAGCTGCATTGGTTCACCCGCGTCATCCAAGTCCGGGTGATCAACCGACTCATCCAATGTACCCTCAACCAGTCGTGCCAAGGGTAGAAGTCCAGCCCAATTCAGCCTACAAAATGAACAAAATGTAGCTTACAATTAGATTCTATCAAAACGATGTCGAGCGTACTAAGTGATTGTACCGACACATACCTATCAACCCATGCAGGGTGTATCATCCAGTTAGACTTTGGGGTGCGAGTGACCAACACGTCTAAGTTCGTGCCCGATTCCATAAGTGCGCCTCGGTGCCCTCTATCAATATTAGCATTAAACATCGGATACGAAGCCATATCTGCAATGAGAACATAGTACAAACATATTTCAAAATAAAACATAGATGTTTGCGTACTAAAAATAAAAACCGAGTATCCGAGAGGCATTAAAACATAGTCTCACATATTACAAATAAAAACATAGTGCTTGCTGCTTACACATAAAAACATAGTGCACACATATTACAAATAAAAAAGTAGTCCGACTTATTACAAATAGAAACATAGTCTGACATATTATGCAGCTTCAGAGTTATTTATTCCTCGTCCGCCCCTTCGGCCTCGAGAGCCTCGTCCACCATGACTACCAGGACCACCTCTTGCAACTGTTGCTGTAGTCGTCGATGTGGAAGCACCGTCTTTCTTCAGGTTGGGGCAATATTTCATCCTATGCCCATAAGCCACGCAGAGCAAACATTGTCTGGTTGCTCCACCAGCTTCAGATTGGTCCATATCATTTCGTATGCGCTTTACCTTACGCATGCCCCTGCTAGTGCGCCGTAGTGCAGGATCCGGGATGTATACTCTATCACCATCGTTTACCTTGTTGAAATTACCGACGACTCTAAACCCTGTCATCTCACCTGTCCAGACATTGAGTACTACCTCCTTTGAATAGTACGGAGACACGAAGGAGATAGCATCCAACTGAATCTGGCCACAAGTAGCCAACACATGTGAGCAAGGCAGGTGCAACAACTGAGACTTGTTGCATGTACACTCACAAGTTGGATAAAATTCTGCTCCGATTGTAACCTCATGCGTCTTCACCTTATTTGCAGAACCAAAACCATCAATAGGAAGCTGAACCTCATACCTCCTTTCCTGATTACCTATGAGTGTGACGCTGTGCTTTTTTGCTTTCTTTATCTTCTCAGCCATGTACTCCATGACACGACTGCAGTAAGGAGTGTTCTGATTATCTGCAATATGCTTCCTTGCTAACTCATGCCTTTCTCTGAAATACCTCACAGTGCCATGGAATACACCCTCCATAATAGCTGTCAGTGGCAATACTCTATTCCCTCTGAGAACAAAGTTATAGATCTCTGCAAGATTGGTTGTCATGTGGCCATACCTAGATCCATGGGTGTCATGCAGCAAAGACCAATTCACTGGAGGCTCTTTCTCTATCCACTCAGAAAAATTCTTTATTGCCCTGCCCTTCTTTCTCTTCGTATTAGGAGGGTCAATTGCTGGCAAGTCACAAAGACCAACTGGCCCCTCCATCTCTGCAATGAGTGCTGTTAATTTAACCTGGTCTTTTTCCATTTTCTTCCTAGCAACGTCCTGCTTCTTAGTGAACTCATCTAGTTTGGACCAAATAAAATCGTATTTGCGCCGCTGGTTCTGCTTGCATAACTTCTTGAACATGTTCATCAACCGTTTGTTCTTGAACTGTGAGAAAAAATTAGCACCCAGATGGCGCATGCACCATCGGCTTTGCAAGTCCTTTCAAGGTGTTGTCTCGTCAGCAATTGGATTACTCAGTGTCTTCACGGCCTTCAATATACCGGGATGTCTGTCATGAATGAGACACACATTTGATCGGTCCTTCACGATCGCAATTTTAATTTGACGGAAGAACCATACCCAGCTCGGAAAATTCTCACCCTCCACAAATGCCATGGCTAGTGGGATGATTTGGTTGTTCCCGTCCACACCAATAGCAGTCAGGATTTGCCCTTTGTACTGACCTGTCAGGAATGTACCATCCACAAACATCACAGGAGGACAATGCCTGAAAGCTTCGATGCACATACCGAAAGAGAAGAATACTCGTTTCAACACCTTGTAATCCGGTATGCTTTCCAACCTCGTGTGCTGAATGTTAACATAAGTGCCGGGATTCCTCTCCTTCAGTATGTCAAGGAGACGCACAACATTATCATAGGAGTCGAAGAACGTCCAAAACCTCTCCTCCATAGCCTTCTGCTTAGCTCTCCAAGCCTTCCCATATGGAATTTCATACTTCCATCTGACCTTCACTACTGTCCGGATGTGCTTTGCTTCCATATCTTTCTTTGTCACTATCTTAGTATACATGAGTTGTGCTATGAGAGTTGAAGTAAGGTTTGGATGACGAGCCAACATGTTTTTCCTAACACAATTATGCGGTACAACATTTGTCACAACCCAGTGGATGTGATACTTTGGCACGTGGGCGTGCACCTTCGCAGGACAACCTGATTCAACACACTTCACGGTATATTTTGCTGGACTCGATGTGTGTCCGGAAAACCCTCTGCGTAGACACAGCCCACTTTATCACCGCATACTTCATTTTCTTCTTTGTGTCAAACATAGCACCAATCTAGACTTGGTTCAGATTATATTGCCATGGAGTCTCATGGCCATCATTGACAGTAAAGCCAGCGGATATGTCCTGCTCCCATGAAGCAGGAATTGGTACCTCCTCCTCATCCTCGGAATTTTCAGAATCAAGTTCCTCTAAAATCCCATCCTCGTCCTCTTCCTCCATCACCCTCTGCATTTCCTCGCCTTCCTCGTCCCCATCAGCAACACCAGAGGCAGCTAATACTACCGATTGAATACTCTGACCAGCAGTATGGCCATTAACATAATCTGACTCATTGTCGGCTTGGGTAGCATTCACATCCGGTGGCTGTGATCCGGATACATAAATCTCGTTAGCCACTTGACTACTCTGGCCTGGATCATACCCCACAGTTGGCGGTACGATGTTCTCCTCCTTCGCCACTGGTTGCACTAGGGCATAAGGATGGATTCTTCGGTCTCTGCAACGACTTAACAGAGACAACCAATGCTGGCTCCTATCTATCGGAATCAAATCCCACTTGACATTTTTACAGGATTTGGTCCACAAGGCATGAATACTGACGGAACAAATTGTTGGAAATATGCCCTAGAGGCAATAATAAAATGGTTATTATTGTATTTCCTTGTTCATGATAATTGTCTATTGTTCATGCTATAATTGTGTTAGCCGGAAACCATAATACATGTGTGAATACATAGACCACAACATGTCCCTAGTGAGCCTCTAGTTGACTAGCTCGTTGATCAATAGATGGTCACGGTTTCATGGCCATGGACATTGGATGTCATTGATAACGGGATCACATCATTAGGAGAATGATGTGATGGACAAGACCCAATTCTAAGCATAGCACAAGATCGTGTAGTTCGTTTGCTAAAGCTTTTCAATGTCAAGTATCGTTTCCTTAGACCATGAGATTGTGCAACTCCCGGATACCGTAGGAATGCTTTGGGTGTGCCAAACGTCACAACGTAACTGGGTGGCTATAAAGGTGCACTACGGGTATCTCCGAAAGTATCTGTTGGGTTGGCATGAATCGAGACTGGGATTTGTCACTCCGTGTGACGGAGAGGTATCTCTGGGCCCACTCGGTAAGACATCATCATTATGAGCTCAATGTGACTAAGGAGTTAGTCACGGGATGATGTATTACGGAACGAGTAAAGAGACTTGCCGGTAACGAGATTGAACAAGGTATGGGGATACCGACGATCGAATCTCGGGCAAGTATCATACCGATAGACAAAGGGAATTGTATACGGGATTGATTGAATCCTTGACATCGTGGTTCATCCGATGAGATCATCGTGGAGTACGTGGGAGCCAACATGGGTATCCAGATCCCGCTGTTGGTTATTGACCGGAGAGGTGTCTCGGTCATGTCTACATGTCTCCCGAACCCGTAGGGTCTACACACTTAAGGTTCGATGACGCTAGGGTTATAGGGAAAAGGTATACGTGATTACCGAAGGTTGTTCGGAGTCCCGGATGAGATCCCGGACGTCACGAGGAGCTCCAGAATGGTCCGGAGGTAAAGATTGATATATAGGAAGTCCAGTTTTGGTCACCGGAAAGTTTTCGGGCTCATCGGTAGTGTACCGGGAGTGCCGGGAGGGTGCCGGATAACCCCCGGGAGGGGTGTGACGACCAAAGGACCACATGGGCTGTTAGATAAAGTGTGCCAGCCCTTATTGGGCTGGGCAAGACTTTTGCTAAAGGCCCATGCGGCTGGAGATAAGGAGATAAGGCAAAAAGGATTTAAAAGGAGGAGATCCACCTCCCTTGTGGGAGGTGGACTCTCCCTTTAATTCGGCCGGCCATCTCCTCTTTGGAGTAGAGGCCAAGCCAGCCCTCCACGTCCCTCCTCCTATATATACTTGAGGTTTTGGATGTTTTGAGACAAGATTTGATCTCTCTCTCTCACGGCGAAGCCCTACCTCTCTTCTTCCTCCTCCGCAGCGCTTAGGCGAAGCCCTGTCGGAATACCTTGCTACTCCACCACCACCACGCCGTCGTGCTGCTGTTGGAGCCCTTCCCCAACCTCTCCTTCCTCCTTGCTGGATCAAGGTGTTGGAGACGTCACCGGGCTGCACGTGTGTTGAACGCGGAGGTGCCGTCCGTTCGGCACTTGATCGGATCTACCGCGATCTGAATCGCTGCGAGTACGACTCCATCAACCGCGTTCTTGTAACGCTTCCGCTTAGCGATCTTCAAAGGTATGAAGATGCAATCTCTCCCCTCTCGTTGCTGGTTTCTCCATAGATAGATCTTGGTGAACGTAGGAAAATTTTGATTTACTACTACGTCTCCCAACAGTGGCATCATGAGCTAGGTCTATGCGTAGAATCTATGCACGAGTAGAACACAAAGCAGTTGTGGGCGTCGAGTTTGTTAATTTGCTTGCCGCTACTAGTCTTATCTTGATTCGGCGGTATTGTGGGATGAAGCGGCCCGGACCAACTTTACACGTACGCTTACGTGAGACCGGTTCCACCGCCTGACATGCACTAGATGCATAAGGTGGCTAGCGGGTGTCTGTCTCTCCTACCTTAGTCGGATCGGATTCGATGAAAAGGGTCCTTATGAAGGGTAAATAGCAATTGGCAAATCACGTTGTGGTGTTGACGTAGGTAAGAAACGTTCTTGCTAGTAACCTATAGCAGCCACGTAAAAACTTGCAACTACAAATTAGAGGACGTCTAACTTGTTTTTGCAGCATGTGCCTTGTGATGTGATATGGCCAA
The DNA here is from genome assembly GCA_022496015.1 of Hordeum marinum. Lineage (NCBI taxonomy): Eukaryota > Viridiplantae > Streptophyta > Magnoliopsida > Poales > Poaceae > Hordeum > Hordeum marinum. The sequence goes on along the minus strand of CM039672.1, from coordinate 267,297,894 downwards.
AGGATGTGATGTGATGCATTGTGATGTATGAATTGATCATGTTCTTGTAATAGGATTCACGACTTGCATGTCGATGATTATGACAACCGGCAGGAGCCATAGGAGTTGTCTTATTTATTGTATGACCTGCGTGTCAATCATAAACGCCATGTAATTACTTTACTTTATTGCTAAGCGTTAGCCATAGTAGTAGAAGTAATAGTTGGCGAGACAACTTCATGAAGACACAATGATGGAGATCATGATGATGGAGATCATGGTGTCGTGCCGGTGACAGTGATGATCATGGTGCCCCGAAGATGGAGATCATAGGAGCAAAATGATATTGGCCATATCATGTCACTATATTGATTGCATGTGATGTTTATCATGTTTACATCTTATTTGCATAGAACGACGGTAGTAAATAAGATGATCTCTCAATAAAATTTCAAGAAAGGTGTTCACCCTAACTGTGCACCGTTGCTAAGGATCGTCGTTCCGAAGCACCACGTGATGATCGGGTGTGATAGGTTCTAACGTTCGCATACAACGGGTGTAAGCCAGATTTACACATGCGAAACACTTAGGTTGACTTGACGAGCCTAGCATGTACAGACATGGCCTCGGAACACGGAAGACCGAAAGGTCGAACATGAGTCGTATAGAAGATACGATCAACATAGAGATGTTCACCATGGATGACTAGTCCGTCTCACGTGATGATCGGACACGGGCTAGTTGACATGGATCATGTATCACTTGGAAGACTAGAGAGATGTCTATCTAAGTGGGAGTTCATTAATAATTTGATTAAATGAACTTAATTATCATGAACTTAGTCTAAAAATGTCCTTGCAAATTATGTCGTAGATAGCTCGCGCTGTAGCTCCCCAGTTTTATTGATACAATCCTAGAGAAAAGTAAGTTGAAAGTTGATGGTAGCAATAATGCGGACTGGGTCCGTGATCTGAGGATTGTCCTCATTGCTGCACAGAAAGCTTATGTTTTTGATGTACCGCTAACTGCATCACTCCCTCAAGCGTTGTCTGTAGATGTTGTGAACATATGACAGGCATTTTTTGATGACTACGTGATAGTTCAGTGCGTCATTCATTACGGCTTAGAATTGAGGCTTCAAAATGTTTTGAACGTCACAGAACATATGAGATGTTCTAGGAGCTGAGATTGTGATCTCAAGCTCGTGCCTATGTTGAGAGGTATGAGACCTCCAACAAGATTCTTTGCCTGCAAGATAAAGGAGAATAGCTTAATCGGTGAGCGTGTTCTCAGATTGTCTGGGTGCTACAATCACTTGAATCAAGTGGGAGTTAATCTTCCAGATGAGATAGTGATTAATGCAGTTCTCCAAGTCACTGCCACCAAGCTACTAGAGCTTCGTGATGAACTATAACATGCCAGGGATGGATAAGATGATCCCTGAGTTGTTCGTGATGTTTGACACCACGAAGGTAGAAATCAATAAGGAGCATCAAGTGTTGATGGTTAAGTGAAAACCACTAGTTTCAAAAGGGGCAAGGGCAAGAAGGGAAAAACTTCAGGAATGGCAAGCCAGTTGTTGCTCTAGTGAAGAAACCCAAGGTTGAGCCCGAACCCGAGACTAAGTGCTTCTGTTATGAGGAGAATGTTCGCTGAAGCGGAAAAACCCTAGATGATTGGTAGATAAGAAGGCTGGTAATGTCAATGGAAGTATATTTGATATACGTGTTAGTGATGTGTACCTTGCTGGTACTCCTAGTAGCACCTGGGTATTAGATACTGGTTCGGTTGCTAAGTGTTAGCAACTCGAAATAAAAGCTACGGAGTAAATGGAGACTAGCTAGGTGAAAGGTGACGATGTGTGTTGGAAGTATTTCCAAGATTGATGTGATCACCATCGCACGCTCTCTCTACCTTCAGGATTTGTGATAAACCTAAATAAATGTTATTTGGTGTTTGCGTTGAGCATAAACGTGATTAGATCATGATTAGTGCGATACGGTTATTCATATAAGTTAGAGAATAATGGTTATTCTGTTTACATGGATAATGCCTTCAATGGTCATGCACCCACTCGAAATGGTTTATCGAATCATGATCGTAGTAGTACACATATTCATAACATTGGTACCAAAAGATACAAAGTTAATAATGATAGTACCACATGCTTGTGGCACTGCCACGTAATGTCATATTGGTATAAATCGCATGAAGAAACTCCATGATGATGGATGTTTTTTGACTCACTCGATTTCGAATCGGTTGAGACATGCGAGCCATGCCTCTTGGGCAAGATGACTGAGACCCCGTCATCCAATATGATGGAGCGGGCAAGTGGCTTATTGGAATTAATACATGTTGATGTATGTGGTCCAATGAGTGTTGAAACACACAGTGGATATCGTTGTTTTTCTTTACCTTCACTGATGATTTGAGTAAATATGGGGATATTTACTTAATGAAACACGAATCTGAAATGTTTGAAAGGTTCAAGGAGTTTCAGAGTGAAGTTAAAGATCATCGTGACAAGAAGATAAATGTCTATGATATGATCATGGAGGTGAATATCTAAGTTACGAGTTTGGTATGCAATTTTAGACAATGTGGAAATTGTTTCACAGCTCACGCCTCCTGGAACACCATAGTGTGATGGTGTGTTCGAACGTCGTAGTCGTGCTCTATTGGATATAGTGAGTACTATGATGTCTCTTATCGTTTTACCACTATCGTTATGGGGTTATGCATTAAAGACAAATCCATTCACTTTAACAGGGCACCATCTAAGTCTGTTGAGATGACACCGTGAGAATTATGGTTTGACAGAAGCCTAAGCTGTCATTTCTTAATGTTTGGGGCTGCGACGCTTATGTGAAAATGGGTTTTTCACCTAGCGAGCTCGAACTCAAAGCAGACAAATGCATCTTCATAGAATACCCTAATGAGACATTGGGTATACCTTCTATCTCAGATCCAAGTGCAAAAGGTGTTTGTTGCTAAGAACGGGTCCTTTTTGAGAAAGAGTTTCTCTCGAAAGAATTGAGTGGGAGGAAGATAGAACTTGATAAGGTTGTTGAACCTTTGTTTCAACCAGAGAATAGCGCAACACAGAAAGATGTTTCTGTAGAGCCTACTTAGTTGAAAAGGAACTTAATGATGATGATCATGAAGCTTCGGATCAAGTCACTATCGAACCTCGTAGGTCGACAAGGACGCGTACTGCTCCTGAGTAGTACGACAACCCTGTCTTGGAAATCATGTTGTTGGACAACGATGAACCTACGAACTATGGAGAAGCGATGGTGGGCCCGGATTCCAACAAATGGCTAGGAGCCATGAAATCCGAGAAAGGATCCATGTATGAAAACCAAGTATGGACTTTGGTAGACTTGCCTGTTGAATGGCGGGTCATTGAGTACAAATGGACCTTTGAGATAAACATAGACGCTAATGGTGAAATGTCACCGTTTATAAAGCTCGACTTGTCGCAAAGAAGTTTCCGCCAAGTTCAAGGAGTTGACTGCAATGAGATTGTCTCATCTGTAGCGATGCTAAAAGTCTATTAAAATTTTGTTAGCAGTTGCTGCATTTTTCGATTATGAAATCTGGCAGATGGATGACAAAACAAGGTTTCCGTAATGGTTTCTGTGAGGAAGAGTTGTATGTGATACAACCAGAAGGTTTTGTCAATCCTAAGGATGCTAATAATATGCAAACTCCAGCGATCCTTCTATGGACTGGAGCAAGCATCTCGGAGTTGGAATATATGCTTTGATGAGGTGATCAAAGTGTTTATGTTTATACAAAGTTTATGAGAAACTTGTATTTGCAAGAAAGTGAGTGGGAGCACTATGGAATTTCTTATAAGAATATGTAGTTGACATATTATTGATCGGAAATGATGTAGAATTTCTGGAAGAGCATGAAGGGTTGTTTGAAAAGTTTTGTTTTTCAAAGGAAGACCCAGATAAAGCTACTATTTTATTGAGCATCAAGATCTATAGGGATAGATCTATTCGCTTGATAAGTTTTTTCGACGAAGACATACCTTGACAAGTTTTTGAAGGAGTTCAAAATAGATGGGTCAAAGAAGGAGTTCTTGACTGTATTGTAAGGTGTGAAATTGAGTAAGACTCAATACCCGACCACGGCAGAAGATAAAGAAGAGATGAGTGTCATCTCCTATGCTTTAGCCATAGGCTCTATATAGTATGCCATGCTGTGTACCGCACCTGTGTGTGCCTTGCCATGAGTCTGTCAAGGGGTACAAGAGTAATCCAAGAGTGGATCACTAGACAGCGGTCAAAGTTAGCCTTAGTAACTTGAGAACTAAGGAAATATTTCTCGATTATGGAGGTGATAAAGAGTTCATCGTAAAGTGTTACGATGATGCAAGCTTTAAAACCAATCCGGATGACTCTTAGTAGAAATCCAGCTACGTATAGTGGAGCAGCCATTTGGAATAGCTCCAAGTGGAGCATGGGAGTAGTATCTACAAATATGACATGGAAAGTTTGTAAGGTACACACGGATCTGAATGTCGCAGACCCGTTGACTAAAACCTCTTTCACGAGCAGGACATGAACAAACCCCAGAACTTATTGGGTGTTAATCACATGATGATATGATCACATGGTGATGTAAGTGTTAATCACATGGTGATGTGAACTAGATTATTGACTCTAGTGCAAGTGGGAGACTGTTGGAAATATGCCCTAGAGGCAATAATAAAATGGTTATTATTGTATTTCCTTGTTCATGATAATTGTCTATTGTTCATGCTATAATTGTGTTAGCCGGAAACCATAATACATGTGTGAATACATAGACCACAACATGTCCCTAGTGAGCCTCTAGTTGACTAGCTCGTTGATCAATAGATGGTCACGGTTTCATGGCCATGGACATTGGATGTCATTGATAACGGGATCACATCATTAGGAGAATGATGTGATGGACAAGACCCAATTCTAAGCATAGCACAAGATCGTGTAGTTCGTTTGCTAAAGCTTTTCAATGTCAAGTATCGTTTCCTTAGACCATGAGATTGTGCAACTCCCGGATACCGTAGGAATGCTTTGGGTGTGCCAAACGTCACAACGTAACTGGGTGGCTATAAAGGTGCACTACGGGTATCTCCGAAAGTATCTGTTGGGTTGGCATGAATCGAGACTGGGATTTGTCACTCCGTGTGACGGAGAGGTATCTCTGGGCCCACTCGGTAAGACATCATCATTATGAGCTCAATGTGACTAAGGAGTTAGTCACGGGATGATGTATTACGGAACGAGTAAAGAGACTTGCCGGTAACGAGATTGAACAAGGTATGGGGATACCGACGATCGAATCTCGGGCAAGTATCATACCGATAGACAAAGGGAATTGTATACGGGATTGATTGAATCCTTGACATCGTGGTTCATCCGATGAGATCATCGTGGAGTACGTGGGAGCCAACATGGGTATCCAGATCCCGCTGTTGGTTATTGACCGGAGAGGTGTCTCGGTCATGTCTACATGTCTCCCGAACCCGTAGGGTCTACACACTTAAGGTTCGATGACGCTAGGGTTATAGGGAAAAGGTATACGTGATTACCGAAGGTTGTTCGGAGTCCCGGATGAGATCCCGGACGTCACGAGGAGCTCCGGAATGGTCCGGAGGTAAAGATTGATATATAGGAAGTTCAGTTTTGGTCACCGGAAAGTTTTCGGGCTCATCGGTAGTGTACCGGGAGTGCCGGGAGGGTGCCGGATAACCCCCGGGAGGGGTGTGACGACCAAAGGACCACATGGGCTGTTAGATAAAGTGTGCCAGCCCTTATTGGGCTGGGCAAGACTTTTGCTAAAGGCCCATGCGGCTGGAGATAAGGAGATAAGGCAAAAAGGATTTAAAAGGAGGAGATCCACCTCCCTTGTGGGAGGTGGACTCTCCCTTTAATTCGGCCGGCCATCTCCTCTTTGGAGTAGAGGCCAAGCCAGCCCTCCACGTCCCTCCTCCTATATATACTTGAGGTTTTGGATGTTTTGAGACAAGATTTGATCTCTCTCTCTCACGGCGAAGCCCTACCTCTCTTCTTCCTCCTCCGCAGCGCTTAGGCGAAGCCCTGTCGGAATACCTTGCTACTCCACCACCACCACGCCGTCGTGCTGCTGTTGGAGCCCTTCCCCAACCTCTCCTTCCTCCTTGCTGGATCAAGGTGTTGGAGACGTCACCGGGCTGCACGTGTGTTGAACGCGGAGGTGCCGTCCGTTCGGCACTTGATCGGATCTACCGCGATCTGAATCGCTGCGAGTACGACTCCATCAACCGCGTTCTTGTAACGCTTCCGCTTAGCGATCTTCAAAGGTATGAAGATGCAATCTCTCCCCTCTCGTTGCTGGTTTCTCCATAGATAGATCTTGGTGAACGTAGGAAAATTTTGATTTACTACTACGTCTCCCAACACAAATTTCGGGATCGAGGCAAAAACTAGTAGTCAACCAATGCTTCAACTGCCTAATGTCCAGTCTGTCCGGGTCTGAAAGTGTCATCTCGCCTGTTTTAAACTCGCTAAGATCAACCACCAACTCATTATATCGAACAGTACCAGGGCCATAATACACAGTCAGATTTACGGATTCAGACATTTTAACCTGTCAAACAATGCCAGCTTCGCATTATTCGCAACGAATATATCGACACTAAAATAAAATGTACCTAAAAAAACCTACACTAAAATAAAACGTACACTGTAATGTACCTACAAAAACGTAAATTGTAACGAATATATTGACAAAAAAAATAACCGACACTACTATGACTAAACTAACTAAACCCCGATACTAATATGGCTACACTAACTAAAACTACACTAATACGACTAAACTAAAATCACTACATTAACACAAGTAACCTAAAATAACTACGCTACTAAAATTAACATAAACTAATTGTACGTACATTACAAAAATAACAAAAAATAACCGAAAATAACAACAAAAATTTATACCTTCGACGCGTGAGTGCACTCCTTCTTCCTCTCCACCACTCCACCTTCTCACCATTGCAAGCTCCACCACCACACCATTTCTTCTCCAAACAAACAAACCAGTACACCGTTACGAAAAATAAAACCGTAGGGCGGGGGAGAAACACACGATCTATCAATTCATCGGATTGAAACGGCAAATGAGTGGAGGGAATGGGAGATCAGGGAGGGGGGGGGGGATTTCGGCCTAGAACTAGGGAAAAATGGGAGAGAAAGGAGGAAGAAGGGAGCTGGCCCACAGTGCCTTATCTAGGCACCTTTCGGCCGGCACGAGGCCGACAGGTGGGCCCTCGGCCAGGGGCAGGCCGACTCGGCCAGGAGCGGGCCAACAGCCCTCTTTCAGCCCAGGGTCGGCCGACTGGCCTCCGGTTGGCCCAGTAACGGCCGACAAGGTACTAAAAATGATATTTTTTTAATTCGCACACTTTTTTTCAAAATTGCTATAAAAATGGTACTATTTCTGAAAAAAATTCCATCTCTTCTACTTGAAGTTTCCTTGTTTTCCTAGTTCACCACTCACTTCCTATATCACAGTCTTGTTACCTTAGGACTATGATGAACAAATGATTCTGAGTGTATTGTGTTCTTGTGCGAATGTGTCATTTCATTTCTGCTGTAGTCCTCACCTTGTTAACTGTTAACCAAGCCTTGGCAAGTCCTGCTAATATCTGGATTCCAAGGAGAAACCTGGGTCTTCTGAACCTCTGACGTCAAGGTTGCAGTACAGGGCTGATGCCTTCGCTGATCCCAAGAACAAAAGCATCATGATCCTGTTATCTAACCCCTCTATGCTCTGGATTTTAAGTCCCTGCGGATGCACGTTGACGCTCCAAAGTTCTTGTTCGGTTGGTTTGGTTCAGACTTGAAGGTATCCTAGTACTTGAATCTGATGTGAGCTATGCCCCATGGTTAAAAAACTACGAGTTTTGATCATGCCTGACACGTTTGCCAAATGGCTTGTGCAGTTTCCAGTTCTTTTATGCAACTACTCGCTGAGCTGAGTATAGGTCTGGTTCCTAGGGGCACCGATTAAGCCAGAATCCTCTGTCGGAAAAGATGATCATCACTGAAGAAACTTGTGCAATGTCTAGTATTCACATGAACAGAATGGCTACGCGCAGTTATGACTGGTTTGGGAATGTACCTTTCTTCTCATATATCCATCAAACCCTAACAACATGGTAAATCTTTTTTCGGAAAACAACACGGTAAATGTTTCACAGTACATGACAATCTTGCCGCTGCTCAAGGAGCCGGCCATTGACGATAACCATTCTACCTACGTTGCCACTTGATTACTAGTCATCGAACCAGGGCAGGAAGCTGTCGATCTCGTCGAAACCGCCAATCCAAGGCACGTCCGGCTCCATGGACGCCAGGGGGATCGGAGACATGGGGGCGCAGACCATGTCCATCGCACCGGCCTCATCACCAGCCGGCGCCGGTGCATTCTCTGGCGGAGGCGCAGGCGCCACGGCCGGCTTCCTCTCAATCGGCACCGTCTCACCGACCTCTTCTTTCGCCGCGTTGCAGCCGCCGGCCGCCAGCGGTGACTGCGCTTGCACGGGCGGCGGTGAGCCGGCCAGGACGGGGGCGACCATGAAGCCACCGGCGGCATAGCATGACGATCCTGTAGTGGAGCTCTCCTCGTCGTGGGCGACCAGCGCGAGCTCCTCCGGCTTGGTGGCGTCCGACGTCGTGCTGGAGGAGGGGCGGTGGACACTGCGCCTGCGGCGCGCGGCGGCGGCGCTGCTCGCCCAGTGAAGCCTCTTGGAGATGGTGCCGTTCCAGTAGTTCTTGACGGCGAGGTCCGTTCTCCCGGGGAGCTGGGCGGCGATGATGGACCAGCTGTTCGATCAAATGACAATCAAAGCAGCACCAGATTGGTCAAAGAAGCACAATAGCAAGAAGCCAAGAAGCATCACGCAAGCAATGTTCAGCCGATTTGAACTTCTGGAAAAACAGTGATGGATATCGGCGTGACCGTTGGTTGGGCACAGCCGCAGAGACAGCAGAAACTGAGATACGTGAAGTGCATTCTAGCTAGCTCGGCAATGGCAGCAGGGCATGGTTATTTTTTCCAGACTTACCAGCTTCCCCTCTTGCTGTACATCTCGCAGATGATGATCTCCTCTGCCGGCGTGAAGTTGCCGTGCTTCAGTCCCGGCCGGAGGTAGTTCAGCCACCGCGCTCGGCAGCTCCGACCGCAACGCTGAAGCCCTGCGAATCCATGAGCAACTTTCTCAGAAATCATGCTTAAGCCACAGTGGTGAGTGACAATTAGAGTATGAACATCGGTAGCTGTTTGTGTGCAGGAAGACGCTACTGGTTTTCTGATGGAAAACGGCCAAAGAACAACACTAAGTACTCTCGAGAGAAACATAAGTGCAAAATCGATAAGAACCGTGCCAAAGTAATTCTAAGATAAGCCGAGAAATTTTGAAAAGAAACCAAAGTAAGCATTTTCTGCAACTGTGATAAACTGACGAGACAACATAAGTTGGACCAATCTTTCTGTCTAAATTAACAACTGTAGCAGCTTTTTAGAGAGATCATTTGCAAGGCAAACAAACAACTGCATCACATTTAGTCGGCAGCTTTCTCTTCTTTTTGAAAGAAGGTAGTGGAAGTTAATGTAGATCAACTTAGTAGCAATATGAAGGCGATGTGCCGAAGCAAAAAAACTAACCTAGGGTTTCAGCCAATGCCTGCCAACTACGGCCAATGCCATACTTCTCAATGTATGCTTTCATCAAGTCATCCTCTTCCCTGGACCACTTCCCCTTCTTCACCATCCCTTCTTTCTTTTAGTTTGCAGAAGAGGTTTTCGCTTGTCTCCAAGAGGGGGGCATACTGCAGATGAGAGACCCAATGCCTTAGCTTATAAATACTGGAGCAGCTGCTTGTGGTGAGAAATACCTAATGCGTGATGGATGTCATATTTTTTTTACTTTACTGCATTGTAATAATATCTCTCTTCCTCCCATCGTTTTTGTTGGCTTGTCTTATGTTTAAACCAACGATTCCTTTGTTCACAGAGAATGGAAAAGGAGACGAAGTGACAGACGATTCCTGCACATGAAGGGACCGTATAGGTGAAAAGGTACAGAGAGAAGTGGAGAGAGGCATCAACAGCAAAAGTGTCCTTCTAACCCCAAGCTGAAATGCACCCATATGAGCAGTCAAAATAAAAAAGTAAAGAAATTCAAAATTACATTTGGTGTAAAAAAGAATCTACATGTTGTTTGGTCAGTAATCACTATAGCATATCAATAGTCAACTGCTAACTACTACTACCTCCATCCTTGTGTATTGCCCCCCCCCCCCCCTTGTATTTGGGTCAAACTTTGACCTTTAATTTAACTATCCAAAATACAAGTTATATAGCATGAATATAGTATCCGTGAAAACCTCTTTCATTTTTTTTGAAACTAGGAAAACCTCTTTCAAATATGAATCCAACATCAAATCTACAATCAAAATTTGGCACAAAATATGAAGGGAACTAATAAACCCAAACAGAGGTAGTAGATGATTATGAGACGACGCAGACAATGTGTTTAATTCTCTTCTTCCAGTTTTGGTTTACCATCCCGTTTGTTTGTTTTTCTGTCTATTGGATGTTTTTCCTGGTTTAAAATCCTATAGCAAATCAAATATGTATCTTGCATCAACTGCTGTTCTAAGAACATCTCTATTCCATCTCCTAAACTTAACTCCAAAAGCAACTTAATTTCTGGGCATTAAGAGGTTCCCAACTAGCCCATCCCCTAATCTTCACTCTCATTTTTTTTGCAACGCTCTGACCATCATACGACCAAAATGTGACATGGCCTCATAGATTGGTGTGATGGGACGAATGTCATAATTTGTTTTTCTTTGACCAAAATCTAAAGTTGCAAATAGCATAAGGGGAAGGTCCCATTACAGAATTGTAAAATCTTAATTCACACCAACAACCCAATTCAAAATGGGAAAGAAAGTCCGTTGGACCTTTTGTCGAACACCTTGCTTGCGCCGCCGACGCGAGATCCCCCACACGCGCGACGGTGGTGGTGGTGGCGGCGGTGGAGGTGAGGGGTGCTGCGGCCCTATTCCGGCCTCGTCGATGCTCGAGGTCGCGACTCGGCTCGGGAGGCACCAGGAGCCTCGGGGAGTGTACCAGGGAGCGGCGGGGTGGGGGGTGCGGGGGTAGGGTGGGGTGGAGGGGAGCTTGGGAGGATGCGATGGCTGAGAACTGGGGGGGGGGGGATTTTCTATTTTTTTTTGCAAAACTCATTATACGGAAATACTCCCCCACTTCTAAAAAATAATGATATACATAATGCTATGTTTCCATCCTCGAACCCTTCTCCAAACGGTTCCATCTAACAACATGTGGTGTCCAACAATAGAGAGCGAAAGGAGAAGTCATATCACCTTCTTTCGCATCCATGATGTTCTCTGACAAACTTCATCAGTCAAAAATCGCATTGATACATCCCTCAAATTCAACCAATTTTGGGATGTTCCTCTCCATGTTGAAGCATGTTAAACCACATATTACAATGGTAGGCAAAAATGTGTAACAGTCAATAAAATTGCCTATCGCCCAGTTACTGCCAAGTGTTAAAGTGAATTGGCACTATTAGGTTAATGTCTTTGGGGAAAATTGTAACGCCCAAGATGCGATCTTATCCTTATTTTGGCACGAGGGCCTCGACAGGGATAGAAGCGCATCTCGTCGTTTTGCAAGAATGGATATCATTACATGTACATGTATAGAAGAGATGAGTATATGGAATTGGCTTACACCCGCCACAAGCTACATCAATATCACATCAATACAACAGCATAACCAAACATCATACAAAAGAGCCGGGTCCGACTACGGGCGAAAACAAACGGTAAAATGACATCCATCCTTGCTATCCCAGGCTGCCGCCTGGAACCCATCCTAGATTGATGATGATGAAGAAGAAGAACTTCAAATCAAACAATCATCGCTCTCACGTCAAGCATCGCATTGCCTGTACCTGCAACTGTTGTTGTAGTAATCTGTGAACCACGGGGACTCAACAATCTCATTTCCAAGGATATCAAGACTATTAAAGTTTAATGAGCGAGGTATGGTTAAGTGGTGAGGCTGCAGCAAGCGACTAAGCATTTATTTGAGTGGCTAACTTACGAATACAGAAATTAAAGTATGATGGTCTACGAATAACAGATGTGAACCAGTAATGATCACAAAGTGATCCTGAACACCTACTTCCGTTAAACATAACCCCACCGTGTTCTCTCTCGGATAATGACTCACAAGAAGAGATAGTCACGGTTACGCACATAGTTGGTGTATTTTATTTGAGTTAACTTCAAGTTTGCTATGATCCGGTGTTAAACAAAGTTTCCAAGTTGCCACATAACCGCGGCATGGCTTTTCGAAAGATTTAACCCTGTAGGGGTGCTCCAACTCGTCCATCACAAATTAACCACACGCAGCGGGAATAACTTCGACCACGAATCTCGTGATCTTCCTAGGCAACTCACTGGAAAACCTCAACCTCGAGATAGCCCCAAAGTATCGAAATTCCACGCACAAGACGTTCGAGAAAGGTAAAACAAATCCAGCAAGGCCGCCCGGTGTGTCGACGATCCCGATAGGAGCCGCGTATCTCGTTCTCAGGACACGATGGATTGTCCAAACTTCCGATAGGACAATTGCAGAGTTGCCCTTGGTAGCCACCGGCGGTTAACAAGTTGTACCAACACTCATGAGGAGCACTGGCCCGGGTTGTTGATTAAAGATCCTTGGGTTAATTACTCCCTATGCAGGTTTATTAGTTATTAGGCAAATGTAGTATCAATGTTGGGCCTTGCGAGACAAGTCTTATCCTAAAACGAAAATCAAGGGGGTCCCCATAACAACCCCGAGCATGTTAGCAACGCTCAATTATGAAACATAACACCGGTACACAAGTAACTAGGGGCGGCAAAAGTGGAACAAAACACCGATCAAAAGGCCAAACGTTCCACATTTTACCAAGTATATATGTGCATTAAATTAAATAGCAATAATATTGTGATATAACAAAAGAATGTCCATGTTGTAACATGGAAGCAATTGCACCTGCAGCTACAACGCTATAAGAAGGGCGGAGCAAGCAGTAACATAGCCAAACAAATGTTTGCTGGGATGTGGAGGGGTTAGAGGCTTATCATGGCATATTTGGGAGGCTTGTCAAACAAGTGGTAGGTAGAGTGACATAGCGATAGAAAAACGAGACAACTAGCATGGCAATGATAGTAGTGGTATCCAGGGAAATGTGTCATCTTGCCCGAGATCCCGCTTGGAAGAAGAACGAATCCATGAAGAAGACGACCCGTGAAGTAGACGAACGGAACATAGTCAAACGAATCCTCACACTCCGAACGCTTTCGGAACTCTATCGAGAAGAAGCAACCCGAAACAAACAATCAACACACAATAACACCATAACATATGCATGGCATGATGCACAATCAAATATGATGCATGTTATGCATGACATGGCAAATCACAACAATCAACTACTACACATTTGTGAAGCTCAATATGCATCGAGTTGCATATTGACGAAACTCCACATTTGAATTACTTATTTCATTACCGTTTAGGTACACGACAACATTAAATGTTATTAAACATGGCAAGAGGTGAAGCATAAGTAAACTATCTATCTAGGTATCTTAAATGAGGTCGAAAACAACTTATAGCGTTTCCGAAATGACCCCATATGTTAATTTAGAAATTGGTCCAGATCTGAACTAACCATATTATATAATTGTTATACAACAGAATAAAGTATATCATGCAATTCTACATGTATTTCTAGTCGATTTATATATATAGAACATTTAAAACGGAGCTACGGTCTAAAAGTTATGACCTGCACAAGATTATATGTCATGAATGCAAAATGCATAAAAATGACAACCGCAAACGTTTCAAATCATGAATGCAGAAATATATTATGATACTACATGAAATTCTAAGCAATTTTCATATATGGCATGTCCCAAACGGACCTACGGTTCAATCACAACAACCAACACAAGTTTTATTTCAAATCTGCCCAAAACAACAAGATGACATTTTGCACACATGAAAACAACAAGCTACAAGATCCTAAAATACACAACTAAGCATGGGGCATTAGCATATAACACACACTTCATTTCATCTTCACATATCATACTCACAAGCGGCATGGATCACATGGTGGGAAGCTCACAACATGGCTAATTGAAAACAGTTTCAGACTTGGTGAAAATAGCAGTTTTCACAGTGCAGTTTTTATCACGAAGCCTATTGACAGCAGTAAAACTATATGCTACCTTTCATATTATGGCATGAAACTTAATAGCATGTTATTAGACATTATAAGCTACAAATAGCCCCACTACACCAACCCCAAAGGAGTTCTAGATCATTAGCAAAACACATGGCAAGACAACAACAAAATGTTACATATTCCAAACTTAGAAATATTTTAGCATCTCAAAACAGCACAATTTTTATAACATGTTGGCAACAAGAAAATAATACCTAAACATGCATTATCATGGTAAACAAAATGATCAGGGGCTAGTGCACATGTCAAAGGGCATATCTCATGTTCAAAATTATTTCATATCGTGCATGGATTTAATCACACGAAAATAACAAAAGGACATCACAGCAAAATAACATGCACACAAATTGCTCAAAAGACAAATCTAAATGCACAGATAAATTCAATGGGTTTTTCGACCCCAAAACCATATATTACATGTGGGTTTTTATATTAAAAAAATGACACCATAATTATGCGAGATTAGGACATTAACTGTTTAGCAAGTTATTTATGCAATGATGCAATGATGAATGCGACAACCAAACGAATCGCATGACGATAATGGAATAAAAGGGGAATCTTCTGGAGCGTCGGTCTCGGGTTGTTACAAGTTACAACTCTCCTCCACTACACGAGGATCTCGTCTCGAGATCTAAGAATGAGAAGGGGAATAGAAAGAGCAAAAGGTAAGCTTAGTTGCTTCTCTGACAAATGAGGGAAACCAATGATCATTGAAGGTTTCAACGAGATGAAGAATGACATGAGGAACAATCAAGAATTCACAAGAAATTTCGGCAGCACTTCGATGGGATAGAGGTGCAAAATTTGATAAGATAGAAAAAACTTGAAAAGAGGACACACCACTCTTGTCAAATGAATAAGCAAAGAAGAAACATGATCCTGACAGAACGAGATGTATCACACTACCTCCAGAAGAAAAAAATAGACGCTAGATCATTGGAGAGGAATAATGGAGAAGAAAATGACAAATTCCACCACAATTGAATTTGGAAATCATCTTTAGAAACAAAAGATTGAACGGAGTTGTTACAACACCAACAACGAAAAGAATAAGCTTGTTGTGGGCTTATAGACAACATCTCAACATAATGAGGTGATAACCAACCACTAACGGAACAAAGATTACTTGGAAGCAACAAGATATGCAAAACTTCTTTCACCAAGAGGATACATTGATAATTTCTACTTTATATGCACCATGATAGCAACAATCAATAGGAAACACCTTAGGTGAAACCCGACCCAAGATAACTCCGAGAAAGAAATGATGGGTTTACTTATCTCATTCTTGACAATTTTTCTTCGAGACTCCTCATAATAAAGAATTAATAACACCATCTCAAAAGACAATGGAGAAGGAATTGAACCTAGAAATCCAAGATAAAGAACACTTGAGCACCTCCAACAAGTATCTTGAAGAACACTTCCAGAAGAATTACATCCTTAACAAACCACCATGAAGAACCATCGGGATGAACTCCGGAATGAAAAGATGAAGCTTGACATTGAAGGTTGCGAAACGAAAAGATTGAGGCCTTGCTATGCTTTAGATGAAGCTTCACGAAGAGATATTTGAGAATGACTTGGAAATCCACAAAGAAAAATATAAGCAACTTAGGATTGGGATCACCTTGACCAACAAGAATAAGATTTATGTTATGCTTATCCTTCATCAAGTTGAATTGATGACAAGCAACGGATTTCGTACACCACTTATTCTTCTTGCAAAGAATTGAAGAGAAAGCAAGAGATAGATCACAAAATTGAAGAAGTCTTGCACGAGAACACCGGTAAGAATTCACAAACGAATGAGGATACAACGATTGAACGAAGATACATGGGAAGGAAGAGATCACGATCCACCTAATGGAAAGCTTCACAAGGCACCGGAATAATTGAGATACGAACGAAGGGACAACAATTGAGAAGAATTTGAGAACGAAGCTGAAAGCTGAGAACGAAGAAATCTTCTGAAATGATGGCCTTCTGGAGGATTGAGAAATGAAAACAACTCTGAATGCACCAAATAGATATGGGAGAAATTTCTCATGAATAGAAACAATTTGAGAGGAAAACATCAAGACGAGATTACAAATCTTCAAGAGAATGGACCAAGATTAAGAGAAACTCTCCTTCGGTCTTGAATACTGACATTAATGACGAGAAGCAACACCATGAATTATTGAGACACTCCAGAAAAATGAATAAAGAAGGTTGAGCCAACAATGAAAATGATTTAGAAGCGATCTTCGAGAAGGCATATGACTGATGAAATTCATTCTTACGTCATATTAGAAGAGTACTTGAGAACATCTCCGGAAAGATTAGAAGAGCCAGGTAAGATCCCAGGGAAAAGCCTATGGGTTATGGGCCCACTCAAAAGAAACCACCATTGAAACAATTACTTAGAAAGAGATATTGCACCAGAAAAATTAAGAACTTGATGAGGTGGGAACCTTGAAATAATTTAAGAGGATATGAATGGAAATGAAAATCTTCGAGATATCTTTAGCACTCTGGATAGAATAGAGAGAGAGACGAAAAACAAGAGATATTTGGACAGAATTTCCGACACGAGGAAGCATTTATTGATTGAAAAGGATATGAAGAACACCGGGATCTAGAATTGAATGCACCGGGAAGAAAAACAAGAATAAAGAAATGATGAATTCGAATCACTTGAAGGTCTTCACAATGAATCACCAGATACAATACAAAAGAAAAGATAATGGAAGCATCGATGAAAAGAAAGGCATATGGATGAGAATTTAATCCTTGAATAAAAAGGGAGGGAGGGTGGGGAAAAACAAAGACAACTTAGGACGGATGAGAAGAACGCCGGAAAGAAACATGAGGATTGATCTTGCAAATATTGGAGATGATTGAATATCTTGAAGAGGAGTGCACCGGTTGAAAAGAATTTCAAGACAACTCCAGTTGAACAAAAGGATTAGCATTCACATAAATTATGAAAACGCTACTTAGAAAAGATATGAAATCACCACTTGACATCGAAGCAACTCGAATTACCATATTCAAAAACAAACAAGGGATGAGGCTTACGAAACAAGCCAGAACAAATACATACCCACTATGCACTTGTTGGAAAGATAATCCTAGGTACCTAATTGAATTCCCACCTAAGAACTTCCGAAATCTTTGGTTATGCAATCGGGTGTTGAGGATACAGGGAGGCAAAATATCTCACACAACTAACAAGCCCTGCACTCCAACTGTATCCACCCATCAACACATAACCAGAGGTTTCGAAACTCCATTTATCTCGGACCCTCGAAAACACAACGATACCAAACATGGCAGTACCCCAAATGCCTCCTCAGTACTGGGTGACTCCAGCCTTATCTCGCCACGAAAGGTATTAAAGTAATTTCTAACATCCTCCGTCCTGAGATACTATGGAAACTGAATGATAACGATGTGCAAAAAATCCCTTGGAGCTCTACTCCTCGATAACATGAGGCACAAAGTATATAACTCCGTCACATCAACATCATATAGATTCCAAAATATCCGCGTGACCCTAAATAGCACGGTAGTGCATTATAAGCTACATATAACCCCACTACACCAACCCAAAGGGGTTCTAGATCATTAGCAAAACATATGGCAAGATACAACAAAATGTTACATATTCCAGACTTAGAAATATTTTAGCATCTCAAAACAGCACAATTTTTATAGCATGTTGGCAACAAGAAAAATAATACCTAAACATGCATTATCATGGCAAACAAAATGACCAGGGGCTAGTGCACATGTCAAAGGGCATATCTCATGTTCAAAATTATTTCATATTGTGCATTAATTTAATCACACGAAAATAATAAAAGGGCATCACAGCAAAATAACATGCACACAAATTGCTCAAAAGACAAATCTAAATGCATAGATAAATTCAATGGGTTTTTCTACCCCAAAACCATATATTACATGTGGGTTTTTATATTAAAAAAATGACACCACAATTATGTGAGATTAGGACATTAGCTGTTTAGCAAGTTATTTATGCAAATTAAATGCCAACATCACATCAAACATTTTTATCATCCATGAAAATGTAGTATAGTTAATCTGCACATTTTACATATATGGTTTGATTAATTCCGATGCACGGGTAAATAAATATGCGCAATGCAAAATCATGACATTTACATGAATTGAATGCAAACGTCACAATAAACATTTTTCATGCATGAAAAGGGATATTAATAATCTACACATTTTTTCCTACACATTACACATATACAAAACATTTGGATAAGGTACACGATTAATTGATTATTGGCATATTAAAAACATGCATTTCTGAAATTATGGAAAACCCTGGATATTAGACAATTCGAAACAAAGGGAAAAACACTACAGGGCCGAAACTGACTAGCCTAACAACGAATAGGTGAGCGCATCATAGTATATAGCGGCATGGACGAGGGATAGGGGGTGGCGCTCACCAGAGTGGCCTTGGGCCAAAACTGACGAGGCGAGTTGGGCCTTCGGTGGCTGGGCGGCCCACGAGCGCTAGGGCGAGCGGTCGAGCGGGAGGTTGTCACTCGTCCCGTGCTCTGTGGCATGGCGGTTGACGGTTCCGCACGGCGACGGCGACCTCTTGCGGGGTCCTTCGGCGAGGACCACGGGCAGCGGAAGGCGAGAATAGGCAGATCCGGCCATAGGCCGCCGGATCCGTCCGGTTACGATGCGCCACGGCAATGGAGGGAGCTTGGGGCGGCCATCGATAGCTGAAGCGGCAGGACGGTGAGTTCGATGCGGGGGCCAGCTCGGACGACAGACGGGCCGCGCTGGTCGCTGGAGCGGGGCAATGGCGAGAGGAGACCCGACGGGGTCGCCGATGTTGGCTTCGTTGTGGGGTTTGGCCGGAGGCGGATCTGGGAGGCAAAGGCGGCGAGGTTTGTCGAGGCGGCCATGGGAGCTCGAGGGAGCTCGGGCTCGGGTGGCTGCGGGGCTATGTGGTCGCCGGACATTGTCCAGGTTGGCCGCGGACATGTCCGGTAGGTGGGATTTGGGTGAATCTGAGCCATTGGATGGGGATCCGATGGTCCGGATCCGAGGGGTTGATGGGGCCGCGGGATTTGGAGGGTTTGCTCTAGCAGGTGGGGTTTTCTAGGGTTGGCTGCAAAACTAGCTAGGGGGAAACCCTAGAGAGTGAGAGATCTCTCTCCATGGGGTGGTTATATATATAGGGGAGATTGCTAGCTGGGATGGACCTCGTCCGTCCGATCGCGATCCGATGACCACGAATGGAGGGGCAAGCTTGGTTGGGCTAGTGGGCTGTGTAGTTGGGCTAAGTGGGGATGAGAGGGAGGTGGTGCGGCCCGACAACGGAGTTTTGTCAAACCGAAAACGTCCGATAATTGGACCGGCTAGTGCCGCTATCTATTTAACCGTTGGGGTACCAAACGACCTCTGACCGCGACGAAATTTGGCAGGCGGTCTACCTACAATAAAACAAGACCGCACTCCAACTTTTGACCCTATCCGAAAATATTTCTTACGCACTTTACAAACAATATTTTGCAATGCCGCGGACGCGTGCACGTGTGGTTGGTCTCGAAATGGTCGACGACACGAACGGAGAGAACTAGCAGCTACAAACGGATGCAAGTTTAAAAAAATGAGTGATGATGCTATGCAGATGATGTGATGATCAATGCGACAACCAAACGAATTGCACGACGACAATGGAATAAAAGGGGAATCTTCCGGAGCGTCGGTCTTGGGCTGTTACAAAAATATTCCAAACAATTTGACCCGCGAGGGAAAAATGTAGGGAATTGGTTTGCTACAATCCGAACCGTCAAAATTATAGTTTCCCCCCACGCAATGGCTAGGGTTTGTTTCTCTATGGTGACTTCTGTCGCTAAGTTTCTTTCGACCATGGTTTCCCCCATGGATACAAGAGGATGCTGCTATCTGCTACTAGTAATATTTTAATTGCATATAATATGAAATTTAAATAGGTATTGATTTTGCCATGCTCTTATTACATAACCACTTTTTAGTTCTTTCTCATATTTTTAGAGAGATTAATCTTAATGCACAATTACCAATGCATCATGCTAGGCAAACATTGCTACGTCAACACTTAGCATCGTTGAGCATACAAGCATATGCTGCTAGATTGGTCTATTATATTGACATTGTAGGAAGTGAAAAATGAGCTGTTAAAATAAATACCACATATTGATTGTGCCATGGTATCATTACATGACCACTTCAATATGGTGTTAATTTGAAAGTATTATAGAAATGTTTATGTAGTTTACAAATCAAATGGAAGAGCGTGTTTTCAAAGGGGAGAATGTGTTCAGTTTGAGAGAGGTAGGTTGTAGTTTCATTTTTCTGTGACCATACAAGTTTGTGTTAATGTTAGAGATCATTTCTAGTTACATGCACAATTTTGGGTATTTTTTTGGGGGGGGGGGCATATTCTCATATTTTTAGATAATTAAATGTTGTTACAGTTAGCAACGTTTCAGATGTGTAATGTGACTAAATCGTGCCTTAGAAGCGTTTCTAGTACTAAGACACACCACTAGGGTGATTTATTATATTGACATTGTAGGAACTGAAAATGAGTTGTTAAAAATTCAAACTACATATTGATTGTGCCATGGTATCATTGCATGACCACTTCAATTTGGTGTTTTTAACATACTATCCAACTGTTTCCACGTATGTATTTTACAAATCAAATGGACGAGTGTGTTTTCGAAGGGGAAAGTCTGTTCTGTTGGGGAACGTCGCATGGGAAACAAAAATTTACCTACGCACACGCAAACCTATCCATGATGATGAGCATCTACGAGAGGGAGAGTGGATCTACGTACCCTTGTAGATCGCTAAGCAGGAAGCGTTAAGAAACGCGGTTGGTGTAGTCGAACTTCTTCGCGATCCAAATCGCCGAGCGTCCCGCGATCCAATCACGAACCGTCCCGCGAACACATCATGATCCGTCCCGTGAACTCATCACGATCCGTCTCACGATCTTGATCACGATCTGTCCCGCGAACTCATCACGATCCGTTCCGTGATCACATCACTAACCGTCTCGCGATCTCGATCACGGTCCTTCCGATCTAGCGCCGAACGGACGGCACCTCCGCGTTCAGCACACGTGCAGCTTGATGACGATCTCCACCGTCTCGATCCAGCGAGAGGAGGTGAAGAGGAGAGAGAGTTCACTGGCAGCATGACGGCGCTCCGGTGATGGTGGTGGAGCAATTCCGGCAGGGCTTCGCCTAAGCGCTGCGGAAAACCAATCTAGAGGAGAAACTGTGCACCGGTGAAACGGGTAGCACGTGGCCGGAAATTCTGTCCAAAAACCACCCAATCCACTAGTATATATAGGAGGAGAGGAGAGGAGAGGCAGCCAAGGCCTTTGGGTCGGCCGAAATAGGAGGTGGGAAGCAATCCTACTTCACCTCCAATCCTAGTTGGAGTAGGATTGCCTCCTATTGGCTGATTTTCCACTTTTTGCTTTAGGACTTTCTCTCCTGCGCCATGGGCCTTTGTGGCTGTTTTCCCAGCCCACTAAGGGCTGGTTATTATTCTCCCACAGCCCATGGACCTCTTGGGGTCGAAATACCCCTCCCGGAGGCCTCCCGGTACACTACCGGCACTCCCGGTACACTACCGGCACTCCCGGTACACTACCGATGAGCCCGAAACTTTTCCGGAAACCAAACTGGGACTTCCTATATATGAATCTTTACCTCCGGACCATTCCGGAGCTCCTCGTGATGTCCGGGATCTCATCTGGGACTCCGAACAAACTTCGGTCACCACCATACATAACTCTACACTACCGAAACGTCACCGAACCTTAAGTGTGCAGACCCTGCGGGTTCGAGAACTATGTAGACATGACCGAGACACCTCTACGGTCAATAACCAATGGCGGGACCTGGACGTCCACATTGGTTCCTACATATTCTACGAAGATCTTTATCGGTCGAACCTCTATGTCAAGGATTCAGTTAATCCCGTATAACGTTCCCTTTGTTCTTCGGTATGTTACTTGCCCGAGATTCGATCGTCGGTATCTCCATACCTAGTTCAACCTCGTTACTGGCAAGTCTCTTTACTCGTTCCGTAATACAAGATCCCATGACTAACACTTAGCCACATTGCTTGCAAGGCTTGTTGTGATGTTGTATTACCGAGTGGGCCCTGAGATACCTCTCCGTCACACGGAGTAACAAATCCCAGTCTCGATCCATGCCAACTCAACAGACACCATCGGAGATACCTGTAGAGCACCTTTATAGTCACCCAGTTACGTTGCGACGTTTTTTACACACAAGGCACCATCAAATGACATCTCATGTCCATGGCTAGGAAACCTTAACCATCCTTTGATCAACGAGCTGGTCCATTAGAGGCATACTAGGGACATGGTTTTGTCTATGTATCCACACATGCATTTAAGTCTCCGATCAATACAATTATAGCATGGATAATAAACGATTATCATGAACAAGGAGATATGATAATAACTAATTTATTATTGCCTCTAGGGCATATTTCCAACAGTCTCCCACTTGCACTAGAGTCAATAATCTAGTTCACATCACCATGTGATTCGCATTGTTATGAATCTAACACCCAATGAGTTCTGGGGCTCGATCATGCTTTGCATGTGAGAGAGGTATTATAGTCAACGGGTCTGCGATATTCAGATCCGTGTGTACTTTGCAAATCTCTATGTCAAACCGTAAACACTGCTACCACACTCCACTTGGTACTATTTCCAAATGGCTGCTCCACTATACGTATCCAGATTGCTACTACGAGTCATCCGGATTAGTGTTAAAGCTTGTATCGACGTAACTCCTTACGACGAACTCTTTATCACCTCCATAATCGAGAAACATCTCCTCAGTCTCTTAGTTATTGAGGATAATCTTGACCGCTGTCCAGTGATCCACTCCTAGTTCACTCTTGTACCCCCTGACGGACTCATGGCAAGGCACACACAGGTGCGGTACACAGCATGGCATAATATAGAGCCTATGGCTAAGGCATAGGGGACGACGTTCGTCCTTTCTCTTTCTTCTGCCGTTGTCGAGCTTTGAGTCTCGCTCAACTTTCACACCTTACAAATCAGGCGAGAACTCTTTCTCTGACTGATCCATTTTGAACTCTTTCAAAATCTTGTCAAGGTATGCACTCATTGAAAGTCTCATCGAGCATCTTGATCTATCTCCATAGTTTTTGATGCTCAACAATTAGGTAGCTTCATCCAGGTCTTCCTTTGAAAATCACTTTCCAAATGACCGTTTTATGCTTTCCAGAAACTCTACATTATTTCTGATCAACAATATGTCATCCACATATACTTATCAGAAATTCTATAGTGCTCCCACTCACTTTATTGCAAATACAAGTTTCTCGTAAATTTTGTATAAACATCAAAACTTTGATCACCTCCTCAAAGCGTATATTCCAACTCCGAGATGCTTGCTTTAGTCCATGGAAGGATCACCGAAGCTTGCACACCTTTTAGCATCCTTAGGCCTGACAAAACCTTCTGGTTGTATCACATACAACCTTTCCTCAAGTAAACCGTTAAGGAAACGATGTTTTGACATCCATCTGCCAGATTTCATAATTGAAAACACAGCAACTGCTAACATAATTCCAACAGACTTTAGCACCACTACGAGTGAGAAAGTCTCATCGTAGTCAACTCCTTGAACTTGTCACAAACATCTTTGCAACAAGTCGAGCTTTACAAATAATGACATTCACCATCAGTGTCTGTCTTCATTTTAAAGATCCATTTGTACTCAACGACCTGCCGTCCAACGAGAAAGTCTACCAAAGTCTACACTTGGTTTTCATACATGGATCCTATCTCGGATTTCATGGCCTCTAACCATTTGTCGGAATCCGGGCCCATCATCGCTTCTCCATAGCTCGTAGGTTCATCGTTGTTCAACAACATGATCTCCAAGACAGAGTTGTCGTACCACTTAGGAGCAGTACACATCCTTGTCGACCTACGAAGTTCGATAGTAACTTGATCCTGAAGCTTCATGATCATCATCATTAACTTGCTCTTCAACTAACGTAGGCTTCACAGAAACATCTTTCTGCGCTGCGCTACTCTCTGGTTGAACAAAGGTTTAACAACCTCATCAAGTTCTATCTTCCTCCCACTCAATTCTTTCGAGAGAAACATTTCCTCGAGAAAGGATCCGTTTAAGCAACAAACATTTTATACTAGGATCTGAGATTGAAGGTTCACCCAACTGATCTTAGGTTATTCTATGAAGATGCAATTTGTTCGCCTTGGATTCGACCTCATTAGGTGAAAACATTTTCCACACAAGTGTCACATCCCAAAATATTAAGAAATGACAGCTTAGGTTTCTATCAAACCATAATTCACATGGTGTCATCTCAACGGATTTAGATGGTGCCCTATTTAAAGTGAATGTAGTTGTCTCTAATGCATAACCACAAAATTATAGTAGTAAAACGACAAGAGACATCATATTATGCACCATGTCCAATAGAGCATAACTATGATGTTCAGACACACCATCACACTATGGTGTTCCAGGTGGCGTTTAGTTGTGAAACAACTTTCACATTGTCTTAAGTTGTATGCCAAACTCGTGACTCAGATATTCACCTCCACGATCATATCGCAGTCATTTTTACCTTCTTGTCACGATGATCTTTAAACTTCACTCTGAATTTGCTTGAACCTTTCAAACGATTCAGACTTGTGTTTCATTAAGTAAATATACACTATATCTACTCAAATCATCAGTGAAGGTAAGAAAATAACGATATCCACTGCACGCTACAAGACTCACTAGATTGCATACATCAACATGTATCATTTCCAATGAATCACTTGCCCGCTCCATCCAACGGGGTCCTTTAGTCATCTTGCCCAAGAGGCATGGTTCGCACGTCTCAACCGATTCGAAATCCAATGAGTCCAAATATCCATCAGCATGGAGTTTCTACATGCGCTTTATACCAATATGACATTTAGCGGCAGTGCCACAAGTATGTGGTACTATCATTATTAACTTTGTATCTTTTGACATCAATGTTATGAACATGTGTAATACTACGATCAAGATTTCAACAAACCATTCTCACTGGGTGCATGACCATTGAAGGTAATATTCATGTAAACAGAATAACCATTATTCTCTAACTTAAATGAATAACCGTATTGCAATAAACATGATCTAATCATGTTCATGCTCAACGCAAAACACCAAATAACATTTACTTAGGTTCGTCACTAATCCTGAAGGTAGAGAGAGCGTGCGATGTTGATCACATCAACCTTGGAAACACTTCCAACACTATACCTCACCCTTAGCTAGTTCTCCATTTATTCCGTAGCTTTTATTTCGAGTTACTAACATTTAGCAACCGAACCGGTATCCAATACCCAGGTGCTACTAAGAGTACTAGCAAGGTACACATTAGTAACTCGTATATCAAATATACTTCTATCAAAGTTGCCAGCCTTCTTATTTACCAAGTATCTAGGGTTGTTCCGCTTCAGCGACCGCTCACCTCATAACAGAAGCACTTAGTCTCGGGTTTGAGTTCAACTTTGGGTTGCTTCACTGGAGCAGCAACTGACTTGCTATCCATGAAGTTTCCCTCCTTGCTCTTGCCCTTCTCGAAACTAGTGGTTTGATTAGCCATCAACACTTGACGCTCCTTCTTGATTTCTACCTTCGCGGTGTCAAACATCGCGAATAGCTCAGGGATCAACATTTCTTTCCCTGGCATTTTATAGTTCATCACCAAGTTCTAGTAGCTCAGTGACAGTGACTTGGAGAACTACATCAATCACTATCTTATCTGGAAGATCAACTCCCACTCGATTCAAGCGATTGTAGTACCCAGATAGTCTGAGCACATGCTCAACGATTGAGCTATTCTCTTTCATCTTGCAGGCAAAGAATCTCGTTGGAGATCCTATATCTCGCAACTCGGGCACGAGCCTGAGATCACAATCTCAGCTCTTAGAACATCTCATATGTTCCGTGATGTTCAAAACGTTTCGGAGCCTCAATTCTAAGCCGTAATGCATGACGCACTAAACTATCAAGTAGTCATCGAAGCGTGCCTGTCAGATGTTCACAACATCTACAGACGACGCTAGATGGGGTGGCGCACCGAGCGGTGCATTAAGGACATAAGCCTTCTGTGCAGCAATGAGGACAATCCTCAGATCACGGACCCAGTCCGCAATTTTGCTACCAACATCTTTCAATTCTATTTCTCTAGGAACATATAAAAATACAAGGGAGCTACAGCGCGAGTTAGTAATTTACAACATAATTGCAAAGACACTTTGACTATGTTCATGATAATGAGTTCAATTAATCATATTACTTAAGAACTCCCACTCAAATTGACATCCCTCGGGTCATTCGAGTGATACATGATCCAAATTCACCAACTCAAGTCCGATCATCACGTGAGTTAAGGTGGCTTCAATGGTGAACATCATTATGTTGATCATATCCACTATATGACTCATGCTCGACCTTTCGGTCTCTTGTGTTCCGAGGCCATGTCTATACATGCTAGGCTCGTCAAGTTTAACCCGAGTGTTCTGCATGTGCAACACTGGCTTGCACCCGTTGTATGTGAACGTAGAGTCTATCACACCCGATCATCACGTGGTGTCTCAACACGACAAACTTTCGCAACGGTGCACACTCGGGGAGAACACAATTTATCTTGAAATTAAGTGAGGGATCACCTTATAATGCTACCGCCGTCCTAAGCAAAACAAGGTGCATAAAAAGGATTAACATCACATGCAAATCATAAGTGACATGATATGGCCATGAACTTGTGCTTTTGATCTCCATCTAGAAAGCATCGACATGATCTCCATCGTCACCGGCACGACACCATGATCTCCATCAACGTGTCGTCATCGGGGTTGTCACGCCCTACATGCTTCTACTACTATTGCTACCGTAGCGATAAAGTAAAGCATTGCATAGCGCTTAATGATTGACACGCAGGTCATACAATAATTAAAGACAACCCTATGGCTCCTGCCGGTTGCTGTATTCAACGACATGCAAGTCGTGAAATTCTATACATCACATGATCATCTCATACATCACATATATCTCATCATGTAATTGGCCATATCACATCACAAAATACCCTGCAAAAACAAGTTAGACGTCCTCTAATTGTTGTTGCATGTTTTACGTGGCTGCTACGGGTATCTAGCAAGAACGATTCTCACCTACGCATAAACCACAACGGTGATACATAGATTGCTTTTCAACCTTCTCAAGGACCGCCTTTGTCGAATCCGATCCAACTAAAGTGAGAGAAACTGTCACCCGCAAGCCATCTAGGCAACAAGTTGCGTCGAGGGAACCGGTCTCTCGTAAGCGTACGAGTAATGTTGGTCCGGGCCGCTTCATCTCACAATCCTGCTGAACCAAAATATGACCAAGGGAGGAAGAAATCTAAGCATCAACGCCCACAAACCTTTTGTGTTCTACTCGAGATCTCATCGAACCATCAACCTAGCTCATGATGCCACTGTTGGGGAACGTCGCATGGGAAACAAAAATTTACCTACGCACACGCAAACCTATCCATGGTGATGAGCATCTACGAGAGGGAGAGTGGATCTACGTACCCTTGTAGATCGCTAAGCGGGAAGCGTTAAGAAACGCGGTTGGTGTAGTCGAACTTCTTCGCGATCCAAATCGCCGAGCGTCCCGCGATCCAATCACGAACCGTCTCGCGAACACATCATGATCCGTCCCGTGAACTCATCACGATCCGTCTCACGATCTTGATCACGATCTGTCCCGCGAACTCATCACGATCCGTTCCGTGATCACATCACGAACCGTCTCGCGATCTCGATCACGGTCCTTCCGATCTAGCGCCGAACGGACGGCACCTCCGCGTTCAGCACACGTGCAGCTTGATGACGATCTCCACCGTCTCGATCCAGCGAGAGGAGGTGGAGAGGAGAGAGAGTTCACCGGCAGCGTGACGGCGCTCCGGTGATGGTGGTGGAGCAATTCTGGCAGGGCTTCGCCTAAGCGCTGCGGAAAACCAATCTAGAGGAGAAACTGTGCACCGGTGAAACGGGTAGCACGTGGCCGGAAATTCTGTCCAAAAACCACCCAATCCACTAGTATATATAGGAGGAGAGGAGAGGCAGACAAGGCCTTTGGGTCGGCCGAAATAGGAGGTGGGAAGCAATCCTACTTCACCTCCAATCCTAGTTGGAGTAGGATTGCCTCCTATTGGCTGATTTTCCACTTTTTGCTTTAGGACTTTCTCTCCTGCGCCATGGGCCTTTGTGGCTGTTTTCCCAGCCCACTAAGGGATGGTTATTATTCTCCCACAGCCCATGGACCTCTTGGGGTCGAAATACCCCTCCCGGAGGCCTCCCGGTACACTACCGGCACTCCCGGTACACTACCGGCACTCCCGGTACACTACCGATGAGCCCGAAACTTTTCCGGAAACCAAACTGGGACTTCCTATATATGAATCTTTACCTCCGGACCATTCCGGAGCTCCTCGTGATGTCCGGGATCTCATCTGGGACTCCGAACAAACTTCGGTCACCACCATACATAACTCTACACTACCGAAACGTCACCGAACCTTAAGTGTGCAGACCCTGCGGGTTCGAGAACTATGTAGACATGACCGAGACACCTCTACGGTCAATAACCAATGGCGGGACCTGGACGTCCACATTGGTTCCTACATATTCTACGAAGATCTTTATCGGTCGAACCTCTATGTCAAGGATTCAGTTAATCCCGTATAACGTTCCCTTTGTTCTTCGGTATGTTACTTGCCCGAGATTCGATCGTCGGTATCTCCATACCTAGTTCAACCTCGTTACTGGCAAGTCTCTTTACTCGTTCCGTAATACAAGATCCCGTGACTAACACTTAGCCACATTGCTTGCAAGGCTTGTTGTGATGTTGTATTACCGAGTGGGCCCTGAGATACCTCTCCGTCACACGGAGTAACAAATCCCAGTCTCGATCCATGCCAACTCAACAGACACCATCGGAGATACCTGTAGAGCACCTTTATAGTCACCCAGTTACGTTGCGACGTTTTATACACACAAGGCACTCCTACGATATTCGTGAGTTGCATGATCTCATGGTCATAGGAACATATACTTGACATGCAGAAAACAGTAGCAGTAAACTGACACGATCATATGCTATGTTTGTAGTTTGGGTCTTATCCATCATATCATTCTCCTAATGATGTGATCCCGTTATCAAATGACATCTCATGTCCATGGCTAGGAAACCTTAACCATCCTTTGATCAACGAGCTGGTCCATTAGAGGCATACTAGGGACATGGTTTTGTCTATGTATCCACACATGCATTTAAGTCTCCGATCAATACAATTATAGCATGGATAATAAATGATTATCATGAACAAGGAAATATGATAATAACTAATTTATTATTGCCTCTAGGGCATATTTCCAACATGTTCGGTTTGAGAGAGGTAGCGTGTAGTTCCATTATTCTGTGACCATACAAGTTTGTGTTAATGTTAGAGATAATTTCTAGTTACATGCCCAATTTTGGGTATTTTTGGAGGTATTCTCATATGTTTACATAATTTAATCTTAAGGGATTTCTATTGATGTGCCCCTCATTGTTTAGTCCTCCTTAGTTTAGCCCACACTCTGCCCACGCTCTTTGACAGTACTCACTTTTCCCCTCTATCGCGTAGCCCTCACAAAAGTCCAAACGAGAGTTTGTCATTGGGTCAAAACCTTTGACCGTTACTTGGCGCGGTTACTGACGCGTGGGATACCCCTCCCCTCGTAGCGGCAACGCGGTCGTCGGTGGTAGGCATATGTACTGACTTGTGGGACACCTCTGTCAGCGGGGCACGCTCTTAGGTGGTTGGCGGTGTTACTGACGCATGCGACACCCCTGGCAACAACAACACAGTCATCGGTGGTGGGCGTATGTACTGACTTGTGGGACACCTCTGTCAGCGAAGCGCTGTGAGAGACTGGCTTAATAGGAATGATAGACTACTCATATCAACAACGAATTCCTTCTTTTCCAGGAACTCATTCGAATAGAACTCCAAAGTTAAGCATGCTTGGCTTGAAACAATTCTAGGATGGGTGACCGATCGGAAAGTTGATCCCGAGTCCGCACGAGTGAGGACAAAGTGCGTAGGAAAGACTAGTGTTGGTCTGTGAGGCCAGTCTAGATCCAACTAGGCGTAACGGGGTGTTATAATTGGTATCAGAGCCGACCCTTGCGGTTACACGGGCATGCACGGGCCAGGTGCGCGGGCATATGAGGACGTCAGTTCCTTTCAGTGGGGGTGTATGTGAGAGACTGGCTTAGTACGAATGATAGACTACTCATACCAACAAGGAACTCCTTCTTTTCCATGAGCCCATTAGAAACGAACTCCAAAGTTAAGCGTGTTTGGCTTGGAGAAATTCTAGGATGGGTGACCAACCGGGAAGTTGGTTCCGGGTGCGCACGAGTGGGGACAAAGTGCGCATGAAAGACTAGTGTTGGTCTGTGGGGCCAGTCTAGATCCCACCAGGCGTAATGGGGTGTTACATGCGCTCTCGTAGGTGGTAAGACTAGTGTTGGTCTATGGGGCCAGTCTAGATCCCACCAGGCGTAACGAGGTGTTACATGCGCTCTCGTAGGTGGTTGGCGGTGTCATTGACACGTAGGACACCCCTGGTAGTGGGAGCACGGTCATTGGTGGTGGGCGCATGTACTGACTTGTGGGACACCTCTATCAGCAGGGTGCACACATAGGTGGTTGGCGATGTCACTGGCGCATGGGACACCCATGACAGCGACAATGCGGTCGTCGGTGGTGGGCGCATATATTGACTTGTGGGACACCTCTCTCAGTGGAGCACCCTAGTAGATGGTTGGTGGTTTGGTGTGACGCGTAGGACACCTACAATAAAGGTGGGCCCATTTATCAGCATCTGTGCGGTGGTATGTGGCAAATTTCACAAAACAAAAGGAGGGGGCTTATTAAGAGAGGCATAGTACTCAAAACGGAGACCAGCTGCTCAAAGAGACGCGCAAGGGCTAACCGACCAAATCTATGTTTTGAAGCATACTTCGCATTTTTATTTACAAAAGTAACAAGTTTCAAACAAAAATAGCGTCAACACTTCAAGTTTGACCGCATTATGCTCATAGAAATGGCCACATACATGGCATAATCCATGATTATTTGTCCAAATTTGGCAGAACTACTTGTGTTACCATTGTGGACAATGTTTCCATAGGAATATGCAATTATTTGGTAGTAAAAATTAAAATTTCCATTTCCAAGTCCTATAAATGTCTTTTCTTGTGTGAAGGAAGTGCCTCAAATAGTTTTGAAATTTGTTCCATTTCATTTTTCACCAAAAGTAGGTCACATTGGATGACAATTGACCAAGTTCCGGTAATTTCAGTGTACCATTGCTATATTCATTCTATTTAGTTAACTTTTCATGAATTATGAGAAATTGCCCAAATTTGAACTACAAGTGTGATGTAGTTTGGTCCTCAAAATTGCAAAAAACTTTATGCTCTATTGTTGGTAGTGAATAAACATGGGACAAACAAAGTTGGAATTCCAAACCTTTTTGTATCAATGGTCAACACTTCAACTCTGACCCCATTTTAAAAATGAAGAAAGAAAATGAAAAAGGCTAAAAAATGAAATTATTTTGCATGGAGCCATCTTGTGTGCACTAGATTCTAGGGAAAATACTAAACTTGCAGTAAAACATGTTTAAAAAAAACCTTCATGAAATGGCCTATCTAGTATGAATTTGTGTGGATTCCAATGCATATGCACATGGAAATGGCCACATACATGGCATAATCCATGATTATTTGTCCAAATTTGGCACAACTACTTGTGTTACCATTACGGACAATGTTTCCATATGAATCTGTATTTATTTGGTAATAAAAAGCATTTTTTCCATTTTCCGAGTCCTAGAAATGACTTTTTTGTGAAGGAAGTGCCTCAAATAGTTTTGAAATTTGTTCCATTTCATTTTTCACCAAAAGTAGATCACATTGGATAACCACTGACCAAGTTTCAATAATTCCATAGTACCGTTGCTATATTACATCTATTTAGTTGACTTTTTATGAATTATCACAGATTGTCCAAATTTTAACTACAAGTGTGATGTAGTTTGGTCTTGAAAATTGCAAAAAAATATTTTATGCTCTAATGTTGGTGGTGACTGAACATGTGACAAAGAAATTAGGAATTCCAAACATTTTTGTATCAATGGTCAACACTTCAAGTTTGACCCCATTTTGAAAATAAATAAATAAAATGAAAAAGGCTAAAAAATGAAATTCTTTTGCATGGAGCCATCTTGTGTGCACTTGATTGTGGGAAAAATACTAAACTTGTAGTGCAACATGTTTGAAAAAAAACCTTCACGAAATGGCCTATCTAGTATGAGTTCGTGTGGATTCCAAGGCATATGCACATGAAAATGGCCACATGCATGGCATAATCCATGATTATTCGTCCAAATTTAGCACAACTACTTGTGATACCATTGTGGACAATGTTTCCATAGGAATATGCAATTATTTGGCAAAAAGGTAAATTTTCCATTTTCCGTGTCCTAGAAATGACTTTTTTGTGAAGGAAGTGCCTCAAATAGTTTTAAAATTTGTTCCATTTCATTTTTGACCAAAAGTGGTGATACAGGGCCAAGCCCTTGGTGACGATCTTTCACAAATTGAAGGGGGGTTCCGCGAAGAACACGAAGAACAGGAGGAAGAACGAGAAGAAATCACAAGAGAAACACTTAAGAACAAGACCAATCACACATCCACTAGACTCACATCCACACAAAACCTACAAAGGTACAAGAACGACAAAGGGAAGAAGGATACATGGTAGAGTTCATCCCAAATCCCATGGGGTGATGGGGCCTTGAAATCCCGAAGGATCTTCTCTCGAGAGGCCTTGGCATCCACTTGGATCTTCTCACATAGAGGTGTTCATCTCCATATGAGGAGGAAGTGTAAGGAGCAATTCTCAACTAATCTACGAGCTAAACCATTGCTAACCGTAAAAACGAGGAGCGAGAAGAGTATATATAGTCCTAGCCACAAAGGGGTAAGTGAGGGATGAAATGGGAAAGATACAAGCCACTTAGCCAAGTCTGCGCGGGTAGGCCGAAAGTTTCGGGAAGGCCGGACGTTCTGGGCTCCGGAGGTTCCGAGCAAGGTCCAGGCTGGTTCTGGGTTATCTAGAGTGTTGGCACGCCCCGGGCTGTGCTGGCGCAGGAGGCCGAAAGTTCCGGGGTGGCCGAACATTCCGAGGGCCAAAAGTTCCGGGCTGGTGGCCGGAGGTTCCAGGCTTTCCAGAAGCTTGCCCTCGCTTATTCTTCCTTCTCTTCCAAGCTTCCTTCACGGATTGTGTAGTCATTCCTCGGCACATGCACTCCTCCTCGTCATCCATGAAGCTCCAACAATACCTATTTATGCACACGAGAGGAGTGTCAAGTAGTATACCATCCTCGAAGGGATCAGGAGAACACGTGTAAAGGAGATGATTCACCTTTATGTATGTGGAGTAGATATGACATGTGTCATTTGCCGAATAGACTCTTGTCCTCATGATGCCCGTAAGATGTTCCGTATCAAGTAGGTCACATTAGATGACCATAGACAAAGTTTCAGTGATTTCACAGTACCATTGCTATATTCCATCTATTTAGTTGGCTTTTAATGAAATATCAGAAAAATATAAGAAAATGAAAAAGGCTCAAAAAATGAAATTCTTTTGCATGGAGCCATTTGTGTGAACTAGTTTATGGGAAAAAATACTAAACTTGCACTACAACATGTTTGAAATACAACAATTTTGAAAAGTTGGCAATGTTTGAATTTCAAACAACACAAAATTTCATTTTTAAAATGTGTACAGATATAAACCCCTAAACCTAGCTATTGCTCGTCGCCATCCACGTCGGAGTCGTTGTCGATGCCGGAGGAGGAGGAGCCGCCCTCGTCGCCACCCCTTGCTTGCCGTCGTCATCGTCCTCGCTCACGAAGTCGATGGTGAAGTCAACCACCGAGGCAACGATCACCCGTACCAGGCCCGATGAGTCAACCGGGTCATCGGGGTGGCACTTTGGCCCCTTTGTTGATTCGCGCAACGCCAGGAGGAGCCCGGGCATGTCCGCAGGGTCACCCTCCTCGTCGACCACTGCCTTCCTGTACTCTACTAGCAACGGCAGCTCCGACTCTGGTTTCGAATCGAGCAGCGGGCCATGCGAGCTCGTCCCAAGCTCCGGCTTGGGCACGAGCAGCGAGCCACGCGAGCTCGCCTCGGGCTCGGGCTTTGGGACTAGCAGAGGGGCACATTGGGAACTCGGGATCTGTAGTTCGACAGCTTGCACTACAAAGCTCATCCCCAGCTCCAGCTTTGTGATACGTCTGAAACATATCTACTTTTCCAAACACTTCTGCTCTTGTTTTGGACACTAATTTGCATGATTTAAATGAAACTAACCCAGACTGATGCTGTTTTCAACATAACTACCTTGGCATTATTTTTGTACACAAGTTCTCAAAATCAGACGAAACTTTTTGTGGAGTTTTTTGGAATATATAATGAATTATGGAGCGAAGACGCTAAAAACAAGAGCATACCCTCTAACACGAGGGGAGGTAAGAAACTTCCATCTAGCTCTGCTTTTGATTCACCTACTGTTTTGAATCAACTTATGACACCACCACTTGCTGCTTGTTCTGATATGTCACATGTACTTGATGATGCTACTTCTAAAATTAATGATGATACTATTGCTATACTTGATGAAACTAAAACTGTGCTACCGGGTGAATTACTTGATGCTCATATTGCTAAAGTTAGAGAACTTGAAAATGTTGAAACTGATGAAGATTATGAATCACCTATTACACCTAGCTCTCCTAATAGATATGAATTGCCTGATGTACCTGAGAGTTACGTTATGGATGGGGAGATAGCTAGAGACTTTCTTGCTTGTAAGATAGAAATGATTTGATAAAACTACTATGCAAACTGAAAGAAAAATCTATGATAGAGAAACTGAAACATGATCCTAAATTTGTTACTTCTCCTATATGTATTACTGATAAGGGTTACGAATTCTTTGTTGAACCTGAGTTAATCCCTATAGTACAATCTAATCCTTTCCATGGCTATGAAACTGAAACTGTTGTTGTTGGACACCTCACTAAATTGAATGATATTGCCACTTTGTTTACTCATGAGGAAAAGATGCACTAGTATTATATCCTTAGTTTTTTTCCTTTTTCTTTAAAAGACGATGCTAAGGAATCGTTCCTCACTCTTGCTCCTGGTTGTGTGCGTAGCCCCTAGAATATGATATATTATTTCTCTGAAAAACATTTTCCTATTCATAAGAAACAAGCTGATTTATAAGAAATATGTAACTTTGTGTAAATTGAAGAAGAGAATCTCCCTCAAGATTATGGAAGGCTTCTCCAGCTACTAAGAGCTTATCGTGATCATCCTCTTAAGAAAAATGAAATACTTGATATCTTTTATAATGGACTAACTGATGCTTCTAGAGACTACCTAGATAGTTATGTTGGTTGTGTTTTCAGGAATCGAACTGTTGGACAAGCTGAGAAATTATTGAACAACATATTGAAAAACGCTGATACTTGGACACTTCATGAACCACAACTAAAACCTATTCAAAATAAAAGAGGTATTCTATTCCTCAGTTCAGAAGATATGCAAGAAGCTAAGAGAACTATGAAATAAAAAGATATTAAATATGAAGACGTCAAGAATCTATCATCTATTGAAGAAATACATGGACTCATGCCCCTACACAGGTTGTAGAGGTAAATTCTTTCCGTAGGTTTGATGCAAGTGATATACCTTATACTAAAACTCCTACTCAATGCACGAATGAATTTGTTAATTACATTGTTAAGAAAGAGCATTTCAATAACTATGTCAAAGATCAATTACGACGTAATGATATGGTGATAGATCACTTGAGTGACTTGATGTTTACAATTGCTAATGATGTTAAAGATCTAGGTAAACATGTTTCTATGCTTCATACTCAACTAGACTAAGTTGCGAAGTCACAAAATGATTTGCTTGCTGAAATAAATAAAAATATGAATGACCATGCTGTTAGTGTAATAACTAGAGAAGGTAAAATGACTCAGAAACCTCTTTCTCCTGAAGGTCATCCTAAAAGGACTTAAGATTGAACATGATTTTCAAAAAATTAATGATGATGCACCTAGTCTATCTAAGAAGAAAAGCAAAAACAAAAATGATAGGACTTTTCATGCTTTTAGTGAACCTTTTATAGAAAAACACTAGATCATTGAGGACGCGCGTTGCTACGCCCGTTAATTTAAAATATTCTATGTAGGGTGTTATAAATTTATGAAAAAATTGAAATTCCTTTTTTAATATATATTTTGAGAGAAAGTTCATTTATAATTAAAATTAAAGTGCATAATGTAATCTCGATTGGGCTGGTTGTCTGGCTTATTTTTGTCATAGGGTCTGTTTGGATTCCTACCCTCTTCCGCCGATCCAAAATTTTGGTCGTTACCAGGCTTCACGTCTCGTTTGGATGGGCATCAATTTTTTGGTGCGCCCAGCCCACGCCAACTCCTCCAGTTCAATTTGACGCCAAATCATTGGCAAATCTCAGGCACCCGGATCCAGCACCAAATATTTGGCTCGCCATTGTTGGCATGGCCAGTACCGGCGAGACCAAACAACCCCTATACATGGACCCAAACCCTTATCTTTCTCCACTAATAAAGTGAGCAAAGAGAGGTAGGGAGGGGGCCTTTAGTCATCATCAGTTGCATGTTCTTAGGGCCAGTTCTTTTGTCCAGCTTAAAAAATAAGTTGTTCACAAAATTTGTTGAGACTTCTAAATTAGTAATCTCATAACTAATTCAGAAGCCCTAAGGAATGAGGAAGACAGCTTATGAGAAAAGCTAGGGAGGAGGAGGCTTATTTTTTAAGCCGCCAAAAGAACCAGCCCTAGTCTCTTTCCATGTTCCTTTACTATTGTTCCATTCTGACATTAGACACTTGATACTATTAATCAAAATGACATTAGATACTTGATACTATTAATCAAAAGGATATACATGAGCAGGTACTCGTCTTACTCTGAATAAGAAATCAATTGCAATTGATGGTACCTTACATATGTGCATATACATAGGATTGCTCACCATGACAACAAAGTCATTAGTTACTGCTGCTTGAAATTCATCTTTTATCAAACTATCACGACACTATGTAGTATAATATCCACATGTCGATGAAAACTTCAATTCCAATAACCAGACATTAAAAGTAGAGCATTGATAATCAATCAAAATAAGAAAGTCCATCAACTGAAATGACCAAAGTTGCAGCATGACGTGTAGGTCCACAAATCTAAATTATTCACAAATTCAATAGCAACCCATACTTAGCACTAATATGTTTTTTTTCAAGGTTAGCGCTAACATGTTGCAACATCTAACATTAGGGTACATATATAGTACACATCCATTTCAAGGTTTCCATTTTAGACACACACGCGCGTGCGAACACACACACACACAGAGTAAAATCACCAAGCAGGAATAGAGGCAAGAAACTGTACATGCATACTACTCCCTCTGTTCCTAAGTACTCCCTTCGTTCCTAAATATTTGTCTTTGTAGAGATTCACTATGGACTACATACGGATGTATATAGACATAATTTAGAGTATAGATTCATTCATTTTGCTTCGTATGTACTATGTAGTCCATAGTTGAATCTCTAAAAAGACAAATATTTAGGAACGGAGGGAGTATAAGTATTTTTAGAAATTTCACTATGAACTACATACGGATGTATATAGACATACTTTAGAGTGTAAATTCACTCATTTTGTTATGCATGTAGTCCGTACTGGATTCTCTAAAAAAAACTATATTTAGGAATGGAGGAAGTATAATTTAAGGGAAACATCCAATCTATAGACTGGAAGACCGTAAGTATGAAAGTATTGTAATTACAACCAAAATTATAGCAGGTAAGAAAATTGAGAAGGAGAATCAGCAAAGTTATTGCTTGTCACAATAAAAAAATCTTATGAATGTGCATCCAGACAGAAGAAATAAATACCGCAGTTTAACAGGAAACTCCTACATTAGCGGGCCAAGAAGTATAGTAGGTCCCTGATGGGTTGAATAAATAAATCAAAAAGGGGGAACCATTGAGCTGTTTCTAACCTTGCATCTCCAGCAACTTAAGAAAGAATACGACTTGCACTTCCTCCACCACAAATCAAATCCAGAGCCAGATAATTTTTCTAGCAACAAATAATCAGCCTAATCAAGCACAAAGAAGGCTTCAAGACTTCCGGCAGCAATTCAAGCTTCGGTAAACTATACTTCCATAAATTTTTAAGATTAACGTTTAACGTTTTGTGATATGCCTCTTTACTATTGTTCATAGTATCCTTTCACGCTATGTGATCAACTTTGTTTTAAAAATATTGGTCGTTATGTTACTGCTACAACTTCTCCACATTTGTATTAAGAACATTAATTATGTGCCTTAGGCACAAACATTTGGACTGCAGCTGATCTTCTCATATCTTTCTGACCCTCGGTGTTTCTGTTTCTTCTAATTCTCAAATCTTGAGCTGATGAGAAACAATTACAGTGATAAGGGCATAGGATAATTAGTTCATATACCTTCAAAGTTGCAAGCTATAGTTTTGCGCGTCACATATGCACAAAGGCATCTCACATTTGCACTTCATAAGTAGCCACAGTTTGAACTGATGAATCTTTCATGAGTGACGAAGCATCATCATCTTTATCCAAATTCAGCCCTGACATTGAATCTGTAGCACACAAAACGCTCTAGCATCAGAACAACTCCATGTCAGATAGAAAAATATTTATCTTTTGTTTATTATATAAAGCAAAATATGTTGTATATATCAAAACCAAATACAAGTGACAATACAATCAGGTTACAACAACCGGGCTAGCTACCTGGATGATTTTTTGAAGCACTCATATGGCGTTCTTGTGTGATCCATGCTGATGCAGTGCCTGGAACCAACCGAAGCGAAGTACTCCTCCTTAATTAAACAAGATTCGAAACACCAAGGCTTTACATAGCTAGTGCAACTGCGAACTATGGTACCAAGAGTGCTCACTGCAGAGTGTAAAAATCTTCAGAATCAGACACATGATTTCCCATCTCTGCCAGACAATTTAAAGCAGCCAAAGAAACAAGTACCCAACACGGGTGTGGGAGTAAAGGATTCTTATGTGCCGGTAGAAGGTGCAGCAGAACACGTCACAGTAAGCATGCTCCTGAAAGAGCGGTGGCATCTCCATGGCCTCCGTGGATCTGGCATGACGCTGCAAAGTCACGCCCGACATCGAGGTAGTGAGGAAGCGTGTCCGCCATATTTACAACATCGACCCTGGGCAAGCGGGTTCTGGAGGCACTGCCGCCGGAAAACTGGCGCATCGCGATGGGCACTGCTGCTCCAAGTCGCGCTCGACGGCGTACATGAGGAGTAAGAGGAGCTGTTACTTCATATCCTCTTGGATCTAGCTTCGTCTGGGGAAGGCATGGCCGGCGTCGAGGAAGTTCGTACTGGTGGTTGGGGGGATCGAGATTGCGGGAGGGGCTCCTAGATCGGGGAAAGGCGACGCCGCTTAAGGTCGCATTAGGCGGCGGTTTCGGGAGCGGAAACGATAGGTCGAGCAGGGAATGAGGTGCGCGTGGGAGAGAAAGAAAGAAGTATGCCTTTGTCTCGCATCGCGTGGAGGTTAGGATCGACCAGGCTGTCGGGTTTGCGAAGGCCTCGTATGAATGGGCTGGTCGAAGGCCCAACGCACCAGATGCCTTGGTTTAGTCCTTTGAAGCAGCAGCCCACGGAACAGACGGGTCAAATTAAATGGACTGTATGGATTAGCTCGAGTAAAAACGAAATCCTATGGCCAAAAATCCCTAGTGTCTAATGGTCAGAAATGTCTAATCGCTGACAGGTATTAGGTGCAGTTTTACTGTCCTTAATATTGAGAATCATAATGATGTTTCTATTTCTGATAGAGAGACACAATCAGGTTGTGAACATTCACCTAGTGATAATGAGAATAATAATGATAATGATGATGTTCATGTAGATGCTCAACTATATAGTAATAAAGAACCTAATAATGATCTGAAAATAGAACTTGTCGAAGATCTTGATAACCCACATCCTAAAAAATGATATGAGAAGAAATACTTTGTTGATAGAAAATATGGTAAAGAAAGAGAGCCATGGGTTCAAAAACCCATGTCGTTTCTTTCTAAGACTCCCAATGGTAATGTCGAGGAGGAGTTTGAAGGCTTTACTGAAATGAACAGACATGACTTTTTGCGCACTCGCTTGATAGATATTTTGAATATACCCCCATATGCTAAGTATATGAAGGACATTATTACCAAAAAAAGAAAAATACCTGAAACTGAAATTGCTACTATGCTTGCTAATTATTCTTTTGATGGTGGAATACCTAAGAAGTTGGGAGATCTGCGTATACCCACAATACATTGCTCCATTAAACGAAGTTATGTTAAAACTGCTTTATGTGATTTAGGAGCGGGTGTGAGTTTTATGCCTTTCTCTTTGTATAAAAGACTTGATTTGAATAAGCTTACACCTACTGAGATATCTTTGCAAATGGCTAATAAATCTATTGCTATACCTATTAGAGTTTGTGAGGATGTTCCTGTTATGGTTGCAAATGTCACTGTATTGACAGACTATCATTCTTGATATGCCCAAGGACGACAACATGTCGATTATCCTTGGTAGACTCTTTTTAAATATTGCATGAGCTGTTATTGATTGCAACAAGAGCAAGCTTACTCTTCATGTCAATGGCAAACAACATATTATAGGATCTGAAGTGTAAAATCTAGCCTTTTCTTAATTTTAGTTGTTGGCAAGTTTTATAAATTATATCATGTCAAGCACACCCTACACATGCATGTCTACAAGTATAACATCGGAAAGTAAAGACAACCACATGAAAGTAGAGGGAAAGGGTAGGAGGATCAAACACAATTGGGGACACGATTTTTTTGCTCATGGTTCCGATAGGTGGTGCTATCGTACGTCCATGCTAATGGAGACTTCAACACATGGAGGTTAACGGTCACGGGAGTTCACAAAGGGCTCCACCCATAAGGGTCCACAAAGTAGCAACCTTGTCTATTCCGTCTTGGCTTCCGTCCATGAAGGACTAGCCTCACTACGGGTAGATCTTCACGAAGTAGGCGATCTCCTTGTCCTTACAGATTTCTTGGTTCAACTCTACACACGAAGACGGAGGCTCCCAAGCGACACCTAACCAATCTAGGAGACACCACTCTCCAAAAGGTAATAGATGTGGTAGTATGATGAACTCCTTGCGCTTGTGCATCAAAAGATAGTCTACTCAACACTCAATCACTCTCTCACATATTTGGTTTAGTGGAAGAGGTTGATTGTGTGGAAGCAACTTGGGGAGGCTAGAAATCAAGATTCATATGGTTGGAGTGAAAGATCTTGATATCAACACATGAGTAGGTGGCTCTCTCAGAAAAATGGATATGACAAGTGTTGGTCTGTTCTGAGTGCTTCCACTACGAGTGAGAGGTGGTGGAGGGGTATATATAGTCATATCCAAAAATCCAACCGTCACAACGTTATTGCCCAACTCGGTGAAACCGATCCAAAAACTTGGTTGCATCGACTAGTGCAAAATGTGGCAAATTTTGGCGTTTCGGTGAGACTGGTATATAAATCTCGGTGGGACCGAATTTGGCTGACCTATGCACTTACCAACCTCGGTATCACCGATTCCTAAAACTCAGAGATTCCAATTTTTTGAAATGGGACAACAGAAAGTTGGTCACTGATTTCTGTTTCACCAAAGTGAAAGTTGGTGTCACCGAGATGCTAGGGTTTGGCATGGAATCCGTGTGAGGCAAAACTCGATAGGGCTGATACTTGTGATCTACGTTGGGTTTTCCGTGAAGAGGAACAGGTTATCGCAACACAGTGTGGGTAAGTATTTCCATTAGTTGTGAAACCAAGGTTTATCGAACCAACAGGAATACTAATCCTCAACCGTCTTCAGCGGTTGCACACAAAAGAGCAAATAACTTGCACCCAACGCTGTTAAGAGGGTTGTCAATCACCTTGGTCTCGTTATTTGCAAGAATGTGAGTTGGGTAGATAATTGTAAATTGCAAAATAAAATAAAAGCAAGTAAATGATAACAAGGTAAAAGCAGCGTTTGTAAATATATAAGTGAATAGACCCGGGGATCGTAGTGTTCCCTAGTGGCATCTCTCATAAAATTAGCATACGATGGGTAAACAAATTACTGTTGGGCAATTGATATAAAAGCGTATAGTTATGCGGTTTTCACGACAATGATCATGTGTATATAGGCATCACGTCCATAAGCAAATAGGCCGACTCTTGTCTGCACCTATTACTATTACTCCACTCATCGACCGCTATTCAGCATGCATCTAGAGTATTAAGTAAAACAGAGTAATGCTTGGAGAACGATGACATGATTTAGACAAAGTAAACTCAAGCAATATGAATTAACCCCATCGTTTTATCCTTAGTAGCAACAACACAAAGATGTATCTTGTCCCCTACTTTGTCACTAGGATATAGATACTCGCCAAGTTGAACCTACGACAACGCACCACTCCCACCAAAGAAATATCAATCTAGTTGACCAAACTATCTCAATAGATCAGAGAGCATTACAAAGCTATAATTATCATGCAAATAAGAATCATAGTAATCAGGTTTGACTCAAATACTTTTCATGAATGATCTGAACATAAACTCACAATTCATCGGATCCCAATGTCGTGGGAACGAGCCTGACAGTAGATGGTAGGGGTACGAAAGGAGAGGGCAGAGTCCTAGCTACAGCGAGGGTCTACACACGGATGTATGAGTTCAGGCCCCTCTCGGGGAGGTAACAACCCTACGTCTCAGTGCTCGGGAGCTTTATGTCGTGTGGAATGTAAAGATTACAGTGGTTGTGAACCCTTGTGCAGGAGGGGAGGGGCGGCTTATATAGAGTTCGCTGCCCCTCATAATTATCCCGCATCTAAGGGCCTGGTCGTGGGGTTAAAGTCTGCCGTTACATGTAACGTACGTAATAAAAGATACTAATGACCATTGAACCAACGTATGCCCGATGGGCTCCTGATGATGGCTCCTGGTCTTCTGGCGACGAGTGAAAGCGAGGTCTTCTGAGTGACATGCGACCGCCGAGTGAAAGAAGGAGTCTCCGAGTGGATATCTGTCGAGTGGCTTTGAACATCTCCAGGAATCCACTCGGAAGTTCATGCTTGATCTTCAAGTCCTCCCATGTGGTGTCCTTAGGTAGGGTACGCGGGCCTTGCTTAGGACCCTACCCTAGGTACATATCATCGTCATTAGCCCCCGAATGGATCGGGGTTTGAGTGGTAGAAGGAGGTATCAACGTCGACCTTGAGTTGGTGCATTAAATCCTTCGAATGATATTTGGGACTTCCATGGAACTTGCGTCGATTGAACTCTGAGTATTAACGTCCATTCAGGGTCGGCACGCAGAATCTTCCGAATGATATTCGGGACTTCAACGAAACTTGCATCGATTGAATTCTTTTCTGTTCGCCCGGATCCATTCAGCCTTAAAAGTGCCCGAGTGCATGTTCAACGTTTGTTTTGCTCCGAGTGAACTGACAGTATCTTGGGAGGCGACGGGTCGGTCTGGCAGACCCAAATTTTCTGGGATACGAAAATTTGGGAAGCGCGTGCGCGTGCGGTGATGATGCCATGATCAGGGCAAGTGGAGGCACGATGCCTCGATTTTCGTGCCGGTCATATCGTCACGTACTGGGCGCCGTCAGCGGTTGGCGTGTGCGGTAATCTCGCGGGCCCACAGGTCAGTGAGACACTCGGCAGCGTATAAAGCTTTTCGCGCCGCGGTTTGCACAGTACCTCCGCTAGTTCTTCCTCTCTTTTCCTCTGCCTCCTTTGCCCCCCAA
Organism: Hordeum marinum; assembly: GCA_022496015.1. Taxonomy (NCBI): domain Eukaryota; kingdom Viridiplantae; phylum Streptophyta; class Magnoliopsida; order Poales; family Poaceae; genus Hordeum; species Hordeum marinum. The sequence continues at coordinate 267,253,310 of CM039672.1, read as the reverse complement.
TGCCCCACTCTGTTCCTCCTAGACGAGAGCCGCCGCGCTGATGATGAAGAACACGATGAAGAAGCTAGAGCGGGCGAAGAAGAGGGCGAAGAAGCTCAAGGGTAAGAAGTCCTCGACCGCCCGGTTCACCGCACCGGCGGGTTGGATGCAGGGTTTTTTCTCCCCTATGTAGTCACTCGCGCGGACATGGTGGGCCTCGTCTCCGACGGGCTCGTGGCGGATGGTGCTTGGATATTGCCGGGGGAAGAGCGCGAGCCGGAGCCACGCGACGGGGAGCGGATCCTTCTTCTCTCCCATGTCGAAAGAGGTTTCTCCATGCCTCCCCACCCGTTCTTTAGGGGATTTCTGAACTTTTTCGGTGCTCAACTGCACCACCTCTCTCCATAGCTTATCTGTCTGCATTCGTCACTTTATGTGAATATTTCCTTGATTGCTCTCCCCATTGGAGGTTGTTCAAACACCTCTTCACGGTCAGATCCCAGACCATGAAGAAAGCTCTCCCCGCTGATGGGAAGACACACATGCTCTAGTGGTGTGGAGGCTTAGGGGTTCAGAAAATAACCCTTAGTTCTTTCCCTGGGATGACTTTTCCTGAGTCCGTCAGAGGCTGGCAGTCGACTTGGTTCTACTGCAAAGATGTAGCAGCGCCTAATATGTCGACTGGCCTTCCCCCCTATACACCCGACCGTCCCGTTGTTCTCAAATCTCTAAGGGTGACCGACGAGGAGCATGTCCAAGTGGGTATCCTAGTCGAGGCGGTGGTGCAACTGATCTGGGGCGAAGTGACATGCATGGACTTGCTGGAGACGTTTCTCGGTCGACGCATTCAGCCGCCCAAGGTAGAGACCACACCATGTGGCACTATGCAGGCCCAAAGGACACGACCAGGACGCACCCAGAGGAGGTTCCACAGGAAACCGTCGAGCAGTGGCTTCGTAGCATCACTAGAGCTTGCGACAATCCTCTCGGAGCCAAGAGGGTTAGACCTTATTCGGCCGAAAACCCGCCGAAGAACCTAGTGAGTAGTGTGATGTCGACTGATATATTTATGTTATTGAGTGGCATATTGATTTATAAACTGACTTCTTCACTTGAATCATGTAGGAGTGGACGAACATGCACTCGCCCGTTCCCAACGGGAACCATGTGGAGGACGGCGTGGTGAGCGAGGGCGGCAGTGTGGATGGCGACGACCTCTCTGACACCAAGGACGACTACGACGTCTCCGGAAACGAGGAAGAAGTTGAGTCACCTCCCCGGCACGAAGGTCGCACCAAGGCCCGCCAGGATCCGGCAGCTGCTGAGGACAAGGCCCCAGCCCCAAGCGAGAAGAACCCAAAACGGAGCCGCCCCTCAACTGTTGAGTCGAGTGAAAGACTAGCCAAGCAACCCAAGCAAGCCATCTCCAAGCCTCGCAAAGCTCTGCCTCGCATGAGGGTGGCCGTACTTGTCGTCTCCACGTAAGTGTTCATTTCTGAATTTTTCTGTCAACTGAAGTCTTGAGTTGTATCTGAGCGAAAGTTGTTCAATCATTTAGAGTTGCTACATCTGTGACCTCGCCTCATTGAGATGGAGGGGACGCGATGAATGTTGACACCGCTGACGCTTCCACTTCTCATAGAGGTAAGAAAGTTGTTGGTTTGTCCAAATGGGACTCAACACATGCAGATATTAATACTGTCGGTTGTTGTTGTAGAGATCATTCAGGTGGAGGATGACGAGGAGCAAGTGGACACTCCGCGCGCTCACACCCGAAGAGCGTCATCGGCGCAGGCACCTTAGCGCTCAACTACAGAGTCTTCCCAGGGGAGAGGTGGCTCGACGCAACCTAGGGTTGAGCCTGCAACGCCTCTGTCGCATGCTCCTCCAGCCATCATGACCATTGTGACGTCGACTCCAACTGGACCCCCTCAGGCTGCCTCAACTGACCCAGCGACCATGCCGACCCCACCTGTGATGGCCTTCTCTCTGCATTGCACCCCTGAAGATCAGACCGGAGCTACGAAGGAAGCCATGATTCAGGCGGAGCAGCTTATGCTGAGGACCAAGGAGGCGTACGAGGCCAGCAAACTGGCTTTTGACGTCAGCGCAGCCCTCTGCACCAATGTACGAGTAAGTTCGATTGTAAGTCCACCATTGATTGAATTGCTGTCTTCTCTTGGCTGTTGTACACCCACTGGGTGATTGTTGTAGAATGTTTGGATTTTCTCCACTCGAATAGATCGGATCGTAATCGAGTAGGATTGGGGTTGATAGTACCCATGGTACTAGGGTGCTCGACATGTCGAGTGAATTTTCTGATGAGTTACTCGATGGATCGAGAGTTAACCGTCTCAGTGGGGGCGCTCTTAGCGCACCCACTAGGTGTAGTCCTTGAGACCGCTGTCGAGTGCTTGCATCGGTAGGGGTCTTAGAGTTTATAGTATACAAGATACACCTTGCTTTGAACCACACCACTCCATAGCTACCTTGTAGGTTTCATGGATATTATTCGCAAACCATGATATGATGCTGCATAAGGATAGACTACACTTCATAGAGTTGGGAGGCGCGTCGCTCGACATGTCGAGTGTCGTGACAAGGCTGACCTTGTCGAACGTCTTAGTTCTTTTTTTCTAACGAGTTACTCGACGGATCGAGAGTTAACCGTCTCAATGAGGGCGCTCTTAGCACACCCGCTGGGTGTAGTCCCCGAGACCGCTGTCGAGTGCTTGCATCGGCAGGGGTCTTAGAGTATTTTGTGCACATGATACATTTCATCGTACGCGTGGTACTAGGGCCATTCGACATGTCGAGTGTTTTTTTGTCTGACGAGTTACTCGACGGGTCGAGAGTTAACCGTCTCAGTGGGGGCGCTCTTAGCGCACCCACTGGGTGTAGTCCCTGAGACCGCTGTCAAGTGCTTGCATCGGCAGGGGTCTTAATAGAGACAACTTTTGAATTTGTTTAAGGTGCGCGAAGCGCCAGAGCCACTTGACATGTCGAGTGGACTTTCTGCTCGAATTCTTCTAAGATAGTTATTCGTCGGCATTTGATACCCAGTTGACCGTCTCAAGCATCACTCGCCAATTGAATTCTTGTCTTGTGTTGATTGCAGAGGGCTTGTGAACTTGGGGCGGAGTACAAGGACGTGGAGGACAAAAGGAACCAGCTGCAAGTGGACTTGGCAGTCGCCAACAACGCTCTGGAGTGAGTGCGTGCGGAGATGAAGACTTTGGGAGGTAACTACTGCTGGTTTTCTGCATTCCCCTTTTCACTCTGCATGTTTTGAACCGAGTGTTCTCACTCGAACAGACGTATGCAATTAAAATCATCAACTCTGAGCGCGACTCAACAATGTTGTTTCTTTAGATTCCATGAAGAAGGCGCTGGAGGAGAAGGACAAGGCGCTTGCTGACGCTCAACAAGCGGCCAAGGAGAAGATCGAAGCTGCGGATTGGAAGTTGGCGGCTGCCAAAAAGCTGGAGGACGAGAACACCAAGCTAAAGCAGGAGCGTGCGGACCTTGTCAAGAAGGCCGAACAACTAACCAAGAGGGGCAATGGCCTGGAGAAGCATCTGGGCGAATTCTCGAGGAAGATGTATCTTCTGGTCGATGGTGAGTGTATCCTATTGACTGATATTTGCAAAACTTTTGAAGGTCGCAGTTCACCGATTCTCTTCCTATTCCCCCCTTCTTCAACAGACTTCTGCCAGGATTTTGAAAAGGAAACAGAGGAGATTGAGCCCAATCTTGACCCTACCAAGTCGCCAGTTGCTGATGCGGTGGAGATGAACATATTGTGGCTCAACTTCCAGCTCCAAGGTGTCCAGGCCTATATCACTCGACTGAAATCTGCCATGGAAAGAATCGACAAGGAGCTATGGCCCGAGGACACTCTTCAGCTGGACCTCAACTCTATAATGGCTCGTCTGAATGAACTTCCCAGTCGAGTGCAAGCTTGGAAAAAATCTACTGCTCGCTGCGGGGCCGACGTGGCATTATCACTCGTCAGGGTCCACTGTAGGGACGTGAGGGAGGAGAAGCTGAAGGAACTCCAGGTGGTGAACACGAAGAAACTCCAGTTCGAGGACTTCATGGAAACCTTCATCGAGGCAGCCACCAGAATCGACGACGACATCGATTTGGACACCTTCGTCGAGCCCGCCAGTCCGTCTCCCGTTTAAAGACTTGGTCTTTGGAAGAAATAGTTAAATTTGCCTCGGTATGCCATGTGGAATTGTATCCTTAAAACTTCTTTCAGGCCTTAGGCCTGAGCACATTTGTTTCTGCACAAGACGTTTTACCCTTTTGGATTTTACTCGTGCTTTGGCTTTCAATCGTCTGTTCGACTGAGTTTATTTTTAACTTAGGCAAAGCGCGTTCATAGCTAATCCCCCGAGTGTGAGGATTGCTCGTCACTCGGAGTTTTTTTGAACTTAGGCGAATGTCGATTCGCACCTAAGTCATCGAGTGAATGGATTACTATCCATTCGACTGGATTTTTAACTTAGGCAAAATGTGTTTCGCAGCTAAGACCCCGAGTGTGAGGATCGCTCATCACTCGGAGTATTTTTGAACCTAGGCGAATGTCGATTCGCAGCTAAGTTGTCGCATGAATGGATTACTATCCATCCGACAGGGTTTTTGACTTAGGCGAAACGTGCTCCACAGCTAAGCCTCCGAGTGTGAGAATTGCTCATCGCTCGGAGTATTTTTGAACTTAGGCGAATGTCGATTCGCAACTAAGTTGTCGAGTGTTGGATTACTATCCACTCGACGAGGTTTTTAACTAAGGCGAAACGTGTTTCGCAGCTAAGCCCCCGAGTGTGAGGATGGCTCATCGCTCGGAGTATTTTCGAACTTAGGCGAATGTCGATTCGCCGCTAAGTTGTCAAGTGTTGGATTACTATCCACTCGACAAGGTTTTTAACTTAGGTGAAACGTGTTTCGCAGCTAAGCCCCCGAGTGTGAGGATTGCTCATTGCCCGGAGTATTTTCGAACTTAGGAGAATGTCGATTCGCAGCTAAGTTGTCGAGTGTTGGATTACTATCCACTAGACGAGGTTTTTCACTTAGGCGAAACGTGTTTCGCAGCTAAGCCCCCGAGTGTGAGGATTGCTCATCGCTCAAAGTATTTTCGAACTTAGGCGAATGTCGATTCGCAGCTAAGTTGTCGAGTGTTGGATTATTATCCACTCGACGAGGTTTTTAACTTAGGCGAAATGTGTTTCGTAGCTAAGCCCCCGAGTGTGAGGATTGCTCATCGCTCAGAGTATTTTCGAACTTAGGCGAATGTCGATTCGCAACTAAGTTGTCGAGTGTTGGATTACTATCCACTCGACGAGGTTTTTAACTTAGGCAAAACGTGTTTCGCAGCTTAAGCCCCCGAGTGTGAGGATTGCTCATCGCTCGGAGTATTTTCGAACTTAGACGAATGTCGATTTGCAGCTAAGTTGTCGAGTGTTGGATTACTATCCACTCGACGAGGTTTTTAACTTAGGCGAAACGTGTTTCACAGCTAAGCCCCCGAGTGTGAGGATTGCTCATCGCTCGGAGTATTTTCGAACTTAGGCAAATGTCGATTCGCAGCTAAGTTGTCGAGTGTTGGATTACTATCCACTCGACGAGGTTTTTAACTTAGGCGAAACGTGTTTCGCAGCTAAGCCCCCGAGTGTGAGGATTGCTCATCGCTCGGAGTATTTCTTAAACCTAAGCGAAGATGGATTCACAAATAGGTCGTCGAATGAATGGACTGCTATCCGCCTGACAGAGTTTTTAACTTAGGCGAAACATGTTCGTAGCTAAGCCCCCGAGTGTGAGGATTGGTCATCACTCGGAGTATTTTTTGAACCTAAGCGAAGACGGATTCGCGAATAGGCCGTCAAGTGAATGGACTGCTATCCACCTGACAAGGTTTTTAACTTAGGCGAAACATGTTCACAGCTAAGCCCCCGAGTGTGAGGATTGCTCATCACTCAGAGTATCCCCAAGAATGTAGCTGTACGATCGGAGTCGACAATACAAATTGCAGAAATGTGAATTGCATTGATGAAGTATTCTTATTACATCAGAAAACTCTTGTCTCAAGTGTAAAAATGCCGGAGCAGATCTCCATTCCAAGCTCGTGGCTCATCTATCTGCTTCATGGGATTATACAAGTGATAGGCTCCATTGTTTAGCACCTTAGTGATGACAAAAGGGCCTTCCCACACAGGAGCAAGCTTGTGAGGTCATTGTTGATTCACTCGGAGCACCAAATCTCCTTCATGGAACGCCCGACTATTGACATTCTTTGCATGGAAGCACCACAGGTCTTGCTGATAGGCAGTAGTCAAGATCAAAGCCATCTCTCGCTCCTCCTCCAGAAGATCTACCCCATCCTATCTGGCCTGTTCAGCTTCAGCTTCAGAGTACAACTCCACTCAAGGAGAATTGTGGGCCAAGTCAGTCGGCAATATGGCTTCAGCACCATAGACAAAGAAGAAGGGAGTTCGTCCAGTCGACCGATTAGGCGTTGTCCTCAGTCCCGACAAGACAGACGATAGCTCAGTTACCCAGGCTCCGGCAGCATGATCCAAATCGCGCATGAGACGAGGCTTCAGACCTTGCAGAATGAGACCATTAGCCCGCTCAACTTGCCCATTGGTTTAAGGATGCGCAACAGAAGCATAATCCACTCGGGTGCTTTGGGAGTTATAGAATCTCCTGAATTCTTCCGAGTCAAAATTAGTGTCGTTGTCTGTGATGATGCTGTGCGGGATGCCGTATCGGATAATGATCTCCCTCATGAACGTGACCGCCGTACGCGCATTTAGCTTCTTGATGGGCTTGGCTTCAATCCACTTGGTGAATTTGTCGACTGCTACCAACAAGTGGTGAATCCTCCTTTTCCGGGTCGAAAGGGACCAACCATGTCGAGTCCCCAAACCGCACACGGCCAGGCGAGAGGAATTTTCTTCAGAGCAGACGCCGGCTTTTGCGACAGGTTCGCATAGAACTAGCAACCATCGCAGTGATCAACGATGTCCTTAGCCATCTCATTAGCTCGTGGCCAGTAAAAACTAGCTCGGTATGTTTTAGCGACAATCGCCCTTGAAGACGCATGGTGGCCGCAAGTTCCCAAGTGAATCTCGTCTAGAATCATCCGACCTTCCTCGAGGGGAATGCAGCGCTGGGTGACACCAGTCACACTCTCTCTGAATAGTTGATCTCCCATTACAATGAAAGCCTTGGACCTGCGCACAATCTATCAAGCCTCTGCTTCATCTTTAGGGAGCTCTTGTTTGAGGATTTAGGCAATATATGGCACAGTCCAGTCAGGAACGATAACTAGAATCTCCATGACCAGGTCAATCACAGCAGGAACATCGACTTTAGTCGAGTCAATGGAACTCAAAGCTTGTCGGGGCTCTTCGGTGAAGGGATCTTCTTGAACCGAAGGAGTGTGCAAGTGCTCCAGAAACACACCGCTGGGGACTGGCCGTCGAGTGGAACCAATCTTGGACAGCTCATCAGCCGCTTGATTTTTTAGTCGGGGAACATGATGAAGTTCCAGGCCTTCAAATTTCTTCTCGAACTTCCGGACTGCATTGCAGTATCCAGTCATAGTGGGGTTTCTAACATCCCACTCTTTCATCACTTGATTCACCACCAAATCTGAGTCACCATAAACCATCAGGCGCTTGACGCCGAGTGAGATAGCCATGCGCAACCCATACAAAAGTGCTTCATACTCTACTTCATTGTTGGAGGAATCAAAGTGAATCTGCAAGACATAACTAAGCCTGTCGCCTCTGGGAGATATCAAGACAACGCCAGCACCGAACCCATTCAACATTTTGGAGCCGTCGAAGAACATTGTCCAATGTGCCGAATGAACTTGGATGGGCTGTTGCTGCTCAGTACGTTGTGCACTCGCATGAGAGTCTTCATACGGGTGATGGCGCTGATCTTCTCAGGATTGACATCAATTCCTCGCTCAGAAACGAGAAAACCGAGTAGCTTGCCGCCAGGGACGCCGAAGGTACATTTAGCCGGATTCAGCTTTATGTCGAATCGCCTCAGATTGGCGAATGTCTCGGCCAAGTCGGCCAGCAGGTCGGAGCCTTTGCGGGACTTAACCACAATGTCGTCCATGTAAGCCTTGACATTCCGGGGAATCTGGTCAAGTAAACATTTCTGAATCATGCGCATAAAAGTAGCGCCGGCATTCTTGAGACCAAAAGGCATGGTGATGTAACAAAAGCACCCGAATGGGGTGATGAAGGTTGTCTTTATTTCGTTTGGGCCATACAGACGGATCTGATGGTACCCAGAATAAGCATCCAAAAACGATAAACGCTCACACCCCACTGTCAGGTCAACAATTTGATCTATGCGGGGGAGCGGAAAATGGTCTTTTGGGCACATCTTATTGAGATGTTTGAAGTCAATGCACATGCGCAATGGCTTATCTTTCTTTGGCACCATCACAACATTTGAGAGCCACTCGGAGTGGTAAATCTCCCGAATGAACTTGGCTTGCAAGAGACGGGTCACTTCTTCTCTGATTGCCTTGCGCTTCTCCGATGCAGATCGACGCAAATGCTCCCTGGCGGGCTTGGCTTTTGGATCCACTCGCAGACGGTGCTCATCCAGCTCCCTAGGAATCCTTGACATGTTAGCAGGCTTCCATGCAAAGATATCCTAGTTCTCACGGAGGAACTGGATGAGCTCGGCTTCCTATTTACTATCGAGTGTTGTTGAGATATTCGTCGGGGTAGCATCGGGATCTGTCGGGTGGATGTGCACCTTCTTCACTTCCCTTGTCGACTGAAAGGCCAACTCGGAAGCCGGCTTCTTTGCACGGAGCAAATCAGCAGGGTTAGCAGTTTTCTTGTACTCCTCCAGCTCGACCATGGCCATCTGTTGATCAGCGATCTTGGAGCCTTGCTGGAGGCACTCTTCGGCCCGCTGTCGATTGCCAGTGACCGTGATCATGCCCTTAGGGCCTGTCATTCTCAACTTGAGATACATGTAACATGGTCGGGCCATGAAACGTGCATAAGCGGGTCGACCCAAAATGGCGTGGTAAGCACTCTTGGAATCCACGACTTCAAATGTTAACTTTTCTTTTTGGAAATTTTTGTCATCTCCGAATGTCACATCCAATGCTATCTGGCCGAGTGACTTGGCATTCTTTCCTGGGATGACCCCGTGAAACTGCATGCTGCTCTCGCTCAGATGGGACATCGTAATGCCCATCCCTTTCAGAGTATCCGCATACAGAATATTCAGGCCGCTGCCGCCGTCCATGAGGACCTTTCTGAGTCGAGTCCCCAGCACCACCGGATCAACTACCAAAGCCTGCCAACCAAGAGTGGCCACACGAGAAGGATGGTCTGTCTGGTCGAACGTGATAGCATATTGGGACCATTTGAGGTAGATGGGGGTGTCTGCTACAGTCATGTTGATTTCTCTGTTGATGACCTTCAGACGACTCTTGCTCTCGACATCAGCAAAGATCACCAGCGTTGTAGTGACATCCGGGAATATTTCATTTTCCTCATCTTCATCCCTCTTTTCAGGAGATTTCTCACTCAACTGGTCTCCCTTGAACTGCTGGATAAGGGTTCGACACTGTCGAGTGGTGTGCTTGGGCAAAATCAGGTTGCCTTCTGCATCTTTTCTCGTGTGAATTACACATGGCTGATCCATGATGTTAGTTCCTGACTGACCTTTCCCTTTCTTGGGAGCATACTGGGCCTTGGCTTTGCCCTTGTTCTTCGACTGAGTCGCCAGTGGCGCTGCCTCTACCGGAGCCGGGTCTTCAGCCTTCCGCTTCTGTTTCCGATTGTTGCCGCCGCCAGACTCGTTGGCGACAACCTTTCCTTTGCCGCTACAGAGGCGGTCTTCTTCCTCGCCATTGGCGTACCGAGTGGCAATTTCCATCATTTTGCCGAGTGAAATATCACCCGTGCACCCGAACTTCAGGTGCATCTCCCTGTATCTCACACCGGCCTTGAAAGCACAAACATCCTGGTGTTCCGACACATTCTCCATAGTATGATGCAGAGTGGACCAACGCTGAATATAATCTCTTAAGGTTTCGTTGGGCTTCTGGACGCAGTGCTGTAAGTAGACTAGACCCGCCGGGCGCTTGCAAGTGCCCTCAAAGGTCCGGACAAACACTCAGGCAAGATCCTCCCAACAATGTATGCTGAAGGGAGCCAAACGATTCAACCAAGCTCGAGCTGAACCATCTAACATGAGGGGCAGGTGCTTCATTGCGACATTGTCATTTCCGCCGCCAATCTGCACAGCCACTCGGTAGTCATCTAACCAAGTCTCTGGCTTTGTCTCACCAGAAAACTTTCTGATTCCCGCCGCCGTTCTAAAATTGGGGGGGATCTCTGCAGAACGTATGGCTCTGTTGAAACACTCGGGACCCGACACCATAGCTGAGATTCCACTCGGGACATCTCTGTCGTGTCCTTCTCTGTAGGCTCTGCTCTTATCGATCCGCTTCTGAAAAAGGTAGGCACGGGTGTCAAAGTCCGTGTCCCGCTCGCCACTGAAGGAGTGCCTGTCGTCCTGGCGTCGGGGCACGTACGGAGCACCCCGCGGAGGAGTAGGCACTCGATGGTGGTCTTCGCGGTAATGCTGATCTCTAACTTGCCCTTCATGGAAACCGCCACCTCGACGATGCAAGGGCGATCCAGGGCTGTGTGCCGACTGGACGGTCTCTACCTTGGGTGACTTGCTATATATTCTGTTATGGGACTGAGAAACTGCTGAATTTTGACACTGTGCTGCATCCAACAATGCCCTGATCTGCAACAGCCCTCTTCCAGCCTCTGACCGGGACGGCTGAATGGAATCCGCTATCCTAGCAGCAGCAACAACATTAAGCACAAGAGTTTGGTATACCTCAACGTCGTCGCGAGACCCAGTCAGAAACAGTTGTCGATGATGTCGACTGGGGCGTGGCGGGCGCTGGCGAGCACGCTCGTCAATCTCTGCCAGGAGCTCTTCCAGACGAATGCGCGCGGCCTCCAAAGCTTGGGCCTCGGCAGTTGTGCTTACGATGGGAGTATGAAGGACCTCCTCGTCGCGATGCGGCTGCTCTTTCGACGGACCTCCAGCCTCGCGCTTGCCACGGCCAAAACCAGGCGGTGAACTCTGATGAGAGCCCGCCATCAAGACCTCCGTTGTAGGATCACAACTTTCGCACTTGGAAGGCACGTCGGATGGATCTGAATCTGACTCGAACACGCCATGAAGGGACTCGGCGGGCTCGAGTGCCGCAATATGTGGAGAAGCTTGGCGCGCTGCCGCGTGTTCGACCCAACGCTGAAGTCGTGAGCAGCCGGACTGCTTGCGATTGCGAACAGTGAGGGGGCCCGACGCGTAAGGAGTCGACGGCTGACACAGCAACATGCCATAGGGACTCGCGTGGAAGTGCGCGGCCCCATGGACTGGGAGCGCCTCAACCGCAAGAGGCGCTTCCTGAAGCCATGCCGAATCGTCGGCGATGAAGGTGAGCGCTCCGAAACGGATCTCGTGGCCCAGAGCAAAAACACCGCCGGAAGACATGTCGAAGGATGAAAATCGCAACCTCGCCGAAAGTCGCTTAGACGCCTGCCCCACGGTGGGCACCAACTATCGTGGGAACGAGCCTGACAGTAGATGGTAGGGGTACGAAAGGAGAGGGCAGAGTTCTAGCTACGGCGAGGGTATACACACGGATTTATGAGTTCAGGCCCCTCTCGTGGAGGTAACAACCCTACGTCTTAGTGCTCGAGAGCTTTATGTCGTGTGGAATGTAAATATTACAGTGGTTGCGAACCCTTGTGCAGGAGGGGAGGGGCGGCTTATATAGAGTTCGCTGCTCCTCATAATTATCCCGCATCTAAGGGCCTGGTCGTGGGGTTAAAGTCTGCCGTTACATGTAACATACGTAATAAAAGCTACTAATGACCATTGAACCAACGTATGCCCGTTGGGCTCTTGATGATGGCTCCTGGTCTTTTGGCGTTGAGTGAAAGCGAGGTCTTTCGAGTGACACGCGACTGCCGAGTGAAAGAAGGAGTCTCCGAGTGGATATCTGTCGAGTGACTTTGAACGTCTCCAGGAATCCACTCGGAAGTTCATGCTTGATCTTCAAATCCTCCCATGTGGTGTCCTTAGGTAGGGTACACGGGACTTGCTTAGGACCCTACCCTACGTACATATCCTTGGCACCCAACAAACGCACCATACAAAGGGATTGCATCGAACAGATCAAGGGAAAGATGCGTTGAACATTGTATTGAAGATCAAAAGAGAGAGAGATTGTCATCTTGGTACTACCTATGGACCCATAGGTTTGTGGTGAACTACTCACACATCATCATGAGGACAACAAGGTTGATGAAGAGGCCCTCCGTGATCAATCACCCCTCTGGCAGGGTGCTGGAATGGAGCTATAGATGGGCTCCCATCGGAACAGAGACTTGTGGCGGCGTAAAAAGTGTTTCGGGACCTACTTTAGGGTTTTTGGGACATTAGAGAACTTATAGGCCAGAGAGGGGCATCGGGAGATCCACGAGAGGTCCACCACACATCAGTGCGCGACCCCCCGGGGCGCGCCCTGTTGTGAGTTGGGGCTCTCGTGCGGCGCCCGGCCTCCTTTCGTAGCTTCCAGGTCTTCTTTTGGTCCAGAAAAAATCATAAATTTTTTTTGTGGCAATTGGACTTCGTTTGGTACTGTACCCCTGAAAAGTAAAAACATGTAGAAAACAACAACTAGCACTTGGCACTGGGTCAATAGGTTAGTGATCAAAAATATTATAAATTGGTAAACAAATGCCCGAAAAGTATCCTAGAATGATAATATATCATCATGGAACAATAAAAAATTATAGATACGCTGGAAACATATCAAGCATCCCCAAGCTTAATTCCTGCTCGTCCTTGAGTAGGTAAATGATAAAAACAGAATTTTTGATTTGATAGGCTACCCATTATGTAATCTTTTGTTTGTATGCTCATTGAGAAACGATGAATTTACAAACATTAACATAGAAATACTTATAAGCATAGGAAACAAAATCATTGATTTTTCAAAGTATACGATCCTAAATGAATGATTACCCCCATTCATCTTATTATATTAGCAAGGCATGACTCCGTCTTCACTACATCAATACAAATGTTAAGCAACCCGATGTCCAAGTCAGGCAATTGGATCGTACTTTTTCAGTATGCGTCAACTTTTTATTCTTCACGCAATACATGAGCATGAGCCATTGGACGTAGCATGTAGGTGGAATAGAATATGGTGGTAGATATCAAAGGGGTAAAAAGTGGAGAAGAACGTCTCACATCAACTAGACATACCGACAGGCTATGGAGATATCCGTCGATAGATGTCAATGCAAGGAGTAGGGATTGCCATACAAAGGCTGCACTAGAGCTATAAGTGTATGAAAGCTCAACTGAAGCTAAGTGGGGTGTGCATCCAACTTGCTTGCTCATGAAGACCTCGGGCATTTGAGGAAGCCCATCATCATAATATACAAGCCAAGTTTATAATGAAAAGGTAATTCCCACTAGCATATGGAAGTGAAAAAATAGGAGACTCTCTACATGAAGAACATGGTGCCACTTTGAGGCACAAGTGTGGTAAAGAATAGTAGCAAAGTCCCTTATCTCTTTTTTCTCTAATTTTTTCTGTTTTTTTAATGGTGGGCTTTTTTTTCGTTTTTCTACTCTCCCATTTTTTTGTGGTGGGATCATTTGGCCTCCCCATTTTTCATTTTTCATCTGGAGTCTCATCCCAACTTGTGGGGGAATCATAGTCTCCATCATCCTTTCCTCACTGGGACAATGCTCTAATAAGGATGATCATCACACTTTTATTTATTTATAACTCAATACGAAAAACTGATAGGACTATATGACTCTATATGAATGCCTCTGGCAGTGTACCAGGATGTGCAAGATCCAGCGTGACATGTATCAAAAATATGCTGAATGGTGGATTTGCCACCAATACTATGTGAGCTCTATATGATCATGCAAAGCAATATGATGACGAACGACTAGTCATGTGAAGTGACGATTGAATTTGCATGGCGATATATCTCGGAATGGCTATGGGAATGCCATGATAGGTAGGTATGGTGGCTGTTTTGAGTAAGATATAATGAGGCTTATGTGCAACAGAGAGTATCATGTGACAGGGTTTGGATGCACCGGCGAAAGTTGCACCGATCGTCGAGGCGAGAATGGGCTATGCATGGTACCGAAGAGGCTAGCAGATATGAGAAGGTGAAAATGCATATGTCCATGGTTTCACATTAGTCATAAATAACTCATATATTTATTGCAAAGTCTTATTAGTTTTATCATAAATCAAAATACTACTCGCCTGCCCCAAGGGATGAGGTTGGGAGGAGTTAACCATCGTGCGCCCCCGACTTGAAATAACACTTGGATTTCAACGAGGAATAGAAATGCTCACACACCATCACCATGCCTCTTTAATTTTTAGATGAACAAGAAGTAAACACATCTTAATATTGACACTTCTACAAATCAATAATTATGAACTCACACCTTTTTCATATTACCACATTAATGTCATTAACCCGCAATTTCTCTATATGTGCTAGATGATGGTTTTGATTATCGCTCATTGAATACCTATTATTTTTGGACTAGTCTTATGACCCATGAAAATTACCGCCACTATTTGTTAACTATCAAACAAATATAAGGGAATAATGGGAATGGAATTATTTATATAAAATTGACATGCCACCATGCTCAAAAAGATATAAGTGATGTACTATAACAACTGCTAAGCTCAAAAAATATAAGTGAAGCACATCGATTATTCTAACAAATTATGATGAAGGTGTGTCTCTCTCAAATAGGTGTGTCCAGAAAATGATGATTGTGGCAAACTAAAAGTAAAAGCAAACAAAAGCAAATGATGCTCCAAGCAAAACTCATATCACGTGCTGAATAAAAATGTAGCTACAAGTGACATACCGATGGATTGAGATGAAAGAGGGGATGCCTTCCGGGGCATCCCCAAGCTTAGACGCTTGAGTCTTCCTTAGAATATTACCTTGGGGTGCCTTGGGAATCCCCAATATTAGGCTCTTGCTACTCCTTATTTCGTGGTCCATCGTAATAACACCCAAAATTGAAAACTTCAATCACACAAAACTCAACAAAACTTCGTGAGATCAGTTAGTATAAGCAACATATTGAATACTTTAGGTACTGATATAAATTGATTCTAATTTAATTTTTTCATAATAGTTACTGTATTATAACTTCTCCATGGCTTATACCCCCCGATACAATCCATAGCATAATCAAAACAAGCAAACTATGCAAGCAAAACAGAATGTGTCTAAAACAGAACAGTTTGTAGAAATCTGTAGAGATCCTATACTTATGCAGCTCTTAAAATTCTGAAAAACTATGAAAATGTGTAGAATTTTTATAGAAATAATTTGTAAAAATTTCATATCATTTTCACACTCTAGTAATAAATATTAAAATTCCTATACTAGAGTCAAAAGTTTATGTTTTGTTACAACATTGTTTCTACTCATCTTGTGAGTCATCCCAAAGGCTTTACTTAGCACAAACACTAATTAATACATAAAAACATAATCATTACAGAGGCAATAATCATGTTATCACAAACAAACATAAAGTAAAAAGGCAGAAATAAAGATAACTATTGGGTTGTCTTCCGACAAGCGCTATTGTTTTATGCCCCTAGCTAGGCATAATGCATAGTTTCAAGTGTTGTGATCTTTGATATCGTGGATGATTTGTTCCAATTTAACATTGTGGATTTTTATTTCCTCTTTCAAATTACTGAAATTGCTAATCTTTTGATCCAAAGTATCGAATCTCTTACTTTGCATTACTACATTGCCATTGATTTTAGTAGTCATGTTGTAAAGCCCCCTAAAATCGGTTTCCATAATAGCCTTAATTTCTTTTAGTAGCTCAATTTGACGGTGGATAACCAACACGGCAGGTTCAATGGTTTATATTTTGGGTTGCCTGAATATAATTTTCATCTTTTCATCAATATGAAAAGCATTGTTCCCAAGAAAATCCTTTTCAAACATAGAATCGAGAACACATCTAAAGAACAAAGGTAAGACAATGTATAAACTTCTAAGGAGTAAATTAATATGACACTTGGGATTATCCCTCCTTCGGATCACTAGGAATATATCCCAATATTGTTTTAAAGATTCATTACTCAAGTGCTTAAAGTTTAGGACTTCGGAACCTTCTCCCAAGTAAGGAGGAAAAGACAAATCCGAAGGAGGACTAGACGTAGCAACAGGCAAAAAGAAAACTAAACAAAGATGAATATTTTTCTATTTTTAATTTTTATGAGACAAACTAAATATAATAGCAAATAAAAATAAGAATAAGTGAATGATAATTTGTGTGAAGTTACTTGATAGTTAGTGATGGTATTCCCCGGCAACGGCGCCAGAAATCCTTCCTGATACTTGTGATCTACGTTGGGCTTTTCGTGAAGAGGAACGGGTTATCGAAGCACAATGTGGGTAAGTATTTCCATCAGTTATGAAACCAAGATTTTTCTAACCAATAGGAATACCAATCCTCAACCGTCCTTAGCGGCAACACAAAAAAGAGCAAACAACTTGCACCCAACGCTGACAAGAGGGTTGTCAATCCCCTTGGTCTTATTATTTGCAAGCAAGTAAGTTGTGAAGATAATTGTAAATTGCAAAATAAAATAAAATAAAGTAAATGCAGCAAGGTAATAGTAGCGTTTGTAAATATATAAGTGAATAGACCCGGGGGCCGTAGTGTTCTCTAGTGGCATCTCTCATAAAAATAGCATATAGTGGGTACTGTTGGGCAATTGATAGGAAAGAGGATAGTTGTGTGATTTTCATGGCAATGATCATGTGTATATAGGTATCACTTCCACCAGCAAATAGGCCTAATCCTTCTTGCACCTATTACTATTACTCCACTCATCGACCGCTATACAACATGCATCTAGAGTATTAAGTAAAACAGAGTAATGCTTGGAGAACTATGACATGATGTAGACAAAGTAAACTCAAGCAATATGAATTAACCCCATCGTTTTATCCTTAGTAGCAGCAACACAAAGATGTATCTTGTCCCCTACTTTGTCCAGGTTGAACCTACCACAACGCACCACTCCCACCGAAGAAATATCAATCTAGTTAGCCAAACTATCTCAATAGACCGGAGAGCATTACGAAGCTACAATAATCATGCAAATAAGCATCATTGTAATCAGGTTTGACTCAAATAATTTTCATGAATAATCTGTACATAAACTCACAATTCATTGGATCCCAACAAACACACCATACAAAGGGATTACATCGGATAGATCAAGGCAAAGATGCTATGAACATTGTATTGAAGATCAAGAGAGAGATTGCCATCGAGGTACTACCTACGGACCCGTAGGTCTATGGTGAACTACTCACACATTATCATGTGGGCAACAAGGTTGAGGCCCTACGTGATCGATCCCCCCTCCGATGGGGTGCCGGAACGGTGCTCTAGATGGGACCCCCTCGGAACAGAGACTTGCGGCAACATAAAAAGTGTTTTGGGAGCTCTAGGGTTTTGGGGATATTAGAGAATTTATAGGCAAGAGAGGGGCATAGGGAGAGCCACGAGGGGGCCACCACACATCAAGGTGTCCAAAAAAATCATAAAAAAGTTCTGTGGCCATTAGACTTCGTTTGGTAGTGTAAACCTGAAAAGTAAAAAACATGTAGAAAACATCAACTGGCCCTGGGCACTGGGTCAATAGGTTAGTGCTCCAAAATATTATAAATTGGTAAAAAATGCCCAAAAAGTAATCTAGAATGATAATATATCATCATGGAACAATTAAAAATTATAGATACGCTGGATACATATCAAGGGACGAATGGAAAAAGTTGGTGGCACCGAATTTGTACTTTGGGGTTTGGACAGAATACTTGTGGGAGAATTTCATGAGTAATTTTTTTGTGGCTAATCTCTAAGCACTTGAGCAACCAGATCATATTTACTTCATCCTCTTTTAATAGTATTGGCTTTCCTATGAACTCAATTATGATTTCTCGCAGAAAACAAAATGTAGAGTCTTCAATCTTGTTGCCAAATAGATGTTCCTTGCATCTAGGGAATCTCCTCACAATCCTTTGCCAATCAATCATTGAACTTTTCATGTAATATACTTGGTGGAAACATTAGTCCAATGAAATATATGTTGTTATTAATTACCAAAACAACCTAGGGAGAAGTTGTGATTTAAATCTACCACTTTTTGGTAATTGATGACAACATATAGATCAAAGCTTCGATTGGGATAAAACAATGAATATCATCATCGCTTTGAGAATTATGTGATAAGAAAGAGACCCTCCTAAATTTGTTCACTATTTTTAAATTTGCGTTTGAATGCAAATGCACAATCGATTAGGATCATGGGTCACTCTTCCATGTCACATACAACTTGGTGGTGCACATAAATGATACAAATGAATGACACTGCACTTAATACCAATCATAAGTGAATGATCATCACATAGACATCTCAAGGATAGGAAACAGTAGTATCAAACATTAAAGTGTATGATCAAACACGACGGAGTTTAAGATAAACAAACGACAAACCAATTGTTTTTGAAATGAAGAGAGAAAACAAAACAAAGACACTGTCTCTCAAAGCCCTCTCATCTATACAGTTCTCCCCCTTTGGCAACAAGTTACCAATAAGTTCAAAGCTATAGAGCTAAACATCGCTCTGGGCATGGCCTCCTCCGGTAGCTGATGAAGGAGTCGACAGGACCACGTCCGTGAAGGCTTCAACTAATGTCCGCAAAGGTGGAGTGTAGACAGTAGAGGTGCTGATGGAGCTATAGCTGGAGCTGATGCTGATGGTATTAACTCTGGAATTGGGATGATAAAAGATCTGGCCTGAGTAGTGAACTGAGTATGTGCCTAGAGAGAAGCATCAACATCATCATCACTAGAGTTTGGGATAGGCACAACATCCACTTCCTACTTCAACTGGTTGACTGTGGTGGTCAGCTCAGCCACCTTCACATCCAAGTCATGAAACTTCATCTCCATAATCCCCTCTAAGCTTGCCTGATTCATCAAAATATTCTTGACATCCTTCTCCATACCTTGGATGGTGCTGATGAGATAGGTCATTTGATCGCTCTTCGTTCTTGGAATTTGAACACCAGTGGCTCTTGCTTCCTTAGCCTCAGCCTCATCCTGTGCTATAGCTGAAGTGGAATGAGTAGGATCCATCACCACAATGTTGTCCTAGAATTCTGGCTGGAGTGGCAGGCATGGACAATCAAGTGCCTATTGGCTCTTTCCAACTTTGGAATTGATGAGCATCTGAATATATGGAACATATCCACAAGATCACTTATGGTCAGATGTAGTCCTCTTGATTGTCTCTACAATCAGGTCCATCACTCTGAATCTAGTGTGGGTGTCTACATGGTGCAGCATGTTGATGGAGTACCCCCTTATCATCTTGTTGTCTCCTGACTTTGGCATCAAAGTATGCCTCATGATAGTGTTGGTGGTGGGTGATGACCCACAAGTGTAGGGTGTCAATCATAATCCTTTCGATAAGTAAGAGTGTCGGACCCAACGAGGAGCAGAAGGGAATGACAAGCGGTTTTCAGCAAGGTAATTTCCGCAAGCACTGAAGTTGTAGGTAACAGGTAGTTTGATAGCAAGATAATTGTAAAGAGCAAGTAACGATAATGGTAAATAAAGTGCAACAAGGTAGCCCAATCCTTTTGTGGCAAAGTACATGCCAAAACGATCACTTATAATAAGCAAAGCGTTCTTGAGGGAACACGGGAATTTCATCTGCTCACTTTCATCATGTTGGTTTGATTCGTGTTCGCTACTTTGATAATTTGATATGTGGGTGGACCGGTGCTTGGATGCTAATCTTACTTGAACAACCTCCCACTTATGATTAACCCCCTCGCAAGCATCTGCAACTACAAGAAAAGTATTAAGATAAAATCTAACCATAACATTAAACATGTGGATCCAAATCAGTCCCTTACGAAGTAGCACATGAACTAGGGTTTAAGCTTCTGTCACTCTAGCAACCCATCATTTATTAACTACTCCACAATGCATTCCCTTAGTCCCAAGCATAGTGAAGTGTCATGTAGTCGACATTCACATGACACGACTAAGGGAATCACAACATACATATCATCAAAATATCGAACACATATCAAATTCACATGATTACTTGCAACATGACTTCTCCCGTGACCTCAAGAACAAAGGTAACTAATCACAAATAATATGCATGATCAAGACCATAGGGGTATTAAATAGCATAATGGATCTGAACATATAATCTCCCACCAAATAAACCATATAGTAATCAACTACGTGATGTAATCAACACTACTAGTCACCCATAGGTACCAATCTGAGGTTCCAGTACAAAGATTGAACACAAGAGATGAACTAGGGTTTGAGAGGAGATGGTGTTGTTGAAGTGTTGATGAAGAATGGCCTACAAAAGATGAGAGGGTTATTGGTGAGGCTATGATTTCCCCCTCCAGGAGGGAAGTTCCCCCGACGGAATCGCTCCACCGGAGGGCAAAAGTGCTCCTACCCAAGTTCCACCTCAGGATGACAGCGTTCCATCCCGAAAGTCCTCTCCTTATTTTTTCTAGGTCAAAATACCTTAAATACTAGAAGATAGGCACCAGAGGTGGGCCATGCTGAGCTCAACCCACCAGGGCGTGCCTGGGGGCCTATCGTGCCCTGGTGTCTTGTGCTCACCAGGTGGCCCCCTCTGGTAGTTATTTGCTCCAATATTTATTATATATTCCAAAATAAATCTCTGTGAAGTTTCATCTCATTTGAAGATGTGCAGAATAGTTATCTCTAATATGCTTTTTCAGGTCCAGAATTCCAGCTGCCGACATTCTCCCTCTTTGTGTGAACCTTGCATAATATGAGAGAAAATTCATTAGAATTACTTCATAAAGCATTATTATGCATAAAAACAGTATAAATAATAGTAGGAAATCATGATGCAAAATGGACGTATCACTGGGTAGTCCTGCTTGCACGTAGTAGGCAGAGCCAAACTTTTGAGTCTTCACATATGAAGTGGGGATATGATTATACATGTTGCTCATAGAATTGTGATTCATCTTGGCTTGAGCATACAAGTAAAGATCTCCTTATTCAACCTTTGGGGCTCCTAAGATGGTAGCGCACTCATCAACCGAAGGCTGGTATTCGGTGCCCCTAGTCATCCATACAATTCTCCCATCTAAATATAAATGAGTTGTGGAATAGAACTGCATGATCATCTCATCGCTCAATGAAGTGAACTCTCGGCCAACAAATGCATCAATATCAATGGCCTTGAAGTTCTCTAGAATGAGGGAAGTAATCTTCATTATCCTTGATAAACATCCAGTCAACATATCTCATGTCGCTAATTGATGGACTGTTGTCTAATAAGATAGTCTCATAAAAATCTTGCTGCTCCTTGGTGTGGAAGCGAGCATCTACAACGGTCTTTCTCTTGATAGAATATGGATCTTCTACTCTCCATTTCCTTAGCCCTTGATCGTTTCTCTTATTCATGTCTTTTGCTACTAGATGATCATCATTGTGTTCAGGCAGATGAGGTCTTAGCTTCCTCAAAACCGCAACATGTTCCTCTTCTTCCATGGTGGAAGATCCATTGTTCTTCTCAGCAAGAGGAATGTCCCTAGTGGTCCTCTTGGGCTTGGGGACAACATACTTCTTGGGTGCAGTTGCCTTAGCCTGGGAGGGAGGCTTGCTAGGCATGGCTCAGCCAACAACTTGTTCTTCTTGGAAGGAGGAGGGTTTGCAGCTTGTTCTTCCTCTCCCTCTTCCTCATGATCAGCTAGATCTTCATACATAGAAGTTTGCCTTCAAATAACATGGAAAATCCTCTTCCTCTCTCTCTTCTTTCCAGGTTTCTTATCCATGGACTTGGTTTGCTTGGAGGAGGCAGCGCAAGAGTAAGTGTCATTCCTTTCTTGGATGTCTTTGGAGCTCTCATAGAATCTGTGCTAGCATACTCCTTCCTCACATGATTCTTGGAAGAAGTGACCTCATTAGCATTTTTCTTGGCAGGAACTCTCTCTTTCTTCTCTTGCTACTTCTTGGAAATCACATCTTTAGGCACAAAATCAACATCTTCCTCATTTGAGTTGAGCTTCCTCCTAGCCCTTGTGGCCGCCTTGGGCAAATCTTGAGAACTGGGGGTGCCAGGGTCTTCTAATGAACTGCTCTCAGGACTAGTGCCTGCACTGAGATCTGCACTCTGATCTCTGAAGTTGTTCTAACTGTCATCTGATTCACACATATTGAACTGACCCTATGAAAAGATGTAGAAGAGTGGAGGGGATAAGTATCACAAAACACAGCCATTTTGCAATAATGGAACTCAAAATTTCTGTTTCAGAATTCTGTTATGTGGGTTTTGGCTCCACCGAGATTTGATTTTCGGAGCCTACAATACTAACTTTCTCTTTAACAAAAACTTGGCCACTGTTTTAGTTTCACCGAAAAAGGTAACTCGGTCTCACCGAGAAATTTCTCAGAAACCCTAAACTCGAATTAGTAGTACCGACTCGTTTGTGCTTGGTGACACCAATACGGAGATAGTAGAACCCTAAACCTAAAATCTTTCGTTCGACTAATCTAATTGAGTTTTCTCGCAGATAGCAATATTTCAATCTGTAGCATGAGGATAACCATGATCTAATGCGCAAGAATCAGATCATGGAGCGCAAGAGGAGTCGATTTCTTACCCTAGTGTAGTGAAGAACTCGCTATGACGGTGACGGCGGGGCAGATTGCCGTCGACGATGGTGGACTCCAGCTACAAGAGCACACTGCAGAGAAGATTGAAGTCCAAAGACATGTGTGGCAGTAACATGGGTTGTGGGAGATCGAGTGTTTGAAGAATTTCTCAATCTCGGGTCCCCTGATATATGTACCCTCCTACTGTTGGTGGAAATGATACCGGAATTGAGGTGCCACCAAGTCTCTTAACTTCTAGAAGACAGAGAAACTCGGTGAAGCCGAGATTTTTATTTTGATGGTACCGAGGTTCAAAAACCAGATTGACCCTAGTGCTTCGGTGAAACAGAGTTTTTGTAGTTGGTTACACCAAGTGGCACATGTGAGGTTTTTTAAGTTATCTCTTGTCGAAATAGAACTCCGAGTGCTCCTCAGACAGAGCGTCCAAAAAGTGCTTGTTCATATTTTGTGATGAAGCATGAATAGAATTTGAAATGAGAAAACATAGATAGCTACGGGGAGGTACTTAGGTAATCTTGTATATCCAATTGGCCAAATAAATTGAAAGCCAAATAACAACAATTGGATATCCTTGAATGAGCAAAAATATGCATACTGACATGCTCACACAATAGGATATCAAATGAAATATGGCAAACATGCAAAACCACTCTAGTATCTACCAAGCACTTTGGTGATGACGTAGTCACCTACATATGAGTATATTGACTCAGGATCCAAGTAAGAATACTTGATCATAGGTCATACTCCTCGTTTAAGCACAAGTGGGGTTGCCACTTTTACATAAAGCTTTTAAAGTGTTCACATCTTAAGTGATGCTTTGACTCAAGTCTTAGAGTAAAGCTCCTCCCTGTTGTGACATCCCCCCTAAGAGGGACAAACTAACCTTGGGTTTTGTTGTTGAATACTTTATGTAGGTGTTGTAGTAGTGGATGCTCATAGTTGATGAAGATCATCCTGAGTTGGGAGCAATCCTTGTTGTTTCGTACTCTTCTCACCTACATGGTTTAGTCCCACACAAGGAACAAACACAAGGATATCTATGGACATGGAGTTAAGCACATTTAGATGATGTCCATTGATTCATTAATTACCTTGTCCCTTGATTACCTGTGAGGGAATGTGTGATTCCTTGGACTCTTGCATAAAGTTGGAGTTGATTGCAAATAGTCCTTGCCAAAATGAATGTGAGTGAATTTTTTGGCGGAGTCACCCCTCAAGAACTTCTCTAGTTCTTCTTCTTTGGGACCCACATCAACTTAATTGGGATACTTCGATTTGAAGTAGCGCTTGTTGAAGTAGAGCTTGTAGTAGCCTTGGGAACCCACTTGACCATGGCTTGGGATTCGTTTTTAAATGTGGCAATCTCCTCTTGAAGCTTGTCCTTGCCATTGAGCTTGTGGTCTTGTGGTGGAAGGTCATCTTGGTATTTTGTTCCCTTGGGGAGACTAGGTTCATACTTCTACTTTTGGGGAACAAACTTTGGCTTGGGGTATTAACCTTGTTCCCATTCAACTCCATTGGCATTGAAGTAGCCAATGGCTTGGTTCTTCCGGTGTCCTCCATTCTCGCGTACAATCTCCTCAAATTGCTTACTTTTGCTAAGACTCTTCTAGACACCTTTTTCTATAGTTCCTTTCAATAAATTGTTTTTTTCTCAAGTGTAACTTGGCTAAGAGAATCATTAGTGGAATCAGTAGAACTACTAGAAGCAACATAATTGGATTTACAATGATTATTGTTGCTACTAGATGAGGAACCTTTCTTGCCTTTGTTACTAGTTTGCTTAGGTTTAACTTGTGGAACAAAAAAACGACAAGAGTAATCATTTGGCTACATAAGAATAACTCTTGTTTCGAAGATCATCATTGATAGCTTTCAGAAACTCATGTTCTTGCTCTAAATTTAGCTTCTCGAAGCCTAGATTCTCATGAGTTCCTAGAAGCTCTCTATGATATTCTTGAGTCGATTCATGAGATACCTTAAGAGTGTTTAGTTCTTTAGTTAGATGCTCCATCTCCTTCTTATCATCATCATACGACTTATCTTGACTAGCATGATTATTATCAAGCTCATTTTGATTAACATCACTATTTTTATCAAAGAGCAAGTCATCATCTCCAAGTAAGTCATCCTCATCACTATTAAAGTTAATGTGTTCGGGGTGTGATACCTTGGGGCCTTTAGCCATGAAGGAATCTCCGCTTCCTTCATTTGGTGAATCAAGTATGTCATAGGAATTGGAGGATACAAGTGCTAGTATGTCAACACCTTCATCTTGACTATAGTCGGAGTTGCAGTGATAGCTTCTCTTGGATTGGTGGTCGGATTTGGAGCCGAAAACCCATTCACCAACATGAGATTGATGTCTTCTTCTTGAGTATCTCTTGGTGTACTTGTCCTTCTTCTCCGAGTCTCTACTTCTCCTTGAGGGTCTTCATTTATAACAATCATCTCTACTCCTTCTATCTCTTCGAGGTGACTCATCTCTTGAGATCTTTATTCTAGGTGACTCTTCCCTTATTTTATGGGGGGGGGCATGCACTCATTGGAGTAGTGTCCGGGCTTCCACAGTTGTAACAATTTCGGTCACGACTAGATGAACGCTTCTCTTCATATCTTGAGTTGGAGTTCCTCTCTTTGCCTATACTCTTGTAGAACTTGTTGAATTTCTTGACCATGAGGCTTATCTCTTCATTGCTAACAAGGTTGTCACTTGAGGTAGCAGGAGTGTCACTTGAATATTTGTATGCGCCGTTTGACTTGTTGTGAAGCTTTTCTTTGTCTTTGAGTGTCATCTCATGAGCAACAATCCTACCAATGACTTCCGTGGGCTTGTGATCTTTAGAGTTTGGCATCACTTGGATCAATGTACACACAGTGTCATAGTTTCCATCCAAGGATCTAAGGATCTTCTTGATGATGAATTTGTCGGTCATCTGTTCACTTACTAAGCCAACAATCTCATTTGTGATGAGAGCAAGCCTAGAGTACATTTCTATGACTCCTTCACCATCCTTCATCTTGAACTTGTAAAGTTGACTTTGTGGCACATTCAACTTAGATTCCCTGACAGATTCAATACCTTCGTGCATATCAATCAAAGTATCCCAAATTTCTTGCATTCTCAAGACAACTAATCTTGTCGAACTCTTCGGGACACAGTTAGTTGAATAGAATGTCACATGCTTGACCATTGTATTGCAATATCTTCAATTCTCCCATGGTCGCTTCACAATCCGGTTCCTTTCCATCACTGAAGAATTCACCTTGCAACAACACAAAGAACAACCCAAACGGCAGGGTTATGATCAAGAATATGCATTTTCATTTATGCTTCCAACTAGCAAAGTTTGTACCATCAAAATATGGACCTCTACGATGATAATTTCCTTCACTAGACCCCATACCCTCCAAGGTTGTGAAACCAATGCAATGGAGACCAAAGTTCTCATACCACTTGTAGGATCCAAAGTATGTCTATAGGGGGGTGGGGGGGGGCGATTAGACTACTTGACCAAATAAAAATCTAGCTGTTTCGCAATTTTAGTTGTTGGCAAGTTTTATCAGTTGTATCATGTCAAGCACACCCTACACATGCATGTCTAAGAGTATAGCAGCGGGAAGTAAAGACAAGCACATGAAAGTAGAGGGTAGGGATAGGAAGATCAAATGCAATTGGAGACACAAAGATTTTCCCATGGTTCCGATAGGTGGTGCTATCGTACGTCCACGCCGATGGATATTTCAACCCATGGAGGATAACGGTCGTGAGAGTCCACAGAGGGCTCCACCCATAAGGGTCCAAAAACTATCAACCTTGTCTATTCCACCACGACTTCCATCCATGAAGGACTAGTCTCACTATGGGTAGACCTTCATGAAGTAGGCGATCTCCTTGCCCTTACAAACTTCTTGGTTCCACTCCACACACGAAGACAGAAGACGGAGGCTCCCAAGCGACACCTAACCAATCTAGGAGACACCACTCCCGAAAAGGTAATAATTGTGGTAGTATGATGAACTACTTGCTCTTGTGCTTCAAAATATAGTCTCCTCAACACTCAATAACTCTCTCACAGATTTGGTTTGGTAGAAGAGGTTGATTGGATGGAAAGCAACTTGGGGAGGCTAGAAATCAAGATTCATATGGTTGGAATGAAAGATCTTGATCTGAACACATGAGTAGATGGCTCTGTCTTCGAAAAATGGATATGACAAGTGTTGGTTTGTTCTGATTGCATGCTCTACAAGTGGGAGGCTGGTGGAGGGTTATATATAGGCATCTCCAAAAATCCAACCATCACAACATCATTGCCCAACTCGGTGAAACCAATACAAAAACTCGGTTGCACCGACTAGTGCAAAATGTGGCAACTTTTGGCATTTCGGTGAGATCGATATAAAAATATCGATGGGACAGAATTTGGCTGACCAAGATAGTTACCAATCTCGGTGTCACCAATTCCTAAAACTCAGCAATTATGTTTTTTAGAAATGGGACAACAGAAAGTTGGTCACTGATTTTGGTTTCACCGAAATGAAAGTTGGTGTCACCGAGATGCTAGGGTTTGGCATGGGATCTGTTTGAGGCAAAACTCTCTAGGGCAGAATGGAAAAAGCTGGTGGCACCGAATTTGGACTTTGGGGTTTGGACAAAATATTTATGGGAGAATTTCATGAGTATTTTTGGTGGCTAATCTCTAAGCACTTGAGCAACCAGATCATCGTATTTACCTCATCCCCTTTTAATAGTATTGGATTTCCTATGTACTCAATTGTGATTTCTCACATAAAACAAAATGTAGAGTCTTCAAGCATATTTCCGAATAGATGTTCCTTACATCTAGGTAATATCCTCACAATACTTTGCCAATTCATCATCGAATTTTTCCTATAATATACTTCATGGAAACATTAGTCCAATGAAATATATCTTGTTATTAATTACCAAAACCACCTAGGGAAAAGGTGTGCTTTCACATACCTTGCATTTTCCGAAGGAACAAGTTTTGGTTAATAGTATTAATGTCATTGATCCAAGTGCCACAATCATCACTAGAAGTTTTGAATGTCCTCTTCCTCCTACCAAGAAGAAATATGATATTCTTATTGTTGGGACATGCAAATCCTTAGTGCTATACGAAAATTCCTCGGTTTCATGTCGATCGGAAACGGTTATTTATACGACTTGACCAACCTTATTAATTGATCCTTTTTGAAAGACATGTGGTTGATGAATTTAGTAAGCACAACTTTATTTACCATTAGTTTACCCTTTGTTATTCCTAGTTAAATAAAATAAAATGCCATGCATCCTGTTTTCTATATTTCCCATGCAACAAAAATGACCCAAAAATAAAAAGACTCATATTTCCACAAAATTTAACATGATTTTTTCTAGAATATATAAAAAAGTGGTGTTGAAAACACATCAGGGAGGTGTACACATGGGCCACAAGCCAACAGGGCACGCGCATCCCCCCAACGCACGCCATGATAGCCCGTGGGGTCCACAAGCCCTTGCCTCATCCATTCATCCTATGTCATCTGTTACCTCCAACAAAAATTCATACACACTCTCCTCTTGTGTTCTTGCTCCTCCACGTGAGATTTTTAATCTCTTTTCTAGGAACTCTGTTCCAAAAACTGTTTTGAGGAATTGCTCCTTGGTATGTGTCTCTCCCATTTCTCCAATTAGTCTTGGCTTTAACGGTTTATATTTTGCATATTTTGCTGCACTTGGTGCTACTTAAAATGAGCTTGCATGTTGAATTCCTGGAGTTCCAAGTAGTATGAATGCTCGATATGGCCTCTAGGCATCTATATGAGCAGTTCCTACCAATCTTGCAAAGTTTTATTGATATAACTTTGTGGCCCAAAAATTTCAGAAATTTGTTCATAGGAAAATGAATTTCCTTAGGAGTGGTTCTTCAAGCTAAAGTTCCCAAGGAGTTGTTGGAAGGATCTAGGACCAAGACATCAACATTTTTCGCAACACAGAGGTTAGGCCATGTGAATGGCCATATGTACCTTTCATGAGCGAAGCGGGTTTCCACCAAGAGTTCATGCATTTCATTGCAAATGCTGGGTGGTCCAACTTGCTCGCAGATGAGTGTGATCAATACTATGTCCGTACAAATTCCTTTGTGGAAAATTTCAATTGCACAAATATGCCATGTGCTCCCATGGCACGCTTATATTTATATGCAATGCATTATGAATTAACACTCTTGGAATTCTATGAAATATGTACGATTCCTTCTGACGGGAGAACACGTGATCCTAAACTAGAGGAGTTCAAGGACTTCCTCCTTACCTTGACCATGGGAGAAACTAGGGGCATATCAAACTCCAGGGCCATTAGTTTACATTTTTCTTCTGTGCACCACTTCACTTTATTCATATTTTTTTGTGTGAATTACTTCACTTTCTTCATAGGGAAATTTTTAACTGCTATGAGTCAGGGTGGTGGTCTCAGTGCCCCCACCCTTGCTATTTTGCGTCGTGCACTATATGGTGACAACACTTACAACTTAGGAGCTATTGTCGCGTGCCTCTTGCATCTTAACCGAACCAAGGGCAAAGTTCATGGTGGAATTTATGCCACTCGCTTAGCAAAACATTTTAATGTTGCCATATGCCCCACTGATTACTTGTTGCCTAAGGTTTATCTCAATCATCAGTCTATGATAGATCACTAGTTGCGATGTTATTGTGTTGCCCGCACCTTGTTTGTTTAACTATCATGCCAGGAACAGATATACCATCATGCCACCAGATATAATTTCTTACCGAAACGAGTTGGTTGAGGCGGAGACCGTAGCTCAGGCATGGGACGCTCAAGTACCTCAGCCCAACTACTTTCCTCCCAGACCAGATGGCTACTACGGATGGTGATCACCAAGCTAGGCAAAATCCTAAGCTTCGGTGTGTATGTATTTCTCTGTGACATTATATTCATGTTCACACACTTCATCTCAGTTGTCAGTGTTCATCCTCTACCATTGTATATCCATGTTAGTTTTTATTTTCTGCTTTCTTCTTGTGTGTTTGAAGAACTTTTAAAATCCAAAAATATTTCTTGCTTCTTCTTAAGTTTTCTTTCTATTTTAGTTAGTTTTTAGTATTAAAATAAAACCCAAAAAGATTTCCTTTGCATGTTGGGAGCTTTCCCATGTAAATAATTTTTCTCGTTCTTGTGTTTCCTTGTTTATTTGCTTCCTTCGGGAAAACCAAAAACTCCAAAAATATTTCAGTGTGTTTCTCCGAATTTCTTTTCTTTTGATTGAGTTAGTGAAAGGATAAGACCACGATGAAAATGTTGAGTGGCTCTCATATGCATTATTGTTGATCTAACAAAAGAGCCAATATTACCATGTCTTCTCCTTTGCATAAACTGCCTTACAGATTCTAGCTTAGTCCAGGGCACTATTACTATTACACATCATTCAGTGGTGCAAGTGAAAGGCAATAATGACGATATTTGATGATGTTATCATGGTAAAGGAAGCTGGTATGAACTCTTCTTGTTTTCCATTTTTGTAAATATGTTTAGCTCGTTCAATCTTGATTCGGTATATTATGAGTAAACATGTTTATGATGAAAATGAGAGATTATAGTTGCTCATGCCATGCTTAAATATCTACGAGTGGATAATGATTTATCTTATGTGTCAACGCGCATTAAAATTGTTATGATGTGGTATGGTAGTATGGTATTCCCCTATGACTAATTCAAGCGGCTTGCCTTGGCCCATGTGCAAACATGTAGTTGATTCAAAACCAATGTAACCTTCATGATATTTAAATTCAGAGTGTCCATATCCTACTCATGCTAATGTTCAATGTTAATTATTCGCAATGCATGATTATGACCGTTTTCGCTCTCTAGCTGGCTGCTTCTCAATCTATTGCTAGCCTTCACCTGTACTAAGCGGGAATACTACTTGTGCATCCAAACTCCTAAACCCAAGTTATGCCAAATGAGTCCACCATACCTACCTATATGCAGTATGACCTTGCCGTTCCAAATAAATTTGCATGTGCCACCTCTAAATATTCAAATAAACATGTTTTGTGTGCTCGTACCGCTCATGGAGCAATGGGGCAGTTGGTATCTTCCATTCTAAGCGGGTTATTCTCAAGATGGGCATTTACTTGCCTGTTATTGCACGAGAGAGGCTGGTAAAAAGGATGCCAAGTCCTGCATAATCAAAAATAAATTCAATAAAACTCCTAGGACAATTGATATGTTGGCATGCACCCATGGATTCGGCTAGCCATGATTTTTGTATGGATGGTGGAAAGGACTAAACTTTACAATTCCGTTTGGAAGATATCAAAAACTCTATAGTGACGTTGACATGAAAATCACACCACCCAAAATTACTATTTCACCTCTGTTTAAACCTTGAGATGTGCCTCTACAAATCAATGGTTCCCTCTATGAAGGGCCTTTATATTTCCTTTCATGTTATTTTAATACTTGAGTCATCATCTTCTTACTAAAAGGACCAGACCGGAGAGCACTATTGTCATCCTTATGCATTGCGTATAGTTAATGTTGGATGAGCATGATTGGATCTTTTCTACCCTGAATTACAATGTTTAGTCACTGCTTGGATCTCAAAGGTGCTCTGTATTTATGTTTTGCGGTCTCAGAAAGGGCTAGCAAAAATACCATCTCATCATATTATATCATGATTGCTTTCATAAATTGTTGGCATGTGAGATATTTTATTATTGCTCGCTAGTTGGTTATGTATTTCCATGAGTGAATATGATGTTTAATTGTTATCATGAATATGGTTATTTATGATTTATACTAAAAACCTGAACACTGGGTAAGCATATATATCGCAACGAGAACAAAAGAGTTTGTAAAAGTTTTCTTTATCACTTCCAGTTTATCAACTAGATTGCTTGAGGACAAGTAATGAGTTAAGCTCGGGGGACTTGATACGTCTCAAACGAATCTACTTATCCAAACACTTTTGCTCTGGTTTTGGACTCTAATTTGCATGATTTGAATGAAACTAACCCGGAGTGGCACCGTTTTTAGCAGAACTACCTTGGCATTATTTTTGTGCAGAAATAAAAGTTCTTGGAATCGGACGAAATTTTGTGTGGACTTTTTCTGGAATATATAATGAATTTTGAAGTGAAGACCTACCGGAGGGGGGCTGCGTGTGGACCACAAGCCAACAGGGTGGCCCCACCACCTTGGGTGCACCCTGTTAGCTTGTGGGATCCATGTGGTTCCTCCGACCCTAATTTTAGTCATATAAATTCACAATCATCGAGAATAAAATAGGAGAGAAGTTTTCATCGCGTTTTACGAGTCGGAGCCGCCGCCACCTCTTGTTCTTCCTCGAGAGGGCTGATCTGGAGTCTGTTTGGGGCTCCAAAGAGGGGGATTCGCCGCCGTCATCATCACCAACCATTCTTCATCAACATCCCCATGATGCTCACCACCAGGAGTGAGTAATATATTTGTAGGCTTGCTGGACGGTGATGGGATTGGATGAGATTGATCATGTAATGGAGTTATTTTGATAGGGCTTGATCCCTCGTATCCACTATGTGCTTTAACTTTGCTATGCTTAATGCTTGTCACTACGGCCCGAGTACCATGATTTTAGATCTGAACCTATTATGTTTTCATGAATATGAGAGTGATTGAGATCCTATGTTGCAAGTTGTATGCACCTATTACATGTCATGATCTGCATACCCCAAGGCGATAATAATTGGGATTCTTTCTGGTGATTGCCATAGTTTGAGGAGTTCATGTATTCACCATGTGTTAATGCTTTGTTCCGATTGTCTATTAAATCGAGTCTTAATATCCCTTGGTTTCCATTAGGATCCCACTGCCATGGGAGGGTGGGTGTAGGATCGAAATTAGGTCCAGAGGGCAGGGGGTGATTACACTACGTGACGAAATAAAAACCTAACCTTTTACCAAGTTAATTGGTTGGAATATTTTAGCAAAAGTTGCAAATCAAGTTCACCCGACATGTGCATGTCTACGAGTATAGCAGCCGAAAGTAAAGACATGCACATGTAATAGAGGGTAGGGATAGGAAGATCAAATGCAACTGGTGACATGAAGATTTTTCC
This sequence comes from Hordeum marinum, assembly GCA_022496015.1. Lineage (NCBI taxonomy): Eukaryota > Viridiplantae > Streptophyta > Magnoliopsida > Poales > Poaceae > Hordeum > Hordeum marinum. The sequence continues at coordinate 267,220,313 of CM039672.1, read as the reverse complement.
CATGGTTCCGATAGGTGGAGCTATCATACATCCATGTTTATAGAGACTTCAACCCACAGAGGGTAACGGCTGCGAGAGTCCATACAAGGCTCCACCCACGAAGGGTCCATGAAGTAGTAACCTTGTCTATTCCATGATGGCCTACGTCCACGGAAGACTAGCCTTACTCGGGGTAGATCTTCCCGAAGTAGGTGATCTTCTTGCCCTAACAGACTTCTTGGTTCAAGTCCACAATCACGAAGTAGGACGCTCCCAAGAAGCACCTAACCAATCTAGGAGGCTGCCCTCCAAAAGGTAATAGATGTGGTAAGTATGATGAACTCCTTGCTCTTGTGCTTCAAAAGATAGTCTCCTCAACACTCAATCACTATCTCACAGATTTGGCATGGGTATAAGAGCTTGATTGCATGGAAAGCAACTTGGGGAGGCTAGAAATCAAGATCCATATGGTTGGAGTGGATGATCTTGATCTCAACATATGAGTAGGTGGATCTCTCTTAGAAATTGGATATGGCAAGTGGGTGTATGTTCTGAGTGCTTCTCTTACGAGTGAGAGGTGGTGGAGGGGTATATATAGACATCTCCAAAAATCCAGCCGTTACAACATTATCTCCCAACTCGGTGAACCCGAAGTGAAAACTCGGTTGCACCGACTAGTGCAAAATTTGGCAACTTTAGCCTTTTCGATGAGACCGATATATAATTCTTGGTGGTATCGATATGGGTAACCTAGGTAGTTACCAAGACTCGGTGTCACCGATTCCTAAATGTGAAGGGTCCGACTTTAAGAAATTGGTTAACATAATGTTTGTCACTGGTTTCGGTTGCACCAATGGAATGTTGGTAGTACCGAGATGATAGGGTTTGTCTTGGGTTTTGTCTAGAGTTAAACTCGATGGATCCGTATGGGGAAGTTGGTGTCACCAAATTTTGACTTTTGGCTTTGGACAGAAGATATTTGTGGGAGAATGGGTGAGTATTTTTGGTGGCTAATCTCCAAGAAATTGAGCAACCAGATCATCATAATTCTTCATTCCCTTTCAATAGTATTGGCTTTCCTATGGACTCAAAAATGATTTCTTACAAAATATATAATGTAGAGTCTTCAAGCTTTAAGCATGGCCAATCCTTTCTTTGGGGAGGTTCTCCGCACAATCCTTTACCCATCCCATCAATCAACTTTTTTCCTGAAATACACTTGGTGGAAACATTAGTCCAATGAAATATATGTTTTTATTAATTACCAAAACCACCTAGGGAGAAGTTGTGCTTCCAATCTCCCCCTTTTTGGTAATTGATGACAACATATAGATCAAAGCTTCGATAAAAGATATAATCAATGAATAGCATTATCACTTTGAGTGGTATGTGATAAGCAAGAGTTCCCCCTAAATTTGTGCATTATTTTAAATTTGCTTTCGAATGCAAATGCACAATTGATTATGATCATGGGTCACTCTTCCATGTTACATACAACTTGGTGGTGCGCAAAAATTAATATGAGTGAATTACATAAGCACCTCACACAAAATAATAAGTGAATGATCATCATATAGACATCTCAAATATAGGAAATAGTAGCATCACACAAAGTGTATATGATCAAACACCGATGATGTTTTAAACGAACGAGCAATAAACCAAATGTTTTCAAATTGCAAGAGCAACCAAAATGCAACACACTCTGTCATGGTTTTGTCAAGATAGATGTCCGGGGACTTAGATTCAAGGCCATCGCTAAGGTGATGGACTCAGAGGGGTTGATCGGGACGAAGGGCACATGTTTACCCAGGTTCGTCCCCTCAAGTAGAGGTAAAAGCCTACATCCTGCTTGTGCTTGTATTGCTTGGAATCTCAATTACAAGGGAGCAGAATCACTTGACCTAGCTCTCGATTAGTTAGTTCCTGTCTAAGTCGCCCCGGGTCTCGCCCTTATATAGAAGGTGTAAGACCACGGGTCATAAAAGTCGTAACCGACTCTCACAACGTGTTCGAGTCTATCTCTGTATTGTCTTGCCTTCCTGAGAAAGCTGTCTCCACGCAGCTCAACCGCCCGGGTCTTCAAACTTTCTCCGTCCGTGCCTCATTTTAGCACATCTCGACTAGCCTCCCAACGTCTTGGGCTTAAGTCTTCAAGGCCCATCCTTGGTCTAGTGTATGAGCCACCAGGTGTGACCCGGAGCCTCCGGGGTGGGTCTCACCACGGGGTTATATCCCCAACATTAGGCCCCAGGTTGATTTGAGCTTGCTCATTTCAGCCTCCTTCTTAATTGGCGGCGAGTCTCGCTTATGTCACCTGAAAGTAAGACAAAATGACCCGCCGTGACGTCACATCAGATATGTTAAAAAGATCCTCTGACGACCGCAACGGATCTTTTCCTTATTAAATGGATGGCCCGAGAATCGAGGCGTCCGCCTTGGTCAATCAATATCTGTCGCCTGGATTCTCGCGCCTGTTTCCACCTTTTGCGTATTAAATAGGACCACTAGGAGCGGATTTCATTTCCTTCTCCGCTTCACACTTCTTCTTCTTCCTCCCAACACCGACGCTCCAGCGTATCTTGCTCCGGTGAAACTTCCACACCGACGTCATGCCGGGCCGCTGCATCGACCTGATCGTACCAGTGATTCTCCCGCGTCCGTTGCATCCCTTTCGGTGAGTCCTTCTCCTCCATAGATCCGAAGGTTTCGGTAGGGTTTCATGGAGTCCTCCGCCCGCGTAGAACACGGGCTTCTCCGTAATGGTAGATAATACCTATATCAGTGAATATGATATTGCCTTCTTTTCCATTGCGGCGCACCGTAGGAGAGTGATAATAGCGTCGTGCCAATCTGTAGTTGCTCTGTTTGCTGTCTTCATGGACGTCACTGGTTTGACTGTTCATCATCGAGTCTAAGATAAACCTAATTTTCCTCTGTTTTGTGGATCTATAACTGCATAGGTAGTTTGTAAAACTTGTTTCCCACACTTAGTGAAATTTTACTTCGTCTTCTCGTAGACTTGACCTGCCAGCAAAATTCCGGCTTTCGCCAAACAGCTCTTGGCGGCTTAACTTTATAGAACCTTGAAGTTGTTAGCCGCCCTTAGTCATCTGGCATCTCCTGACTCGCTGCACATTGTTATTTTGCGCAGTCTCGAGTCGCCGCCATGTCTCGTGCATCCAATTCATACAATTGGGTCGGCTCTGCTACCACAGGGGAGTTCCTGATGGATTTTGTAAATGTGGGTACCTTACCCGCCAAAGATGTCATCCATTCGCAGGTTCCGGGTAATGAGTTAAAGCCCGTTCCTCAGGAGGGTGAGGTAGTTGTATTTTCATATCATCTTGAGCACAGGTTTGTTGCCCCCGGCTCAAAATTCTTCCGGGATGTTCTTCACTTCTTCAAACTGCGCCCTCAAGACTTCGCTCCCTATTCCGTCTCCAACATATGCAACTTCCAAGTACTCTGCGACGTTTACTTGCAAGAAGAGCCATCCATTGGTCTATTTCATGAGTTTTTTTATGCGAACCACCAAACAGAGGTGAAAGCCGGTCCAAGCTTAGAGCTTGGCGGTATTTCCATTCAGAGGCGACAGGACATGACCTTTCCGGCTGTTCAGATGCCGAGTCATCCTAAAGATTATAATAAGACTTGGTTTTACTGCAAAGACACCTCCCCAGAAGGAGAGCATCCCTTGCTGGGTTATCATCCATCCCGACTCAAGACAACCTCTAAGCTTCCTGGCCGGCTGTCAACCACTAAGTGGGCGAAGCATGCTCCGGCTCATGCAAAAATTAAATCCCTTATGGACAATGGACTGACGGGCCTGGATTTGATCCGCTACTGGATTTCCTGGAGGGTCATGCCCTTGAGCCGGCGCAGCCGCCTCATGTGTGAATATACAGGCCAGTCTGATGCCCCCCTTTGCTTTAACCAGACAACATTATCAGAGGATGATATTGTGGCTGCCATCAGGAGCCTTGTCCACAAATCTTTAGGAGCTTGCAGTGCCATCGGGCTAGCACCTTTCTATGCCGCAAACCCGGCCCCAGATGTAAGGGTGACTCTCCATGTCCTTATCTCTGTATTAACTTATACTTTGTAACCTCTCAACCTTTTGCCAACTTATACTTTTAGGCAAATTCCGGCTTCTGGAAAAAGAAGTACGTTCCTCCTCCGAAGAAGTCAAAGAAGAAAACTAACAGCCGGAAGAAGAAACCTGCACCCCAAGAACAGCTCGAAGAACAGCCGGAAACTGATGACTCAGAGGTAGATCCTGATTGTTTTGGTCATCTCTTTATGCACCTTATTGACAATAATTATTCACAGGACGAAACGGAAACAAGCCACGCCAACATTCCTGAGGTAACTTACATTTCATCTGACTCAGAATATCTTGTACCATAGAAGGTATGGCGGGTCATCCGGAAAGTCCCACTTTCTCATCCTCTTGCTTACTTAGACCCCCACTTCCTTTTGAAAAAGCAATAGCAAATCTCCTGACGCGAGACCCAGAGCACCGGCTCTAGCAATCTCATGGCTGGATTATCTCTGACTCAATGGAAGCGGCCGACTGAGGTACCTGCTTAACCTGACTTTGTTTGTCCATCTTGTCTTTTGTAATTCGACATTGCCTTATATTGTCTTAAACTATTTTTCAGGAATCACCCCCTTCGTCCGGTGACTCTACCGGAACTGCTCTGCCGCCTCTGAAGATTAACCCAGAGTCTGTGTGCTTCATACTTATGTTCAAACTTGTATTATATATGAAGCTCTAACCATGACCTCCTGCGTTTTCCAGGGCCCAAGCAAAACGAAGGAATACCAGCGGGTCTATCCATGGCCACATAGCTCAAGAGCCGAAGCCTGCCAAGCCGGATTCTCCCATGCCGCATGTTGACCGCTCGGCGGCTTCCAAAGAGGCACCTGAAGAAGCTCGTCATTTTGCTGAACCGAAGACCGACGATATGATTCTTGAGAGTCCTGTGAGGGCCCATTCCAAGCTTCCGAGCCCTTCAAAGGCTGCTAATGAATCAACTACTCAGGATGTCTTTGTTACTGGCACCAACTTCCAAACTCCTTTGGCTCGTGTTTTGACAAAACATACTGAGAAGACCGAGGCTTCAGAGAAGATGGACTTTGAATTCTCCGTGCTGGAGAAGTTAACAGCTGACGAGCTGCACACCGGCTATTTAAATCGCCTCTCCATCAACTGAGACATGGAACTCAACTTTGTTAACTTAATGAAGAAGAAATATGAGGTACTCATACTCTGTTACCTTCTACCCTTACTTGGCCCCCAAGGGCCGGCTTAGTATTGAGCTAATGATAAGCCAGGTCTTCAAGTCTTGTTTAGAAGTAGAAATAGCTAGCCTGTAGGCCTATATCAAAGAGTCATCCTTAGCCCCCAAGGGCCGGCTCAATTTTGATGAAATTGAGTCGGAGCTTCAAATGTAAATTACCTTAAGAGCCAAAATGTAGCCCCCAAGGGCCGGCTCAATTTTGATGAAGTTGAGTCGGATCTTCAATAAAGATGTTTGAAAAGCTATATGTAGCTCCCAAGGGACGGCTCAATCTTTGATAAAGTTGAGTCAGAACTTCAACGTAGACAGCTAGAAGAGCCTTGTGTAGCCCCCAAGTTCTGGGTTAACTTTGACAAAGATGAACCGGGACTGCATTGTAGTGTTGGAGAACAAATAGACATTAGCCCCCAAGTGTCAAACATATTGCTTGCAATCTGCTTGAGACTTGTATGACATTGTCTTCATCTTCCTCGACTTATGATATATCCTTATGGCGACTTAATCCTCATTTTGCTTTCAATATGTCACAGGAAGCTTTAACTGAGGCTGACTCTGAACTTACCGGTTTGAAAAGCCAGCTAGCCACTCAGCAAGCCGCCCAAGCGAAGCCGATGATAAGTGCCGGCTCCTTGCTGAAGAATTGACAAAGATTAAAGCTTAATTTGACGCCTTCAAAAAATTGGTTGAGACGGAACAAGCCGCCCTGGCTCAACGAGCAGACGATGCTGATCAGCAGCTCATGATTGTATCAGATGAGCTGCAGTCCTTGAAGCGCCATATCGGGAAGATGTCAGCCGCCATATTTGGTAAGCATTTAAATAATTAGCAAAAATCTTTGTATGAATACTTATACTAACGACTTATGACCAAAAATCCGGCTTATGCAGGTCTAAGGAGCCATCAACTTGCTCCTGACAGTCTGCTGCCTCTAAAGGCTATCTATACTTTGACAAAGCAGCTATACTGCGGAGCTGTCTGCACGATCAAGGTGGTCCTTTATAAGGATAACCTCCCTTCGGCTATGAAGGGGATTATAGAACTGTTGTCCACCTTGACGAAACTTATCCGAGAGCTGAAGAAATCAGCTGCCCGACAGGGAGCCATCGCAGCCATAAGCCGGGCGTTGGCCTTTGCTCCGTAGTTGACTCCTAAAGACACGATGGACGTGTTTCCCTCCAAGAAGGATTACGGCTCAGAGTTTACGGAGGCTGACTATGGACGGTGTGTGAAGGCTTCCAAATTCCTCGCTTCCGTGCTAGCAGAGGAAGTGAACTTGTTAACATACCAGGTGGCTTACGGTGCCGATCAGAAGAGAATCCACGACCCCCTCTTTGAAGCCAAGGACCTGATGCCTGCCCGCAGTAAGCACCTCTTTTCTTCTGAACTTGACCTGTCCCCTTTCTTTGAAGAGGGAAACTTTGCAGCTTTAACCCACTGCAACTGGGACATGGACAATCTTCAGATCATGGAGGCCGAAGACTCGGAGCAGGGTGACCCGCCAGCCAACTAATGAATTTGGTGACGCCATGGATAAGCCGGCTTTGTGACCTACCATGAGCGGTGTAAAACACTTTGAATCACTTTTGAGCTCTATAAAGAGCATCTATAATAGGCTTGTAATAAACTATGCCTTTTCCCGAACTGTGCCATCGTGCACATGTTAAATTGTCCAGCTTAATATATGACATCTTCCTTGCACCTTCATACTGGATGTTTCGCTGGCTCATGGCGGTTTAATCAACCTGCAAGAATAGATGTATCTTCACATTTGTTAGGAGGGTGGCTTAAAATAGCGTAACCCAAAGATGATGTATCTTTCCTAACTTGTTTTTCACAATAGCTCATGTGCCGGTTCTACTGGGTTGACTCACCACTTAAAACTCCTTAACAATACATGGTCTCTATGGAGATTGGTCGTGAAGTTTTTGAACCGGCTCAGGGTCTCTAAGCAGGATTAACTGAAAGGAAGTATGACGTCCCAGAAGAGACAGGCAAGGCATGAGTACCCTGATAGCCCAAAAACTGCCTCTCATGTGACATAAATCCATCGTTTTAACCTTAAACAGTACAGGATCCTCAAGGATTAACTGTCTAAGAGTACGAACGGGCCACATAGTGGAGAGTCAGCAGTAGATGGGAGAGTTCATCCTTGCTTTCCGTAAGAGGGCCCTCTCGTGACAAGAGCCGCCGTTTTAACCTTGACCAGTACAGGGTTTCTATGGAGATTGGCCGTCAATTTCTTTGAGCCGGCTCAGGGTCTCTAGGCGAGTTTAACTGTCAAGAGTTCGGTGGGTCACCTAGCAGAGTAGCATCAGCTTACAGGCAGGTTTAACCCTGTTTGGCTTAAGAGCCGATCAAGAGGGTGTGTAAGCTACACCCGGTGGGTGGGAAGCCCCCAAGTGACCTTTGTTGATGGAACCAACTGTTTGGCTTAAGAGCTGACTGATAGGGTTTGATAAGCTACACCCAGTGGGTGGGAAGCCCCCTGGACGATCATGTTGACAGAGTCCACTGTTTGGCTTAAGAGACGACCGATAGGGTTTGATAAGCTACACCCGGTGGGTGGGAAGCCCCCTGGACGATCATGTTGATGGAGTCAACTGTTTGGCTTGAGAGCCGACCGATAGGGTTTGATAAGCTACACCCAGTGGGTGGGAAGCCCCTTGGACGATCGTGTTGATGGAGTCAATTGTTTGGCTTGAGAGCCGACCGATAGGGTTTGATAAGCTACACCCGATGGGTGGGAAGCCCCCTGGACGATCATGTTGATGGAGTCAACTGTTTGGCTTGAGAGCCGACCGATAGGGTTTGATAAGTTACACCTAGTGGGTGGGAAGCCCCCTGGACGATCATGTTGACGGAGTCAACTGTTTGGCTTGAGAGCCGACCGATAGGGTTTGATAAGCTACACCCGGTGGGTGGGAAGCCCCCTGGACGATCATGTTGATGGAGTTAACTGTTTGGCTTGAGAGCCGACCGATAGGGTTTGATAAGATACACCCGGTGGGTGGGAAGCCCCCTGGACGATCATGTTGACGGAGTCAACTGTTTGGCTTAAGAGCCGACCGATAGGGTTTGATAAGCTACACTTGGTGGGTGGGAAGCCCCCTGGACGATCATGTTGACGGAGTCAACTATTTGGCTTAAGAGCCGACTGATAGGGTTTGGACGTAGGCTTTTTTAGCGGAGTCATGTCCTCCGGGTCAACATTTTCCTTATAGAACTTGAGCTCAGCCTCAGCACAACTTGATTCCATGTAAGCCGTGTCTCCTTCCTCACACTCAATAGCCATATTCCGATCACCATGAACAGTAATTGTTCCTTCTAACCCAGGCATCTTGATCTGTAGATAGACATAGCAGCGTCTAGCCATGAACCTGGCGTAAGCCGCCCGCCCAAATAAGGCATGATAGGGGCTCTTGATTTTTACTACTTCAAACCACAAGGACTCTAACCTGTAGTTGTACTCGTCACCAAAGGCAACTTCCAAGGATATCCTACCCACGGGGTAAGCTAACTTGCCACGCACCACACCATGAAAGACTGTCGAAGAGGGCCTAAGATCTTTATCAAGCAGCTTCATCCGCCGAAAGGTGTCATAGTACATGATATTGATGCTACTGCCACCATCCATAAGTACCTTATTCAACATATATCCTCCCACTTGGGGGGCAACTACAAGGGCCAGCTGCCCCGGGTCATCAACACGCGGCGGGTGATCCTCCCGGCTCCATATGATGTCATACTCAGACCACTTCAAGTATTGCGGTAGATTGCATTAACCGCCCGTTTGCGCACCTTCTGATCCCGCTTGTTAAGGCTAGTCATAAAGACATGATACTGCCTCGAACTGAGCTGCTTCGGATTACTCTGATACCCAGACTGATTATTCTATTGCTGATGATGGCCACTAGAGTGTTGATGATGTCCTCCTTGGTTGCCTTGACCATGATGATCGGAACCTGAGCCGCCGGACCCAAACCCGGCTCCTGATCAGCCTGGTCCTGAACCACCGGGCGGGCCACCACCATCGTTGTTATGCTGTCGCATGCTGTAGTCTTTGAACTTCTGCATGATGTGGCAATTTCCCCACGTGTAACCTGCCGGTCTGTCAGGCCGGCTGTGCTCCGGACAAGGTTTGTTGAGCATCTCCTCTAAGTTGAAAGGAGTCTTACCCTTGTTAAAAGGTGGTCTAAACTTCCCATTGCCCTTAGGACTGTGGCCAGTGCTAGCATTGGCCACCAATTCTGACCCGCCATCCGGGTTTTTCCTCTTGCTTTGGTTACCATTGCCTGTCGCACCCTTGCCATGGTTATTCTTTTTACCCTGACCAGCTTTCTCCTCATCAGAGCCTGGATCCTTCGTGTTATTAGAATCGGCATACTTTGTGAGGGCCACCATGAGTTCCCCCATGTCTTTACACATGCGTTTGTGCCGGCCGAGCTTCTGCTTCAGAGGGACAAAGTGACAGTTCTTTTCCAGGATCAATACTGCTTGAGCCGCCGTGATCTGTCTAGACGAGTGGATGATGGTCGACACTCACCGGACCCAATGATGAGCCGACTCATTCTTATTTTGAACACAGTGATCCAAATCCACAATCGTCATAGGCTGCGTGCAAGTTCCTTGAATTTTTTTGATGAACCTTGCCTTCAGCTCAGCCCATGAGTTGATGGTATTGGGTGGCAAACCCTTCAACCATGTGCGAGCTGGACCTTCCAGCATCATGATAAAGTATTTGGCGCAAATTGCGTCATTGACATCCAACATCTCCATAGCCAGCTCATAACTTTCAATCCAGGCCTCTAGGGGCAGGTCTGCAGTGTAGTTCGGGACCTTACGAGGGCCTTTGAAATCCTTCGGCAGACGCTCGTTCCGCAGAGCCGGCACCAAGAACGGGACTCCCACGGCCCTGGGGGTTACTCCCGCTCCAACATAGACGCAATGCGCGGGGTCTTGATGAGCCGCCCCTTCTAGAGCCGCTGCCTCTCTCTGTACTCTTGCCCGGTCTATGAGAGCGTGCACATCCATAGCCGTCTGATCGTCTCGTGGTAGCCCCCAGTGCCAATCACTGCTAGAACCCGTCGGCGACTCATAACGCTGGTTGAAGCTGTGGCTGGGGAGGGGGTTGAATGCACACGGCTCCGGCTGTAAGTATATTTCTCTTGCTGGGCCATCGTTGTTTGATGGTATCCAAGGGCGTTCCGCACCTCCTCTGCAAAGGGTGCCTCGTCAGGAATAGGGATTGTTTCAAGCCGGGTTGCTGCCACCACCATGTTCTCTGTCGGGTTTGAGTAGTGACCCGCCAGCGTTGGAAAAGCCGCTGGTGAGACTCGGTTCCGTCGGGGCGGGTTAAGCTGTTGTCGAGCCGCCGGCCGACTCTCAGGCACGTCCGCTGTCCGTCCCATTCCTAGCGTGTTAAAAAGATTCTTGGACTCGCATTGTTCTGGTAAGCGGGACCGATGTCTCATCTATTGCACCGCAGCTATTGACTGTTGCTCTAGCTCAAGGAGGAAAGCATATGTCCTAAGGCGCTCTGCCTCCGCATCCATCTGAGCCTTTAGCTCGCCAATCCCCTGTTGGACTTCCGTCATCCGGTCCTTAAGTCTTGTGAACTCCAAGTTCCGGGCCGCTTGATTATCTGGTGTGACTTCAGTTGCCATCAGGGTTTCGAGCTCGTTCATCAGATCTAGAAGAACCTGAGCCGGCGGCGGCTGGTCAACTCCCGTGTTTGCGGCTCCGACGGCTGTGCTGCTCGTGCCCGGCGCTGACCCCGCCATGAACACGGCCGCATGAACCAACAGCCCATGATCCTCCGTCTCAGAATGCTCCGACTCGGGGTCAAGCTCGTTGTAGCCCCCGAGACCGCCATTGTGAAGCTGGTAGATTAACTCCACCTCTTTTCTCGAAGATCCGTCCTCTGAATAGACGAGAGTCTCCTGCAACATAGAAGCCTCAAGATCCATACCTTGAGTGAAGCCCACGAAGACACGCTTCTGGCCCGGGTCAGCACGGGCGGGTTGCATGTGTTCGACAGGCTGCGTGCGCCAAGCCGGCTCGATGATGTCGGTGCTGATGTCCGGCCCGGGTGTAAGTATACCGATCTTGCCGATGAAGACGTGAATTCCACCGAAGGGAACCCAGAATCCGTACACGACAGAGTCGGCCTCGCAGCCCCAGTCGGCATCGTCGATGTAGAGCCGGCCTCGGCGATTCTTGCTCATCCTTCCAACCACGTATCCCTCGAACCCTGGGAGAGAGCCCTCTGAGAACCCAACACCACCGAGCTCTAGCCCCAAGGTGGGCACCAACTGTTGTGGTTTTGTCACGGCAGATGTCTGAGGACTTAGATTCGAGGCCATCAGTAAGGTGATGGACTCAGAGGGGTTGATCGGGACGAAGGATACAGGTTTACCCAGGTTTGTCCCCTCAAGTAGAGGTAAAAGCCTACATCCTGCTTGTGCTTGTATTGCTTGGAATCACGATTACAAGGGAGCGGAATCGCTTGACCTAGCTCTCGATTAGTTAGTTCCTGTCTAAGTCGCCCCAGGTCTCGCCCTTATATAGAAGGTGTAAGACCACGGGTCATACAAGTCGTAACCGACTCTCACAATGTGTCCGAGTCTATCTCTATATTGTCTTGCCTTCCTGAGCAAGCTGTCTCCGGGTGGCTCACCCGCCCGGGTCTTCATACCTTCTCCGTCCGGGCCTCATCTTAGCCAATCTTGGCTAGCCGCCCAACATCTTGGGCTTAAGTCTTCAAGGCCCATCCTTGGGCTGTTCTATGAGCCTCCAGGTGTGACCCGGAGCCTCCGGGGCGGGTCTCACCATGGGGTTATATCCCAACACACTCTTTGTCGAATCCCTATGATCTATAACCTCTCCTCCCTTGGCAACAAGTTACCAAAAAGTTCAAAGTTATAGATCTAACTATTGCTTTGGGCTTGGTCTCCTCCATGAGACGATGAAGCTGCTCCTATAGATGTTGAAGGAGTCGAGAGAAGAGCATCCACAAACGCTTCGGCTAAAGTCCTCTGAGGTGGCGGAGTAGACACTGAGGTGCAGGAGGAACTGGTGGAGCTGTGGCAAGTGCTGATGAAGTAGGCCTCATCTCTGGAGCTAGGACAGTAGGTGTCCTGGCCTGGGTCATGAACTGAGTGCTGGTCCTGGGAGGTGGATTGTCATCATCATAAGTGGAATGAGGGATAGACACTGCATCCACTTCCTTCTTGAGGTCATCCACAGTCTTCGTTAGCTCATCCACCTTGTTGTTCAAAGTAGTGAACTTATCTTCCACAATCCTCTCAAGGCTTCCTTGGTTGGGCAAGATCTCTTTGATGTCCTTCTCCATCCCTTGGATGGTGCTGATGAGGTATGCCATTTGCTCTCTCTTTTTCTTGGGAACCTAATCACTAGTGGCTCTAGCCGTTTCATCAACTGTAGACTGGCATCTAACTCCCTCAGTCATCCATATGATACGACCATCTGGATAGAAGTGAGCTATGGAGTAGAACTGCATGATCGTCTCGTCATTCCAGGCAGTGAACTCTCCCCCAACAAAGTTTCAAATATCAATGCACCTGAAGTTGTCCTACACATTGGGAAAGTAGTCCTCGTGTTCATTGATGTAGGCCCAATCAAGATATCTCATGTCAGTGACTACTGGGCACTTGTCCAATAGGACAGTCTCATAGAAATCATGTTGTTCTTTATATAGAACTTGTCATCTATGTCGGTGGACTAGGACTGGGGTAACTAGTGCCCCTGACTTATGCACAGGTAGTAGTTACAGAACCCATCAACATAAGAAGACAAAACTAGCAACCAAGACCAAGACTCCGGCAGAAGCGACCTATGCTAGCTAAGTAACGCCTGCAAGGTCGATGCAATGGCCCGGGACGGGCCCGAACCACGCTTGTCACGTCGCCGGGGCCTGCCGAGGACCAAGGCACACACATATTCAGGAAGGCCTGGCAAGCCATCCCCCGGCAGGCGCGAGCCAATCGGACACCGCTCCACCGCATCGCAACCCCAGTCATTTGTCAATGCGGTATCGAGCCCTTAGGTAGCTAAGTGGCTCTCACTAAGCATGTGGCGACCCACTGGAAGATAGATTATGCTCGCTTGCAACCCGTCGAGAGGCATGTCAAGACATTGAGCAATAGTTAGCTAAAGCGGTGGTAGAAGCCTGCCGGGAATGCACCCCCACATGCCACCTAGACTAGCATTTATGGCATTCTGTCCTAAGTGCCAGAGTTAGGTATTATATCACTGTTGTCTATCTAATCACTATGTAATATCTGTTTTGCCACTGCGGTTGCACCTTGAGCTATAAAAGGAGGCCCAAGGCAACCTAGCTAAGGATTTGGACCTTTGGACAGTTGTACTCACGTAGCAGCTCCCCCAAAGGCAACACTTGCTGGGTTTGGGCGCTACATGTGCTTCCTGCTCCTTTGATCAATCCACCAAAGCAGGAGTAGGGTTTTACACTTCTCAACGGCCCGAACCTGGGGAAAACACCAGCGTCTCATCGTCGTACTACCTCACTACCTCCACACTTCGTGCAATGTGACCTCACCCCTACCGAACCACAAAGGCGCCTGTGGCCCATAGGTGATCGAGTGTATCGAGCCCCGACATTCTAGAACAGTCTTTCTTCTGGAGGCATAGGGGTTGACATGTTTCCAACGTATCTACAATTTTTGCTTGTTCCATGCTGTTATATTATCAATCTTGGATGTTTTACAATCATTTTATAGCAAATTTGTATCATATTTGGACTAACCTATAGACATAATGCCAAAGTGCCAGTTGTCGTTTTTCTTGTTTTTTACTTCGTAGAAAATCAGTGCCAAACGGAGCCCAAACTCTACGGGATTTTTGTGGAATTTTTATGGACCAGAAGAAAGAAGATGTGTCAAAGATCACCAGAAGAGGGGGCCCAAGCTGGCCACCCTCCACCAGGGCACGCTAGAGGCCCCTAGCACGGTCTGGTAGAGGGTGGGCACCTTGGGACTCCCCCAACCGACTATCGAGCCTATAAATTCCCAAATATTTAGACAACCCTAGGGGATTCGATGAAACACAATTCCAGCCGCCGCAAGTTCCAGAACCTTGAGATCCAATCTAAGGCCATCACGAAGGGGTTCATCTTCTTCATAGGTGCCTCTCCGATGATGCGTGAGTACTCCACCATAGACCTATGGGCCCGTGGGCAATAGCTAGATGGCTTCCTCTCTCTCTCTCTCTCTATGTTTCTCAATATAATGGTCTCTTGGAGATCTATTTGATGTAATGACTTTTGCGGTGTGTTTGTTGGGATCCGATGAATTTTGTGTTCATGATCAGTTTCTATCCATAAATATGATTTGAGTCTTCTTTGATCTCTTATTTGCATTATTACTTATAGCCCCGTATTTCTTCTTCAAATCTTTGGTTTAGTTAGGCTAACTAGATCTATTTTTCTTGCCATGGGAAGAGGTGCTTTGTGATGGGTTCAATCTTGCGATGTTCTTTCCCAGTCATAGAAAGGGCATCAAGACATGCATGTATCATTGTCATTAAGGATAACAAGATGGGGTCTATTCCTACATGAATAGATCTTGTCTACATCTGGTCACCGATCTTATTGCATTACTCCGTTTTCCCGTGAACTTAGTACACTAGATGCATGCTGGATAGGGGTCAATGTGTGGAGTAATAGAAGTAGATGCAGAATTGTTTCGGTCTACTTGTCTTGGACGTGATGCCTATATAATGATCATTTCCTGGATATCGTCATGATTATTTGATATTGTATCAATTGCCCAACAGTAATTTATTCACCCACCGTGCGCTATACTCATGAGAGAAGCTACTAGTGAAACCTATGGCCCCCGGGTCTACTTTTCCAACATATTGCTTTTTATATACTATTTGCATCTTTTGTTTTCAGATCTATTAAACCAAAAAACCCAAAAATACCTTGTTGCACTTTTTGCTTACTTATTTTATTTTGTGTTCTTTTGAGATCTATTTGCCAAAACTACCATTACCTAATCTATCTTATTACCGTAGAGAGCGTGACAACCTCACTTTCGCGTCGAGTTGCAAGTAGTTGTTGTTTGTGTGTAGGTGCTATTTACATGGGTGCGTGGTCTTCCTGTACGGATTGATACCTTGGTTTCATAACTGAGGGAAATACTTACCGTCGCTGTGCTGCATCATCCCTTCCTTTTCGGGAAACTACCGACACAGTGTCAAGCCACGTCAAAAGATTTTTTGGCTCCGTTGCCGGGGAGGAACCAATCTCATCTACCAGGTTCCTAATCATAGATCTCATTTCCTTGGAATTTACATTATTTTCCATTTGCCTCCCGTTTTCCTCTCCCCCGCTTCACAGATTTTCCGTTTTATTTGCCCTTTCCTTTTCGTTTCCCTTTTTCTCGTCAGACCTCTTGTTTGGTTGCAATCTTGTTTGCAAAGTCATGATGCCTAAACAAAGATATTATGATGTTCCTTACCCCAATATTTTGCTGGAGATTGAAAAATTACCAAAGAATATATGACTATGTAATTTGAGCATAATCAGTATTTCACTGAGGAGCTCAAAGAACACTCTACCGCATAGAGGCCATAACAAAACAACTTGATGATATTAGTAGAGAAGTTGCTAATCTCCAAACTAAGTATGCTCATGCTGAAAATTTGCTAGGAAAAATATCTGATGCACAAGCCAGTTTAGTGAATCAAATGGCTGTTAAACCAATCTCTCTAGAGGATAACAATGATAAAGAACTTAAAATGATTGGTGTTTGCTCTATTGATTCCTTGTTTAGTAATGTTAAAATTGACATAAAGGGACTGAAAAAGAGTCAACTTAGCTAGAGGGTGCCCCAATGATTTGGAGGGTGAAAATCTTGATGAATTTTTTGATAAAAGTGGGTTTGGAGAGGTCAAAACTTTAACTAGTGGTGTGCCCACTATCTTTGATTACAAAGACTTTAATTATGATAGCTGCTCCTTGGTTGATTGTATCTCTTTGCTGCAATCTATGATAAATTCACCCCATGCTTATGAACAAAATAAAGCTTTTACAAAACATATTGTTGATGCCATGATGAAATCCTTAGAAGAAATGTTGGAATTAGATATTTAAATTCCTAAAAAATTACATGATGTGTGGGAACCTACCATTAAAGTCAAGATTAAAAATTATGAATGCCTTGCTTTGCGTGATTTGGGTGCTAGTGTTTCCACAATTCCGAAATCTTTATGTGATGTGCTTGGTCTTACCAATATTGAAGAATGCTCTCTCGATTTGCACTTGGAGGATTCTACTATTAGAAAGCCTTTGGAAAGAATTAATGATTTTCTTATTGTTGTAAATATTAGTTATGTTCCCATTGATTTTATTGTTCTTGAAATTGACTGCAATCCGTCTTGTCCTATCATACTTGGTAGACCGTTTTTATGCACTATAGGTGCCGTGATTGATATGAAAGAAGGCAATATTAAGTTTCAGTTTCCCCTTAGAAAGGGTATGGAACACTTCCCTAGAACAAGAATTAAGCCACCATATGAATCAATCATGATGTCCTTCTATGTAGTGCAAACTAAGGATGACAATACTTGAATCTATGCGTTATGCCAAGCTAGGGGCGTAAAACGATAGTGCTTGTTGGGAGGCAACCCAATGAATAAATTGTTTTTATCTTTTGCTTTATGTTTTTTAGTATTTTGCACAATTATGATTCTGTTATGATTGTATTTTTATGTTTTATTTAGTTTTTTTCCAAGTAATGCCTTTAGGATGATCCATAAGATGAGTAGAAACAATGCTGAATATGAAGCATAAACCTTGTTCCCAGTGAACGGATTTTACTATTTTATTGGAATGTGATATTGAGCTAAAATTCTAACACAATATTTCTATACAAATCCTTTATGTTGTCCTAATTTGTTAGAATTGTTAGAATTCCATAAGTATCGGTAGAGTACAGATTACTACATATTGTTCTGTCTGAAACATATTCTGTTTTCATTGCATTGTGTGCTTGTTTTGATGAATCTATGGCTTGTATTGGGGTGTATAAGTCATGGTAAAGTTAGAATACAGTATTTATAATGCAATAATAAAATATGACTGGGTTTACAAGAGTACCTAAAGTGGTAATTTGCTTTATTATACTAACGGATCTCATGAGAATTTTGTCAAGTTTTGTGTGATTGAAGCTTTCAAGTTTTGGGTGAGATCACGATGAATGAAGGAATAAGGAGTTAGAAGAGCTAAAGCTTGGGGATGCTATAGAACCCCAAGGTAATATCCAAAGAGTAACAAGCAACTAAGCTTGGGGATACCCCGAGTGGCATCCCCTCTTTCTTCTAATAACCATCGGTATACTACTTGGAACTATATTTTTATTCGTCACATATCATGAGTTTTGCTTGGAGCATCTTGTATCTTTGCTTGTTTTGCTTTTTGAATTTTCATTAGTATCCTCGCTGGACACACCTATTTGAGAGATCCAAAATTTGCTATGATTTGTTAGAATTGCTCTTTATGCTTCACTTGAATCTATTAAGCAAAGGAATTGCTCTTATGCTTCACTTATATCTTTTGGAGCACGACGTGCTTTCACATGTTTGAAGAAATGCTCCCATGCTTCAATTATATTAATTTGAGAGTTAGTAATTTTGAAGAAATCCTCTCATGCCTCACTTATACTATTTTGAGATATGAAACTTGTATGCCCATGTTCTTCACTTACATCCATGTGAGCTTGTCAAAAGCAATTGCAATATATGAAACTAGTCCCAAATTGATAGATATTGTAGAGGGATATAATAAAAACTTTCATGAATATCATCGGAAAAATTAAACTTTCTTCTTTGTAATAGTTTTGATACATGACAATAGTGATATGTGAGTTATGTTGGTGAGTAATTATGCTTAGTAAGAATATTGGTGTTAAGGTTTGTGATTCCCTATGCAAGAACAAAAGTCAATAGTTGTGCTACGAAATTACATCCTACTTATGGTACATTATTCAGTGTTAGTTATGCTTAATGCCCGCTTATGTGATTTTTCATTTTTTTTGTTGGATGCTTCTCAATCTCTTGCTAGCCTTCACCTGCACTAAGTAGAAATACTACTTATGCATCCAAAATCCTTAAAACCAGTTTTGCCATATGAGTCCACTATACCTACCTATATACAGTATTTCCATGTATGTGCTATCTCTAAACTTTAAAAATAAAATTTCCTTTTTGTGTGCTCATACCGCTCATGAAATGGTAGGGGGTGACCGATATTTTTCCATGCTAGATGTGTTATTCTCAAGATGAGTGTTTATTCACTTGTCATTGCACGAGAGTATGGCGGTAATAGGGATGGCCAGTCCCAAAATGAAAAAGAAAAGAAATTTACTTTATGTTGTCAAATAATAAATTCCTTGAAAAGTGTTGGTATGGAAGGAAACCGTGGATTCAGCTAGCCATGGAAAGTGGAAGTATGGTGGAAAAAGGAATAAACTTTATTTTCTGCTTGGTAACCGCCTATGATGTATCTAGGTTGGAAAGATATTGAAATCTCTCGATCGTTTCGTTGACAGGAAAGGCATTCCACTCAAAATATTTTTCTCGATCAATTTAAACACTTGAGCTCTGGCACCTCTAAAAATCCCTACTTCCCTCTGCGAAGGGCCTATCTATTTACTTTATGCTTTTTTTTAATTTGAGTCTTCATCTTCTCTTATAAAGCACCAACTAGGAGGCACTATGATCGCACTTGAGCATTAGGTGTAGCTAATATTTGATTGTGAATGGATCAATGGTTGAGCATGATGGGCTATGTATAACTTGCTTTAGCATTGATATTTTGAAAGACATGGTTGCTTGTTGATATGCTTGAGAATTAAAGTTTTCAGGTCAAAACTAGACTATTGCTTTGGACCATATGAAAAGTCCAATCTCCAAGCTATAAAAAAAGAATATATGATGAACATGTTAGGCCGCATTCCACATCAAAAATTCTATTTTATGATTTACCTACTCAAGAACAAGTAGGAATTAAGCTTGGGGATGCTGATACTTCTCCAACGTATCTATAATTTTTGCGTGTTCCATGCTGTTATATTATCAATCTTGGATATTTTACAATTATTTTATAACAACTTTATATTAATTTTGTGACTAACCTATTGACATAGTGCCAAAGTGCCAATTGCTGTTTTTGCTTGTTATTTACTGTGTAGAAAATCAGTACAAAATAGAGCCTAAACACTGGGGGGATTTTTGTGGAATTTTTCTGGACCAGAAGAAAGAAGATGGGGCAAAGATCACCAGAACAAGGGGCCCAGGGTGGCCACCATCCACCAGGGCACGTCAGAGGCCCCTGGCGTGGCCTGGTAGAGGGTGGGCACCTCGGGACTCCCCCAACCGACTAACAAGCCTATAAATTCCTAAATATCCAGAAAACCCTAGGGGATTCGACGAAACACAATTCCAGCCACCGCAAGTTCCAGAACCTCGAGATCCAATCTAACACCATCATGGAAGGGTTCATCTTCTTCATAGCTGCCTCTCCGAGGATGCGTGAGTAGTCCACCATAGACCTACGGGTCCGTAGCAGTAGCTAGATGACTTCCTCTCTCTCTATGTTTCTCAATATGATGGTCTCTTGGAGATATATTTGATGTAATGACTTTTGTGGTGTGTTTGTTGGGATCCGATGAATTTTGAGTTCATGATCAGTTTTTATCCATGAATATGATTTGAGTCTTGTTTGATCTCTTATTTGCATGATTACTTATATCCTAGTATTTCTTATTTGAATCTTTGGTTTATTTAGGCCAACTAGATCGATTTTTCGTGCCATGGGAAGAGGTGCTTTGTGACGGGTTCGATCTTGCGGTGCTCTTTCCTAGTGACAGAAGGGGCAGCAAGACACGCATGTATCATTGCCATTAAGGATAACAAGATGGGGTCTATTGCTACATGAATAGAACTTATCTACATCAGGTCACCATTCTTATTGCATTACTCCGTTTTCCCATGAACTTAATACACTAGATGCATGCTGGATAGCGGTCGATGTGTGGAGTAATAGAAGTAAATATAGAATCATTTCGGTCTACTTGTCTTGGACGTGATGCCTATATAATGATCATTGCCTGTATATCATCATGATTATTTGATCTTGTATCAATTTCCCAACGGTAATTTGTTCACTCACCGTGCGCTATACTCATGAGAGAAGCCACTTGTGAAACCTACGGCCCCCGGGTCTACTTTTCCAACATATTGCTTTCTGATCTGCTATTTGCATCTTTTGTTTTCAGATCTATTAGACCAAAAAACCCAAAAAAATACCTTGCTGCACTTTTTGTTTACTTATTTTATTTTGTGTTCTTGTGAGATCTATTTGCCAAAACTATCATTACCTAATCTATCTTATTACCGTACAGAGTGTGACAACCTCTCTTTCGCGTCGGGTTGCAAGTATTTGTTGTTTGTGTGCAGGTGTTGTTTACGTGGGTGAGTGATCTGCCAATACAGATTGATACCTTGGTTCTATAATTGAGGGAAATACTTACCGTCGCTTTGCTGCATCCTCCCTTCCTCTTTGGGGAACTACTGATGCAGTCTCAAGCCACGCCAGGGGTCATTTGCTCTCCATTTCCCCAGCCATGTATCTCTTTAGTTCTTCATGTCTTCAGCTACTGGATGGGTATCATTGTGTTCAGGCATGTGTGGCCTCAGCTTCCTCAAACCGGTCAAGTTCCCTTCCTCCGCATGTCTGGAAGTGCAACCCTTGTTCTTTACAACTGCTGGAATGTATCTAGTTGTCCTCTTGGGCTTGGGAGCAACAAGCTTCTTTGGAGCTGATTGCTTGCTCTTAGATGGATCTTGTCTGGGCATAGCATCTGCAAGCAACTTCTTCTTCTTTGAAGGAGGAGATTTGGCAGCTGGCTCTTCCTCCACTTCCTCTTCCTTAGCCCCAGCTGGGTCTTCAAACATAGATGTGGGTCTGCCAATGACACACACAATCCTCTTCCTTGCTCTCTTCTTCTCACCCGCCTTCTTGACTAGAGATTTAAGAGTCAAAGTCATGCTTTCCCTTGCACTCTCAGGTGCTGACATAGTTTCAGAGCTAACATACTCTTTCCTCAATGGCCTCTTAGTAGAAATGGCCTCAGTGGCAGATTTCTTAGCAGCCTTGTCTTTCTTGTCCTCCTGCTTCTTGGCAAGTACTTCCTCAGGCACAAAATCTGAGTCCTCTTCATATGAATTTAATTTCCTTCTTTCCCTGATGGTAGTCTTGGGAAATCCATGAGAGCTTGGGGTGCCTGGATCCTCTGAAGATGAGGAACTGGCTTCTAGACTTGTTCCTGAACTCATGTCAGCATCCCTTTCTCTGAAATCATTCTGGCTATCATCTCTCCCTGACATGCTGACAATTTGAATAGAATATAGAGGAGCGGAGGGGATGAGCATCAAAAAAATTCAGAAGGTTTTTGCAAATTTGAATTCAAATTCTTAACTTTAACTTTCTGCAAAGAGGATTTCGGTTCCACTGGGTCATAAATTTTTGAGCCACCGAGACAAATAATCTCCTCAAAAAAAACTTGGTAGCCAAGAGCAACTCGGTTTCAACGAGATTGTTCTCTGTATCCCTAAAACTCAAATTAGTAAGACCCTACCGGAAGGCTTTTCCGGCAAGGGATCTTGATCTAATGTGAGATCCACATACGCCTCCGTGAATCTCTACCAACAGCTCCAGTCCATCCTCTCGACAGATGCCCCTCAATTTCACACTATTTGGTCATCTTTTGTACAAGGTTTCATCGACAAAGTGGTACATACTTGACTGACGGGCTACTTTTTTGGCTTCTTCTTGCTCTTCGGGAAGTTCTCCTGTTTGAAGGAAGTGGACTATATGATGTGCCCATGTTGGAGCCTGCGGCTCGACAACAAGGACTGAAGGAATCTCCTCGTCCATGGGAGCGCTTACCTCGACTGCAAGAACCTGGGGTTTTGCAGGAGGGAGCTGCTCACCAACCGAAACCGGACTTCCCCCGGCAGCCTCTCTACCAGCGGCTTTAGGAAGCTCTGCCGGGAAATGCTTGCCAGAGTTCAGATTTCTCCTTTTTTGGTCATCCCTGATGGGGATACTGATGGCTGAGTGAGGCAGAGGACAAAAGTTCTTGGTTCCATAGGAAGCTTCTGTGCGGTGCACTTTAATAGATGATCAGTGATGCTGTTTTCTACACGTGGCACATGCTCTGCTTGCAACCCATCAAAGTGCTCCTCCTGTTTCCTCACTTCTTCTACGTATGCTTCCATCAACGGGCTTTGATAATATTTGTTGAGGTGCTTCACCATGAGCTGAGAATTTCCTCTAATGATCAATTTCTTGATTCCCTACTCCACCATGATTCCGAGTCCGACAAGGAGCCCCTCATACTCAGCGGTGTTGTTGGTGGCTTCCTCCTAAGGAAAGTGCATCTGAACCACATACTTGAGGTGCTCTCTAGTGGGGGAGACGAGAAGCACGCCTGCTCCGGCGCCCTGGAGTGAGAAAGCACCGTCAAAGTACATGATCCAATCCTTGGGCACTTCTTTGTCGGGGAGAATTGTCTCTAGAACCTCTTCGTCTAGCGTGGGTGTCCATTCTGCAATGAACTCCGCTAACACCCTGCTCTGAATTGTGGAAGTGCTCTCACACTTTAATCCAAAACTCGATAGCTCTAGCTCCCACTCAACTATCCTGCCAGTGGCTTCGGGGTTCCTCAATATACGCTGCAGCGGAAAGCGGGTGACAATTGTGATCTCGTGGGCTTGGAAGTAGTGGTGCAGTTTCCTCGAGGCCATGATGAGGCTGAGGATCATCTTTTGCACTCCAGAGTACCTTGACCTAGCCCCTGCAACAGGGAGCTAACAAAATACATTGGTCGTTGCACCACTTTCCTCTTCACCACTTCCTTGGAACTTCTTTCGCTTGCTTGCTGAGGTTCCCCTGGGTCTATTGTCGTAGAGGGGACTGCACCGTTGGAGTGCCCCCCTCGACAGGATCTCCGGCCCAGGCCGCCGTCGCCGTCCGCATACGTCGTGATGACTCTACATGCTGGGACTTGTTGGCTTCGACGAAGGAGATCAAACTCTAGATGGTAGCCCTCCATTCGTCCATCTTGTTGGCCGTCGGCAGGAAGTTTAGCAGCAGTTGGGCATGCGCCATTGCTTCCACGGTCATGTCTGGCATGGCAAGAGAGGCGGACCGCGACGTCGCTCGACTCCTGGTGGAACCAGGAGGGGTGTCGCCGCATTCTTGCCGTCGTGCACCAGCCATCGGGGTGGTCTGACGTGGAGGAGGTCGATCCTGTAGGTTTGCTGCCTCGCTCGGCACTCCATCTTGTTCTGGACGAGGTGTGCACCCAGTATCCGTGCCGGTGATGGGTGCAGCTGGGTGATCACGGCTTGCTCCATATTGGGTGCCACTGTGGTTGGCGCAGCCATCAACACATCAGGGAGGTGGAGACTGGTTGTTTCTCCCACCTACGGCACCAAGGCCGTGCTCACCAGGTTGTCGCTGTTGTTGCTCTTCTTGTGGGAACCCCGACTCATAAGTCGTGATCACCGAATGCACGTGTACAGTGATCCCAGAGATCAATGCTCACTGAACACATGGAAGCTGAATAACAAGAGTCTTACATCTACATTTAGCGTCTTACACAAATAAAGACCATGAAGGTCTAGTCTTACATAGATAGGGCCACAAGGTCCAAACACTTAAACATAACAAGCAGCGGAAATCTTGATCGAAAGCGTGAACCCATGCCATCTATCTTAAACCTATAGGCATTCTGACTGGGAGGCGTCCTAGCTCACATGTTCGTCACCAACGAACTCTTCACCGTACTCCTGTTCTTCAATGTCTGGGCAATTAAATAACAAGTGGCAAGTCAATGAGTACTTTGAATGTACTCGCAAGCAACCTAAGTAGTGGAATGAGGTATAACAATGCATGATAAAGCACTTAAGTAGGTAAGTTTTTGCGGAAAGCTGATTTTGTATGCAATGACATGATCAAGTAACTTTGTAAGCATGCATCAATTTTGACAAATATCCATATGAACAAGTTACACATATCATCATAAATAGGGAGTTGAACATCTCATGTTCAGTCATCACGTCAAGTCATTTGACTCTTCTCAAGTTCCATCTCTATGTCATCCACACACGCACACCAAGTTTATGAAAACCATCGGACGCAGTTTAAGCAGGACCTCCAACTGTCCATGACCATGGACACGGCTATTCGAATAGTTTTACACTCTATAGAGGTTGTCCTCTTTACCCACAAGACTCGGGAAACTTCCGTGTCATCCACGACTCGCGGTATATTACATACTCGAGGTAAGCACCCGAACAATGCCTTTCCCATGGTGATACTAAACAAAGAGTCCACTCGTTGGTGCCATCCCTCATGATATACATCACACGTATCATCCATGAGGGCATGCAACGGTGTGCCTGGTGCCTGTAAAGACAATGCATGGCCTTCCACTTCGGTACGACCCCATCTCGAGAGTGACCACTTCACTCTTGCCACTTGTAATGCGGGATCCTTGCTAGCACCAACCATAGTAATCAACAAAGCCCCGTCCCATAAGGGGTATCGTGGTTGCACATGTAAGGTTGGGATGGTCAGCAAATCTTAATACTCTCCATTTTTGAAAACACACCCTCAACTTGTTCCAGTACACCACTTCTTTCTCAAGTGGTTACCCAACTCATCATAATCTCCCTCGGGCATTAGTGGCACCTGATGGGTTTTTTGAAAGGTTTTTGTAAATTCTTTTGTTTCCATCACCATGCATATTCGTGATCCCACTTGCGTAGCATCTATTAGCAACCTAACTACTCCCACCTGCACAACCCTTGGGAGGAGGGAGAAGGAGGGGAGAGAGGAGGGTGCCGAAAAAGCGGACGTTGAGGGGGGCCAAGTGGCACGAGGGGGAGGCCCGAGGTCGCCGGGGCCATGCAGTGGGCGCTGCTACAATGCATGTCGGCACTGTAGCGTGCTCCAGAGCACGCGTATGGCATGCCATGGCATGCCAACGGCGTTCTGGGTGTGGCCAAAGGTGTCTAGGGGGTCTAGGGGTATCTAGGTCAGGGGGCAATGTCATTGGATGCCCTGAGAGGATGATAGAATAAGAGGGGAGGGGAGAGGAAGAGAGATTGTTGCTGTCCAGAGGGGTAAATGTGGGTTTTACCCCACTTATCCACTAAGTCTTGGCCAGGTAAGGTTACGGTAGGTGCAATGCATCAATAAGAGATTGTGGTAAGAGTTTAGGCTCAAGGAAAATAGAGGAAGGGGGTCAAACAAGGTTTTTACCATTCTGGCAGAAGGTGTTTGATGGATATTAAGGAAAGCAAATGGGCTTTGCTTGCCATAAGATTTGACACGATCAAATGGGGATTGTAATTAGGCCTGATCACCAAGTTTGAGCTTGATTGAAGAAAGTTCACGATGCAACTTTCTAAAACCCTAGAAATCAACAAAATCTATTTTCTGTAGATCTAGTCATGCTAAGCTAATCCCCTTGATGCACCACTTAGTGCAGCACCATAATTTGGTTATTAGAACACGTCCACCAAGTTTGGGGTCAAGGGAAGAAACTTCACAATGTAAAGTTGTTCAAATTTGAATCTTGTCAGGGAGGGTTTTGTAATAGTTTGATGAATCAAGTCAACTTGGATTGAGATGAAACTTTTCATGATAATCACCTTTGAAAATGTTGAGTATCTGGAATTTTCTTGGAATTTATTGAGAATATTTCTTATAGAAATATTTGAAAAGCTTGATTTGGATAGAAAGGGTTTTGAGGGGTTTTGCCCATGATTTGAACATGACCATGTGTTGAAACTCATATATATGGAAAAATATATGTCCACTGAGTTTCCCTAAATTTTCTCAAATATTTTGAAACAATTTAAATAATTTTCCCTATGAAAAACCATTTCTGGTCTTAAGAAAAAGCCTTTAAATAAAATATTAAAATAACCTTTAAAATTAATATTTGGTGGTTTTGGGAAGTCATAAGTATATTAGGTTTCAAATAAAGCCTTTGGGGAAAAAGGATCCACCCAATTTGAGGACTTGCATTGCAAACCTCAACTCAGGGGGTTTTGAAAACCTAATTTGAATAAATCCTTTTTGGTCAAAATAATATTTAGTAAAAATAGTTTTGGGCACTATTCACATGGCATGATTATTGGGCAAGAAGTTTGGTTTAAGGAAGATGAATATGGACAGGAGTAGAACCTAAGAGTGCCAGACAAACTCAGCATAACCATCAAACAAGCAAAACTCACACAAGCATGCACTTAAAAAGTTTTAATTGGTTCCAATTTTATAAATCCAAGCATAACAAACTGATACAAACATAGGGTGTGACAGACCTACCCCCTTACAAAAATCTCGTCCCCGAGATTCCTAGGCTAAGCGCTAAAAAGATAAGGGAACTCGGATCTAAGATAGTCTTCACGATCCCAGGTTGCTTCAACTTCAGTGTGGTTGCTCCATTGGACCTTGAAGTACTTGATGGTGTGGCTTCGGGTGCAACGCTCTGCTTCATCCAAAATGCGAATTGGCCTCTCACGATAAGTGAGGTCTGGCTGAAGGTCGATGGCTTGATGGTCGATGTCCTTGTAGAGGTCGGGGCGGTTTGGAACTTGGAGACACTTTCGGAGTTGTGACATGTGAAAGACGTCGTGAACATCTGATAGCTCGGAAGGTAGCTCTAGCTGGTATGCAACTTCTCCATGCGTAGCGGTGATCTTGAAGTGGCCAATGTATCTTGGTGCAAGCTTCCCCTTGACATGGAAACGCTTGGTTCCTTTGAGAGGCGTGACTCAAAGGTAAACATGGTCACCAACACAGAAGTTCAGTTCTCGACGGTGGGAGTCAGCGCAACTCTTCTGTCTTGACTTGGCAGTCTCAAGGCGCTCTCGGACGAGTTGAACTTGTTCTTCTACTTCGTGGAGGATGTCTGGCCCAAAGACTAATCCTTCTCCGGTCTCTGACCAGTTGAGGGGAGTGCGACACTTGCGTCCATACAACACCTCAAATGGTGCCATCTGAAGACTCGACTGGTAGCTGTTGTTGTAGGAGAACTCAGCAAACGACAGGCAATCTTCCCACTTGGCACCATATGCCAAAACATAAGCGCGGAGCATATCTTGGAGTATCTGATTTACTCGTTCTGTTTGCCCACCTGTCTATGGGTGAAAAGCAGTGCTGAAGGAGAGTTTGGTTCCCAAGGCTCCTTGAAACATCTTCCAGAACCTCGAGGTGAACTGGGTGCCTCGTTCTGACATGATTTCCTTAGGAATTCCGTGAAGGCTCATAATACGCTTGATGTAGAAGTTGGCTAGATTGTTACCGTCATAGGTGGTCTTGACGGGAATGCAATGGGCTACCTTGGTCAGGTGGTCGACAATGATCCAAATAGAATCATGTCCCCTTGCTTGACCTTGGCAATCCGGTGATGAAGTCCATCCCGACTTTGTCTCACTTCCATTCAGGCATGTTGAGGGGTTGCAATAGTCCAGCGGGTCGCTGATGCTCAACTTTGACTCTCTGGCATATGTCACACTTAGCAGCAAAGGTGCCTATCTCTCGTTTCATGCCATGCCACCAGAATCTTGCCTTGAGGTCTTGATACATCTTGGTTCCTCCAGGGTGGATGGAGTATGGAGTGTCATGAGCTTCTTGCAAGATCAAGTTCTTGAGCTCTTCTTTGTTGGGTACGCAAATGCGATTCCCGAACATACAACTCCTTGTTCATCCATAGAGAATCCTGGGGCCTTGCCTGCCTTGATCTTCCTCTTGATGCCTTCAATGCTCTCGTGTCCCTTCTGAGCTTATTTGATACCATCCATCAAGGTAGGCTTTGCTTCGAGGTTGGCAGGTGCAACTAGTTCCAAGCCGAAGCTTTCAAGCTCTTCATATAGGGTGGGTAGCCTTTCCTTAATCATGGCATTCAAGGAACAAGCCTTTCTGCTTAAGGCGTCTGCTACCACACTGGCCTTTCCGGGCTGGTATTGAACACTGAGGTCATAATCCTTGATCAACTCCAACCATCTTTGCTGCCTCATGTTAAATTCCCTTTGGGTGAAAATATACTTCAAACTCTTGTTGTCTGTGTATATCTCACATCGCTTCCCCAGAAGGTAATGTTGCCATGTCTTCAAGGCATGAACCACGACTGCCAACTCAAGATCATGAGTAGCATAGTTCTCTTCATGAGGACGTAGCTGTCTAGATAGATATGCTACGACTCTACCTTCTTGCATCAGAACACCTCCAAGCCCAGTTCTCGATGCATCACAATATATCACAAACTCCTTGTGAATATCGGGGGTGGCCAAAACTGGGGCTGTGGTCAATCTCTTCTTGAGCTCCTGGAAGCTTTCCTCGCACTTAGATGTCCACTCAAACTTCTTGTCCTTCTTCAAAATCTGAGTCATGAGTCAGGCAATGCTCGCAAATCCTTCCAAAAACTTGCGGTAATACCCTACAAGTCCGAGGAAGCTCCTGACTTCCTTCATAGTGGTTGGGGATGGCCATTCAATCACGGCTTCAATCTTGGCAGGATCCATTGACAATCCTTCTATAGTCAACACATGACCCAAGAATCCAACTTCATGTAGCCAGAATTCACACTTGCTGAACTTGGGCATAAAGTTGGTGCTCTCGAAGCTTATCTAGGACCATTCTCAAGTGTTACTCATGCTCTTCTTTAGACTTAGATAAGACGAGTATATCCTTGATGAAGATGACAACAATCTTGTCCAAGCACTCCATGAAGAATTTGTTCATGAGGTACATGAAGTAGGCAGGGGCATTGGTCAATTCAAATGACATGACCGTGTATTCATATAGGCCATACCAGGTTACAAACGCCGTCTTCGGAATGTCTTGGGGTCTGACCTTCAGCTGGTAGTACCCAGACCTATGGTTGATCTTGGAAAACACCTTGGCTCCGTTCAACCGATCGAACAGGTCTTCAATCTTGGGGAGTGGGTACTTTTCCTTTATTGTGACTTCATTGAGAGAAGGGTAATCGGCACAGAGTCTGATAGTTCCGTCCCTCTTTGACACAAATAGAACAGGTGATCCCCAAGGAGAGGCACTAGGGCAAATGGATCCTTTTCTGAGCTGCTCTGCTAGTTGCTTCTTCAATTCAACAAACTCTTCGGATCCCATTCTATAGGGCTTCTTATAGATGGCCCATGATCCGGGAATTAGCTCAATGATGAACTCAATGTCACGGTCAAGAGGCATTCTGGGCAGCTCATCAGGAAATACATCCGGGTATTCACATACCACTAGCACTTGATCCAACTCAATTCCCGATAGACAGTTAGCCTAAGGGGCTTGAGTGGAGGCAGGGTTGGGAACATACTTGACTTCTAGTCCTTGGTTATTGGTCATGGTAACAATCCTCTTGGCACAGTATAACACGCCTTGGTGCTTGGTCAACCAATTCATGCCAATGATGACGTCCAAGCCGGGTGAATCCAGAACTATAATGTCTGCTAGGAAGTCTGCCCCGTTGATGTTAATATCCACTCCTTTACAACCTATCCCAGACTTCATAACTGATCCCGGGGTTTGAATCAACATACGACTACCTAGGGGCGTAGGCTTCATGCCACTCTCTAGTGCAAACTTTTGGGTGACAAAAGAATGCCAAGCTCCACAATCAAACAATACTATTGCTGGGGTTGAGTTGATGAGTAATGTACCCAGTATAACGTGAGGGTCTTCCTGGGATTCCTTAGCGGTGACGTGGTTCACACGACGCTTGCCATTTTTGGGCTGGTTGCGGGGAGCTGGGTTCCTTGGTGGCGCTCCACGACCTTGACCTTGGTTTGGCGCATTGGGACGCGGTGCATCTGGCTTCTTGTTGGGGCACAGTTTGGAGATGTGTCCAGGCTGGCCACATCCAAAACAAGTGACATGCCCAGGGTTGTTGTAGTAGTTCCTGCCGCCATTGTTGTTATTGGGGTTGTTGTAAGACGGCCTAGGATTGGCATACTGCTGAGGCTGGTAGCTCGGACGAGGCGTGGGAGGTCTAGCCTGCTGCGGCTGATAGGTTGGCTTGGCTGGGGCTTGCTGCCAGGGGCGAGGCTTCTGTTTGCTGGAGCTACCCTTGCTAATCATCTTGCGCTTGCGAGTGTCGTCTATGGCATGACGCTTGTCTTCCAGCATGAGGGCCTTGTTCACCAGGTCGAAGAAGGTACGATAGTCACAAACAATGAGCAAATACTACATGGTCTGCTGAAGTCCTTCCATGAAGCGTTCCTTCTTAGCAGCCTCCGTGTTGACATCTTTAGGTGCATACCTTGACAGCAGGTTGAACTTCTGCATGTACTCCTTGACAGAGCCACTTCCTTGCTTCAGCGCTCAGAATTCTATCTTCTTAATAGCCATAACCCCAGAAGGAATGTGGGCATTGCGGAATCCTTCCTTGAAGTTATCCCAAGTGATCACACGATCACCTTGCATGACCTTGAATCCATCCCACCAAGCTCGGGCGGTGCCTCCAAGGCAGTGAGAGGCATAAAGCACCATCTCATGATCCACATTGCAATTGACCAGTGCAAGGAGGTCCTCGATGGTGCGGATCCAGTCGTCAGCATCCAAGGGTTCAGCAGTCTCAATGAAGGTTGGGGACGAATTCCTCATGAACTCAGATAGAGTGGTGCGGCCATTGCCGTTCCTGCCTTGCTGCTGGTTGTTCACAAGAACCTAGAGAAACTGGGCATTCCTCTCGAAGAACTTGGAGAAACTGAGCTATGGTCATGTTCTCCAGCGGAGGTGGTGGCGGGGGAATGTCACCTTGTGGCTGCTCCTACTGTCCTCTAGCCTGAGCAATCCCACCAGCTCCCTGTTGTTGGCTTGAGTTGTTGGCTTCAGGGTTGGCAAAGGAGCTGTTGTGGGTAGCAGTCACCATCCTATTTGGAGCAGCCAAGTCAAACAATTGGGATAGATGAGAGGAAAAGCAACAATGGAAAAGTGCGCCTAAGGGGGTTGGTCGAGTGCAAGTGTGGTAAAACAAAAGTCGAAGGACCAGCACATATTTTAAGGTAAGATAGACGATGGAGTCGTTTACATGTTGCCTAAGGCAAAAGTGTGACTTGCATCAAAATACAAACAACAAAACAAACAACAAGCACACATGGTTTCATATGAACCATTACACGGACTCGACTTCGCATGAGGGTACATGACTGATTGTACCCTAGGGGTTCTCGAACTCAGGTGGTGGAGTGCTCGGTTTCGTAGTCACGCTCCTCTGGGTCTTCCTATTCATCATCCAAACGGGCATAATTTCCGGTCGAAGGGGTTGGAGAACGAGGAGGTCCATCCCGGCAACGCTTCGTCGGCGGGTCTGTGAAGAGCTCACAGTACTCCTTCGCACTCATGCGATGACGACGTGTGGGTGCATCTCTAGCTGGGGGTGCTCCTCCTCTGTAAGAGACAGCTGGTCGTCCCTCGGGGGCTCCATCCTTCTTGATCCTGCCTGGCTTCGTCTTGGCTTGTCGAAGTAGCTCCCGGGTGTGGTGAAGTTCCCCGCGAAGCTTCATGGACTGCTTAATCAAGTGGTGAGCTAGACTGTTGGTGGAGAGGCTGAAGTTGGTCTGGAACGTGAGTGGTGTCCCATCCTCCTTGGATGTAACCAACATCCAACTCTCGCCGATATCATCCCTCCTGAAGGGTAGATAGAGAGTAGCTGGTTCGTCGGCCATCTCTGGGATGATCCCTCGAAGGTGGATGAGTGCCTTCCGTGTAGCTATCTCGACTACGAGTGCCAGGGTCTCCATCCGTGGTCCTTCAAACAACAAACTGGTCAAGGAGTCATTTGCCTTCACGACCACATCAACGTGGTACTCCTCCGTGACGGCATCGACCCAGTGCTCGTGGCATAGGAAAATGGGTGGTCGGTGAAACTGGCACTTCTCCAGGCTATCCCCAAGGAGTAAGGGAAAGCTGGATGCTAGGAGGGCTTCGGGTACGACGACCATCTACAAAGTTTGAAGGGAGGAGAGTCGGCATAGTGTTGTGTGAAGAATAGAAGAGGTAATTAGTGCAGAACTCCTAAGTATAGGTGCTAGGTGTAGTTTTGAAAATGGGTTTTACCCTATCTAACGTCCATGCTAACTAAGGGCTTCCTACAGTCAGGATGGCTCTGATACCAGCTCTGTAGGAACCCTGACTCATAAGTTGTGATCACCGAATGCACGTGTACAGTGATCCCAGAGATCAATGCTCACTAAACACACATAAGCTGAATAATAAGAGTCTTACATCCACATTTAGCGTTTTACACAAATAAAGACCGTGAAGGTCTAGTCTTACATAGATAGGGCCACAAGGGCCAAACACTTAAATATAACAAGCAGGAGAAATCTTGATCGAAAGCATGAACCCATGCCATCTGCCTTAAACCTACAGGCATTCTGAACGGGAGGCATCCTAGTTCGCATGTTCATCACCAATGAACTCTTCACCATACTCCTGTTCTTCCATGCCTGGCCAATTAAATAAACAGTGGCAAGCCAATGAGTACTTTCAATGTACTCGCAAGCAACCCAAGTTGTGGAATGAGGTATAACAATGCATGATAAAGCACTTAAGTAGGTAAGTTTTTGCGGAAAGCTGATTTTGTATGCAATGACATGATCAAGTAACTTTGTAACCATGCATCAACATTTGACAGATATCCATATGAACAAGTTACAGATATCATCATAAACAGGGAGTTGAACATATCATGTTCAGTCATCACGTCAAGTCATCTGACTTGTCTCAAGTTCCATCTTTGTGTCATCCACACACGCACACCAAGTTTATGAAAAACATCAGACGCAGTTTAAGCAGGACCTCCAACTGTCCATGACCATGGACACGGCTATTCGAATAGTTTTACACTATGCATAGGTTGCACGCTTTACCCATAAGACTCGAGGAACTTCCGTGTCATCCACGACTCGCGGTATATTACATACCCGAGGTAAGCGCCCGAACAATGCCTTTCCCATGGTGATACTAAACAAAGAGCCGACTCGTTGGTACCATCCCTCATGATATAGATCACACGTATCGTCCACGAGGGCACGCAACAGTGTGCCTAGTGCCTGTAAAGACAGCACATGGCCTTCCACTTCGGGACGACCCCGTCTCGAGAGTGACCACTTCACTCTTGCCACTGGTAATGCAGGCTCCCTGCTAGCACCAACCATAGTATTCAACAAAGCCCCGTCCGATAAGGGGTATCGTGGTCGCACATGTAAGGTTGGGACGGTCAGCAAATCTTAAAACTCTCCGTTTTCGAAAACACACCCTCAACTTGTTCCGGTACACCACTTCTTTATCAAGTGGTTACCCAACTCATCATCATCTCCCTCGGGCATTAGTGGCACCCAACGGGTTTTTTGAAAGATTTTTGTAAATACTTTTGTTTCCATCACCATGCATATTCCCGATCCCACTTGCGTAGCATCTGTTAGCAACCTAACTACTCCCACCCGCACAACCCTCATAAGAATGGTAGGGTTATGCACGATGCAAGTATCAATGGTAGTGTATCGGAGGCATCCCACCGAAGGGGGAACACCACATCATGATCAAATCATCGAAACAACAAGTGCTATGTGTCATGCATGAAAAAAGTTTCTTAACATGGTCAAAGGGCTGCTTGCCTGGCTCAACAAAGTCTTCAGAGTCTTCAAAGTCTTCTGGTCCAACTCCCTCGTCAATGGCGCAATCTATCGTCATGATAAAATAACGGGAATAATAAGCATCACACAAAATAGAGCACAAAAATCTACTAATAAAATGTTGCCCTACTCTGATAAATACTACAAACTATTTTACAAATATTTGTCTAAGGTTTTGCTGTGAAAACATTTTTGAAAACTATTTAAACATAGGCAAAAAGATGCCTAAAACAAGTTTTAAAATAATACAGTGCATGGAAAGTTTTCAAAATATTTTACAAATGGCAGTATAAAATTCTACAGAATATTTCAAGATTTATGGTGGAAAAACATTTGGCATTGGATTTTTATTTTGATCTGTAGGATTTTTGGAAAATAGACAGAAAAATAAAAATAAAAAGAAAGAGGGGGTACTGTGCCCTCGGCCAACCGGCTAGG
Organism: Hordeum marinum; assembly: GCA_022496015.1. Taxonomy (NCBI): domain Eukaryota; kingdom Viridiplantae; phylum Streptophyta; class Magnoliopsida; order Poales; family Poaceae; genus Hordeum; species Hordeum marinum. The sequence continues at coordinate 267,185,817 of CM039672.1, read as the reverse complement.
CCGGCCCAGCTGAGCTGCGGGCGCGCACGCGCGGCCAGGTTTGAACCTGATGCGCGGGCCCTAACGTCAGAGAGAGAGAGAGGGAGAGAGGTGTGGGAATGACAGGGGGTCCCACCTGTCATCTCCCACCTCTAGACAGGGGGTGGCGATGCTCACCGGCAGCAAAGGAGGGCACGACGAGTGAAGCAAAGGGCGGGGATGGACCCAGCATCGAGCCACCGGTCTCCTAGAGGTGGAATGGCGTCCGGAGGTGGCCTGGCTCGCCGACGACGAGCACCCGCGGCGGAGGAGGTCTGGGAGGAGATCGCCGGCGGTGATCCTCTGCTAAAAATGGTCGGGGAGGAAGGGGGAAGAGGTCAAAGGGACCCCACGCCTCGATGGAGGTGAGAAGAGCACCAGAGCGGGCCTGTGTCCCGAGATCGATGGAGCTCCACTGTGGCGGCATGGCGGTCGATCTCGGGGACCGGTGCTCGGGGGGCTCGAACCGGGGCTTGGGACGACCGAATGGGAGTAGGAGAGGGCCAGAGGAGGGAAGAGGGGGCTCGGGGGAGCCTTTTATAGGCGAGCCGGGGTCCATCGATTCGCTGATGCGCCGGCGAGCTCGGGGCCGTGGCTAGAAGGCGCGAGAGGAGACGGGGGTGTGTCTAGGGTGCTCCTGGGGCTGGTCTAGGATGAGCGGGAGCAAGAGAGAGAGAGAGATAGATAGATAGATAGAGAGAGAGAGAGAGGACTGTGCACGGGTGAGCCTACTCACTGGCCGAGCCGAGAGGCGCTCGGCATGCGTGGGAGGAGGGAGAAGGAGGGGAGAGAGGATGGGGCCGACAAGGTGGCATGGTGCGGACATCGAGGGGGGCCAAGTGGCGTGAGGGGGAGGCCCAAGGCCGTCGGGGCCATGTAGTGGGTGGCGGCTCCAGTGCCTGTCGGCATTGTAGCATGCTCCAAAGTGCGCGTATGGCATGCCACGACATGCCAACGGTGTTCTAGGTGCGGCCAAAGGTGTCTAGGGGGTCTAGGGGTATCTAGGTTAGGCGGCAATGGCATTGGATGCCCTGGGAGGATGATAGAATAAGAGGGGAGGGGAGAGGAAGAGAGATTCTTGCTGTCCAGAGGGGTAAATGTGGGTTTTACCCCACTTATCCACCGAGTCTTGGCCAGGTAAGGTTACTATTGGTAATCTCCATCAATAAGAGATTGTGGTAAAAGTTTAGGCTCAAGGAAAATAGAGGAAGGGGGTCAAACAGGGTTTTTACCATTCTGGCAGAAGGTGTTTGATGGAGATTAGGGCAAGCAAATGGGCTTTGCTTGCCAGCAGATTTGACAGGATCAAATGGGGATTATAATTAGGCCTGATCACCAAGTTTGAGCTTGGTTGAAGAAAGTTCACAATGCAACTTTGTGAAACCCTAGAAATCAACAGAATTTGGTTTCTGTAGATCTAGTCATGCTAAGCTAATCCCCTTGATGCACCACTTAGTGTAGCACCATAAATTTGTGATTAGAACATGTCCACAAAGTTTGGGGTCAACGGAGGAAACTTCAGAATGTAAAGTTGTTCAAAATTGAATCTGGCCAGGGAGGATTTTGGAATAGTTTGATGAATCAAATCAACTTGGATTGAGATGAAACTTTGCAATATCATCTCCTATGACAATGTTGACTTGCTGGAATTTTCTTGGAATTTATTCAGAATATTTCTTATAGAAATATTTTAAAAGCTTGATTTGGATGGCAAGGGTTTTGAGGGGTTTTGCCCATGATTTGAACATGACTATGTGTTGAAACTCCATATATGTCCACTGAGTTTCCCTAAATTTTCTCGAATATTTTGAAAGCATTTAAATAATTTTCCCTATGAAAAACCATTCTGATCTTAAGAAAAAGCCTTTAAATAAAATATTAAAATAATCTTTAAAATCAATATTTGGTGGCTTTCGAAAGTCATATGTATAGTGGGTTTCAAATAAGGGCCATGCTACGCGTCTGCCGACGGATAATTTTAAAATATCCACCATCTCAAGAGCCATCCGATTGTATGAGGCGTGCGAGCCGATCAATTGTATGAGGCGAGCCACTCGTTCTTCTTTTCTTATTTCCTGCAACAATGCTCTTGTTGCAGAATGTCCTCTTATCTAATTTTATGTAAGAAGTCTCATGTTACAAAATCTTTTCTTGTCTAATTATTTGCCACAAGACCTATGTTTCAAAATCTTCTCTTCCCTAATTTTCTGAAACAAGAACCATTTTGTAAAACTTCTTCTTATCTATTTTCTCAAACAAGACCTTTGTTGCAATACTTCTTCTTTATTTTTTGTTGCAACAAGACCCTTGTTACAAAATATTTATTGCAGCATGACCCAACATATCCAGTCTTTTCTATGTATTCCTGCAACACGAATGTTGTTGCGAAAACTTGCAAGAACACATACGACTGCAACGGAGAGAGCTCTCCCTGCTCTGACTTCGGCTGTCTGGGACATGACGGTGGCGCCGCCTGCGCCCGCCGCGTCGCCCATCATGCCCGCCTCACTCGCCGCCGTCGTGGTGCCAATGGAATCCACAACCTTGTGCGTGGGGGAGTTCGAAGTGGAGGGATGCGCGGTCGCGCCGGACTTCTTCTTGGGAGCCATGGATGAAGAAGATGATGATGAACATCGACTCGCTGCTCACAATCTCGGGTTCGCACAAATGACGCCCCCTACCTGGCACACCAAAGATGTTGGGGCACTATGCACTCTATCACCTATGGGGCCATAAGCCCCTTTGTGGTTTGACAGGGGCAAGGTCACATGCACAAAGAGCAGAGGTAGTGAGATAGCATGATGATCGGGACACCGATGTTTTACCCAGGTTTGGGCTACTGTGAAGCGTAAAACCATACTCCTGCTTTGGTGGATTGATCAGAGTAACACAAAGAACACGCAACGCTCAGACCTGGTAAAGGTTGCCTTTAGGGGAGCTGCTACGTGAGTACAAGTGTCCAAAGGTCTGAATCTCTAGCTAGGCTGCTTTAGGCCTCCTTTTATCGCTCAAGGGGGCAACCACAATGGTAAAACAGACATTGTCTGATGATTAGATAGCTAACAGTGCTATCATACCTAATTGTGGCACTCAGGACAAAATGCCATAAATGCAGTCTAGGTGGCATGTGAGGGTGCATCCCCGACAAGCTTCTACCACCGCTCTAGCTAACTATTGCACCACATCTTGACACGCCTATGGACGGGTGTCAAGGGGGCATAATCAGTCTTCCAGCATGTCGGCACATGCTTAGTGAGAGCCACTTAGCCACCTGGGAGCTCGACACCGCATCGACAAGTGACTCGCATTGCGATGCGGTGGAGCGGTCGCCGATCGGCTTGCACTTGCTGGGTCTTCCTGAAGATGTACACGCCTCGGTCCCCGACAGGCACCGGGGATGAGCTTGATGTGCTCCGGGGCCATCCTAGGCCGTTGCATTGATCTTGCCGCTGTTGCTTGGCCTGTTGTCGGTTGCTTCTAACGGAGTCTTGGTCTTGGATGCTGGTTTGGTTTGTACCTGTGTTGATGGGTTCTTCTACTACTGCCAATGCATAAGTCAGGGGCACCGGATACCCCTGTCCTGGTGCACCGACACACCTCAAACTGATTTTGAGCTTTGAGAGAGAATTTCTTGAAGATCTTTTGCACCTCTGACTTATCAACAAGAAGGAATACCCACGTAAATCTGGAAAAATCATGAACTATAACTAGACCAAAGGAATTTTCCACCAAGGCTCTTGTAAGCATTGGTACCGAAAATATCCATATGAAGCAACTCGAGTGATCTCCTAGTAGTCATGATATTCTTTACAGGGTGACTTCCACCTACTTGCTTTCTGGCTTCACAATCACTACAAAGTCTATCTTTGTCAAAGATAATATCTTTAACACCATGTATATGATCACTTTGATGAGGTTGCCTAGATTACTCATACCAACATGTCCTAATCTTCTATGCCAAAGCCAACCTTTAGAATATTTTGCAATAATACAAGTACGAGGTTTGGATGTCTTAGTGTATAAATCACCTCTACGGAAACCCGTAAAGACCATGCTATGGTTGCTATGGTTGTCTTGACGAAACACTTGGCAATCTACTTTGGTAAATAACACATTAAAACCAAAGTCTACAAGTCTAGATACGGAAAGAAGATTGTAGTCAAGGGATTCAACAAGCGTGAAATTTTGAATAGAGCTATCATGAGATATGGCCACATTACCAATACTGAGTACCTTACGCTTGGGTTTGTCTCCAAAAGTCACATACCTTCGCGGTCCATGGTTTGGTGTCATCTCTTGAAGCATGTCTCTATCTCCGGTGATGTGATCGGTGCATCTACTATCGAGAATCCATTCCTTTCCTCCGGACATGTAGTATTTGAAGTTTTCAATGAGACTTAGACTCTTCATAGTCTTCTCACACTCGCTGTCGAACAACTCATCTTCATCATAGTAGCCATGTTCCACATTGTCATCATCAAGTGGGATGTCCTTGTCATAAGAGATAAGAGATTTGTTAGGATTGTGATAACGACAATGTTCAAGTTTGGGAATGCGAATGGCTTCAAAAATAATGTTATTGATGCTAATGACCTCTCCTTTAGAATGCATGAGGTCACGAAGCTCAAACAAGCATTTATCAAAGTTAGGATCACTAGGCTTCATATTATGAAAGGCAATAGATTTATGAAGAATTTCATCAAGATTTCTCAACGAATAATTTGAATATATTTTCTCCAAATCATTCCACAAGTATAAGCACATTCAAAATTCTTCATTTGATAAAACACAATTCTAGGAAATCCTTTGATAATGAGATTAACATTTCTAAGATTGCGAAGCATTTAAATTTCCTCTTCGTATGTGGGATGTAAGGTATCAATGGGAGATACATAGGGGATCTTAACATACTTGCTCAAATGGAATTCATTGAATAGCACAAGCATCTCATATTTCCATTGACTATAGTACTCCCCATCGAGAATAGGCAATCTTCAACTAAGACTCTCCAAACTAGATAGATCCATCTTCCTCCAATGGTAATTAAACCGAAGCTATGGAGACCAAAGCTCTGATACCAATTGTGGGATCACTAGAAGGGACGTCTAGAGGGGGGTGAATAGACTACTTGAAAAATTAAAAGCCTAACCTTTTCGCAAGTCAATTGGTTGGCAGATTTTAACAACTCTAATAGGTCTAATGCACCCTACACATGCTAGTCAACAAGTATGGTAGCGGAAAGTAAATATAAACATATGTAAGAGGGAGTAGAGGCAGGAAGATCAAATGCAATTGAACACACAATTATTTTTCCCTTGGGTCCGATAGGTGGTGCTATCATACATCTATGTTTAAGAGAATTCAACCCACGGAGGGTAACAGTCGCGAGATTCCACGGAGGGATCCACCAACAAAGGGTCCACGAAGTAGCAACCTTGTCTATTCCATGATGTCCTATGTGTACAGAGGACTAGCTTTACTCAGGGTAGATCTTCATGAAGTAGGCGATCTCCTTGCCCTTACAAACTTCTTGGTTCAACTCCACAATCAGGAAGAAGGAGGCTCCCAAGAAACACCTAACCAATCTAGGAGGCACCACCCTCCAAAAGGTAATAGATGTGGTAGTATGATGAACTCCTTGATCTTGTGCTTCAAAAGATAGTCTCCTCAACACTCAATCACTCTCTCATATGTTTTTCATGGCTAGAAGATATTGATTGGATGGAAAGCAACTTGGGGAGGCTAGAAATAAAGATCCATATGGTTGGAGTGGATGATCTTGGCCTGAACACAAGGGTAGGTGGTTCTCTCTCAGAAAATTGGATGTAGCAAGTGGGTGTGTGTTCTGAGTGCTTCTCTTGCGAGTGAGATGTGGTGGAGGGTTATGTAGGCATCTCCAAAAATCCAATCGTTACAAAATTATTTCCCAACTTGGTGAAACCGGAGTAAAAACTCGGTTGCACCGACTAGTGCAAAATGTGGAAACTTTGGCCTTTTCGGTGAGACCTATATATAAATCTCGGTGGTACCAATATATGATACCTAGGTAGTTTCCAAATCTTAGTGTCACTGATTCCTCAAACTCAGTTGGACGGACTTTAAGAAATTGGTTAATAGAAAGTTGGTCACTGATTCTCGGTTGCACCGAATGGAAACTTGGTAGTACCAAGATTCTAGGGTTTGGCTGGGTTTCTGTCTAGGGTAAAACTCGATGGATCCGAATGGGAATTGTTGGTGTCACCGAATTTTGACCTTTGGCTTTGGTCAGAGGGTTTTTGTGGGAAAGTGGGTGAGTATTTTTTGTGGCTAATCTCTAAGCACTTGAGCAACCAGATCATCATAAATACCTCATCCCCTTTTAATAGTATTGGCTTTCCTATGGACTCAGAAGTGATTCTCACAAAATGTAAAATTTAGAGTCCTCAATCTTGAATAATGTCCAATCCTATTCCTTCCTTTCCTCTTCTTCTTTATCAATGCTCCGCACAATCCTTAGCCAACCCACTCTGTGGACTAAACCTGAAATAAACTGGGTAAAACTATTAGTCCAAGTGGCAATGTATGTTGTCATTAATTATCAAAACCACCAAGGGAGCAAATGTGGTTTCAACATGCTCATACAATGAAATTTCAAATGAAATATGACAAACATGCAATACCACTCAAGTATCTACCAAGCACTTTGGCGATGACAGAGTCCTCTATATATGAGTATATTGACTTAGGAGCCAAGTAAGAATAATTGATGATAGGTCATACTCATTGTTTAAACACAAGTGGGGTTACCACTTCCACATAAAACATTTAATTTGTTCACATCTTTAAGAGATGCTTTAACTCAAGTCTTAGAGTAAAGCTACCCCTTGACGTGACATCCCCCCTAAGAGGGATAGACTAACCTTTGGTTTTGTCGTAGAAGACTTCATGTGGGTGAGGTAGTAGTGGATGCTAATTGTTGATGAAGATCATGTTGAGTTGGGAGCAATCCTTGTTGTTTCTTACTCTTCTCACCTACATGGGTTAGTCCCACACAAGAGACAAATACAAGGATATCTATGGGCATGGAGTGCAAAGTATACATGATGATGCCCATGGATTCATTAATTACCGTGTCCCTTGCTTACCTATGAGGGAATGTGTGACTCCTTGAACTATTGCATAAAGTTGTTGTTGATTGCAAATAGTCCTTGCAAAAAATGAATGTGAGTGAATTTTGTTGGCGGAGTCACCCCTCGAGAACCTCTCTAGTTCTTCTTTGTGACCCACAACAACTTGATCGGGATCCTTGGAGTTTAGGTAGCACCTGATGATGTAGAGCTAGTAGTATCCTTGGGATCCCACTTGACCATGGTTTTGGACTCATCTCCATATGTGTCAATATCTCCTTGAAGCTTTTCCTTGCCCTTGAGCTTGTGGTCTTGAGGTGGAAGGTCATGTTGAGCTTTTATTCCCTTGGGGAGAGTATGTACATACTGTTGGAAATATGCCCTAGAGGCAATAATAAATAGTTATTATTATATTTCCTTGTTAATGATAATCGTTTATTACCCATGCTATAATTGTATTGATTAGGAACACATTTCATGTGTGGATACATAGACAACCATGTGTCCCTAGTATGCCTCTAGTAGACTAGTTCGTTGATCAAAGATGGTCAAGGTTTCCTAGCCATAGACATAAGATGCCATTTGATAATGGGATCACATCATTGGGAGAATGATGTGATGGACAACACCCAAACTATAAACGTAGCATATGATCATGTCAGTTTATTGCCATTGTTTTCTCCATGTCAAGTATCTGTTCCTATGACCATGAGATCATGCAACTCACTGACATCGGAGGAATACCTTGTGTGTATCAAACGTCGCAACTTAACTGGGTGACTATAAAGATGCTCAACATGTATGTTCGAGGGTGTCTGTTGAGTGGGCATGGATCAGGACTTAGATTTGTTACTCCGTGTGACAGAGAGGTATCTCAGGGCCCACTCGGTAACACAACATCACAATTCACAAAAAGCCTTGCAAGCAATGTGACTAAAGTGTTAGCCACAGGGTCTTGTTTTATGGAACGGGTAAAGAGACTTACCGGTAACGAGATTGAACTAGGTATAGAGATATCGATGATTGGATATCGAGCAAGTAACATACTAAAGAACAAATGGACCAACATACGGGATTAACTGAATCCTTGGCATAGAGGTTCGACCGATAAAGATCTTTGTAGAATATGTAGGAACCAATATGGGTATCCAGGTCCCGCTATTGGTTATTGATAGTAGAGGTGTCTCAGTCATGTCTACATAGTTCTTGAACCCGCAGGGTATGCACACTTAATGTTCGGTGACGTTTGGGTAGTATAGATTTATGTATGGTGGTGACCGAAGGTTGTTCGGAGTCCCGGATGAGACACTGGACGTCATGAGGAGCTCCAAAATGGTCCGGAGTTAAAGATAGATATATAGGAATTCCCGTTTTGGTCACCGGAAAAGTTTCGGGGTACTTTAGTAGTATATCGGGTGTGCCGAGAGGGTACTGGGGGACCATCGGGAGGGGCCTCTCACCCCAAAGGGTCACATGGGTTGTGAGAGGAGGCAAACCAGCCCCTGGTGGGCTGGCCGAAGCCCCTACTTATGCCCATGCGGCTAGGGGTGGGAAAACCCAAAGGTGGAAAAGGTTTCCAAGTGGGGGAGAAATCCCACTCCTAGTAGGATTGGTGTAGGACTCCTCTACCTCTCCCATTTCGGCCGAAGCCTAGGGGAAACCCTAGGGCGCCAGCCTCCCTCCCCTTCCTCCTATTATACTAGAGGATTTTGAGGGCAGCCCCAACCCTAATTGCCACGTGCTGCCCTATTATTCCACTAGATTGTTTCTCCTCCATATTAGTTCTGCAATGCTTAGGCGAAGCTCTGCCCGATTAGTTCCACCACTGCCGCCGCCGCGCCGTCGCGCTGCCAAAGAACTCGTCTACCTCTTCGCCCCCTCTTGCTGGATCAAGAAGGTGTTGATTTTCATTGAGCAATACATGTGCTGAGTGCGGAGGTGCTGTCCGTTTGACGCTAGATCGGGACGGATCGTGATTGGATCGCGGGACGCTCGGCGATTTGGACCGCGAAGACGTTCGTCTACATCAGCCACATTTCTTAACGCTTCCCGCTTAGCAATCTACAAGGGTATGTAGATCAACTCTCCCTCTTGTAGATTCTCACGAGAGACCGGTTCCATCGACAAACATGTGACTTTGTTCATAGAGATGGCTGGCGGGTGTCTATTTCTCCTACTCTAGTTGGATTGGATTCGATAAAGGCGGTCCTTGAGAAGGTTGAATAGCAATTTGTGTATCACCGTTGTGGTGTTTTTGTGTAGGCGGGAATTGTTCTTGCTAGATACCCATAGCAGCCACGTAAAACATGCAACAACAATTTGAGGATGTCTAACTTGTTTTTGCTGGGTATGCTGTGATGTGATATGGCCAGTTACATGATGAGATATATGTGATGTATGAGATGATGATGTTTTGTATAGAACATCATGACTTGCATGTTGATGAGTATGGCAACCGGCGGGAGCCATAGGTTGTCTTTAATTATTTTCGCTATTTTTGCTTTACTTTATTGCTATTAGTTAGCAATAGTCGTGGAAGCAACAGTCGGCGCGACAACCCCGATGGCAACACGTTGATGGAGATGAAGATGATGGAGATCATGGTGTCATGACGGTGACGATGGAGATCATGCCGGTGCTTTGGAAATGAAGATCAAAAGCACAAGTTCATGGCCATATCATGTCACTTATGATTTGCATGTGATGTTAATCCTTTTATGCACCTTGTTTTGCTTAGGACGACGACACCATTATAAGATGATCCCTGACTCAAATTTCAAGATAAATTGTGTTCTCCTCAAGTGTGCACCATTGTGAAAGTTTGTCATGTCAAGACACCACATGATAGACTCTACGTTCACATACAACAGGTGCAAGCCAGTGTTGCACGTGCAGAACACTCGGGTTAAACTTGACGAGCCTAGCATGCACACGCATGGCCTCGGAACACAAGAGACGAAAAGGTCGAACATGAGTCATATAGTAGATATGACCAACATGATGATGTTCACCATTGATACCACCTCAACTCATGTGATGATCGGACTTGAGTTGGTGAATTTGGATCATGTATCACTCGGATGACGGGAGGGATGTCAATTTGAGTGGGAGCTTTCGTAATTTGATTAACTAAACTCATTATCTTGAACAATAGTCTTAGTAAGCTTTGCATATTTATGTTGTAGATCAATGGCTCACGCTGTAGTTCCCCTGAATTTTAATGCGTTCCTAGAGAAAGCCAAGCTAAAAGATGATGGAACAAACTTTGTGGACTGGGCCCGTAATCTGAGGATTATCCTCACAGCTTCCCAGAAGGCTTATGTCCTTGATGGATAGCTTGGTGACCCACCCACTCCCGTGTCGTCCGAAGACGTTAAGAACGCTTGGGAGACACGTTCTGGAGATCACTCGATAGTTCAATGTGCAATGTTGTATGGCTTAAAACCGGGACTTCAAATACATTTTGAACGTCATGGAGCATATGAGATGTTCCAGGAGTTGAAGTTTATCTTTGAGAAGAATGCCCGGATCGAGAGGTATGAGACCTCCCATAAGTTATATGCTTGCAAGATGGAAGAGAATGGGTCTGTCAGTGAACATATACTCAGAATGTCTGGGTATTCAAAACATCTGGTTGAGTTAGGGATGCCCCTTCCGCCGGAGGCGATCACTGACAGAGTTCTTCAATCATTTCCACCAAGCTACAAGAGCTTCGTGATGAACTATAACATGCATGGGAAAGAGCATTTGCTCCCTTGGTGGTTTCGGTAATTCATCACAACATATAAGTCATTGAACTAATGTTTCCATCAAGTATATTTCAGGAAAAGTTCAATGATGGGTTGGCAAAGAGATTGTGGAACACCCCAAGATGAAAGGAAATGGATTGGCAACGCTTCAAGCAAGAGGACTCTACATTTTATATTTGTGAGAAATCACCTTGAGTCCATAGGAAAGCCAATACTATTAAAAGGGGGTAAAGTGTTGTTGGTGAACAAAAAGCTCATACGTGCACAAGTGATACTCACCAAAGACACCCACAAACTCTCCCACCAAAGTCTGCTCTAAGCCAAAAACTCAAATCAGTGCAACCAACATTCGCATCCCGGTGCCACCGATTCTAAACCCTAGACAGACTCAGCCAAACACTAACCCTTCGGTGCAGCCAACACTACTTTTGGTGCCACCAAGTTGGGCTGCCAAGTTTCTGTTACGCAAGTTCACATTTCCGGTCCGTCTGAGAATGTTGACTCGGCGTCGCCGAGATTGGGCATTCTGACCGTTGTTCACCTTGTCAGTGCAACCAAGATTCGTATATCGGTCCCTCCAAGATTCAAAAGTTGCCACCTTTTGGTCACTTCGGTACCACCGAGATTAACACATCGGTGTCACCGAGTTGGTCATTTTGTGTGTAAGGGTTGGATTTTTGGGGATGCCTATACATACCCCTTCACCACCACCTACTCGAAAGAGAAGCACTCAGACCCATTCCATACCTATCCTATCAGTTTTCTAAGAGAGAACCACCTATCCTTGTGTTGAGGTCAAGATCTTCCACTCCAACCATATGGATCTTGATTTATAGCCTCCCCAAGTTACTTTCCACCAACCACATCTCTTCTACCAAGCCATATCTGTGAGAGAGTGATTGTGTGTTGAGGAGTCTATCATCTTGAAGCACAAGAGCAAGGAGTTCATCGACATTACTGAGCCTATTACCTTTTGGAGGGTGGTGCCTCCTAGATTGGTTAGATGTCGCTTGGGAGCCTCCTACTTCGTGTTGTGGAGTTGAACCAAGAAGTTTGTAAGGGCAAGGAGATCTCCTACTTTGTGAAGATCTACCCTAAGTAACTTACTAGTCGTCCGTGGACGTAGGTGGTCATGGTATAGTCAAGGTTGCTTCTTCGTGGAACCCTTTGTGGGTAGAGCCCTCCATGGACTCTCGTGACTGTTACCCTCCGTGGGTTGAAGACTCCATGAACGTGGACGTACGATAGCACTACCTATCGGAACCACGGGAAAAATCTTTGTGTCACCAATTGTGTTTGCCTTCCTTACCCTCTCTTTACTTACATGTGCAATGTCTTTACTTTCCACTGCTATACTCTTAGACATGCATGTGTAGGGTGTACTTGACATACTATGAATGCTAAAACTTGCCAATAATTAAAATTGGGAAAAAGCATAGTTTTAGTTGGTCAAGTAGTCTAATCACCCCCCTCTAGACCTACTTTCGATCCTACAAGTGGCATCGAAGCTTTGGTCTCCATTGCATTGGTTTCACAACCTAGGAGAAGTATGGCATCTAGTGAGGGAAACTATCACCATAGAGGTCCTTACTTTGATGGCATAAATTTTGCTAGTTGGAAGCAAAAGATGAAAATGCATTTGCTTGGTCATAATCCTGCCGTTTGGGCTGTTGTTCGTGTTGGCTTGCAAGGTGAATTCTTTGCGGAGGGAAAGGAACCCAATCGTGAAGCAACTGTGGATGAATTTAAGATGTTACAAATCAATGCTCAAGCATGTGACATTCTCTTCTACTTCCTATGTCCTGAAGAATTCAACAAGATCAGCCGTCTCGAGCACGCAAAAGAGATTTGGGATACTTTGGTTGATATGCACGAAGGAACTGAGTCTGTGAGAGAATCCAAGTTAGATATTCTTCAAGGACAGCTTGACAAGTTCAAGATGAAGGATGGTGAAGGAGTCACCGAGATGTACTCTAGGCTAGCTCTCATCACCAATGAGATTGCCGACTTAGGAAGCGATGAAATGACTGACAAATTCATCATCAAGAAGATACTTCGAGCTTTGGCTGATCGATATGACACCGTTTGCACATTGATCCAAATGATGCCCAACTACAAAGATCTCAAAACAACAGAAGTGATTGGTAGAATTGTTGCTCATGAGATGACACTCAAAGACAAGGAAGAGCTTAATCACAAGTCTAGGTGCTTACAAAGCCACAAGCAATGCTACCGCTACCTCAAGCGACAACCTTGTCACAAATGAAGAGATAAGCTTCATGGTCAAGAAGTTCAACAAGTTCTACAAGAATAGAAGCAAAGATCGAAGCTCCAACGCAAGACATAAAGAGAAGCGTTCGTCAAGTCATGACCGAAACTGCTACAATTGTGGGAAGCCTGGACACTACTCCAATGAGTGCACGGCTCCTTACAAATGAACAGAAGAGTCACCGAGAAGACGAAGCTCAAGAGACGAGTCACCTCGAAGAGAGAGAAGGAGTAGAGATGATCGTTATGATGAAAGATCCTCAAGGAGAAGTAGAGACTCGGAGAAGAAGGACAAGTACACCAAGAGCTACTCAAGAAGGAAACATCAAGCTCATGTTGGTGAATGGTTTTCCAACTCCGACTCCGACAACCATTCCGGGAGAAGCTATCACTCGAACTCCGACTATTGTCAAGATGAAGGTGTTGCCGGAATTGCACTAGTGTCAACCAACTCCTATGATCTATTTGCTTCACCAAATGAAGGGAGTGGAAGTTGCTTCATGGCTAAAGTCCCCAAGGTATCACTCCCCGAGTATCTTGATTTCAATAGTGATGAAGATGACTTGTTAATTGAAGATGACTTGCTTTTTGACAAAACTAGTAATGATAGTCAAAATGAACTTGCTAGTACTCACTCTAGTAAAGATAAGTCATGTGATGATGATAAGTTGGAAATAGAATGACTAACTCAAGAACTAAAAACTCTGAACTTAGCTCATGAGTCAAATCTAGAAGATCATACAGAGCTTGTAAGGACACATGAGAAGCTACACTTCGAGAAGCTCAATTTAAATCAAGAGCATGAGTTCCTTAAAGCTATCAATGAAGATCTTCGAAAGAAGACTTCCTCTTATCTACATTCATACCTCAAGTTAAGTCTAAGCAAGCTAGTAACAAAGGAAAGACAGGTTCTTCAACTAGTAGCAATAAACATGATAAACCCAATGATATTGCTTCTAGTAGTTCTCTTGATCCCACTAACTCTTCTCTTAGCCAAGTTACAATTGAGAAAGAAAATGAATTCTTGAAAGGGATTATAGAGAAAGGTATCTACAAAAGTCTTGAAGGGTGCAAACAATTTGATGAGATTGTATGCAAGCATTGGGGATATCGGAAGAATCGTGGTGTTGGCTACTTCAACGCTAATGGAGTTGAATGGGAAGAAGGTCAATATCCCAATCCCAAGTTTGTTCCTCAAAAGGAGAAGTATGAAAATACTCTCCCCAAGGGAACAAAGTTGCAAGATGACCTTCCACCATAAGACACCAAGTTCAAGGGCAAGAACAAGCTTCAAGATGACATTGACTCATATGAAGATGAATCCCAAGCTTTGGTGAAGTGGGTTACCAAGGCTACTACAAGCTCAACTTCTACAAGTGCTACTTCAACACCAAGGATCCCCATCAACTTGATGTGGGTCCCCAAGAAGAAGAACTATAGAGTTCTTGAGGGGTGACTCCGCCAATGAAATTCACTTATATTCATTGTTGGCAAGGACTATTTGTAATCAACATCAACTCTATACAATAGTTCAAGGAGTCACACATTCCCTCAAAGGTAAGCAAGGGATAAGGTAATCAACAAATCAATGGACATCATCACATATGCATTGCACTCCATGTCCATAGATATCCTTGTATTTGTCTCTTGTGTGTTGGGACTAACCCATGTAGGTGAGAAGAGTAATGAAACAACAAGGATGCTCCCAACTCTTGGTGATCTTCATCAACTTTGAGCATCCATCACTACCTCACCAACATGAAGTCTTCATCGACAAAACCCAAGGTTAGTTTATCCCTCTTACGGGGGGATGCCACATCTAGGGGAGGTTTACTCTAAGACTTGAGCTAAAGCATCTCAAAAGAATGTGACAACATTAAATGCTTTATGTGAAAGTGGTAACCCCACTTGTGCTTAAACGATGAGTATGACCTATGATCAAGTATTCTTACTTGGCTCCTAAGTCAATATACTCATATATAGATGAATTCGTCATTGCCAAAGTGCTTGTTAGATGCTATAGTGTTTGTGCATGTTTGTCATGATTTCTTTTGACATCTTATTGTGTGAGCATGTTGGTATGCATTTATTTACTCATTCGAGGATATCCAATTATTTCTATTTGGCTTTTGATTTATCTTTTGCCAATTGGATATACAAGAATGCCTAGGACCACTTCTTTAGCTATCTATGCTTTCTCGCCTCATACTCTATTCATGCTGCATCACAAAATATGAACAAGTGCTTTTCGATCCCTCTCTGTGTGGAGCACTCGGAGTTCCTTATCGACAAGGACTGACCATTAAAACCTCCCAAGATCATCTCGATGGAACTAACACCAAAATCTCGGTCACATCAAATGCCTAGGGTTGATCTGGATTTCTTGCCTTGGTACTACCGATTCCATATTCTCGGTTACACCGAGTGTCCTTATCAACTAATAGTTGAGGCACTCGTTGACACCAAAAATTTAGAATCAGTGTCACCGACAGTAAAGGGTATATATTCGGTGGTCCTGACGGTTCGAAATTTCACTCCTCAAACCGTTGTGCCCCAAGCCCCAAGCTGCCGTAGAAGGACCCCCTGGTCGTCTCCCTTGTGTCCGCACTCCTCCGCCACTGGAATCGCCGCCGTCGACGAAATCTTCATTGCCGTCGCCACTATAGCGAATCTGTCACCAAGCTAGGGTACAGATTCGGCCCCCTCTTGCGCTCCAATCTCCAAATCTTGCGCATTAGGGTTTCTACATTATCTTTCCATAGATTGAAAGCCTTCCATCGTCAAAGAAAATCCCGTAGAGTAGAGAACCATGGTTTTTTAGGGTTTTACCGTCCGCCCAATGAAACTCGGTGGAACCGAACCAAGCAAATCGGTGTCACCAATTTGTATGTCTGTGTTACTGAGAACTATCTCGGTGAAACCGAGTGCACCTTTCGGGCTCGCCGAAAGGGGTGCCAATTTTCGGCTAAGGAGAAAGTCAGTCTCGGTAGCTCCGATATTTTTGCTTCGGCCATACTAATGTTCATTTGACAGAATGCAAATCTTTTGTTCAAACTTTCAAAAAAAACTGCTGAATATTTTGTGATGACTCAACCTATTCCACTTTTCTACACTCTATTCATAGGGTCAGCATGTCAGAGTTAGACAGTCAGAATCTGCCAGAGCAGGGAGTTGACATGAGTTCAGGCACAAGCCCAGAGCTTAGTTCACCTTTAGATCCAGGCACCCCCAGCTCCCATGGGTTGCCCAAGGCTGCCACCAGGGCCAGGAAGAAGCTGAATTCAGATGAGGAAGATTCAAACTTCGTGCCAGAGGAAGTTCTTGCCAAGAAGAAAGACAAAGCTGCCAAGAAGACAGCAAATGAGGCCACCTCATCCTGGAGGATGGTCAGCAAAATTTATGCACCTGCTGAAACTATCAAAGCACATGAGAGTGCTAGGGCAACAATGACCATTGATCCCCCAAGGAAGTCAATGCCTAAGAAGATAGGGGAGAAGAAAGCCAGAAAGAGGATTATCCATGTGACTAGCAGGCCTACATCCATGTATGAAGATCCAGAGGAAGTAGTTGTTGCTGAAGAGGAGGATGAGCCAGCTGCAAAGGATCCTCCCAAGAAGAAGGCCAAGAAACTTCTAGCTGATGCTATGCCTAAGACTAGTACATCCAAGAGCACCAAGTCTACATCCAAAAAGGCTGCTGCTAAAAAGCCTAAGAGGACATCCAGGCAAATTCCAGCTTCTGAAAAGAACAAAGGAACTGCTTCCAGAGTTGAAGATGATGATGACTTTACAACCGTGATGAAGCTTAGAACACATCTTCCAGTACATGATGTTAGCCACCTAGTTGCTGAAGATATGAAGAAGAGGAAAGACTCAGGTTTGAGGGCATGGAGAGTTGTTGATCCATATGCCTAGAGGAGGAAGACTGCTATTGATTACAGATTCTACACCAAGGAGCAGCAAGACTTCTATGAGATAGTCCTGCTAGACAAGAGCCCAACAGTTTGTGACATGAAATATGTAGACTGGAAATTCATTAAGGAGAATGAGGACTACTTTCCAAGTGTCCAAGACAATTTCCACTGCATTGGATTGGATGAATTTGTTGGCAGAGAATTTACTGCATGGAATGATGAAATGATCATGCAATTCTATTCCACTGCACATTTCTATGGAGATGGTAGGATTGTATGGATGACAGAAGGAGCAAGATATGAGTCCACTGTTGATGAATGAGCTGCAATTCTAGGAATTCCATAGGCACATGATGGTGATTTGGATGTCTACTCATAGTTCAAGGAGAGCCACAATGCTATGGACAAAATGTACAAGGAGATCCCTGCTGCTAATGTGAAGTCTCAGAAGCTAGGATCCACCTACTTTCTTTAGGCTGGCCTCCATACCATGAACACCATTCTGAGGCATACCTTGATGCCCAAGTCAGGAGATGACAAGATGATTCGAGTATATTCCATCAACACACTGATCCACCTTGATAGACACACCAAGATCAGAGTCATGGACTCAATTGTTGAGACAGTTAAGAGGGTTGCTGCTGATCAGAAGCGCTTTTGTTGCTATGCACCCTACATCTAGATGCTCATCAACTCCAAGTTGGAAAAGCACATATTTGCTCTAGATCATCCCCATTTGCCCCTACAGCCAGATCTCGAGGATAATGTTGTGGTGATGGACCAAGATCATCCCACATCAGCTACAACTCAGGCAGAGGCAGAGGCAGTTTGAGCCACTAGTGCTCAAGTTCCTAGATCCAGAAGTGAGAAAATGGATCTGTTGATTTCATCAGTTCAGAACATGCAGAAGGACATTAAGGGGATTCTAGACAACCAAAACAATCTTGTAAGGATATTTGAAACAAGGATCAAGACTCTAAATGATAAGGTGGACAGGGTGACTAAGACAGTCATAGAGCTTTAGAAGGAAGTTGATTCAGTGCACATACCTCATGCTTCTTCTTCTTCTCATGATGATGATGACGGTGATGAGGATGCATCACCTCTCAGGACAGGCACATAGATTCCTACTCAGGCTAGATCATCCATAGTGCTAGCTCCAGACTTGAGGCCCTCTTCATCAGCTCCTGCTACTTTCAGCTCAGCTCCTGCTCCATCAGCTCCAGTTCCTCCAGTATCCACTCTATCTCCATCCATGACATCTGCAGAGATCTTCGCTGATGCTGCTCTCTCGAGTCCTTCATCAACAACCGGAGGAGATTAGCCCAAGAACACTTAGATATATGCCTTTGAACTTTTTGGTAACTTGTTGCCAAAGGGGGAGAATTGTATATAGATCTTTAGGCTTTGAGTGAGAGAGGGTTTTGGTGTTTATTGATTTTCAAAACAAACTATTGTCTTTTGGTTGCTTGTGGTACCCTTTTGCGTGATGCTAGTATTTCCTATCACCTTATTACAAAGGGGGAGAAGTATGCTTCATGAAATGATCTTTCTCCATTGCGTGATTGTGTTGTGCTATGATGTTCACTCTAATTATTATCGCACACCACCAAGATGTATGTGACATGGAAGAAGTGCCCCATGTACCTAATCGATTGTGCATTTGCATTCAAACACAAATTCAAAATAATGCACAAATTTAGGGGGAGCTCTTGCTTATAACATAATTCTCAAAGCGACGAGTATATTCATTGATTATATCACATGTCGAAGTGTTAATCTATATGTTTTCATCAATTACCAAAAAGGGGGAGATTGAAAGCACATTTTCTCCCTTGGTGGTTTTGGTAATTCATAACAGCATATAAGTCATTGAACTAATGTTTCCATCAAGTATATTTTAGGAAAAGTTCAATGATGGGTTGGCAAAGATATTGTGGAACACCACAAGATGAAAGGAAATGGATTGGAAAAGCTTCAAGCAAGATGACTCTACATTTTATATTTGTGAGAAATCACCTAGAGTCCATAGGAAAGCCAATACTATTAAAAGGTGGCAAAGTGTTGTTGATGAACAAAAAGCTCATACGTGCACAAGTGATACTCACCAAAGACACCCACAAACTCTCCCACCAAAGTCTGCTCTAAGCCAAACACTCAAATCGGTGCAACTAACATTCCCATCCCGGTGCCACCGATTCTAAACCCTAGACAGACTCAGCCAAACCCTAACCCTTCGGTGCCACCGAGTTGGGCTGCCAAGTTTCTATTATGCAAGTTCACATTTTCAGTCCGTCCGAGAATGTTGAATCAGTGTCACCGAGATTGGGCATTCAGACCGTTGGTCACCTTGTCGGTGCAACCGAGATTTGTATATCGGTCCCTCCGAGATTCAAAAGTTGCCACCTTTTGGTCACTTTGGTACCACCGAGATTAACACATCAATATCATCGCGTTGGTCATTTTGTGTGTAACAGTTGGATTTTTGGGGATGCCTATATATACCCCTTCATGCCCACCTACTCGAAAGAGAAGCACTCAGAACCATTCCATACCTATCCTATCAGTTTTCTGAGAGAGAACCACCTATCCTTGTGTTGAGGTCAAGATCTTCCACTCCAACCATATGGATCTTTATTTCTAGCCTCCCCAAGTTTCTTTCCACCAATCCCATCTCTTCTACCAAGCCATATCAGTGAGAGAGTGATTGTGTGTTGAGGAGTCTATCATCTTGAAGTACAAGAGCAAGGAGTTCATCGACATTACCGAGCCTATTACCTTTTGGAGGGTGGTGCCTCCTAGATTGGTTAGGTGTCACTTGGGAGCTTCCTACTTTGTGTTGTGGAGTTGAACCAAGAAGTTTGTAAGGGCAAGGAGATCGCCTACTTCGTGAAGATCTACCCCGAGTAAGGCTAGTCCTCCGTGGACATAGGCCTTGATGGTATAGTCAAGGTTGCTTCTTCGTGGAACCATCCATGCGTAGAGCCCTCCGTGGACTCTTGCAACCGTTACCCTTCGTGGGTTCAAGACTTCATGAATGTGGACGTACGATAGCACCACCTATCGGAACCACGGGAAAAATCTTCGTGTCACCAATTGTGTTTGTTTTCCTTAGCCTCTCTTTACTTACATGTGTAATGTCTTTACTTGCTATACTCTTAGACATGCATCTGTAGGGTGTACTTGACATACTATGAATGCTAAAACTTGCCAAGAATTAAAATTAGGGAAAAGCATAGTTTTATTTGGTCAAGTAGTCTAATCACCCCCTCTAGACCTACTTTTGATCCTACATCACGGGATGAACAAGTCAGTCGCCGAGCCGTTTGCGATGCTAAAAATCGCTGATTTTGAAATCCAGAAAGAGCATCAAGTGTTGATGGTCAATGAAACCACTAGTTTCAAGAATAATGGCAAGGCCAAGAAGGGTAACTCCAAGAAGAGTGGCAAAGCAGTTGCCCCTCCCGTGAAGAAACCCAAGACTAGACCCATGCCAGAAACTGAGTGCTTTCATTGCAAGGAAACTGGTCACTGGAGGCGAAATTGCTCCAAGTATCTGGCCAACAAGAAGGCGGCCAACACCAAACAAAGTATATATGATATACTCCCTCCGTCCATAATGTAGTGCATATAGATTTTCTGAAAAGTCAATCTTTACAAACTTTGACCAAGTTTATAGAAAAATATATCTATATTTATAATACAAAATTTATAGAATATGAAAGTACATCTTGCGATGAATCTAATAATATGTATTTAATATTCTAGATGTATATAGATTTTTCTACAAACTTGGTCAAAGTTTGGAAAGTTTGAATTATCAGAAAATCTATATGCAGTACATTGTGGAACAGAGGGAGTACATGTTATTGATGTGTACCTTTCCAACTCTCGCTGTAGTGCTTGGGTATTTGATACCAGTTCAGTTGCTCACATTTGCAACTCAAAATAGGAGCTACGGAACACACGAATGTTGGCTAAGGATGAACTGACGATGCACGTGGGAAATGGTTCCAAGGTTGATGTGATCGTCGTCGGCATGCTCGCTCTTCGATTACCACTGGGATTAGTTATGAACCTGGATAATTGTTATTTGTGCCTGCGTTAAGCATGGACATTATATCTGGATCTTGTTCATTGTGAGACGGTTACTCATTTAAATTAGGAAATAATGGTTGTTCTATTTATATGAGTAATATCTTTTATGGTCATGCACCCAATGTGAGGGGTTCATTCCTATTGAATCTCGATAGTGACGATACACATGTTCATAACATTGGTGCCAAAAGATGTAGAGTTGATAATGATAGTACCACTTTCTTGTGGCACTGCCGTTTAGGTCATATTGGTGTAAAACGCATGAAGAAGCTCCATGTTGATGGACTTTTGGAGTCACTTGATTTTGAATCACTTGACACATGTGAACCATGCCTCATGGGCAAGATGACTAAAATCCCATTCTCTGGAACAGTGGAACGGGCAAGTGACTTGTTGGAAATCATACATACTAATGTGTGCGGTCTGATGAGCATTGAGGTGCACGGTGGATATCGTTATTTTCTCACCTTCATTGATGACTTAAGTAGATATGGGTATATTTACTTGATGAAGCACAAGTCTAAAATGTTTGAAAAGTCCAAGCAATTTCAAAGTGAAGTTGAGAATTGGCGTAACAAGAAGATTAAATTCCTATGATTTGATCGAGGAGGAGAACATCTGAGTTATGAGTTTGGCAGTCACTTAAGACAATGTGGAATTGTTTCACAATTGACACCGCCTGGAACACCACAACGTAATGGTGCGTTCGAATGTCGTAATCGAACCTTATTAGATATGGTGCGTTCTATGATGTCTCTTGCCAATTTGCCACTATCATTGTGGGGTCATGCATTAGAGACAGCTGCATTCACTTTAAATAGGGAACCATCAAAATCCGTCGAGACGATGCCATATGAACTGTGGTTTGGCAAGAAGCCAAAGTTGTCGTTTCTTAAAGTTTCAGGATGTCATTCTTATGTCAAAAAGCTTCATCCTAAAAAGCTGGAACCCAAAGCGGAGAAATGCGTCTTCATAGGATACCCAAAAGAGACAGTTGGGTATACCTTCTACCTCATATCCGAAGGCAAAGTGTTTGTTGCTAAGAACGGAAAATTTCTTGAGAAAGAGTTTCTCTCGAAGGAATCGAGTGGGAGGAAAATAGAACTTGATGAGGTTATCGAACCTTTACTTCAACCAGAGAGTAGCGTAGCATAGAAAGATGTTTCTATAGAGCCTGCATCAGTTGAAGAGGAAATTAATGATGATGATCATGAAGCTTCGGATCAAGTTACTATCGAACCTCATAGGTCGAATAGGGCACGTGTTGCTCCTGGGTGGTACGACAACCCTGTCTTAGAGGTCATGTTGTTAGACAACGATGAACCTACGACCTATGGAGAAGTGACGATGGGCCCCGATTCCGAGAAATAGTTAGAGGCCATGAAATCCGAGATGGGATCCAGGTATGGAAATAAAGTATGGACTTTGGAAGTATTACCTGAAAGGTGGAAGTCCATTCAGAACAAATGGATCTATAAGAGGAAGACGAATGCAGACGGTAATGTCACCATCTATAAAGCTCGACTTGTGGCAAAGGGTTTTTCACAAATTCAAGGAGTTGACTATGATGAGACTTTCTCACTCGTAGCCATGATTAAGTCGATTATGAAATTTGGCAGATGGATGTCAAAACAGCGCTCCTTAATGGTTTCCTTAAGGAATAGTTGTATATGATACAACCAGATGGTTTTGTCGATCCAGAGAATGCTGATAAAGTTTGCAAACTCCAGCGATCCATTTATGGACTGGTGCAAGCATCTCGGAGTTGGAATCTGCGCTTTGATGAGGTGATCAAAGCGTTCGGGTTTATACAAGTTTTTGGAGAAGTTTGTATTTACAAGAAAGTGAGTGGGAGCTCTATAGCGTTTCTAATATTATATGTGGATGACATATTGCTGATTGGAACAATATAGACATGCTGGAAAGCGTGAAGGAATATTTGAACAAGGGTTTTTCATTGAAGGACCTAGGAGAAGCTGCTTTCATATTAGGCATTAAGATCTATAGAGATAGATCGAGACGCTTAATTGGACTTTCACAAAGCACATACCTTGACATAGTTTTGAAGAAGTTCAAAATGGATCAGTCCAAGAAGGGGTTCTTGCCTGTGTTGCAAGGTGTGAAGTTGAGTAAGACTCAATGCACACTGACTGCAGAAGATAGAGAAAAGATGAGTGTCATCCCCTATGCTTTAGGCATAGGCTCTATCATGTATGCAATGGTGTGCCCAAGACTCGTTGTCAGCCTTGCCATAAGTATGGCCTGAAGGTTTCAAAGTGATCTAGGAATGGAGCACTGGACGGCGGTCAAGAATATCATTAAGTACCTGAAAAGGACTAAGGAAATGTTTCTCGTTTATGGAGGGGATCAAGAGCTCGTCATAAAGGGTTACCTCAATGCAAGCTTTGACACTGATCCGGATGACTCTAAGTCGCAAACCGGATACATATTTATTCTCAATGGGGGAGCGGTAAGTTGGTCCAGTTCCAAGCAGAGCATGGTAGCAGATTGTACATGCGAAGCGGAGTACACCACAGCCACGGAGGTGGCGAAGGAATGTGTCTGGATGAAGAAGTTCATGACAGATCTTGGAGTAGTTCCCAATGCACTGAATCCAATGGCTCTGTTCTATGACAACACTAGTGGCATTGCTCTGGCCAAGGAACCAAGGTTTCACAAGAGGACCAGACACATAAAGCGACACTTCAATTCCATCCGCGATTACATCAAGGAGGAGGATATAAATTTTGCAAAGTGCACATGGATCTGAATGTTGCAGAACAGTTGGCCACGACTCGGTACTAAATCCCTGCCACGTGGTCGGCAGGGCACCCCGTGGGATGGTGATACCAACCAGGACTAAAGATTTAGGACTAAAAAAACTCGTCAGTTTGACCGTCGCTGACCGTGCGGGCGGGCGGTTCCCGGTCAACCCCACCTTTCCGTTACCTGCACTGCGCCTTCCGCCTCGCCTGCACCATGCCTTTGCCTACACCGCAACCACCACGCTTGCCACGCCCTCCCGCCTCTCCTGCCACGCTAACACCTTGCCTGACCTGCCTTCGCTGTGCCGCTGCCTTCCTAGGCGCCTCGCCTCCTGTGCCAACCCCTCGCTTGCACCGTGCCTTTTCCTGCGTCGCTGCGGCCTCTCCTGCCGTGCCGACACCTCGCCTGCCCCGCCTTCGCTGTGTTGCCGCCTTCCTAGCTGCCTCGCCTCCCGTGCCCTCCTGCCTTGCCTCCTACGCCAACCCCTTGCCCGCCTCGCCTTCACTATGCTACCGTGTTCCTGCCTCGCTTGCCGCGCCATCCCGCCTCACCTCCTAACGGGGTTATTACCATTAGGTATACCAAGACGAGGGAGCTCAAGTCCTTCTCAAAAAAAACTATACGACCGGCTGGCGTATGGCTGGCTGACACGCGGCCGACTAGCCCCTTGGGCGGCTGGACCGCAGCCGGCTGAGTAGGAGTCGGCTGCCTAGCCCTCGACTAGGCACATTCGGCCGCCCCATGGCTGGCCCTCCCGCTGACCTTTGGACAGGTAGGCGCCCGTCCCCTCTCACTGCAACCAAGTACACTGACAAGACGCGACCCCCACGATGGGCCTCGGCATGGCTACAATGACCGTTGACGGCTATAGTTCGGCTGCTTGTACCGCTAACCGTGGTTGATCACGACCGGGCGAGGCAATAGTGCTAGCACACCTCTTGTCACTTCATTACCTGCCTCTGCATGGCTACAGTGTTGTCGGTCGTATTGGAGACTTCGACAGGCTGTCGCAAGGCGCCACCGCTTGGGCAGCCCATGTCGCGGCAGGTGAGCACGGACCAGTCAAAGAGCCGGCTGGCGGGTCCTAGTTGGCGATGGGACCGCGTAGCCGATGGGCCCTTCGGGCGACAAGACGACGCGACAGGTGGGCCCCCTAGCCGGCTAGAGAGGCTGCCAGCCGGGCCCCCCTTTTAGTACCCTGGGAATATTGTAAGCTGGGGGATTGGCCTATAAAAAATCCCGAGGCCCCCATGCATTAGGGGGGCATGCACACAAGCACGAAGGAACTTCCCATACCACACTCTTGCATAGCAAAGGAAGAGGAGCCAGCTGCTCCTTCTTCCACCTCTAGACAACAGCTCAAGGAGCACCATCGTAACATCATCCACCATCTAACTAGACTAGCAGGACTAGGGGTGTTACATCCCACGGAGGGCCCCAAACTTGGGTACATCGTGCATCCCTCACCGCTTGTGCCCAATCCCGTTCTCGGAGCCTGTCGGCATCCTTCGATCCCAATCACTCTTGATAAGCTTACCCATGGCATCTGTCGTGAGAAAACGATGACAGTTGGTGCCCATCGTGGGGCCGTCCTTGGCGCCGGTCGGAGTCATGCTCCGGGCAGGACCCTTCACCACCTCCTACAGCCGCCTTGCGTCCAGGCGGAACTGCATGCCTATGGGGCTTGCTCCCACGGGTCGAGATCTCGTTCCCGCTGGCCCTGTGGGCGACGTTGCCGGCCTCGGCGACGACCCACCGATCGTCATTGCCATGCTCACCGAGCGCGTCGGCAGGCTGAGCCTCGCCGACGAGTACCCTAGCTAGGTATTCAAATGCATCGACCCACCCTCGTCCATGGGTGCACTCGCCCCGGGCAAGATCAATGGCTCCTGTGTTCTTGCGGGGGTAATGGTTACCGCCTCCTTCACCTCTTCTGGTGGAGCACGGGCCGAGGCTGACGCGGCCGCCGTCCGCGCCGGTACCTCCGTCCGGGGTTTGAGCACCGCCATCGCTCCAACGGCGAACCCGTACACCGATACAGCTGAGCTGGAGGTGGCCTGCCGACAGTTGTTCCAGGATGCCAACGCCCTTGGGACCGAGTGTCGCTTGTTGGAAGCCGCGCAGCGTGAGTATATCTCTGCTTATGGCCTCACCCCGGTTGGCACCGAGCCTAG
Source organism: Hordeum marinum (assembly GCA_022496015.1). Lineage (NCBI taxonomy): Eukaryota > Viridiplantae > Streptophyta > Magnoliopsida > Poales > Poaceae > Hordeum > Hordeum marinum. The sequence continues at coordinate 267,159,725 of CM039672.1, read as the reverse complement.
CCGGCGTGGGGCTGTACGTGACCGTGGACGCGTGGTTGCGAAGATCCTTGGTGGTAGCCTGCCCGTCTACGACACCCCCGCTGCCAACCTGTGGGCCGCCAAGGTAGCTTACGAGGACCTGGCTACTTTGGAGGGCGAGGAGCGTGCCTTGCATGAGCAGCACATCAAAGACCCTTGCGCCTCCGGCCGGCAGGTTGAGAGAAGCCACGCTCAGCGCCCTGAACAGCGCGGGAATGAGCCGCCGACTCTGAACAACCGGCGCAATGACCTCCCGCCTAGCGGCAGCTTCCGCGACGAGGTGCTGGCCGGTGGTAGTCGGCACAACCATGGATACACGCCGCCTCCACGGCGGGACCCGATACGGTCTCCCCCGCTACCCGTCCGCGTCGGACTGTTGGCTCGGCTCGGACCATGGGTCCCCACAGCGAGAATGATGCACGTCTCTGCCTCAACCAGCTGGCGCAGTTAGCCCTCGTCAAGGAGGAGGGCTTGATCGGTCCAGCGTGTTTCGGCCCCCAGATCCGCAACGAGCCGTTTCCAACCGGCTTCACCCTCCCGCGCGACACCCTGAAGTATAACAACGCTGCCAAGCCGGAGGACCGGCTGATCGACTACACCATCTCAGTCGGCATAGCCAAGGGAAACAAGAGCATAGCCATGCGTTACATCCCCCTCATGTTGATCGGCTCAGCCCGCACCTGGCTAAATAGCGTGGCGGCCGGCAGCATCAACACCTGGACGGACTTCGAGGGGGCGTTCATTCGCAACTTCATCGTCACCTACAAGCGGCCCGGCCGCCCCCGCGAACTAGCCATATGTGTTCAGGGCCGGGACGAGATCCCTCCGCGACTACCTGACCCGATGGACCGAGCTCCGCAACTCCTGTGAAGGAGTGCACGTGGTGCAGGCCATCCAGTACTTCATCGAGGGTTGTCGCGACGGCACCCACCTCAAGCACAAGCTCTTGTGCTCCGAGCCAGCAACCCTGGCAGAACTCATGGCCAAGGCGGACAAGTACACTACGACCGACTCCGCAATGCGGGTCAAGGTCAGCACACCTGGCAAGGCAGCCCTACCACCGGTTGCGTCACGGCCGGTTGCCGACAATCGGTAGCCACATAATAACAAGCACAAAACCGACCAGCTGGATTCCCACTACGGGAGCCGACAGGTCGCCAGCATCGAAGAAGAGCAGCCAGCTGCCCAGGCTTCCAGCCAGCGTTAGCGCATCAGCAAGGCCGCCTGGTAGCCCAACCTCACCTTTGAGCAGATGCTCGACCTTCCCTAGAAGCATCACTTTGGGGCCAAGGCATCAACGCAGACGTTTCAGCAGTGCAGCTTCTCGCAGCGGTTGGCCCCGAGGTAAGGCCTTTTGGCTCCTTTGGCGCCGCCTCTCCGTGCTCCGTTGATACGTCTCCAATGTATCTAAATTTTTTGATTGGTCCATGCTATTATATTATTGGTTTTGGATGTTTTATATGCATGAATATGCTATTTTATATTATTTTGGGACTAACCTATTAATCTAGAGCCTAGTGCCAGTTTCTGTTTTTCCTTGTTTTTGAGTATTGCAGATAAGGAATATTAAACCGAGACTAAACGGAATAAAATCTTCGCGATGATTTTTCTTGGACCAGACGACATCTACCAGACTTGGAGGGAAACGCAAGAGACCTTCCAGGAGGTCAAAAGCCATGGGGGCACGGGCACCAACACTGCCCGCGCCTGGCAGGCTTGTAGCCCCCTAGCAGGTCTCCTAACCTGTAACAGCCCGGGACCGACGCTCCAGAAGATTCCCCTTTTATTTCCATTCTCGTTTGTGTTTTGTGTGGTTGTTGCATTCATCATTGCATCATTTGCATCATATGCATTGCATCATCACTCGTTTTTGAAAACTTGCATCCGTTGTAGTCGTTGGTTCTCTCCGTTCTTGCCGTTGCCCATTTCGAGACCAACCACACATGCACGTGTCCGCGACATTGATGAAAATATTGTTTTTAAAAGTGCCTTTAAAATATTCTCGGATTGGGTTAAAACTTGGCGTGCGATCTTGTTATATTGTAGGTAGACCGCCTATGAAATTTCATTGCATTCCGAGTTCGTCTGATACCCCATCGGTCGCCGTAGCGGCACCGTCATCGGTTTATTATCGGACGTTTTCGGTGTTTTAAAACCTCGTGTCATGGGTCGCAACTTCCCTCTCATCCCTACCTAGCCCATCTACACGGACACCGCAACCCACCTGCCCCCCTGTGCTTTCGGTCCATCCGATCAAGATCGAACGGACCAAAAACGGACAAAAACTGTCAACCGTAGCCCCTAAAACTATAAATAGACCCCTCCCCTTCCTAATTCAACCTAAAGCCTAGCCTCGCCTCAAAATCCATGCAACCAGCCGCCCCTCGCACCCCTCTCTCCCCTCAGACGCAAGGTCCGCCGATCCCATCTAGGCCCGCCCCGGGACCGAACCGCCACCGCCGCCCGAGCGCTCCAGATCGGGAGAGGAGCTCCCGATCCAGAGTTGCGCCCCCACTGCCCTTGGTCGGCCGGCCACCGAAGGTTCGCTGGACCCTCGCCGGAGCACCTCCCCAGCGCCCCCGACCGGACCTCGCCCCTGCGCCCCTCTTCCTTCTCCTTCCATCGTTGCCTCCTCTCTTCCTCGCCCATCTCTCATTCCTCTCCCTGCAGGAGGACCAACAGTGCCCGCCGCGCCGGTGTCCGTCGCCGTTGCCGCTCTGGCCCTAGGGATGGGTTCCCCTGGCCGGGATCCGATCGTCCCCCCGCCGCGTCTTCTCCCGCGGCACCCCAGCCTCGCCTGCCATGGCGCCGCCGCCGTCTTTCCTCGCGCTTGGGCTCGAGCGAGGATGGGGACGAGCGCATGTGCGTTGACCGCCTCCTAGGCCTCGCCTGCGCATGGGCCGACGCCACCCCAGGCCCAGCCAGCTCCAGCTTCCCTCGTCCTGGGCTGAGCCCACTAGGTGAGCTAGACCGCAGCCACCCTATCCCGCACCCGAGGCGCTGCATTGCTAAGATGCGCCCATAGTTTTCGGCCCATGTGTTTTTTCCCTATATGCGAATTTGCTAATTACGTGTGAATTACAGAATTTCAGAAAAACCATGATTTAAAATTGCTAATAACTAATTGTCCGTGCATCGTATAAAATAATGTAGATCTGTAAAATGTCTAGAATTTCGTGTAGTTTACTAATATTCAACTTGCATACATGTTAAAAATATTTAAACACGCTGTTTGCATGGATTGGCGTGATGCCTTTTTTTAAAAATGAATTAATTCTTAGCAACCTAACCGTGCCTCGGATCAAAATGCTTTATATATGAAACTTGACTAGAATTTCATGTAGATTAATAATTTGCAACTTTCAACCATGTTTAAACTGTTTAAACTTGTTGTTTTCTGTAATTTACATTAATGCCATGTTAAAATGAATTGTTTAATAACTTTTAGACCGTAGCTCCGATGCAAATGTTTTACATATGTAACTTGACTAGAAAAAATGTGTAGAATCACATGGTGACATTTATTTTGCTGTTTAACAACTCTAAAATATGGTTAGTACAAATCTGGACCTAATTCATAATATGCATATCGGGTTGTTTCGGAAATGATATATATTGCTTCCGGCCTCATTTAAAATGCCTAGATGTTGTAGTTGTTTGTGCTTCACCGTTTGCCATGTTAAACAACATTTAATATTGATGGGTACCTAAACGAGAGTGAACTAAATAATTCAAACGTGGAGTTGAACTAAATAATTCAAACGTGGAGTTTCTTCAATATGCAACTCGTTGCATATTGAACTTCACTTAATGTGTAGTAGTTGTTTGTTGTTCTTGCCTTGCCATGCCTTGCATATTTAAACCGCACATGCATCATATTTGTTTGCGCATCATGTCATGCATATGTTGTGGTGTTTCTCTTGTGTTGATTGTTTGTTTCGGATTGCTTCTTCTCGATAGAGTTCCGAAAGCATTCGGAGTGTGAGGATTCGTTTGACACATTGGCTCGTCTTCTTCATGGACTCATTCTTCTTCCGAGGGGGATCTCCAGCAAGATGACACATTTCCCTGGATACCAATACTATCAGTGCTATGCTAGTTTTTCCACATTTATCGTTGTGTCTTGCTACCTACCACTTGTTTGTCAAACCTCCCAACATTGCCACGAAAGCCTCTAACCCTCCACCTTCCCAGGAAACCTTTGTTTGGCTATGTTACCGCTTGCTCAGCCCTTCTTATAGCATTTCTAGCTATAGGTGCAATTGCTTCCATGTGTCAACATGGACATTCTTTTGTTATCACTATATTATTGCTATTTAATTTAATGCACTTATACACTTGGTAAAGGGTGGAAGTCTTGGCCTTTTGCTCGGTCTTTTGTTCCACTCTTGCCACCCTAGTTACTTGTGAACCGGTGTTATGTTCCATAATTGAGCGCTAACATGCTCGGGGTTGTTATGGGGACCCTCATGATTTTCGTTTTAGGATAAAACTTGTCTGGCAAGGTCCAACTTTGGTACTACATTTGCCCATCATAATAATACTAATCACCTTATTAAAGCATAGAGGGTTGCCCCCTCATGGATTAATTTAACAAATACAGGGGACCAGTGCTGCTGGTGTTGGTCCAACCCGGGGCAACTCAGGAGATTTCTATCAGGCCACTGTACGCGTCGCTTATCAGTTGTGTCCCGAGAACGAGATACGCGGCTCCTATCAGGATCGTCAACACGTCGGGAGGCCTTGTTGTACTTGTTTTACCTTTCTCGAACATCTTGGGTGAGGAACTCTGATCTTCTTCGGGCTATCTCGAGGTGTCGGATTTCCTTTGGAATTGCCTAGGATGATCACGAGATCCATGGTCGAGGTTATTCCCGCTGCATGTGGTTAATTTGTGATGGATGAGTTGGAGCACCCCTGCAGGGTTAAATCTTTCGGAAAGCCATGTCCATAGTTATGTGGCAAACTTGGATACTTTGTTTAACACCCGGTCACAGCAAACTTGAAGTAAACTCAAATAAAATACACCAACTGGGTGCTTAACTGTGACTGTCTCTTCTCGTGAGTCCTCATCCGAGAGAGAACATGGTGGGGTTATGTTTGACATAAGTAGGTGTTCAGGATCAGTTAGTGATCACTACTAGTTCATGTCCGTTATGCATAGACCACCATACTTCACTTTCTGTATTCATAAGTTAGCCACTCAAATAAATGCTTATTCGCTTGCTTCAGCCTCACCACTTAACCATACCTCACCTATTAAGCTTTAATAGTCTTGATAACCTTGGAAATGAGATTGCTGAGTCCCTGTGGCTCACAGATTACTACAACACAGTTGCAGGTTCAAGTAATGCGATGATTTGACATGAGCGTGATGCTTGATTTGATTTGGAGTTATTCTTGTTCTTCTTCTTCATCGATCATAGATGGGTTCCAGGCGGCAGCCTGGGATAGCAAGGATGGATGTCATTTTGTCATTTGTTTTCGTCCATAGTCGGACCCTGCTCTTCTGTATGATGTTTGAGTATGTTGTTGTATTGAGGTGATATTGATGTAGCTTGTGGCGAGTGTAAGCCAATTCCATATACTCATCTCTTCTATACATGTACTTGTAATGATATCCATTCTTGCAACACGATGAGATGCGCTTCTATCTTTGTCAAGGCCCTCGTGCCAAAATAAGGATAGGATCGCATCTTGGGCATGACAAGTTGGTATCAGAGCCTGTACCGACCTAGGAGCCCCTTGATTGATCGAACTTGGCCGAGTCGAGTCTAGTGAAAAAAACTATTTTGAGTCTAGTTATATCGGAGAGTAGGATTCTTTTTACTCCTCTTCTATGCTCTGGTGAGGTAATCGACTTAGGAATTTTGTTACTACTCCTCTTCTCTCTCAAATTTTTAGGACCACGTGGGTATTTTGGAAACTATATGATACCGATGTGACAGAGTTCTTTCTTGGTGCCTCCTGTCTGACTTGATTTCTTTCGGGGAGTTGAGATCTAGGGAATTCTTGGCACATCGTTATCATTCACCTTCCTTAGTATGTCAGTACGGAGGGTGTTCGAAACTGCTTCAATACTTGTCGTGGTGAGATAAGGTCAGAGTCACCCAGTACTGGGGAGGTGTACGGGGTACCACCATGGTTAGTATCGTTGTGCTTTCGAGGATCTGAGTTAGATGGATTTGCGAAAACCTCTGATTATTTGTTGAAGGATGGATACAGTTGGGGTGTAGGTTTGCTAGTTGTGTGAGATATTACCTCCTTGTATCCCCAACACTGGATTGCATAACCAGAATGTTTTCGGAAGTTCTTAGGTGGGAATTCAAGTAGTTACCTAGGCTATCTTCCAACAGATCATGATGTGAGGTTGGGGTTCGACATCTAGTGGATTCGTTTGTTGACGGTCTTTCTTACAGAGGACGGTCTCGAGTATGCTTCATCAAGCCTTGTAATTCGCTACGCCTAGGGAGCATATTCGAGCGTCATTTCAATATGACAATCCAACGTACGATCGAGCCCGTGCGAACCTTACCACGAAAATATCGGACGAAATCTCTGTTATGTATTTGTTCTGGCTTGTTTTGTAAGCCCCATCCTTTGTTTTGTTTTGCTTATGGTAATTCGAGTTGCTTCGATGTCAAGTGGTGATTTCATATCTCTCCTAAGTGTTCCCATATTTCCGTGGGATTGCTAATTCTTGTGCTCAATCAAGTTATCATATCAATTCTTTTCCTACCGGTGTGCTTCTCTTCAAGATAGTTCTATCCTCTTCAATATTTGGAACATCAATCCTCTTATTCTTCTCTGGAGTTTGTCTCATCTGTCCCAAGTTTTCTTTGTTTTCCCCACCCTCCCGCCCTTTTTCTTCAATGATTAAATTCTCATCCAAGTGCCTTTCTCTTCATTGATGCTTTCGCTATCTTTTCTTCTGTTTTGTTTCCAATGATTCCTTGTGGATATTCTCAGGAGATTCAATTTCAAGATCTATCCTCATATTCTTTGTTCTTGTTGTTATTCTTCCCCGATGGACTCAATTCAAGCTTCGGTGCTCATTGTCCTTTCTCATTCGTTCAATGGTTTCCATGTTGGAATTTCTTTTCCAAGCCTCTCTTGTTTATTCGTCTCTCTCTGTTCTATCCAGAGGCAGAAGATATCCTAGAGATTCGTGTGTTCTTTCATTCCTTCCAAATTATTTCGAGGTTCTCACTTCATCAAGTTCTTAATTTGTACCGGTGTAATATCTCTTTTAATCAATTGTTTCAACAGTGGTTTCTTTTGAGTGGGCCTATAACCCACATGTTTTTTCCCATGATCCTACCTGACTCTTTTATTCTTTCCGAAGATGTCCTCAAGTTCTTTTCAATATGACGTAAGAATGAATTTCATCAATCATGTGCCTTCTCGAAGATCACTTCTAAATCATTTTCATTATTGGCTCAACCTTCTTTATTCATTATTCCGGAGTGTCTCAGCAATTTGTGGTGTTGTTTCTTGTCATCATTCTCTGCATTGAATACCGAAGGAGAGTTCTCATAAATCTTAATCCATTCTCCTAGAGATTCATGGTTTCAGCTTGTTGTTATCATCTCAAATTGTTTCCATTCATGAGAAATTTCTCCCATATCTATCCGGTGCATTCAGAGTTGTTCTCATTTCTCGATCCTCCCGAAGGCCATCATTTCAGAAGATTTCTTCGTTCTCAGCTTTCAACTTTCGTTCTCAATTCTTCTCAATTGCTATCCCTTCGTTCGTATCTCAATTATTCTGGTGCCTTGTTCAGTTTCTATTAGGCAAATCTTGATCTCTTCATTCTCATGTGTCCTCTTTAGTTCCTAATTCTTTCCGGTGTATCGTTCAAGACCTCTTCAAGTTTGTGCTCTATCCCTCTCTTCATTCTTTTTCAAGAAGAATAAGTGGTATGTGAAATTCGTTGCTAGTCATTGGTTTAACTTGATGAAGGATAAGCATAACATAATTCTTATTCCTATTGATGAAAGTGATTTCAATCCCTCTTCCGGAGTTGTGCATGATATCAATTCTGGGTTTCAAGTGGTCATCTTTCTTTTCCGAAGTTGTTAGTTTTGCTCAAGTATCTTGTCCTGAAGCATCATCTAAATCATTGGAAGGCCCGAATATTGTTCTTTTTAAACCTTCAATTCTTTTCTATCATCCTCTGTTTTCTGGAGGTTCCTCATGGTGGGTTGTTAAGGATGTAATTCTTTCTCGAAGTATTCATCAAGATTTCTTGTTGGAGGTGCTCAAGTGTTCTTTATCTTGGATGTCTAAGTTCAATTACTTCTCCATTGTCTTTTGAGATGGTGTTATTAAATTCTTCATTCTGAGGAGTCTCGAAGGAAAATTGTCAAGAATAAGATAAGTAAACCCATCTTGTTTTTCGGAGTTATCTTGGGTTGGATTTCACCCAAAGCATTTCCTAAGGATTGTTGATATCATGGTGTCATAAAAGATCCAAGTTTTATCCTCCTCCTCTTGGTGAAAGAAGTTTTGCATATCTTGTTGCTCTCAAGCAATCAATTGTTTTTGTTGTGGCAGGTTGTCACCCCATAATTGTGAGATGTTTTTCATAAGCCCATAACAAGCTAAATCTTTTCGTTGTTGATTCTCCATCAACTCCGTTCAACCATGTTTTTCAAGTTCAATCGTGGTAGAAGTTGTTATTTTCTTCTCCGTTCTCTTCTCTCCAAAGATCTAGCTTCTATTCTTTTGGTGCGGAGGCATAGTGGTATTGCTCTTTTCAACTCTCATCTAGTTTGATTAAGATCATGTTCTTTCTTGGCTTATTCATTTAACCAGAGTGCTATGCAATGTTTTCATGATCCTTCCATCTTATGAAGTTTTTATTCTAATCCAACCAAAGTTTGGTGTATCTCTTTCAATTTATTTCCATCATATCTAATTTTTCCTCTCTATCCTACCGAAGTGCTGCCGAAATTTCTTGTGAATTCTTGCTTGTTCCTCATGTCATTCTTCTTCCCATTGAAACCTTCAATGATCATTGATTTCACTCGTTTGATAAAGAAGCAACTGAGTTTTACCTCTTGCTCTTCCTCTTCCCCTTTTCATGCTAGATCTTGGGACGAGATCCTCATGTAGTGGAGGAGAGTTGTAACAGCCCAGGACTGACGCTCTAGAAGATTCCCCTTTTATTTCCATTCTCGTCTGTGTTCCGTGTGGTTGTTGCATTCATCATCGAATCATTCACATCATATGCATTGCATCGTCACTCATTTTTGAAAACTTGCATCCGTTCATAGTCGTTGGTTCTCTCCGTTTTTGCCGTTGCCCGTTTCGAGACCAACCACACATGCACGTGCTCGCGACATTGATTAAAATATTGTTTTTAAAAGTGCCTTTAAAATATTCTCGGATTGGGTTGAAACTTGGTGTGCGATCTTGTTATATTGTAGGTAGACCACCTGCCGAATTTCGTCGCATTCCGAGTTCGTTTGATACCCCATCGGTCGCTGTCGTGATTTTGTCACGGCAGATGCCTGGGTGAACGGACTTGGATTCGAGGCCATTGCTAAGGTGATGGACTCAAAGGGGTTTATTGGGATGGAGGACACGGGTTTACCCAGGTTCGGCCCCCTCAAGTAGAGGTAACAGCCTACGTCCTGCTTGTGTATGTATTGATTGGTGTATCGATTTCAAGGGAGCTGATTGCTTGACCTAGTTCTCGATGGTTGATCTCCCTCTAAGTCGCCCCGGGTCTCGCCTTTATATAGGAGGTCAAGACCATGGGTCATACAAGTCGTTACCGACTCTCATAACGTGTCTGAGTCTATCTCTACATTGTCTTGCCTTCCTGAGCAGGTTGTCTCCGGGCGGCTCACCCGCTCGGGTCTTCATACCTTCTCCGTTCGGGCCATGTACCGGCCCATCTTGTCAAGACTCCCAACATGTTGGGCTTAAGTCTTCATGGCCCATCCTTGGTCTGGTGTATGAGCCTCCAGGTGTGACCCGGAGCCTTAGGGGCGGGTCTCATCGTGGGGTTATATCCCCAACATTAGGCCCCAGGTTGATTTGAGCTTGCTCACTTCAGCCTCCTTCTTATCTAGCGGCGAGTCTCAATTATGTCACCTGAAAGTAAACAATAACCCGCCGTGACATCATGTCAAATATGTCAGAAAGATCCCCTAACGCCCACAATGAATCTTCCCTTATTAAATGGACGGTCCGAGAATCAAGGCATCTGCCTCGGTCAATCAATATCCGTCGCCTGGTTTTTCGCGCCCGTTTCCACCTTTGCTTATTAAATAGGACCGCGAAGGGTGGCATTTGTTTCCTCCCCGCTCGCTCTTTTTCTTCTTCCTTCCGACGCCACCGCTCCGGTGCACCTCACTCCGGTGACGTCTTCACGCCATCGTTTTTGAGGCCGCTGCATCAACCTGTTTGCTCTAGAGCTCTGCCCGCGTCTACTGTGCCATCTCTGGTAAGTTTTCCCTCCCCTAGATCCGTAGTTTTCGGTAGGGTTTTCACGGAGTTCCTCCGCCGCTTAGAACACGAGCTTTTCTCCAATGCCAGCCATGCCTAGTCCATAAAACTCGATGATATCTTTTTCCCCATTGCGGTGTACCGTAGGAAACTGATAGCAGCACCGCGCAGATCTATAATTGCTCTGCCTAGCATTTCCAAACTTTCGCCGTTTCGATGGTTCGTCGCTAGGTTTGAAATAAAACCACTTTTTTCTGTTTTGTAGATCCGTAACCACATAGATACGTTGTGAAACCTGTTTTCCACACTTAGCCAAAATTTTCTTCTATCCGGACCCTGATCCTAAGTCATATGAATCCAGACTGTAACATATCACATCACTTTGCGGCCTCACGCATGGTAAGCTCCACGGCTGCAGCCTTACCTTAGCCAGGACCGTTTGCGTCTTTTGGCTCACGTATGTGAACATGTCGCTGGCAATCAAACGACAAAGAACCCGGGCCGACATGGCTAGTCATAGAACCCAAGTGGCACATCCGTACGGAAACAGGCATATGCGACCCAACAATGCAGGCGTCAGCCTCAAGCATGTGTAGACGAGTCATAGCAAGCTACAAGGAATCCATTACGCCATGAGACATAAATGCCATCACTGCACGTAGACGAGTCGTAGCAGGCTATAGGGACTCCATTACACTGCGAGACATTTCCCCGAAGGGACATACACAACAACAAAGAAGGATACATGTCGGTCAATCAATGTGTCCGGAGCAGTAGCAAGCTACCATGGCTTGGTGGAAGCACAAAGAGGCAGATTCCCGTAAAGAGTACTACTAAAGGCACACGACTAGGTGTTGGATCCCATACATACTGTTGCACGTCACACGTACGCACAACATGCCTGGTATGCATAAATACAACCATGGCATCACAACATAACCATTCAACAACATGACTTTTATTTAAGAGGCTCAGATGAGCCTTGCATAATATGTTCTTACAGATAGGGGTCACATGACCTGACACTCAAGTCATACAAACAAGTTCATACAAACCAAGCGGAAGCATAAAGCTGTCTGAGTACAGACAGTTGAAAGGGTAAAAAGACACATGGCCTGACTATCTACAGCCCGCCACAGGGCATAGGTCGTAGCTGGGACACCAGCTATTCGACATCGTCGACATCTAGAAAGAACCCACCTGATGGGTCCTGGGTCTCATCTGCAACATTTATTAAGAAAATATGAGTACAAACGTACTCAGCAAGTCTTTAAAACATACCTAGTCTATTCATGCTCATGTATCATCAAGGGGGTGGTGGAGTTTATGCAGCAATGCCAGCTCTGACTCATGGCTAACCTATACTACACAATTTTAACTCTTTGTTATATTTTTAGATATCGCACACGAGTCCACTAACTCCATGACAATACACCACAATGGATTCACTTCCCTCTCCTGGGAGAGTGCCATCCACGATACTCACACTTGTCTTGATATTTTTATGAGTATCCATTTGATTATCTATGAACAAACATAAGCTTTCCAAGTAGTCCATATCTGAGGACGCGACTATTCGAATAGTTTCATACCCTATAGGGGTGTACTTCTTCACACACGCTCTCGCCACTTATTGTTGTGTGCTCATAAAACCATGCACCTCGGCAACCTTCAAGCGGAAGCCCAGCGAGGGAGTCGGCCACGACCGTCAATCACACAAGACCTCTAGTCCAGGCTATCGCCTATTTGAGACTGAATTCGCACGGAAGTCCGGCCGAAGTTTCCGCTACGGCCCCAAACGATGTGCATAAGGTTCCCAAGCCCACCATTCGGGTGACCCTTGGTACACCATGCCACTGCCTACCGCGTCGTAACCCACCCCTAGGGTCAGCGCTACACACGGCCTCCAGCATGCTATAAACACCGGAAACTACTTGCAACTCCTGCACGAAGGACTAAGCGACTGATAAGTCGAGAGGGTCAATTAAGTATCCCAATGTGTTGTAGTAACTAGTCTTGGATCACAAACACGGAACTCAGTTCCTAAGAACGATCCCAATGAGACAACCCGCTATGTACTCCTACATAGCCTCTCATCGCTACCTTTACCAAATCGGGTTCATCATAACCTTATCACATCATAACAACATTGTTTCACTCTAGTTCATCACCTAGATGAATCAGACCTGACACAACTCTAAGCATAGCAAGCATAGCAGGCATAGTTAACTAAGCACATCATGGCACAAGCATCTACCAGGTATGCTAGGTTACAGGGTTTAGCTATTTACTATGACAATGTCAGGTCATGCAGCAGAATAGGATCATCTACCATGTATGACTGACAAGTGAACGTTGGTCCTAATGCAATAAATAAGAGCAGGAGCAAGAGAGTGGGATGTTATCGGAATGATCAAAGGGGGTTGCTTGCCTTGCTAGGTAGCGGGAAGGTTCTCTCCTTCCTTGGGATACTCGGGGGTATCCTTAGAAGCATGGCCTACCGCAATGCAGATAAGAAGCAATCAATACATGCAAGTGCGACAATATGATGCATGATCATGGCATGATAGCATCTATGGATGAGCTAATGCAACTAGTGTCCAAGTTGATTTGAAGTAAGTTTGGATATAGGTTCAAAATCGTTCTTTATTTCAAATTCCGAACATTAGCCTATTAGTAAATCTCAATGTTCACCTATATAGCTTGCTTTAACATGCATGATAATAGCACCATTGGATTCATTGGATTTTTTTGATAAATTTTCATATATAAATTATTTTCATCTGATTTACAGATTAATTTATATGAATTTTTGAAGTTTTAAACATTTCTGGAATTATTTTAATTCAGAAAGCATTATTGCATCAACATGACATCACTATGACATCAGCTGGTCAGCTGACCCGGCGAGGTCAAACCTGACATGTGGGGGCCACATGTCAATGACTCGTTCACCTAACTAAAGAATTAAAACTAGTCCTAACTAATTAACAACACTCGGCCCACTAGTGAGTGACTGATTAAGTTAATTAAGTTAATTAATTATTTTTGTTGAACAAAATCCAGCTTAAAACAGGGTTGGCCCCACCTGCCAGTTGACCTAGGGTCAAACCCCGTGGTCAGCGCCGGTTGACTCGCCGGTGTTGAGCCGCCGGCGACGTCAGAGACGGCAAAGGGGGTCGGAATGCCTCCTCCGGCGACCAAACAGACAGGGGAGAGCACAGGGAGGGCCTACGCTCAACCGCGCGTCGATCTAGGCCCAAACCAGAGGCTGGGGGTGGTCGGGATCGACGTCGACATCGAGGGCAGCAGCGGCTGGAGCTCGGGCAGGAGCAGCTGCGGCGCTACGGGCTCCGGGAGGAGAAACTAGGGGCAGCTATGGGCTCCTGGGAGCACTACGAGCACGAGCCCGCGGCCAGGTGCGAGCTGTGGCTGCTGTGGCCACAGCTGCGCCATGACCGGCGGCGAGCTCCTCTTGGCTCCAGCGACAGATGGGGCTAGAGGAGGGGAACGGCGACGAGACTAGGGGGAAACGGTCCGGGGCCTCACCGGAGAGGCTTTTGGCGCCTTAGTGTGGTCGGGGACGCACGGGAGACGGCGAATCGCTGGTGGCTTCAGTCCGGTGAGGGGGACAATAGAGGAGAGGGAGAGAGGGGAATGGTGAGGGGGAAACGGCTCGGCGACGGCTGAGCCTATCCTCTCGCCAGTGCGACGAGGAGGCGGCCAGGCAGGCAAGGAGGAGGGGGCCGGGGCATGGCCACCACCGGCTGCGGGCGCAACACGCAGCTGCTTCTCCTCCTAGCAGGAGGAAGAAGATGCTGCTGCCCCTGTGGGCTGACCTCTTCTCCAGGTAAGCCTAGGTGGGCTTTCTTCCCTTTTTTTCTTTATTTCATTTCTTTTCTAACTTCTGACATTTGTTTATTTCTTTTGCAGGTACAAATGACATTATAAAATATACCAAATATTTTATATATTGAAGTTTGAATATTTCAAACTTATCTAAAAAGTTTCAGGATATTTTGAAAACAAAAAATAATGAAAATGCTTTATTTGACATTTTCAGGAGGTTTATCATTTATTTTTAAATTACTTTAGTTGTTCAAATATTTAAAATGGCCCCTGTTATAATCATGTCCATATTTATCAGACATAGGGAACATTTTTAGAGGGCATTTTGGATTTGTTGAATTTTCACCAACTTTGAATTGTTTTGATTCAATGTGAGCTTGGGGTTTCTTTTAATCTCCATTTCATGTCGATGCATAAATGAAACATGATGCAAACACATGCTATCCTAAGACATCTAGCTAGGGATGTGACAACTCACCCCCACTCAAAAGAATCTCATCCCGAGATTTTGAAGTCGTCGGGAAGAGCGTGGGGTACTCTAGTCGAAGACGATCTTCTCTTTCCCATGTGGCCTCCTTTTCAGAATGGTGTGACCACTGAACCTTGAGAAACTTGATGTTCCGACGTTGAGTGGTACGCTCAGCTTGATCAAGAATACGAACAGGGTATTCTCGATATGTAAGGTTATCTTGGAGATCAAGCGCTTCGTGTTCTACTTCACGGACAGGGTCCGAAAAGCAATGCCTGAGTTGCGAGACGTGGAAGACATCATGAACCTTGGAGAGATGTGGCGGAAGTTCCAATTGGTAGGCAACCTCTCCTCATTTAGCAAGAATGTGAAAGGGTCCAATGTAACGAGGAGCCAACTTGCCTTTGATACCGAATCGATGGGTACCCTTTAGAGGTGTAACCCGAAGGTAAGCCTTCTCGTCAACTTCATAGGTCATAGCCTTATGATGGCGATCATATTGGCTCTTCTGACGAGAATTGGCTGTTTTCAACTTTTCACGAATAATGCGAACTTGCTCCTCTGCATCCTGGATCATATCCGGGCCAAAGAGTTGCCTCTCCCCGGTTTCTGACCAGTTAAGAGGTGTTCGACACCTTCATCCATAGAGAACTTCAAAAGGGGCTTTGCCCAAGCTTGATTGATAACTATTATTATACGCAAATTCGGCAAATGGAAGGCATTTCTCCCAATTCATACTGAAGGATATAACACAAGCTCGGAGAATGTCTTTGAGGATTTGATTGACTCACTCAACTTGACCACTTGATTGCGGGTGGAAAGCAGTGCTAAAGAACAGACGAGTCCCCATAGCGGTTTGAAAACTTTCCCAAAATCAAGAAGTAAAGATACTTCCGCGGTCTGAGTTAATCTCCATACCGACCTTATCCCATTTCCATTCAGGAATAGCTAAAGGTTAAAGGATGCCAGCAGGCCTTTGATGTTCTGCTTTCACGCGACGACAAACGTCGTAGTTAGCAACGAACTGAGCAATTTCTGTCTTCATCCTAGTCCACCAGAACCTCTGGCATAGGTCTTGATACATCTTGGTACTACCTGGATGAATTGTGAGAGGAGAATCATGAGCCTCCTTGAGGATCAGCTGTCTTAAGCATGTGCTCTTGGGAACCACCAACCGGTTCTGAAAGAACACAACATCCTCATCATCCTTGGAGAAATCTTTAGCGTTTCCACTAGCAATATTCTCCTTGATCTGAGATATACCTTTGTCATACCTCTGGAGAACTACTATTTGATCCCTAAGAGTAGGTTTCACCACCAGGTTGGAAAGGAATCCTTGAGTAACAATGTGAAGGTTTAACTTCCAAAATTCCTCGTAGAGAAGTGATTGACCTTGTTGTAACATCAGGTTGTTACAATAAGATTTACGACTTAGTGCATCAGCCATGGCATTGGCTTTCCCCGGGTGTAAGTTATCCCTAAGTCGTAATCTATAATCAACTCAACCCACCGTCTTTGCCTGAGATTCAAATCCGGCTAGGTGAAAATATATTTCAGACTTTGGTGATCAGTGTAAATTTCGCAATGATTACCCAGAAGGTAATGTCGCCAGGTTTTCAGTGCATTGACCATAGCTGCAAGCTCAAGATCATGTGTTGGATCATTATCCTCATGTGGACACAACTGTCGAGATGCGTATGCAATCACATGACGATCTTACATGAGAATGCAACCTAATCCTTGTCGCGAGGCGTCGCAATAGATAACAAAGTCCTTAGAGAAGTCTGGTGGCATCAGAACTGGAGCAGAGGTCAGTCGTCTTTTCAACTCCTGAAAACTGTGCTCGCATTGTGGAGTCCACTCGAACTTTTTATCTTTCTTGAGGAGTTCAGTCGTGGTTTTATCACGGAAGATGTCCGGGTTAACGGACTTGGGTTCGAGGCCATTGCTAATGCGATGGACTCAAAGGGGTTGATTGGGACGAAGGACACGAGTTTACCTAGGTTCGGCCCCTCAAGTCGAGGTAATAGCCTACGTCCTGCTTGTGCTTATATTGCTTGTTGTATCGATTACAAGGGAGCTAATGCTTGACCTAGTCCTCGATAACCTGATCTCTAAGTTGCCCCAGGTCTGCCTTTATATAGGAGGTCAAGACCATGGGTCATACAAGTTGTAACCAACTGTCATTGTCTATCCGAGTCTTTCTCTATCTTCTTTGTCCAAGTTGTCTCCGGGGCGGCTTACACACCCGGGTCTTCTCTGTCCGGGCCACCTTCCGGTCCATCCTATGAGCCGCCAAGCATCCTGGGCTTTAAAGTCTTATGGCTCACTATTGGGCCGGTGCACGAGCCGTCAGGTATAACCCGGAGCCCTTAGGGCGGGTCATATCGTGGGGTTATATCCCTAACATTAGGCCCTAGGTTGATTTGAGCTTGCTCACTTCATCCTTCCTTTTTGCTCCTTGGTGAGACACCCGGAAATGACCCGCCATGACATCATGTCGACCATGCAAGAAAGATTCGCTGACATACACACCAAATCTCCTTATTAAATGGACAGCCCGAGAATCAAGGCGTCCGCCTCGGTCGGACAATTTCCGTCGCTTGGATTTTCGCGCCTGTTCCGCTTTTTCCTTTTAAATAGGACTACCCTTGGGCGGCATTTGTTTCTCCCGCTCGCTCCATTGTCTCCTTCCTCCCGACGCTGCCGATCCTATCACCTCCGGCTCCGGCACCGTTTCCGCTTCGCCGTCGACAAGGCCACTGCATCAACCTGTTGCGAACCAGAGTCCGTTTTGTGTTCATTGCGCCGCCGCTGGTAAGTCCGCCTCCCCTTAGATCCGTAGCTTGCTTCTGGTAGGGTTTGCAGGGAGCTCCGCCATCGTTGTTCCTAGAACTCGGGCCCTTTCGATGCCGGCCATGCTTTTAGTGCTCATCCTCGCCGCACCGCTGTGTAACGGGCGGTCGTGAACAATCCGTAGATTCATCGCGGCTCCGCTTGCCATTTTAGGTCTCTTCTATTTTGCCAGTTCATCCTTAGGTCTGGAAATAGAAGTATTTTCCCTGATTTTGTAGATCTGTGAACATAGCGGCACTTTGCAAAATCTGTTTTTAGGACTTAGCAGAATTTTACTCCCTCATCTGTTATCATGACCCGCCGCGCCGTTCCGGCTCTCATCAGTCGGCTCATGGCATCTTATCTGTAGAGTCTTAAGCTCGTAAGTCACCGTAGATATTTGTCTTCCCTTGACTCGCCGTGTTTTTATTTGCACAGTCTTAAGCTGCCATAATGTCTCGCGCCTCCAATTCTTGCAACTGGGCCGGGTCTTGTATTACGGAGGAGTTTGTGATGGATTTCGTTCATGCGGGCACTCTTCCTTCCAAAGAGGTCATCCATTAGCGTGTCCCGGGTGATGAATTGAGGCCCAGTCCACAAGAAGGCAAAGTGGTTGTCTTCTCTGATCATATTGAACGTGGGTTCGTGCCCCCCGGCTCAAAGTTCTTCCGCGACGTCCTTCACCTCTACAAACTCCATCCTCAAGACCTTGCTATCTGGAGCCTTGTCCATGAGACATCCAGAGCTTGCAGCGCTATTGGGCTAAGCCTTTTAGTGCCATCAATCCGGCCCCAGATGTAAGGTGACTCTTCACCTTTTTTTTCTCTTGATTCACTTATATTTTCCTGATTCATTACCGTTAACCGGCTTACTTTTTCAGGCCGACTCTGATTTCTAGAAGGAGTATGTTCCTCCTTTGAAGAAGCCCAAGAAGAAGGCCCCAGCTAAGAAGCCCAAGAAAAACACCCCGCAAGAGGAATGGTTTGACCCACCATAGTCGTCCGGCTCAGAGGTAATCTTAGCTGCTTTCTGAAACTTCATTCTCTCATCTTACTAACACCTGTTTTACTCACAGGACGATGTAGAGACAAGCCGCGCCAACGCCCCTGAGGTAATCTATGTTTCTTCTGGCTCATAATATTTTGTCCCCTAGAAGCCACGGCGGGTTGTTGGAAAAGTTCCTCTTTCTCATCCTCTTGCTTATCTGGATCCCCAATTTCTTTTGAAAAAGCAACAATAGGCCAAACGTCGTCATACCCTGAGCGCTGGCTCTACTGATCTTGCGTCCAGTTTACCAAATTCTCCGGCTCAAAATAAGCACCCTGCCGAGGTATGTATCTCCATTTGATTGGCTTTACCTTTGCAATATTAACGCTGTCTTATCTTTTCTGAATTGTCCCTCAGAGGTCACCTTCCTCCGGTGACTCTACGGAGACTACTCTGCCGCCTCCCAAGATTAACCCGCTGTAAGTGTTTCCTCTAATTTCGCGTTCAGTTCTCTTAGCGGCCGTAACCCTTGGGTCCTGATCTTTGTGCTTTCTAGGGATCAAGCCAAGCGTAGAAAAACCAACAGGTCCTCCCCCGGCCCTGCTGCCCAAGAGCCGGAGAATGGCCAGTCGGATGACTCGCGGCCGGCTATGGACCCCCCAGCAACATCTACGGAGCCGGCTATTGACGATGTCGTTCCAGAGAGCCCGCTAAGGAATTCTTCCAAACCGCCGACCCCTGCCCAGGTGACCAAGGATACCACCACTCCAGATGTTGTGATTACTGGCTCTGGTTTTCAATCTCCCCCGGCTCACGTGCTGACCAAGCATAATGAACTGACTGAAGCTTCAAGGAAGTTGGAGTTTGAACCCTCTGCTTTAGAGAAGATGACGGCCAAGGAGCTTCATGCTGACTATGTGAACCGGCTATCCACGAGTCGAGATCTGGAGCTCTAGCTAGTTAACCTCATGAAGAAGAAATATGAGGTATTTCTTTTTTCATTATATCCTTACATAGCCCCCACGTGCCAGCTTAATCTTTCCTAAGGTTGAGCCGGGACTTTCATTACCATCCTTCTTAGAAAAAAACCAATATATAGCCCCCAAGGGCTGGCTCAATCTAGTTCAAAGTTGAGTCAGGACTTTCATGATCTTCCTTCTTAAAAAAGACCAATATATAGCCCCCAAGGGCCGGTTCAATCTTGTTCAAAGTTGAGTCGGGACTTTCATGATCATCCTTCTGAAAATAGACATTAGCCCCCAAGGGTCATGCATATTGCTTGCAATCTGTTTGACGCTTGCCCGTTTATTCTATTCTTTGATGTGTCACAGGAAACCTTAACTGAAGCCGGCTTCAATTGGCCGACTTAAAAGCCAATTTAGCGGCTCAACAAACTGCCCGAAGCGCCACTGATGAGAAATGTTGGCTCCTGTCCGAGGAGTTGGTTAAAATCAAGGCCGACTTCACCGTCTTCAAGGAGTCAACCGACTTTGAAAAAGCTTCATTGACTAAGCGGGTGGATGGCGTGGATCAGCGATTGATGATTGTATCAGATGAACTCCAAACTTTGAAGCGCCACATCACCAAAATGACAGCCGCCCTCTTTGGTAAGTTTCTGACAACTTTTACTCAATTGGTATATAATACTTGTGCTGGTGACTTATCATGAAATCTCTGACTTACACAGGTCCTAGGAGCCGCCAACTGGCCTCTGATAGCCTGCTTCCCTTGAAGGCCATCTATACCCTGACGGAGCAACTCTACTGCGGTGCAGTATGCACCATCAAAGATGTGCAGTACAAAGATAAGATCCCTTAAACTCTCAAAGGTGTCTTGTAACTCTTGTCCACGATGCCAAAACAAATTGCCGAGTTGAAGAAATCAGCCGCCCGCCATGGGGCGATTGCACGCATAAGCCGGGCCTTGGCCTTCGCTCCAGAACTGACTCCAGCTGAGATGATGGATGGGTATCCTTCCAAGAAGGACGACGGCTCTGAATTCATAGAAGTTGATTACACCCGGTGCGTGAAGGACTCCAGGGTTCTAGTCTCCGTCTTAGCAGAAGAAGCTGACTTGACGACTTATCAGGCGGCTTACAGTGCTGACCAAAACAGGATTCGTGGCCCACTTTATGAGTGTAAAGATTTGACACCCGCCCGCAGTAAGGACCTCTTCGCCTCTCATCTTGACCCGTCCCCTTTCTTTGAAGAAGGATCTTTTGCAGCTCTAACCGACTGCAATTGGGACTTGGATAATCTCCAGATCAAGGCCACCGAAGAGCAGGAGCAGGATGACCCCCCAGCCAGCTAATCATTTTTATAGAAAACTTATAATAGCCGGCTCTCCATGACCCACCGTGCGGTGTCGTAAAAACTTGACTGATATTTTGGGCTCCTCAGAGAGAGCCTGTAATAGACTAGATGTGACTTTTGCTTTTGCTGAATCTTGAGCCATCGTGCTTATATGAAAAATCCGGCTTTAAATCTGCCATCTTGCTTGTCCTTCCCTTTTGTTTGTATTGAGAGTCGCCCGATGAGGTTTAATAAGCTTCACCTGTAGGGAAAGAAGCCCCCTGTATAATTTATGCTGACTTGTCAACATTTTTGGCAGAAACGCCGGTTGTTAGGGTTAGATAAGCTACACCCTAAGTGGGAAGCCCCCTTTGACAACCATGGCTAATCGTGTTAGCCGGAGATGGCATAAAGCTGTCCGATAAGGTGTTAGAAGCGATACCTGGAGGTAAGAAGCCACCCTCAGCAATATGGCGCGAACGCCGGTTGTTAGGGTTAGATAAGCTACACCCGGAGGTGGGAAGCCTCCTTAGACAACCATGGATAATCGTGTTAGCCGGAGATGGCATAAAGCTGGCGATAAGGTGTTAGAAGCAATACCCGGAGGTAAGAAGCCACCCTCAACAATATGGCGTGAACGCCGGTTGTTAGGGTTACATAAGCTACACCCGGAGGTGGGAAGCCCCCTTAGACAACCATGGCTAAAAGTGTTAGCCGGAGATGGCATAAAGCCGGCCGATAAGGTGTTAGAAGCGATAGCCCGAGGTAAGAAGCCACCATCAGCAATACGATGCGAACGCCGGTTGATAGGGAGTTAGATACCCGTCGGTAAGAAACCCCCTACAACCGCGGCTAATCATGTTAGCCGAAAGATGGCATAAAGCCAGCCGATAGGGTGTTAGAAGCGATACCCGTCGGTAAGAAGCCCCCTTCAGCAATATGGCATAAACGCCGGTCGATAAGGTGTTAGAAGCGATACTCGGAGGTAAGAAGCCACCCTCAACCGCGGCTAATCATGTTAGCCGGATATGGCATAAAGCCGGCCGATAAGATTTTAGAAGCGATACCCGGAGGTAAGAAGCCACCCTCAGCAGTCGCAGTTGATATATCAACTGGAATGTTTGTGAACTCTTCTTGTATGAGCGAAGATGTGTGAAACAGCAGAGGCCCCGTCTTGCAGGGATGCTACTTTATATATAAACATGATATGTACAATGATAGTGTACAGTGATGAGTCTCGACACCTTTAAGTGTAATAAGTCCGTAGATGCGCTATGTTCCATGGCCAGCGGGTCTCGTGACCCGCCGTCTCTGAGTCATACCGGATATTGATGAGTTAATATGACCCATTGTTGAGATTTATGTTGACCACGAAAGGTCCTTACCAAGGAGGAGATAACTTATGCATATCTGTCTGGTCTTGAATCAGACGGAGCACTAAATCACCTTCTTGGAACGTCCGGGTCTTGACCCTACGGCTATGATAGCGAAGCGGGTCTTGTTGATAAATTGCCGACCGGGCAGCCGCCAGCTCTCGTGCCTCTTCCAAAGCGTCCAACGCATCTTGACGTGCCGTCTCATTTTCCGTCTCAACATAAGCCGTCACTCGTGGCGAGTCATGTCGGATGTCACTTGGCAACACTGCCTCGGCACCGTACACCATAAAGAAAGGTGTATAGCCTGTAGATCTATTGGGGTGGTTCTGATGCTTCATAAGACGGAAGGCAACTCCTCTACCCAACACCCAGGCGTTCGTTGCAAAGGAACCATAAGCCGTGGCTTGATGCCCCTTAAAATTTCTTGATTGGCACGCTCCGCCTGACCATTGGACTGTGGATGCGCGACCGCTGAAACATCAAGCTGGATGTCCTCCTCGTCACAGAATTTTTTCATAGCCCCTTGAACAAATTTGTGCCATTATCAGTGATGATGCTGTGGGTGTAACCAAAACGGTAGATAAACTTTTTAACAAATTGAACCGCCGTAGCCGCGTCACACTTGCTGATCGGCTCCGCATCTACCAATTTAGTGAGCTTATCAACCGCCACCAAGAGGTGCGTTTTCTTATCCTTGGACCTCTTCAACGGTCCCACCATGTCAAGCCCCCAAACCGCAAATGGCCAAGTAATTGCTATCATCCTCAACTCTTGAGCCGGAATATGAGCACGCCGGCTGAACTTTTGACAGCCGTCGCACTTGCGGACCAGGTCCTGTGCATCTTTGTGAGCCGTCAACCAGAAAAAACCATGTCGGAAAGCTTTGGCCACTAGAGACTTTGAGCCGGTGTGGTGTCCATAGTCTCCAGCATGGATTTCATTCAAGATTTGGTGACCCTCTTCTGGTGAGACACAACGTTGAAAAACTCCAATCACGCTGCATTTGTGCAACTCACCATTAACTATTGTCATAGATTTAGAACGCCGGGTGATCTGTCTGGACAGGTTTTCATCGTCAGGTAACTCGCCCCGAGTCAAATAAGCCACGTAGGGCACAGTCCAATCCGGGATAGCATGTAGAGCCGCCACTAATGCCCCCTCCGGGTTAGGAACGGCCAAATCCTCTTCTGAACGTATCTTAACAGTCGGATGGTGTAAGATGTCCAGGAAGACATTGGGCGGCACCGGCTTTCGTTGGGAACCTAGCCGTGATAGCGCATCCGCCGCCTCATTCCTGCGACGATCAATGTGATCCACCTGATATCCTTTGAAGTGACTAGCAATAATATCAACCGCTTGACGGTAAGCCGCCATCTGTGGGTCCTTGGAATCCCAAGTGCCCGAAACTTTCTGAGCTACCAGATCTGAGTCGCCCAAACACCTTACCCAGCTTAAATTCATCTCCTTGGCGACTCTGAGAACATGAAGCAGAGCCTCGTACTCAGCCACATTGTTAGTGCAAGGGACATCAGTTGGAGCACATAACAAAACTTATAACCTTTGGGAGATGTCAAAACAACTCCTGCCCCTGACCCTTCTAATTGCGTGGATCCGTTAAAGTGTATAGTCCAGTATGTGTCATCTGGCTTTTCCTCGGGAGCTTGACATTCCGTCCAATCATTTATAAAATCCACAAGAGCTTGGGACTTGATAGCCGTACGAGGCACATATTTTAGATTGAGAGGTCCCAACTCCAACGCCCACTTAGCAATCCTTCCACTGGCTTCTCTATTCTGGATTATGTCCCCCAACGGAGCAGAACTGACCACAGTTATCTGGTGCCCTAAAAAATAGTGTTTTAACTTGCGGTTGGCCATAAAGACCCCATATACCAGCTTCTGCCAATGCGGATACCTTTGCTTGGACTCCGTCAGGACCTCACTGATATAATAAACCGGCCTTTGAACCGGATACTCCTTCCTAGATTCCTTGCGCTTGACCACAATTGTAGCGCTTACTGCCCGGTTATTAGCCGCCGCGTATAGAAGTAACGGTTCTTTCTCAGCCGGAGCGACCAGCACCGGCGGCTCAGTAAGCTATTTTTTGACCGCCTCAAGTGCTTCAGCCACCGCCTTGCTCCAAACAAATTTTTCTATCTTCTTCATCATCTGATATAAAGGGATAGCTTTCTCACCAAGGTGACTTATGAACCGGCTCAACGCGGCAATCCGCCCTGCCAAGCGCTGGACATCGTTAATGCAGGCCAGCTCCGCCAGAGAAGTAATAGCTTTGATTTTATCCGGGTTAGCCTCGATGCCACGCTCAAAAACCAGGAAACCCAGGAGCTTGCCAGCTGGAACACCAAAGACACATTTAGCCGGGTTGAGCATCATATTATAGAGCTGGAGATTATCAAAGGTTTCCCTTAAGTCGTCAAAAAGGGTCTCCTTCTTCCTGGACTTGATCACAATGTCATCTACGTAAGGATGGACATTGCGGCCGATCTGACTGTGAAGGCAATTCTACACACATCGCTGATAATTCGCCTGGGCACTCTTGAGACCGAAAGGCATAGATACATAACAGAAAGCTCTGAAAGGTGTAATAAAAGACGTCTTCTCCTGGTGTTTAACCGACATCTTGATCTGATGATAGCCCGAGTAAACGTCCAGGAAACACGAGCTTTCACAACCCGCCGTAGCATCAATGATTTGATCAATACGAGGGAGGGCAAACGGATCAGTCGGGCAAGCCTTGTTAAGGTCTGTGTAGTCCACACACATACGCCATGTGCCGTTCTTCTTGAGCACCAGCACTGGGTTAGCCAACCACTCCGGGTGAAAAACCTCAACAATGAAACCCGCTGCCAAGAGCCGGGCAACTTCTTCCCCAATGGCCTTGCATCTCTCCTCATTAAACTGCCGTAGAAACTGCTTAATTGGCTTAAACTTTGGATCCACATTAAGGTTGTGCTCAGCGAACTCTCTCGTTACACCCGACATGTCAGAAGGTTTCCATGCGAAGATGTCCCGATTCTCCGGATGAATTCAATGAGCGCGCTTTCCTATTTGGGATCCATGTGAGCTCCAATGATGAGCTGTTTGGATGAGTCGCCCGGAGTGAAATCTACTACCTTAGTATCATCTGCTAAAAGCTTGAGGGGCGGCTCAACCTCCGTTGTGGGATTTTTCAATGGGGTCATATCTTCCGGGTCAACATTCTCCTTATAAAATTTAAGCTCCTCTTGAGCGCAGCTGGATTCTGCGTAAGCCGCATCCCCTTCTTTGCACTCAATAGCCGTATTTCGGTCACCATGAACAGTAATCGTACCATTTAAACCGGGCATCTTGAGCTGTAAGTAGACATAGCAGGGCCTAGCATGAATTTAGCATAAGCCGGCTGTCCAAACAATGCATGGTAAGGGCTTTTGATCTTGACCACTTCAAACCACAAGGACTCCACCCTATAATTATATTCGTCACCAAAAGCCACTTCCAAAGAAATCCTGCCCATTGGATACGCCGACTTGCCCAGCACCACACCATGGAAGACGGTGGATGAGGGTTTTAAATCCTTGTCAAGCAATTTCATCCGCCGAAAGGTATCGTAGTAAAGGATGTTGATACTGCTGCCTCCATCCATCAGCACCTTATTCACCATATACCCTCCTACTTGGGGGGCCACAACCAAATCCAGCCGCCCCGGGTCATCGACACGCGGCGGGTGATCCTCCCGGCTCCATGTTATGTCATACTCGGACCATTTTAAATACTGCGGTAGAGCCGGCGCAACTGCGTTGACCGCCCGCTTGCGCAA
Organism: Hordeum marinum; assembly: GCA_022496015.1. Taxonomy (NCBI): domain Eukaryota; kingdom Viridiplantae; phylum Streptophyta; class Magnoliopsida; order Poales; family Poaceae; genus Hordeum; species Hordeum marinum. Next base: position 267,133,626 of record CM039672.1, on the reverse strand, counting down.
CTTCTGGTCCCGTTCTTCTCTAAGATCAGTACCGCCTGAGCCTTCGTGATCTGTTCCGAGGTGTGGATGATTGTTGAGACCTGCCGAACCCAATGATGAGCCGATTCATTCTCCTGTTGAACACAGTGATCAAGGTCCACGATGGTCATAGGCTGTTTGCACGTTCCGTGAAAGTTTTTGATGAACCTGGCTCTCAGCTCCGCCCATGAATTGATAGTATTGGGTGGCAATCCCTTTAACCATGTGCGAGCTGGGCCTTCAAGCATCATGATGAAGTACTTGGCACAAACCGCCTCGCTGACATCCAACATCTCCATGGCTAGCTCGTAACTTTCCACCCAAGCCTCCGGGGGTAAATCAGCGGTATAATTTGGGACCTTGCGGGGTCCTTTGGAATCCTTTGGCAACCGCTCACCCCGTAAAGCTAGTGACAAACACGGCACTCCTACTGCCCTGGTGGTCACTCCCACTCCTACTGAAACAGAGGGTGCGGGCTCTTGGTGAGTTGTCGTGGCTAAAGTTGTTGCCTCTTGCTGGCTTCTTGCCCGGTTTACGAATGCTTGTGCATCCACAGCCGGCTGATGAACCATCGGAATCTCTCTATGCCGGTTGCTGCTGGAACCCGTCGGTGACTCGTAGCGCCGGCTAAAGCTCCGGCTAGGGAGAGGGGTTGAGCGAACACGGCTCCAATTGTGAGTGTACTTCTCCTGCTGGGCCATCACCGTTTGTAGGTATCCAATGGCATTCTGCACATCCTCCGCGAAGGGCGCTTCATCTGGAATAGGAATTGTCTCAAGCCGGGTGGCTGCCGCCACCATATTGTCGGCTGGGTTAGAATAATGACCCGTCGGTGTTGGGAAAGCCACTGGTGAAGCCTGGCTTCATCTGGTCGTTTGAGTCGCCGACCGAGCCGTCGGGCGGCTTCCAGGCGCATCTGTTACTTGCCCCGTTCCTGGCGTGTTGAAGAGGTTCCTTTCCTCATAACGTTCTGGTAGGCGGGATTGATGCCTCATCCAATGCACCGCAGCTGCCGACTATTGCTCCAGCCCGAGACGGAAAGCGTCTGTCTTGATACGTTCTGCCTCTTGCTCCATCTGGACTTTTAGCTCAGCCATTCTTTGTTGCTCCTCCGCCATCCGGTATTTGATCCACACAATCTCTAAGTTCCGAGCTGCTTAGTTATCTGGTGTAACTTCAGTACCCATTAGGGCCGCGAGCTTGTCCATCAGTTCCAAAAAACTTGAGCCAGCGACGACGGGTTAGCGCCTGAGGTTGCGGCTCCCGTGGCCATACTACTCATGCCGGGGGCTGACCCCGCCATGAACACGGTAGCATGAACCAGCGGACCAAGATCGTTTGACTTAGAGCAATCCGACTCAGGGCAGAGCTCGCCGTAGCCCCCGAGGCCGCCGTCGTGAAGCTGGTAAACTGGCTCTATTTCTCCGCTTGAAGATTTGTCCTCTAAACAGATGAGAGTTTCCTGTGATCCGAAAGCCTCCAGATCCATACCTTGAGTGAAGCCCACGAAGACGTTCTTCCGACCCGGGTTAATGCAGGGGGGTTGCACATTACAGGCAGGTTGCTTACGCCAAGCCGGTTTGCCGATGTTGGTGCAGACATCCAGCCTGGGTGTAGATCCGTCAACCTTTCTGATGAAAACGTGGATCCCGCCGAACGGAACCTAGAATCCATATTCCACCGAATCAGCGTCAAGCCCCCAGTCGGCGTTGTCGATGTAGAGCCGGCCGAGGCGACTCTTTCTCATCCTTCCAACTACGTATCCCTCGAGCTTCGGGAGAGAGCCCTTTGAGAACTCAACACCACTGAGCACAGGCCCCACGGTGGGCGCCAACTATCGTGGTTTTATCATGGCAGATGTCCGGGTTAACGGACTTGGGTTCGAGGTCATTGCTAATGTGATGGACTCAAGGGGTTGATTGGGACGAAGGACACGAGTTTACCTAGGTTCGGCCCATCAAGTCGAGGTAATAGCCTACGTCCTGCTTGTGCTTGTATTGCTTATTGTATCTATTACAAGGGAGCTAAAGCTTGACCTAGTCCTCGATAACCTGATCTCTAAGTCGCCCCGGGTTTGCCTTTATATAGGAGGTCAAGACCACGAGTCATACAAGTTGTAACCGACTCTCATTGTCTATCCGAGTCTTCCTCTATCTTCTCTGTCCAAGTTGTCTCCGGGGCAGCTTACACACCCGGGTCTTCTTTGTTCGGGCCACCTTCCGGCCCATCCTATGAGTCGCCAAGCATCCTGGGCTTTAAGTCTTATGTCTCACTCTTGGGCCTGTGCACGAGCCATCAGGTATAACCCAGAGCCCTTAGGGCGGGTCATACCATGGAGTTATATCCCCAACAAGTTCAGTCAGAGGTTTCGCAACCTTGGAAAAGTTCTCGACAAAGCGGCAACAATAGCTCGCTAAGCCAAGGAAACTCCAAACTTGCTTAACCAATTCAGGTTGAGTCCAATCAAGGATGGCCTGAACTCTCTCGGGATTGACAGCAATACCTTTACTAGAGATCACATGGCCTAGATAGGTCACTTCTGGCAACCAAAATTCACACTTGGAGAACTTGGCATACAGACGGTGCTCTCGAAGTTTCATCAATACCAGCCTTAGATGCTCGGCATGTTCCTGTTCGTTCTTCGAGTAGATGAGTATATCGTCGAGGTAAACCATGACGAATTTATCCAAATACTCCATGAAGATCAAATTCATCAAGAAAGAGAAGGTGCCTGGAGCATTGGTTAAACCGAAGGAAATGACGGTGTACTCGTATCGGCCATAACGAGTAACAAAAGCCGTTTTTGGAATGTCCCCGTTTCTAATTCTGATTTGATGGTATCCCAACCTCAAATCCATTTTGTTAAAGACAGAGGATCCAGCGAGTTGATCATACAAATCATTGATCCTGGGGAGCGGATACTTGTTCTTTATGGTGACCAGATTCACTGGGCGATAATCCACAACCATCCGATCCGATCCATCCTTCTTCTTGACGAAGAGGACAGAACAAGCCCAAGGAGAAGAGCTAGGACGGATGAAACCTTTCTTCAAAGCCTCATCGAGTTGAATTTTAAGTTCGGCTAGTTCTAAAGGTGCTATCTTATAGGGTCTTCTGGCTATTGGGACGGTCCCTGGGATGAGCTCTATCACAAACTCAACATCTCTGACAGGTGGAATTCCTGGCAGTTCTTCTGGAAAGACATCCGAAAAGTCACGGACTACCGGAATATCTTCTAACTCTGAAAGAGGGCTAGCATTGAGGGAATAGAGTTGGCGCTTGGCTGTTCGAGTGGAGACATTCACTATCTCACCCGATGGATGTGTAAGTTGAACATTCCTAGTATGAGTATCAATGTTAGCATAGTGTGCTTTCATCCAATCCATGCCTAGAATGATATTGATGTCCGAAGGCTTGAGAGCTATCAAGGATGCTAGGAAGACTAGCCTATCTACCAGAATCTCATTGTCATGGCTCACTCTAGAAGTTTGCCATTTTGAACCAGGAGTCTGAACTACTAAAGGAGTAGGCATATCACAAAAAGACATGTTATGCAACTTTGCATAACTTTCTGAGATGAAAGAATGAGATGCTCGAGTATCAAATAGAACAGAAGCTGGATGACTATTGACAAGGAGCGTACCTAGGATAACATCAGGATCCTCAAGAGCTTCCTCGGCTGAGACATAATTCACTCGGCCACGAGCAGGAGCTTGCTTCACATAGAAAGCTTTTCCCAGCTTTCCACGTCCAGCCGGCTTAGCATTATTCTGAGGACACTCACGGGAGTAGTGTCCTGGTTCCCCACATTTGTAGCAAACCACGGTGGCACAGGGAGCAACATTGGCAGGCGGACCGCCAAATGGCCTGACTGGAGGATTGGGCTGAGCTGGGCAAGGCGCCTGGAAGAATGGCCTCGCGGTGTATCTTAGCGGCAGAGCTGCATTGGGCACCCACACCTGACGTTTGTTGGAGCCCGAGCCAGATGCAGGGATGATGTCATGGTTATGCTTCCTCGTGGCTTCATAGTCAGTCTGTCCAGACTCTGCATTGATAGCCTTGTTGACGAGAGCCTGAAAGGTTGTGCACTCATGCAGGCGCAGATCTCGACGGAGCTCAGCATTAAGTCCCTTGCGGAACCTAGCCTATTTCTTGGCATCAGTCGAAACTTCCTCGGAAGCATAGCGAGCAAGGTTGCCGAACTCACGACTATAGGCATCCACTGACAGTCTTCCCTGGGTGAAAGCACAAAATTCCTCACTCTCGCGATCCATCAGCCCTTCCGGGATGTGATGGGTACGGAATGCTGCACTGAATTCTGCCCAAGTTGGTGCGGGGCCTGCAGGACGCATGGCTTCATATTGTTTCCACCACAGATTAGCGGGTCCTTCCAGAAAGTAGGTAGCAAAAGTCGCCTTGTTGGCCTCGGACACATTGGCAGCCCAGATCTTGCGGAACATGCTAGTTAGCCAGTCATCCGCGTCGAGAGGGTCGACTGAATGATGATACTTAGGTGGACTCAGCTTGACGAAATCACCAAGTGACACTCCATCATTGTGATCGTTGCGGGGAGCACGTGCTGTGTTCTACTCAATTCTTTCCAACAACCTGTTGGTCTCCCTGTTGTTCCGTTCAGCTTCTAGCATCACTTCTGCCAAAGAGGGCGCATGCGGCAGGTTCTCTTGCCTTGGCTGGCTTCCCTCACCCTGCTTGGGGGAAGGCGCGGGGTTATTCCTAGTTGACACCATCCTGGGAAAACAAACCCACAGCTTAGACATAGAGGACATCAACTCTAAGACATGGGATAAGGAATGTACTGGACAACATGGCATGTAGGCTAAACACAAATCAACATGGTAAAACAACTGCCATATGAACACCATGATTCATACAAACCATGACATAGTTCAGTACAAGCCCAAGCTGAAATACAACTACGGAGAGATGACACAACTCATCGGAGGAATTACAAGCTTCCTATACATTATCTATCTACACCTCCAGAACTTAACTCTCAACCTCGGTCATATCCCACAAGACACGCAGGACCGTGGTAATACGACTACTACCATACTAGTACTAACATCCACGTACTCAAGCATCGCCGTAGAATGCCTCATACGGGTTACCCTCGTGACCCGGGAGCTAAACCTGAGGATCCGGAAACACTCTAGCCTGTGATCCCTGGAAACCATAAGGACACGGATGTGGCCTTGGTCCCCTTGTTGGCGGCAACAGCGGTCCTCGAAGAGGGGTGATGCCTCCAACATCGGGCCTGTCTACGTGTGCTGGAAGATGAGTCCGCGATGGGGTCAGCATCTCCAAATCTCCATAGCCTGTCTGCACGACAGGTGCCAATTGCATCAGGGCTATCCAAAGACATGCACGGGTAGCATAGAGCTCCATGCGAAGGGCACGTGCATCATGATCCCTGTTCTCCAACATCTGAGTGGTCACCTGCAACCTAGGGTCCTCATGGGAATGATCATAGTAGGCTACGCTAAGATAGTTATCCTCTCCTCCCATGGAAGCAGGAACAAAACAGAACTCTGTGTTCTGAAGCAGACCATGGTGAAACCTCATGATAGTCAACATGGTGTAGGCGACCTCCTGAACTACCATGTCTATGGTGACACCTAGTCCATAAGTCCAGTGAAGCGGCTTTGCAGCTCCAGGATATGAAGGATATATCTTTACAGTACAAAGATACTGACTCTGGTTGAAATCTTGGTACTGTTCCTCCATTGTGTACTCTGGGTACCAACGGTAGCCAGCCTCCATCATAACTCTAACCAACATGGCCGTGTGACCCGGTACATCGATGCACCTGGTCAGACGGACCACCTGATGGGAAGGACGAGGGGGCATCTGAAACAGAGAATGATGCAAAGACATTAGAGATTCTAGCAGAAATTGGACAACATAATGATTGTAATTGCTCAAAAAGGATTTTGAGACAACTGCAAAAGATTGGAAATGGATAACCACTCGACTTTCTAGACTCAAATCTCTTCTCCATCTGTTTGTCACACCAACAAAACCCAAGTACCGACATACACTTGCAATCAAGCTAGCTAGTGGTCCATGGTTAGTAACTCATCATCCTAAGCATTAGAGGAGAAGCCTAGTTCTTATACCCGTAGAAAAGATGAGAATGACTCAAAATAGAATAACTTGGGAAGAGGAGTAAAAAGAGCCTTACGTTCCCTTCCATAATCAATTCCCCTACTTTTCTATAGTGTTTCTAGAATCAACTTCGACCGTTTTGGCTTGGTAGTCCTACAGTCAGTCAGGCTCTGATACCAACATTGTCGGGACCCCGATCCTAAGTCATATGAATCCAGACTGTAACATATCACATCACTTTGCGGCCTCACGCACGGTAAGCTCCACGGCTGCAGCCTTACCTTAGCCGGGACCATTTGCGTCTTTTGGCTCACGTATGTGAACATGTCATTGGCAATCAAACGATAAAGAACCTGGGCTGACATGGCTAGTCATAGAACCCAAGTGGCACATCCGTACGGAAACAGGCATACGTAACCCAACAATGCAGGTGTTGGCCTCAAGCGTGTGTAGATGAGTCATAGCAAGCTACAAGGACTCCATTACGCCGTGAGACATAAATGCCATCACTGCACGTAGACGAGTCATAGTAGGCTACAGGGACTCCATTACACTATGAGACATTTCCCCGAAGGGACAGACACAGCAGCAAAGAAGGATACATGCCGGTCAATCAATGTGTCCGGAGCAGTAGGAAGCTACCATGGCTCGATGGAAGCACAAAGAGGCAGTTTCCCATAAAGAGTACTACTGAAGGCACACGACTCGGTGTCGGATCCCATACATACCATTGCACGTCACACGTATGCATGTCATGCCTGATATGCATAGATACAACCATGGCATCACAACATAACCATTCAACAACATGAATTTTATTTAAGAGGCTCAGACGAGCCTCGCATAATATGTTCTTACAGATAGGGGTCCCATGACCCGACACTCAAGTCATACAAACAAGTTCATACAAACCGAGTGGAAGCATAAAGCTGTCCGAGTATAGACAGTTGAAAGGGTAAAAAGGCACATGGCCTGACTATCTACAGCCCGCCACTGGGCATAGGTCGTAGCCAGGACACCAGCTATTCGGCATCGTCAACATCTAGAAAGAACCCACCTGATGGGTCCTGGGTCTCATCTGCAATATTTATTAAGCAAACGTGAGTACAAACGTACTCAGTAAGTCTTTAAAACAGACCTAGTCTATTCATGCTCATGCATCATCAAGGGGGTGGTGGAGTTTATGTAGCAATGCCAGCTTTGACTCATGGCTAATCTATACTACACAATTTTAACTCTTTACATTTTTAGATATCGCACACGAGTCCACTAACTCCATGACAATACACCACCATGGATTCACTTCCCTATCCTGGGAGAGTGCCATCCACGGTACTCACACTTGTCTTGATATTTTTATGAGTATCCATTTGATTATCTATGAACATAATAAGCTTTCCAAGTAGTCCATATCCGAGGACGCGGCTATTCGAATAGTTTCATACCCTGCACGGGTGTACTTCTTCACACATGCTCTCGCCACTTATCATTGTGTGATCATAAAACCATGCACCTCGGCAACCTTCAAGTGAAAGCCCAACGAGGGAGTCGGCCATGACCGTCAATCACATAAGACCTCTAGTCCAGGTTATCGCCTATTTGACACTGAACCCGCACGGAAGTCCAGCCGAAGTTTCTGCTATGGCCCCAAATGATGTGCGCAGGGTTCCCATGCCCACCATTTGGGTGACCCTTAGTACACCATGCCACTGCCTACCGCGTCGTAACCCGCCCCTAGGGTCAGCGCTACGCACGGCCTCCAGCATGCTATAAACACCAGAAACTACTTGCAACTCCTGGACTAAGGACTAAGCGACTGATAAGTCGAGAGGGTCAATTAAGTATCCCAATGTGTGGTAGTAACTAGTCTTGGATCACAAACACGGAACTCAGTTCCTAAGAACGGTCCCAATGATACAACCCGCTATGTACTCCTACATAGCCTCTCATCGCTACCTTTACAAAATTGGGTTCATGCTAAGATTATCACATCATAACAACTTGTTTCACTCCAGTTCATCACCCAGATGAATTAGACCTGACACAACTATAGGCATAGCAAGCATAGCAGGCATAGTTAACTAAGCACATCATGACACAAGCATCTACCAGGTATGCTAGGTTGCAGGGTTTAGCTATTTACTGTGACAATGACAGGTCATGCAGCAGAATAGGATCATCTACCGTGTATGACTGACAAGTGAACGTTGGTCCTAATGCAATAAACAAGAGCAGGAGAGAGAGAGTGGGATGTTATCGTAATGATCAAAGGGGGTTGCTTGCCTTGCTAGGTAGCGGGAAGGTTCTCTCCTTCGTTGGGATACTCGGGGGTATCCTTAGACGCAGGGCCTATCGCAATGCAGATAAGAAACAATCAATACACACAAGTGCAACAATATGATGCATGATCATGTCATGATAGCATGTATGGATGAGCTAATGCAACTAGTGTCCAAGTTGATTTGAAGTATGTTTGGATATAGGTTCAAAATCGTTCTTCATTTCAAATTCTGAACATTAACCTATTAGTAAATGTTAATGTTCACCTATATAGGTTGCTTTAACATGCATGATAATAGCACCATTGGATTCATTGGATTTTTTTGATAAATTTTCATATATAAATTATTTTCATCTGATTTACAGATTAATTTATATGAATTTTTGAAGTTTTAAACATTTTCTGGAATTATTTTAATTCAGAAAAGCATTATTGCATCAGCATGACATCACTGGGACCACTGGATAGTGACTGATTAAGTTAATTAACTTATTTAATTATTTTTATTAAACAAAATCGAGCTTAAAACAGGAGTGACCCCACCTGCCAGTTGACTTGGGGTCAAACCCCGTGGTCAACGCCGGTTGACTTGCCGGCGTGGAGCCACCGGCGACGTCAGAGACGGCAGAGGGGGTCGGAATCCCTCCTCCGGCGACCAAACGGACGGCGAAGAGCACAAGGAGGGCCTATGATCGACCGCGCGTCGATCTAGCCCCAAACCAGAGGCTGGGGTGGTCGGGATCGACGCCGGCGGCCGAAGCTCGGGCAGGAGCAGCTGTGGTGCTACGGGCTGCGGGAGGAGAAACTAGGGGTAGCTACGGGCTCCTCGGAGACTACGAGCACGAGCCCGTGGCCAGGTGTGAGCTGTGGCCACTGTGGCCACGGTTGTGCCATGACCGGCGGCGAGCTCCTCTCAGCTCGAGCGACAAACTGGGCTAGAGGAGGGCAACGGCGACGAGACTAGGGGGAACGGTCTGGGGCCTCACCGGAGAGGCTTCTAGCGCCTTAGTGTGGTCAGGGACGCACGGGAGACGGCGAATCGCCGGTGGCTTCAGTCCGGTGAGGGGGACAGCAGAGGAGAGGGAGAGAGGGGAATGGCGAGGGGGAAACAGGCTCGGCGGCGGCTGAGCCTATCCTCTCGCCAGCGCGACGAGGAGGCGGTCAGGCAAGCAAGGAGGAGGTGGCCAGGGCGTGGCCACCACCAGCTGCGGGGGCAGCACGTAGCTGCTTCTCCTCCTGGCAGGAGGAAGAAGATGTTGCTGCCCCTGTGGCCTGGGCCTCTTCTCCAGGTAAGCCCAGCTGGGCTTTCTTCCCTTTTTTTCGTTATTTCATTTCTTTTCTAACTTCTGACATTTGTTTATTTCTTTTGCAGGTACAAATGACATTATAAAATATCCCAAATATTTTATATATCGAAGTTTGAATATTTCAAACATGTCTAAAAAAATTATATTTTGAAAACAAAAAAAATGATAATGCTTTATTTGACATTTTCAGGAGCTTTATCATTTATTTTTAAATTACTTTAGTTGTACAAATATTTAAAATGGCCCCTATTATAATCATGTCCATATTTATCAGACATAGGGAACATTTTTAAAGGGCATTTTGGATTTGTTGAATTTTCACCAACTTTGAATTGTTTTGATTCAATGTGAGCTTGGGGTTTATTTTAATCCCCATTTCATGTTGATGCAAAAATGAAACATGATGCAAACACATGCTATCCTAAGACATCTAGCTAGGGATGTGACAACTTTGTCTTCTTATAAACTTGACCCGCCATGAAATTCCGGCTCTCACTAACCGGCACCTGGCGGCTTAATATTATAAAATCGTAGGCTTTTAGCCGCCCTTAGTCGTCCCCTGACTCGCCGTGCATTGTTACCTTGTGCAGTTTTGAACCGCCGCCATGTCTCGTGCATCCAAATCATGCAACTAGGTCGGTTGTGTCGTTACGAAAGAGTATTTGACAGACTTTGTAAATGCGGGGACCCTTCCAGCAAAAAGTGTTATTCATTGGTGGGTTCTGGGCAATGAATTGAAGCCCTGTCCTCAGGAGGGTGAGGTAGTTGTATTTATAGATCACCTCTCATGCGGGTTTAGCCGACCTGGCTCAAAATTCTTCTGGGATGTCCTTCATTTTTTCAAACTACAGCCTCAAGATCTTGCTCCCAATTCTGTCTCCAACATATGCAACTTCCAAATACTCACTGAGGTCTATTCGCAAGAAGAGCCATCCATGGATTTATTCCGTGAGTTCTTTTATGCAAATCGCTAGACAGAGGTGAAGGCCGGCCCAAGCTTAGAGCTTGGTGGAATTTCCATTCAGAGGCGGTGGGACATAACCTTCCCGGCTCTTCAATTGCCAAGCCACCCTAAAGATTGGAACAAAACTTGGTTTTACTACAAAGATACCTCCCCTGAAGGAGAGCATCCCCTGCCGGGTTATCGTTCGTCCCGGCTCAAAACAACATCTGAGCTCCCTGGCCGGCTATCAGATTCCAAGCATGTAAAATACGCTCCGGCTCATGCGAAGATCACAGCTCTTATGGCCAACGGACTGACAGGCCTGGACTTAACTCGTTGCTGGATTTCTTGGAGGTCATGCCTCTGAGCCGGCAAACTCGTCTCATGCATGAATACACGGGCCAGCCTGACGACCCCCTCTGCTTTAACTCGACAACATTATCAGAGGATAACATCATGGCTTCAATCAAGAGCCTCGTTCATGAGTCTTTAGAATCTTGCGATGTCATCGGGTTAGCACCTTTCTGTGCCACGAATCCGTCTCCAGACGTAAGGGCATCTCATTATATTCTCTTCTCTGTATTAGCTATATCTTGGTAATCTCTTCACCTTTTGCCGGCTTATATTTTCAAGCCAATTCTGACTTCTGGAAAAACAAATAGATTCCTCCTCTGAAGAAATCAAAGAAGAAGACCACGGTCCGAAAGAAGAAGACCACTCCTCAGGAAGAGCCGGAAGAACAGCCGGAATCTGACGACTTAGAGGTATAACTTGACTATCTTTGCCGCCCCTTTATTCACCTTATTGACAACAATTATTCACAGGACGAGACAGAGACCAGCCATGCCAACGCCCCTGAGGTAACTTATGTTTCGTCCAACACAAACTATTTTGTACCCCAGAAGATACGGTGGGTCGTTCGAAAAGTTCCACTTTCTCATCCTCTTGCTTACTTGGACCCCCAATTTCTTTTGAAAAAGCAACAACAAGCCACCCGACGCCAGACCCGGAGCGCCGGCTCTACCATTCTCATGTCCGGGTTACATAACTCTCGAGCTCAGAGGAAGCGTCTAGCTGAGGTATCTATTCCTTCTCTACTTGATTTTACTAATCCTTCCTTTGTAATTCCAAAATTGCCTTATATTACCTGAACTGATTTTCAGGGATCACCTCCTTCTTCTGGCGACTCTACGGCCACTGCTCTACCGCCTCCAAAGATTAACCTACTGTATGTGTGTTTTCAGGCATTATATCTGAGTCTTTGGTGGTTGTACATTTTGGGCTCTAACCTTTGTGCTCTTGAGGGCTCAAGCCATGCGAAGGAAAACCAACAAGTCCTCCCCTGGCCCGAATGCTCAAGAACTGGAATCTGCTAAACCGGATGCTCCCATGCAGGATGTTGATCCCTTGGAAGCTTCCAAAGAGGCACCTGAAAAGGCTTGTCCTTCTACAGAGCCGGCTGCCGACGATATAATTCCCGAGAGTCCTCCGAGGGACTGTTCCAAGCCGCCAAGCCCTGCAAAGGTTGGTGATGAAACAACCACTCCGGGCGTCCTTATTACTAGTGCCGGCTTCCACTCTCCTCAACCTCATGTGCTGACAAAGCATAGTGAGACGAATGATACTTCTAAGAAGGTGGAGTTTGAGCTCCCCGCGCTAGAGAAGCTGAGAACTGATGAACTTCATGCTGGTTATCTGAACCGCTTATCTACAAGCCGAGACCTGGAGCTCAAGCTTGTCAACTTGATGAAGAAGAAATACGAGGTATTCTCATTCTCCTTATACCCTTACATAGCCCCCAAGAGCCGGGTTAATATTAGCTGATGATAATCCGGGTCTTCAAAACTTGGTAGAAGTAGAAATGCTTATACTGTAAGCCTTAACTTATTTAGAAGTAACCGGAAATCATCGTTCTTAGCGCCCAAGGGCCGGCTCAATCCTGTCAAAGTTGAGCCGAAACTTTATTGAAGGTAGTTAATAGAGCCAATGGTAGCCCCCAAGGGTCGGCTCAATCTTGTTAAAGTTGAGTCGGAGCTTTCATTGAAAACAATTTGAAAAGCCATTTTGTAGCCCCCAAGTTCCGGGTTAAATTGATAAAAATGATCGGGAACTGCATTGTAATCTTTGAGATCAAATAGACATTAGCCCCCAAGTGTCCAACATATTGCTTGCAATCTGCTTGAAACTTGCTTAACCTTCATTATCTAAAAAAATCCCTCTTGATAACTCATTCCTTATTTTGATATGTCACAAGAAGCTTTAAACGAAGCCGGGTCAGAAGTGGCCGGCTTAAAGAATAATCTAGCCACGCAGCAAGCCGCCCGAAGCAAGGCTGATGAAAAGTGCCGGTTCCTTGCTGAGGAATTGACCAAGATCAAAGCCGACTTTGCCCCCTTCAAAGAGTCTGCTAAAACTGAACAAGCCGCCCTGACTCAACGGGCGGATGACGCTGACCAGCAGCTGATGATTGTGTCAGATGAGCTACAATCTTTGAAGCGCCATATAAAAAAGATGTCAGCCGCCATATTTGGTAAATATTTGACAGCTTAACCAAATTGTGTATGTGTACTTGTACTGGCGACTTATGACGAAGAGTCCATCTTATGTAGGTTCAAGGAGCCGCCAACTCGCTTCTGACAGCTTGCTGCCCCTAAAGGCTATTTATACTCTGATGGAATAACTTTACTGTGTTTTACAAGGATACCACCCCCTCAACTATCAAAGGGGTCATAGAGCTTCTTTCCATGCTGCCAAAACAGATCGTAGAGCTGAAGAAATCAGCCGCCCGACAGGGAGCTATCGTAGCCATAGGCAGGGCGTTGGCCTTTGCTCCGGAGTTGACTCCTGCAGACATGATGGACATGTTTCCCTCCAAGAAAGATGATGGCTCCGAGTTTACAGAAGCTGACTATGCATGGTGTGTGAAGGCTTCCAAAGTCATTGCTTCCATGTTAGCAGAAGAAGTCAACTTGGCAACATATCAGGCGACTTACAGCACCGATCAGAAGAGAATCCGTGGCCCCCTCTTTGAGTCCAAGGACCTGATGCCTGCTCGCAGTAAGCACCTTTTTGCTTCTGAACTTGACCTGTCCCCCTTCTTTGAAGAAGGAAACTTTGCAGCTTTAACCCACTGCAACTGGGACTTGGACAATCTTCAGATCAAGGAGGTCGAAGACCCGGAGCAAGGTGGTCGGCCAGCTAATGGAGTTGTGAACACCGTTGAAAAGCCGACTCTTGTGACTTGCCATGAGTGGTGTAAAACACTTTAAAATATTTTTTGGCTCTATAGAGAGCATATGTAATAGGCTTGTAGTAACTTTTCCTTTGCCTGAATTGTGCCATCATGCACATATTAAATAGCCCTACTTAATATATATATATATATATATATATCATCTTCCTTGCACTTCCCATTGGATGCTTTACCGACTCTTGGCAGCTTAATTGACCTGCAAGAATAGATGTATCCTGACATTGTTAGGAGGGCGGCTTAAAAGCATAACCCAAAGATGTTGTATCTTCCTAACATGTTTTTTCAAAAACAGCTCATGTGCCGGTTCTACTGGGCTGACTCGCCACTTAAAACTCCTTATCAGTACAGGGTCTCTATAGAGATTGACCGTTAGGTTTTTGAACCGGCTCAGGGTCTCTAAGCGAGATTGACTGAAAGGAAGTGTGACGTCCCAGAAGAGACACGGCAGGGCATGAGTACCCTGATAGCCCCAAAATTACCTCTCACGTGACATAAATCCATCGTTTTAACCTTAACAATACAGGGTCCTCAAGGATTAACTGTGTAAGAGTACGAGCGGGCCACATAGCGGAGAGTCGGCAATAAATCAGAGAGTTTATCCTAGCTTTCCGTAAGTTGGCCCTCAAGTGACAAGAACCGTTGTTTTAACCTTAACCAGTACAGGGTCTCTATGGAGATTGGCCGTCAATTGACTTGACCGGCACAGGGTCTCTAGGCGAGATTAACCGGTAAGAGTCTGGCAGGTCACCTAGTAGAGTAGCATCAGCTTACAGGCAGGTTTAACCCTGTTTGGCTTAAGAGCCGATCAAGAGGGTGTGTAAGCTACACCCGACGGGTGGGAAGCCCCCAAGTGACCTTTGTTGACGGAATCAACTGTTTGGCTTGAGAGCCGACCGATAGGGTCTGATAAGCTACATCCGGAGGGTGAGAAGCCCCTTGGACAATCATGTTGACGGAGTCAACTATTTGGCTTGAGACCCGACCGATAGGGTCTGATAAGCTACAACCAGAGGGTGGGAAGCCCCCTGGACGATCATGTTGACGGAGTCAACTTTTTGGCTTGAGAGCTAACCGATAGGGTTTGATAAGCTACACCCGGAGGGTGGGAAGCCCCCTGGACGATCATGTTGACGGATTCAACTTTTTGGCTTGAGAGCCGACCGATAGGGTCTGATAAGCTACACTCGGAGGGTGGGAAGCCCCCTGGATGATCATGTTGGATCTTTCTTACATAGATGAAGATACACAAAATGGCAGAGGCCCCGCGCTTGCAGGGATGCCAAATTTTTTCATATATAAATATGATATGTACAATGATAGTGTACAATGTCGAGTCTCAACAACTTAGGTGTAGTAAGGCCGCGGATGCGCTATGTTCCGCGGCTGGCAGGTCTCCTACCCCGAGGTATCTGAATCGTCTCGGATGTCAATGAGGTAATATGACCCGTTGTTGAGATTTTTGCTGACCACGAAAGGTCCTTCCCATGGAGGAGATAGCTTGTGCATATTTGTCTGGTCTTGAATCAGCCGCAGCACTAAGTCACCTTCTTGAAACGTCCTGGTCTTGACTTTGCGGCCATGATAGCGGCGCAGGTCTTGCTGATAAATCGCCGAACGAGCAGCTGACAGATCACGTTCCTCCTCCAAGGCATCCAATACGACTTGACGCGCCGTCTCATTGTCCATCTCAACGTAAGCCGCCACTCGTGGCGAGTCATGTCGGATGTCACTTGGTAACACGCCCTCTGCACTGTAAACCACGAAAAAAGGTGTATAACCCGTTGATCTGTTGGGGGTAGTCTTGAGGCTCCATAAGACGGATGACAATTCCTCCACCCAACAACCCGGCGTTCGCTGTAAAGGAACCATAAGTAGGGGCTTAATACCTCTCAGGATTTCATGGTTAGCATGCTCCGCCTGACCGTTGGACTGTGGATGAGCAACCGCTAAAACATCAAGCCGGATGTGTTCAATGTCACAGAACGTTTTCATAGCCCCCTTGGACAAGTTCGTGCCATTGTCCTGATGATGCTATGAGGGTAACCAAAACGGTAGATCAGCTTTTTAATAAACTGAACTGCCATAGCCACGTCACACTTGCCGACCGGCTCAGCCTCTACCCACTTGGTAAACTTATCAACCACCGCCAAGAGGTGTGTCTTCTTGTCCTTGGATCTCTTGAAAGGCCCGACCATATCGAGCCCCCAGACTGCAACCGGCCAAGTGATTGGAATCATGCGCAATTCTTGAGCCGAATCATGAGCATGTCGGCCAAACTTTTGACAGTCGTCGCACTTGCGGACCAGATCCCCTGCATCCTTGTGAGCCATCAACTAGAAGAAACCATGCCGGAAAGCCTTGGTCACCAGAGATTTTGGGCCGGCGTGATGTCCACAATCACCAGCATGAATTTCATTCAAGATTTCCTTACCCTCCTCCTATGAGACACAACGCCGAAACACTCCGATGACACTGCACTTGTGTAACTCGCCATTGACCATCGTCATGGACTTAGACCGTCGGGTGATCTGTCTGGCCAGATTTTCATCATCAGGCAACTCACGCCGGGTCAAGTATGCCAAGTAAGGCATAGTCCAATCCGGAATAGCATGTAGAGCCACCACCAATTGTCCCTTCGGGTCAGGAACAGACATATCTTCCCTTGAGGGTAATTTGACGGACAGGTGATGTAAGTCGTCCAGAAAGATATTAGGCGGCACCTGCTTTCGTTGAGAACCTAACCTTGACAGGGCGTCAGCCGCCCTGTTCCTGCGATGATCAACATGATCCACCTGATAACCCTTGAAGTGACCAACAATGATATCCACCGCCTGACGATAAGCCGCCATCCGTGGATCCTTGGAATCCCAAGTGCCCGAAACTTGCTAAGCCACAAGATCTGAGTCGCCGAAGCACCTTACCCGGCTTAAGTTCATCTCCTTAGCTACCCTGAGGCCATGAAGCAGGGCTTCATATTCAGCTGCATTATTAGTGCAAGGGAACATCAGCCGGAGCACATAACAGAACTTGTCACCTTTGGGGGATGTTAAGACAACCCCTGCCCCTGATCCTTCCAGTTGCCTGGATCCATCAAAGTGTATTGTCCAGTATGTTTATTCGGATTTTCTTCGGGCGCCTGACACTCTGTTCAATCGTTTATGAAATCCACAAGGGCTTGAAATTTGACAGCCATACGAGGTACGTATTTCAGATTGAGAGGTCCCAGCTCCAATGCCCACTTAGCAATCCTACCAGTGGCTTCTTTGTTTTGAATTATGTCCCCCAACGGAGCAGAGCTGACCACGGTGATCTGGTGCCCTAAGAAGTAGTGCATTAGCTTGCGGTTGGCGATGAACACCCCATACACTAGCTTCTGTCAATGTGGATATCTCTGCTTGGACTCTGTCAGGACCTCACTAATATAATAAACCTGCCTCTGAACTGGATATTCTTTCCTTGCCTCCTTGCGCTCGACCACAATTGCAGCGTTGACAACCCTGTTGTTAGCCGCCATGTATAAGAGCAAGGGTTCTTTCTCAGCCGGAGCGGCTAAACCCCGGCGGCTCAGTGAGCTGCTTCTTGAGTGCCTCAAACGCTTCACCCACCGTTGTACTCCAGACAAAATTGTCTGTCTTTTTCATCATGTGATATAAAGGGATGGCTTTCTCTCCAAGGCGGCTTATAAACCAGCTCAACGTGGAGATGCACCCTGCCAGGTGTTGAACATCATTGATACAAGCCGGCTCAGCCAGGGAGGTGATAGCCTTGATTTTATCTGGGTTAGCGTCAATACCATGCTCAGAGACCAGAAATCCCAAGAGCTTTCTAGCCGAAACATCAAAGACACACTTTGCCGGGTTAAGCATCATCTTATAGATCCGCAAATTGTCAAAGGTTTCTTTCAAGTTGTCAAGCAAAGTCTCCTTCTTACTTGACTTGATCACAATATCATCCACATAAGCATGAACGCTGCGCCCAATCTGGTTGTGAAGACAATTCTGCACACAGCGCTGATAAGTCGCTTGGGCACTGTTGAGCCCAAAAGGCATAGACACATAGCAGAAGGCCCCAAAAGGCATGATGAAAGACGTCTTCTCTTGGTCCTTAACCGCCATCTTGATCTCATGATATCCCGAATAAGCGTCCAGGAAGCATAAACTTTCGCAACCCACTGTAGCATCAATGATTTGATCAATATGAGGGAGAGCAAAAGGATCAGCCGGACATGCCTTGTTAAGATCCATATAGTCCACACACATACGCCATGTGTCGTTCTTCTTGAGCACAAGCACTGGGTTAGCAAGCCACTCTGGGTGAAAGACATCGACGATGAAACCCGCCGCTAAGAGCCGAGCGACCTCTTCCCCGATGGCCTTGCGTCTCTCCTCGTTGAACCATCGTAGAAATTGCTTGACAGGTTTAAACTTAGGGTCCACATTAGGGTTGTGCTCAGCGAACTCTCTCAGCACACCCGGCATGTCAGAGGGCTTCCATGCGAAGATGTCCCGATTCTCACGGATGAATTCGATGAGCGCGCTTTCCTATTTGGGATCCATATTGGCTCCAATAGTGAACTGTTTAGATGAGTCACTCAGAGTAAATCCACCGCCTTGGTATCATCCGCCGAAAATTTGAGGGGCGGCTCAACCTCTGTGGTAGGCTTCTTCAGCTGGGTCATATCCTTCAGGTCAACATTTTCCTTATAGAACTGAGCTTTGCCTCAGCACAACTGGATTCCGCGTAAGCCGCGTCCCCTTCTTCGCACTCAATAGTTGTATTCCGATCACCATGAACAGTAATCGTACCTTTTAACCCCGGGCATCTTGAGCTGTAAGTAGACATAACAGGGCCTAGCCATGAACTTGGCGTAAGACGGCCACCCAAATAATGCATGATAAGGACTCTTGATCTTGACTACTTCAAACCACAAGGACTCCACCCTGTAGTTGTACTCGTCACCAAAGGCGACTTCCAAAGAAATCCTACCCACTAGGTAAGCTGACTTGCCCGACACTACACCATGAAAAATTGTTGATGAGGGCTTAAGGTCTTTATCAAGCAGCTTCATCCGCTAGAAGGTATCATAGTATAGGATATTGATGTTGTTGCCACCATCCATAAGTACCTTATTCACCATATAACCTCCCAATTGGGGGGCAACTACCGGGGCTAGCCACCCCGGGTCATCAACCTGCGGCGGGTGATCTTCCCGGCTGCACGTTATGTCATACTCAGACCACTTCAAGTATTGTGACAGAGCTGGCGCGATTACATTAACCGCTCGCTTGCGCAACTTCTGATCCCACTTGTTAAGGCTAGTCATAAAAACATGATACTAGCTCAAACTGAGCTGCTTTGGATTACTCTGATACCCAGACTGATTATGCTGCTGCTGATTGTTGCTACCAGAGTGCTGAGGAAGTCCTCCTTGGTTGCCCTGGCCATGATGACCGGATCCTGACCCGCCGGATCCAAACCCGGCTCCTGAACCGCCTGGTCCTAAGCCGCCGGGCGGGCCACCACCATTGTTGCTATGCTGTTGCATGTTATAGTTCTTAAACTTCTGCATGATGTGGCAATTACCCCATGTGTGACCCGTAACTCTATCGGGTCGGCTATGCTCTGGACAAGGTTTATTGAGCATTTCCTCCAAATTGAAAGGAGTCTTATTTTTGTTAAAAGGCGGTCTAAACCTCCCATTGGCCATAGGACAGTTATGGACGATGCTGGCATTGGCCACCAATTCTGACCCGCCATCCAGGTTCTTCCACTTGCCCTGGTTACCATTACCTGCCACACCCTTGCCATGATTGTTCTTTCTACCTTGGCCAGTCTTCTCCTCGTCAGAGCCTGGATCCTTCGTGTTATCAGAGTTGGCATACTTTTTGAGAGCTACCATGAGTTCTCCCATGTCCTGACACATACGCTTGAGGCGGCCGAGCTTCTGCTTCAAAGGGATGAAGTGACAATTCTTCTCTAGGATCACCACCGCTTGAGCCGCCGTGATCTGTTCAGACGAGTGGATGACGGTCGACACCCTCTGGACCCAATGATGAGCCGACTCATTCTCCTGTTGGACACAGTGATCCAGATCCACAATCGTCATAGGCTGTTTGCAAGTCCCTTCAAAGTTTTTGATGAACCTTGCTTTCAGCTCAACCCGTGAATTGATGGTATTGGGCGGCAAACCCTTCAACCACGTGCGAGCCAGTCCTTCAAGCATCATGATGAAATACTTGGCACACAACGCGTCATTGACATCCAACATCTCCATAGCCAGCACATAGCTCTCGATCCAGGCCTCCAGAGGTAAGTCGGCAGTGTAATTCGGGACTTTGCGAGGTCCTTTGAAATCCTTTGGCAACCGCTCGTTTCGCAGAGCCGGTACTAAACACGGTACTCCCACGGCCCTGGTGGTCACTCCCACTCCTACTGAGACGGAGGGCGCGGGCTCTTGGTGAGCCGTCGTTGCCAAAGCCGCCACCTCTTGCTCGTTTCTTGACTAGTTTACGAGCGCCTGTGCATCTAGAGCCGCCTGATCATCCCCTGGAGGCCCCTGGTGTCGATCGCTGCTAGAAACCGCCGGAGACTCATAGCGCCGGCTAAAGTTGCGGCTGGGGATGGAGGTTAAGTGAATGTGGCTCCGGCTGTAAGCATATTTCTCCTACTGGGCCATCGCTGTCTGAAGGTGCCCAATGGCGTTCTGCACCTCTTCTGCAAAAGGCGCCTCATCTGGAATAGGGATTGTTTCAAGCCGGGTTGCTATGGCCACCATGTTCTCTGTCGGGTTGAAATAATGGCCCGCTGGCGTTGGAAAAGCCACTGGTGAGGCCTGGTTTTGTCGAGGTGGGTTAAGCTGCTATCGAGACGCCGGTCGACTTCCAGGTGCATCCGTTGCTCGTCCCATTCCTGGCGTATTAAAGAGATTCCTAGCCTCGTACTGTTCTGGTAAGCGGGATTGATGTCTCATCCGCTGCACCGCAACCGCTGATTGCTGCTCTAGCTCAAGGCGGAAAGCTTCTGTCTTAAGGCGTTCTGCCTACGCCTCCATCTGAACTTTTAATTCGGCTATCCTCTGTTGCACCTCCGCCATCCGGTCCTTGAGTCTTGCAATCTCCAAGTTCCGAGTGGTTTGATTATCTAGTGTGACTTCGGTGGTCATCAGGGTTGCGAGCTCATTCATCAGATCCAGAAGAATTTGAGCCGACGGTGGCAGGTCAGACCCTGTGTTTGCTGCTCCGGCGGTTGTGCTGCTCGTGCCTGGGGCTGACCCCGCCATGAACATGGCCGCATGAACCGGCAGCCCGAGATCGTCTAGCTCAAAACACTCCGACTCAGGGTAAGGCTCGTCGTAGCCCCCGAGCCCGCCATTGTGAAGCTGGTAGATCGACTCTGCTTCTCCACTCAAAGATCTGTCCTCTGAATAGACAAGAGTCTCCTGCAACATAGAAGTTTAAAGATCCATACCTTGAGTAAAGCCCAAGAAGACATGCTTTCGGCCCGGGTTAACGCAGGGGGGGTCACACATATTGGGCGGGTTGTGCGCACCGAGCCGGCTCGACGATGTTGGTGCAGATGTCCGGCCCGGGTGTAGATCCGTCAACCTTTCCAATGAAGACGTGGATTCCACCGAAGGGAACCCAGAATCCATACTCAGCAGAATCAGCCTTAGGACCCCAGCCGGCGTTGTCAATGTAGAGCCGGCCGCGGTGACTCTTGATCATCCTTCCTACCACGTATACTTCAAACCCCAGGAGAGAGCCCTTTGAGAACTCGACACCATCGAGCGCTAGCCCCACGGTGGGCACCAACTGTTGTGGTTTTGTCACGACAGATGTCCGGGTGAATGGACTTGGATTGGAGGCCATCGCTAAGGTGATGGACTCAAAGGGGTTGATTGGGACGGAGGACACGGGTTTACCTAGGTTCGGCCCCTCAAGTAGAGGTAACAGCCTACGTCCTGCTTGTGTTTGTATTGCTTGGTGTATCGATTACAAGGGAGCTGATTGCTTGACCAAGTTCTCGATGATTGATCTCCCTCTATGTTGCCCCGGGTCTTGCCTTTATATAGGAGGTCAAGACCACGGGTCATACAAGTCGTAACCGACTCTCACAACGTGTCTGAGTCTATCTCTACATTGTCTTGCCTTCCTGAGAAAGTTGTCTCCGGGCGGCTCACCCGCCCGGGTCTTCATACCTTCTCTGTCCGGGCCACGTCCCGGCCCATCTTGTCAAGCCGCCCAACGTCTTGGGCTTAAGTCTTCACGGCCCATCCTTGGGCTGGTGTATGAGCCGCCAGGTGTGACCCGGAGCCTTAGGGGCGGGTCTCACCATGGGGTTATATCCCCAACAGTCGTTGTAGCGGCACCGTCATCGGTTTATTATCGGACGTTTTCGGTGTTTTAAAACCTCGTGTCATGGGCCGCAACTTCCCTCTCATCCCTACCTAGCCCATCTACACGACCACCGCAGCCCACCTAGCCCCCTCCGATTCCAGGCCATCCGATCGAGATTGAACGGTCCGAAAACGGACAAAAACTGTCAACCCTAGCCCCTAAAACTATAAATAGACCCCTCCCCTTCCTAATTTGGCCTAAAGCCTAGCCTCGCCTCGAAATCCGTGCATCCAGCCGCCCCTCGTGCCCCTCTCTCCCCTCAGCCGCCAGGCCTGCCGAGCCCATCTGCGCCCGCCCCGGGCCCGAACCGCCACCGCCGCCCGAGCGCTCCAAATCGGGAGTGGAGCTCCCGATCCAGAGATGCGCCCCCGCTGCACTTGGTCAGCCGGCCACCGGAGGTCCGTCGGACCCTCGCTGGAGCGCCTCGCCGGCGCCCCCGACTGGACCTCGCCCCGGCGCCCCTCTTCCTTCTCCTTCCACCATTGCTTCCTCTCTTACTCACCCATATCTCCTTCCTCTCCCTACAGGAGGACCAGCAGCGCCCGCCACGCCGGTGTCCGTCGCCATTGCCGCTCCGGCGCTGGGGATGGGTTCCCCTGGTCGGGATCCGGTCGTCCCCCCGCTGCGTCATCTCCTGCGGTACCCCAGCCTCGCCTGCCATGGCGCCGCCGCCATCTTGCCTTGCGCTTGGGCTCGAGCGAGGACAGGGACGAGCGCCTACGCGTTGACCGCCTCCTGGGCCTCGCCTGCGCGTAGGCCGGTGCCGCCCCAGGCCCAGCCAGCTCCAGCTTCCCTCGTCCTGGGCCGAGCCCACTAGGTGAGCTAGACCCTAGCCACCCTATCCCGTACCCGAGGCGCTACATTGCTAAGATGTGCCCACAGTTTTCGGCCCATGTGTTTTTTCCTTATATGCGAATTTGCTAATTACCTGTGAATTTCAGAATTTCAGAAAAAAAAACATGATTTAAAATTGCTAATAACTAATTGTCCATGCATCGTATGAAAATAATGTAGATATGTAAAATGTCTAGAATTTCATGTAGTTTACTAATATTAAACTTTCATACATGTTAAAAATATTTAAACACGCTATTTGCATGGATTGGCGTGATGCCCTTTTTATAAAATGAATTAATTGTTAGCAACCTAACCGTGCCTCGGATCGAAATGCTTTATATATGAAACTTTCAACCATGTTTAAACTGTTTAAACTTGCTCTTTGCTGTAATTTACATTAATGCCATGTTAAAATGAATTGTTTAATAACTTTTAGACCGTAGCTCCAATGCAAATGTTTTACATATGTAACTTGACTAGAAAAAATGTGTAGAATCACATGGTGACATTTATTTTGCTGTTTAACAACTCTAAAATATGGTTAGTACAGATCTGGACCTAATTCATAATATGCATATGGGGTTGTTTCGGAAATGATATATATTGCTTCCGGCCTCATTTAAAATGCCTAGATGGTGTAGTTGTTTTTGCTTCACCGTTTGCCATGTTAAACAACGTTTAATATTGATGGGTACCTAAACGAGAGTGAACTAAATAATTCGAACGTGGAGTTTCGTCAACATGCAACTCGTTGCATATTGAACTTCACTTACTGTGCAGTAGTTGTTTGTTGTTCTTGCCTTGCCATGCCTTGCATATTTAAACCAGGCATGCATCATATTTGTCTGCGCATCATGTCATGCATATGTTGTGGTGTTTCTCTTGTGTTGATTGTTTGTTTCGCATTGCTTCTTCTCAATAGAGTTCCGAAAGCGTTCGGAGTGTGAGGATTTGTTCGACACGTTGGCTCGTCTTCTTCATGGACTCGTTCTTCTTCCGAGCGGGATCTCAGGCAAGATGACACATTTCCCTAGATACCACTACTATCATTGCTATGCTAGTTGTTCCGCTTTTATCGTTATGTCTCGCTACCTACCACTTGTTTGTCAAGCCTCCCAACATTGCCATGAAAGCCTCTAACCGTCCACCTTCCCAGCAAACCTTTGTTTGGCTATGTTACCGCTTGCTCAGCCCTTCTTATAGCGTTTCTAGCTGCAGGTGCAATTGCTTCCATGTGTCAACATGGACATTCTTTTGTTATCACAATATTATTGCTATTTAATTTAATGCACTTATACACTTGGTAAAGGGTGGAAGGTTTGGCCTTTTGCTTGGTGTTTTGTTCCACTCTTGCCGCCCTAGTTACTTGCGAACCGGTGTTATGTTCCATAATTGAGCGCTCCTAACATGCTCGGGGTTGTTATGGGGACCCCCTTTATTTTCGTTTTAGGATAAAACTTGTCTGGCAAGGCCCAACTTTGGTACTACATTTGCGCATCATAATAATACTGATCACCTTATTAAAGCATAGAGGTTCGCCCCCTCAAGGGTTAATTTAACATAATACAGGGGCGCTAGTGCTGCTGGTGTTGGTCCAAAACACAACACTATGCAGGGCCAACCCGGGGCAACTCGAGAGATTTTTATCAGGCCATTGTACGCATTTCTTATCCGCCGTGTCCTGAGAACGAGATATGTGGCTCCTATTGGGCTCGTCGACACATCGGGAGGCCTTGCTGGACTTGTTTTAACTTTCTCGATCGTCTTGAGTGAGGAACTCTGATCTTCTTCGGGCTATCTCGAGGTGTCGGATTTCCTTTGGAATTGACTAGGATGATCACGAGATCCGTGGTCGAGGTTATTCCCGATGTGTGTGATTAATTTGTGATGGATGAGTTGGAGCACCCCTTCAGGGTTAAATCTTTCGGGAAGCCGTGCCCATGGTTATGTGGCAAACTTGAATACTTTGTTTAACACCCGGTCATAGCAAACTTGAAGTAAACTGAAATAAAATACACCAACTGGGTGCGTAACCGTGACTGTCTCTTCTTGTGAGTCCTCATCCGAGAGATAACATGGTGGGGTTATGTTTGACGTAAGTAGGTGTTTAGGATCAGTTAGTGATCACTACTAGTTCACGTCCGTTATGCGTAGACCGCCATACTTTACTTTCTGTATTCGTAAGTTAGCCACTCAAATAAATGCTTATTCGCTTGCTGCAGCCTCACCACTTAACCATACCTCACCTATTAAGCTTTAATAGTCTTGATAACCTTGGAAATGAGATTGCTAAGTCCCTGTGGCTCATAGATTACTAAAACAACAGTTGCAGTTTCAGGTAATGCAATGATTTGACGTGAGCGCAATGCTTGATTTGATTTGGAGTTATTCTTCTTCTTCTTTTTATTCATCGATCTTGGATGGGTTCCAGGCAGCAGCCTGGGATAGCAACGATGGATGTCATTTTGTCGTTTGTTTTTGTCCGTAGTCGGACCCTGCTCTTTTGTATGATGTTTGAGTATGTTGTTGTATTGAGGTGATATTGATGTAGCTTGTGGCGAGTGTAAGCCAATTCCATATACTCATCTCTTCTGTACATGTACTTGTAATGATATCCATGCTTGCAACACGACGAGATGCGCTTCTATCTCTGTCGAGGCCCTCGTGCCAAAATAAGGATAGGATCGCATCTTGGGCGTGACATAACCCTAATCTTTGTCGTATAAATACCCAGATATCCACCCAATACCAAAAAGAGCCATGCAAATACTTTTCCGCTGCCACAACCTTCTGTTCCCGAGAGATCCAATCTTGGAGCTTTTTCCGGTAATCTGCCGAAGGGGGATTCGATCACGGAAGGCATCTACGTCCACTCCATTGTCCCTCCGATCATGCGTGAGTAGTTCACCACAGACCTACAGGTCCATAGCTAGTATCTAGATGGCTTCTTCTCTCTCTTTGTGCTTCATTACCATGTTCTTCATGATCTTCATGGAGATCTATCTAATGTAATACTCTTTTGCGGTCTGTTTGTCGAGATCCAATGAATTGTGGGTTTATGATCAGCTTATCTATGAATATTATTTGGTTCTTCTTTGAATTCTTATATGCATGATTTCATATCTTTGTAAGTATCTTCGAGTTATTGATTTGGTTTGGCCAACAAGATTGGTAATTCTTGCAATGGGAGAAGTGCTTAGTTTTGGGTTCAATCTTGCGGTGTCCTCATCCAGTGACAAAGTAGGGGTAGTGAGGAACGTATTGTATTGTTGCCATCAAGGGTAAAAAGATGGGCTTTTCATCATATTGCTTGAGTTTATCCCTCTACATCATGTCATCTTACTTAATGTGTTACTTTGTTCGTCATGAACTTAATACTCTAGATGCACGCAGGAGTCGATCGATGTGTGGAGTAATAGTAGTAGATGCAGAATCATTTCGGTCTACTTGACACGGACGTGATGCCAATATGCATAATCATTGCCTTGGATGTAGTGATAATTATTCACTTTTCTGTCAATTGCTCGATAGTAATTTGTTCACCCACCATGTTATTTTCCTTCAAGAGAGAAGCTTCTAGTGAAACCTATGGCCCCCGAGTGTACTTTCCATATTATATTTTCAGATCTATAAACCAAAAATACCTTTCTGCAATTTATTTACTTTTTTACTTTCCGCAATCTTTTACATCTATCTCTATAATTTCTAATCCTTGCAATTAACCGTGAAGGGATTGACAACCCCTTTATAGCATTGGGTGAAAGAGTTTAATTGTTTGTGTATGTGCAACCATTGGTAACTTGCTTGTTCCTCGTACTGTATTGATACATTGGTTCTCATAAACTGAGGGAAATACTTATCTACTTTGCTGCATCACCCTTTCCTCTTCAAGGGAAAACCAACGCAAGCTCAAGAGGTAGCAAGAAGGATTTCTGGTGCCGTTGCCAGGGAGACCTACATCAAGCCTACCAAGTATCCATCACAAACTCATCTCTTGCATTTACATTATTTTCCATTTGCCTCTCGTTTTCCTCTCCCCCACTTCTAAAATGATTTTCAGAAAAAACAAAAAGATTTGCCTTTTTATTTGCCCTCTTTCTTGTTCACCTTTTTCTCGTCGGATCTCTTTTTGTTTGCTTGTGTTGCCATGTACCTTCTATTTTCTTGCATCTTATCTTGCTAAAAATCTATTGATATGGATCCTCATTCACTTGCTAATCTTTTCAAAAGACCAAATTATGATGAACCAATTGCTAGTGAGTTGAGTGCACTTGATTATCTCTATGAAGTTTTGTTTGAAAATCATGAATCTAAATTTTTGGATGAAGTGTTGAAAGAAGAAATTTGTAAGGAGATTCATGATTGACATGTTGTTAGTATTAATTCCCTGAATATCCATGATGCTAATGATATGCAAAATCACAAACTTGGGGATGCTATGCTTGATGAATATGATATTCTTTGTTCCCCAAGTTTTGATGATGACACGTATGCTATAGTTGATGATGGAAATAATGCTTTATTTGATAGTTATGTTGGTAAATTACTTCATGATGCTACTGAAAATTATTATGAGGGAGGAACATATGCTTGTAGGAATTTCAATAATATCAAGTTTCCTCTCTATGTGTTCAAAGTTTTGAAGTTATGTTTGTTTTGCCTTCCTATGATAGTTGATTATTGGTCCCATAAATTATTTGCTCACAAAATCCCTATGCATAGGAAGTGGGTTGGACTTAAATGTGCTTTTCATGAGATTCATGATGCTCTCTTGCATGTTTCAATTACTAATTTTTATGTGCGCATTATTGAAATCATCATGCCTGTTGGGAGGCAATCCAATTTTTTTTATGTTTTTGTTTTTGCTTATGTTTTTAGTGTTTCATACATTATTTCCTATGTAGTAATTGCGTTTTGGTGTTTTAGTTAGTGTTTGATCCAAGTATGACCTTTGGGATGGTCTATGGTGACTGTTGATTTGATCTTGCTGAAATACAGAAACTTTTGTACCTAGTACAGGAATTTTATAAATTTATCAGAGCACCTAATGAGTTTGAAATTTTGACACTAGGTTTATATACAAATTTCCCAGGTTGTTATAGTTGTTCAGAATTTTTGGAGTTACATAAGTATACTAAGTTTCTATATTGCTACACAATGTTCTGTTTTTGACAGATTCTGTTTTCTTTGTGTTGTTTACCTATTTTGATGTATCTATGGGTGGTATCGGGGGTTATGAACCATGGAGAAGTTCGAATACAGTAGATATTACACCAATATAAATTAAGAATGAGTTCACAACAATACCTAAATAGGGATTTATTTTTCTTATACTAACGGATCTCATGAGTTTTTTGTTGAGTTTTGTGTTGTGAAGTTTTCAAGTTTTGGGTAAAGATTTGATGGGCTATGGAATAAGGAGTGGCAAGAGCCTAAGCTTGGGGATGCCTAAGGCACCCCAATCCATATTCAAGGATGCCAAAGAGCCTAAGCTTGGGGATGCCCTAAAAGGCATCCCCTCTTTCGTCTTCAATCCATCGATAAATTTACTTGAGGCTATATTTTTATTCACCACATGATATGTGTCTTGCTTGGAGCATCTTGTATGATATGAGTCTTTGCTTTTTAGTTTGACACAATAATACTTTCTGCACACATCTTTTGATAGAGACATGCATGAATCATGAATTTGTTACAATACTCTATGTGCCTCACTTATATCTTTTGAGATAGGCAATTTTGCTCTAGTGCTTCACTTATATCTTTTTAGAGGACGGTGGTGTTTGGTTTTATAGAAATAATTGAACTCTTGTACCTCACTTATATTATTTTGAGAGTCCTTAAACAGCATGGTAATTGATTTAGGTTATGAATTTAGTCATAATATGATAGGCATCCAAGAGGGATATAATAAAAACTCCAAATATTAAGTGCATTGAGTATTATGAGAAGTTTGATTCCTTGCATAAAGTTTTGAGATATAAAGATGGTAATGTTAAGAGTCATGTTAGGAAGTAATTGTGAATTGGTAAAAATACTTGTGTAAAGGTTCATGATTCCTGTAGCATGCACGTATGGTGAACTGTTATGTAAGGAAGTCGGAGCATGATTTGTTTATTGATTATCGACCTTTGTGTGAGGGTTAGGCGCACGCGATGGTTTACTCCTACCAACCTCTCCCCTAGGAGCATGCGTCTAATACTTTGCTTTGATGACTAACTGGCTTTTGTAATAAGTATGTGAGTTCTTTATGACTAATGTGATTCCATGGATTATACGCACTCTCACCCTTCCACTTTTGCTAGCCTCTCTACTACTGCACAACTTTCGCCGGTGCATTAAACCCACCATATATATTTCCTCAAAACAGCCACCATACCTAGAAATTTTTTCAAAACTAGTACGGATTTTGTAGCAAATTTGAAAACAGGTGCGTGAGTTGGAAAATTTTCAATACTAGTACCCTGTCAGCCAGTAGCCGGCCGAGCAGGGACCTGTCGGCCACCACCAGGCCGACCGAAGACCTATCAGCCATCCGTAGGCCGAAAGGATCCTGTCGGCCAATCAGAGGCCTCTAATTACCGTTGCTCTCCGGTGGTTCCACCGACTCGCCGATCTCCTCGCTGGAACACCCATTCTGTTATCCTACCCGCTTAATCAATAGATCAGGGCGTTCTCCACCGGCGTACGGTATATTTTTTCCTTCGAATTCAATCGACTGAGAACTGTCAAGTCGGTAGTGGATTTAGTTAATATTTGTCACCGGCCGTCTGTAGGTAATGGCTTGTCCATTTTGCCGCGCTCCAGGTGGACCTTGTGGTGCCATTGATTCTGGTGCGTCCGTATTTACTGTGGTGCTGGATCGTCGATGTGCAAGACGTGTTGTAAGATTCGATGTCTTCATTATCTAACTGTGGCATATTCGAATGCCTTTGTTTATAAGTTTATGATCCTTGCTTCCATTCTTGTTGTAGTATGTTCCGTGCAGTGTTAGATCACATCTTGCTCGGTACATTGAGGAGTGCAGAGCTTTAGCTATTGGGAGGGGTGACACTGATATTGATCTTGCTCTGCACAACACTGAGGGGCACTTATACCATGTTATATTTACACATGGTAGGATGAGCAGTAAATTCCATGGTCCTTCGTGGGAGGAACTCGTGAATGATTATGGTCTCCGCCATAGTGACATGATGACTGTTATGCTTGAGCACTATGGAACTTATATTAGTGTCGAATTTCATCGGGATGGTGTTATGTTGTTTCTTTTACCCCATGTTGGTAAGATTTATGTTTGACAGATTGTCAGATTTGATTGAGCTTATACTTTTTGCGGTTCATGTCAGTAATTGAAATAAAATTTTTGTAGCTCTTGAGGATCTGAGTGAAACTCAGAGGGAACTTGTTGATAGCTGTTTTTATAGTCGTGGTGTCACTCTGAATTATCATCAAATGTATGTCATGTTGCGGCAGTTCTTTGATGACAACTACATATTGTGTACCCCTTTCATTCATAGGATGGATCGAATGAACGTTATTTCCCAACATATGGTAAGCTTTGGTTTCTGTTTTTTATTATTTGTTTGTTATTTTCTGGTTCATAAGATGGATCATCTAAGTTGCTTGTTTCTGTCAGGTTATTCCTACCATGGTTGTGAGGAGTTTGATGGAATTTGTGTCTATTCCTAGGACTGGTTCTTTACTTCTTGAAATTACTTTGGATTCAGAAGATGATGATATATTTGTGAGCATTCCTTGTTCCTACTTCATTGGCTTGGGTGATCGAATGGTTTTGAAGAAGGAAGGTTTCAGAAAATTTTTGCTCGCATCGTCTATCGAATTCAACAATTTGGTGCTCATAACATTCAAACAACGTGAACAGGAGCTACCTATTGTTTTCAGCTATCTGCCACAGTGAGAAAGAAAGAAGAAGCTGGAGATGGTGAAGGAAAATATCCACGTTGGACTTAGTAGATTTATATTCTTGTAACTCAATTTCAGCAAGTTGTATCTTAATTTCAGCAAGCTGTATCTTAATTTCAGCAGGCCGTACTATTGTCGTTTTTATTTGCCGTCAATTTCTTTCGCCATTATCTCCTGCCATTATCTCCCGCCATTCTCTTCTGCCCATTCTCTGTCCCGCCATTCTCTCCCGCCATTGCGGTTGTCATCTGCCTATAAAAGGAGACATTGTATCTGCCTTCCTCCATCAGCCACCAACACTCGAAAAAACCAGCGCGGTAGTCATTATGAGTTTGCCTTCTTCGGATCAAAGCATTAGGCCTAGCAAATGGAAGAGTGCGAAGCTGCCTCAGGGGGTGGAAGCAGTTCATTGTTGGTGTGGTGATCTCTGCAAGGTGAAGGAGGTGACGGATTTTTCAGATTGGTTGGGCATGAAGTTTTTCATGTGCGCTAATTATGAGGAAGATCCACTCATTGGTCCTTCAACGTACATCACACCTCCGGTAAGTTTCAGTCACACAGAATAAACACGTTGTTCATATTGCTGTTGATTTGATTTGTTATATTTGTGTTTCTTTTGTAGTCTCCTCCACCCCTGTGCCAGTACTATCGTTGGATAGACAAGAAAATGCCGGACTGGGCGGTGACTGTGATTCGTGAAAGAAGTCGTCGAGCATGGGCAAGTTTGGACGTGGAGGAGCGCCGCGAGAAGGCGGCAGCAGAGGAGAAAGCAGAGCAGGAGAGAGCTTGGCAAGAGCACTGTGTGGAGCAGAGGGCTTTTCTTGCTGAGATGAAGAAGAAAAACCAAGAAAACCAACTTCGACTGGCGGAGGTCTACCGGCAGCGAGAGGAGGCCCATGAAGCTGAGAGGCAGAGAAAGAAAGAAAGGGCTCGTGCAGCCCAGGCAGCAGAAGAAGCTGGAGATGGATCAGAAAAATTTCCACATTGGACCAAGTAGATTTAGATTGCAGTAACTCAATTTTAGCAAGTTGTATCTTAACTTCAGCAAGATGTATCTTAATTTCAGCATATTGTATCTTAATTTCAGCAACAGATCCCACAGTAGGCAAGTCACCGATAGAAGGCACGTACTGTCCAGCAATGTCCTCCTTGCCGAAAGGTTTGTCAACGCTAACGTAGGATCGACCAATGGGGAATCTCTCATAAGACCAAAGCTGCAAAAGAAGTGGACATCCGAGAAGACCAGATTTCCTAGACCTCAATTGGCAAGCTTTGCAGAGGCCTCTGTACGTAGCTGCTAACACGGCAGAACCAAAACTCCTTCACGCAATGTTCTTAGGGGAACATGCCTCAGCTATCTCTCATGCAATGCCGATCAATCGTGCATCTACAGTGGTCACGTGGTTCTCTGTGAACATAGTCTTGCCAAACAACCACATAATATATGCCTCTAGGGACCGGTCAATCTGTGCCTCTGACAACTGATAAGTGGGATATCCTAAGGCAACAATCTGAAACTGGCTCAACCACCTGAAAAGAGGTCCGTGCCGATCGTTTTCTAGTGCGGTGGTTGTTGGCACCGCAGCCAAAAAACGGGCATGCATAGATGCTAGCCAACCATCTTCTACCTCTAAAGGTCCTATGGCAGCACCGGCGAGAGGTAATCCCAACAAGTAAGACACGTCCTGTAAAGTAGGAGCCATCTCTCCCCATGGAAAGTGGAACGTATGTGTCTCTAGTCTCCATCTATCTACTAAGCAGCTAAGGAGTGACCTGTCGTAAGAGATGCGTGAAACTGGCCTCTTGTGCAGCTGCATTGGTTCGCCTGCGTCATCCAACTCCGGGTGATCAACCCACTCATCCAATGTACCCTCAACCAGTCGTGCCAAGGGTAGGAGTCCAGCCCAATTCAGCCTACAAAATAAACAAAATGTAGCTTACAATTAGCTACTATCAAAACGATGACGAACGTGCTACGTGATTGTACCGACACATACCTATCAACCCATGCAGGGTGTATCATCCAGTTAGACTTTGGGGTGCGAGTGATCAAGACGTCTAAGTTGGTGCCCGATTCCGTAATTGTGGCTCGGTGCCCTCTATCGATATTACCATTAAGCATATGATATGAAGCCATATCTGCAATGAGAACATAGTACAAACATATTAGAAAATATAACATAGAACGGGGCGCACTAAAAATAAAAACTTAGTATCCGAAAGGCATAAAAACATAGTCTCACATATTACAAATAAAAACATAGTCCAACATATTAAAAATTAAAAACATAGTCCGACATATTACAAATTAAAAACATGGTCCCACATATTACAAATACAAACATAGTCCCACAGATTATGTAGCTTCTGAGTTATTCATTCCTCGTCCACCCCTTCGGCCTCGAGAGCCACGTCCACCACGACTGCTAGGACCTCCTCTTGCAACTGTTGTTGCAGTCGTCGATGCGGAAGCACCCGTCGATGTGGAAGCACCGTCTTTCTTCAGTGTGGGGCAATATTTCATCCTATGACCATACGCCGCACAGAGCAAACATTGCCTGGTTGCTCTACCTGCTTCAGATTGGTCCATGTCGTTTCGGATGCGCTTTACCTTACGCCTGCCCCTGCTAGTTCGCCGTAGTGCAGGATCCGGGATCTATACTCTATCAGCATCATTTACCTTGTTGAAATTGACGACGACTCTAAACCCTGTCATCTCACCTGTCCAGACATTGAGTACTGCCTCCTTTGAATAGTACGGAGACACGAAGGACATAGCGTCCAACTGAATCTGGCCACAGGCAGCACACATGTGAGCAAGGCAGGTGCAACAACTGCGGCTTGTTGCATGTACACTCACAAGTTGGATAAAATTCTGCTCCAATTGTAACCTCATGCGTCCTCACCTCATTTCCAGAACGGAAACCATCAGTAGGAAGCTGAACCTCGTACCTCCTTTCCTGATTACCTATGAGTGTGACGGTGTGCTTCTTGGTTTTCTTTATCTTATCATCCATATACTCCATGACACGGCTGCGGTAAGGAGTGTTCTGATTATCTTCAATATGCTTCCTTGCCAACTCATGCCTTTCTCTGAAATACCTCACAGTGCCATGGAATACACCCTCCACAATAGCTATCAGTGGCAATGCTCTGTTCCCTCTGAGAACAAAGTTATAGATCTCTGCAAGATTTGTTGTCATGTGGCCATACCTAGCTCCATGGGTGTCATGCAGCAAAGACCAATTCACTGGAGGTTCTTTCTCTATCCACTCAGAAAAATTCTTTATTGCCCTGCCCTTCTTTCGCTTCGTATTAGGAGGGTCAATTGCTAGCAAGTCATAAAGACCAACTGGCCCCTCCATCTCCGCAATGAGTGTTGTTAACTTAATCTGGTCTTTTTCCATTTTCTTCCTAGCAACGACCTACTTCTTAGTGAACTCATCTAGTTTGGACCAAATAAAATCGTATTTTTGCCGCTGGTTCTACTTGCGTAACTTCTTTAACAAGTTCATCAACCGTTTGTTCTTGAACTGTGAGAAAATTAGCACCAAGATGGCGCATGCACCACCGGCTTTGCAAGTCCTTCCAAGGTGTTGGCTCGTCAGCAGTTGGATTACTCAGTGTCTTCACGGCCTTCAATATACCGGGATGTCTGTCATGAATGAGACACACATTGGGTCTGTCCTTCACGATCGCAATTTTAATTTGACGGAAGAACCATACCCAGCTCGGAAAGTTCTCACCCTCCACAAATGCCATGGCTAGTGGGATGATTTGGTTGTTCCCGTCCACACCAATAGCAGTCAGGATTTGCCCTTTGTACTGACCTGTCAGGAATGTACCATCCACAAACATCACAGGAGGACAATGCCTGAAAGCTTCGATGCACATACCGAAAGAGAAGAATACTTGTTTCAACACCTTGTAATCTCGTATACTATCCAACCTCGTGTGCTGAATGTTAACATAAGTGTCGGGATTCCTCTCCTTCAGTACGTCAAGGAGACGCACAACATTATCATAGGAGTCGAAGAACGTCCCAAACCTCTCCTCCATAGCCTTCTGCTTAGCTCTCCAAGCCTTCCCATATGGAATGTCATACTTCCATCTGACCTTCACTGCGGTCTGGATGTGCTTTGCTTCCATATCTTTCTTCATCGCTATCTCAGTATACATGAGTTGCGCTATGAGAGTTGAAGTAAGGTTTGGATGACGAGCCAACATGTTTTTCCTAACACAATTATGTGGTACAACATTTGTCACAACCCAGTGGATGTGATACTTTGGCACGTGGGCATGCACCTTCGCAGGACAACCTGATTCAGCACACTTCACGGTATATTTCGTTGGACTAGATATGTGTGTCCGGAAAACCCTCTGCGTAGACATAGCCCACTTTATCACCGCATACTTCAATTTCTTCTTTGTGTCAAACATAGCCCCGATCTGGACTTGGTTCAGATTATATTGCCATGGAGTCTCATGGCCATCGTTGAGAGTAAAGCCGGCGGATATGTCCTGCTCCCATGCAGCAGGAATTGGTACCTCCTCCTCATCCTCGGAATTTTCAGAATCAAGTTCCTCTGCAATCCCATCCTCGTCCTCTTCCTCCATCACCCTCTGCATTTCCTCGCCTTCATCGTCCCCATCAGCAACACCAGAGGCAGCTAATACTACCGATTGAATACTCTGACTAGCATTAACATAATCTGACTCATTGTTGGCTTGAGTATCATTCACATCCGGTGGCTGTGACCCGGACACATAAATCTCGTTAGCCACTTGACTACTCTGGCCTGGATCATACCCCACAGTTGGCGGTACGATGTTCTCCTCCTTCACCACTGGTTGCACTAGGGCATACAGATGGATTCTTCGGTCTCTGCAACGACTTAACAGAGACAACCAATGTTGGCTCCTATCTATCGGAATCAAATCCCACTTGACATTTTTACAGGATTTGGTCCACAAGGCATGAATACTGACGGAACAAACTTTAGGATCGAGGCCAAAACTAGTAGTCAACCAGTGCTTCAACTGCCTAATGTCTAGTCTGTCCGGGTCTGAAAGTGTCATCTCGCCTGTTTTAAAGTCGCTAAGATCAACCCCCAACTCATTATATCGAACAGTACCAGGGCCGTAATACACAGTCAGATTTACGGATTCAGACATTTTAACCTGATCAAACAATGCCAACTCCTCGTTATTCGTAGTGAATATATCGACACTAAAATAAAACTAACACTGTGATGTAACTATAAAAACTACACAAAAAGGAGCTACACCAAAGGCACATAAAAAACCTACACTAAAATTATCTACACAAAAAATAACCGACGCTACTATGACTAAACTAACTAATCCTACACTACGAAAACAATAACTAAAACCCGATCCTAATATGACTACACTAAATAAAACTACACTAATATGACTACACTAAAATCACTACACTAACAATAACTAAAAATAACTACGCTACTAAAATAACTACGCTACTAAAAAGAACACAAACTAAATGTACGTACATTACAAAAATAACAAAAAAACGAAATTAAGAACGAAAATTTATACCTTCGACGCGTGAGTGCACTTCTTCTTCCTCTCCACCACTCCACCTTCTCACCATTGCAAGCTCCACCACCACACCATCTTCTCCTCCACACGAACAAACGAGTACACCGTTGCGGAAAATAAAACCATAGGGCGGGGGAGAAACACAGGATCTATCAATTCATTGGATTGAAACGGCAAATTAGTGGAGGGATTGGGAGATGAAGGGGGGGGTGTCATTTCGGCCTAAAATGGAGAAAATAGGGAGAGGAAGGAGGAAGAAGGCAGCTTGGCTGATGCTGCCTTATCCTGGGAGGTTTCGGCCTCCACCTGGCCGAAAGGTGGGCTGTCGGCCTGGGGCTGGCCGAAAGGTGGGCTGTCGGCCTGGGGCTGGCCGACTGGGCCTGGGGTAGGCCGACTACCAGGTTTTGGCCCTGGGCCGGCCGACTGCCCTCCTGTCGGCCCAGAGAAGGCCAACAGGTACTAGTACTGTAATTTTTAAACCCGAACCCTTTTTTTCAAAATTGCTACAAAAAATATGCTACTTCTAAAAAAAATCCCATACCTACCTATCATGGCATTTCGATAGCCATTCCAAGATATATTGCCATGCAACTTCCACCATTCCGTTTATTATGACACGCACCATCATTTTCATATTGCTTTGCATGATCGTAAGATATCTAGCATGATGTTTTCATGGCTTGTCCGTTTTTTGATGTCATTTGCTATGCTAGGTCATTGTATATCTCGGTACACCACCGAAAGCATTTTTATAGAGTCATATTTTGTTCTAGATGTCGAGTTGTAATTCTTGAGTTGTAAGTATATAAAAGTGTGATGACCATCATTATTAGAGCATTGTCCCATGTGAGGAAAGGATGATGGAAACTATGATTCCCTCACAAGTGGGGATGAGACTCTAGACTTTACGAAAAATAAAAGAGGCCAGCAAAGCCCAAATAAAAAAGAGACCTTAGATGCCCACCAAAATAAAAAAATTGAGAGAAAGAGAGAAGGGACAATGCTACTATGTTTTTTCCACACTTGTGCTTTAAAGTAGCACCATGATCTGCATGATAGAGAGTCTCCTATTTTGCCACTTTCATATACTAGTAGGAATTTTTCATTATATAACTTGGCTTGTATATTCTATATATTCCCAATGATGGGATTCCTCAAATTGCCCCAGGTCTTCATGAGCAAGCAAGTTGGATGCACACCCACTTAGTTTCCTTTTGAGCTTTCATACACTTATAGCTCTAGTGCATCCGTTGCATCGCAATCGCTACTCACTCACATTTATATCTATTAATGGGCATCTCCATAGCCCGTTGATACGCCTAGTTGATGTGAGACTATCTTCTCCTTTTTCTTCACAACCTCCACCATATTCTATTCCACCTTTAGTCTTATATCCATGGATCACGCTCATGTATTGCGTGAGAGTTGAAAAAGTTTGAGAAAATAAAAGGTGTGCTTGACTTGTCATCGGGGTTATGCATGATATAAATACTTTGTGTGGGGAAGATGGAGCATAGCCAGACCATATGATATTGTAGGGATAACTTTCTTTTGCCATTATATTTTGAAGAGATACAATTGCTTTGTTAGTATGCTTGAAATATTATTGTTTTTATGTCAACATTAAGCTTTTGTTTTGAGCCTTATGGATCTCAACATTCATGTCACAATAAAGAATATTACATGGATAAATATGTTAGGTAGCATTCCACATCAAAAATTATGTTTTTATCATTTACCTACTCGAGGACGAGCATGAATTAAGCTTGGGGATGCTTGATACGTCTCCAACGTATCTATAATTTTTTATTGTTCCATGCTATTATATGATCTGTTTTGGATGTTTCGTATGGATTTATATGTTATTTTATATTATTTTGGGGACTAACCTGTAAATCTAGAGCCTAGTGTCAGTTTCTGTTTTTTCCTTGTTTTTGAGTATTGCAGATAAGGAATATTAAACGGAGTTCAAACGGAATAAAATCTTTGCGATGATTTTTCTTGGACCAGAAGACATCTACCAGACTTGGAGGGAAAGGCAAGGGACCTGCCAGGAGGTCACAAGCCAAGTGGCGCAGCCACCACCCCTAGCCGCGCCTGGAAGGCTTGTGGCCCCTCGGCAGGTCTCCTAACCCTAATCTTCGTCCTATAAATACCAAAATATTTCCCCAATACCAAAAAGAGCGACGCGAATACTTTTCTGCCACCGCAACCTTCTGTTCCAGAGAGATCCAATCTTGGAGCCTTTTTCGGTAATCTATCGGAGGGGGATTCGATCACGGAGGGCATCTACATCAACTAAATTGCCCCTTCGATGACGCATGAGTAGTTGACCACAGATCTACAGGTCCATAGCTAGTAGCTAGATGGCTTATTCTCTCTCTTTGTGCTTCAATACCATGTTCTTCATGATCTTCATGGAGATCTATATGATTTAATGCTCTTTTGCGGTGTGTTTGTCGAGATCTGATGAATTGTTGGTTTATGACCAGCTTATCTATGAATATTATTTAGTTCTTATGTGAATTCTTATATGCAAGATTTCATATCTTTGTATGTCTCTTTGAGTTATTGATTTATTTGGGCCAACTAGATTGGTAATTCTTGCAATGGGAGAAGTGCTTAGTTTTGGGTTCAATCTTGCGGTGTCCTCACCTAGTGACAAACTAGGGGTAGCGAGGCATGTATTGTATTGTTTTCATCAAGGGTAAAAAGATGGGGTTTTTATCATATTGATTGAGTTTATCCCTCTACATCATGTCATCTTACTTAATGTGTTACTGTATTCTTCATGAACTTAATACTCTAGATGGATGCAGGAGTCGGTCGATGTGTGGAGAAATAGTAGTAGATGCAGAATCGTTTAGGTCTACTTGACAAGGACATGATGCCTATATTCATAATCATTGCCTTGGATATTGTCATAATTATTCGCTTTTCTATCAATTGCTCGACAATAATTTGTTCACCCACCGTGTTACTTTCCTTCAAGAGAGAAGCTTCTAGTGAAACCTATGGCCCATGGGTCTAATTTCCATATTATATTTTCAGATCTATAATCTAAAAATACCAAAAATACCTTGCTGCAATTTATTTAATTTTTACTTTCCGCAATCTTTTACATCTATCTCTATTAGATCTAATCCTTGCAAATAACCGTGATGGGATTGACAACCCCTTTATAGTGCTGGGTGCAAGAGTTTGATTGTTTGTGTAGGTGCATCCATTGGTAACTTGCTTGGTCCTCCTACTAGATTGATACCTTGTTTCTCATCAACTGAGGGAAATACTTATCTACTTTGTTGCATCAC
Source organism: Hordeum marinum (assembly GCA_022496015.1). Taxonomy (NCBI): domain Eukaryota; kingdom Viridiplantae; phylum Streptophyta; class Magnoliopsida; order Poales; family Poaceae; genus Hordeum; species Hordeum marinum. The sequence continues at coordinate 267,093,651 of CM039672.1, read as the reverse complement.
CATTTCCTCTTCAAGGGAAAACCAAGGCAAGCTCAAGAGGTAGCAGCCGCCGGCAGCTCCGGCTCCCGCTCTGGTCCCGGCTCTGGCTCCGGCCCCGCGGATGGTCGCCTGCTCGATCAGTTCCCCAACAAGGATGGATCCTACATCACCTTCACCAGTGAGGAGACGGACAAGCACACCTAGTGCCGGCTCAAGGGCGAAGTGAACGCCACCATGCCTTCAACCCCTTAGTTCATGCACTGGTCCGAGAAGCCGGTTACCTGGAGCCGGGCGGACCACCCAGCCATAATGCCAAGCCCTGGAAGCTACGCCCTCGTCCTCGATCCCACCTTCATCTCTGAGAGACGCACCTGACGTTTCTCACAGGTGTTCATAGACGGGGGCAACAGCATCAACATCCTCTACCGCTAAACAATGCTCAAGCTGGGGCTCAAGGAGAAAGACCTGCGAGCGAGCGAGACGGTTTTCCACGACATCATGCGGGGAAAATCTTGCACCCCCATCGATAAGATTGAGCTTGATGTTCTCTTCGGTGGCCAAAGACACTTCCACTGCGAACAGATATGGTTCGATGTTGTGGACCTCAACAGTCCCTAGCATGCGCTACTGGGTCGGCCCACCCTCGTCAAGTTCATGGAGGTCCCCCATTACGCCTACCTCAAACTCAAGATGCCGGGTCCCAAGGGCATCATCACCACACCGGCAACTATGAGATGTCGATCGAATGTACGCGCGACGGCAGCCAGCTGGCCGAAGCCTTGGAGATAGCACAAGAGAAGTGGTAGCTCGACCAGCTAGTGGCCCACACCTCTGGCCAACAGGCCATGCCGGCTCCTTCGTCCCAGTCAACCGGCAAGGTGTCGTTCTAGCCGTCCAAAGACACCAGACAGGCGCCGCTCGACCCGGCCAATGCTTCCGGGGTTATTACCCCTAGGTAGGACAAGGCAACGGGGTTCTCCCCCCTTCCACTTCGAAGGAAAACTACGCGGCCGGCTGCCCATGGCTGGCTGGAGGACGGCCGGCTCGAGCCACCACCGGCTGGCGGCATGGACGGTTAGTTGTGCAGCCGGTTTGAATCCTGGCCGGCTGTGCATGGTCGGGCTGCCTCCCAGGCCGCCTCTTCCGTTAACCCTAGGGCGGACGTATGACGTCCCGTCCCTCTGCGTGTGGGTATGACGACAAGACGTGACTGCCACGACGGGCGGCCCTCTGGCCACAGTGGTCGCTGACGCACTAGAGCGCATGGCTATAGTCTGGCCGTCCTGGCCACTGACCTTGGCAAGCGCGACCGGTCGGGGAAACAGTGCCGACACGCCCTTGCCCACCCGATCACCTGCCCTGGCGTGGCTACAGTACAGCCGGCCATACCGGAGACTTCTGCCGGCTAGCACTAGACGACGCCTCCCGGGCGACCCGTGCCGCGGTAGGTGGGCGAGGGCCAATCATAGAACCGGCTGGCGAGCCCCAACGGGAGATGGGACCGCTCAGCCGGTGGACCCTACAAATGACGAGACGACACGAAGGGTGGGACCCCCTGGCAAGCCGGACAGACTGCCAGCCAGGTTCCCCCACCTCTGTACTTTAGAACATATTGTAGAGCCAGGAGTTGGCCTATAAAACCCCCCGAGCCCCCCATGCAATGGGGACGGATGATCATTCGCATACACCCACATAGAGCTTTCCTCTCATACCATAGCTAGCAACGGAGAAGGACGAGCCGGCTGCTCCTTCCTCCTCCTCTAGACATAGCTCTAGGAGCACCCCTATAAACACTACTATCCATCCAGCTAGACCAAGCAGGACTAGGGGTATTACCTCCCTCGAAGGGCCCTAAACCTGGGTACATCATGTGTCAGCAACCGCTTGTGCCCAATCTCGCACCCCGAGCCCATCGGCGTCCTTCGGCCCCAACCACCTACGATAAACCTACCCATGGCATCTGTCGTGAGAAAACGATGACAGTTGGCGCCCACCATGGAGTCGTACGTGGCACCGGCCGGATTCATGCTCCGGGCGGGACCCCTCGCCATTACCCCTCGCCGCCGCACGTCCAGGCAAAACCGCGGGCTCGTGGGGCTTGCTCCAGCATGCCCTGCGGGCAACCCCATCAGCCTTGTGGCCGACATCGACGCGCTCACCGAGCACTTCGGCAGGCTCAGCCTCGCCGAGGCTCCGGCCACTAACGAGTACCCCGGTCAGGTGCTCGTCTGCGCCGATCCGCCCACGGCCGTGGGTGCACTTGCTGCGACCCAGTCCAGCAGCTCCCACGATCGCGTGGGGGCAATGGACATCATCTCCTCCACCTCCTCCGGACGTGCGCGGGCCGGGGCTGATGTCGCCGCGGCCCGCGTTGGCACTTCCGACCCGCTCGGTGTGGCCCTCCGGGGCTTGAGCACCCCTATCGCCCCGACAGCGAACCGTGATGTCGCCGCTGCTGACCTCGAGGCGGCTCGCCGTGTCCTGTTTGAGGACGCTACCGCCCTCGTGGCCACATGATGCTGCATGGAGGTTGTCCAGCGGGAATACGCTTCTGCCTACAGTCTCACCTCGGCTGGCATCGAGCCCAGCCGGCATGGGGCTGTGCGCGACCGCGGTCGCGTGGTCGCCAAAATCCTAGGCGGCAAGATGCCCGTCTACGACACCCTCGCAGCCAACCTGCGAGCCCTCAAGGTATCCGATGAGGAATTGGCTAACTTGGAGGGCAAAGAACGTGCCGCCCACGAGCGTCACATCAAGGAGATCATTGACGCCGCTGACGCATAGCAGCATCTGCTCGCGTCAGGTGGTGCCGCCTCCAGAAGCCCCCGGCTTGAGCGCGAGGGCACGGGGACTACGGGCCGTCAGCCGGCTCAGCACTCCTCTTCCCCTCGTGTCTCTGGCCATCAGGCCGAAACAAACAACCCTCAGCCCTCTCAGCTGTCGGGGAGCGACTAGCCGGCTGTTAGCAGCCGGCGCACCAACAACCCGCCTTGCAGCGGCCACCACCAAGAAGCGTTGGCAACCGGCGCAGCCGTGGGCATACTCCACCTCCGCGGCGCGAGCCGAAACGGTCGGTTCCGCCCATCATCCGCCCTGAGCTCTCGACCCGGATCGAGCTGCGTGTCCCTTGCGGCGAGAACGATGCCCGCAACCGCATCGACCACCTCGTGCAGTCGGCCCTCCTCGAGGAGGAGGGCTTGATCGGCCCGACCTGTTTCGGCCCTCGGATCCGCAACAAGCCGTTCCCAGCCGGCTTCACTCTCCCCCAAGACACCCCTAAGTATAACGGGGCCGCCAAGCCTGAGGACTGGTTGATCGACTACACCACCAGGGGAAACAAGTGCATAGACGTTTGCTACGCCCCCTCCCCCCCGCATGTTGATCGGCTCGGCCTGCACCTGGCTCAACAGCCTGGCGGCCGGTAGCATCAACACCTAGACGGACATCGAGGAGGCCATCGTCCGCAACTTCACCGGCACCTACAAGTGGCCCGACCGCCCCCGTGAACTCGCCATGTGCGTTCAGGGGCTGGACGAGTCCCTCCGCGACTACCTCACGTGATGGACCAAGCTCCGCAACTCCTGCGAGGGGGTGCACGAGGTGGAAGCCGTGTAGTACTTCATCGAAGGCTGTCGAGACGGCACTCCCCTCAAGCACAAGCTTCTGTGATCCGAGCCGTCCACGGTTGCCGAGCTCATGACCAAGGCGGACAAGTACGCCACGGCTGATTCAGCCATTCGGGTCAAGACGGCCCTGCCCACCAAGACAACGACAACACCGGCAACGTCCCAGCCGGCTGCCGACAACCGGTAGCCGCAGAACAACAAACGCAAGAACGACCAGCCGGATCCCCGCTACGGGAGCCGGCAGGTCAACATCGTTGAGGAGCAGGAGACGGCTGCCCAACCTTCCAGTCAGCACCAGCGCACTGGCAAGGCTGCCTGGCAGCCGAAGCTCACCTTCGAGCAGATGCTCGACCTCCCCTGCAAGAACCACTCAGGGGCCAAACCCTCTACGCGCATGCTCCGGCAGTGCAGCTTCTCACAGCAATTGGCCCGGGGGGACGGCCTTCCGGCTCCCCCTGCGCCCCCTGCCCTCGCGCTGGCCCCGGCCCAAGCTGCCGCCCCGAAGCCAGCTCCGGCTCCGGCCCAGAATGATGGTCGTCTGATCAACCAGTTCTCCAACCAAGATGGTTGTTATGTCGTCTTTACCAGTGAAGAGATGGGCAAACACGCACAGCGCCGGCTCCACCTTGAGGTGAACGCCACCATGCTGGCACCTCCCCAGTTCATGCACTGGTCGGAGAAGCCGGTCACCTGGAGCCGGGCGGATCATCCCACCGTAATGCCAAGTCCCAGCAGCTACGTCCTGGTCCTCGATCCCACCATCGCCACCAAGAAGCGCACCTGCCGCTTTTCAAGGGTGCTGGTTGATCGTGGCAGCAGCATCAACATCAACATCCTGTACCTTGACATGATGCACAAGCTGGGGCTGAAGATAGAAGACCTACAAGCAAGCCGAACGGTCTTCCATGGCATCGTGCCTGGAAAGTCCTGCACCCCTATCGGTAAGATCACGCTCGACGTCCTCTTCGGCGGACCCGACCACTTTTGTCGCGAGCCAGTGTTGTTCGAGGTCGTGGACCTTGCAAGCCCCTACCAAGCGCTGCTGGGCTGGCCTGCCCTTGTCAAATTCATGGCAGTCCCTCATTACGCCTACCTCAAGCTCAAGATGTCGGGGCCCAAGGGAATCATCACCATCACCGGCGACTACAAGATGTCAATCGAATGCGCTCGACATGGCAGCCGGCTGGCCGAGGCCCTGGAAATCTCCGAGGAGAAGGGGCACCTCGACCGGCTTGTGGCCCTTGCCGCCAGCCAGCCGGCCATGCCGGCTCCCCCTTGCAGTCCATCGGCGAGGCCTCCTACTAGCCATCCAAGGACACCGAGCAAATCCCGCTCGACCCGGCCAACCCGGCTCAGTGCGTCACCATCGGCTCCCGCCTCGAGAGCAAATAGGAAGGCGAGCTCGTCGACTTCCTCCATGAGAACCGGGAAATCTTTGCATGGTTCCCCAAGGACATGTCGGGTGTTTCGAGGAAGTTCGCCAAGCACAAACTACACGTCCGGCAGGACGTCAAGCCGGTCAAGCAACCCCTGTGCCGTTTCTCCTAGGAGAAGTGGCGTACCATAGGAGAAGAGATCGCCCGACTGCTCGCAGCCGGGTTCATCATGGAAGTGTTCCACCCGAACTGGCTTGCCAACCTAGTCCTAGTGCTGAAGAAGAACAAGACCTGGCGCATGTGCATCTACTACACTAGCCTGAACAAGGCGTGTCGCAAGGACCCGTTCGCCCTACCACAAATCGATCAAGTCATCGACTCCACGGCCGGTTGCGACTTGCTGTCTTTCCTGGACGCCTACTTCGGCTACCACCAGATCAAAGCTAGACCCAGAAGACCGGCTCAAGACCTCTTTCATGACGCTCTTTGGGGCCTACTACTACATCATCATGTCCTTCGCCTTGAAGAACGTAGGCGCCACCTTCCAGCGGTGCATGCAGAAGTGCCTCCTACCTCAGATAGGCAGGAATGTCCATGTTTACGTCGACGACATCGTCGTCAAAACCAAGAAGCACTTCAGCCTCCTTGACGATCTCCGGGTGACCTTCGCGAACCTGCTTGAGTACAAGGTCAAGCTCAACCCGGAGAAGTGTGTCTTCGGCGCCCCAGCCAGCCAACTCCTGGGTTTCTTCGTGTCCGCTCGCGACATTGAAGCTAACCCCAAGAAGATCGGCACGATCAAGCGCATGCCCAGGCCGACCCGGCTCCGCGACGTCCAGAAGTTCACCGGCTGCCTTGCCTCGCTCAGCCGGTTCATCAGCCGGCTAGGGGAGAAGGCCCTTCCCCTCTACGGGCTCCTTCGCAAGATGGCTTTGATCGAGCCAGGTCACACCAAGAAACCGGGCGTGTTCGATTGGCCCGACGAGGCGGACGAGGCCTTCCGTAGCCTCAAGAAGGCTCTCACCCGCGCGCCCATCCTGGCCACGCTGGCTAAGAAGGAACTCGAGCGGCCGGAGGAGGGCAAGTCCTTGCCGGTCCAGCGGCCCGTCTATTACCTTCGTGAGGTCCTCTCCACATCCAAGCAGAACTACCTCTACTACCAAAAGATGTGCTACGGCATATACTTTGCCGCCAAGAAGGTCAAGCAATACATCCGGGAGCATACCATCACTGTGGTGAGCACGGCCCCGCTCGGCGAGATCATGTGCGGCCGGGATTCCACCGGCCAGATCGTCAAATGGGTCATCGCCCTCGCCGATTATGAGGTCCGGTACGAGCCAAGAGCCGCCATCAAGTCACAGGCATTGGCTGACTTCCTCGCCGACTGGGCGGAGAATAAGGACCGGCCTGGGTGCCGTCATAGTCCTCTCCTCAACAAAAGGTGACCAGTTCAAGTACTCCCTCCAGATCCACTTTGCCGCCTGCAACAATGTGGTCGAGTACGAGGCCCTCATCCATGGCCTCCGGCTCGCCAAGGAGATCGGCATCAGGCGCATCCTATGCTTCGGCGACTCCGACCTCGTGGTGCAACAAGTCTGTGGCAAATGGGACGCCAACATGGCCAGCTACCGCTTCCTCATACAACAGCTCACCGGCTCCTTCGAGGGCTGTGAGTTTCATCACATCTCACGGGCGGACAACGAGGCGGCCGACACGCTGGCAAAGGTCGGCTCCACCCGGTAGGCCACCAAGCCAGCGTCTCCCTCGAGCGGCTGCTCAAGCCATCGATCAAGCCTTCCCCAGACTCGGAGTCGATCTTCATGCTGGCAGACGCCGCTGGCCCATCGGCGGCTACGGCTTCCCCTCCGGCGTCTGCACCATCGGCTCCCGCAACTTTGGCCGCCCTACCAGCACCATTTGAGCCGGCTGCGTCCGGGGTGGCTGGCTGCAACGACGCGGCCGTCATTATGACAATCGACCAGCCGGCCTCGGGGACTGGCAAGCCGGTCCCGAGGGATGATCATCCAGTCCCGGCGGCTCCCGAGCCGACCCTCATCTCGGCCTCCTCATGGGCCCAACCTATCCTGGCGTTCCTTCTACAACGCAAGCTCCTCCCAGATGAGGCCTTGGCAAGCAAATCCAACACCGGGCCCCAACGTATAGCATCATCAATAGCGAGCTCGTCCATCGCAGCACCACCGGCGTCTTCCAGCGATGCGTTGAGCCAGAAAAGGGCCTGGAGATCCTCCTCGACATCCACCAGGGTCAGTGCGGGCATCATGCTGCTTCCAGGACCCTGGTGGCCAAGGCGTTCCGCCACGGTTTATTCTGTCCCACTGCTCTCGAGGCGGCCAAGAAGTTGGTCGATGAGTGCGAGGGCTGCCAACGCTTCAGGACGCAAAGCCACCTGTCGGCATCAGCCCTCCGAACCATCCCCCTCTCGTGGCCCTTCGCCATCTGGGGGATGGACATGGTGGGCCCCTTCAATACCGCACGAGGCGGCATGACACACTTGCTGGTGGTTGTTGACAAATTCACAAAGTGGATCGAGGCACGACCAATCAATAAGCTGGATGGCCCCACGGCCATCCAGTTCATCGATGACATCACGGTTTGCTACGGCGTTCCCCATAGCATCATCACCGTCAATGGCACGAACTTCGCCAAGGGTGCACTCGCGCGTTTCTGCTCCAAGCAAGGAATCCGGCTCGACCTGGCCTCCATCGCTCATCCACAGTCAAACGGCCAGGTCGAGAGGGTAAACGGCCTCATCCTATCCGGCGTCAAGCCCCGGCTCATGACGCCGCTGGCAAGGTCGGCCGGCTGCTGGATCGACGAGATGTCGGCCATCCTTTGGAGTCTCAGGACCACCCCCAACCGATCAACCGACTACACTCCCTTCTTCCTTGTGTACGGTTCTGATGCGATCATCCCCACCGACATCGAGTTCGACTCGCCTCGGGTCACCCTATACACGAAGAAGGACGCAAAGGAGGCAAGAGAAGACGGTGTCGACCTACTGGTGGAAGCTCGTGAACTGGCCTTGAGCCGTACAGCAATTTACCAGCAGAAACTCCGGCACTACCACAGCAAGCGGATCCGGCCACTCTCCTTTTGCGAAGGGGACCTGGTCCGTAGGCGGAGCCAGCGGACAGTCGGACAACACAAGTTGTCCTCCCAATGGGAGGGTCCGTTCATCATCAGCAAGGCACTGCACAACAATGCATACTACCTAATAGACGCCCAGAAGCCGTAGAAGGGCAAAAGAGATGCCTCCGGCAAGGAGACGGAGCACCCATGGAACGCGGCGCTCCTCCGCCCGTTTTACTGCTGAAAAGACCAATGTATGTATGTGTCCCTACCCTTTTGGGCTTATGAATGCAATGGGTGCCCCATGCCGGCTCTTGGGGCATGTCCCGTTTCGCTTCCCTCAAAGGTTTCCTCGCTCCCCGGCCCGGCTGCCGGGCCCGGGGGCTCGCCGGCTTGTCCTAGGTCACTTTTCTTGAAAATTGGTTAAGTAGTGTGAGTCGGGCAAACCCTCCCACCCCCCAGCTACAGATCCGGCTCCTGGCTGTCCGGCTGACGAGGCCCCAGGGCAGCAAGGCTTAGCTCACACGAAAGATCAATCGAAAGGAGATACCAGCTAGGCCCAGTCAGACTACCGCCTCGCCTATGCCACTCTACTTATCCCGAAAGGCCCTCACGGTTCCTAAGTTCCGAACCGGCTCCCTCGAGGCGGACACCCCGACCCAGCTACAGACCCGCTCCCGGCTGCCGTGCTGGCGGGGCCGAAACCAAAGGGGAAAAGGGGGGATTGAAAAGAACCAAGAAGGCAAAAAAGGATAAGGACAAGCTGGCACGAGCATTAAGGCAAACACAAATATTCACAATACAAATGTTAAGACAAAGGTGGCCCATGGCCAGCACGGTTCATTACATAACACCCGTAGTGGGTGGACTCGAGCCTAACTTGCAGGAAAGAAAAAGAAAGATAAAGACGCCCGGGGGCTCAGGCCATCGGTGCATCGCCAGCCGGCATGCCTCCAGCCGGTGCATTGCTGGGCGGCTCGACTCTTGCCTCGGAGGTGGTCGCGGCCTTCGGGTCGGCCTCCTTGGCCTTCAAAGTGGCCTCCGCGGTTCTGGCCATCTCGCCACTTGAGTCGGTGCTCTCGTCGGCAACCTCCTCGTCCGCTGGGCCTTGGGGGATGCCGAAGGAGTCTTCAGGCACCGGCTCGCCGTCCTTGCCAAGGGCCGGCAGGAACTCGTCCGCGTCGACCTATGATGTGAGCTCGTTGGCCCGGCGGACAAGGGCCGGCTCATGGGCCTCCCGCTCCTCGACCGGTTCGTCCCGAATGGTGGCCAGCCAGCCCAACTCCACGCCGCGATACCATGACGTGACGAACCGGAGCGCCATCTGCGTGCCGGCTAGGGCTGCTGACGCCTTACAAGACTCGAGCCGGGCCGTGGCTTGCTCCATCCACAAGGACACGCGGTTCGCCGGAGCTCCCCCATGGCTCGGCCACAGAGCGGCGATGATCTCCTTTTCGACTGTCTTTAGCCGCACCTCGCTCCGCTCGAGGTGGACCATCCGGCTTTCAATGGCGAGCCCAAGCTCGTCCACATCGATGGAGCACCCGCACTCCCAAAAGGTACTCTCGATGCTCCTCGATGGCACACTCAGCGCAGCGCTGAGTTTCCGAGAAGCGCTCTAAGAGAAAGGGGGAAGAATAGGAAAGAAGGGCAAATCAAACACGAGAACCAGCAAAGGAAAAAACAACCGGCTGGAGAAGGGAAAACGGGGCACTTACCTTTAATAGCGTCGTCCACCCCGATGGCAAAGTTGAGCGACGCCTTCCGCTACGATGCCAGTGCCGCCTCCGATGCGGCGAGGGAGCCCTTGACCTCCTCGAGCGACCTCTCGAGGCGGGTCACCTCGTCTTGGAGGGTGGCGGTCCTCCGGGCGGCGTCAGCCACCTCCTTGATGGTCATTTCCTTGGCCACCACCTCCTTCGCCATGACGGCCTTGAGGCGGTCCTGGGCCGCCTCCCCGTCAGCCAGTCGCGTGGCCTGCCGGTCTTTCTCCTGTGTGGCCGCCTCGACATCTTGCGCCAACCGGTCCCGCTCGGAGATGAGCCCAGTCTTCTCGCCCCGAAGGGCGGTCAGATCACCTGCAAGACAAGGCAGCCATCAGCCGGCTCTCGGGAGCTACATACCACTCCCGCGAAACTCAACTTACCCTGCACAAGTGCCAGTTCCTCCTCCAGGCGGTAGAAGCCGTGTTTTCCGCGGTCGTGGATGGCGACCGCCTCCTCGAACAGCTTCTGCCGCAAGGAGTTCCCATCCTGTCACACAGAGCCAAAATCAAGACATGCTCAAAAGAGATTCGGCCCAGCTGCCCGTGAGCAGGTCGGCCGGCCCGCATCTCGGGGGCTACTCCCAGTGGGTGCGCTTGCGCGCCCCCACTGAAAATTCTAAGACAAGGGCTACTATGCTTACCTCCACACACTACAGGGTGGCGTCTACCGCCTCTGCGAACCGGACCAGCTCCTGTCGGCACCGGTCTAGGATGCTCCCCAAGTCCCCGAACGAGGGGACCGGGCCGCCTGCCTGGGGAGCCGTTAGGGCTGACACACGCACCAGCGCCTCCCAGCCTTAGAGCACCTCCTGCATGGTCCGCAGGGTCCTCCAGGACCGGCCGCTATGGCCGCCTGGGCTCGCCATGGCACCGGCCGTCGTGGGCGGGTCGACAATGGCGAGGGTCTGGGAGTCGCCTCCCATCGGCCCTCTGCCCGATGCCGTTGCCGCCTCCACCTCCTGCTGCGCCGGCGCGACGATTGCGATGGATGGCGCCTCCACCTCCATGGACGACACCTCTGGCACCTCCTCTGATGCCGCCTCCGGGGCCACAGGGGCCTCCGGCACGTCGACCCAGTCTGGCTCGACTGCAGGCGGTGTCACGTCCGGCACCTCCGTCCGGGTCGCCTCGGGGGCTGGCTCTACTACCGCCGCCCTTGCTTGGGCCGCCTCCTCCGCAGATGCAGGCACAGGCGGCTCCATGGCCGCCCCTCGCGGCTCGCTCGACGGGGGCCTCCAGAGGCGGGTCGATTCCGCCACCGAGTCCGACGCGCGTGCGGGATCCACGGGCCTCCTCTGCCGCCTGCCGCTCGAAGTCCCGAAATGCGAGGCCTCGCCTCGCATTCTGGACTTTGAGGCTTGCAGCTCCGTGAGCCTTCTCTTCTCCTCCCGCTGGGTGGCCGCATGCTCGCGGGCCAACCGGTTGGCGGCATCCGTCGGGTCCCCTGCCGGCTCCCCCTCGTGAAGCTCGATGGGGTCCCTGCAGCACCCAAAGGCCGGTCACTGACGGGCTCACGACCCGGAAGAAAACACATGCAAGACACGAAAAATAGACCTACCCAATGACGAGGGGCAAGGCCCGCTTGGCACGTGCCGGTGGCTTGCGTGCGGCCACCTTCACCCGCTTTGGGATTGGTGGTGGGGCCGCCGGCCCGTCCTGAGCCGGCCTCTTCGCCCGGCCGGTAGCTCTGGCTGCCGGGGCTTAAGCCGGCCATTCCTCGCTCCGCCGACCCTAATGCGCTGAGGGAGGAGGCTCATTCAGAATCATTACGTCATTGTCATCATCATCATCGTCGTCCGTCTAGTCCCTGATCGTGGGGGCAAGAGGGAACTCACCCGCTCCACTGGGCTCCCCGGCTGCGTCGGATCCTCCGGCTCTACCGGGGTCGCTGGCTCATGGGTCTGCTGGCTCGTCGACTCCCCCCGAGGAGTCCACCCCCTCCTCTGGCGGGCCTCCCCGCTCGTAGTCTTCGGAGTCGAAGTTCTCGCTTCTTCGCCTCGAAGATTTGGGGGTGTGGGTCGTCCGACATGTTTTGTCGCACCAACATATGCGGTCTACACGACAAAGTAAGGTCCACAGTCGGCTGCCGGCTGGAAAGAATCAAAAGAAGAAAAGTCGTCTCGTCAAAGGACTTACCAGGGGCGATTGATGCGGTCGTATGGCTCCATGCCGAAAGACCACGACTCGGGCTTCAGCTTGAACATCGTGAGGGCGTTCACCCGCTTCGCCACGTGAGCCAGCGTCAGGTCGATGGTGGACAGTCGGTAGGGGTCACAGCGGCCGGACATGTCGCAGATCCGGTGTGGCCTCAGCTGGAGAGGCAACACCCGACGCGAGATGAAGGCCGCCACCAGATTGGCGGCGACCAACCCCTCGGAGCTCTTCAGCTATGCGAGCCAGCCGAGCTCCACAAGGGCCACGCCGTGCGGGGTGGTCCCCAGCCAGTTCACCTTGGTGGACTGCGCATTGACGAACGGCGGCAGCCGGATGAAATCCAAGTTCGGGTCGGTGTTATTCACATAGAAGAATGTCCAGTGCCACCCCTTGACGGAGTCAATGAGAGAAAGGGGAGGGAAGCGCGCGGTGCCGCAGCAGCACACCACCGTACCCCCGCAGGCAGTGCTCTTCAACGCCTTGAGATAGAAGAGGGCATTAAAATGGTCAAGGAAAGGAAGGACCCCAAGACATCCCTTGCACAACATTACGAAGTCGGCGAGGTATAGGATCGCGTTAGGGCCGAGGTGATGCGGTTGGAGGTCAAAGGTGTCAAGGAGCAAGTGGAAGAAGTGGCTCATCGAGAGCCCGAAGCCACGGGAGAAGTGCCATAGGAACACGACGTGTTCCCCCCGCTGCGGCACTGGTGCCACCTCGTCACCCGGCGCGCGTGCGACCACCAGCTCCGCCGACGGCAGCATATGCGCGCGACGAAGCTCTGCAATGTCTGCCTCGATGACGACGGAGCCGGCCCAGCTCCCTCCGCGTCCGTTGGCCATTGCGGCGGCGGGGTGGCATGCGGGCGCGGTTGCGGGTGCGAGCGCGGTGTTGCGCGATAAGAGCAAGGAGGACGAAGAACACAAGAAGACGCGGTAGCAAGGGGGTGAGCAAAATGCAGGTATCGCCGCCCCTGCCCTTCCTCCCCTTTTATAGGGGAGGCCATGACCGTGGGACGTCGGATTAATTGCACCCACTCACCCAGAAACCCCACGCGCGCATGGGTGGTCGCGGACCGTAACGGCCGCTTCCGGGAGCAGAGGATCCTGGTCTGCACCCCGAGGCCTACTGGGCTATGCCCGGGGCCTAGCGAGCTAGGCCCAGGCCGACGTCCCGTCTCCCCACGTGCGCGAGGCCCACCACATCATTACTCACCACATGGCACGCGGTTTGCCGGCTCGGGTCCTGGGGTGACGCGACGGTGCCCGAGGCGTCGGGTCGACTGGCCGACCCGGTTGCCCCTTCGGCTTCATACCGGAGGCGGGTACCGCTGGGGGGAAGCCGCCGGCTCCTCTCCGTGTGCTGGACGCGGGCCCCCGCCGGCTTCGGGGACTACTGATAGGGTTATTACCCCTAGGTAGGCCAAGGCACGGGGTTCTCTCCCCTTTTGCTTCAAAAAAAAATACGTGGCCGGCTGCCCATGGCAGACAGGAGGACGGCCGGCTCGAACCGCCACCGGCTGGCGGCACGGACGGCTGGTCGCGTAGCCGGTTTGACTCCCGGCCGGCTAGGCACAGCCGGGCTGCCTCCCGGGCCGCCTCTTCTATTGACCCCGGGGCGGACGTGCGATGTCTCATCCCTCTACATGCGGGTACGACAACATGACGTGACCGCCATGATGGGCGGCCCTGTGGCCACAGTGGCCGTTGACGCACTAGAGTGCATGTAGGCAGGAACGTCTATGTCTACGTGGACGACATCGTCGTCAAGACCAAGAAGCATTTCAGCCTCCTCAACGATCTCCGGGAGACTTCGCTAACCTTGCAAGAATACAAGATCAAGATCAACCCAGAGAAATGTGTCTTCAGCGTGCCGGCTGGTTAGCTCCTGGGTTTCTTCGTGACTGCTCATGGCATCGAAGCTAACCTGGAGAAGATCAGGGCCAACGAGCGCATGTAGAAGTCGGCCAAGCTCCGCGACGTCCAAAAGTTCGCCAACTACCTTGCCTCGCTCAGCCGGTCCGTTAACCAGCTGGGGGAGAAGGCCCTACCCTCTACCAGCTCATGAAGAAAATGACCAAGTTCAAGTGGACCGACCAGGCGGACGAGGCGTTCCACGACCTCAAACGCGCGCTCTCTAGCGCTCCCGTCCTGGCGGCTCCGGCTGAGAAGGAGTCGATGCTCGCGTACATCAAAGTGACCACCCACATGATCAACATCGTGCTGGTGGTAGAGAGGCCGGAGGAGGGCCAAACATTGTCGGTCCAGCGCCCCTTCTATTACCTGAGTGAGGTCCTCTCCGCCTCCAAGCAGAACTACCCCCACTACCAGAAGATGTGCTATGACATATACTTCGCTGTCAAGAAGGTCAAGTAGTACATCCAGGAGCACAACATCACCGTGGTGAGCACGGCCCCACTCGGAGAAATCATGAGCGATAGAGACGCCACCGGCCGGATCGCCAGATGGGGTCATTGCCCTCACCCACCACGAGATTCGGTATGAGCCGCGCACCACCATCAAGTCGCAGACGATGGCCGACTTCCTCGCCGACTGGGCCGAAATCGAGTTCGTGACGCCTCCCCCAGACTCCACGCATTGGCGCATGCACTTTGACGGCTCGAAGATCGACCGACCTGGGAGCCAGCGTCGTCCTATCATCCTCGAAGGGGGACCAGCTCAAGTACACACTATGGATCCTCTTTGCCCCCTCCAACAATGTGCTGAATATGAAGCGCTTGTCCATGGCCTTCGGCTCGCCAAGGAAATCGGGATCCAGAGCATCCTCTGCTTTGGCGACTCCGACCTCGTGGTGCAGCAGGTCTCTGGCGAATGGGACGCCAGGGACGCCAACATGGCCAGCTATCGCTTCCTCGTCCAGCAGCTCACCGGCTCCTTTGAGGGTTGCGAGTCCCACCACGTTCCCCGAGCGGACAACGAGGTGGCCGATACGCTGGCAAAGATCGGCTCCACCCGGCAGGCCATCCCGATCGGTGTCTCCCTCAAGCGGCTGCACAAGCCTTCGATCCAGCCCTCCCCCGAATCAGAGTCTATCTTCATCCCGACCAATGCCACCGGCTCTTCGCTGGATCCGGCCACCCAGCCGGCACCATCGGCCCCGGCTGCTCTACCGGTACAGTCGGGCCTGACTACCCTACCGGCACCACCGGCTTCAGCTACCGTGCCGGCCACGTCGGCTCGAACCACCACCGCCCCCGCAACAACCGGCTCCGGTTCCATGACTTTCATGATGGCAATCGACGCCCCTCATGCTGTCTCAGTCTCGAGGACTGGCGTCCCAGTCCCGGGGACTGGTCAGCCGGTCCTGAGGGCTGGTGAGCCGGTCCCGGGGACTGGTCAGCCGGACCCGAGAGCTGTCCGACGCCCCGCTTGAGCTCCAATCGGCTCTCGTCTCAGCTCCCTCATGGGCCTAGCCCATTCTGGCGTTCCTCTTGTGTGTCGAGCTCCCCCTAATGAGGCCACGGCTAGACAAATCCGGCCCCGGGCCCCGGCCTACAGCATCATAAACCGCGAGCTTGTTCATCGCGGCACCACCAGCATTTTCCAACGTTGCGTCGAGCCGGAGAAGGGGAAAGAAATCCTCCTGAACGTCCACCAGGGCGAGTGCGGGCATCACGCCGCCTCCAGGACCCTAGTGGCCAAGGCATTCCGCTACGGCTTCTACTGACCGACGACCTTGGAGGAGGCCAAGCGGCTGGTCGACAAGTGCGAGGGGTGCCAGCGTTTCAGCACGTAGAGCCACCTACCGACAACAGCCCTCCATACCATCCCACTCTCGTCGCCCTTTGCCATCTGGGTGCTGGACATGGTGGGAACCTTCAAGACTGTATGAGGCGGCATGACGCATCTACTCGTAGCGGTCGACAAGTTCACCAAGTGGATAGAGGCAAGTCCCATCAAGAAGCTGGACGGCCCCACCGCCGTCTGGTTCATCAAGGACATCACGGTCCGCTATGGCATCCCCCACAACATCTTCACTGACAACTGCATGAACTTCTCCAAGGGAGCAATGGCGTGTTTCTTCTCCCAAGAGGGCATTCGGATCGACCTCGCATCGGTGGCCCACCCAGAGTAAAACAGCCAGGCGGAAAGGGCAAACGGGCTGATCCTGGCTGGCCTCAAGCCCTGGCTCATGGCACCTCTCATACGGTCAGCCGGCTGCTTGATCGATGAGCTGCCAGCTGTCCTCTGGAGCCTCAGGACCACGCCCAACCGGTCGACCGGCTACACCACCTTCTTTCTCGTGTACGGGTCTGAGGCAATCATCCCCACAAACGTCAAGTTTGACTCGCCTCGGGTTGCCCTGTATGTGGAGAAGGACACGAAGGAGGTAAGAGAAGACGGAATCGACCTCCTCGAGGAGGCCCGCGAGCTGGCGCTCAGCCGAACGGCTATCTACCAGGAGAAGCTCTGGCACTACTATAGCAAGCGGATCCGGCCCCTCTCCTTACATGAGGGGAACTTTGTTCTCAGACGGATCCAGGGAACAGCCGGCCAACACAAGTTGTCCTCCCCATGGGAGGGCCCGTTCATCGTTAGCAAGGCACTGCACAACAACACCTACTACCTGATAGATGCCTAGAAGTCGCAGAAGTGCAGAAGGGACGCCTTCGGCAAGGAGACGGAGCGCCCATGGAATGCATCGCTCCTTCGACCGTTCTACTGCTAAGAAAAAAAACCGTGTATGTATGTATCTTCCCTTCAGTTGGAACTTAATGAATGCAACGGGGGCCCCAAGCCAGCACTTGGAGTACGCCCCTTTTCAATTCCTTCAAAGGCTTGTCATTTATTAAGCAAAACACTCAAGCCTGGCTCCCTGGACCGGGGGCTCCCCGGCAAAAAGTTGACCCAAGTTACCAAAAATGCAAAAGATTCATGTCGGCTACCGAGCAGCCAGCCCAACTCTTGGGGGCTACACCAAGTGGGTGCGCTCGCGCGCCCCCACTAGAATGAGCATACGTCGCGTCTGCTTCAGCTCCTCCTCAAGCCGGTAGAAGCCGGACTTGCTGAGGTTGTGAATAGGAACCGCCTCGTCAAAAAGCGTCTGCCACCTGACGCTCCTCACCTGCATAGGCAACCGCCTCGTCAAAAGCCAAAAAGATAAGCAGGTAAAAGTAGATCTGGTCCAGCTGTCGTGCGGCCGGTCAGCTAGCCCGAATCTCGGGGGCTACACCCAGTGGGTGTGCTCACGTGCCTCCACTAAAAATTCAACGCGGGCTAAGGGACCTTACCTCCTCCGCCTCCTCTGCACACCGTAAAGCGTTGTCAGCAGCCTCCACAAACTTGGCCATCCCTTGGCGACACTGTGCTAGGATGCGGCTCGGTTCCCCAAGCATGAGGGCCTGGTCGCTGGCTGGCGAAGGCAGGATGATCGAGGCACGAGCCAGCGCCTCCTAGTCCCGAATTACGTTGAGCATGGTCCTTCTCGACCGGCTCGCCCCACCGCTCGACCCTGCCCCCACGACGGTGCCGGCTGGCGGAGGGCTGGCGGTAACCACGAGGGCGCGGGAGCCGGCTTCAGGCCCCTTTGTAGTTGGCAGTACGAGCTCCACCACCTACCGGACCGGCTCAACAGCCGCCTGGTCCGGCTCGCTCCTCCCACCAACAGATGTCTCTGGCACCGCCTCCGGCTCAGCCAGAGCCACCGACACGTCGGTCGCGGGCGGCTCGACGATGGGCAGGGTCACCACGGTCTCCTCCTACTAGGCCCTCTCCTGGGTTGGCTCAGGATCCACCCCCACCGGCCAGGACACTTCTACCATGGGCGGAGACATGGTCATCTCCACAGCCGGCTCTCACGGCTCGCTCGACAGAGGCATTGACATCCTCGTCGATTCCGCCTCCGAGTCCATTGCACGTGCCGGGTCTGCGGGCTGCCTCTGCCTCCCGTCACTTGAGGCTCCCAAGCGCGAGGGCCCGCCCTTTGCTTCCGTCTTCGAGGCTCGCAACTCCATGAGCCTCCTCTTCTCTTCGTGCAGTGTGGTCGCGTGCTCCTGAGCCTGCCGGCTGGTGGGCTCCACTGGGCCGGCAACCGACTCCATGTCAGGGAACTCGATGGGATCCCTGGAATAAACATAGGCTGAACCCTTAGGCGCTCGCCGGCTCATAAACTCGAAAAGACCCACCAGAACAAGAAGCACTCAGCCAGCGAGGACGGGAAGGGCGAACTTGGCCCGTGGCAGCAGCTTCGCGACCGTTGCTCGCACTCTCTTACGAGCCGGCAACTACGCCAACGGCTACCCCGGCGCCAGCCTCTTCTCCCGACGGGATGCCTCGGCCATCTGGCCACGAGCCGGTTGCTCCTAGCTCCGCCCGCGTGGCTCCTGCCGAGGTGTGGGGGGGCATCCAGGATTCGGACATCATCATCATCATCCTCATCAGTCCAATCTTTGATAGGGGGTCTGGAGGGGAAATAACCAGCCGCTCTAGACCTGTCGACTCCCGGGTCGCCCATCACCTCATCCGCCTCACCCTCTCCCAAAGAGTCAACCTCCTCCTCGGTGCCGCCTCCCAGCTTGAAGTTCTCCGGGTCAGACTCGGCGCGCTCCGCCTGGAATATCTGGGGTGCGGGCCATCCGGAATATCTGGGGGTGCGGGCTGTCCGGCATGTTCTGTCGAACAAAGTGTTGCGATCAGCATGGCCTGTGAGCAAGGGGGCCGGCTGGAAAAACACGGAAGAATAGGATGTCACCTCGACGGGGCTTACTAGGGGTGCCGGGTCATGCCGGCTGTACAGCGTCTTCCCAAAGGTCCAGGTCATCGGCGTCAGTTTGATGTTGGTGATGGTGTTCACCCGCTTCGCCACCCGGGCTTGCGTCAGCTCGAAGGTGGACATCTGGCAGGGGTCCCGCTGGCCCAACATGTCATAGATCCGGTGCAGCCTGTGGTGGAGGGGTAGCACCCGGCAATAAAAGAAGGCGGCCACCAGGTCGGTCACGACCAGTCCTTCCCCGCTCCTCGTGACCTGGAGCCGGCCTAGCTCTTCGACCATGGCTCCAGGCGGGCAGTCGCCCATCTAGTTTCACCCCAAGGATGGGGCATTGACGAAGGAAGGCAGCCGGATGTAGTCCCGCTGTGGGTCGACGTTCTTCACATAGAAGAACGTCCGATTCCACCACTTGACGGAATCGATGAGGGTGATGCACACGAATAACATGCCGCGGACGCACACCATTGTGACCCTGTAGGTGTATTGCTCATCGCCATTCCTCAAAGCCTTGAGGTAAAAGAGTTTCTTGAACAGCTTCACGAAGGGGAGGAGCCCGAGGTAGCCCTCGCAGAGTGTCATGAAGCCCGAAAGATAGAGGATGGCGTTGGGCCCGAGGTGATGCGGCTGAAGATCAAATGTGTCCATGAGAAAGTGGAAGAACTAGCTCACCAGCAGGCCAAAGCCATGTGGGAAGTGCCACACAAACACTACAAACTCCCCCTCCTGGGGCTCGGGCACCACCTCGCTGCCCGGCAGACAAGCGGCCACAGGATCCTCTGGCGGCAGCATGCGAGCGTGGCCGAGGTACACAATGTCCTCCTCCGTGACGATGGAGCCGCTCCAGCTGCCGAAGGGTCCATCGATAATCTCTGCGGCGATCGGCACATGCGCAAGGCGAAGCGAGCGCAAGAAGCCGAGCGGTGCAAGGGAGTAGATGAAGGGAAAGGAGAGTGTTAAGTGCCTCCACCTTCTCCCCTCCCCTTATAAATAAGGGGCGAAGTCGGGGGTCATGGGACATTAATTGCGCCCACTCCCCCTGGAAAATCCGTTTGGCGTGAGCACGCAGGGCCATAACCGCTGGGATCCCGCCACAGAGGATCCCCGCCTACGGCCCAAGGCCTATTGGTCTAGGCCCATAATGGTGTCCCATTGCTCGCCAGGTCTGTGCCCCACGGCACCTGCCACGCCATGCGTGGCATGCCACGTCTACGCATGCGCGTTTTGAAGCGTCACGACGGGAAATGAGGCATCGGGTCCGGGTGCCGGTGTGCCCCGCGGTCGGCACGAATGGCCAACCGACGTGTTGTCCCAAGGCACGCACTAATGGCTGGAAGAGAGACATGAAGCCGTCGGTCCCCCTTGTCGAAAGCACGCTAGACCTCGTCGGCTTCGGGGACTACTGACGGGGTAATTACCCCTGGGTATACCAAGAGGAGGGAGCTCAAGCCCTTTTCAGAAGAAAAAAAACTATACGGCTGGCTGCCCTGTGTCCGGCTAGCCTGTGGTCGGCGGACGAGTGGCCGGCTGGCCCCTTGTGAGGGATCCTAGATTAAGGGGTCCTCGAATAGCCAACATGTTTCTCATGGGCCGGACTATATGGGCCACAAGGTGAGCATTGGATGATCAAGGGCCCCGCCACTAGGGTGGAAGCTTCAAGGAGCCGTGCGTGTCCTCCAAGTTAACAACCGTAGATAGGCATGTTTTTTCCTTCGGCGTATAACCAACCATGTGTAAACCCTATGTACCCTCGACGTCTATATAGGCCGGAGGGTTTTAGGTTGTAGACAGAGGACAACTCATATAGGGTTTTAGCTATTTGATCTCGAGGTAGATCGACTCTATAAGCTATACATCATCAATACAATCAAGCATGACGTAGGGTATTACCTCCATAGGAGGGCCCAAACCTGGGTAAACATCGTCTCCCTTGTCTCTTGTTACCATTGATTCTAGTCTCACAACTCGGGACCCCTGCCCGAGATCCGCCAGTTTTGACAACGACACCCTGGCCGGCTGGCCCACGACCAGACGCATCTGGCCGCCTCGAGGCTGGCCCTCCTGGTGACCTTTGGATGGCCAGGCTCCCGTCCCCTCTCACCACAACCAAGTACACTGACAAGACGCGGCCCCAATGATGGGCCTCGACGTGGCTATAGCGACCGCTGACGCGCGGGCACGCATGACTACAGTTCGGCCGGTCGTACTGATGACCATGGTTGATCACAACCGGGCGAGGCAACAGTGTCGGCATGCCTCTGCCCACTCCATTACCTGCCTCCGCATGGCTATAGTGTTGCCTGCCGTACCGGGGACTTTGTCTGGCTGGCGCAAGGCAACACCGCTTGGGCGGCCCGTACAACGGCAGGTGAGCATGGACCAATCGAAGAGTCGGCTGGCATGTCTTGGTTGGCGATGGGGCTGCATAGCTGGCAGGCCCTATGGGCGACAAGACGACACGGCAGTTGGGCCCCCTGGCCGGCTGGAGAGGCTGCCAGTCGGGTCCCCCTTTTAGTACACTAGGAATATTGTAAGCCGGGGGGTTGGCCTATAAAACCCCCCAAGGCCCGCATGCATCAGGGGGGCATGCACATAAGCACGAAGGAACTTCCCCATCTCACACTCTCGCGTAGCAAAGGAAGAGGAGTCGGCTGCTCCTTCTTCCACCTCTAGACAACAACTTAAGGAGAGCCATTGTAACATCATCCACCATCAAACTGAACTAGCAGGACTAGGGGTGTTACCTCCCACGGAGGGCCCCGAACCTAGGTACATCATGCGTCCCTCGCCGCTTGTGCCCAATCCCGTTCCCGGAACCCGTCGGCGTCCTTCGGCCCTAACCACTCTTGATAAGCCTACGCATGGCATCTTTCATGAAAAAATGACGACACCTCCCACGCCTTCGATGCGCTGCCACCGCCGCCTGCCCCGGCCGGCTATATAAGCCATCGCCCGCGGACGGGCACAACTCCCACCCCTCTCCTCTCCTGTTCTCTAGCCCTTCTCTCTCTTGCTCCACCGTCAGTGCCATGTCGAGCTCCGAATCCGAAGGCGACATCCCGGTTCCGGCGGGCTCCTGGCCGGCGAGCATGACAAAGAAGCAGGCCGTTGATCTGCATCGGTTCTGCCTCTACGTCCCGCCATCAGCCCATCTGCCGACGGGGTACCACATCGCCCATAACCGACCCAAACTTTGTCGTCAGTATCGACGTCCAAGGCCGACCCAAAATCAAGAACCACCAAAGGTTTTGGCAAGGCAAAATCTATGACGTCGTGATGGGGGCGTTCAAGCTTGCTGAGGTTGGCATCACCCTGACCTGCTCGGCCCCGGTATGGGCAATGATGACGTGCCCGTTGGCTCCTCCAACAGACGTCGGAGTCGTTGTCGTCTCTCCTCCCCCACCCCTGCGGTCGCGCCTCTGCCGCCCCGGCTCGATCATCCCCCGCCCTAGCAAAGGTCCCTCCAGTAGGAGGACGACCCAACGGACATACCAGGGCTGCATGCAGTTCTCCACGCATCCGCACAGGAGGCGGCTACGGCAGCGATGGATGACGACTGGGAGTTCACCGACGACGACGACGACGACGGTGACGGCGCCGGACCATCGGGCACGGGTGGCCCGGACATTATCGAGATCGATGATTAGATTTACTATTTTAATGTTTTTATGTTTTTAAGAAATTATGTAATGCCCGCCCCCCTCTATATATGAAAAAAATAATATTTGTTGTGCCTACAAAAAATATCATTTGTTAAATTCTCGAGCACTAGTACACACAAATTTCAACTAGCATCATATGCATTAGTACACCCATTTCAAATCGGAGAGGCAAAGGAAGCTAGCAGAGCGGAGGAGGCTCACTGTGGGAGGAGGGAGAGAGAAGCAGGGGTACGTCATCGGCGGGCAGTACCAGGGGAGCGCGTGGGAGGAAGAGACGATGACGACGTGCGCGCGAGGTGGCATGGTGCGGTACGACGGCGAAACGGGAGGAAGACGACGACCACTTGCAGTGGCCTGGTGCGGACGAATGGCGGCACAAGAGTATCTCTCGCTCGGGTGGCGGACTGGCGAGGAGGAGACCGGGGAGGACGAGCGGCGACGGCAACGGTGTTGGGGCGGACTTGGGCAGCATGGCGGCATAAGTGGAGTGGCGCTGGGGGGAGAAAGTGAGGAGAGGAAGGAGAAACGATTTATATAGCACAGGAACTTAAGTCCCAGTTAATGCTACAAACCGGGACTACAAGCCGGTTGGTTAGTGAATTCCGTGCCGGAAGGGACTAAATTCCACGCGGGAAGGGACTAAATTCAAATGTTACATAGGCTACTTTTCTAACTTCATTTTCTACTTTTCATGAATTTTAATGATTTATTTGAACTAAATGACCCTGAAATTAAAAAACACTAGAAATGAACAATGAAAAGGTTCCAACTTGGCATGGTATCATCATTTCACACACATAGCATGTGCTTAAAAGTTGAGAGGGTTACGACAAAAACCGGATACACTTCATGTACAAACTTGGCCATCTACTTCAAAGTATAAGGTTTTCAGACAAAAACTCATCTGCTAAATAGGTATTTCAATTTTGTTAACATGTTTCAACTCCAGACTTTTTTTGCATTCAATATGCACCATTCTTAGCCACATCCTCTAATTTCAACCATTTCTAAATTCATTTGCTACTTTTCATACATTTAATGATTTATTTGAGCTAAATGACCTCGAAATTAAAAAGCACTATAAATGAACTATGAAAAAGTTGAAACTTGGCATGGTATCATCATTTCACACACGTAGCATGTGCTAAAAAGTTGAGTGGGTTACGACAAAAAATGGATGCACTTCGTGTACAAACTGGGCCATCTACTTCAAAGTATGAGGGTTTCGGACGAAAACTTATCTGTTAGACGGGTATTTCAATTTTGTTAACCTGTTTCAAGTCCAGACTTTTTGTGCACTCGATATGCACGATTCTAAGCCACATCCTCAATTTAAACCATTTCTAACTTCATTTGCAACTTTTCGTGCATTTAATGATTTATTTGAACTTAATGACCCTAAAATTAAAAAGCACTAGAAATGAACTATGAAAAGGTTGAAACCTGGCATGGTATCATCATTTCACACACATAGCATGTGCTAAAAAGTTGAGCGGGTTACGACAAAAACTGGATGCACTTCGTGTACAAACTTGGCCATCTACTTAGAAGTATGAGGGTTTCGGACGAAAACTCATCTGTTACACACGTATTTCCATTTGGTTAACCTATTTCAACTCCAGACTTTTTGTGCACTCAATACGCACGATTCTAAGACACATCATCAAATTTCAACCATTTCTAACTTTATTTGCTACTTTTCATGAATTTAAAGATTTATTTGAGCTAAATGACCCTGAAACTAAAAGGCACTAGAAATGAACTATGAAAAGGTTGAAAATTTGCTTGGTATCATCATTTCACACACATAGCATGTGCTAAAAAGTTGAGAGGGTTATGACAAAAACTCGATGCACTTCGTCTAAAAACTTGGCCATCTACTTCGGTTGGATTTCGGGCTCCGCAAAACCCTCAAGGTTCGAACACAGGGGCAAGTGCGAATATCTCCTGTAACCTCGTCCTACCTAGATCACTACATGATGGATATATCGGCAAACTCGCACGATGACGAGGAAGAAGATGAACATGACAGTTTACCCAGGTTCGGGCCGCTGTGAAGCGTAATACCCTACTCCTGCTTTGGTTGGTTTCCTCTCGGGGAGGTGTGGTGGATGAACTAGTACAGTGAGCTCGAGCCTCGTGAGGTTGCTCAAGTGGTGTTCTTGGCTCTCTCCTTGTCTCATGGTTTGAGTGGTTAAGTCCTAGATCGGGTCCCCCTCTATGGTGTGGGGTCATTACTGCTTTCCTCTTCTGCGCGCCTACTCTTGCTCCCAGATCCCGGCCTCAGTTGAGACCCCTCCAGATCCGGCATTGCTCAGCCTTTCTTCCGAATGGCTCCCGCCAGCAAGTTGAAGCCTGAGGCTCAGAGCTCAGCCTCCGCTCCCATGTCACCGGTGCTTTTCGAGTCCACCATTGCCAAGGACGCGGACCTCGTCCCGGTGCTCCCGTCGACGGCGGATGAGACCAACGAGTGCGGGCGGACCTTGATATGGAGCGGCTCCTCGGAGAGGCAGCCCTCGTCTAGGTTAGCTTATCCCTTCTTCCTTCACAGCGTCTTCACCGGGCTCGTCCCGCCTTTCTCCCCGTTCTTCACCGCCATCCTCTACCACTATGGGATTCATGCCCTTCACCTTCAACCCAACTCCATCCCGCTCTTGTCCGTCTTTGCCTTTTACTGCGAGGCCTTTGTGGGCGTGAAGCCATTGGTAGCCCTCTTCCGACATTTCTTCAGTTTGCGCGTGCATGAGGGCGCTCAACGGTCGTCTTGCGTCTCCTTCATCGCGGTCCAAAGAGGTAACATGCTCTTGAAGGTCGGGAAGAAGGTGGAGAACTTCCGGCACCGCTGGGTCTTCATGGATCTCGGCAGTCCCAACCCCCGCGTGGAGCTGCCGAAGGGGTTGCCGGGGAAAACCTCCGCATGAAGCTCCACGAAGCTTTCTGACCCTCGGGCCAAACCCGTCCTGGAGCAGATTTCCTGAGATATCAGCGCCAGGAAGCTAACTGGAGGGATGATAGTGAAGGAGTTCTTGACGATGCGCCTGGCGCCCCGCCAGTCTCACTCTAGGCCCCTATGAGACTATCAGGGCAGCGGCGACAGCCTCATGCTTTGGTCCGTGCGCATAACCCCTGAGGAATTGAGCAGGGCTGTGACAAACGTGCTCAACAACGACCCCGGAGATTTCCTCGAGGCCTACTCCCCGCTATACCATCACGATGATGCAGGCCCTTTGGTTGCCAAGATGCATGTCTTCAACGAACTGGGGCTCTTCCCAGCTGAGACCTTGGCTCTCTGGTTATAGTGTCCTCCAGCGACACCATGGGCAGGGAGGATTCTGAGAAGACGATGGACGATGACTTGGCGGAGGCATCTCCCTGACCATAGAGTGTGCTCTTGAGAGAGCTGGAGGATGACGATGATGCTGTTGAAGCTCTTGTTGCAGGCTGTCCGCGTCTTGCTAAGGTCCCTAGGGTGCTCGTGCCGGCACCTCATGCCATGCGGTCCGCCTGCATGGCGAACCCCAAGAAGCGCGGGGCTGAGTCTCCTTCGGTGTGCCCTACCTCTATAGGCATGGTAGTTGAGGCGCCAGGATCGCCCCTGCCCGGAATGCAGCTCATGGGCCAAACGGACGAGGCCGGGGCTGGGGCGGTTCTTCCAGTGGCCACTCCGGCGTACAGTGCCCCTGTCCCCTGGCGTGGTGGTGCCCTCACCGAGAGGGGAGAGGGCCTCGCCGTCGTTGTTGGAGGGGAGGGAAAGAGGAAGTGGGTCGACGTTGAGGAGTAAGTAACCATTTCGGCTTCGCTTGCCTGCCGGTAGCTTGCGTGCTGATGATTCTTCCTTTGACCGGTAACTAGGAACGTCGTCGCGTTGAGGATGAGGAAGAAGAAAGCAGGCATCAAGCCGAAGACGTCCTCCAATGCTCTGCCCGCTCGTGTCGCGCCGCCGTCACCTGATGAGGCGCCTACGGGTGAGGGGGTGAAGGCTCGCGAGGCAACCCTCCCCATCACTAGCGGGGAGCCCCCTTAGCCCCATGCTTGTTGGTGTGGTCGCTCCCGCTCTTGATCGTGTGCCAATGTCGCTGTCTGGAGGGCCAGCCGCCCGTCGATCCATCTGCATCCGTCTTACCCTTTGTCTCCATGTAGCCCCCAGAGCCTCCTACTCCTCGTGTCGTTGACTCCCAGGGAACGTTGCCTGTATTCATGCAGACGACTCCTCCGGAGGGGGTCTTGGTGCCCTCGTCATGCGGTCTCAGCGTTCTAGACGGGGCCTTCACCGCTCTGGGCCAGGTTCAAGACGCCCTCGTAGGTGCTGAGGCCGCTGTGGTGAAGAGTGAGAAGGAGGCCACGTCAGCCAAAGCAGCCCTTGAGGCGGCACTGGCCAACGCAACATCAGTCGCGGGGCGTCGTGACGAGGTGGAGTCCTGCTTGAGGGTTCTTCACAAAGAGAAGTCCATGCTCGAGGAAGAATTGCATCGGTGGGGGGAGGCCCTCAGGGCCTACAAGGCCTAGCTTGCCGACCAGGACTCCAAGTTGTCCTAGGCAAAGGCCGATAGTGCCACGGCATGAGAGCACCTGGAGACGCAGGAGAGGGAGGCCGCGCTGGAGAAGGCCCGGCTCAAGACCATGGAAAAAAGCTCTTGCCGAGGCCAAAGAGGAAAAGGCCGCGGAGCTCAGCGCCCTTCCCCCGGTTGAGCTTAGGCTGCACCGAGCCCTCCATTCCCTCTGTCGGGAAGGGTTTGCGGAGCCCCTGGTGACTCCGGAGGATGGCTTCGCGAAGCTTGCTTCGAAGCTTGCCGAGGCGCTGGAGGGCGCCATTGTCAAGGTGGAGGGGGTCTTGGATAGCGAGTGTCGTGACCTCTTCTTTGAGGCCGTGATGCACGTCTTCAGCCACCTTCACCTTCATGAGCCAGGGTTCGACTTCGAATCCGTGATCCACCTTGTTGCCCCTGAGGTCCGTAGTGGCGCTGCGGAGACAGTGAAGGCCTCTATGGAGACGCTGGTGAAGAGGTTCACCCGCATCACCGTTCATCCACCTCCTGAAGCTGCAGGGGTTAGTGGTGAGGAGGACGACATCGGCGATGTTAACGACGAGTTCCTTGCGGGCGAGGCAAGTGGCAGTGAAGGTTCTTCCTGATTCCTCTTACTTGGTTCTTTCCTGCAACATTCGACGTGCCTCGTGGAGGCATTAAACTCGTTTGTATTCGCGAAAAACTTTTAATGTTTGTAATAACTGTTGAACTGCGTGATTGCCCTCTTCGCCTTGTTTCCTTCTTGCTTGTTGTGAGGCTCTGTGTCGGTAGGGCCCAGCCCCATGTGTATGTCAGCCACCATTGGGGCTGACCGGATCACCAAGGACGGTCCCAAGGGGAGAGGGCTACGAGGTCAGTGAGGCTCCTGAGTCGCGATGCTCAAGAGTCCCCCTTGACGTACAAGCAGCCCTCATGAAGGGAACATGGTGAGGATAGGTTTAATTTGCGGATTTCGAACACCTTGCGCTCTGCGTTGGCAGGGCTCGGACCTGTGCATACCTTAGCCGCCGTTGGGGCTAAGTGGATCACCAAGGACGGTCCCAAGGGGTGAGGGGCTACGTGGCCAGTGAGGCTCCTGGGTCGCGATGCTCAAGAGCCCCCCTTGGCATGCGAGCTTCAGACTCGTCCTAGTTTGGAATTTTTTGAACACCTTGTGCTCTGCGTCGGCAGGGCCTGACCCCACGCATACCTCAGCTGCCGTTGGGGCCGACCAGCTCACCAAGGACGGTCCTAAGGGGTGAGGGGTTACGTGGCCAATGAGGCTCCTAAGTCGCGATGCTCAGGAGTCCCCCTTGATGTACGAGCTTTGGCGTTCTCCTTAAGGTTTTGAGTTTGAGCATGTTGAGCTCTGTGTCGGCAAGGCCCGGCCCCACGCATACATCAGCCGACGTTGGGGCTGACCAGATCACCAAGGACGGTCCCAAGGGGTGAGGGGCTACGTGGCCAGTGAGCCTCCTGAGTCGCAATGCTCAGAAGTCCCCCTTGATGTACGAGCGGCTCCCGTACCTTTCTTTCCAGGCATTTCCTAAGAGGGGCGCGCGAAGACCAGCTTTGGCAAACCTGGGAAGGTGGCGTGTACCCGGCCCGGACCAGTAGTATCCCCCATGCAACTCCCTCGCGCGTACATCCGAGGGAATGTAGCGAAACGGGGCAACAAGGAGCCTTCCTAAGGTTGGATGTAGCCGCTAGGGCGCCCTTAGTTGTTTATCCCGAGCATAGGGCATAGGGCTTCCATGTTGCGTGGGCATAGCCATTGGTGGACCATGTTGACCGCCAACACAAAGTTGTGGCTTCCACATTGCGTGGGCATAGCCATTGGTGGGTAGTGTTGACTTCTCCTCCAACACGGAGCCGTGGCTTCCACATTGCGTGGGCATAGCCATTGGTGGGTACTGTTGACTTCTCTACCAGCGCTGGGTTGTGGCTGCCACATTGCATGGGAAGGAACCCTCCACGTCCTCAGGGGGCTCCGGGTGTGTACATCCCATTCAGTTCGTACGCGTGGCTGGCACGATTGAACTGGGAGGTGTATCTGGGAGCTCACAAGGGCGCTTTGGCCTCACGAGGTACCTACCTCAAGGCGGGTTGTGCCTGGGTCTTCTTATAGATGGCGCTATTCGTAGTCCTGGAATCTTCATTGTAGCCTGCACCGAGCGTCCTCCCTAGGGCCATTAAGAGGGCCAAGCACCAGTGACCCCAGGAGATCAAGTGAACGGGGCCGGCCCGGCAAACAGAGCTCGGTCATTGGATTTTTCAACACTATAGGGACGGACCAAAGCACAGACATCATGCCCCGTCCCCTCACTGAGGCGTCCCAAGGTAGACCTGCTCGAGAGTGACGACCTTCTCGCCGGCAAAAAGCCGACCAGGCAAAAAAGGGGGAAACGTTAGGAAACAGATTGCATACATGAAAAACTACTGAAATATGGGAAACGCGGTGGTTGTAGGGGTACGCCCTGATCACCTGAGGATAAAGCGGCCTAGCAGGCACTCTTAAATGAAACGAGCCAAAAAGTTACCTGGCACAGATCAACAAAAATTCACCTGGCGTCCATGCCGCTGAAGAGCCAAAGCTGTCGTTGTAGCCTGATCTTGTACCTCCAAGAGCGCAGCCCTCATGGTCCCGTCGTCTCCCGGGGACCGGGACCCATGCTTGGTCCGGACATCTCCTCCAACTCCTCGTCGCGTCTCACCAGGCAAGCCACGATCATGGCCTGGGTGAGGCGCTAGAACATGACGCCGGCGTTGGCCAGGCCAAAGGGCATGCAGATGTAGTTGTGTGGGTAGATCCATACGTAGTCGGCACGCGTCATCCCAAAGAGGCCCTAGGTCAAGGCCCTGTTGATTGCGTGTGTGTCGATGCAGACGCGCGGATGGTCGACCGGGCTGACGATGGCGGCTGTGATTGGTGGTGCCGGGCAGTCCCTTCCTTGCCCGACATGTGCCTCTCGAAGCTCCTTGGTCGCTTTGATGACTAACTCTCACGAGCTTTTCTCCTCGCGCTGAGCCCCTGACTCTGGAACTCGCGCGTGAGAACGCGCCTCCAGGTTGTGCCCGAGCACCTCCCTTGTCTCACCGGCCAACCGGGGGCCTCCTAGGTGAAAGCCCCCGAAACTGAACCAAGGGGGGCGCCGAGCACGCTTTCCTATGCGACAGAAGGTGCAGTCCTGTCCCCAGATGCAGAGCCCAAGGCTCCGCCCTGGAGGTTCCAGCCCCCAGGCAGTCAATGGGGGTGAGCTGCTTCTACTTCTCGCGTGCGAACTGCTTGAAGGCACAGTTTGAGGCCGGGGCCTGGGCGCCGCCCAGGATATAGGCTACGGCCCTGATCTCCTGGAGGCCTCCAGCCCCATCATCATGCGTGTCCTCTTCGTTCCTTTTGGGTGGAGGTGGTAGCAGTGGAAGGCCGGCCTCACAAGGGCAAACCTCATGAGGCAGGCCACGACGTGACCCCTCTAGAGGGTCATCGTGCCAGCGGTCATCCTGAGCCTGATCGTGCCAGCGGTCCTCATGAGGCTGATCGCGCCAGCGGTCCTCACGAGGCTGGTCGCTCCACCCCTGCGCGTATCCTGGCTGTCCTAGCGGCCTCCACCGCGGTCTCCACCGCGTCCTGAAGCCACGGTCGGTGCGCCCGGGACACCGACCGAAGAGTTCGGCGTGGACCAGCCTGAGCTCCTAGCAGTCGGCGGTGTCGTGGTTGTTGGTGCCATGGAAGACGTTGGTCGGTCTCCCCCCTGCGGGGTGCTCCTCGCCTTGGCTGCGCTTTGCCTCGGGCTCGGCAGCGAGTACCGTCAGGGCCTTGTGCTTTGTCTCCTTGGCTTTGGTCTTCTTTTCCTCTAGCTCCACCACGGGAGGCTCACGGAGTGACAGACGGCCTTCTTCGGCCTTGGCGCACTTGTTAGCTAGGTTTAACATCTCGAAGGTGGAGCACAGTTCATCATTCATGGAAATCTCTTCCTTCATCTTGAGATCTACGATGCCGTCGGTGAAAGCGGAGATGATAGCCTCATCCGGCGCCTTCGGGACCTTGAGGCGCATAGTCGTTAAGCGCTGTATGAACTTGTGCAGGGTCTCTCCATCCTGTTGCTTCACGCATCGCAGGTCGTTCACGGTGAGCGGGTGGTCGCGGGTGCCTTGGAAGTTGGCGACGAAGCGCTTGCGCAGGTCATCCCAGGAGGTGATGGACTCGGCCGGGAGGTTGAGGAGCCAGGAGAGCGCGCTGCCCTTGAGCGCCATGGGGAACCAGCACGCCATGATCTTGTCGTCTCCACCGGCCGCCCGGATGCTGAGCGAGTAGAGCTGTAGGAACTCAGCAGGGTCCGGGGTGCCGTCATAGCGAGGGGGTAAATCAGATTTGCATTTGCAAGGCCACGTGGTTGGATGGAGCTCTGGCCCGATGGTGAGGTGGTCCACTGGCTCAACGAGTGCTGCTGTGCGTGCGGGCGGGGCCCAGTCTTGACGCTCCCGAGGGGCCTCCTCAATTGGTGCCCGATTGGCGCTGGTTTGGCAGCACAGGGAGCACGCGCGCGTTGACGCACGACCGGGGCATCACCTGGCAGCTCACCTCATCTCTTGCCCTTGCACGCGACTCGCGGGGCTGGTCGCGCGGGTGTGCCTCATGCCTGGGCTCGGGGTCGACGTCGCGTTGCGGAGGAGATGGCGGTGCATCGTGGTCCACATAGTCTGCCATGGAAGGTCGGGTTCGAAACAAGTAGGAGAGAGCAGAGGCATCACCGGTAGCACTAACGAGCTCCACAATGGGCCGAAGCCAGGCATCGTAGCGGTCGGGGGGCAGGCGGTAGTGGAGCAGCTAGTTTGCCATGGCGAGCGTGCACGAACCGCACACTGGCCCGGGCCGAACGTGGGAGGAAGAACCGATAGCTGGGACGATCGACGGAGTGGCGATGCGACCGTCGCGCTGTGCTGTGGCCGGTTGGGAGGAGTCTTGTTGTTCGTGGGCGTTCGGGCCGGTGGCGGAGCTTACCGCATGCCAGGGGGACCGGCGTGCTGGCGCGGCCCATGGGTGCCTTTTGGGTGACGCGGGCAGCACGGCCCTTGGCGCGGGCTTGGCGGGCGTCAGCCATTGGAGCAGCAAGGTGGAAGAAGAGCTTGGCTAGAGGAAGACTTCGATACACCCCCTACCTTGCGCGCCAAATGTCGGATTTCGAGCTCCGCAAAACCCTCAAGGTTCGAACATAGGGGCATGTGCAAAGATCTCCTGCAGCCTCGTCCTACCTAGCTCACTACCTGATGGATATATCGGCAAACTCACACAATGACGAGGAAGAAGATGAACACGACAATTTACCCAGGTTCGGGCCACTTTGAACCGTAATATCCTACTATTGCTTTGGTGGATTGCCTCTTGGGGAGGTGTGGTGGATGAACTAGTACAGTGAGCTCGAGCCTCGCGAGGTTGCTCAAGTGGTGTTCTTGGTTCTCTCTCCTTGTCTCGTGGTTTGAGTGGCTAAGTCCTAGATCCGGTCCCCCTCTACGGTGTGGCCTAGCCTCTATATATAGCGGTGGCCCGGGTCCTCTTCCCTGATCGCAATGCCTGGAAGGGATCCCTCAACAGCCAATTTTGAAGGGGGACAAGAGTAAATCCGTGCCCTGTCCAAAGGAGGTCTTTGCCTGCAAAGTGGCTGTCGATGATGTAGTGGTGGCACGGTGACGACATCTGTCCCGCGGGGCTCATGGTCGTTGGTCTTGTTGCACTGGAATGGAAACCTTTGGGCAGCGCTTCGGGAACCCCCATACGTCCTTTATCCCTTTGCACCAAACGGGAAACTGCATTGCCTCGCGCGCTGGTGCCCATCTGTCCTTCACTGCGTCATCTTTGACTCCTGAGCTGGGTTCTTCATAGAGATCTCCGATGCTCCAGAGGGGGCCTAAGGAGGCCTGTCCTTGTTGGTCTTGGTGTCGTTCTTCCTCGTGAGCCTAGGGTCCTCGCGAGGGCCTTGTCTTGAATGAAGCCATGCCAGGCCGAGCCTGACTGATCAGGTGGGCCATGTCCTGCCCCGAAACAGGCAGGACTCGGTACCCCCGTTCCCAAAATGCTGACAACTTCGAAGTATGAGGGTTTCGAACGAAAACTCATCTGTTACACAGGTATTTCAATTTTGTTAACCTGTTTCAAGTCCAGACTTTTTGTGCATTCAATATGCACCATTCTAAGCCACATCCTCAAATTTCAACCATTTCTAACTTCATTTGCTACTTTTCATGCATTTAATGATTTATTTGAGCCAAATGACCCTAAAATTACAAAGCACTAGAAATGAACTATGAAAAGGTTGAACTTGGCATGGTATCATCATTTCACACACATACCATGTGCTAAAAAGTTGAGAGGTTTACAACAAAAATTGGATGCACTTCGTGTACAAACTTGGCCAACTACTTTGAAGTATGAGAGTTTCGGACAAAAACTCATCTGTTACACAGCTATTTCAATTTTGTTAACTTGTTTCAACTCCAAACTTTTTGTACATTCAATATGCACAATTCTAAGCCACATCCTCAAATTTCAACCATTTCTAACTTCATTTGCTACTTTTCATGCATTTAATGATTTATTTGAGCTAAATGACCCTAAAATTAAAAAGCACTAGAAATGAATTATGAAAAGGTTGAAACTTGGCATGGTATCATCATTTCACACACATAGCATGTGCCAAAAAGTTGAGAGTGTTACGACAAAAATTGGATGCACTTCGTGTACAAACTGGCATATCTGCTTCAAAGTATAAGGGTTTCGGACGAAAACTCATCTGTTACACAGGTATTTCAATTATGTTAACCTATTATAACTCTAGAATTTTAGTCCCTTTAGTCCCGATTTGTGATACAAATCGGGATCAAAGGGGCTCGTGGGGGCCCCAACCTGACAATAGCTTGCCACCACCCCTTTAGTACCGGTTTGTATCACAAACTGGGACTATAAGTCCAAAATGAACCGGGACTAATGATGCCCATGCCCCCTAACCGCTCCTAGCCATTGGAACCGAGACTAATAGCCACATTAGTCCCGGTCCAAAGCCAAACCGGGACTGAAGGTACAAACCGCCATCATCCAAGCCCTTGACACAGCAGCCAAGCTTCCCGAAGAGCCTCACAGAGAGCATGGTCGTACCCGTCGACCCGAGGCATGGAAGACTCCCTGCCCTTAAGAAGTACACGCAGGCGAAAATCTCCCACCCATATGCGCCATACATAGTGCCATGGGTGGGGAACTTTGCCGGGACACATGATGAACCGCTGCTGCGACCACTCGCATGCAGCCGACGGCCATATGGATGGTTTTTCTCCGTCACCTTGAAGAAGGAGCGTAGGGACCGCTATCGACCACACCACTGCGTTTCCACTATGGATTTCAGTGCGGTGTCGTCCGCGCGGCGTTCTGTCAAGACTGGAGCAGCGGGTGACGTAGCGGCGGGTGCGCCACCGTAGCTGCCCCTCACGCGAACGCCATGCGGCCCGCTCCCCCGTCCAAAGCTCCTCCAACCTGCACTGATCCCAAAGCCGTCAACCTGAGCCGGGGGCTGATCATGGACACGAAAATATGACCTTGTGGTGGCAAGCGCAATCACCGAGCCCTTCCCCCTGACCATTAGGAGGGAAGGGACGACCCGAAGACGGGAGAAGGGCGGCAAGTTATGTGGACTTAGGATCGAGGTGGAGAAGGGAATGGATGAGCATCGCCCTTTGTGACCCCCCCCCAATTTATAGGGGAGGGCACAAGGGCTGGCTCTCCTTCGCTCCAAGGCGGCAGCCCATCTCCACCAATCCCACTACCCACGATCACAAGCGAACAAGTAACCGCCCCATTGCTCCAATCCCTGGTGTTGTAGTTCCTGCCACTCCCACACCTTTAAGCCATGCGCATCCACCGCAAACTCCCTGCAATGCATGTTGCGCGTGTGGCGGAAACGGCCTGAGGTAGTGGGTAAGTGCTGACTTGAAGCTTGGGAGTTACTTCCTCATAGTGTGCGCCAGTGCATAAACTTTGGGGCTGACCCAACGGCGATGGGCGAGCGCGTTCGGGCTAGACCCAGAGGCTCCTGTCGGTGCACTAGAACTGGGCTACCCAGTGCCCCTGACTTATGCACATGTAGTAGTAGCAGAACCCATCAACATAAGAAGATCAAACCAACATCCAAGACCACAACTCTGCCAGAGGCGACCTACACAGGGTAAGCAACACCGGCAAGGTCAATACAGCGGCCTAGGACGGGCCCATGCCATGCCAAACGCGTCCATGGTGCTTGTCGGGGACCGAGGCACATACATCTTCTGGAAGACCCGAAAAGCCATCCTCCGGCAGGCGTGAGCCGATTAGCCACCGCTCCATCGCATTGCAATGGTAGTCACTTGTCGATGCGGTGTCGAGTCCCTAGGTGGCTAAATGGCTCTCACTAAGCACGTGGCGACGCACTGGAAGAAATATTATACCCCTTGACACCCGTCTAGAGGTGTGTCAAGATGTGGTGCAATAGTTTGCCAAAGCGGTGGTAGAAGCCTGTCGGTAATGCACCCCGCACGCCACCTAGACTAGCATTTATGGCATCCTGTCCTAAGTGCCAGAGTTAGGTATGATAGGACTGTTTGCTATCTAATCGTTATGTAATGTCTATTTTGCCACCCTGGTTGCCCCTTGAGCTATAAAAGGAGGCCCAAGGCAACCTAGCTAAGGATTCTGACTTTTGGACACTTCTACTCACATAGCAGCTCCCCCGAAGGTAACCCTTGCCAGGTTTGAGCGTTGCGTGTGCTTCTTGCTCCTCTCATCAATCCACCAAAGAAGTAGTAGGGTTTTATGATTCGCAACGGCCCGAACCTAGGTTATACACCAGCGTCCTATCATCACGCTGCCTCACTACCTCCGCTCTTTGTGCATGTGACCTCACCCCTACCGAACCACAAAGGGGGTCGTGACCCCATAGGTGATCGACTGCATCGTGCCCCGACAACGGCCCTCCTCTCAGGGGCTTCTTTGGTCCCCCAGTTGACTTCTTGCCCAAAAAAATCTCCAAAAAGTTTTGTGGTGTTTGGGCTTCATTTGGTACTGATATTCTACGAAGTCAAAAAAACAAGCAAAAATAGCAACTGGCACTTGGCACTATGTCATTAGGTTAGTCACAAAAAATGATATAAAGTTGCTATAAAATGATTGTAAAACATCCAAGATTGATAATATAACAGCATGGAACAATCAAAAATTATAGATACGTTGGAGACGTATCAACACCCCCGAGCTTAATTCATGCTCGTCCTCGAGTAGGTAAATGATAAAACAGAATTTTTGATGTGGAATGTTGCCTAACATGTTCATCACATATTCTTTTCTTTTGTAGCATGGACATTTGGACTTTTAGATGGTTCAAAGCAATAGTCTGGTTTTGACATGAAGACTTTAATACTCAAGCATACCAATAAGCAACCATGTCTTTCAAAATATGAACACTAAAGAAAGTTATCCCTAGCCCATCATGCTCAGTCATTGATCCATTCATGAAACACACTCAAATATTATCTACACCCAATGCTCAAGTACGATCATAGTGCCCCCTAGTTGGTGCTTTATAAGAGAACATGAAGACTCGAATAAAAGTAAAAAATGCATAAAGTAAATAGATAGGCCCTTCGCAGCAGCAAGTAGGGATTGGTAGAGGTAGCAGAGCTCAAAGTTTAAATTGAGACAGAAAAATATATTGGGTGGCATGCCTTTCCTGTCAACAAAAATGACCGGGAGCTTTCAATACCTTTCTATCCTAGATATATCATAAGCGGTTCCGAAATAGAAAATAAAGTTTATTACTTTTTCCACCATTCTTTCACAATCCATTGCTAGTCGAATCCATGGTTGCCTTCCATACCAACTCTTCCCAAGGAATTTATTATTTCGACATAAAGTAAATTTCTTTTTCATTTCAAGACTGGGCATCCCTATTATTGCTGTACTCTCGTGCACTAACAAGTGAATAAACACTCATCTTGGGAATAATACATCTAGCATGGAAAAATATCAGTCACCCCCTTCCGCTTCATGAGCGGTACGAGCACACAAAAAGGTAATTCATTTTGAAAATTAGAGATTTCACATACAAATTTGCATGGAACGACACGAAAATACCACATATAGGTAGGTATTGTGGACTCATATGGCAAAACTAGGTTTAAGGATTTTGGATGCACAAGTAGTATTTCTACTTAGTAGAAGTGGAGGCTAGCAAATAGATTGAGAAACAACCAACCAAGAAACAAAAATTCACATAAATGATATTAAGCATAACTAACACCGAATAATGCAGCATAAGTAGGATGTAATTTTATTGCATAACTATTGACTTTCGTGCTTGCATATGGAATCACAAACCTTAACACCAATATTCTTACTAAAGCATAATTACTCACCAACATAACTCACATATTACTATCATCATGTCTCAAAACTATTACAAGGAATCAAGTTTAATTTGTCCAATGACCTTCATGAAAATTTTATTATATCCCTCTTGACTATCTATAACTTTGGGAGTAGTTTCAAATATTGCTAATTTGCCATTGCTTTTGACAAGCTCAAATAGATTTAAGTGAAGAACATGACCATAAAAATTTCATCTCTCGAAATAATATAAGTGAAGCATGAGAGAATTTCTTCAAAATTTACTAACTCTCAAATTAATCTAAGTGAAGCATGATAGTACTTCTTCAAAAAATTAAAGCACGCAATGCTCAAAAGGATATAAGTGAAGTACTAGAGCAATTCCATAGCTCAAAAAATTAAAGTGAAGCATATAGAGAAATTCTAACAAATCATAGCATAATTTTAGCTCTCTCAAATAGTTGTGTCAGCTAAGGATACTTAAGACAAAATAAAAATAAAATCAAGAAAAGACTCATATAATACAAGATGCTCGAAGCAAAACTCATAATATTTGAAGAATAAAAATATAGCTCCAACTAAAATACCGATGGTCGTTAGAAGAAAGAGGAAGAAACAGGGGATGCCACTCCGGGCATCCCCAAGCTTAGTTGCTTGTTTCTCCTTGGATATTATCTTGGGGCGTCATAGCATCCCCAAGCTTTGTCTCTTTTCACTCCTTATGAGTTCATCCATCATGATCTCACCCAAAACTTTAAAATTCAATCACACAAAACCTACCAAAATCTTCGTGAGATCTGTTAGTATAATAAAGCAAATCACCACTCTAAGTACTATTGAAAACCCATTCATATTTTAATATTGCATTATGTAGCGACCCGACTCAAAACGAGTCAAGCCTCTGTGTGTTCTGTGCCATCCCTGGATCAGTATGCTGGCACACACAGTACATCAATGTATATATCAAAGTGCAATCACATGTAAATAACGTAAAACTGATATATACCTTAAAATAGCAGCGGATACAGTCAACGGGAGTGGAGTCCCAATAACACCAACGGCAAGTTGAGTGCGGACCGTAACCCTGAATCATACTCTTACCCGTCGTAGAAGAGTATCTGCAACATAAGACGTTGCAGCCGTGTAGGTCAGCATTTTGAATATGCTGGCAAGATCACCATAGTAGAACAGAAGAATAAAGACTATTCTATATGCAAAGGCTTTGTGGCTCTGTGTCTGAGTTTTTGCGTAAAAGCTGATTTTATTTTCCTACATCAAAGGAATATCAGGAATTTCACTATAGAGTTACCTATCATGACATGGTTCCGCCAACCAATGTCTCAATGCCCATAAGTATCATAAGTTGCCCACAATTAGTTATCAGTCCAGTGTTGAGAGTTCAGAGATAGATCCAAGTCTAGAAGCTCAAATTGTCCGTAACCGGGGACACGGCTAATCGATTAGGTTTAACTCTGCAGAGTGTTGTGTACTTTACCCACAAGATTCTTTCCCTCCTGGTAAGTCCTCGCACTGCCTGGTGTTTGAGAACAGGATGAAAGAAACATGGTCTTTCAGAGTGCTTCCCTGACTGTCCGACAGTGCCCATCCCAATCCTAACGTCGACTACATCTCGTAGCACTGCCCAGCAGAGTCACAACAAAGATCAACCAAGCCAGAGCCCATAATGACTTGTGGCTACACAGGTAAGCTTCCGGGCATGAAGTATTCATCCTTCTCTTTGAGTCTGGGTGAAGCTTTCCGCAAGATGTCATGGCGCTTCTCCATGCATCCCGGCCACTCACTGGTTTCTCCAGGGTGCCCAATCAACCATCCTTCACCCAGTAGTGTGTATTGAAAACTTGTCTTCTCGAGTCTTGAAGTCTTGAGGTCTTGAAGATGCAGGACTTGAAGATGTCTTCATGAAGTCGTCGTTTTGACGTGGAGTCCTTCTTCACACCACTCACGAACACTCATACCAGACCCCGTCTACTTTAGCATAGCATTGCACTAACTAGCGTTCCCGGGGCTTTAGTAACCAGTGGTGGGTTCCTACCTCATGCATTCTACTCAACTACAAGAATTTCAATAACACTACGGGAGGGATATGTTGAATGATTTCACTACATGCAATAAAAACATAGGTATGAAATAGATGGTCAAGGTGAACTTGCCTGTACTGTTGATGAAGATAAAGATCGCTCTTAGAAATAACTTGATAGACTATTCGTCACTCTCCGATGAAAATCTATATAGCAAACATTGTATACATAAGCAAACACTTCTAACAAGCAATACTAACAATCAAAAGGTAACACAAGAAACAAAAACAACAAGGTTGATGAAGGAAATACTTAAGACAAAGTTGAAACACAAAACTCCAACAAATTCAAAAGTAACACAAAACCCAAAACAAGGTGAAAATATAATAAAAGTATTTTAGTAAATATTTTACTATCAAAAATGAGTTACTTTTTAAGAACAAGTAAAACATTTGAAAACAACATCCTATACAACATGAGTGTTTGCCTAATGAACTTAACTACAAGCACAACCCTAAACTAAGTGAAAACAAATTATGAAACAACTTAGTTAACAGAAAGTAATTAAATAAAATATTTATTATAAAACAGAATTAAGTCATCTAAAACTTTTGTGAAAGAATTACTATTAAAACTAAATTATTTTATAAAACATTACCTAATGAAGAAAAAATATAGTTTTCTATAATAATAGGGTAAAACTAAACTATTTTTGTTTAAAACATTTATTTACAGAAAAGAATTAGTAAAAACTTTATTTGAAAATAGAATCTAAATACTTAAAACTTTAGTTAAAAGAATTGTTACTAACAAATTTGCTTTTTAAAATAACTATACCTATTTGAAAGAGGGTATAGATCCCTACAACAAAATTTATAAACTAAACAAATTAACTTTTGTTAACAGCAAGCAATTTACTAGGGTTTGGAACAACAAAACTAAACTAGATATAAAACATAATGTAAATCATATTCAGATTTTCAAAATAAAACAAAGTAAATCAATATAAATAAACTAATATGAAACTAAACAGATTCTGTTTGGTTTGAAAATACTATTTAAAATTATTATAAAAATTCTCAAACTCTACCAAATGATAGCTATGGTCACTAGTGACAAGTAGGAAAAAGAATCATTCAAAAATTCATTTTAGAACTCAAGATATTCAGAAAACAAAATTTAAATCAAATCTGTTCAAATTCAAATTTAAATGTTCAAACATAGCCAAATTTGATATCTACAGAAACTATATACAAATTGTGACCTAATGCAAAAATAATCAATTAAAAACACTTAAAAACATAAAAGATATACTAAAAACAAAATCAGGACTATTCTGTTTTTATAACAAAACAGAAAATAAAAATCCTATAACTAACGGACAGGGGGGTGACGTGCATCTTCTGATTGGTCAAAGGGGTGCGCGCGCGGTGTGTTACGGGCGGGTGACCGATTGCTAGGGGAAAACGATTCGCGAAATGAAATTTCTAATCGTGGCCGTTCATCTGGATCCGACGGTTGAGGGGGTGGTGGAGCTCACCGTGGTGGTTGCCGGCAACGGCGAAGGCTCCGGCGATGGCAGGGGTGTCGAAGTCGTCGGGGAGATGGCTTCCGAGGGTCTCCGGCGATGTCACCGGCACTGGTCGACGCAGGGGAGCTCGGCGAAGGCTATGGTGGCGTCGGAGGGGCGAGGGAGCGACGGTGGCGACGGGCACGAGTTCCTTGAGCTTCGGTGGAGATCCAAACTCCGGCGAGGTCGACGGTTACGGCGTTCCCGGAAGTATGGAGCACGGGCAGGTGGTTGGGGGGTTCGGGTGCGTGAGAGAGAAAGGTTGGCGGGGCTTTGGGGCAACGAGGGGGTCGGGGGGGAGCGGAGCGACGAAAATGGCGCGGCGACAGTTTCGGATTCCGGCGAAGAATCTGCGGTGTCTCAGGTGAGGGAGAGAGAGGATTCGGGGGGGAATGGAGAGAGGGGAGCGGCGGGTATTTATAGGAGCTCAGAAGGGTCGGGGGAGTAAGGAGGGAGGGGGTCCGCGGCGAGGAGAACCGGCGACGGCGTCGGGCGCGTGGGAGGAGGAAGGCGACCGAGCGAGGCTAACGGTCGGTCGGGTGGGACCCGGTGGCAGCGAGAGGGAGGGCGAGGTTTCCGCATCGGTCGGCCGGCGCGCATTGAATTCGTGAAATAAAGCCTGTGGGCCGGCCCGTTTTAATTCTAAAACCGTTACCGTTTCCTATTTATGATTTTACCAGAGCCATAAAACTTGATCAATGCATTCGAATAAATTCCAAATATAGTCAAATTTTATATCAAAATTAACAGAATAATAAATTACATTTAATGGACATTTTTATTCTGGCATTTGAATACTTTAAAAAAACATTTTTCAGAAAATGCCTTAATTTGCTTTATTTACTTTTGCAAATATTTTTCAAATAACTTTTTTGGGTTTGATGATTCAAAAACTTCAAAAATTACCCCCTGTCTTGGAGTGTCATGTTACTCCTCTCAAATTTTTGTCAGGGTTTTGAATTCTTTGAAAATTTTGGATAGGGACCAATATGAAATGGATTTTCAAAATAATCCAGAGGTTTTCAAAAGCTCTTTCAATTCCTTCTTTTAACTTCCAACTCATATTTCATATAATTTGAAGAAGTCATATTATATTCTCTCATGAAAATCATTGAGTTGCATAAAGTTTTCTGAATTTGAAATATTTTCAAAATGGAAATTCAAATCATTTTCAAATCCCTTTTCATTTCTTTAAATGGAAGAAGTCATGTCATCTTCACTCTAGGGTTTTGTGATGAAATGGATTTGAATTCCTGGTGATAAAAATGCAGATTGAAATTTTTGGGAAAGTCATTTCATTCCCTCTCAATAAATTTTCAAAAGTTTCAAATTTCACTCACTTTCACTCACTCAAGCAACAAACAATCATTCTAATAAGTATTATAACATTCCAAAGTTTGGGATGTTACACATTATAACTACTGTTCTAACTTTACCACCTCCAATAAAATTCATAGATTCATCCAAACAAGCACACAATGCAACAAAAACAGAACAATGTGTAGTAATCTGTACTCTAACCACACTTCTGCAACTCAAAAAATTCTAAAACGTTAGGACAACGTCATACATATGTATATAAATCTTGTATAAACCAGGCCAGGCTAGTCAATAGACACTGTCATATTCATTACTACAATCTCGAGGTAGATACTTGTACTATGTACTATCCCCATATCAACACAATCAAAAGCAGGACGTAGGGTACTATCTCCTTGAGAGAGCCCGAACCTGGATAAAATCATGTATCCATGTTACCATCGCTCCAAGTCACCTAGCTTAGGACCCCTACTACGAGATATGCTAGATTTGACACCGACAATGGTGCTTTCATTGAGAGCCTACTAAGATAGTCATCGCGGTGCGATGGGAATTCAGATCGGCTCCATCGCGATCTACGGGTCGGAACCGAGCTACATCGTCAACGTCGGCATCTTCATCGCCGGCTTGACTGGTCACCTCGGCTATGCCGAGGACTGCGCTCCATGTCGAATCATATAGATCATATGGGTGTGTTCATCAACATCAACTCCAATCTCAACCAAGATCATGGAAGAATCCTCCATGGTGCTCGGGGGCTCAACGTCAACATTGCCATCACACGTTCATGCAGTTTTTCTAGACAGCGGATT
The DNA here is from genome assembly GCA_022496015.1 of Hordeum marinum. Classification (NCBI taxonomy): domain Eukaryota; kingdom Viridiplantae; phylum Streptophyta; class Magnoliopsida; order Poales; family Poaceae; genus Hordeum; species Hordeum marinum. The sequence continues at coordinate 267,050,628 of CM039672.1, read as the reverse complement.
CGTGTCCATCGTCCCCGCCTCCTCGAGTGTCGTTTTTTACGATTGCTTTGGTGGAATTGTGCATAATTGAGTCTAGAACAACCCTGCAAATTCCAGTTTAGGAATCTCCGGAGATCTACAACATACCAGAGCCCCATCGAATCTGGACCAGAATTTGGATGAGTTTAGGAAGAGGTGTCCAGTATCAATCTCGGATATCCGTTGGAAAATCCCACCGTTCATCAGCTGCGGAATTCCTATGCCGACAACCCCTCAAAATTTCAGCTCGATCCGACTGTCCAAACTCCGGAAAACGTCCAATGAGTACAACGAATTTTGGATCTATTTTCTGCGCAAAAACGAATCGGACCCGAGTTCATCTTTTTCATGAACGGGTTGTGAGACGTCCTTTTTGAAGGAAATTTCCTCATCATCTCGGTCAGCCGACCGAGGGTTCGGTATCACGAGGGCCGAATAATCATCCGGAGAACCTCGTCATCCGCGAGTTGTATGGGTCGAGCGTTCCGTTGCTTCATCAAGCCAGCATTAACCGCGTCACAAATTCCGACTTGCGCTTGCATCGCCGAGCCGTTGCTTTTTCAAGCTCACGTCCACCACGCCGACCTGCTTTTACACGTCAACTGGCATGGGGCTCTAGCGTCACCTTACCGATCTGCTCTGTCACCTCGGCTAGACCGGGGGGCTTCATCATCTCCTCATCAACCCGCTTCGGCGACTTTGGCATTACCAGCCGACCAGCTTCGACACCTCAGCTGGCATGAAACTTCAGTGTCACCAGCTAAGCTACTTTGACACCTCGGCTGGCCAGAGACTTTGGCATCACCAGCCGACCAGCTTCAACACCTCGTCTGGCATGCGACTTTTGCGTCACCAGCCGACCTGCTTCGACACCTCGACTGGTCGGAGACTTCGATGTCATCAACCGACCTGCTTCGACACCTCGGCTGGCATGACACTTTGCGTCACCAGCCGACATGCTTCGACACCTTGGCTGGCCGGAGACTTCGGCGTCACCAACCGACCTGCTTCGACACCTCGGCACGCATGAGACTTTGGCGTCACTAGTTGACCTGCTCCGTCACCTTGGCTAGACCGGGGACTTTGCCATCTCTTCATCAACCTGCGCCACGGACTTCAGCGTCACTAGCCGACTAGCTTCGCCATGATTAGCTGGACTGAGGACTTTGCCTCGCCACATCGACCGTGCAGCATCGCCACTTCGTCAAGCCAAACTCTTCGCTCAGCCACCTCGGCGACCAGGCCATATTCTTTTAATTATTTGCTTCACTTAAATTAACTAAGTAGAAGAATATTTTTTATTTTTATTTAAAAAAATATTATTACCTTTATTTGTTATTACTTTTGGCTTGCACTATATTATGTGCGCGGTAATTTACTTCATTGCAACAACCGAGTTGCATTGCAACTTCTCGACCTGAGCTCTTTGCTCGATTACCTCACGCTTGAGTGCTGGGACCTCAGTCATGTCGAAGACTACACGCCGGATCTATCCAAGTTCGATGGCCGTCCTCGTCTCACCACAAGCCCAGATCGCGTCATCGACACCGAGCACATTGACCAGCTAAGTCGCTTTCATGCTAAAAAACTTTCAGTTTTAAATTTTGTTCGGTTCGACCAAGCATTATACTTTTTTGACAAAAAGTTGTTTGCAAAAAAATCTTTGTTACAAACAAATTCAAATACCCCGTTTACTTGGGGGGGCTTCCTTTATGCCATTCCTCTTGCATATGATTATTAATGTGTCGCACCCTTCCTTGTTCGTGTTTACGCCAATATATGCATCATGTTGACTTAAGTGTTCCGCAAAGCTAGGTTGCCTTGCTCCTCTTCTTACCCCTATGTTCCCGATTGTTCAACTAGGGAGTAAAGGGAGCACCTCTGCGATTGTTATAATTGGTTCATCCGAACTCATACCTCAGACGGGTGAAGCCGAAAGCTAGCGCTCTTACTGTTTTCAACTATGGTCGGCCACGACGGAAGACAAGCATACATAAATCCATTGGACACCCCTCATGGTAATCATGAGAAACCAAAGAACGGAACCATTGGTGGAAGTATTTTCTTTGAACATTCTTCTTACGTTAAATAGTAATATAGCGTAAATTCCATGGGCGCGCTTTGTGTGTTATACCCTAATGTCCTAATAGCCTAGTCATTCGAAACACCTCGATATCCTCAGATGGTGTAGTAGATAACACTTTTCGGCCTTTGGCCGAAGAGGGAGAAGCCGACAGTCGGTTAAGATGCGTTCAAAGTTCGGGCGAACACATATATGATATAAGTACTTCGGTAGATACAATCATTATACATAAAATTCTTTTGCCAAGTCACTTGGGGGCTCTTAAATTTGTATGAGCTGTTTTATAATAAATGTTTTCTTCTTAGTCGTTGCAAAGTTTTTTTTTCTACTACTCCTTTCTCGACTCGAGTGCTTGGTCAATATCCGGGTAGCCTGTTTTCTCTTTAAAGCCGCTCGCCTGAGAAACCGGAATGAGAAACAGTCCGCCTTCGGGATATGGAGATTGAAGCTGAAGGCTGACCACCTGAAGTCTAGAGATCGGACGTTTCATGTTAAAGCACGACAGAAGCGCAATTTTAAAACCACTTTCGTATTGGCACCAAAAAACTTGATTCAATTGAGACGTACAGTTTTCACATAAGTTTTTTGGTTTTTTGTGCTTATAACTTATTTAAACCTATTTTATGTTTTCGTTTCAGGAAGCGGACATCCTCTTTCTTGAGGTGTTCGGCATGATGGTCTTGCCCAGAAACTCTTTTCCAAACTACGGTTCGGCATCTTTCCTGCCGAACTCCACCTCGGCGTTGTCAAAATGTACATGACGCTTGAACTAGTTCTCGAGACCGATGATCAAAGACGAAGAATTATTCGGAAGAACCGAGTAGCGTCCTCAACTTGAAGACCGGTTCGGGGGGCTACTAACGGTGTCCTGGACTAGTGGGTACTCACCATGTTGTCTCCCGACCAATGGGTCGGGCAGAGGACCCCCATGATGATTCACTAATGGCCCACTTCGGGCAGCCCATGACGCATACAAGGGAGATTCCACAAGACTTGGCACACAAGACAAAGACTCCTCTAAACCCTAGGCCTCTGCTATTATATAAACCGGGGCCAGGCTAGTCAATAGACAATCTCATATTCATATATACAATCTCGTGGTAGATACCTGTACTATGTACTATCCCCATATCAATACAATCAAAAGTAGGACGTAGGGTATTATCTCCTTGAGAGAGCCCGAACCTAGGTAAAAATCTTGTGTCCATGTTACCATCGCTCCAACTCGCCTAGCTTAGGACCCCTACTACGAGATATGCCGGATTTGACACCAACATGATCCTTTATAATTGGTAACCCATAAAACAATCTTTGCAAGGTAGGATGGTGCGGATCAACCTATTTTTGAGTTTCAGAACTAGTGCTGAAATAGCTTCCGCATAAGTTTTGGTTCTTTTAAGTATAGGAGCATCATCAAGAGTTAAGTTTCCAACACAATTGAATTATTCTTTGATAGTTTCTTTTCCTATAACGTTCCCTTGCCCCAAAAAAGTTTTAGAATCCAAATTACCAGAACGTTCAATTTTCATGGATAGAAACTGATCATGAACTCAAAATTCATCGGATCCCAACAAACACACCGCAAAAAGTCATTACATCAAATAGATCTCCAAGATACCTTTGTATTGAGAATCAAAAGAGAGAGAGGAAGCCATCTAACTACTGCCTACGAACCCGTAGGTCTATGGTGGACTACTCATGCATCATCGGAGAGGCACCCATGAAGACGATGCACCCCTCTATGATGGAGTTAGATTGGATCTCGTGGTTCTAGTGTCGACTCCCCTATGGTTTTTGGAATATTTGGGTATTTATAGAGCTGATAGGCGGTGGAGATGGGTCCCATGGAGGGCACAACCCACCAGGCCATGCCAGGGGCCTTTGGCATGCTCTGGTGTCTCGTGGCCTCCATGGACCTCCTCTCAGGTGATTCTTTGGTCCCCCAGTTGTCTTCTCGCCCAAAAAAATCTCCAAAAAGTTCCACGGTGTTTGTGCTTCGTTCGGTACTAATATTCTAAGAAGTAAAAAAACAAGCAAAAAACAGCAACTGGCACTTGGCACTATGTCAATAGGTTAGTCCCAAAAAATGATATGAAGTTGCTATAAAATGATTGTTAAACATCCAAGATTGATAATATAGCATCATGGAACAATCAAAAATTATAGATACATTGGAGACGTATCAACGGGCACGTGCCCGGCGGCACCATGACGCCACAGCGGGTGAAGAGCAATACCTCGTCGACCCGGTGGGTGCGCGGCATGCCTGGAATGCACAGCGCACGACAGCGCTCGCCGTTGCTGCTACCGGCCCCATGACCATATATAACTGGCCATTGCTCCAGCTGCGGAAGGGGAGGCGGCTAGGGTTTGGTAGAGGCGGGTAGGGTTTGGTGGAGGCGCATGATGGAGAAGGCTATGGGATGGGAAGGGGAGGGGATTGGGACATGAATGGGTGAATGCCTGTGGGTGCATCACGTCATTGTTAAACGCATTAGCAGAAGCCTTGCGGGTATGCCGGTGACACATGGGACACCGCATGGTGTGAAAATGCTCTTATGATGGCGATGTGACTACACATGCATGTGGCTACATGCCTGGCCGATTGTGAGAGCGCCACATGGCATGGCGTGTCCCACTCGTCAATAACAACAGTGGCTAACAGTCAACTCCGTTGACCAATAGCAAACCCCCGTTTAGGCATTGGTGAGTGTGGGTAGCGCAGGGAGGGGAAAAGTGAGCAAAAAAAGTTGGCATGCACAAAACTGAGGTGGACTAAGCAATGAGGGGCACAGAAATAGAAATCCCTAATCTTAATGTTAGCAGTGTTTAAGATGTAGCTCACATGGTTAGATCGTGCCTTAGTAATGTTTCCCACACTGGTACATCCTGGTAGAGTGATTTATTGTATTAACATTGTAGGAGGGGCAAATTAGTGCTATCTACATGATCGATAACATACATGTATGAAGAAGTATGGCTTGAATATCTAGAGTATATGCATAATACATATTAATTCAGAAAGAGCTAGTGTAGGGTAGTTCAAGAACTAAAGGTAATACATAATTGGGCATTTCTACTCTAGATAATGCCTAAGTGAAACATAATTAGTGCAATGGATGCCACCAGAAGAAATCCGGCTAGTGATCCAACTGGGAGTAGGAAACAAATCATGGCAGGAATGAAGAGTGCATATCGAAGCTTCTTAAAAGTTTTCTATCTTGGCTCACATCTCGTTGTTTTGGGTGTGCATGACATTAATTTGTATTCCATGCTCATCCATCTTGACTTTCTCCTCATCCACTGTCACATGCTTCTTGTGTGCGTATGTCAAAGCATCATCCAACCGGGATGTGAGTGATCGAGTGTGGTACTCGACCAACTGGTTTACATAAGTGATTAAGAGATTGACTCATCTCCGTGCGTAGAAATAGTATGGTTCCTACATGAGTGTGTGCATAATTAATGCCATGAAAAATAGAATTACTAGCCAAATATCTAATTAATTAGTTAATTAAAAATATGTTTTGATGTGTATACCTCAGTTAACTTGCGTGCGCACATGAGCATTTCTCGAGTTGGATTTCTTTTTGAGTATGAGGTTTTCACCACAACATAACATTAGCAGCCGCAAAAGAGCACATGTTGGATGCCTGGATAAAGGTGGGCTTCGCTGCCGGGGGTTTACAAAATGCCGCCTAATCTGATAGACAGTGGGTATTGTGAGGCGATGGTACGCATGACACATCCGACAACAACGGAGAGCTCATGGTGGACACCTGGCATTGAGAGAGAAAAGTACAAGGGAAGGATCGAGAGAAAATTGACCTATTAAAGAAAATGTGAGGGTTGGATAGATGTGGTAGTGATGTATATAGATTTTGAAGATAAATAAGTAAGGAGAGAGAGAAGAGGGCGAATATCACAATGAAGGGGGTGGAGGAACAAGAAGAGATAGTGAGAAGGACAAAAGAATTGATGGTCAATTATTGAGGCGCAAACATTAGCAGCATTTTGAGCGTTGCTAATTTTCACACATTAGTAGCATCCACTAAGGGTAAACGTCATTGAATGGTAAGACCCGCATGCCTTCCAGTGTCCAGTCTGCCAGACATCAAAATAGTAGTGCTCCGAAAAATAATACACTCTGCTACTTAGGGTGACACTAGTGGCGTTCGGTGGTCCGACACACTTCTACTTACTTGTGGCACAACTGCTAGTTTCGTGTACTAGGCTTGCAACATTTCCTGCACGGGAATGCCACTAATGTCTTCACATGTGCAACATCTCTCTTTTCATGGACGATGCTGATAGTTAGTGAAATTAGCGTCTACATTCTGTTTGTGTTGAACGCTGCTACTAGTAAAATCCTATAGGTGGTTTTCCTACTAGTGGAAAAGCACTATTGTAGGTCATCTGTGTTGAATCTAATTGGAAAGATTTCAGTTTATCCATGTTGACAAGCATCCCACTGGTAGCCTCAAAGACTGTCAGAATCCTAACAATGGTGTGCATCTTGTCGGTGTCCAGGTTTGCAAAGGTTGCAGTAGCATCCACTTACAAGGACATTCTATATAAACAATTCTTGGCTTTGATAGGCTTGAGGAGGCCAATGTCCACCGCACGCATGAGAAGCCTTTGTAATGGGTCAATGGCTAGGATGAAAAGCATATAGGAGAGGAGTCCTATAGGCGCACGCCTCAGTAGTGCCGAATTGACTCCCCCGGTCATCGAGGAGCACCTTTGAACTTGTCATGGCGAAGAGAGCACAAAGACAATTTCTATATCTCTTGGCTAAACCCGAAAGTAGTGAGAACCTCCAATAGAAAAGGTAAGCTAACTATGTCAAAGGCTTTAGAAATGTCAAGCTTGGTAAACATGCCCGATTCTTTTTACGATGGAGACCCTCAAGGACTTTTCTGTCATGTATTTTTTTTTGTCGATACAACGCCGTTTAATGAAGGCACTCTGGCTCACATGGACAAGGTCTTGCAAAAATGGTGGCGTTCGCATGGACATTTTTTTTGCAAAAATCTATGTAAAACTATGGACCAAGATAATGGGGCAAAATTGATCCACCCTCACAACCCCGTTTTTCCTTTGAAGCAAGTCGATGTTCGTAGAATTGAGCAAACCCAAACAAGAACCAGGTTTGCAACTTGATCAATGGCAACATGTATATAGCCCTATATAACGTCCCAAACAACACATAAGAAATCTCAATAAATTTGTCATAGCCCGACGTCTTTTCTGTTGGCGAAGGAAAAAATGCCGTCTTAATCTCCTCCTCATGGAAATTTTCTTCGAGAGATGAAAAATCCTTAGGAACATAGCTAAGAGCGCAGACCTGTACCATAGGGGATGGAGTGCCCAAGTAGCTTAGAAAATGGTACAAAATCCCGCATTCCTTTCCCTCCCTGACCACCACCACACCATCATCGACGTTCATTAAATAGCTTAGCAACTCAAGTCCTCAATGCATAAGGATGCCTATAATGGGAGTATCATAGATAGTATCATACATGCCAACTAGGCAACTCTGATGAGGTGACATAGAATTAAATGAAGAAAGAGAGAGTTGAGTATCATATCATGATACTGTATCATATTAAATGATGTGCTACTATGTGTCATGCATAGCAATAAATGAAGTCATCTATGATACCAACATATGATACTATGCACTTCGGATGTAGTATCATACGCATATGCATGATTCTAGTATATGATACTCCCAACTACGACTAGCCTAAGTGCTTAAGGCCCCTCCCAGTGCTTCATGGTTTACATGTGCTAAGGCTTCCTCATAGGCAAAAAAATAATGTGGCAAAACAATTCAAGAGGAGAGAAAGAGCATTATGGTGACCCTAGGAGGAAACGATGCTAAGCATGTGAACCAATGCATGAAAGAGTTTACTTGCTAAACAATTAAATAAAACAAGCTTAGCTACAAAAGCTAAGCACCCGTGCATTTAAGGGCACTAGTTGCTAAGTCTATTAATGCACATAGCACCTCACCTAAACACCAGTGCATTGAAAGAGGTCTAACTTATTGTAGACAAGCTCACTTCATTTAATGATTTAGCACCAAAACCTTTGCATGCATTGGTGAGCTACTTCCATTTAATTGTTTCAACTAGGTTGACATGCTTGGCATTGGTTCTTCCTAGGGTTACCAAAGTGCTCTCTCTCTCTTCCTCAATTGTTGTGCCATGTCATTTTTCACTTACATCAAGTACAATAGTGGGCTTATAGCCTGCATGCATGGCAATTTTGCCTATGTGAGTGACAGAGACATGAAAAAGTGAGGGGGTGAACTCTCTTGCAAGATCCTAACCACATGCGTGCTCCTAGGTAGATATAATAAACATGAGAAAAGAGATAGTAAAAACATGGAGAAAAGTACTACTCTTATAGCCAACCTTATTGTACGAATGACTAAAATTGAAGACTATATATGAGATGACAACATCATATAGCCAATAGTTGGCTATACTATTAACCATGCTCTTATGTGACATTATTTTGCATGTAATAAATGTCTCATTTAGAATAAAGATCAAGTTACAAGGCACATAAACACTGACCTCACAGGATTGAAAACACAGGATAATCCTATTCAGAATATCAACGCATGTCCCTCTCCTTCAACGCCACTGAAGAGGCCACCAAAGGAAAACAAGACATATCAGCTATTCACCCCAGATCGACGCGGCTCCATCATTGATCTGTAGCTTTACAAACCTTCAAAATAGTTTGCCAAAAGCAAAACCGTTATCGTTGAAAGAATCAATCTTGGGAAACATGTCCCTGACCACGACATCAAACTCCAGGTATGACAACCTCGCATGACGATAACAGAGGAGGAGGAAACCAGAACTGTTAGCCACCAATCACAAACCCAAGACAAGATGCACCATCTTCCAGCTGTCACTTGCATAGACAACCATATGCACGTACTCCAGGATGACAAAACCTTCCTTCTCCACCATGACGTTTGATTCAACACCGCAATCAGGAGACAGAGCAGAAGGAGATACACACCTGATGGAGTCGACGGCACCACCGATCTGAAGGACTAGTAAAACACACGATGCCATCAACTTCGAGATGCCGCCATGAAGTGCACCGCCGGTGTGGGAGAGGAGCTGATACACCCATTTTTCATCATGATTTCCTATTAATATTTGTATTATTCTTGGTCATCAATCCACTTTATGATAGAATTCTTATACCTTTTCTCTCTGAATTTACATGGTACATCACAAAGAGGGAAATTGCCGGAAACTAGAATTCTGGACCTGAAAACCAAGAAAAGGTTGAAGATTCACTCGACTCCAAATGACCTGAAACTTCACAAGGAATTTTTGTGAAATATATGTGAATTTATGGAGAAAAATATACCAGAGGGGGGGCACCAATTGATGCCAAGCCATCAGGGCACCCCCTGGGCGCGCCCTGATGGCTTGGGGCCACCTCCCACATGCTCTAGCCTCCCTCTTACGCTCTAAATTGGGTTTTGACCTAGAAAAAATAATAAGAAGATACTTTTGGGATGAAGCGTCTCCATCTCAAGGAGGAAACCTGGGTAGAGGCCCTTTTCTTTCTAGCAGAGCGATTCTACCAGGGAAACTTCCCTTCGGGAGGGGGAAATCAAAGCCATCGTCATCACCAATGCTTCCTACTTCATGGGAGGACCAATATTCATCAAAATCTTCACCAGCACCATCTCATATCAAACTCTAGTTCATCTCTTGTATTCAGTCTTTGTCTCAAAACCTCAGATTGGTACCTGTGGGTTAATAGCAGTGTTGCTTACATCTTGTAGTTGATGCTGAAAGCACATATGCTCCCTTGGTGGTTTTGATAATTGATGAAAACATACAATCAAAGCTTCAGATTAAGATATGCAGAGATATATGAAGGTTTTGAGAGAGACATGACTAAGACAAGCTCCCCCTAAATGTGTGCAATCCTTTTACAGGATAGTTGTTTTGGAAAGCATGTGCACACCCATAGTAGAGAGGACATGATGAGTCATGTGTAACTTGGCCATATGCATCATCCTTCATTGACTGGCCATCCACCATGTGATCATGGGTTAATTCCATGGAGTGATTGGCATTAAGTCGACGCTCCACCATTCCTTTGCACTTGAAGATGTCTTGTACCACTGCTTCAAGCCTGGCCTCTACACTTCCCATATTCTTAGGCCCTTGAACATCTCGGATGTGGAGCAACCCTCACGCATCTCAATGGTTTGAGGGTGCTTCATAACATCGGACAAGTACGTATTGATAACCTTCTCGAAGAACTTGTCCTTGGGGGAACTTGTTGGAGCCATGGAGATCTAGTTCTGATAAGAAAACACCACGAAACAAGAACAGAGAATATTTCTACGATACAGTGGTCAAAACAATCGGGGATATATATGAAGAGAGAATTTTTATTCTTGGAAAACAAGCAAACGGAAGGAAAACGGAGTCGGGAAGGTTCCCGAGGTGGGCACAACCCACCAGGGTGCGCCAAGAAGGGCAGGCGCGCCCTGGTGTATTGTGCTCACCTCGGTTCCTTTCCGGTTTATTTCTTATTTTCCTAATTTTTCAAATATTCCAAAACTGACAAAAACAATATTTTTGGATTTTTTGGAGTCCGTTTACTTCTCGTATCACGTACCTCTTCTTTTTCACGATTCTGGAGTGTTCCAGAAGGTTTCTCTTATGTGCTCCTCTGGTGTCATGGTTTGGATAACATTGGTTTCAACATTAATATGCGTACCGAAGATATATTGTTTAATTCATTATCCATTGACCACCTCCGGGTTAGTACCTTTGGCATTATTAATCTTAATAGCTCTAGAGGGATAAACCTCTTCGATAACATTTGGTTCTTCCCATTTGGAAAGAAGTTTTTTTGCAAAAAATATGAAAAGAGAATTGTACAAAAGAACATATTCTCCACCTTTGAATTCTCGCTTTTGGATTCTTTTGTCATGCCATCTTTTCCCTTTTTCTTTGAATAGTTTGGCATTTTCATAAGCTTTGGTTCTCCATTCATCTAATGACGTAATATCAAATAACCTCTTTTCACCGACAAGTTTGAAGTCATAGTTGAGTTCTTTAATTGTCCAAAACGCTTTATGTTCTAACTCTAGAGGCGAATGACAAGCTTTCCCATATACCATTTTGTATGGAGACATACCCATAGGATATTTATAAGCTGCTCTATAAGCCCAAACAACATCATCTAGTTTCTTAGACCAATTCTTTCGGGACCTATTGACAGTTTTTTGTAATATCAATTTTATTTCTCTATTCTAAGTTCAACTTGACCACTAGATTCAGGATTATAGGGTCATGCAATTCTATGGTTAACATCATATATATCAAGCATTTTACGGAAAGCACCATGAATAAAATGTTAACCACCATCAGTCATTAAGGATCTAGGGACTCCAAACCTTGGGAAGATAACTTCTTTAAGCATTTTAATGGAGGTGTTGTGATCAACACTAATAGTGGGAATAGCTTCTACCCACTCAGTGACATAATCAACAACAACCAAAATATGAGTATACCCATTAGAGGAAGGAAAAGGTCCCATATAATCAAAAAACCCAAACATCAAATGGTTAAACAACAAGTGAATAATTCATAGGCATTTCCTGACGCTTACCGATATTACCAATTCTTTGAGATTAATCCCAAGACAAGAAAAAATTACAGGTAGGCCAATAAAAACCAAATTGCAATACATTGTGAGCAGTTCTATCTCCCACATGATGTCCTCCATAAACATCAAAATGACATTTTCGTAGGATTTGTTCATGTTCATGCTCAGGTACAGAACGCCTAATAATACCATCTACTCCTTCTTTATGAAGATGTGGGTCATGCCAAAAGTAATGTCTTAAATCATAGAAGATTTTATTTTCTTTTGTTGGTATGTGAAACTAGGTGGTATATATTTAGCAACAATGTAATTAGCATAATCAACATACCATGGAGTGTTTTGAGAATCATCGAGAATATTTTCTAACCTAGACAAGTTATCATCTACGGGGTTCTCAGCTCCTTTCCTATCAGTGATATGTAAATCAAATTCTTGAAGCATCAGAACCCACCTAATGAGTCTAGGTTTAGCATCTTTCTTTTCCATAAGATATTTTATAGCAGCATGATCGGTGTGAACAATAAGTTTGGAATCAACAATATAAGACCTAAATTTATAACAAGCACACACAAGTGCTAAAAATTCTTTTTCAGTAGTAGCATAATTTATTTGGGCATTGTCTAGAGTTTTGCTAGCATAATGGATAACATTTAATTTCTTATCAGCTCTTTGTCCTAGAAAAGCGCCAACATCATAATCACTAGCATCATACATAATTTCAGAAGGCAAGTTCCAATCAAGTGGTTGAACAATAGGTGCACTGGTTAAGGCTTTCTTTAGTGTGTCAAAGGCTTCTACACAATCATCATAAAAACAAAGGGAATAAACTTTTGTAAAATATTAGTAAGAGGCCTGGAAATTTTAGAGAAGTCTTTAATAAACCTCCTATAGAAACCAGCATGACCAAGGAAACTCTGAATACCTTTAATATCTTTAGGACATGGCATTTTATCAATTGCATCAACTTTAGCTTGATCCACCTCACTACCTCGTTCGGAAATTTTATGCCCCAAGACAATACCTTCATTAACCATAAAGTGGCTCTTCTCCCAATTCAAGACGAGATCAGTTTGTTCACATCTCTACAAAACTCTATCAAGGTTACTTAAGTAATCATCAAAAGAAGTTCCGTAAATAGAAAAATCATCCATGAAAACTTCCACAATGTTTTCACAAAAATCAGAGAATATAGTAGTCCTACATCTTTGAAAGGTAGTAGGTGCATTGCATAAACCAAAAGGCATATGTCTATAAGCATAGGTTCCAAAAGGGCAAGTACATGTGGTTTTCTCTTCATCAAATTGTGATACAGGTAGAGAGAAACCAGAATATCTATCTAGGAAACAAAAGTGTGTGTGCTTAGATAATATTTCTAGCATATGATCAATGAAAGGCAGAGGGTGACGATCTTTTCTAGTAGCTTTATTTAATTTTCTAAAATCAATTACCATTCTATAGCCAGCGACAATTCTCTATGGGATAAGTTCATTTTTATCATTAGGAACAACAGTAATACCTCCCTTTTTAGGGAGACAATGAACGGGACTTACCCATCTACTATGAGCCATGGGATAAATTATACCTGCTTCCAGAAGCTTTAGTATATTAGTTCTTACCACTTCTTTCATCTTAGGATTCAATCATCATTTGTGATCAACAATGGGTTTAGCATCAGGTTCCATATTGATCTTGTGCTAACATAGAGTGGGCCCAATGCCCTTAAGGTCATCAATAGTATATCCAATAGCAGCCCCGTGCTTCCTCGGGATTTTTAATAATCTTTATTCTTCGTATTGTGAAAGTTTAGCACTAATAATAATAGGATATATCTTTTTCTCATCAAGATAAGCATACTTCAAAGTGTCAGGCAATTGTTTTATTTCAAACATAGGAATATAGGATCACCTTTAGGTGGAGAAGGACCTCCTAGAGTTTCAATAAGCAGATTGTGTTTTAGTAGAGGTTGTTATTCAAATATTTCATTTCTTTCACACAAGTGCAAATCATTTTCATGGTCTAGAAAATATTGTTATAGTGGATCAGTAGGAGGAACAACAATAGAAGAAAGACTAATCATTTCATCCTTACTAGATAATTATTTGTCACGAGGTTGTCTACTAAACTTGGAAAAGTTAAACTCATGAGACACCTCACCAAACTCAACACTAGCGGTTTCTTTTTGACAATCTATCTTAGCATTAATAGTGCTCAAGAAAGGTCTACCAAAGATAATGGGACTAAAGTCATCTTGTGGGGAACAAAGAACTAGAAAATCAGTAGGATATTTTATTTTCCCACACAAGACTTCAACATCTCTAACAATCCCAAGTGGTGTGATGATGTCTCTATTAGCAAGTTTAATAGTAACATCAATGTATTCTATTTTAGCAGGTGCTATGTCATTCATAATTTCTTGGTATAAGGTAAAAGGAATAGCACTCACACTAGAGCCCAAATCACATAAACCATGGTAGCAATGATCTCCTATTTTAACTAAGACAAGAGGAATGCCAACTACGGGTCTATCTTTATCTTTTTCATCGGGTTTAGCAATTCTAGCAACTTCATCATGTAAGTAAATAACATGCCCATCAATATTTTCTACCAAGAGATATTTAACCATAGCAACACTAGGTTCTACTTTAATTTGTCCAGAGGACTTAGGTGCTTTAACATTACTCTTGCAAACCATAGTTGATACCTTAGCATGTTTCTTTGTCCTAACAGGGAAAGGTGGTTTCTCAATATAAGTAGTAGGCACAACTGGATCAACATTGTAAATGATAGTTTCTTTGATTCCTTAGCTACGACAGGTTCTTTGATTTCTTTTTTAATAGGGGGATGATATTTAAACCACTTATCCTTAGGGAGATCAACACGAGTAGCAAATGATTCACAAAAAGAGGCTACTATCTGAGAGTCAAGTCCATATTTAGTGCTAAACTTGTGAAAAGCATCGGTACTCATAAAATATTTAACACAATCAAACTCAAGCTCAATACCTAAATCATTACCTTCGTCGAGTTACCAATCTTTAGAGTTGTGTTTAATTATTTCTAAGAGATTCCACTTTAATTTAATAGTCTTCTTCATAAAAGAACTAGTACCTGAAGTATCGAGCATGGATCGGTCATTATGAGAAAGCCAAGCATATATTTTTGAATAATAATTTCTCTCGAGAGATCATGATTGGGGCATGAATATAACATTGACTTAATCCTCCCCCAAGCTAGATCGATGCTTTCTACTTCATGAGGACAAAAATTATATATATAATTCCGATCACGATGAACTAGATGCATATGATAAAACTTTTGGTGGAATTCCAATTTCAATCGAATCATGTTCCATGATCCAATATCATCGCATAGTCTATACCATGTCAATGCTTTCCCTTCAAAGATAAAGGGAAAACCTTCTTACTAACTTCATCTCCGGATAAACCTGGAAGCTTAAGCAATCCACAAATTTCATCCACATGTATTAGGTGCATATCGGGATGTTCGGTTCCGTCTCCTGCATAAGGATTAGCTAGCAGTTGTTCTATCATACCCGACGGAATTTCACAACCAATATTTTTAGTAGGTGTAGTAGGTTGAGGGGAAACTAATTGTGGTTCCGGTCGATGTGAAGATACCCCGAACAAACCCCTCAAAGGATTGTTCTCCATAGTGACAAGTGACAATAAATTTTAGCATGTAGTATAAGTTTTTCCTTACTAATTTCCACTTACCAAGAGCGCTTCACTCCCCGACAACGACACCAGAAAAGAGTCTTGATGACCCACAAGTGTAGGGTATTAATTGTAGTCCTTTTGGTAAGTAAGAGTGTCAAACCCAACGAGGAGCAGAAGGAAATGACAAGCAGTTTTCAGCAAGGTGATTTCTACAAGCACTGAAATTGTAGGTAATAGGTAGTTTGATAGCAAGATAATTGGTAAAGAGCAAGTAACGGTAACGGTAAATAAAGTGCAGCAAGGTAGACTAATCCTTTTTTGTCAAAGGACAGTCCAAAACGATCTCTTATAATAAGCAAAGTGTTCTTGAGGGTACAAGGGAATTTCATCTAGTCACTTCCATCATGTTGGTTTGATTCGTGTTTGCTACTTTGATAATCTCATATGTGGGTGGACCAGTGCTTGTGTGTTGTTCTACTTGAATAAACCTCCCACTTATGATTAACCCCCTCGCAAGCATTTGCAACTACGAGAAAAGTATTAAGATAACATCTAACCATAGCATTAAACATGTTGATCCAAATCAGCCCCATACGAATTAGCGCATAAACTAGGGTTTAAGCTTCTGTCACTCTAGCAACCCATCATCTAATAACTAGTCCACAATGCATTCCCTTAGGCCCAGGGATGGTGAAGTGTCATGTAGTCAACGTTCACATGAAACCACTAAGGGAATCACAACATACATATCATGAAAATACCGAATACATATCAAATTCACATGATTACTTGTAACATGACTTCTCCCATGACCTCAAGAACAAAGATAACTACTCACAAATAATATGCATGCTCAAGATCAGAGGGGTATTGAATAGAATAATGGATCTGAACATATAATCTTCCACCAAATAAACCATATAGTAATCAACTACACAAGGTAATCAACACTACTAGTCACCCACATGTATCAATCTGAGGTTCTGATACAAAGATTGAACACAAGAGATGAACTAGGGTTTGAGAATAGATGGTGTTGATGAAGATGTTGATGAAGAATGGCCCCCTAAAGATGAGAGGGTTATTGATGATGATGATGGCTTCGATTTCCCCCTCCGGGAGGGAAGTTCCCCTGACGGAGGGCAAAAGTGCTCCTGCCCAATTTCCGCCTCAAGACAGCGGTGTTCCATCCCTAAAGTCCTATCCTAATTTTTTTTTCTAGGTCAAAACACCTTATATACTAGAAGATGGACTCCGGAGGTGGGCCGTGCTGGGCACAACCCACCAGGGCGCGCCTGGGGGGGCCAGACGTGCCCTGGTGTCTTGTGCTCACCAGGGTGGCCCCTCCGGTAGTTATTTTCTCCAATGTTTATTATATATTCCATACAAAATCTCCGTGAACTTTCATCTCATTTGAAGATGTACAGAATAGGTATCTCTCGTATGCTTTTTCAGGTCCAGAATTCCAGCTGTCGGTATTCTCCCTCTGTGTGCAAACCTTGTAAATTATGAGAGAAAAGGCATTAGAATTACTCCATAAAGCATTATTATTCATAAAAACATTATAAATAACAGTAGGAAATCATGATGCAAAATGGACGTATCACCTGGCACGCGGAGGTCGAGGCGGATGCGTTATAGGAGACTCAACAACTCATGACGCAACAACGACCAATGGCACTATGTGTTGGGGAACGTCGCATGGGAAACAAAAAAATTCCTACGCACACGCAAACCTATCCATGGTGATGAGCATCTACGAGAGGGAGAGTGGTTCTACGTACCCTTGTAGATCGCTAAGCAGGAAGCGTTAAGAAACGCGGTTGGTGTAGTCGAACATCTTCGCGATCCAAATCGCCGAGCGTCCCGCGATCTCATCACGATCCGTCCCGTGATCCAATCACGATCCGTCCCACGAACACATCATGATTCGTCCCGCGAACTCATCACGATCCGTCTCATGATCTTGATCACGATCTATCCCGTGAACTCATCACGATCTGTTCCGTGATCACATCACGAACCGTCTCGCGATCTCGATCACGGTCCTTCCGATCTAGCGCTGAACGGACGGCACCTACGCGTTCAGCACACGTGCAGCTTGATGACGATCTCCACCATCTTGATCCAGCAAGAGGAGGTGGAGAGGAGAGAGAGTTCACCGGCAGCGTGACGGCGCTCCGGTGATGGTGGTGGAGCAATTCCGGCAGGGCTTCGCCTAAGCGCTGCAGAAAACCGATCTAGAGGAGCACCGGTGAAACGGGTAGCACGTGGCCGTAATCTGTGACCAAACAGCACCCAATCCACAAGTATATAAAGGAGGGAGAGAGAGTAGGGCTGGCGCAAGGAAAAACTCCAATAGGAGTCGGCCAAACTAGAGGGGGAGGAGTCCTACTCCTCCTCCACTCCTAGTAGGAGTAGGACTCTTCCTTTTTAGCCTTTTTTCCACCTTTTCCTTTAGGATTTTTGCCTCCTATGCCATGGGCCTTGGTGTGGCTGTTTTTCCAGCCCACTAAGGGCTGGTTATTATTATCCCACAGCCCATGGACCTCTTGGGGTCGAAATACCCCTCCCGGAGGTCCCCCGGTACACTACCGGCACTCCCGGTACACTACCGATGAGCCCGAAACTTTTCCGGCGACCAAACTAGGACTTCCTATATATGAATCTTTACCTTCGGACCATTCCGGAGCTCCTCGTGATGTCTGGGATCTCATCCGGAACTCCGAACAACCTTAGGTCACCACCATACATAACTCTACACTACTGAAACGTCACCGAACCTTAAGTGTGTAGACCCTGCGGGTTCGAGAACTATGTAGACATGACCGAGACACCTCTATGGCCAATAACCAATGGCGGGACCTGGACGTCCACATTGGTTCCTACATATTCTACGAAGATCTTTATCGGTCGAACCTCTATGTCAAGGATTCAGTTAATCCCGTATAACGTTCCCTTTGTTCTTCGGTATGTTACTTGCCCGAGATTCGATCGTCGGTATCTCCATACCTAGTTCAACATCGTTACTGGCAAGTCTCTTTACTCGTTCCGTAATACAAGATCCCGTGACTAACACTTAGCCACATTGCTTGCAAGGCTTGTTGTGATGTTGTATTACCGAGTGGGACCTGAGATACCTCTCCGTCACACGGAGTAACAAATCCCAGTCTCGATCCATGCCAACTCAACAGACACCATCGAAGATACCTGTAGAGCACCTTTATAGTGACCCAGTTACGTTGCGACGTTTGATACACACAAGGCACTCCTCCGATATTCGTGAGTTGCATGATCTCATGGTCATAGGAACATATACTTGACATGCAGAAAAAAGTACCAATAAACTGACACGATCATATGCTATGTTTGTAGTTTGGGTCTTGTCCATCACATTATTCTCCCAATAATGTGATCCCGTTATCAAATGACATCTCATGTCCATGGCTAGGAAACCTTAACCATCCTTTGATCAACGAGCTAGTCTATTAGAGGCATACTAGTGACATGGTTTTGTCTATGTATCCACACATGCATTTAAGTCTTCGATCAATACAATTATAGCATGGATAATAAACGATTATCATGAACAAGGAAATATGATAATAACTAATTTATTATTGCCTCTAGGGAATATTTCCAATAGTCTCCCACTTGCACTAGAGTCAATAATCTAGTTCACATCACCATGTGATTCGCATTGTTATGAATCTAACACCCAATGAGTTCTGGGGTTCGATCATGCTTTGCATGTGAGAGAGGTCTTATAGTCAACGGGTCTGTAACATTCAGATCCGTGTGTACTTTGAAAATCTATGTCAAACCATAAACACTGCTACCACACTCCACTTGGTACTTTACCAAATGGCTGCTCCACTATACGTATCCAGATTGCTACTACGAGCCATCTAGATTGGTGTTTAAAGCTTGCATCGACGTAACTCTTTACGACGAACTCTCTATTACCTCCATAATTGAGAAACGTCTCCTTAGTCCTCTAGTTACTAAGAATAATTTCGACCGCTGTCCAGTGATCCACTCCTGGACCACTCTAGTACCCCTTGACAGACTCATGGCAAGGCACACACAGGTGCGGTACACAGCATGGCATACTACACAGAGCCTATGGCTAAGGCATAGAGGACGACATTCGTCTTTTCTCTTTCTTCTGCCGTTGTCGAGCTTTGAGTCTCACTCAACTTCACACCTTACAAATCAGACGAGAACTATTTCTCTGGCTGATCCATTTTGAACTCTTTCAAAATCTTGTCAAGGTATGCACTCACTGAAAGTCTCATCAAGCATCTTGATCTATCTCTATAGATTTTGATGCTCAACAATTAGGTAGCTTTATCCAGGTCTTCCTTTGAAAAACACTTTTCAAACAACCTTTTATGCCTTCCAGAAATTCTACATTATTTCCGATCAACAATATGTCAACCACATATACTTATCAGAAACTCTATAGTGCTCCCACTCACTTTATTGCAAATACAAGTT
The DNA here is from genome assembly GCA_022496015.1 of Hordeum marinum. NCBI lineage: Eukaryota > Viridiplantae > Streptophyta > Magnoliopsida > Poales > Poaceae > Hordeum > Hordeum marinum. Next base: position 267,030,679 of record CM039672.1, on the reverse strand, counting down.
TCTCATAAACCTAGTATAAACTACAAAAACTTTGATCACCTCATCAAAGTGTGTATTCCAACTCCGAGATGCTTGCTTCAGTCCATAGAAGGATCACTGAAGCTTGCTCATCTTTTAGCATCCTTAGGACTGACAAAACCTTCTGGTTGTATCACATACAACCTTTCCTTAAGTAAACCGTTAAGGAAACGATGTTTTGACATCCATCTGCCAGATTTCATAATTGAAAATGCAGCAACTGCTAACATAATTCCAACAGACTTTTAGCATCGCTACGAGTGAGAAAGCCTCATCGCAGTCAACTCCTTGAACTTGTCACAAACAACTTTGCAACAAGTCGAGCTTTACAAATGGTGACATTCACCATGAGTGTCTGTCTTCATTCTAAAGGTCCATTTGTACTCAACTACATGCCGTCTAACGAGCAAGTCTACCAAAGTCTATACTTGGTTTTCATACATGGATCCTATCTCGGATTTCATGGCCTCTAACCATTTGTCAGAATCCGGGCCCATCATCGCTTCTCCATAGCTCGTAGGTTCGTCGTTGTCCAACAACATGATCTCCAAGACAGAGTTGTCATACCACTTAGGAGCAGTACACATCCTTGTCGACCTACGAAGTTCGATAGTAACTTGATCCTGAAGCTTCATGATCATCATCATTAACTTCCTCTTCAACTAACGTAGGCTTCACAGAAACATCTTTCTGCGTTGCGCTACTCTCTGGTTGAACAAAGGTTTAACAACCTCATCAAGTTCTATCTGCATCCCACTCAATTCTTTCGAGAGAAACATTTCCTTGACAAAGGATCTGTTTAAGCAACAAACACTTTGCACTAGGATCTGAGATTGAAGGTTCACCCAACTGATCTTAGGGTATTTTATGAAGATGCATTTGTCCGCCTTGGGTTCGACCTCATTAGGTGAAAACATTTTCCACACAAGTGTCACAGCCCCAAATATTAAGAAATGATAGCTTAGGTTTCTATCAAACCATAATTCACACGGTGTCATCTCAACGGATTTAGATGATGCCCTATTTAAAGTGAATGTAGTTGTCTCTAATGCATAACCCCAAAAATTATAGTAGTAAAACGATAAGAGACATCACAGTATGCACTATATCAATAGAGCATGACTATGATGTTCGGACACACCATCACACCATGGTGTTCCAGGTGGCGTTAGTTGTGAAACAAATTTCACATTGTCTTAAGTTGTATGCCAAACTCGTAACTCAGATATTCACCTCCACGATCATATCGCGGTCATTTTTATCTTCTTGTCACGATGATCTTTAAACTTCACTCTAAATTTGCTTGAACCTTTCAAACGATTCAGACCTGTGTTTCATTAAGTAAATATACACTATATCTACTCAAATCATCAGTGAAGGTAAGAAAATAACGATATCCACTGCACGCTACAAGACTCACTAGATTGCATACATCAACATGTATCATTTCCAATGAATCACTTGCCCGCTCCATCCAACGGGGTCCTTTAGTAATCTTGCCCAAGAGGCATGGTTCGCATGTCTCAACCGATTCGAAATCAAATGAGTCCAAATATCCATCAGCATGGAGTTTCTTCATGCGCTTTATACCAATATGACATTTAGCGGCAGTGCCACAAGTATGTGGTACTATCATTATTAACTTTGTATCTTTTGACATCAATGTTATGAACATGTGTACTACTACGATCAAGATTTCAACAAACCATTCTCACTGGGTGCATGACCATTGAAGGTATTATTCATGTAAACAGAATAACCATTATTCTCTAACTTAAATGAATAATCGTATTGCAATAAACATGATCTAATCATGTTCATGCTCAACGCAAAACACCAAATAACATTTATTTAGGTTCGTCACTAATCCTGAAGGTAGAGAGAGCGTGCGATGTTGATCACATCAACCTTGGAAACACTTCCAACACATATCGTCACCTCACCCTTAGCTAGTTCTCCGTTTATTCCTTAGCTTTTATTTCGAGTTACTAACATTTAGCAACCGAACCGATATCCAATACCCAGGTGCTACTAAGAGTACTATCAAGGTACACATTAATAACTCATATATCAAATATACTTCTATCAATGTTGTCAGCCTTCTTATCTACCAAGTATCTAGGGTTGTTTCGCTTCAGCGACCGCTCACCTCATAACAGAAGCACTTAGTCTCGGGTTTGAGTTCAACTTTAGGTTGCTTCACTAGAGAAGCAACTGACTTGCTATCCATGAAGTTTCCCTCCTTGCTCTTGCCCTTCTCGAAACTAGTGGTTTGATTAACCATCAACACTTGATGCTCCTTCTTGATTTCTACCTTCGCGGTGTCAAACATCGCGAACAGCTCAGGGATCAACATTTCTTTCCCTGGCATTTTATAGTTCATCACCAAGTTCTAGTAGCTCAGTGACAGTGACTTGGAGAACTACATCAATCACTATCTTATCTGGAAGATCAACTCCCACTCGATTCAAGCGATTGTAGTACCCAGACGGTCTGAGCACATGCTCAACGATTGAGCTATTCTCATTCATCTTGCAGGCAAAGAATCTCATTGGAGATCTTATATCTCGCAACTCGGGCACGAGCCTGAGATCACAATCTCAGCTCTTAGAACATCTCATATGTTCCATGACGTTCAAAACATTTCGGAGCCTCAATTCTAAGCCGTAATGCATGACGCACTAAACTATCAAGTAGTCATCTAAACGTGCCTGTCAGATGTTCACAACATCTACAGACGACGCTAGATGGGGTGGCGCACCGAGCGGTGCATTAAGGACATAAGCCTTCTGTGCAGCAATGAGGACAATCCTCAGATCACGGACCCAGTCCGCAATTTTTCTACCAACATCTTTCAATTCTATTTCTCTAGGAACATATAAAAATACAAGGGAGCTACAGCGTGAGCTAGTCATCTACAACATAATTTGCAAAGACACTTTGATTATGTTCATGATAATGAGTTCAATTAATCATATTACTTAAGAACTTCCACTCAAATTGACATCCCTCCGATCATTCGAGTGATACATGATCCAAATTCACCAACTCAAGTCCGATCATCACGTGAGTTGAGGTGGCTGCAATGGTGAACATCATCATGTTGATCATATCTACTATATGACTCATGTTCGACCTTTCGGTCTCTTGTGTTCCGAGGCCATGTCTGTACATGCTAGGCTCGTCAAGTTTAACCCGAGTGTTCTGCATGTGCAACACTGGCTTGCACCCGTTGTATGTGAACGTAGAGTCTATCACACCCGATCATCACGTGGTGTCTCAACACGACGAACTTTCGCAACGGTGCACACTCGAGGAGAACACAATTTATCTTGAAATTAAGTGAGGGGTCACCTTATAATGCTACCGTCGTCCTAAGCAAAAGAAGGTGCATAAAAAGGATTAACATCACATGCAAATCATAAGTGACATGATATGGCCATGAACTTGTGCTTTTGATCTCCATCTAGAAAGCACCGGCATGATCTCCATCGTCACTGGCATGACACCATGATCTCCATCATATTGATCTCCATCAACGTGTCGCCATCGGGGTTGTCATGCCCTGCATGCTTCTACTACTATTGCTATCGTTTAGCGATAAAGTAAAGCATTACATAGCGCTTAACGATTGACACGCAGGTCATACAATAATTAAAGACAACCCTATGGCTCCTGCCGGTTGCCGTATTCATCGACATGCAAGTCGTGATAATCTATACATCACATGATCATCTCATACATCACATATATCACATCGTGTAATTGGCCATATCATATCACAACATACCCTGCAAAAACAAGTTAGACGTCCTCTAATTGTTGTTGCATGTTTTACGTGGCTGCTACGGGTATCTAGCAAGAACAATTCTCACCTACGCATAAACCACAACGGTGATACACTAGTTTGCTTTTCAACCTTCTCAAGGACCGCCTTTGTCGAATCCGATCCAACTAAAGTGAGAGAAACTGTCACCCGCAAGCCATCTAGGCAACAAGTTGCGTCGAGGGAACCGGTCTCTCGTAAGCGTACGAGTAATGTTGGTCCGGGCTGCTTCATCTCACAATCCCACTGAACCAAAATACAACCAAGGGAGGAAGCAATCTAAGCATCAACGCCCACAAACCTTTTGTGTTCTACTTGAGATCTCATCGAACCATCCACCTAGCTCATGATGCCATTGTTGGGGAACGTCGCATGGGAAACAAAAAATTTCCTACGCACACGCAAACCTATCCATGGTGATGAGCATCTACGAGAGGGAGAGTGGATCTACGTACCCTTGTAGATCGCTAAGCGGGAAGCATTAAGAAACGCGGTTGGTGTAGTCGAACATCTTCGCGATCCAAATCGCCGAGCATCCCACGATCTCATCACGATCCGTCCCGTGATCCAATCACGATCCGTCCCGCAAACACATCATGATCCGTCCCGCGAACTCCTTCTTCGATCAATAAAATTATAGCATGGATAATAAACGATTATCATGAACAAGGAGATATGATAATAACTAATTTATTATTGCCTCTAGGGCATATTTCCAACACTATGGTCTAGAGCCAACAATAGGACGATCGTCGTCACTTCCTTATCACGAGCTCTTCGTGGTGAGATAATGCCTATGACAATCGTAGATCTTCAGCGTTAAATTCAACACGCGGATGAGTGATCACATCATTGGACTCGCTGGGTTGCAGAAATCATCCACTCATCAGACAGCATCACGGCGGCTCAGGCTGTGCTCATCTTGGAGAAGAATTGCCATTTTTAGCCCCTCGTCCTGAAGCTTGGAGCATTAAAACGTAAAGTTCAAGATATGGGCAAGTTGATGGATGTTCTTACCAGGTATGCTGAACCAGATAGCACAAAGGATCCGACGAGGATAAAACTGGCAAAGGGAAGAAAGGTGATGGTGGCAAGGTTCATCAACAAGGTGGAAACTCTTGAAGTCAAAGCAACAAATGAAAACAGCCTGATGAAGGGTCAGAGCTTGTGGCCAATACCAACACCAGTTTCAAATACCAACACAGGAACAGCCGTCCTCGGGGGCCTTATAGTGGGAATAAGCTGCGTAATTATGAAGAGGAACTCAAGGGGCCTTGTCCCAAGCATAGTACTCAAGACAAGCTGGCTACCCACTCATGGAAAATTGTTATATCATGCAGGACTTCCGCAACCAGGCATCTCAGAATCATCAAGGACGCAATGGTGGAGGACATCCGGGTTAGTATGGTCAAGGCTGCTCACAAGGCGGCTCGCCAGGTGGATTTCCAGGATCAGGTTTTCAACACCAAGGAAACAATGGCAATGGGGAGCGTTCTGGTCAAGGCGGTCAACAACATAATAGTCAAGCAGGATTTCAAAGTAATCACAAGTAGTTAAATGGTTTTCAATACCATGTTTTTACCACCAATACCTGCAAATGAGACAAAAAGCTCAAATAGAGAATCGTCACCATGGTAGAACTGGTTGTTCCTAGGTACCTCAATTGGTCTGAGCAGCCCATCACTTGGAGCTGGGAGGTGATGATAACCCGGAGGATCTGGCCCTGGTGGTGGCACCCCAGGTGGTGGGTACACCCTCACAAAAGTTCTCATGGATGGAGGTAGCAACATCAACATCTTATATTACGACACCTTACAAAGAATGAGTCTCCCGGATAGTAGTTTGCAACCCTCAACCACAATTATTCAAGGCATTGTTCCCGAGAAATCAGCATACCCAGTTGGGCGGGTTAACCTTGACGTTGCTTTTGGTGATGAATATAACTACAGATGCGAGCCCTTAACTTTTGAGGTGGTGAAAATAAAAAGCCCTTACAATGCTCTCTTCGGAAGGCTGGCTTACGCTCATTGTATGGCATGTCCCTGCTACATCTACCTCAAGCTCAAGATGTTGGGTCCCAAAGGAACTATAGTTGTGGGGGGCGATAGGAAGATTGCTCGGGAGTGTGAGGAAGGAGTTGTGGCTTACACTGAGTCATCCTATGCTATTCAAGAATTAAGGTCAACTACGATTGATGTTGACCCAGTCGATCAGAACCCCCTCAAGAAAATCAGCACTTAAGTGAGTTGATCCGACTTACCTTTAGTTTTATTATACTTAGAGCCATTGGCTCGCTATTTTCTGTATCGATCCCCAATTTCTGTATATACTTCTATGTTTTCAAATATAATAAAGTTGGCACCCCTGAAACTTGGGGGGTTGTCGTTTCGGCCTATATATTGAGCACGAGTCTTTATTGTTTGAAGCACGTTACTTGGGGGCTTTTGGCTCAACAAGACATTATAATTTTATGATCATTGGAATAGAGCCAGCTTATCTGAAACCCATATGTTTTGTAGTAGAAGCATTGCCTCATATATATCATGTGCCAAGCTTTTCCATGATCATAGGGCATTTGGGGTCTTCCAACTCACCGAGTTCAGCTTTCTCACCCTCTTGACCCGGCATAAGAAACGCCACAAAAATGGTTAAACCTGCCTGTATGCTTGATGCAACTCCGATCAGGTGACCCCACAAAATCTTGACTAGGCACTCCATTATGGAACCTGAACTGTTCCAGGTTAAAACATTGGTTGAGGCATGTGAGGGCCGGCATATGGAGAGCTAGGATAAACCATGGGTTATCATGCCTGCTTCATTGAAGCAAGACATAAGCCTCGAAAGTTGGTCTTCTTGCCGACTCTCACTGAGCCGACTTATTAGAGTTTCCTTATTATTTATATAGCCATGTATTACAATCTAATAATCTTTGAGGTATATTTCTCGGCTCATTACTAGGTACTCGGATTACAAAACTGGACCTTATCAAGGCCGTCTTTAATATATATTTTTCTGCAAGAACATTGTGGAAGAATTCATCAATAAAAAAACTTAACAACCTAATGACAACTCCTTCAAAAGGTGGCTGATTGATTTCTTCAAATTTATTTAGAGGCAAGAAAAGGGAGTAAGCATGATCGTGAACATGCACGATGGCACAACAGGGAACGTCAGAGTTTTAAACTATCCCTATTACAAGCTCATACTATGAAGCCATAAAATATTAATGTTTTTTGCCCAACATTCATGGGCCTGAGCCACCTGACGACTCATTCATCATCAAATGATCATCTTCAAGCTCGGCCTGCTTCAGCCGCCTCTGGACGAGTCTCTATCGTCTCTTCCTCATCTTCAGCCTGCTGGTCCTTTTGTTGCCATTGAATTGATAGTAAGGATTCAAAGTTTGAAGGTCCCACAATAAGACTTGATGCATCGACATCAGGAGCAAAGGGTCCCTTATGTCGGAGCGGCACTAGCTCTAACGGCTCATCAATGGGGGCGTCGATACGCTCATTCTTGATGGAGTATGCCGGGTTGTACTACGAAAGATTGATTTCTTCAGCCATCAGAGTTGCCAATGGCCAAGTCTCCTTCAAACATTTGGTAAAATCGACGCGGGTGAACTCTGAGCCGTCTAATTTATATTCTGGAAAGCCATTTTTTAGAGCCTCCAAATCCAGCTAAGGCAAGTATGCCTTTGCATGGGGAGAGCCATGTTTGCTCCACCACGAGCCTCCTACTTATGGGTCTCTATGATCCACCATGGCACCGTGGACAATTGTTTCAACATGTCCTTAATGCTCTTGGGCAGGTGCTTCAAGTTCTTCACTGCCATAATTGAATAGACAGGCCCTGTGAATAGTTGCTCTACATATGTGAAAACTGCCTTTAATTTCACAATAGGCAGTTCAACAAGGGTCTGCTCTTTTCGTCCTGCATACAAAGACAGTTGCGATGCTAAGCCACCATATGACCATAACTCGGTAATTCAATAGAAAATATCTTTGAGCACATACCAAAGATGGCTGCCAACATCTCAGTAATATGCTTCACCAAGGTGTTATGATTTTCTTTCAACGGCCCAAGTTCACCCTCGGTTGTCTTAGCACGCTTCAACAGGGTGACTTTCTCTCCTCAAACTTCTTTATAGCTTGCTCAAAACGGTATTGAGCTTCACGTGCAGATTCTTCAGCACGAGCTGCTGCAAGACCGACTTCAATTTTTAGCTTCACTTCTTATTTGATGCTCCTACTAATTTAAAAGACACGCGGTTCAGAAGTTCTTCATATATTCTCACCAGGTATCAAAATTTTAACAAATGATTATCTTCAAGCCGCCTTCGAGAGGGTGACTTGATCCTGGGGGCTATGGCATCTCTAAATTATTTTCCAAAGTCCCGTGAGGTTGTAAACAATCCACACGACACTTGGGGGCTAATGTGCTACAATTCATATAAACACATCATTAAGAAGATCCGACTTATCTCAAATAGATAAGCCGGCCCTTGGGGGCTACAGGTTCATTTTCTACATAGGTGTTGTAGAACCGACTTATCTCAAGAGGGTAAGCCAGCCTTCGGAGGCAACAAGACTACTTTGTATTATCTACACTATAGAATAAAAGTACCAACAAGTCATTATTATAACAAGTTTGTCCTTGGGGCTACAACTATAAGTTTAGTACTATTATGATTATTTTGAAGAACTAGCTAACCATTTTTCATAGTAAGATGGACCTTGATGGCTAATGACATGATATAATGACCAAGCAAGTAAAGCAGGAATAATACCTCATACTTCTCTTTAAGAGCCTTTATTAAATGAATCTCAAGCTCCTGGATTTTTGACAGCCAGGACAAGTATTGTTGATGAATGTCTTCAACTTCAAGAATAGAGAAGCTGGGAATCTATAGTTTGATTGTCCCTTTTTCTAAGCCAACTGGCTCATCCTTGGCCATATTTTTTGCTAAAGAGGTAGAAGCAACAGGAGCTTGGAAAGCCTCTTTAACAATGACAACATCCGGGTCATTTTGACTTGCCGGATTAGGGTCGTCAACTTGAGCCATCGGGTTGGAGAGACACAACGGGCTGGATGGACGAGCAAATAGGTCAGCTGAGGCATTTTCGACATTCATTGTCGTTTCCATAAAGACCGGCTCATTTGGCCTAGGCGCCTCAACGTCGGTTGCTGGCTCAACTATGGTATCAGGATTATTGTTTCCTGGAAGATCAACTTTAACGGTTGTATTCTCAGGAAGGGGGTCTAAAACATCTTGGCTTGTACCGCCTAAGGTCGACCCAGTAGCACGCATTGACACAAAAGCTTTCGCCCTATAGTTAAACACAGATTATATAATTATATTAAGATACAAATCAATGATCAAATATGCAAAAGTTTGTGCAAAGTTCAAAGTCCTACCCACAATTGATATTGAAGGCATGAAGTTGTGTTGCAGATGAGTCTCCCGAAGACGAAGAAGAATCCTGATCAAATAAGTTTGATTGTTTTTAAAGACTAGTTAAAGAAAACAACTTTAGAATGAGCCAGTTCTAGATTATTTGGTACCTCAAGATGCGGCTTACAAGCCGGCGATGCGTGAGACAAACCAGGGGCTAAGTCGCCCGAGTCACTCTGGGTCTTGCATTTTGATTGACTAGCAAATTGAGTCTTCTTCAAATAAAAATCATGAGCTAAGTAAGCATTCTGATGTGACAGTTTAAACTTTCAAACAGTTTGTCTTGGTTTTCTTGGGATAAATGTCTCTGGGAACTAGAAGGGACTGGAACTACCTCAATATCACCGGCTAGATTGGATTCTGAGTCGCTCTGCTAATAAAGTGCTTCAGCAAAATTTAGTAAATGAAGGGTAGAAAGAGTCAAGTTTTTACCTCAGAATGTTCTTCTGAAGATGAGTTAAGGGGCGGGTCATCCTTCTGGTCCGTTGAAGGAGCAGGGGCCTGAGGTGTCACATTCCAGAAGCTAGAGCCCTCCTACAACAATTTAAAGCATAAGTTAATAAGATGGAGTAAGTAAAACACAAAATAAATAAAATATATAAGATAAGAAAGATCGAATACTAGAGGAGCTCGATTTAGCAGATAGAGCGGGCCCAAGCCGGTGACGCTGCACTTCCCCTTTGAGTTGGAAAAAAACTCTTTATTTCCTTATTATGGGTGTTGTTTGATAAATCCTCAGTAGACAAACGTTGAGCATCGGATGACTTGCCCGAGTATTTATACATAAGATTTTCTCTCACACTAACGGGTTGGATCCGCCACTTCCGCCGACAACAGACCAAATCAATCCCAGTCAAGCCATGACCCATGGGCAATCACAACCCTCAATTTTGTGTGAGGGGGCGCAATCAGATCTCTCTCCTCATCTGAGGTCCAACCCGGAAGTTCAATGTTACTGAAAATCCGGTCCATTCTATAACCCGGAAGAGGGTTTTCTCCTTTAGGAGCGGTGTTCTTGCAATAGAACCAAGTTTTGTTCAACCCTTTCGGATGACTCGTCAGCTAGCAATCAGGGAAGAGGTTGTTCTTCCTCTTTTGAATGGTAATTCCACCAAGTTCGCAGGCGGGTCCATTCTTGGTCTAAGTTTGTGATTCAAATAGAAAAATTCCCTAAAGAGGGTTATGGTCGGTTCTATCTGCAGATTAACTTCGCACAGAACATGAAATTGGAAAATGTTGTTCATTGAGTTAGGCGAAATATCCTGAGGGTGCAGATTAAAGAAATGCAGTAGATCTCTAAAGAATTTTGAACCAGGGGTTCGAAATTCCCTACGCATATGATCAACAAAAATGATAACTTCCCCTTATTAAGGTTGGGGGTAAGGCTCCTCTTTGGGAGCACGCCATTCAATATCCTTACGAGCCGGCAGGAACCCTTGTCTCACAAGATTATCCAAAGTGAGTTTGGACTCTAGGGACCTGATCTAGTTGCAAATTTTGGCATTCTTAGGTGCCATGGTGGGTCACAGTATAACTACAAAGGAGATAAGAAAAACAAACCGGAATGTAACATAAGCCGCTAGTTTATGGATTGATCATAAGCAAGAAAAGTTACAATTGATACAGGAAAAATATTCAAGCCGGCAATAATTTGAGCCACTGAAGAGCATAAACGTGAGTCATATCTACCCGGGACATAGCAAAGATTTATGTGCAAACAAGTTTCAACCTAGATGACTGATGCGATGGATCTGGGTAAATGTAAGAAAATAAAGGTAAAATACGTTCTGGATGGCGGAGGAACCGAACTAGGGCATTTGAGACTACCATTCAAGGCATCGTTTTTGAACCATAGATATTACAAGAGTGAAAGGAGTTGTGGATCTACAAGCGGCAGTTCCGACAAATACGAAGAACATGGCATGATAACTAGAAAACATCAAACCCTAAATGGGGATGGAACGTACCAGATGTAGTTGAAAACGAGAGGGAGACGATGGCGCTTGTTCCAGCGATTGTGAAGAGATCCGGTGGCTTGAGTGGCATGTTTGGAAGACCTTGGCAACGTCCTCGAGCTCCGACGGCGTTTGACTGAAAGAGGAAGAGAGAGGAAGAAGGAGTGGAAAGTGCATCACCGTGAATATTTATAGGGTGATAACCTAAAGAGGCAAATGACATGCGCGGGAAACAAGGAGACGCAGTAAATGTTGAAAAGGTTGACGCCTCGATTTTTGGGACACACGGATACATGCAAAAGATCTGGTGAGACGTCATTATGAGTCTCCAGAAAATCAGGCAGGTGATGTCACCGATGGGTGGAATAAGAGAGATTACGAATCTAGAGAATCTAAGGAAGACGCAAATGCAAGGCGAAATCTAAGCCGCCTGAAGAGAGCGAAGAAGATTGACATGAACGGGTTCAAATCAACCTGGGGCCTAATGTCGAGGATATAACCCCGTGGTATAACCTACCATTTGGACTAGGTTAGACCATGGGTGGCTTAAGGAACATATGCTCGGTGGGCCATAGAGTTGACAGAAAGGCAAAGCATGAAGACTTACCAGGTAAGCCGCTTGGCGGCCTAGTACATGAAGATGGCGACTTAAGGACCATAAGATGGAAGACGCCAGAAGCTTTCTTAACTTGGGAGACAAGATAAGGTAGAATATAGGTCATGAGATGCAACATGACTCGGACTCTTATAAACCGAAGGCCTCGACCTGTATATAAAGGTGAGCCCGTGAGGTCAATAGGTTAGGTTAGAAACTCTCGAAATCTAGGTTAGCGATTCCGCACCCTTGTAATTGAGATCGCCATCAATATAGACACCAAAGTGGGACGTAGGCTTTTACCTCCATTGGAGGGTCTGAACCTGGGTAAACCAGTCTCTTGTTCCCGATCAACCAAAGAACAAGAGCACCCTAGATGTCCGAGCACAGAATTTTCCATTGCGTGATCAAAGAGCCCACCAGATCCATGATACAACGCATATTTCACCACTTCCTCCCCTGAAAGACAAATTCATTTTGCAAAAGCCATAAGCCCCACAAGGCAGAAGAAGAGATGATGTTAACAACCTCTCGAGGCATTTTTTGGTTCCAATGAGCAATTAGATCAATAAAAGAGGAAGATGCAGAAGTACCACACGCATCAGACACAATAGACCATATTTCTTTGGAAACAATGCATTCAAAGAATAAATGTTGAATGGATTCATGTTCAATACAAAACACACATGTTATATCATCTACATGTCTTCGTTTAGCAAAATTGTCTCTAGTCAAGTATTTATTGTAGTAAGCTAGCCAAAGGAAGACATGAATATTTGTAGGAACTTTGATTTTCCAAATTTAGTCCTTGATATCAGAAGATAAGCCACCAAAATTGATCATTTTATAGAAAGATTTCACAGAGTATTTGCCAGAAGATTCTAAGGTCCAAACAGGGGCATCCACACCACTGGAGGGATTGACGGTTTTCACAATGTCAATCAGTTTCAACCAGCTATGCATCAAGCTGACATCTACACATCTTCTAAAAGTGAGCTATAATTTCTACCCACCCCAAACCTGAGCAAGAGAAGCCTCTTGCTGCTAACAAATTTCAAAAAGGACCCAAAACGTGTTTTCTAAGAACACTCCCCAATCCAAATATCATGCCAGAAGAAAATGTTGTCTCCATTCCTAGGAGTCCATGTAAAGACATTTTTGCCGCCCTGAGCCCAAGTCGCACTTTTCCAAAAGGGAGATCCCATAGCAGGTTTTGCCCAGAAAATGGTTGGTTTATCCCCTCCATACTAGTAGCAAATAATTTTCTTCCAATCTTTATCTACCCCATCATAAAACTTTTCCCCCAAGAAGCAAGTTGTGTCATATTGAATTCCTTAAGGTTGGGAACCACCAAACCACCAAGTTCTTTCCTCCTAGTCACCAAACCCTAACTAGCTAGATGATGTTTACGTGTCTCCCTCACATTCCCCCAAAAGAAGTGGGGCATCTGTGAGGTGATGGCATCAATATCCCATTTAGGAAACTTCATAATAGACATAAGATAAGTGGGTATGCTGGCAATACATGTAGTTAAGAGAATTAATTTGCCTCTACAAGATAAATTCCTACCCAACCAACCAACAATTCATTTGATAATCCTATCAATGATAGGCTATAGGTCCTCCCTTCTCGGTTTTTTAAAATGGAGCGGGACTCCCAAATACTTAAAAGGGGAAATACCCAAACTGACAAGAAAAGATTTGAGCAAACTCTTTGGACATCTCTTCACATACATGAAGAGTGTGAAGGTCACTTCATGGAAATTAATTTGAAGTCCAAATAATTTCTCAAAACAGGTTAGTATCCACTTCAAGTTTCTAGCATATTCCAAAGAATACTCAAGGAATGAAAGGGTGTCATCATCATACTGCAAACTAATCACCCCCCAGGAATAACCTGAGGTAGCAGGCCAGCAGTCAGACCATGGTTAGCAGCTTTGGAAAGCATTTTAGTAAACACATCAACCACTAATTCAATAGCAGTGGTGAGTGAGGGTCACCTTGTCTAAGACCTCCCCACCCCCCAGAAAGTGGGCCCCATTACTATCATTAATCCTGGCCTGAAAGGTCCCATGATATAAAGTACTACGCACCCAATCCACCCATCACCCCCCAAAAAAACCCTGGACAGGAGCATCTCTTTGAGAAAATCCCAACTGACTCTATCATAAGCTTTCGCATAATCTAGTTTCAAAACCAATCCACCAGAGCCAGACCTATGAATGTCAAGAATAACTTCATGGTACATCACAAAACTTTCATGGATGAATCTCCCTTTGATGAAATCAGTCTAATTCAGAGAAATAAGTTTGTCACAAAGAGGAGAAACCCTGGTGGTCATAGCTTTGGAGAAGATTTTGACAACACAATTGCTCGAACTAATAGGTCCAAAGTTTTGCATCTCCCTAGATCGATGAAATTTATGAGTGTCTAGTGTTCGTCTTCAAAATCTCTCACCATCCACGTAAAGTCACTTTTGATAATGTCCCAGAACTTCTGATAGAACAGAAAAGAAAAACCATCAGGATCGGGACCTCCACAGGCATATGCACTCATAATGGCCTGTTTAATTTCTTCCCTGGAAAAGGATTTTCCCAAATTTCAAAAGCAGGTACTAGTTCACCCTCTGGCCAAAAGTTGGCATTCAAATGGATGTCAGGCTTAGGTTCAAAGGCAAAAGAATTTTATAAAAGTCAATAGCAACATTGAGCATTTCCTGAGTAGATCTCACAACACCCTCAGGGCCAACCAACTCAGATAGGTGGTTTTTCCTATGTTTATGATTTGCAAGCGCATGAAAGTAAGCATTGTTACGATCACCTTCCAAGATTTTCCTATCTCTAGATCTCTGCCAAAGTCCAGTCTCTTCTTTCTTCCATATTTCATCAAGTTCTTTCTTGATATTCTTCATTCTATGAAAATCAACAATAGAGAACCGATGTGATTTAGATAACATATGCAAGATATCAAACTCCATAAGGAGTGATTTTTTCTTTTTTTCATGGCAGCTTACAAATTAATGCTCCATCCTTTCAATTTTTTCTTTGATTCCTAGTTTTAGCCATCCAATTACCAATGTAGCTAATGTAAGAAGAAATAGAGGTCCAGGCTTCCCCAACCACCTGGTCAAACCCAGGTTGGGAAAGCCACTATTTCTCTAATCCAAGCATTTTAGGGCTACATCACTTCCTAGCTCCAGTGTCAAATACCTGTTGGGAATGGTCACTACCCACCATAGGAAGAGAAGATAATAAGGAGAAAGGAAAATGTGTATCCGAGACCACATAAGTGAACAGTCTGTCCAAAACAAAAAATAGGGTCCACATGGTTGTTAGACCAGGTGTATTTTCTATTAGGAACAGGTATTTCAAGAAGCCCCCATCTATTGATCCAATCATTAAAGAGGAAATTAATTTGTTGGTTAACCAAACAACTACTCTTGTCATAGTCACCCCTCACTAGATTGAAATCCCCACAAACAAGGACAGGATATCTACGAACATTGAGAATATCATGTAATTCATAAATAAAGTCTACCTTAAACTCTGGATAAGCAGATCCATATACCACTACCAAGTGCCAAAAGAAGCCATCATTCTTGTTTTTGACAGTGGTCTTAATAGGAAATCTATTCTTAATAAAATCAATCACCTCAAACACATCATCCCTCAAACCAAGTACTATCCCACCAACAGTGTTATCAGCAGGCACAAAATTCCAGGTGAAATCACCCACACTATCTAAAGCTTTGAGCAAAGCCTCAGAAATGTTTTCTTTCTTGGTCTCTTGAAAACCAATAAAGTCAGGATTAGTCTTGGCAATCACACCTCACATGCACTGAATTTTAGCAGGTTGTCCCAAACCTCTAATATTCCAGATCAAACCCATCATATTGAGAAATTTTAAATGGGTGAGCCAAGACACAAGGCTTACCCTTAGTAGGGACAGCAGGAGCTCCTCCTAAGGCAACAATAGTGCCCACTCGCTTAGAAGGAGAACCCCTAGCTGGTGTCCCTACTAACTCTTCATGCATAACATCTATGTTCTCAGGTAAGACAATTTCAATATGAAATTAACAAAATCTAGACAACTTTCTTGTTCTCTAACAATCAAATTGTCGATTATATCAAGTTTATTAGAGTTATCTCCACCAAGCACCAAATTAACCTTAGAAACTTGCTCAAATAAAGTTGAAAGATCATTAGAAGGAAAGTACTTACCTTTGAAAGTTCTCGGAATCTCCACATTATTTTCATCTTGTATGCAACAAATTTTTCCATAATATTAATGTTTTCATGCCCCTGGTTGCATATTTAGATGCCATAACTGCCCCCCATTTGGAACTCTTGGAAGGTGCAGCCCTAGCCTGGTTCAATGAGTCCAATAGAGACCTTTTAAGCCCAATTAACTACAGCATTGTACTGTTTCAGGGGGAAGAATCCCCATCTCCTCATCTTTAGCAACACCCATCTCATCATCAGACTCAAGCATATCAACAAATTTCAGCAAGGACTAACAATATTCCATATTGCTAGACTTTTCTCCATCCATCATCAGATTATGTCCCATAGACTTAGGGGTAAAAACCTCGCATTTAGAGTGGTTTCATCATGAGCATTAGTAACAAAACCATAACCATATGGCGGGGTAGGTTTATTGTCACATAAGTCCAAAGTAGATGAAGCCCCCCCCCCACACACAAGGACATTGAGTAGAATGCCCACCAGCTGTAGTGATTTCCATAATGAAGTTTCCATGGTCAAAATCTGAGGGAAACCCCAAAGGAGAAGTAGCAACTTTGGATTTACCAGCAGAACCATTAGATTTTCTCTAGCTAGGGATACTACCTTTGTCAAGTTCATCAATAGAATCATCATCATTCATCTCATCTTTGGAAGCCTCCTCATCAGTTTTTTCTTGTCCTTCTTCTGCACCATTTGCATCATCACATTCTTTCTCAGTATCAATGTCAATCATAGAATCTATACCACCTACCTGTTCAAAACCTTCAACAGTGATACCCAACAAGAATAATTTGTTTTTCATTTCAATCGATCTCTCAAAGGGAGTTTTAGCAGGTTCCCTGCAAGCAATCTTTATCCTGGCATTTTCAAAGAAAGTCCTAAACATTCCATTCCAATCAACATCTGTTAGGACCCCACACATGGATGCAATCTAAGCAAATGATAACCCACAAGTATAGGGGATCACAATAGTTTTCTAGGGTAGAGTATTCAACCCAAATTTATTGATTTGACACAAGGGGAGCCAAAGAATATTCTCGAGTATTAGCAGCTGAGTTGTCAATTCAACCACACATGAAAGACTTAATATATGCAACAAAGTAGTATGGAAGTAACGGTAACGATGGCAAAAGTGACAGTAGCAGTTTTGTAGTAATTGTAACAGTAGCAACGGAAAAGTAACGTAGCAAGGATC
Source organism: Hordeum marinum (assembly GCA_022496015.1). NCBI lineage: Eukaryota > Viridiplantae > Streptophyta > Magnoliopsida > Poales > Poaceae > Hordeum > Hordeum marinum. Next base: position 267,013,392 of record CM039672.1, on the reverse strand, counting down.
AATATGTGAAAAGCTCGTAGGCAATGGATTAGTGATGGATAATTATGTCGGATGGCATTCATCATACAATGTTTATAACATAGGGTGACACAGAACTAGCTCCAATTCATTAACGTAATGTAGGCATGTATTCCATATATAGTCATGTGTGCTTATGGAAAAGAACTTACATGACATCTTTTGTCCTACCCTCCCGTGGCAGCGGGGTCCTAATGGAAACTAATGGATAATAAGGCCTCCTTTTAATAGAGAACCGGACCAAAGCATTAGCACTTAGTGAATACATGAACTCCTCAAACTACGGTAATCACCGGAGAGAATCCCAGTTATTGTCACCCTGGGGGATGCGGATCATAACTCGTAATAGGTGTCTACAAATTGCAAGATAGGATCAAGAACACATATATATATTCAAGAAAACATAATAGGTTCAGATCTGAAATCATGGCACTCGGGCCCTAGTAACAAGCATTAAGCATAGCAAAGTCATAGCAACATCAATCTCAAAACATAGTGGATACTCGGGATCAAACCCTATCAAAACTAACTCGATTACATGGTAAATCTCATCCAACCCATCACCGTCCAGCAAGCCTACGATGCTCACAAACGGCAGAGAGCATCATGAAATTGGTTATGAAGGATGGTTGGTGATGACGATGGCGTCGATTTCCCCTCTCCGGAGCCCAAAACAGACTCCAGATCTGCCCTCCCGAGGAAGAAGAGGAGGTGGTGGTGGATCCGTATCGTGAAATGCAATGAACTCTTCTCTCTGATTTTTTCCTCCCCGAATAGGGTTATATGGAGTTGGAGTTGAGGTCGGAGGAGTTGCAGGGGGCCCATAGGCTACCTGGGCGCGCCCTAGGGGGGCGCCCCTGGCTTGTGGCCAATGGGTGTACCCCCTCTGGTTGAATCTTTCGCTAATATTTTTTATTAATCCCAAAAATATTCTCCATAAATTTTCAGGTCAATCCGAGAACTTTTATTTCTGCACAAAAATAACACCAAGGCAATTCTACTGAAAATAGCGTCAGCCCTGGTTAGTTCCATTCAAATCATGCAAATTAGGGTCCAAAACAAGGGAAAAAGAGTTTGGAAAAGTAGATACGATGGAGACGTATCAACTCCCCCAAGCTTAACCCATTGCTTGTCCTCAAGCAATTCAGTTGACAAACTGAAAGTGACAACACAAAACTTTTGCAAACCCTGTTTGATATTGTTGTTGTAAATATGTCTAACTAATATTTAGATTTTTAGCAAATATTATAGACTAACCACGTTCACAATAACATTTAGGTCTCCCATTTACTCATATCAATGGAATAATCAACTAGCGAGCAATAATAATAAATCTTGGAAGACAACAATTTTATCAAAACAATCATGATACAATATGATATAATGGTATCTCACTAGCCCTTTCCGAGACCACAAAACATAAATGCAGAGCACCCCTAAAGAACAAGGACTGGCTAGAAATTGTAGTTCATGGTAAAAGAGATCCAGTCACAGTCATACTCAATATCAATTAATAACAAAGCATACAAATGACGGTGGTGTTCTCTAACTAGTGCTTTTTATAAGAGGAAGATGACTCAACAATAAAGTAAAGTAGATAAGCCCTTCGCAGAGGGAAACATTGATTTGCAGAGGTGCCAGAGCTCGAGCTTTTAAAACAGGGATGAATAATAATTTTGAGCAGTATGCTTTCATTTTCAACATAACAACCAAGATATTTCACCATCTTTCATGCTAGATACATTATAGGCGGTTCCCAAACAGAAAGATAAAGTTTTTACTCCCCCTTCACCAATCGAACATACTCCACGGCTGGCCGAATCCACGGGTACCATCCATATAAACAACAATCCTAGGGGAGTTTGTTTCATTATATTTTAATTTTATTTTTGAGCTAAATCCAGAACGATGAGCTAATCATATTTACGACAATAAAATAGGTCGAGTTCGTACCAGCTTTTCTCCATCTCAATTGCGTCATCATATATCGTCATTGTTGCCTTTCACTTGCACTACCGAACGGTGTGAATAATAATAAGAGTGCACGTGCGTTAGACTAAGCTGGAATCTGCAAACAATAACTCAAGGGAGAAGGCAAGGTAATATGGGATCTTCGATAGATAAACAATAATGCATATGAGATCCACTCATCATTTTCGTTGTGGTCTTCTCCCTACGACCCAAATAAAGAAATTTCAAAATAAGAACGAGAAAAACTATTTACACGGGAAAGCTCCCAACAAGCAAAAGAAGAACGAGAAATCTTTTTGGGTTTTCTTTTAATGCTACAACTAAACAGACTAGAAGGTAAGGCTAGAACTATTATTTTTTGGATTTTCTCAAGGTTAATTAAGCACACAAGAAAAAACGGAAAGAAGAAATAAACTACCATGGATGGCACAATGAAAAAGTATGAGCACCGACTACTAAGATGAGTGTGTGAACATGAATGTAATGTCGATGAGAAATATGTACTGCCCCAAGCTTAGGCTTTTGACCTAAGTTGGTTTAGGGACATGGCTAGCCCGGATAATATCCAAAGTCATAGTTGGGGTTGTACTGGGCTGCGGTGGCTACCGCCTGAACGGCTGTAGCGCGGAGGCGAGCGGCTACCGCCTTTCTCTCGTACTCGTTTGCCTCCTCTCTGGTTATGAAGTGGTCTCCATTTTTCCTGAAAATTAAAGAAGGAAGGAGCATAAAGGGTAATATTGACAGCACACTGTCTATCAAAAATTAGTCGGTACAGGAAGGACTGTTCATTCCTCTCGAGAAATTGGTAGCACACCATAGCCTCATAATCAAGAAAAGCATGTGGTAACTTAGTATCATTCCCCCTTATGGGTACCCCAAGATAATTAGCTACACAAGTGGCATAAATCCCGCCAAAGAAATCTCCTTCCTTAGCATTTTTATGTAGCCTCCTAGCAATAATAGCCCCCAAGTTATATCGCTATCACCCATTACTGCACTCTTAAGAATATTAAGATCAGGTACACAAAGGTGGCTATGATCATGTTTACCATTAATAATTCTTCCTATGAAGAGGGCAAAATAATGTATAGAAGGAAAGTGAATGCTCCCCAAGGTAGCATGTGTAATGTTTCTAGTTTCTTCCCCATTGATGCTAGCAAGAAATCATTATACTCAATTTTGTGAGGATCATTATGGCTGCCCCATTGTGGAATTTTGCATGCACGGCTAAAATCTTCTAGGTCCATAGTATAAGATTCATCATAAAGATTTAATAAAACAAAATGCTTATTACGCCTGGATGAAAATTCAAACCTGTGCATGAAAGAATCAGTGAGTTGATAATATTGCTTGCATTGGTCGGAAATGAAATCTTCAAGGCCAGCATTACGCGTGTACGCGTAAAATTCTTCCTTCAAACCGGCATGAACCATGAATTGATCTGATGGCCATTCACAAGGCCGCACTTGAGATTTCCTCGGTGGTTCAAGGTCGGGCTCACGTATCGCGAGTCTCGGGGCCTTCTTGCTCGAGGAAACCCCTTGGTATATTCACCTCAACATTTTTCTTTCTCTGAAATTTTTACTGACTCAAAATAAAGGTGAACAAAACCCAACAAAACTTATAGCAACTACTCCCACAAGTGCCTAGAGGCTATTCATGCATCAAAACTACTTGGGACCATACAAATTTGACATGCAAGCTCAATAAGAAGGTCACCACAGAAGCAAAAATTTGCAATATATAAAGCACAAAAAAACTAATTGGACCATTAAAGGAGTCACATACCGAAGATCAGTCCCCCAAAACAGTTTTGCAAATGGAGCTTTGCACAAGGAGATCAAAAATGGCAGCAAAATGAGCTAGAACACGGGCTAGAGCAATGGTGGGATTTTTTCTGGAGGAAGACGAAGTGGATGGGTGCTGGAATAAGTGAGGGGGGCCTACGTGGGACCCACAGGCCAGGCCCCCTGGGCGCGCCTGTGGGGTTGTGGCCCACTGGTGCAGGCCCCTGACATGTTCTTAGTGCCAGAAATTCATAAATATTCTAGAAAAAATCATACTACATTTTTACGGCATTTGGAGAACTTTTATTTTCAGGTCATCTTTTATTGCATGGATAATTTAGAAAATAGAAAAATAATAGCATTTTACTTTGGTTAATCTAAATAACAGAAAGTAAAAGTTGGGTAAAGAAGGTTGTTCCTGCTAAATTCATCCATATCATGCTCATAAAAAAGAATCCATCAATAAGGTTGATCAAGTCTTATTGACAAACTTTTTTCGAATGACATGGAACCGAAGAATTTTCGAATAACACTAGGTTACCTCAACGGGGATATGCATGTCCCCAACAATAAGTATATCATATTTCTTTTTGGCAGTGGGGAGAGGGAATTCAAAATCTCCAATAATAATCGTTGAAATTTTTCCAATGGAGTTGATACTATGAAGTTGGGGTTGTTTCTTCGGAAAGTGTACCGTATGCTCATTACCATTAACATGAAAAGTGACATTTCCCTTGTTGCAATCAATAACAGCCCCTACAGTATTCAAAAAAGGTCTACCAAGGATGAACGACATACTGTCGTCCTCGGGAATATCAAGAATAACAAAGTCCGTTAGGATAGTAACATTTGCAACTATGACAGGCACAACCTCACAAATACCGAGGGGTAAAGCAATTAATTTATCAGCCATTTGTAGAGAGATTTTAGTAGGTGTCAACTTATTCAAATCAATTCTATGATACAAAGAGAAAGGCATAACACTAACACCAGTTCCAAGGTCACATAAACCAGTTTTAACATAATTTCTTTTAATAGAGCATGGTATAGTAGGTACTCTGGGATCTCCTAGTTTCTCTGGTATTCCACCCTTAAAGGTATAATTAGCAAGAATGGTGGAAATCTCAGCTTTAGGTATCTTTCTTTTATTTGTCACAATATCTTTCATATACTTAGCATAAGGAGACATTTTCAGAATATTAGTCAAGCGCATATGCAAAAAGACAGGTCTAAGAATTTCAACAAAACACTCAAAGTCCTCATCATCATTCTTTTTTCCTTTTGTTACTGGGATGACTAGGTGCATCACTATTAATTCCCTAAGAATCTTGCTCAATTCTCTTAGGATGGCCCTCAGGATACAAAGGTTCCTGAGTCATTTTACCACCTATAGTCACCACTCTAACAGAGTGGTCACTGTTCTCACCATTCATCTCATTAAGCAAATCATTTTGTGCCTTAAGTACTTGTTCTACTTGAGTAGTTACCATGGAAGCATGTTTACTAATAATCTTAAGATCATTAATAGTTCTACTCATATAATCACCTAAGCGGTCAAGCATGTAAGCATTTTGTTTCAATTGTCTACTAACATAAGCATTGAAATTTTCTTGATTAACAATAAAGTTATCAAACTCATCCAAGCATTGGCTAGCAGACTTATTATAAGGAAGATCAGCTTCATCAAATCTACGGAGAGAATTTACCTCTACTACCTGTGTCGGGTTATCAAGACCATGTATTTCTTTAATAGGTGGTAGATTCTTAACATCTTCGGCTTCAATACCTTTTTCTTTCATAGATTTCTTTGCCTCTTGCATATCTTCAGGACTGAGAAATAGAATACCTCTTTTCTTCGGAGTGGGATTTGGAGGTGGTTCGGGAATAGTCCAATCATTATCATTGCTCAATATATTATTCAATAGTAGTTCAGCTTGTTCAACGGTTTGTTCCCTGAAAACACAACCACCACAACTATCTAGGTGGTCCCTAGAAGCATCGATTAGTCCATTATAAAAGATATCAAGTATTTCATTTTTCTTGAGAGGATGATCAGGCAAAACATTAAGTAATTGTAGAAGCCTCCCCCAAGCTTGTGGGAGACTCTCTTCTTTAATTTGCACAAAGTTAAATATTTCCTACAAGGCAGCTTGTTTCTTATGGGAAGGAAAATATTTTCAGAGAAGTAATATATCATATCTTGGGGACTACGCACACAACTAGGAGCAAGAGAATTAAACCATATCTTAGCATCACCCCTTAATGAGAAAGGAAACAACTTAAGAATATAGTAATAATGATTTTTTTCCTCATGAGTAAATAGGGTGGCTATATCATTCAATTTAGTAAGATGCGCCACAACAGTTTCAGATTCATAACCATGGAGAGGATCAGATTCAACCAAAGTAATTAACTCAGGATCAACAGAGAATTCATAATCCTGATCAGTAACAAAGATAGGTGAAGTAGCAAACTTAGGATCATATTGCATTCTAGCATTCAAAGATTTTCCCTTCCATTTGCATAGCAATTTCTTAAGATCATCTGTATCCTTACACGCAAGAAAGTCCCTAGCTACCTCTCCCTCCATAACATAACCCTTAGGTATATTAGGCAATTCATATTTAGGAGAGCTAGGTCTAACAGGTGTCTCATAGCATTCAGTTTCAATAATTTCATCAGTTTCAGAAATATCATCAGTTTCAGCATTGACTCTAGTAATTTGTTCATCAAGAAATTCACCCAGCGGCATAGTATTATGAAGCAAAGTATCATCATAAGCATCATGCATAGCAGAAGTGGCATCATCAATTACTTGCGACATATCGGAATCAATAGCAGGTGGTGGTGTCGCAAATTTACCCATAATAGAAGGTGAATCAAGTGCAGAGCTAGATGGAAGTTCCTTACCTCCCCTTGTAGTAGAGGGATAGATTTTGGTTTTTGGGCCTTTCATATTCTTCATAGTGATCAACAGATATAAATCCCAAGTGACTCAGAGAAGAGAACTATGCTCCCCAGCAACAGCGCCAGTAAAAGGTCTTGATAACCCACAAGTATAGGGGATCACAACCGTTTTCGAGGGTAGAGTATTCAACCCAAATTTATTGATTCGACACAAGGGGAGCCAAAGAATATTCTCAAGTATTAGTAGCTGAGTTGTAAATTCAACCACACCTAAAAGACTTAATATATGCAACAAAGTATTTAGTAGCAAAGTAGTATGGAAGTAGCGGTAACGATGGCAAAAGTGACAGTAGCAATTTTGTAGTGATTGTAACAGTAGCAACGGGAAAGTAACATAGCAAGGATCAATATGTGAAAAGCTCGTAGGCAATGGATCAGTTATGGATAATTATGTCAGATGGCATTCATCATGCAATGGTTATAACATAGGGTGACACATAACTAGCTCCAATTCATCAATGTAATGTAGGCATGTATTCCATATATAGTCATACGTGCTTATGGAAAAGAACTTGCATGGCATCTTTTGTCCTACCCTCCCGTGGCAGCGGGGTCCTAATGGAAACCAAGGGATATTAAGGCCTCGTTTTAATAGAGAACCAGACCAAAGCATTAGCACTTAGTGAATACATGAACTCCTCAAACTACGGTAATCATCGAAAAGAATCCCAGTTATTGTCACCCTGGGGGATGCGGATCATAACTCGTAATAGGTGTCTACAACTTGCAAGATAGGATCAAGAACACATATATATTTATGAAAACATAATAGGTTCAGATCTGAAATCATGGCACTCGGACCATAGTGACAAGCATTAAGCATAGCAAAGTCATAGCAACATCAATCTGAGAACATAGTGGATACCAGGGATCAAACCCTAACAAAACTAACTCGATTACATGGTAAATCTCATCCAACCCATCACCGTCCAGCAAGCCTATGATGGAATTACTCACGAAGGGCGGAGAGCATCATGAAATTGGTGATGAAGGATGGTTGGTGATGACGCTGGCGTCGATTTCCCCTCTCCGGAGCCCAAAAACAGACTCCAGATCTGCCCTCCCGAGGAAGAACAGGAGGTGGCGGCAGCTCCGTATCATGAAATGCGATGAACTCTTCTCTCTGATTTTTTCCTCCTCGAATAGGGTTATATGGACTTGGAGTTGAGGTCGAAGGAGTTGCAGGGGGCCCACAAGCCACCTGGGCACGCCCTAGGGGGGGCGCCCCTGGCTTGTGGCCAATGGGTGGACCCCTATGGTTGATTTTTTCGCCATTATTTTACTTTAAATACAAAAATACTCTCCGTAAATTTTTCAGGTCAACCCGAGAACTTTTATTTCTGCACAAAAATAACACCAAGGCAATTTTGCTGAAAGCAACATTAGTCCGGGTTAGTTCCATTCAAAACATGCAAATTAGAGTCCAAAACAAGTGTAAAAGAGTTTTGAAAAGTAGATACGATGGAGACGTATCAGCAAACACTTTCCAAGTGCACCATCCTTGGGGAATCCCCTCAATCAGGACCCATGTCTCAATTAGCTCCCCAAAAGGGCCACAAGCACCTTTCCAGTCAGTCATCTTAACAGAAACATCTTGTGGGAGGCAGAAACCTAGTAATTCAATTAGATACTCTACTTTCTTCCAAGGTGGAAACCTAACCAAAAAAGTCTTCTTGGATAAGTCCCTAATCTGCCATGGCCAGTGCTTGGTCTTGCAGAATATGGCAGTCAAAAGACTCAATAGTAAGGCTTTATCAACCTCTCCTTTAAGAATATTAACCAGGACACAGTTCTGGAAATTGAGCCAATTTGACTCATTAGCAACTGGGATCCACATGGTAGAAACCATGGCTCCTTGCACCACTACCAAAGAATTCAGCTGCAGGTTGAACTTTGGACCACAACACAATAATTAATGTTATGATTTTGTTGGCACATGAAAAATGACTTCGGTTTGACATAGTTGCCCACATAATGACCCGGACACCCCACAATTAAATCAGAACATTTCCTTGTATTTGGGATCCAGGACCTGCTCTACATCCACATCTTGAGCTTGAGACCATTGTACCTAAGAGGAGGTCTAAGTAGAGCCACTGGACTTGGTGGGCCTTGGGGCAGGGGCAAGATCCTTGGTGACTGGAGCAGGTAATTGCTTGCGTGCCCCACCAAAATTGGCCTTGTGCGCGATGATCTTTGCTAGACTGGCCATACCCAAGCTCGGGTTACCTCCCCAACAATCAGACATCTTCTCCCTCTTCTTGACTATATCAACAAAGGAGAGGGAACCCGGACCTAAACCCTTCCTCACCGGATCAATGGTTTTTGGAGGAGGATCAAAGGAAGATCGAGTAGCAGGTGGCAATCAGCAGCGGTGAACGAACCAGCTGCAACCAGATCCTTGCGAACCCAATATAGCGACCCAGAAGGGTGCTCGGGCTAGAGTGAGGCGGGGTGGGAGGGATGGTGGCGAGTGCAAGGGGGGAGGGAGGGAATGAGCCAAAGCTGGCCAAAGTGTTCTTCTATTTCTTGGTCAGACACGTGAGTACACGCAAACTTCTTATCCATTTTCCTTCCCAAAAAGGGGCTATAAACGTGGGTCCCACCGGTAAGGGAGCGGATAGGACGAAAATCCCCCGGCACCTTACCGGAGATGCCATCACCGGCCATAAAGCCCAGCCGGCTGGAGATCAGGATCGGCCGCAATGTCCACCATCACAACACCCGTAGAAACGAGAGCATCACCCGTAGAAACGGGACCATCACGCGTAGAACTATTGACCTGGAAGGGAGAACCCCTCGCGCATCTATGTGTAAACGGATGAACACCAAAAATTCCCAAATCTCTAGCTCGACGAGAACGTAAAACAAGCAAACGAGACCATAAAGCAGTAGAGAGCCGAATCGAGTTCATACCTATATCGCCAGGCCATAGGGGGGATCGACGGCTCAATGTTTCATCGGGATCATGGGCAAAGACAACGACCTCAAACGTTACGGTGGCAATGAGGGGGGGGAGGGGGAGGACCCCCAGCGGTAGCACTTCCGGAGAAAAGCTCGCTAGGGCGTCCTCCCGCGGCGGTATGATGTTGAGCCTTGGTGGGTTCGATGTGCGGTAGAACGCCCACCGCACCGCCTACATTAGATCTGGTGATTCGTCCTCCTGAATCGACCAGAACATCATCTCCCCATCCATACACCCATCGTCACCGAGAAATCGCGTGCTCTCGGTGAACGTCGCATAGCGGATGATGCCGATGTGGATGTCCGCCTACTGGCTCCTGTTGGGAAACCTGTCCAGCACCACCATACACATCTCCATGCAGGCCTCCCGCGAGTCGAAATCGATGAGAGGCAACGGAGCCGTCACAGGTGGAGACAGCACCATCGGCTCCGCAACCCTCGTCCGTGACGCCAAATAGCGAATCCGGAGTCGACGACGACGTGGGCCGGCCATGGGATGGGTCGATGAAGCACAAGATGTAGGAGAGGTAGGAGTAAAGGGTGGGTGGGTGGGGCGGTTATAGATATGGGCACTAGATCTTACTGGCGGTGTGGTTCCCGATGAGGAGAGCAGGGGAGAGCGAGGTGTAGTTTTATTTTTATCTAGAAAAAAAAAAGCTGGCATGGCCGCGGGAGACGAGTAATTAAGCAAACGTGTCGCGCCCCGCCAACTAAATGAGGGTTCCATCGCCCGAACGCGTTACGTTTTCCTTGCACTTCTCTTTTTGCCTCCTCTCTCGCCTTCCAACGGAACCCTAATCCTCGTCCCCGTAGTCGTCTCCCATGCCGCCCCCTGGAAGTCGCGGACGCGGACGCCACGGCCGTCCTAGCCTACCTGCGGAGCAGCGTCAGGATCACTTTGTCTGGGACGGCGCACCACAGACCCGTGGCATGGGCAGGCCGTTATGGGGAGCCTGCGCGTCTGGCCGCGCCGGCAACGCCTGCGGCAGCGCCAACCCTGGTCTCTCCCGCCCTTGCCGTTCCGAAGGACGCTCCGGCCGTCGACCGGGATCTTCACCGTATGTCTACTCGCTTCGTCACTCGTTTTCTACTCCTGATCTAGCCGTCTGTCTGACCGAAAAGGCGCGGATTGAATTGTTGTTTATCGATTGCTTGGGGGTTGCGTTAGTGAGGGATGGTTCTCGTTTAACTGCATCCCTATGAATTTCACTTGAATTTCTGTATGGTAGTAGATTGCAAGTTGCTTGCTGGTAGAAATCTATAGGGGCATCTATTAACCCTTTTCTTTTCAGAAAGCAAAACAAACTATTTTTTTCCATCACTTTGTCCACACGATTGTAATATGGATTATCCTTTCATCTCTTAAATGAAATAATATAATCGATCTTGGTCCTACTTATTGACCCTGCTCGATTGACCCACTCAATTCAGGTGTCAGGAACATGGACCTGCACAGATGCTACGAAAACCATATGTCTCGCACTTAAATAAGTTGCCGGGCACTACAACATTCATGGAATCCTCGACTCTTGGGTCGCCAATTCTGGCCCGGACACCTACTGATTGGCCGATGACCTTCTATATCAGAATTGATCGCAGGGGGTCTTTTCCTCACATATCCTCATGTGGGTGGGCCATTTCGTAAATTGCAAGAAGCTTACAATGCTATTGATCGCTATCTTCAGGACCGGCGGCATCCAACAATGTAAAGTTCCTCAGCTCCCAACTTTGTTCTGGATTTTTCATTATTTACTTTCAAATGTGCTGTGTGCACACTTGCAGCTTATTATATTCCAACATGGTTACACAGTACATACTTTTATGGTGTATAGGCAACAAAACCTAATCACAATTTGTAGAACACTGATCAGGAAAAGAATGGATGTCCCTTAGCTAGACTAGAAAACTGACAAGTTCGAAAAGGGTACTGGCTTGTGTTTTTGTATTCCTGTTCTGTAACCACTTAAGAAAGAGAGTTGTTAAAATTAATACAGCATAAATCATAAGGCTGTCTCAAAGTTAGCAAAGTAGATGTAGATGGTAACTCTGCGCCCCATGTACTAAATACTGCTGTAGCGAGAGCAAACAAGTTCTGTTAACTGTTCAAACAGTACGATAAGAGCACACTGAGTTGTGAATCTTAATGAAAGCTGGATACCTATTTTTAACAGTTATATGCATTGGGAACTTATAGCTGTAAGCACATCGATTTTGCTTTTGATAGCTACCTTGAGCTGTGTTAGAAGCAACTTGTTAGCTGTTTGGCCCCTATCCATGGAACTGATTCACCCTAACCATGCGTTGGGCTAATTCATTAGCAAAGTTCTTTATTATCAGTTATCACTTTGTATTATTCCCCCCTTGTGAGAAAGTACAATCTACTAACTATATCAATGCTCTGATCTAAATTAGGTTCAAGGAGCAAGATGGGGTTTCTCTAATGGACATTGCTATACGAGAGGATATGTACTGGCCTGATGGCAGTAGGAGGAACGGCCCAAAATCAGAAATGATCGAGGAAAGCCGTAGTCAAATGCGTTTATTAGCTCAAGCTTTAGTGGACAAGTATAATGAAGATCACAACCGATTTGGGGTTAGCTTGCTCTCCCTCCCAACCTCACTCTCTGTCCTAGTACTGATTATCATGTCACAGTTGCTGATCTGACCGATGATGTTATTTTAGGATCTAGCACATGAACTGAAAGATGTTATGAACTACCAATATATTTCTGAGGGCCATCGGTACTATCATCTCAATTTCACTACGAAGACTAAAAGAGCTGGTGCTTTTGGATCTGGAACCAACAATCTATTCTTTGTCGAAGTCGAAATCAAACTTGTGAATGAAGAAGATGAGAAGTTGGTTGTCAGCTGTTTCTGTATGGTTAAACCTAATGATAATGGTATGATATACTTCCATCTTAATTGATATTGTTAAAATACATTTTTCTGGTCACACTTTTGAAAGATATACGTGCAAATGTGTTTCTGGTTGTGGTTATATCATCTTTAATATATTACCTCTTCGTTTTCTTCTTGTATCATGTTATCTTTCATCTCAACCATTATCCTTGAGCTTCACATTTGCAATATCTTAAACTGGTCCATGCACAGTTTTTTTACCTTCAACTATTCAGATATTATTATTGTATTTGTTCCTGGTTGGTTATTTGGCAATTAAATGACTCCCCCTCTTTTTTAAATTAAAGGCCACTGCTATGGTTGTGTAAATAATGGAAGTGTTCGTATGAAGCACCCCAACAATGCTGATGCATACATTGGTGGTCACTTGGATTTGCCATCTGGATGTTGCAATGGAGACTACTGGGTCGACTACGAGGAGGATGTATGGTGCTTTATTTCCTGGTGAGCATTAAATCCTTATGGTGCAGAGTCATTAATTTGTAGCCTTTTCCCTTATTTTACAGGTGAAAGCTGAGGAGGATAATATAAGATATATGTACGAGGTAGTGGTATATCAGTGCAGTATAGTACGTTTCTAGTAACATGATGTTGGTTACTTGATTCATTGTTAATCCTTGCTTGTGCATTTTTTTCTTCAGGGCATGGATGATCCAGAGTTCCTGAAGGAACTCCTAACACTCCCACCTGGTGCAACGCCTATCGTGTAAATGGTGGAAGACTAGGGAGGGCGCTGCGGTGGGATACAAACGGCTGTGTATATTTGGCGAAACCTTTTAATGTTAATCTTTCAATTCTGGAGGCATCCTAGAGAGTGGTATTGAGAGAAACCATTCGGTTTAAGATGGGCCTATTTATAAAAAGTTGTTATACTTGAATAAGTTGCTTCTGTTTTCATATTTGACACATATATATACACCGGGTAGTAGGAGGTATTTTCCCTATATATATAATTTCGTTTATCTAAAGTCTGTATGCATTGTACGATTTGAGTGTTTTACAGTACAAGTGGGAGTGGGGTGTTCGATATGCAATTTAACTTGCCTCTCTACTCCATTAGCTGTCCCACTTTCCCTCCTGTAAGCCGCTGCACGCCGGCTTTTTGTGATGGCTGGCAGCGAGGTTTGAGAATGTAAATGATGTTGTGCTCTGCACATTCCAGTTCTATTAGCAGCAGCCAGCAGCAGTTGAATTGCTCTAATGTTTGGTAGTTCTTCCCAAGCATGTCTCGCTGCAAGACCAAAGGTATACTAATAATTTGCAAAATCCAACCCAAAAAACGCAAAAGAAGGGTTTCTGCATTTTGAACTTGTATCTCTGGCTCATAGCACAAAGGTATCGATTGTTGGCCTATGGGTTTCAACAGTGTAGGGCCATTAATGCCAGAGATGAAATCAAGCAGGTTAACATTTTTCGCGTTTCAATGGCACCTTCTGATTCTTTCATGGCCTCTCCACTACCATCATGAATGCTTGCTTCTCTGGAGAAACATTGAACTGAATAAAGTCTTGAAAATCCACGGGCTTGTATGGCAAAATCAGTCTCCAGTTGGCATTGCATCTAAGCTCCCTTTTATTGCACCTGCAGCTTGATAAACCATTTATTGAACAAAAGAAGAACTTGGGGCCTATGCATATGAGCAAGGTGAATCTCCCTTCCCACCATTCAACCTCATGCGCTTGATGATACCGTTGAGAGTAAAAACTGGTAGAATTCGTTGTGGAATGTGAACCTGAACCGCTGCTGTGATCTTGCTAAAGCAGATCTGTCTGTGCTTGCCTAGCCTAATAAACCTGACAACATAAGGGCAACCCTAACCAATCCCCTGTAACCGGTTAGAGAGTAAAAATTTGGTTTTATTCCTCTCACCAGCACGTAGCGATCCTCAATAGCCATTAGCGGAAGATAAATTATCCACAACCACGCTAACTATCACTATTTTTACTCCACCGCTACCGTTTGGAGGAAAAAATTCTCCTTCCCTACGTTGTCTCATTCACCCCACTCTCGCGCCGCATCTTTGCCGACACTATCCATCCAACCTCCCGCCGGCCACCATCCGTCACCGCGGACGCTCCATAGACTCCGTTGCGGTCCTTGACCCCCGGATTTGTGCCTCTCTCGCCCCGTCCCCGGTGCAGAATCAGTAGATTTTCGTCTGCCACCGCCGCCATCGGTTTTGACGCATCCAGTCATCCGCGACTACACCTTTGTCATGGATTGGCCAGGTATCGGACAACACAACCCCAGCAACGCCGCCGCGCCGCATGTAGGTATTGAATCCGTCTCTAGCCTCCCGGATCTCACTCATCGACGGTTCACCGACAAAGACACGCCTGTCCGTCTCCCGGGCTCGACATCGGCCCAACGGCTCATCGGCTCTCTGTTGCTGGTCACAAATGTTGGAAATATGCCCTAGAGGCAATATTAAAGTGATTATTATTATATATCCTTGTTCATGATAATTGTCTATTGTTCATGCTATAATTGTATTAACCGGAAACTGTAATACATGTGTGAATACATAGACCACGACATGTCCCTAGTGAGCCTCTAGTTGGCTAGCTCGTTGATCAATAGATGGTCACGGTTTCATGACCATGGACATTGGATGTCGTTGATAACGGGATCGCATCATTAGGAGAATGATGTGATGAACAAGACCCAATCCTAAGCATAGCACAAGATCGTGTAGTTCGTTTGCTAAAGCTTTTCTAATGTCAAGTATCATTTCCTTAGACCATGAGATTGTGCAACTCCCGGATACCATAGGAATACTTTGGGTGTGCCAAACGTCACAACGTAACTGGGTGGCTATAAAGGTACACTACAGGTATCCCCGAAAGTATCTGTTGGGTTGGCACGAATCGAGACTGGGATTTGTCACTCCGTGTGACGGAGAGGTATCTGTGGGCCCACTCGGTAAGACATCATCATAATGAGCTCAATGTGACTAAGGAGTTAGCCACGGGATGATGTGTTACGGAACGAGTAAAGAGACTTGCCGGTAACGAGATTGAACAAGGTATAGGGATACTAACGATCGAATCTCGGGCAAGTGTCATACCGGTAGACAAAGGGAATTGTATACGGGATTGATTGCCCCGACATCGTGGTTCATCCGATGAGATCATCATGGAGCATGTGGGAGCCAACATGGGTATCCAGATCCCGTTGTTGGTTATTGACCAGAGAGGTGTCTCGGTCATGTCTACATGCCTCCCGAACCCGTAGGGTCTACACACTTAAGGTTCTATGATGCTAGGTTTATAGGGGAATTGTGTATGTGGTTATCGAAGGTTGTTAGGAGCCTTGGATGAGATCTAGGACTTCACGAGGAGTTCCGGAATGGTCTGGAGGTAAAGAATGATATATAGGAAGTGAGGATTTGGTCACCGAAAGTGTTTCGGGCATCGCCGGTAATGTACCGGGACCACCGGGAGGGGCCAGCGGCCCCGGAGGCCTGCATGGGTCGAGAGTGGGAAGGGACCAGCCCCCGAGTGGGCTGGTGCGCCTCCCACCAAGGCCCAAGGCGCAGCTAGGAGGAGAGGGGGCAAACCCTAGGCGCAGATGGGCCCTAGGCCTACCCTAGGGCGCACCCCCCTCTCTCCCTCTCTTGGCCACCGGCCCTCCCCCATCCAGGCTGCCGCACCCCCTAGGGTAGGAACCCTAGAGGGGCCGCACCCTCCTCCCCTCCTCCTATATATAGTGAGGGTTTTGGGGATGCCAACAACGCAACTCTCTCTCTCTCGGCGCAGCCCTACCTCTCCACCTCCTCGTCCTCCGTAGTGCTTGGCGAAGCCCTGTCGGAGTACCGCGCTACTCCACCACCACCACGCTGTCGTGCTGCTGTTGGAGTTGTCTTCCCCAACCTCTCCCTCCTCCTTGCTAGATCAAGGCGCGGGAGACGTCACCGGGCTGCACGTGTGTTGAACGCGGAGGCGCCGTTGTTCGGCGCTTAGATCGGAATCAACCGTGATCTGAATCGCTGCGAGTACGACTCCACCTACCGCGTTCTTGTAACGCTTCCGCTTTGCAATCTTCAAAGGTATGAAGATGCACTCCCCCACTTGTTGCTGGTTTCTCCATAGATTGATCTTGGTGATGCGTAGGAAAATTTTGATTTACTACTACGATCCCCAACAGTGGCATCATGAGCTAGGTCTATGCGTAGAATCTATGCACGAGTAGAGCCCAAGTTCTTGTGGGCGTCGATTTTGTCAATTTGCTTGCCGTTAATAGTCTTATCTTGATTCGGCAGCATTGTGGGGTGAAGCGGTTCGGACCAACCTTACACATATGGTTACGTGAGACCGGTTCCACCAAAGATGCACTAGTTGCATAAGGTGGCTGGCGGGTGTCTGTCTCTCCCACTTTAGTCAGATCGGATTCGATGAAAAGGGTCCTTATGAAGGGTAAATTGAAATTGGCATATCACGTTGTGGTTTTTGCGTAGGTAAGAAACGTTCTTGCTAGAAACCTATAGCAGCCACGTAAAAACTTGCAACAACAATTAGACGACGTCTAACTTGTTTTTGCAGCATATGCCGTGTGATGTGATATGGCCAAAGGATGTGATGTGATATATGTGATGTATGAGATTGATCATGTTCTTGTAATATGATTCACGACTTGCATGTCGATGAGTATGACAACCGGTAGGAGCCATAGGAGTTGTCTTAATTTATTGTATGAGATGCAACGCCATGTGATTACTTTACTTTATTGCTAAACCGTTAGCTGTAGTAGTAGAAGTAATAGTTGGCGAGATGACTTTTGCGGAGACACAGTGATGGAGATCATGGTGTCATGCCGGTGACAATGATGATCATGGTGCCCCGAAGATGGAGATCAAAGGAGCAAGATGATATTGGCCATATCATGTCACTATATGATTGGATGTGATGTTTATCATGTTTTACATCTTATTTTCTTAGAACTACGGTAGCTTAAATAAGATGATATCTCACTAAAATTTCAAGAAATGTGTTCCCCCTAACAATGCACCGTTGCTAAGGTTTGTTGTTCCGAAGGACCACGTGATGATCGGGTGTGATAGGTTCTAACGTTCGCATACAACGGGTGTATGCCAGATTTACACACGCAATACACTTAGGTTAACTTGACGAGCCTAGCATGTATAGACATGGCCTCGGAACACGGGAGACCGAAAGGTCGAACATGAGTCATATAGAAGATACGATCAACATGGAGATGTTCACCATTGATGACTAGTCCGTCTCACGTGATGATCGGACACGGGCTAGTTGACATGGATCATGTGTCACTTGGATGACTAGAGAGATGTCTATCTAAGTGGGAGTTCATTAAATAATTTGATTATGTGAACTTAATTATCACGAACTTAGTCTAAAATGTCTTTACAATCTATCTTGTAGATCCAATGGCCCACGCTAATGTTGCCCTCAACTTCAACGCGTTCCTAGAGAAAACCAAGCTGAAAGACGATGGAAGCAACTATACAGATTGGGTCCGTAACTTGAGGATCATCCTCATAGCTTCCAAGAAATTATATGTCCTTGATGCACCGCTAGGTGACGCACCCGTTTTCCCAGCAACTCAAGACGTTATGAACGCCTGGCAGTCGCGTAGTGATGATTACTCCCTGGTTCAGTGCAGCATGCTTTACATCTTAGAACCGGGGCTCCAAAAGCGTTTTGAGCAACACGGAGCATATGAGACATTCCAAGAGCTGAGAATGGTTTTCCAAGCTCATGACCCGGGTCGAGAGATATGAAGTCTCCGACAAGTTCTTCAGTTGTAAGATGGAGGAAAATAGTTCTGTCAGCGAGCACATACTCAAAATGTCTGGGTTGCACAAACGCATGTCTTAGCTGGGAGTTAATCTTACGTATGACTCGGTTATTGACAGAATCCTCTAGTTGCTTCCACCTAGCTACAAGAGCTTTGTGATGACCTACAATATGCAAGGGATGGAGAAATCCATTCCTGAGTTATATTCGATGCTGAAATCAGCGGAGGTGGAAATCAAAAAGGAACATCAAGTGTTGATGGTGAACAAGACCACTAGTTTCAAGAAAGTCAAGGGTAAGAAGAACTTCAAGAAGGACGGCAAAGCAGTTGCCATGCCCGGTAAATCAGTTGCCGGGAAGAAGCCCAAGAATGGACCCAAGCCTGAGACCGAGTGCTTTCATTGCAAGGGTACCGGTCACTGGAAGCGGAACTTCCCCAAGTACTTAGTGGATAAGAAGGCCGACAACGTTAAAGGTATATGTGATATACTTGTTATTGATGTGTACCTTACCAGCGCTCGTAGTAGCTCCTGGGTATTTGATACTGGTGTAGTTTCTCACATTTGTAACTCCAAGCAGGAGCTGCGGAATAAGCGGAGACTGGCGAAGGACGAGGTGACGATGCGTGTCGGGAATGGTTCCAAGGTCAATGTGATCGCCGTCGGCATGCTACCTCTACATCTACCTTCGGGATTAGTTTTAAACCTTAATAATTGTTATTTAGTACCAACTTTGAGCATGAACATTGTATCTGGATCTCGCTTGATGCGAGATGGCTACTCATTTAAATATGAGAATAATGGTTGTTCTATTTACATGAGAGAAATGTTTTATGGTCATGCCCCACTGGTCAATGGTTTATTTTTGATGAATCTCGAACGTGATGTTACACATGTTCATAGTGTGAGTACCAAAAGATGTAAGGTTGATAAGGAGTCCCACTTACATGTGGCACTGCCGCCTTGGTCATATTGGTGTCAAACGCATGAAGAAACTCCATGCTGATGAACTTTTGGAGTCTCTTGATTTTGAATCATTTAACACATGCGAAATATGCCTCATGGGCAAGATGACCAAGACCCCGTTCTCCGGAAAAATGGAGCGAGCAACTGGCTTGTTGGAGATAATACATACCTATGTATGCGGTCCAATGAGCGTTGAGGCTCGCGATGGCTACCGTTATGTTCTCACCCTCACTGATGACTTAAGCAGATATGGGTATGTCTACTTAATGAAACACAAGTCTGAAACCTTTGAAAAGTTCATGGAATTTCAGAGTGAGGTAGAGAATCAACGTGACAAGAAAATAAAGTGCCTACGATCTGATCGTGGCGGAGAATATTTGAGTCACAAGTTTGGCACGCACCTAAGGAAATGTGGAATTGTTTCACAACTCACGCCGCCTGGCACACCTTAGAGAAATGGTGTGCCTAAACATCGTAATCGCACTCTATTGGATATGGTGCGATCTATGATGTCTCTTACCGACTTAGCGCGATCATTTTGGGGATATGCATTAGAGACTGCCGCATTCACTTTAAATAGGGCACCGTCTAAGTCCGTTGAGATGACACCATATGAATTATGGTTTGGAAAGAAACCTAAGCTGTCATTTCTGAAAATATGGGGATGCGATGCTTATGTGAAGAAACTTCAACCTGAGAAGCTCGAACCCAAAGTAGAAAAGTGCATCTTCATAGGATACCCCAAAGAAACTGTTGGATATACCTTCTACCTCAGATACGAAAGCAATGTCTTTGTTGCCAAGAATGGATCCTTTATAGAGAAAGAGTTTCTCTCGAAAGAAGTAAGTGGGAGGAAAATAGAACTTTATGAGGTAATTGTACCTCCACTCGAACCGTAGATTAGCGCAGCACAGGAAGTTGTTTCTGTGGAGCCTGCACCGGCTAGAGAGGAAGTTAATGATGATGATCATGAAACTTCAGATCAAGTTGCTATTGAACCTCGAAGGTCCACAAGGACACGTTTCGCACCAGAGTGGTATGACAACCCTGTCCTGGAGATCATGTTGTTGGACAACGGTGAACCTTCAAACTATGAAGAAGTGATGGTGGGCCCAGATTCCAACAAATGGCTTGAAGCCATGAAATCCGAGATATGATCCATGTATGAGAACGAAGTATGGACTTTGGTGGACTTTCCCGATGATCGGCGAGCCATAGAAAATAAATGGATCTTTAAGAACAAGACCGATGCGGATGGTAATGTGACCGTCTATAAGGCTCGGCTTGTCGCTAAGGGTTATCGACAAGTTCAAGGAGTTGACTACGATGAGACTTTCTCACCTGTAGCGATGCTGAAGTCCGTCCTAATCATGTTAGCAATTGCCGCATTTTATGATTATGAGATCTAACAAATGGACGTCAAAACGGCATTCCTTAATGGTTTCCTTAAAGAAGAATTGTATATGATGCAGCCGGAAGGTTTTGTCGATCCTAAAGATGCTAACAAAGTATGCAAGCTTCAGCGCTCCATCTATGGGCTGGTGCAAGCATCTCGGAGTTGGAACATTAGCTTTAATGAGGTGATTAAAGCATTTGGATTTATACAGGTTATGGAGAACCCTGTATTTACAAGAAAGTGAGTGGGAGCTCTGTATCATTTCTCATATTATATTTGGATGTCATATTGTTGATGGGAAATGATATAGAACTTTTGTAAAGCATAAAGGCCTACTTGAATAAGTGTTTTTCAATGAAGGACCTTGGAGAAGCTGCTTACATATTAGGCATCAAGATCTATAGAGATAGATTGAGACGCCTCATAGGTCTTTCACAAAGCACATACCTTGACAAGATATTGAAGAAGTTCAATATGGATCAGTCCAAGAAGGGGTTCTTGCCTGTGTTATAGGGTGTGAGATTGAGTATGACTCAATGACCGACCATGGCAAAGGATAGAGAAAAGATGAGTGTCATCCCCTATGCTTCAGCCATAGGCTCTATTATGTATGCCATGCTGTGTACCAACACTGATGTGAACCTTGCCATAAGTTTGGTAGGGAGGTACCAATGTGATCCCGGAGCGGAACACTGGATAGCGGTCAAGAATATCCTGAAGTACCTGAAAAGGACCAAGGACATGTTTCTCGTATATGGAGGTGCCGAGGAGCTCGTCGTAAAGGGTTACGTCGATGCTAGCTTCGACATAGATCCGGATGACTCCAAGTCACAAACCGGATACATGTATATTTTGAACGAAGGGGCAGTTAACTGGTGCAGCAGCAAGCAAAGCGTCGTGGCAGCATCTACATGTGAAGCGGAGTACATAGCTGCTTCGGAAGCAGCACATAAAGGAGTCTGAATGAAGGATTTCATCACCTACCTAGGAGTGATTCCCAATGCGTCGAGCCCGATGACTCTATCCTGTGACAACACTGGAGCTATTGCCCTTGCCAAGGAGCCCAAGTTTCACAAGAAGACAATACACATCAAGCGCCGCTTCAACTCCATTCGTGGATATGTCCAGGATGGAGATATAGACATTTGTAAAGTACATATGGATTTGAATGTCGTAGATCCGTTGACTAAACCTCTCTCACGAGCAAAACATGATCAACACCAGAACTCTATGGGTGTTCGATACATCACAATGTAACTAGACTACTGACTCTAGTGCAAGTGGGAGACTGTTAGAAATATGCCCTAGAGGCAATAATAAAGTGATTATTATTATATTTCCTTGTTCATGATAATTGTCTATTGTTCATTCTATAATTGTATTAATCGGAAACCGTAATACATGTGTGAATACATAGACCACAACATGTCCCTAGTGAGCCTCTAGTTGGCTAGCTCGTTGATCAATAGATGGTCATGGTTTCATGACCATGGATATTGGATGTCGTTGATAACGGGATCACATCATTAGGAGAATGATGTGATGGACAAGACCCAATCCTAAGCATAGCACAAGATCGTTTAGTTCGTCTGCTAAAGCTTTTCTAATGTCAAGTATCATTTCCTTAGACCATGAGATTGTGCAACTCCCGGACACCGTAGGAATACTTTGGGTGTGCCAAACGTCACAACGTAACCGGGTGGCTATAAAGGTACACTACAGGTATCCCCGAAAGTATCTGTTGGGTTGGCACGAATCGAGACTGGGATTTGTCACTCCGTGTGACGGAGAGGTATCTGTGGGCCCACTCGGTAAGACATCATCATAATGAGCTCAATGTGACTAAGGAGTTAGCCACGGGATGATGTGTTACGAAACGAGTAAAGAGACTTGCCGGTAACGAGATTGAACAAGGTATAGGGATACTAACGATCGAATCTCGGGCAAGTGTCATACCGGTAGACAAAGGGAATTGTATACGGGATTGATTGCCCCGACATCGTGGTTCATCCGATGAGATCATCATGGAGCATGTGGGAGCCAACATGGGTATCCAGATCCCGTTGTTGGTTATTGACCAGAGAGGTGTCTCGGTCATGTCTACATGCCTCCCGAACCCGTAGGGTCTACACACTTAAGGTTCGATGATGCTAGGTTTATAGGGGAATTGTGTACGTGGTTACCGAAGGTTGTTTGGAGTCCCGATGAGATCCCAGAAGTCACGAGGAATTCCGGAATGGTCCGGAGGTAAAGAATGATATATAGGAAGTGAGGATTTGGTACCAGAAGTGTTCCGGGCATCACCGGTAATGTACCAGGACCACCGGAAGGGTTCCGGGGGTCCACCGGGAGGGGCCAGCGGCCCCGGAGGCCTGCACGGGCCGAGAGTAGGAAGGGACCAGCCCTTGAGTGGGCTGGTGTGCCTCCCACCAAGGCCCAAGGCGCAGCTAGGAGGAGAGGGGGCAAACCCTAGGCACAGATGGGCCCTAGGTCCACCCTAGGGCGCCCTCTTCTATCCCTCTCTTGACCGTGGGCCCTCCCCCATCTAGGGCTGCCGCACCCCTAGGGTGGGAAACCTAGAGGGGCCGCACCCTCCTCCCCTACTCCTATATAGTGTGAGGGTTTTGGGGCTTCCAACAACACAACTCTCTCTCTCTCGATGATGCAGCCCTACCTCTCCACCTCCTCGTCCTCCGTAGTGCTTGGCGAAGCCCTGTTGGAGTACCGTGCTTCTCCACCACCACCACGCCGTCGTGTTGCTATTGGAGTTGTCTTTCCCAACCTATCCCTCCTCCTTGCTGGATCAAGGCATGGGAGACGTCACCGGGTTGCACGTGTGTTGAACGCGGAGGCGCCGTTGTTCGGTGCTTAGATCGGAATCAACCGCGATCTCAATCGCTGCGAGTATGACTCCACCTACCGCGTTCTTGTAACGCCTCCGCTTTGCGATCTTCAAAGGTATGAAGATGCACTCCCCCCACTTGTTGCTGGTTTCTCCATAGATTGATCTTGGTGATGCGTAGGAAATTTTTGATTTACTACTACGATCCCCAACAACAAAGTGTGACGACTGCCTGCGGCAGATTGATGACCCACAAGTATAGGGAATCACTCGTAGTCCTTTCGATAAGTAAGAGTGTTGAACCCAACGAGGGACAGAAGGAAATGATAAGCAATTTTCAGCAAGGTATTCTTTGCAAGTGCTGTGAGTAACAGTAGTCGATAGTTTTGTAGCAAGATAATTCGAAACAAGTAACAAGTGACAATAGCTACAAAGGTGCAGTAAGGTAGCCCATTCCTTGTTGTTGCAAAGGACATGCCTGAAAGTACTCTTACATTAAGCAAGTGCTCCCGAGGACACATGGGAATTTATGTCTAGTCATGTTCATCATGTTGAGTTGATTCATGTTCGCTAGTTTGGTAATTTGATATGTGAATGGACCGGTTCTAAGGTGTTGTTCCTAAAGAATAATTAAGATAAATCTAACCATAACATGAAACATGTGGATCCAAATCAGCCCCTTATGAAGCAAGGCATAAACTTGGGTTTAAGCTTCTGTCACTCTCGCAACCCATCATCTACTTGTTACTCCACAACGACTTCCCTTAGGCCCATACATGGTGAAGTGTCATGTAGTCGACGTTCACATGACACCACTAAGAGAAGTAACAACATACATATCATCAAAATATCAAACACATACCAACTTCATGTTGGGGAACGTTGCATGGGAAACAAACATTTTCCTACACACACGCAAGATATATCCATGGTGATGAGCATCTACGAGAGGGAGAGTGGATCTACATACCCTTGTAGATCGCTAAGAGGGAAGCGTTAATAAACGCGGTTGATGTAGTCGAACGTCTTCACGATCCAATCACGATTCATCCCACAATCTCATCATGAGTCGTCCCGCGATCCCATCGTGGTCCTTCCAATCTAGTGCCGAACGGACGGCACCTCCGCATTCAGCACATGTACAGTTCGATGACGATCTCCACCTCCTTGATCCATCAAGAAAGGGTGGAGAGGTAGATGAGTTCTCCGGCAGCACAATGGCATATTGGCCGTGGTGGTGGATCTGTCTCGACAAGGCTTCGCCAACCACAACCGAACAGATCTAGAGCAAGAGAGAGGGCATCACGTGGCAATTCTTAGGTGCAGATGCCCTCCCTCTCCTCATCTATTTATAGGGGGAAGGTAGGAGGGGTGGCGCCCCCTAGATCCAATCTAGGGGGCGGCGACAAGGGCAGATGGGGGTGCCCCCTAGGGAAACCCTAGGGTGACTTGGCCCCAAGCCAGGTGGCAGAACCCTACATGGGGTGCCCCGCCTCTCATGGTTACGTGGGAAAGGGTGAGGGGGCGCACAGCCCCTTAGTGGGCTGGTTTCCCCATTCCCCTTAGCCCATGAGGCCCCCCAACACTTGTCGGGGTCCCCTAAACCCCTTTCGGTACTCCTGGTCATAACCCTGTACTCCCGGAATGCTTCCGAACTCCGATTCCATTCGTCCTATATATCGATCTTCACCTCCGGACCATTCCAGAGTTCCTCGTCATGTCCGGGATCTCATCGGGACTCGGAACAACCTTCGGTAACCAACATACATAACTCAACTATACTGAAACGTCACCGAACCTTAAGTGTGCAACCCTGTGGGTTCGAGAACTATGTAGACATGACCGAGACACCCCCATAGTCAATAACCAATAGCAGGACCTGGATGCCCATATTGGTTCCTAATATTCTACGAAGATATTTATCGGTTGAACCTCTATGTCAAGGATTCAGTTAATCCCGTATGATGTTCCCTTTGTTCTTCGGTATGTTACTTGCCCAAGATTCGATCATCGGTATCTCTATACCTAGTTCAATCTCGTTACCGAAAAAGTCTCTTTACTCGTTTCATAATACAAGATCCCATGGCTAACACTTTTGTCACATTGCTTGCAAGGCTTACTGTGATGTTGTATTACCGAGTGGGCCCTGAGATACCTCTCCGTCACACGGAGTAACAAATCCCAGTCTTGATCCATGCCAACCCAACAGACACCGTCGGAGATACCTGTAGAGCACCTTTATAGTCACCCAGTTATGTTGCAACGTTTGATACACACAAGGTACTCCTCCGGTGTCAGTGAGTTGCATGATCTCATGGTCATAGGGACAGATACTTGACATGTAGAAAACCGGAGCAATAAACTGACATGATCATATGCTACGTTTATAGTTTGGGTCTTGTCCATCACATCATTCTCCTAATTATGTGATCCCGTTATCAAATGATATCTCATTTCCATGGCCAGGAAACCTTGATTATCTTTGATCAACGAGCTAGTCTACTAGAGGCATACTAGGGACATAGTGTTGTCTATGTATCCACACATGTATCTGAGTTTCTGATCAATACAATTTAGCATGGATAATAAACGATTATCACGAATAAGGAAATATGATAATAACTAATTTATTAGTGCCTCTAGGGCATATTTCCAACAATCTCCCACTTGCACTAGAGTCAATAATGTAGTTCACATCACCATGCGATTCACATTGTTATAAATCTAACACCCAATGAGTTCTAGGGTTCAATCATGCTTTGCATGTGAGAGAGGTCTTTAGTCAACGGGTCTGTGACATTCAGATCCGTGTGTACTTTGCAAATCTCTATGTCATACTGTAGACACTGCTACCACACTCCACTTGGAGCTATTCCAAATGGCTGCTCCACTATATGTATCCGGATTGCTACTCAGAGTCATCCGGATTGGTGTTAAAGCTTGCATCGACGTAACCCTTTACGACGAACTCTTTATCACCTCCATAATCGAGAAATATTTCCTTAGTCCTCTAGTTACTAAGGATAATCTTGACCGTTGTCCAGTGATCCACTCCTAGATCACTCTTGTACCCCTTGACGGACTCATGGCAAGGCGCACACCAGGTGCAGTACACAACATGGCATAATATAGAGCCTATGGCTAAGGCATAGGGGACGACCTTCGTCCTTTCTCTTTCTCCTGCCGTGTTCAAGCTTTGAGTCTCACTCAACTTCACACTTTACAAATCAGGCAAGAACTCTTTCTTCGACTTATCCATTTTGAACTCTTTCAAAATCTTGTCAAGGTATGTACTCATTGAAAAAATCTCATCAGGCATCTTGATTTATCTTTGTAGATCTCGATGCCCAACAATTAAGTAGCCTTTTCCAGGTCTTCATTTGAAAAACTCTTTTCAAACAACCCTTTATGCTTACTAGAAATTCTAGACCATTTCCGATCAACAATATGTCATCCACATATGCTTATTAGAAATTTTATAGTGCTCCCACTCACTTTATTGTAAATACAAGTTTCTCATAAACTTTGTATAGACTCAAAAATGTTGATCACCTCATCAAAGCATATATTCCAACTCCGACATGCTTGCTCCAGTCCATAGAAGGATCACTGGAGCTTGCACATCTTTTAGCATCCTTATGAGTGACAAAACCTCCCGGTTGTATCACATACAACCTTTCCTCACGAAAAACGTCAAGGAAACTATGTTTTGACATCCATCTGCCAGATTTCATAATTGAAAAACCGCAGCAACTGCTAACATAATTCCAACAGACTTTAGCATCGCTACGAGTGAGAAAGTCTCATTGTAGTCAACTCCTTGAACTTGGCGGGAACTTCTTTGTGACAAGTTGAGCTTTATAAATGGTGACTTTCACCATTAGCGTCTGTCTTCATTTTAAAGATCCATTTGTACTTAACGACCTGCCGTCCAACGAGCAAGTCTACCAATGTCTATACTTGGTTTTCATACATGGATCCTTTCTTGGATTTCATGGCCTCTATCCATTTTTCATAATCCAGGCCCATCATCGCTTCTCCATAGTTCGTAGGTTCGTTGTTGTCCAACAACATGATCTCTAAGATAGGGTTGCCATACCACTCAGGAGTAGTACGCGTCCTTGTCGACCTACGAGGTTCGATAGTAACTTGATCCAAAGCTTCATGATCATCATCATTAACTTCCTCTTCAACTGACGTAGGCTCCACGGAAACATCTTTCTATGTTGCGATACTCTATGGCTGAGACAAAGGTTCAACAACCTCATCAAGTTCTATCTTGCTCCCACTAAATTCTTTTGAGAGAAACTCTTTCTCGAGAAAGGACCCAGTTTTAGCAACAAACACTTTGTACTCGGATATGAGATAGAAGGTATACCCAACTGTTATTAGGGTATTCTATGAAGATGCATTTTTCCGCTTTGGGTTCGAGCTTATCAGACATAAGTGTCGCATTCCCAAACTCTAAGAAATGACAGCTTAGGTTTCTGCCAAACCATATGGTGTCATCTACACAGATTTAGATGGTGCCCTATTTAAAGTGAATGTAGTTATCTCTAATGCATAACCCCAAAACTATAGAGGCAAAACGATAAGAGACATCGTAATTCGCACCATATCCAATAGAGCATGACTATGATGTTTGGACACACCATCACACTATGGTGTTCCAGGTGGTGTGAGTTGTGAAACAACTTTTCACATTGTCTTAAGTTGTATACCAAACTCATAACTCAGATATTCACCTCCACGATCATATCATAGACATTTTATGTTCTCGTCACGACGATCTCAAACTTCACTCTGATTCTGCTTGAACTTTTCAACCGATTCAGACTTGTGTTCCATTAAGTAAATATACACTATATCTACTCAAATCGTTAATGAAGGTTAGAAAATAACGATATCCACTGCACTCTACAACACTCATTGGACCGTATACATCAGCATGTATCATTTCCAATAAGTCACTTGCCCGTTCCATCAAGCCGGAAAACGGGGTTTTAGTCATCTCGCCCAACAGGCATGGTCCGCATGTCTCAACCGATTCAATATCGAATGAGTCCAAAGATCCATCAACATGGAGTTTCGTCATGCGCTTTACACCAATATGACATTTAGCGGCAGTACCACAAGTATGTGGTACTATAATTATTAACTTTGTATCTTTTGGCATCTATGTTATGAACATGTGTACTACTGAGATCAATATTCAACAAACCATTCATTGGGTGCATGACCATTTGAAGGTATTATACATGTAGGCAGAATAACCATTATTCTCTGACTTAACTGAATAACCGTATTGCAATAAAGATGATCTAGTCATGTTCATGCTCAACGCAAACACCAAATAACATTTATTTAGGTTCGTCACTAATCCCAAAGGTAGAGAGAGCGTGCGATGTTGATCACATCAACCTTGGAAACATTTCCAACACACATTGTCACCTCACCCTCATCTAGTCTTCGTTTATTCTGTAGTTTTTATTTCGAGTTACTAACATTTAGCAACCGAACCGATATCCAATACCTAGGTGCTACTAGGAGTACTAGCAAGGTACACATCAATAACGCGTATATCAAATATACGTCTACTGACGTTGCCAGCCTTCTTATGTACCAAGTATCTAGGGTTGTTCCACTTCAACGACTGTTCTCCTCATAATAGAAGCACTTAGTCTCGAGTTTGGGTTCAACGTTGGGTTGCTTCACTGGAGCAGAAACTGACTTGCCATCCGTGAAGTTTCCCTCCTTGCCCATGCCCTTGCCCTTTTCGAAACTAGTGGTTTTACTAACCATCAACACTTGATGCTCCTTGATTTCTACCTTCGAGGTGTCGAACATCACGAATAGCTCAGGGATCATTATTTCCATCCTTGGCATTTTATAGTTCATCACGAAGCTCTAGTAGCTTAGTGTCAATGACTTGGAGAACTATATCAATCACTATCTTATCTGGAAGATCAACCCCCACTCGATTCAACTGATTGTAGCACCCAGACAATCTGAGCACCTGCTCAATGATTGAGCTATTCTCCTTCATCTTGCAGGCAAAGAATCTTTTTGGAGATCTCATGTCTCACAACACGGGCACGAGCCTGAGATCCCAATTTCAGATCTTAGAACATCTCATATGTTCCGTGACGTTCAAAACGTTTTGGAGCCTCAATTCTAAGCCGTAATGCATGACACACTTAACTATCAAGTAGTCATCAGAACGTGCTTGTCAGATGTTCACAACATCTACAGACGACACTAGAGGGGGTCGCGCACCGAGTGGTGCATTAAGGACATAAGCCTTATGTGTAGCAATGAGGACAATCCTCAGATCACGGACCCAGTATGCAATATTGCTACCATCATCTTTCATCTGTATTTCTATAGGAACATATAAAAATTCAAGGGATCTACAGGTAATCTACAACATAATTTGCAAAGACACTATTGCCTATGTTCATGATAATGAGTTCAATTAATCATATTACCTAAGAACTCCCACTCAAATTGACATCCCTCTGATCATTCGAGTGATACATGATCCAAATTCACCAACTCAAGTCCGATCATCATGTGAGTTGAGGTGGTTTGAATGGTGAACATCATCATGTTGATCATATCTACTATATGACTCATGTTCGACCTTTCGGTCTCTTGTGTTCCGAGGCCATGTGTATACATGCTAGGCTCGTCAAGTTTAACCCGAGTGTTCCGCATGTGCAACACTGGCTTGCACCCGTTCTATGTGAAGGTAGAGTCTATCACACCCGATCATCACGTGGTGTCTCGACACGACGAACTTTCGCAACGGTGCACACTCGGGGAGAACACAATTTATCTTGAAATTTAAGTGAGGGATCACCTGATAATTCTACCGTCGTCCTAAGCAAAATAAGGTGCATAAAAGGATTAACATCACATGCAAATCATAAGTGACATGATATGGCCATGAACTTGTGCTTTCGATCTCCATCTATAAAGCACCGGCATGATCTCCATCGTTACTGGCATGACACCATGATCTCCATCATATTGATCTCCATCAACGTGTCGCCATCGGGGTTGTCGCACCCACCATGCTTCTACTACTATTGCTACCGCTTAGCGATAAATTAAAGCATTACATAGTGCTTAATGACTGACACGTAGGTCATACAATAATTAAAGACAACCCTATGGCTCCTTGAAGTTGCCATACTCATCGACATGCAAGTCGTGATATTCTATACAATACATGATCATCTCATACATCACATATATCTCACCATGTAATTGGCCATATCACATCACAACATACCCTGCAAAAACAAGTTAGACGTCCTCTAATTGTTGTTGCAAGTTTTACGTGGCTGCTACGGGTATCTAGCAAGAACAATTCTTACCTATGCAAAAACCACAACGGTGATACATAAATTTCTTTTTAACCTTCTCAAGGACCACCTTTGTCGAATCCGATCCAACTAAAGTAGGAGAAACATGCATCCGTCAGCCATCTTTGTGCAACGAAGTTACACGTCAGTCGATGGAAACGGTCTCTCATAAGCGTATGAGTAAGGTTGGTCTGGGCCACTTCATCCCACAATACCGCTGAACCAAAACACGACCAAGGGAGGAACCAATCTAAGCATCAATGCCCACAAACTCCTTTGTGTTCTACTCGAGATCTCATCTGCACATAGACCTAGCTCATGATGCCACTGTTGGGGAACGTTGCATGGGAAACAAAAAATTTCCTACGCACACGCAAGATCTATCCATGGTGATAAGCATCTACGAGAGGGAGTGGATCTACATACCCTTGTAGATCGCTAAGCGGGAAGCGTTAAGAAACGCGGTTGATGTAGTCGAACGTCTTCACGATCCAATCACGATCCTCCCCGCGATCTCATCATGAGCCATCCCGTGATCCCATCTTGGTCCTTCCGATCTAGTGCCGAACGGACGGCACCTCCGCGTTCGGCACACGTACAACTAGATGAAGATCTCCACCTCCTTGATCCAGCAAGCGAGGGTGGAGAGGTAGATGAGTTCTCCGGCAGCACAACGACGTGGTGGCGGTGGTGGTAGAGCTGTCTCGGCAGGGCTTCACCAAGCACAACCGAATAGATCTAGAGGAGAACAGATCTAGAGCGAGAGAGAGGGTAGCATGTGGCAATTCTTAGGTGCGGCTGACCTCCCTCTCCTCATCTATATATAGGGGGAAGGGAGGTCTAGCGGCGCCCCCTAGATCCAATCTAGGGGGCGGCGACAAGGGCAGATGGGGGTGCCCCCTAGGGAAACCCTAGGGTGACTTGGCCCCCAAGCCAGGTGGAGGGAACCCTAGATGGGGTGCCCCACCTCTCCTGGTTACATGGGAAAGGGTGAGGGGGCACACAACCCCTTAGTGGGCTGGTTTTCCCATTCCCCTTGGCCCATGAGGCCCCCCAACACTTGTCGGGGCCGCTCGAAACCCCTTTCGGTACTCCTGGTCATAACCCTGTACTCCCGGTACGCTTCCGGACTCTGATTCCATTCGTCCTATATATCGATCTTCACCTACATACCATTTCGGAGTTCATAGTCACGTCTAGGATCTCATCCGGGACTCTGAACAACCTTCACTCACAAACATACATAACTCAACTATACCGAAACGTCACCGAACCTTAAGTGTGCAGACCCTGCAGGTTCGAGAACTATGTAGACATGACCGAGACACCTCCATACTCAATAACCAATAGCGGGACATGGATGCCCATATTGTTTCCTACATATTCTACGAAGATCTTTATCGGTTGAACCTCTATGTAAAGGATTCAGTTAATCACGTATGATGTTGCCTTTGTTCTTCGGTATGTTACTTGCCCGAGATTCGATCGTCGGTATCTCTATACCTAGTTCAATCTTGTTACCGGAAAGTCTCTTTACTCGTTCCGTAATACAAGATCCCGTGGCTAACACTTTAGTCACATTGCTTGCAAGGCTTACTGTGATGTTGCATTACCAAGTGGGCCCTGAGATACCTCTCCGTCACACGGAGTAACAAATCCCAGTCTTGATCCATGCCCACTCAACAGACACCCTCGGAGATACCTGTAGAGCATCTTTATAGTCACCCAATTACGTTGCAGCATTTGATACACACAAGGTACTCCTCTGGTGTCGGTGAGTTGCATGATCGCATGGTCATAGGAACAGATACTTGACATGCAGAAAACTATAGCAATAAACTCACACGATCATATGCTACGTTCATAGTTTGGGTCTTGTGCATCACATCATTCTCCTAATTATGCGATCCCATTATCAAATGACATCTCATGTTTATTGCTAGGAAACCTTGACCACCTTTGATCAACGAGCTAGTCTACTAGAGGGATACTAGGGACACATTGTTGTCTATGTATCCACACATGTATTTGTGTTCCAATCAATACAATTATAGAATGGATAATAAATGATTATCATGAACAAGGAAATATAATAATAACCACTTTATTATTTCCTCTAGGGCATATTTCCAATATTCTCCCACTTGCACTAGTCAATAATCTAGCTCACATCACTATGTGATTTACATTGTAATGAATCTAACACCCATACTGTTGGTGATATAACCCCATTGTGAGACCCGCCCGGGAGGGGCCGGGTCACACCTGGTGGCTCATAATCAAGATCCTTAAGGTGGATCAGAATACTGAAGTCTAGGCTACATGGCAGTTTACTAGACGGGCCAACATGAAGGCCTAGAGATAGAAGCTGGCGCAAGACCCGGGCATGTAAGCCGCCCGGAGATGGCTTCTCCAAGAAGACAAGGCGGCTTAGAGATAGGGACAAATACCTTGTATGAGTCGGTTTGGGACTCTTGTAAACCCAGGGCATCCACCTCCTATATAAAGGCGAGTCCCAGGGGAGGCTTAGGCAGAAACCAACCAATCGAGAACTAGGTAAAGCAAAGTCACTCCCTTGTAATCGATACTCCATCAATACAACACAAAGCGGACATAGACTTTTACCTCTTCTCGAGGGGCTGAACCTGGGTAAACTCACGTCTCTCATCTCGATTAACCCCTTTGAGTCCACCGCCTTAGCAATGGCCTCGAACCTAAGTCTTCGAACATCTGCCGTGACAAAACCACGGCAGTTGGCGCCCACCGTGGGGCTAGCGAGCGGTGGTGTTGAGTTCTCAAAGGGCTCTCTCCCAGGGATCGAGGGATACGCCGTCGACATGATGACAAAGAGTCGCCGTGACAAGCTCTACATCGACGATGCAGGATGGGGACTGGAGGCTGACTCAATCGAGTACGGGTACCGGATTCCCTTCGGCAAGATCCACATGTTCATCGGTAAGATCGGCGGATATATGCCTGGGCTGGACGTCTGCACCGACCTCATCGAGCCAGCCCGGCGTGTGCGACCCACCCGTGTTCAACCCGGGTGGAGGAACATCTTCATCGGCTTCATGCAAGACAGGGAAGATTCCGTGTCGGGAGGGGAAACTTTGGCTCTTTCAGACGATCCTCTAGCGGAGATGCGGAGTCAATCTACCAGCTTCATGACGGCGGGCTTGGGGGCTCTACCGATGGTGGCATTATTCCGGAGCCCTATGACCCGCTGAGCCGAGCCGCCATATTCCTGGCAAGCCCGACGCCGGTTTTAAATAGCACGACATCTGGAGCGGCGGCATGAGCCGCCATGCCAGACGCCGGGCCTCTAAGCCGCTGGCTCAGGTTTTGTTGGAGCTAATGGATGAGTTAACAGCCCTGATGGCCACTAAAGTAACAACAGGAAATCAGGTAGAGTGCAATGCAGAAATTACCCGGATTAAGGGGCTGATGGCTCAGGCCCAGGAGGAGGTCAACGCGTTGCAAATCCAGATGAACGTTGAGTCGAAACGTCTGAGGGCGGAGGCCCTCCGTTTTAGCTTAGACTAGTGCGCTTCGGAGGCGGTTCCTCGGAGAAGGGCTCAAGTTGGCCTCCCTATTCAGCCCCGAAACCTCTTAAACACTCCTGGAGTGGGGCCGAGCACGCTGCCAGTTGTAACCGAGTTGTTGAGGTGCCGTAGCAGCAAGACCCGCCCCAGAGGGATCGGATCCCGCCGCGGCACCTTGTGACACTGCCTGGCCATTATTCTAACCCGGTGGAGAACATGGTAGCGGCGTCTAGCAGGCTCGATGCACTACCCTTTGCCGAAGGGATGCCGTTTTCTGAGGAGGTGCAAAATGCCATTAATTTGCTACACACATCAGTGGCTCAACATGAAAAGTACACATACAGCCGGAGTCGTTTACGCTCCACACCGATCCCCAGCTATAGCTACAGCCAGCGCATAGAGTCGCCAGCGGTTTCCAGCAGCGAACAACGACGCAACCTGCCCAATAATGGCTTGCTGTGGGCTGATGCTCAGGAGATCATGGACAGGGGCCAGGCTCAGCGGGGGTTAACACCCGTGGCAGACTACCCGGTAAACCCTAAGCCAGCTGCGGTAAACTTTTTCGCCTCAGTAGGGGCTAGCACCTCATCCAGGGGGGTTGGTGTTCCTTGCCTAACGGCGGCTCTACGGAACGAGCGTTTGCCCAAGGACTTCAAGGGGTCACATAAGGTGCCTAATTATATGGCCAACTTACCCCTTAAGGCTTGGATTCAAAGTTATGAGCTCGCCATGGAGATGTTGGATGTCAATGAGGCGGTTTGTGCAAAGTATTTTATCATGATGCTAGAAGGGCCGGCTCGCACTTGGTTGAAGGGTTTGCCTCCTAATACCATCACATCTTGGGCCAAATTGAAGGCGCGCTTTATCAAGAATTTCAAAGGAACATGCAAGCAACCTATGACATTGTGGATCTTGACTACTGTATACAGTAGGAGGGTGAGTCGACCCATCATTGGGTCCAGCAGGTTACGATGGTTATACACTCGTTCAAGAACATCTCGGCGTCTCAGGCAGTCCTGATTTTAGAGAAATATTGCCACTTCTTACCCCTCAAGTAGAAACTTGGGCGGTTGAAGCATTTGTGTCAAGACATGTGTGAGCTCATGATGGCTCCCAAGGTAAGAAGAATAACAATGGCAAGAGTCAACAGCAGAATGGAGCTGGAAATAGCAACTCGGGCAAGAGAAAGAACCCCGGACGACGGGTCAGAACTGGTAGCAAACGCCAACATTGGGAATAATCGTGCCAAGGGCAATGGTAATTTCAAGCCGCCTTTTAACAAGGGTAAAACTCCCTTTAACTTCGAGGAAATGCTCAATAAACCTTTCCCAGAGCACAGCCGGCCCGATAGGCCGGCGGGTCACACATTGAGGGATTGAAGTATTATGTGGCAATTCCGGGACTACAGTCTTCACCAGCATCGTAATAACGGTAACGGATCGTCAGGCGGCTCAGGTCCAGGCGACTCAGGGACAGGTTTTGGTGGAGGCGGCTCAGGGTCAGGTTATCAGGATCAAGGCAATCAAGGTGGTCACCATCAGCAATCCGGCAACGGTGATCAGCAGCAAAACAACCAGTCAGGGTACCAGAGTAATCTGAAGCAGCTCAGTGGGGGCCAGTATCATGTTTTCACTACAAGCCTGGACAAGGGAGATCAAAAGCTGCACAAGAGGGCAGTCAACACGGCAACGCTGGCTCTCCCACAGTATCTGAAGTGGTATGAATACCCTATATCATTGAGTAGGGAGGATCACCCATCGTGGGTTGATAACCCGGGTCACTTGGCGCTTGTGGTAGCACCTCTGGTTGGAGGTTATAAGTTTACAAAGGTACTAATGGATGGTGGCAGTAGCATCAACATCCTGTACTATGCCAGCGGATGGAGTTAACTCATAAGGCCCTTAAACCATCATCCATAGTTTTCCATGGTGTTGTGCCAGGTAAGTCGGCCTTCCCAATGGGCAAGATTGCCCTCGAGGTGGCATTTGGAGATGAGTACAACTACAAGGTGGAGACATTGTGGTTTGAGGTGGTGAAAATTAAGAGCCTATATCACGCCTTGTTTGGTCGGCCGGCTTTTGCAAAGTTTATGGCCATGCCCTGTTATGTTTACTTATAGCTCAAGATGCCAACTCTCAAAGGAATATTATAGTGCATGGCGATCGGAAGGTGGCCCTTGAGTGTGAGGAAGGTGATGCTGCGTATGCGGAATCAAGTTGCGCGGAGGCAGAGCTCAAGTTTTACAAAGATAATGTCGACCCGGCGGGTATGACTCCATTGAAGAAGCCCAATACAGAGTCTGAGCCGCCCTTGAAGTTTGTGGCAGATGACACTAAACTGGTGGATTTCACTCCGGCGACTCATCAAGGCAGTTCACTATTGGGGCTAACATGGACCTCGCATAGGAAAGCGTGCCCATCGAATTCATCAGTCAGAATCAGGCCATCTTTGCATGGAAGCCGTCTGACATCCCGGGTATACCTAAAGAATTCGCTGAGTACCACCTTAATGTGGATCCCAAGTTTAAGCCGATTAAGCAGTTCCTCCATCGTTTCAACGAAGAGCGGCATAAAGTAATGGGAGAATAGGTGGCCCGGCTCTTGGCAGCAGGGTTCATCGTGGAGGTTTTTCACTCGGAGTGGTTAGCAAACCCTGTGCTTGTGCTTAAAAAGAACGACACATGGCATATGTGTGTGGATTACATGGATCTTAACAAGGCTTGTCCAATTGACCCGTTTGCTCTCCCCTGTATCGACCAAATTATTGACGCAACGGGGGGTTGTGAGAGTTTTCCTTCCTAGATGCCTATTCAGGTTATCATCAAATCAAGATGGCAATTAAGGACAAAGAGAAGACATCGTTTATAACACCTTTTGCAGTTTTCTGCTATGTTTCTATTCCTTTCAGGCTTAAGAGCGCACAGGCGACTTATCAACGCTGCGTGCAAAATTTCCTTCATGGCAAGATTGGGCGCAATGTTCACGCGTATGTGGATGATATTGGGGTTAAGTCAAGGAAGAAGGAGACTCTGCTTGACTACCTTAAGGAAATATTTGATAGCTTACGGGTCTACAAAATGATGCTTAACCAGGCTAAGTGCGTCTTTGGGGTTCCTGCAAGCAAGCTCTTGGGTTTCTTGGTTTCAGAGCGAGGCATCGAGGCTAACCCTGATAAGATAAAGGCCATCACGTCATTGTCTAAGCCGGCGAGCGTTAATGATGTACAATGCTTGGCGGGTCGTATTGCCACTTTAAGCCACTTCATCAGCCGCCTAGGCGAGAAAGCTATTCCTCTGTACCAGATGATGAAAAAGACGGATGACTTTGTCTGGAGTAAGGCTACGGATGAGGCGCTTGAGGCGCTCAAGAAACAGTTGGTTGAGTCGCCGATCTTGGCCGCTCCGGCTGAGAAAGAGCCTCTGCTCCTATATGTGGCGGCTAACAATAGGGCAGTCAGCGCCGCGATTGTTGTGGAGCGTAAGGAGGTAGGGAAAGAGTACCCGGTCCAGAGGCCGGTTTACTACGTCGGTGAAGTCTTGATAGAATCCAAGCAAAGGTACCCACATTGGCAGAAACTGATATATGGGGTGTTCATGGAAAACCGCAAGTTAAAGCATTATTTCCTTGGACACCAGATCACTGTGGTTAGCTCTGCCTCGTTGGGAGATATAATCCAAAATAGGGAAGCCACTGGCAGGATTGCTAAGTGGGAACTATAGCTTGGGCCTCTTAATCTGAAGTATGTGCCTCGCACGGCTGTCAAGTCTCAGGCCTTGGTGGATTTCATAAAGGACTGGACAGCGTGTCAATCGCCCGAGGAGAAGTCGGATAACACATATTGGACGAGTCACTTCGATGGATCCAGGCAGTTGGAAGGGTCAGGGGCTGGAGTTGTCTTAACTTCCCCTAGAGGTGAA
The DNA here is from genome assembly GCA_022496015.1 of Hordeum marinum. Lineage (NCBI taxonomy): Eukaryota > Viridiplantae > Streptophyta > Magnoliopsida > Poales > Poaceae > Hordeum > Hordeum marinum. The sequence continues at coordinate 266,974,958 of CM039672.1, read as the reverse complement.
AAGTTTTGTTATGTGCTAAGGTTGATGTTTCCTTGTACTAAGAATGCAACTGAGTATGAAGCCTTACTTCATGGACTTCGTGTGGCTAAGGAGATGAACCCGAGCTGGGTTAGATGCCTCGATGACTCAGACCTCGTGGCTTAGCAAGTCTCGGGCACGTGGGATTCCAAAGACCCACGGATGGTGGCTTACCTTTAGGCGATCGACATCATTGTTGGCCACTTCAAGGGTTATCAGGTGGATCATATTGACCATCGCAAGAACGAGGCGGCTCATGTGTTATCAAGGCTGGGCTCTCAGCGTGAGCCGATGCCGCCTAACATCTTCTTGGACATGTTATATCACCCGTCTGTTAAGTTACCTTCTGAGGAGGATCTGGCTATACCTGACCCGGAGGAGCAGCTGGTGGTAGATCTACATGCTATTCCTGATTGGGCGTTGCCTTATTTGGCATATCTGACTCGCGGTGAGTTGCCTGAGGACAAGACTCTAGCGAGACAAATCATGAGGTGGTCTAAGTCTATGACTATCGTCAACAATGAGTTACATAAGTGTAGCGTAACCGGCATTTTTCAATGTTGTGTTTCTCCTAAGGAAGGCAAAGAGATCCTAAATGAAATACATGCCGGCGACTGCGGTCATCACACCGGCTCAAAGTCTTTGGTGGCGAAAGCTTTCCAACACGGATTCTTCTAGTTAATGGCTCATAAGGACGCTGAGGACTTGGTCACCAAGTGTGATGGATGTCATAAATTTGGACGGCGTGCTCACGTGTTGGCTCAAGAACTACGGACGATTCCAATCACCTGACTGTTTGCGGTTTGGGGGCTTGATATGGTTGGGCCTTTCAAGAGGTCCAAAGATAAGAAGACCCACCTGTTGGTGGCGGTTGACAAGTTTACCAAGTGGGTCGAGGCAGAGCTGGTTAGCAAGTTGTAACATCCCAAACTTTGGAATGTTATAATAATTATTAGAATGATTGTTTGTTTGCTTGAGTGAGTGAAAGTGAGTGAAATTTGAAACTTTTGAAAATTTATTGAGAGGGAATGAAATGACTTTCCCAAAACTTTCAATCTGCATTTTTATCACCAGGAATTCAAATCCATTTCATCACAAAACCCTAGAGTGAAGATGACATGACTTCTTCCATTTAAAGAAATGAAAAGGGATTTGAAAATGATTTGAATTTCCATTTTGAAAATATTTCAAAATTCAGAAAACTTTATGCAACTCAATGATTTTCATGAGAGAATATAATATGACTTCTTCAAATTATATGAAATATGAGTTGGAAGTTAAAAGAAGGAATTGAAAGAGCTTTTGAAAACCTCTGGATTATTTTGAAAATCCATTTCATATTGGTCCCTATCCAAAATTTTCAAAGAATTCAAAACCCTGACAAAAATTTGAGAGGAGTAACATGACACTCCAAGACAGGGGGTAATTTTTGAAGTTTTTGAATCATCAAACCCAAAAAAGTTATTTGAAAAATATTTGCAAAAGTAAATAAAGCCAATTAAGGCATTTTCTGAAAAATGGTTTTTCTAAAGTATTAAAATGCCAGAATAAAAATGTCCATTAAATGGCATTTATTATTCTGTTAATTTTGATATAAAATTTGACTATATTTGGAATTTATTCGAATGCATTGATCAAGTTTTATGGCTCTGGTAAAATCATAAATAGGAAACGGTAACGGTTTTAGAATTAAAACGGGCCGGCCCACATGCTTTATTTCGCGAATTCAATACGCGCCGGCCGACCGACGCGGAAACCTCGCCCTCCCTGTTGCTGCCACCGGGTCCCACCCGACCGACCGTTAGCCTCGCTCGGTCGCCTTCCTCCTCCCACGCGCCCGACGCCGTCGCCGGTTCTCCTCGCCGCGGACCCCCTCCCTCCTTACTCCCCCGACCCTTCTGAGCTCCTATAAATACCCGCCGCTCCCCTCTCTCCATTCCCCCCCGAATCCTCTCTCTCCCTCACCTGAGACGCCGCAGATTCTTCACCGGAATCCGAAACTGTCGCCGCGCCATTTTCGTCGTTCCGCTCCACCCCGACCCCCTCGTTGCCCCAAAGCCCCGCCAACCTTTCTCTCTCACGCACCCGAACCCCCCAACCACCTGCCCGTGCTCCCTACTCCCGGGAACGCCATAACCGTCGACCTCGCCGGAGTTTGGATCTCCACCGAAGCTCAAGGAGCTCGTGCCCGTCGCCACCGTCGCTCCCTCGCCCCTCCGACGCCACCATAGCCTTCGCCGAGCTCCCCTGCGTCGACCAGTGCCGGTGACATCGCCGGAGACCCTCAGAAGCCATCTCCCCGACGACCTCGACACCCCTGCCATCGCCGGAGCCTTCGCCGTTGCCGGCAACCACCACGGTGAGCTCCACCACCCCCTCAACCGTCGGATCCAGATGAACGGCCACGATTAGAAATTTCATTTCGCGAATCGTTTTCCCCTAGCAATCGGTCACCCGCCCGTAACACACCGCGTGCGCACCCCTTTGACCAATCAGAAGATGCCACGTCACCCCCCTGTCCGTTAGTTATAGGATTTTTATTTTCTGTTTTGTTATAAAAACAGAATAGTCCTGATTTTGTTTTTAGTATATCTTTTATGTTTTTAAGTGTTTTTAATTGATTCTTTTTGCATTAGGTCACAATTTTTATATAGTTTCTGTAGATATCAAATTTGGCTATGTTTGAACATTTAAATTTGAATTTGAACAGATTTGATTTAAATTTTGTTTTCTGAATATCTTGAGTTCTAAAATGAATTTTTGAATGATTCTTTTTCCTACTTGTCACTAGTGACCATAGCTATCATTTGGTAGAGTTTGAGAATTTTCATAATAATTTTAAATAGTATTTTCAAACCAAACAGAATCTGTTTAGTTTCATATTAGTTTATTTATATTGATTTACTTTGTTTTATTTTGAAAATCTGAATATGATTTACATTATGTTTTATATCTAGTTTAGTTTTGTTGTTCAAAACCCTAGTAAATTGCTTGCTGTTAACAAAAGTTAATTTGTTTAGTTTATAAATTTTGTTGTAGGGATCTATACCCTCTTTCAAATAGGTATAGTTGTTTTAAAAAGCAAATTTGTTAGTAACAATTCTTTTAACTAAAGTTTTAAGTATTTAGATTCTATTTTCAAATAAAGTTTTTACTAATTCTTTTCTGTAAATAAATGTTTTAAACAAAAATAGTTTAGTTTTACCCTATTATTATAGAAAACTATATTTTTTCTTCATTAGGTAATGTTTTATAAAATAATTTAGTTTTAATAGTAATTCTTTCACAAAAGTTTTAGATGACTTAATTCTGTTTTATAATAAATATTTTATTTAATTACTTTCTGTTAACTAAGTTGTTTCATAATTTGTTTTCACTTAGTTTATGGTTGTGCTTGTAGTTAAGTTCATTAGGCAAACACTCATGTTGTATAGGATGTTGTTTTCAAATGTTTTACTTGTTCTTAAAAAGTAACTCATTTTTGCTAGTAAAATATTTACTAAAATACTTTTATTATATTTTCACCTTGTTTTGGGTTTTGTGTTACTTTTGAATTTGTTGGAGTTTTGTGTTTCAACTTTGTCTTAAGTATTTCCTTCATCAACCTTGTTGTTTTTGTTTCTTGTGTTACCTTTTGATTGTTAGTATTGCTTGTTAGAAGTGTTCGCTTATGTATACAATGTTTGCTATATAGATTTTCATCGGAGAGTGACGAATAGTCTATCAAGTTATTTCTAAGAGCGATCTTTATCTTCATCAACAGTACAGGCAAGTTCACCTTGACCATCTATTTCATACCTATGTTTTTATTGCATGTAGTGACATCATTCAACATATCCCTCCCGTAGTGTTATTGAAATTCTTGTAGTTGAGTAGAATGCATGAGGTAGGAACCCACCACTGGTTACTAAAGCCCCGGGAACGCTAGTTAGTGCAATGCTATGCTAAAGTAGACGGGGTCTGGTATGAGTGTTCGTGAGTGGTGTGAAGAAGGACTCCACGTCAAAACGACGACTTCATGAAGACATCTTCAAGTCCTGCATCTTCAAGACCTCAAGACTTCAAGACTCGAGAAGACAAGTTTTCAGTACACACTACTGGGTGAAGAATGGTTGATTGGGCACCCTGGAGAAACCAGTGAGTGGCCGGGATGCATGGAGAAGCGCCATGACATCTTGCGGAAAGCTTCACCCAGACTCAAAGAGAAGGATGAATACTTCATGCCCGGAAGCTTACCTGTGTAGCCACAAGTCATTATGGGCTCTGGCTTGGTTGATCTTTGTTGTGACTCTGCTGGGTAGTGCTACGAGATGTAGTCGACGTTAGGATTGGGATGGGCACTGTCGGACAGTCAGGGAAGCACTCTGAAAGACCATGTTTCTTTCATCCTGTTCTCAAACACCAGGCAGTGCGAGGACTTACCAGGAGGGAAAGAATCTTGTGGGTAAAGTACACAACACTCTGTAGAGTTAAACCTAATCGATTAGCCGTGTCCCCGGTTACGGACAATTTGAGCTTCTAGACTTGAATCTATCTCTGAACTCTCAACACTGGACTGATAACTAATTGTGGGCAACTTATGATACTTATGGGAATTTAGACACTGGTTGGCGGAACCATGTCATGATAGGTAACTCCATAGTGAAATTCCTAGTATTCCTTTGTTGTAGGAAAAATAAAATCAGCTTTTACGCAAAATCTTAGACACAGAGCCACAAAGCCTTTGCATATAGAATAGTCTTTATTCTTCTGTTCTACTATGGTGATCTTGCCAGTACATTCCATGTACTGACCTACACGGCTGCAACGTCTTATGTTGCAGATACTCTTTTATGATGGGTAAGAGTACGATTCAGGGTTACGTTCTACACTCAACCTACCGTTGGTGTTATTGGGACTCCACTCCCGTTGACTGTATCCGCTGCTATTTTAAGGTATATATCAGTTTTACGTTATTTACATGTGATTGCACTTTGATATATACATTGATGTACTGTGTGTGCCAGCATACTGATCCAAGGATGGCACAGAACACACAGAGGCTTGACTCGTTTTGAGTCGGGTCGCTACACAAGTGTGATGCGGCTATGGTGGTTCAGTTTGTGAAAAAGCTGATGTATCGCTTTGGTTACCCTCACAGTATCATGACGGACAACGGAACAAATCTGTCTAAGGGGGCTATGAATGAATTCTATGACAGTGAGCACATCCGGCTTGACGTTTCTACTGTCTCTCATCCACAGACCAATGGCTTGGCAGAATGTGCTAATAAGGAAATCTTGAGAGACATCAAACCCTGTCTTATAGTTCCTCTGCTGAGAACTCCGGGTTGTTGGATTGAGGAGTTGCCATCAGTTCTTTGGAGTCTCAGAACCACTCCCAACAGGTCAACTAGTTATATGCCTTTCTTCATGGTTTATGGCACAGAAGATGTCTTACCAAGTGATATCCGTCATGATTCGCCCAGGGTGGTGGCTTACATTGAGACCGATAATAAGATGGCGTGTCAGAATGCGTTAGATGCTTTGGATGAAGAACGGGGTCATGCGGCAGCCCGATCGGCGATTTATCTGCAAGACCTGTGTCGCTATCATAGCCATAGAGTCAAGACCAAGACGTTTCAAGAAGGCGACTTGGTGTTACGTTTGATTCAAGATCATACGGATATGCACAAGTTATCTCCCCCTTGGGAAGGACCTTTCGTGGTCAGTAGAAATCTCAATAACAGGTCATATTACCTCATTGACGTACGTGACGAATCGCGTACCTCTGGGCAGGAGACCAACATGCTGTGGAATATTGCTCATCTCCGGCCTTACTACACTTGAGTCATCGACTCTCATCAATGTACATACATCCATCATTGTATATACCTTTTTCATATAATAAAGTTGGCATCCCTACAAGACGGGGCTACTGCCGTTCATACAAGATTGTGCAAAGATGGATACTTCAACAGGGTCATTTGGGGGCTTCCAACCCGCTGGGTTTAGCTTACACACCCTCTTGATCGGCTCTTCAGCCACCGTAAGGCCGGTTGTTGCCCAAAAGTTGACTCCGTCAGCAAGGTCATTTGGGGGCTTCCAACCTGCCGGGTTTAGCTTACACACCCCGTTGATCGGCTTTTCAGCCACCGTAAAGGCTGGGTTGTATACCCAAAAGTTAACTCCGTTAACAAGGTCATTTGGGGGCTTCCAGCCCACCAGGTTTAGCTTACACACCCTCTTGATCGGCAATTCAGCCACCGTAAGGCCGGGTTGTATGCCCAAAAGTTGAATCTATCAATAAGGTCATTTGGGGGATTCCAACCCATAGAGTTTAGCTTACAAACCCTCTTGATCGGCTCTTCAGCCACCGCAAGTTCGAGTTAAACCTGCATGTATGCTGCTGCTGCTCCGCTAGGTGACCCTCTAAACTCTTACCAGTTAATCTCGACTAGAGACCCTGAGATAATCAAAATACTTGATAGCCACTCTCCACAGAGACCCTGTACTGGTTAAGTTTAAACTGGAGGATCTTGTCACGTGAGGGTCGGCTTACAGAAAGCGAGGATAAACTCACCCATCTGCTGCAGGCTCTCTGCCTTGTGGCCCATTCGTACTCTTAAACAGTTACTCTTTTAAAGACCATGGACTGTTTAAGGTTCAAACGATGGATTTACATCATGTGAGAAGTATCTTATGGGCCTGGGGGTACTCATGCCCTCATGCGCCTCTCCACTATATGGCTCGTTGTACTCTTATCAGTTAATCTCGTCTAGAGACCCTGAGCTGCTCAAAGTATTTGACAGTCACTCTCACCAGAGACCATGTATTGTTACAGTTCAAATGATGAATTCATGCCATGGAGATCCGGCATATGAGTTTTCGAAAAAGAAAAGGCGAGGTTATAAAAGATTTAACCTCTTTGGGTTGTGCTTTTCAAGCCGCCCTCAAAATGATACCGAATATATCGTGTCTTGTTTTGTTTTTTTAGGTCTTGTCTCTTAAGATAAGCCGCCATTAAGTGTGACGAAAGATGGTCATGGTCAGAATACAAGACAGATAAGTGCATAAATATATTCAAGTTCTAAATGTGCACGATGGCACGACAGAGGCAATCCGGTTTTTTGCTAAGGCTATTACAAAGCTCTCCAAGAGCCCAAAAATCCGTGGATTCAAAGTTTTTGAAGTCACATATAAACATCGATGGCTCAACCAGCCAGGTTACCTTCAATCAAAGGCAACTTGTTCATCTCGCCGACAGATCATCCTGCGTCGGGTCTTCGACCTCTTCGATCTGAAGGTTGTCCACATCCCAGTTTCAATTTGTTAATGCCTCAAACTGAGCTTCGTCAAAGAGGGAAGACGGGTCAATTTCAAGGGCAAAGAGTTGTTGGAAATATGCCCTAGAGGCAATAATAAATTGGTTATTATCATATTTCCTTGTTCATGATAATCGTTTATCATCCATGCTATAATTGTGTTGATCGGAAACTCAGATACATGTGTGGATACATAGACAACACCATGTCCCTAGTATGCCTGTAATAGACTAGCTTGTTGATCAAAGATGGTTAAGGTTTCCTAGCCATGGACATGAGATGTCATTTGATAACGGGATCACATCATTAGGAGAATGGTGTGATGGACAAGACCCAAACTACAAACGTAGCATATGATCGTGTCAGTTTATTGTTGCTGTTTTCTGCATCTCAAGTATGTGTTCCTATGACCATGAGATCATGCAACTCACCGACATCAGAGGAGTACCTTGTGTGTGTCAAATGTCCGAGGGTGTCTGTTGGGTTGGCATGGATCAAGACTGGGATTTGGTACTCCGTGTGACGTAGAGGTATCTCAGGGCCCACTCGGTAATACAACATCACAATAAGCCTTGCAAGCAATGTGACTAATTGTTAGTCACGGGATCTTGTATTGCGGAAGAGTAAAGAGACTTGCCAGTAATGAGGTTGAACTAGGTATGGAGATACCGACGATCGAATCTCGGGCAAGTAACATACCAAGGAACAAAGGGAACATCATACGGGATTAACTGAATCCTTGACATTGAGGTTTGACCGATAAAGATCTTCGTGGAATATGCAGGAACCAATATGGGCATCCAGGTCCCGCTATTGGTTATTGACCGTAGAGGTGTCTTGGTCATGTCTACATAGTTCTCGAACCCACAGGGTCTGCACACTTAAGGTTTGGTGATGTTTCGGTAGTATAGAGTTATGCATGGTGGTGACCGAAGGTTGTTCGGAGTCCCGGATGATATCCCGGACGTCGCGAGGAGCTCCGGAATGGTCCGGAGGTAAAGATTGATATATAGGAAGTCCCATTTTGGTCGCCGGAAAAGTTTCGGGCTCATCGGTAGTGTACCGGGAGTGCCGGTAGTGTACCGGGAGACCATCGGGAGGGGTATTTCGATCCAAGAGGCTACATGGGCTGTGGGAGAGTGAATACCAGCCCTTAGTGGGCTGGTGGAAGTCCCACACAAGGCCCATTCGGCTGGGAAAGAAAAGTCCAAAGAGAAAAGGTGGAAAAAAGGCAAAAAGGCAAAAAAGGAAGAGTCCTAGTCCTACTAGGATTGGAGGAGGAGGAGGACTCTCCTCCCTAGCTTTGGCCGAAGCCTCCTAGTGGGCTTTGCCCTTGTGCCAAGCCTCCTCTCTTCCTCTTAGATCTACTAGAGGTTTTAGGGTTTTTGCAGATGATTTTCAGCCACGTGCAACCCTACCCTCTAGTGCATAGTTTCTCCTCTAGATCGGTTTTCTGCACTGCTTAGGCGAAGCCCTGCCGGAATTGCTCCACCACCATGACCGCGGCACTGTCGCGCTGCCGGAGAACTCTTCTACCTCTCTGCTCCCTCTTGCTGGATCAACTAGGCGGAGATAGTCATGAAGATGTACGTGTGCTGAACGCGGAGGTGTCGTCCGTTCGGCGCTAGATCGAAAGGACCGTGATAAAGATTGCGAGACGGATCGTGATGAGTTCGGGGGACGGATCGTGATGAGTTTGCGGGACGGATTGTGATGAGTTTGCGGGACGGATTGTGATTGGATCGCGGGACGGATCGTGATTGGATCGCGGGACGGACCGTGATGAGTTCACGGGACGGATCGTGATTGGATCGCGGGACGAATCATGATGAGATCACGGGACGCTCGGCGATTTGGATCGGGAAGACGTTCGACTACACCAACCACGTTTCTTAACGCTTCCCGCTTAGTGATCTACAAGGGTACATAGATCCACTCTCCCTCTCATAGATGCTCATCACCATGGATAGATCTACGTGCGCGTAGGAATTTTTTTGTTTCCCATGCAACGTTCCCCAACAGTGGTATCAGAGCTAGGTCTATGTGTAGATGAGATCTCGAGTAGAACACAAAGAGTTTGTGGGCGTTGATGCTTAGATTTCTTCCTCCCTTGGTCGTGTTTTGGTTCAGCGGTATTGTGAGATGAAGCGGCCCGGACCAACATTACTCGTACGCTTACGAGAGACCGGTTCCCTCAACCACAACTTGTTGCATAGATGGCTTGTGGGTGCTAGTTTCTCTCACTTTAGTTGGATCAGATTCGACAAAGGCGGTCCTTGAGAAGGTTGAAAAGCAACTACTGTATCACCGTTATGGTTTTTGCGTAGATGAGAATTGTTCTTTCAAGATACCCGTAGCAGCCACGTAAAACATGCAATAACAATTGGAAGACGTCTAACTTGTTTTTGCAGGGTATGTTGTGATGTGATATGGCCAATTACATGATGTGATATATGTGATGTATGAGATGATCATATGATGTATAGAATATCACGACTTGCATGTCGATGAATATGGCAACCGGCAGGAACCATAGGGTTGTCTTTCATTATTGTATGACCTGCATGTCAATCATTAAGCGCTATGTAATGCTTTACTTTATCGTTAAACGGTAGCAATAGTAGTAGAAGCATGGTGGGCGCGACAACCCCGATGGCGACACGTTGATGGAGATAAGGATGATGGAGATCATGGTGTCATGCTGGTGACGATGGAGTTCATGCCGGTGCTTTCATGATGGAGATCAAAAGCACAAGTTCATGGTCATATCATGTCACTTATGATTTGCATGTGATGTTAATCCTTTTTATACACCTTGTTTTGCTTAGGACGACGGTAGCATTATAAGGTGATCCCTCACTTTAATTTCAAGATAAATTGTGTTCTCCCCGAGTGTGCACCGTTGCGAAAGTTCGTTGTGTTGAGACACCACGTGATGATCGGGTGTGATAGACTCTACGTTCACATACAACGGGTGCAAGCCAGTGTTGCACATGCAGAACACTTGGGTTAAACTTGACGAGCCTAGCATGTACATACATGGCCTCGGAACACAAGAGACCGAAAGGTCGAACATGAGTCATATAGTAGATATGATCAACATGATGATGTTCACCATTGAAACCACCTCAACTCACGTGATGATCGGACTTGAGTTGGTGAATTTGGATCATGTATCACTCAAATGACCGGAGGGATGTCAATTTGAGTGGGAGTTCTTAAGTAATATGATTAATTGAACTCATTATCATGAACATAGTCAGTAGTGTCTTTGCAAAATTATGTTGTAGATTACTAGCTCACGCTGTAGCTCCCTTGATTTTTTATATGTTCCTAGAGAAATAGAGTTGAAAGATGATCGTAGCAATATTGCAGACTGGGTCCGTGATCTGAGGATTGTCCTCATTGCTGCACAGAAGGCTTATGTCCTTGATGCACCGCTCAATGCGCCACCCTCTAGCATCGTCTGTAGATGTTGTGAACATCTGACAGGCACGTTCTGATGACTACTTGATAGTTTAGTGTGTTATGCATTATGTCTTAGAATTGAGGCTCTGAAATGTTTTGAACGTCACGGAACATATGAGCTGTTCTAAGAGCTGAAATTAGGATCTCAGGCTCGTGCCCGTGTTGCGAGATATGAGATCTCCAACAAGATTCTTTGCCTGCAAGATGAAGGAGAATAAGCTCAATCGTTGAGCATGTGCTCAGATTGTCTGGGTGCTACAATCGCTTGAATCGAGTGGGAGTTGATCTTCCAGATAAGATAGTGATTGATACAGTTCTCCTAGTCACTAAGGTACTAGAACTTGGTGATGAACTATAAAACGTCAGGGATAGAAATATTGATCCCTAAGCTGTTCGCGATGTTTGACACCGCGAAGGTAGAAATCAAGAAGGAGCGTCAAGTGTTGATGGTTAGTAAAACCACTAAGTTTCGAGAAGGGCAAGGGCAAGGAGGGAAACTTCATGGATGGCAAGTTAGTTGCTGCTCTAGTGAAGCAACCCAAAGTTGAACTCAAACCCGAGACTAAGTGCTACGATTATGAGGAGAGCGGTCGCTGAGGCGGAACAACCCTAGATACTTGGTAGATAAGAAGGATGGCAACATTGACAGAAGTATATTTGACGTACGTGTTAATGATATGTACCTTGCTAGTATTCCTAGTAGCACCTGGGTATTGGATACCGGTTCGGTTGCTAAAAGTTAGTAACTCGAAATAAAAGCTACGGAATGAACGGAGAACTAGCTAAGGGTGAGGAGACGATGTGTGATGGAAATGTTTCCAAGGTTGATGTGATCAACATCGCACACTCTCTCTACCTTCGGGATTAGTGACAAACCTAAATAAATGTTATTTGATGTTTTGCGTTGAGAATGAACGTGATTAGATCATGTTTATTGCAACACGGTTATTCATTTAAGTTAGAGAATAATGGTTATTCTGTTTACATGAGTAATACCTTCAATGGTCATGCACCCAGTGAGAATGGTTTGTTGAATCTTGATCGTAGTAATACACATGTTCATAACATTGATGCCAATAGATACAAAGTTAATAATGATCGTGGAGGTGAATATCTGAGTTACGAGTTTGGCATACAACTTTAGACAATGTGAAAGTTGTTTCACAACTTACGCCACCTGGAACATCATAGTGTGATGGTGTGTCCGAACGTCATAGTCATGCTCTATTGGATATGGTGCTTGCTATGATGTCTCTTATCGTTTTGCTACTATAATTTTGGGGTTATGCATTAGAGACAACCACATTCACTTTAGATAGGGCACCATCTAAAAATCCGTTAAGATGACACCGTGTGAATTAGGGTTTGATAGAAACCCAAACTGTCATTTCTTAATGTTTGGGGCTGCAACACTTATGTGAAAAAGGTTTTCACCTAATGAGCTCGAACCCAAAGCAGACAAATGCATCTTCATAGAATTCCCTAAAGACAGTTGGGTGAACCTTCTATCTCAGATCCAAGCATAAAGTGTTTGTTGCTAAAACGGGTCCTTTCCCGAGGAGAAGTTTCTCTCGAAAGAATTGAGTGGGAGGAAGATAGAACTTGATGAGATGTTGAACCTTTGTTTCAACGAGAGAGTAGCGCGGCGTAGGAAGATGTTTCTGTGAAACCTACGTTATTTGAAGAAGAAGTTAATGATGATGATCATGAAGCTTCGGATCAAGTTACTATCGAACCTCGTAGGTCGACAAGGATGTGTACTGCTCCTGAGTGGTACGACAACCCTATCTTAGAGGTTATGTTGTTGGACAACGATGAACCTACGAGCTATGGAGAAGCGATGATGGCCCCGGATTCCGACAAATGGTTAGAGGCCATGAAATCCGAGAAAGGATCCATGTATGAAAACCAAGTATAGACTTTGGTGGACTTGATCGTTGGACGGCAGGTCGTTGAGTACAAATGGATCTTTAAAATAAAGACAGACACTGATGGTGAACGTCACCATTTATAAAGCTCGACTTGTCGCAAAGATGTTTCCGGCAAGTTCAAGGAGTTGACTACGATGAGACTTTCTCACTCGTAGCGATGCTAAAGTCTGTTGGAATTATGTTAGCAGTTGCTGCATTTTTCAATTATGAAATCTAGCAGATGGATGACAAAACATTGTTTCCTTAACAGTTTACTTGAGGAAAGGTTGTATGTGATCCAACCAAAAGGTTTTGTCAGTCCTAAGGATGCTAAAAGGTGTGCAAGCTTGAGTGATCCTTCTATGAACTGAAGCAAGCATCTCGGAGTTGGAATATACACTTTGATGAGGTGATCAAAGTTTTTGAGTCTATACAAAGTTTATGAGAAACTTGTATTTGCAATAAAGTGAGTGGGAGCACTATAGAGTTTCTGGTAAGCATATGTGGTTGACATATTGTTGATCGGAAATGATGTAGAATTTCTGGAAAGCATAAACGGTTGTTTGAAAAGAGTTTTTCAAAGGAAGACCTGGATTAAGCTACCTAATTGTTGAGCATCAAGATCTATAGAGATAGATCAAGATGCTTGATGAGACTTTCAATGAGTACATACCTTGACAAGATTTTGAAAGAATTCAAAATGGAATAGTCAGAGAAAGAGTTCTCACCTGATTTGTAAGGTGCGAAAGTTGAGTGAGACTCAAAGCTCAACAACGGCAGAACAAAGAGAAAGGACGAACGTCGTCCCCTATGCCTTATCCATAGGCTCTATATTATGCCATGTTGTGTACCGCACCTGGTGTGTGCCTTGCCATGAGTCTGTCAAGGGGTACAAGAGTGATCCAGGAGTGGATCACTGGACAGCGGTCGAGATTATCCTTAGTAACTAAAATACTAAGGAGATGTTTCTCGATTATGGAGGTGATAAAGAGTTCGTCGTAAAGAGTTACGTCGATGCAAGCTTTAACACCAATCCGGATGACTCGTGGTAGCAATCCGGATACGTATAGTGGAGCAGCCATTTGGAATAGTACCAAGTGGAGTGTGGTAGTAGTGTTTACAGTTTGACATAAGAGATTTGCAAAGTACACACAGATCTGAATGTTACAGACCCATTTGACTATAAGACCTCTCTCACATGCAAAGCATGATCAAACCCCAGAACTCATTGGGTGTTTTCATAACAATGTGAATCACATGGTGATGTGAACTAGATTATTGACTCTAGTGCAAGTGGGAGACTGTTGGAAATATGCCCTAGAGGCAATAATAAATTGGTTATTATCATATTTCCTTGTTCATGATAATCGTTTATTATCCATGCTATAATTGTGTTGATTGGAATCTCAGATACATGTGTGGATACATAGACAACACCATGTCCTTAGTATGCCTCTAATAGACTAGCTCGTTGATCAAAGATGGTTAAATTTCCTAGCCATGGACATGAGATGTCATTTGATAACGGGATCACATCATTAGGAGAATGGTGTAATGGACAAGACCCAAACTACAAATGTAACATATGATCGTGTCAGTTTATTGCTGTCGTTTTCTGCATGTCAAGTATGTGTTCCTATGACCATGAGATCATGCAACTCACTGACATCCGAGGAGTACCTTGTGAGTCAAACGTTGCAACATAACTGGGTGACTATAAAGGTGCTCTACAAGTATCTTCGAGGGTGTCTGTTGGGTTGGCATGGATCAAGTCTGGGATTTGTTACTCCGTGTGACGGAGAGGTATCTCAGGGCCCACTCGGTAATACAACATCACAATAAGCCTTGCAAGCAACGTGACTAATTGTTAGTCACGAGATCTTGTATTACGGAACGAGTAAAGAGACTTGCCGGTAACGAGGTTGAACTATGTATGGAGATACTGACGATCGAATCTCGAGTAAGTAACATACCGAGGAACAAAGGGAACATCATACGGGATTAACTGAATTCGTGACATAGAGGTTTGACCGATAAAGATCTTCGTACAATATGCAGGAACCAATATGGGCATCCAGGTACCGCTATTGGTTATTGACCGTAGAGGTGTCTCGGTCATGTATACATAGTTCTCGAACCCGCAGGGTCTACACACTTAAGGTTTGGTGACGTTTCGGTAGTGTAGAGTTATGCATGGTGGTGACCGAAGGTTGTTTAGAGTCCCGGAGGAGATCCCGGACGTCACGAGGAGCTCCGGAATAGTCCGGAGGTAAAGATTGATATATAGGAAGTCCTATTTTGGTCGCCGAAAAAGTTTCGGGATCATCGGTAGTGTACCGGGAGACCATCGGGAGGGGTATTTGGACCCAAGAGGCTACATGGGCTGTGGGATAGTGAATACCAACCCTTAGTGTGCTGATGGAAGTCCCACACAAGGCCCATGAAGCTAGGAAAGAAAATCCCAAAGAGAAAAGGTGGAAAAAGGCAAAAAGGCAAAAAAGGAAGAGTCCTAGTCCTACTAGGATTGGAGGAGGAGGAGGACTCTCCTCCCTATTTCGGCCGAAGCCTCCTAGTGGGCTTTGCCCTTGTGCCAAGCCTCCTCTCTTCCTCTTAGATATACTAGAGGTTTTAGGGTTTTTGCAGATGATTTTCAGCCACGTGCAACCCTACCCTCTAGTGCATAGTTTCTCCTCTAGATCGGTTTTCTGCAGTGCTTAGGTGAAGCCCTGCCGGAATTGCTCCACCACCATGGCCGCGGCGCTGTCGTGCTGCCGGAGAACTCTTCTACCTCTCCGCTCCCTCTTGCTGGATCAACAAGGCGGAGATCGTCATCAAGCTGTACGTG
This sequence comes from Hordeum marinum, assembly GCA_022496015.1. Classification (NCBI taxonomy): domain Eukaryota; kingdom Viridiplantae; phylum Streptophyta; class Magnoliopsida; order Poales; family Poaceae; genus Hordeum; species Hordeum marinum. The sequence goes on along the minus strand of CM039672.1, from coordinate 266,959,414 downwards.
TGCTGAACGCGGAGGTGCCGTCCGTTCGGCGCTAGATTGGAAGGACCGTCATCAAGATCGCGAGACGGATCATGATGAGTTCGCAGGACGGATCATGATGAGTTTGCGGGATGGATCGTGATTAGATCGCGGGACGGATCGTGATTGGATCACGGGACGGACCATGATGAGTTCATGGGACGGATCGTGATTGGATCGCGGGACGGATCGTGATGAGATCGCGGGACATATCGTGATGAGATCGCGAAGACGTTCGACTACACCAACCGCGTTTCTTAATGCTTCCCGCTTAGCGATCTACAAGGTACATAGATCCACTCTCCCTCTTGTAGATGCTCATCACCATGGATAGATCTGCGCGCGCATAGGAATTTTTTTGTTTCCCATGCAACGTTCCCCAACAAGAGTTGCTTACACTGTTTAGGAACCAAGTCTCTAGCTTGGAAAGTTGGGCAGCGCACTCGTTTGCTATCTTCACCATAAGCCGCCTGATGTGAGGTTAGATCAATCTCATTGACGAGTGTTGATGCGAGCACTCGGGGGGCCTTCATACAGTTGGCGTAGTCGGCTTGAGTAAATTGTGAGCCGTCATCTTTCAGGCGAAAGCCAGTAATTGGCTTAAAGCAGCCATTGCTCCCTTTCAGGCGTCTGATTGCTTCAGCTTTTCGATTTGCTTGGGCAGGGTGGACAAAACTTCCATCACCCCTTTCATAAATTTTGGGACACCTTTTTCAGTCAGCACCGACTTGATGGTGCACAAGGTCCTGCGGTACAGCTATTCTATCAAGGTATATACTCCTTTCAGCTTCAACAAACTATCAGATGACAGTTGGCGGCTTCTCTGGCCTGCAAAGAAAGTCAGAAGTTATAAGCCGCCCGTAGAGTTTTTTCAACAAGATAAGGAATTTTTCTAAGTCTCGAGTACATACCAAATATGGCAGCAGTTGTCCTAGATATATGATGCTTGAGGGTTTTCAACTCCTCTCATACAGGCTTTAGTCGCTCCTCAGCATCTTCTGCACGCTTAGTCAGGACAGTTTGTTCAGATTCAACAGCCTTTTTGAATGCGACAAAATCAGCCTGAACTTTCTCAAGTTCTTCGATGACGACCCGCCATTTCTCTTCCGCTTCAGCCCGACTAGCTTCGTGTGAAGTAATATTTTCTTTAAGGCCGGTCAGATCAGACTTGGCCATGTCCAAGGCTTCCTGCATAGTGCAAATAAAATTCATGAGTTCTAAGTCGCCAAGATGAGACATTAGTAGTCAGAAGTGATGAAGCTATCATATTACAAGTCTTAAGAAGATTGCAAGCAATATACTTGACACTTGGGAGCTAATGTCTATATTTTCTCTCATAGTCTACAATGATTAAAAGCCTCGGCTCATCTTCATGAATTTAAGTTGGCACTTGGGGGCTACATTTGGCACTTTTTAGGCAATGAAGCTCCAGCTCATTATTATCATAATGACCCAGACTTGGGGGCTACACTTGGATCTAATCTTCAAGTAAGTACCGGCTTATTATCTATATTAACCTGTCACTTGGGGGCTACAGGCCAAGCTACTTGCAATATAACAAAAGTTTGAAGACCCGGTCTACTATTTACAATACTAAACCAGATCTGGGGGCTACATAAGGATATAAGGAAAAAACAAGAGAGGAAGAGCGTCTCATATTTTTTTCACCAATCCAACAAGCTTGGACTTCATGTTACGGCTTATAGAGAGGCGGTTTGGATAACCAGCGTGTAACTCATCTGTAGTCAGCTTTTCTAAGATGGGGAATTCCAAGTCAATATTCTCTGGTGAGGGTGCTTCATTCTTGCTGGTATGTCTTGTTAACACATGAGGATAAGGAGAGTGGTAACCCGTCCCAGTGACAACAACTTCTAGTGGAGCCGTATCTTCGGTGGCCGTTGAAGGGCTGGGCTGCTTAGGCTCAGCATCTGGAGGGCCTTCAGGAGCAGCCATGTCATGGTCGGCCGGCTCATAGGATTGAGGAGCATATTCAGGTGCATCTTTCCTGGCCTCAGAGGGCTAAGCGTGAGCTACAGGAGAGTCCGGCTTGGCAGTCTCTGGCTCTTGAACAGTAGGAGTGGTGGTTAACCCACCTGTTTTCCTTCGTTTCGCTTGAGCCTTGGAAGCAAAAAGATTATTATACAGTAGAAGGACAAGGGTGTTAGCTTATATTGTGGAATATAAAGGTACGTACTCTGGGTTGATTTTAAGAGGAGGCAGCTTGGATGCAGTTGAGTCGCCAGACGAAGGGGTTGTCTCCTCAGAGGTTAAGGTGGTAAAAACAAAATAAGCTACAATACAAAGGCAGCATACAGACATTAGAGTCGTTTTAAAGGAGTACCTTAGCACAATATATCTTAGGAGATGGAGAGTTTGGCAAGCCGGCCAAGAGGTCTTTAGAGCTAGCGCTCCGGGTCTGACGTCTAGAGTCATGTTGTTGCTTTTTCAAAAGAAAGTTGGGATCCAAATAAGAAAGAGGATGTGAAAAGGGAACTTTCTGGATGACCCGTCGTATTTTCTCTCGTGGCAAGATTTCTGAGTCAGAGGATATGTAAGTTACCTTAGTGGCGTCAGCATGACTTGTTTCCGCTTCCTCATGTGAACAATCATCGTCAATAAGTTGCATAAAGAGACGGCCAAGGGAGGCAAGTTCTACCTCCGAGTCATCAAGCTCAAGCAGCTCCTGAGCAGAGGTTTTCTTCTTACGTCCACGGGTTTCACCCGCCTTAGACTTCTTCTTCAAGGGAGGAGTATATCTCTTTTTCCAGAAAGTAGAGTTGGCCTATGTGCAAGTCGATGGAAGGTTAAAAGGAGCAAAGCAGAAGGTTAAGACAAAACAAGCAAATTGCTAAAAAAGGTTTTCTTACATGTGGAGCCGGGTTCTTGACATAGAAAGGTTTCAACCTGATTTGGTTGCAAATGTCCAGAGGTTCGCCTAGAAGTGACTTGTGTCGGTGTCAAAACCGGTGGATCTCGGGTAGGGGGTCCCGGACTGTGAGACTAGGATCAACGGTAACAGGAGACGAAGGGGACACTAGTTTACCCAGGTCCAGGCCCTCCTATGGAGGTAATACCCTACGTCCTGCTTGGTTGTATTGATGATGATAGGGGTTACATTGTTGATCTACCTCGAGATCGTATAGCTAACCCTAGACGAGTTGTTCTTTCTATGCCCTAAAACCCTCCGTCTTATATAGATGCCGAGGATTCCTAGGGTTTACACATGGTCAGTTACATGCCGAAGAGATAAACTTGCCTAACTATTACATTAGACATGGAGCGCAAGCTATGTTTCCCGAAGCTTCCTTCTTGGAGATTGGGCCTTCAAATACTTCGGTGTTCGTTAAGTAGCCTTGATAGTCCAGCCCATAACAATATGCCGGTTATCCGAGGCCCCCCTAATCCAAGACTCCCTCAGTTACCCCCGGACTTGCCTCCAATGCCCAGGGTCTTCATCGTCGACTGCTTCGCGAACAAAGTCTTCGGCTTGCGAGGTGAGTTCCTTCCTGCCGAACCATAGTTCGACCTCCGATGACAAGTAGTCTCCCACATAGTGGCATGTCCGAATACTGTAAATCGATCGGCCTTGAAGCCCAAACATCAGGGGATAAACAACGGCCCTCTGACGACCTTTTCGATGAAAGGCTACGGCCCACCATGACCATCAGGCCAATTGCATAGACTCGATTCGCGGTTCAAGGCCGTTTTAATCATCACGATCTATCAATATACCGATCGTGTCCCATTTTATACGGGATATACTTAATCACGCGTACGCAGCGGCTCGCGCGTCTGGGGAAGTGGAGGGATTCATGGCGCGGCGAGGGGAATCCACATCGACATGCCTCATAAAAAGAGAAGGAAAACCCCAAAGGCTTTTTACATTCTCCATTCGACTTCTCTGCCCCCCACTCCTTTGCGCCTCCAGAGCACAGATCTAGGTCTCTCCGCCCCCACCTTCGAGCTCAGCAATGGCGGGTTCCAATGGCCAGTGGGAAGCTTCCACAGTCACCAACAAGGACATAATCGACCTCAAGAAGGCCAGTTACCTCCCCGCCAACATCCCTCACTGTGCACCGGAGGAAGGCCAAGTGATCCCCACCCCCAGGCTAGGCGAGAGGGTGGTGTTCATCCCCCACTTCATCAGGGGGTTGAGCTTCCCACTCCACCCCTTAGTCAGGGGGCTAATGTTCTTCCATGACCTCGACTTCCATGACCTCCCGCCAAACTCCATCATGCACATTTCGGCATTCATCCTCATTTGTGAGGCCTTCTTGCGCGTCGAGCCGCACTTCGGGATCTGGCTTCAGGTCTTCAACATCAAGCCCAAGTGCGTCGGTGGCAAGCACGCAGACTGCCGCGGGGCAGTCATCGGCAAGCTCGCCCGCGTCGGGTGGTTGTCTGGCTCCTTGATCGACACCATCAAGGGATGGAAAAAGGACTGGTTCTATGTCACCAAACCACGAGAAGAGGGCCAGCTCCCTGCTGCCGCATTCAGATCCGGTCCCCCCACCAGACTGGCTTCATGGCCTAAAAAGGGCCTGGTCTGGGGATCAGGCAAGGAGGTGGCCGGTCTGCAGAAGCGCCTCTGCTCCTTGGTCGAAGAGGGCATCAAGCTAGCCGATGTGGTCCAGGTGATGCTCCGAAGACGCATCCTCCCCTGCCAGCGTCGGGGCACTCCCCTGTGGGCTCGAGAACTCGAAGCCAAGCCCACAGTCCGGAATCTGTTCTGCACTACGCGGGACAAGTTGTGGAAGGCGCTCTTCAAATCGATGAAGATCCTGGCCATCCGAGGAGGAGGACAAGGGCCTGCACGCCGCCAAGCCCGATTCCGAGGTATGATATTCCCTCGCTTGGTGGGCTTTATTACATAGAGAATCCCTATATCCTCTGATCCAATCTATTCTGGCAGAGATGGCAGAAGAAAGCCATCAACATCAACAGTCCGGCTCCTCAGCCCGAAGACGAGAGGACCGGGCTGTTAGCCAAGATGCTCATGGAAAAGCTTTATCAGGCTCCCACGAAGAAAGAGAAGCAGAAGAAACCAGGCCAGGCTGGCCTCCGCATCAGGGACCAGCCTGATGCTGCATCAGAAGACACCCCGCCTCCTCAAATCAGGAGGAGGCTGAAGAGGAGGAAGAAGAGGAGGAGGAGGTCGAGAGCGAGGGGGGATCGGGGGAGGCAACTCCCCCCGCGCCAAGAAGAGATCGGCGTCTTCAGACGCCCCAGGGCAGGTAGCTTCTCCAGCCCCGAAGAGGGCGTGGTAGACGCAGGTGGTTCTGTCCAACGATAGCTCAGACTCGAGCTCCGCGTCCGAAGACCCCGAGGAGGTTCCACGAAGGGGCCTAAGGGTCAAGCCCCCGCAAAAAAGGATAGGATCCGAAGACTCTCTTATTCATCATGAGTAGATTTATAGTTTGTTGACACGCGGGTTATTGGCCTTGCAGCCCCCCACGCGTTATCCCCACCAAGTGGTATCGGACGGGGAGACCCCGCCTGCCGAACTGGCGGAGAGCGGGGACGCCTCGTGCCCCACCACTCCAGGCGCCACGAAGGACGCCGTGGAGATGTCGTCCCAGCCTACTCCTATGGAGGCGGCCACAGGGGGCGAGGGAGATCATATCATGGCTGAGGCTAACACTTCGGCCACTGAAGACTGGAGGGCACCACCCCATCCGGACACTGAGGAGGCTTGGCGAGCAGACGCTCAGTCCCGTACAAGAACATCTCCAGAGCGCACTATGCCTCTGGAGGCACCGGTCCAATCCCCGGTGGGTGATCGAGAAATCCGATCATCCCTAGCACCGCCGACCAGTAGGTGGTTGGCCATGGAGGAGTCTCTATCGAGTGCCTCCTTCCCCGAGGATCACCGCACCCTTATGGGTGCAATACTTCAAAGCGTTTAGTCCATTGACAACAGACTGAAGGAGGCCTTCAAAGGTCTCCTTGCAGCTTTTCAAGTAAGTCACCCAATGTTTATGCAAGGATTTTATTTATTCATATTGTATACATGGCAGCCCCCGAGCCCTAGGTGAGGTGAACAATCTCACCTAGGGGTCACACCTAATCCGATAACGCACTAGGAGCACTTTAAGTGTTCAGCTTGCTAAATAAATCGATATATGATCGGATTGTCTATAATTCGGGAAGTTCGCACCGATGCAATGTATTAATTGTGTGTGTAATGTAGGCTTTGTCATTAGTGGCAGCCACAAATGGCGCCAAGATGAAGGAGTTAAATCGGAAGCCGAAGCGCTCCGAGGACGAAGTTGCAGCCCTCAACCGAAGGCTCGACGAGGCTCAAGGTATGTTGAGACAAAATCCGAATACCTTCGTCTGAATTTTATAGTCTTGGATTCTCTATCTATGTATACTAGACACGCAGCCTTAGTGAAGGAGGTGGAGAGGCTCAAGGCCGATCTCCAGTGCACGAAGTACGAGACCGCTGCCGAGAGGGCGGCTGCTAAGGAAATGGCTACTGCCCTTTCCGCCATGCGGGCCACTAGTGGCAAGCATGAAGCTCGCGTGACAGAGGTCCAACAGGAGCTCAAGGATGCCAACGAGAGGTGCGAGGCCTTGGAGCAGAAGAATAAAGCGAGCTTGGCCGAACTGTCCACCATGAAAGCTGACCTTTAGAAGGAGCCGATGGACAGACGGTTCTACGAGGAGCAAGTGCGCCAAGCCAAGGAAATAGCCGATGGTAAGCCGTACTCATTAAAAGTGCGTATTCGGGGATAGCAGATTTGAGTTGCTTACCCGGGTGTGGCAATCCTCAGGCACGTCCGCCGATCTCCAGAAGAGCGTGGTGGACGCCAATTAGTTGTTCGCCTCGCGGGGAGAGGAAGATGAAGCTTGGATGTTCTGGGCACAGTTCGGAGCCCCCGAGCGTCTTCCTCTTCTGGTGGAGCAGTTGAAACAGCTGATGGAGCTGCCCTAGATGGAGGAGCCGGCCATGAAGGACATCTCTATCCGCCTATGGCCCGGCGAGCCGCTACCATGCAGCTACTTCGGCCAGGTGCAAAGACTGATCACTCCAACGGCCCGCCTCAACACCGTTAAGCGCTCCTCCTGCATCGAAGGAGTCCGGATGGCCCTTGCCAAGGCCAAAGTGCACTGGTCGGGGCTCAATTCGATGAAGGTCGCCACTGACCCGCTGCCACCTGGGAAGGAGCAGCGACGCCCCGAGCTATACTTCGATGGAGTGATGGAGAGTGCTCGGGTGATAGCGCCACAGTGTTCGGGTGAAAAATTATTTGTATGAGCTTGTAACGTGTCCGAAGACTCGTGATAACTTTTTAATGATATTATTATCCGCTCTTATATGGTTTTGCATTCCTTTATAATCCTATGTAGTTGTTTAATACTGAAAGATGCGAGTCGTCGGCTTCATCCCCCATGTAGATACTAGATGGGGTGTCTATGCCAATGCACTGTGTCCCTTAACCGCATTATCGGAACCCGAAGCGGTGTAGTGCAGCAGACTAGGCAATCAGACTATATGGCTTTATTTCTTTCACTTAACCAAAGGGACGCAAAAAGGACTATGGGAAGCGTACGATTAGCCACTGGAGTGTTTGTGATGTTCCGACGAACCGTGGCCGAATCCAACATGATAATGTCTACACAAAGGGCAAGTTACTCGTTTAACATGGGATAACCGCTTACGAGGATTGAAGTATAATACTTCTAGCGTGGGGTTCACAGATCGGATCATGCATACAATGACAGTCCGTTTTCGGCTTTCTCCCATTAGGTGCTTGACTAGACTATCTGGAAACACAATCGCAGGGGTGCTCCCTTTGCCCTTTTAGCTGAACGAGCGGAATGTAAAGGGGCAAGCACAGGAGCCGGGCAAACCAACTTAATGACCAAAGACATAGTTCGGAACTGATGCATATAAAGTGAACACCAAGATGCCAAACACAAGATAGGTAAGGGGATTTGTGTTTGAAATCGAGCCCCTGGTTTATTAGCCGGTTACCTCACGTCATACCGAACAGGTTCACGAGAAGAGGGAGAAAGGAGAAAAGGTATGCGCCAAAAACAGGACACATGAGGCGTACTTGCACCATGAAGTTTTGCATTTTCTCACCAACTCTTATAACTCGGATTGCCGAAGCAACTGTTTACAGGTATGTGAAAGAAGATAAGAAATAAAATCATACATGAGTTGTTGTACTAGGGGTCTTCAATTGGTGACCTGACGTCCTTGATATGCCCCCTTGCTAGTTGACTTCTGCTCTGGGGTGCACCTTGATGGGTGTTAGTGCGGGCGGATTTTCCTAACAAAATCATGAGAGGCTGCATCATTATAGGTGAGCTTTATGCCGTGGGCAGGCTCTTTTAGGAGCGTCTGCATCTTGTCCGAAGACGTATTGGTGGTAGTAGGTCGGGCCAGCCGAACACCCACCTTTATTTCCCCACCGCTTCCCATGTAATCTTAAGTGCGAAGTTGTGCCTCCTCGGCACATGCTTTGCTGGCCCTGAAGTTGTGCGGTGGGGGCGAGTCCCTATAGAGGGGAAGAGGAAGGGTCTGAGTTTTTGGTCTGAAGCCGAACTCGCTTCCCAGCCTTATTTGCCTTTATGGCGGATGTCAGAACTTGCCGATCTTCTTTGTAGCTGAATTCAGCCGCTAGGGCCAGTGCATGTTCCTCAGTTCTAAGGGAGCGCTCGGTGTTGCCGTTGACAGTAATGACCCCCTTGGGGACCGACATCTTTAGCTTGAGGTATGCGTAGTGTGGGACCACGTTGAAACGAGCGAACGCCGTCCGACCAAGCAGCGCATGATAGCCGTTGCGGAAGGGCACGATGTCAAAGATCAAGTCTTCACTGCGAAAGTTATCAGGTGAGCCGAATACAACCTCCAGAGTTGCCGAGCCTGTGTATCGGGCCTCAATGCCTGGGATCACTCCTTTGAAGGTAGTGCTACTGGGTTTGATCATTGATGGATCAATGTCCATCTTCTTCACCGTATTTGAGTAAATCAGGTTAAGGCTACTCCCTCCGTCCATTAGGACCTTTGTGAGGTGATACCCATCTATAATGGGATCTATGACGAGGGTTGCCGAACCTCCATGACGGATACTGGTCGGATGTTCACGCCGATTGCTACTTCTCAAGCATGAGTTGGTTTCTCGTGAAGTGGAACGGTTTGATGCAGCAAAGTAGATAACTATTTCCCTCAGTTTTTGAGAAGCAAGGTATCAATCCAGTAGGAGATACAAGTGAGACACCAATAGATATACCTGCACAAGGAATCAAACTCTTGCACCCAATGCTATAAACGGGTTGTCAATCCCTTCACGGTTATTTGCAAGGATGATATCTAGTAGAGATAGATATAATAGGTTGCTTGAACAGAAAGTAAAACTAAAAGTAAAAGCAACGCAACAATTATTTTTGGTGTTTTTGGTTTTAGATATAAAAATATAATATGGAAAATAGACCCAGGGGCATAGGTTTCACTAGATGTCTTCTCTCATGATGGCAAGTATTACGGTGGGTGAACAAATTAATGTCGAGCAATTGATAGAAAAGAAAAATAGTTATGAAGATATCCAAGGCAATGATTATGCATATAGGCATCAGATCTGTGACAAGTAGATCGAAACGATTCTGCATCTACTACTATTACTCAACACATCGACCGACTCCTACCTGCATCTAGAGTATTAAGTTCATGAAGAACAGAGTAATGCATTAGGTAAGGTGACATGATGTAGAGGGATAAACTCAAGCAATATGATGAAAACCCCATCTTTTTACCCTTGATGGCAACAATACAATACGTGCCTCGCCACCCCTACTATGTCACTGGGTGAGGACACCGCAAGATTGAACCCAAAACTAGGCACTTCTCCTATTGCAAGAATTACCAATCTAGTTGGCCAAACCAAACCAATAATTAGAAGAGACTTGTAAAGATATGAAATCATGCATATAAGAATTCAAGAGACTCAAATAATAATCATGGATAATCTGAACATAAACCCACAATTCATCGGATCTCGACAAACACACCGCAAAAGAGTATTACACTGGATAGATCTCCATCAAGATCATGAAGAACATGGTATTGAGAAGCAAGGAGAGAGAAGAAGCCATCTGGCTACTAGCTATGGACCTGTAGGTCTGTGGTGAACTACTCATGCATCATCGGAGGGGTAATGGAGTCGATGTAGATGCCCTCCGTGATTGAATCCCCCTCAGGCAGATTACCGGAAAAGGCTCCAAGATTGGATCTCTCGCAAACGGAGGCTTCTGGCGGTGGAAAAGTGTTTTCGTGACTCGTTCTGATAATGATGGAATATTTGGGTATTTATAGGATGAATATTAGGGTTCCACAAACCTGCCCGGCGTGGGGTACCCCTGGCCACGGCAAGCGGGCTTGTGGCCCCGTGGCGGCTCCTCTACCTTGGTTCTCAAGTCTCGTGGCTTCCATATTTTCCAGAAAAAATCTTTCCGGAGGTTTTATTCCGTTTGGACTCCGTTTAATTTTCCTTATCCGCGAAACTCAAAAACAAGGAAAAAAAAGAAACTCGCACTAGGCTCTAGATTAATAGGTTAGTCCCAAAAATAATATAAAGTAGCATATTAATGCATATAAAACATCAAAACATATAATATAATAGCATGGAACAATCAAAAATTATAGATACATTGGAGACGTATCAGTATCCCCAAGCTTAATTCATGCTCGTCCTCAAGTAGGGAAATGATAAAAATAGAATTTTTGATGTGGAATGCTACCCAACATATTTATCCATGTAATATTCTTTATTGCGGCATGAATATTCAGATCCGTTAGATTCAAAACAATAGTCTAATATTGACATAAAAACAGTAATACTTCGAGCACACCAACAAGGTAGTTGTGTCCTTTTTAAATAACATGGCCTTAGAAAGTTATAGCTACAAAATCATATGGTCTCGCTATGCTCCATCTTCCCCACACAAAGTATCTAAATCATGCACAACCCCAATGAACAAGTCAAGCAATTGTTTCACACTTTTGGTGTTCTCAAACCTTTTCAACTCTCACGCAATACATGAGCATGAGCCATGGATATAGCATTATAGGTGGAATAGAATATGGTGGGGGTGCAAGGTAAAAGGTGAAGATAGTCTCACATCAACTAGGCGTATCAACGAGCTGTGGAGATGCCCATCAATAGATATCAATGTGAGTGAGTAGGGATTGCCCTGCAACAAATGCACTTAGAGCTATAAGTGTATGAAAGCTCAAAAATAAAACTAAGTGGTCGTGCAAAATGAATATCCACTAGTTATATGAAAGTGACAAAATAGGAGACTCTCTAAAATGAAGATCATGGTGCTACTTTGAAGCACAAGTGTGGAAAAAGATTGTAGCAATTTTCCCTTCTCTCTTTCTCTCATTTTTTTTGTATATTATTTTGGTGGGCTTATTTGGCCTCTTTTATTTTGTTTGTTTGTGCTTCGCTGGCCTCTTTTATTTTTTGTAAAGTCCGAATACTCGTCCCAACTTGTGAGGGAGTCATAGCCTCCATCATCCTCTTATCTCATGGGACAATGCTCTATTTATGAAAAATCATCACACTTTTATTTACTTATAACTCAAAGAAAAAGAATTTACAACTCGATTCCTATGACAAGATAAAACTCTATATGCAATATGAAGTGATGATGCAAGTCATAGAAAAACTACATGGTGGAAGTTTCATGGCAACATATCTCGGAATGGCTATGTAAATGCCATAATAGGTAGGTATGGTGGCTATTTTTAGGAATATATGGTCGCTGTTTTGAGGAAGGAGGGTTTGATGTACCGGCGAAAGTTGCGCGATACTAGAGAGGCTAGCAAAGATGGAAGGGTGAGAGTGCGTATAATCCATGGACTCACATTAGTCATAAAGAACTCACATGCTTATTGCAAAAGTCTATTAGTCGTCAAACAAAGCATTAGACGCATGCTCCTAGGGGAGAGGTTGTTAGGAATTAACCATCGCACGCTCCCGACCCTCACAGAAAGGTCAACAATCATTAGACAAGTCATGCTCCGACTTCGTTACATAGAGGTTCACCATACGTGCATGCTAAGGGAATCACAAGATTTAACACACGGGATCATTAGCATTGATCGGGTATGCCGACCATGGCTCATCTTCGTCCTCGCTATGAGAGCTTTTGCCTTGGTCTTCGTGTGGTATCTTGCTGGCCTATTTAAACACCTAGCAGTTGTGGTGTGTTTGGTTAGCATGCTTTTCCAAAGTCACATGGATTTCACAAGGCCTTTCCATGATCTTCTCGAGCTGAGTGGGTCCGTCACGATTTCCTTTAGGGGATTCTTCCGCTGCCCAGGTCAGGAATTGCGGAATCCATCATTAACAGTTGTGTCATCAACATCACTATTATTGTGCCGATGCTTATTTTTATTGCATTTTGGCTTTGAGTTGCCATCCTGGGCTTCAGGTGCCACAAGATCTTCAGAATTGTGGCTGCGTTTTGCCAGCCAGTTATCTTCGCCCGTGCAAAAGCGGGTCATGAGGGAGGTAAGGGCGGACATTGTTCGAGGCTTGTCCTAGCCTAGCCGGCGGGCCAGCCATTCGTCCCGAATATTGTACCGGAAGGAGGCTATGGCCTGAGCATCCGGACACTCAACGATTTGGTTCTTCTTAGTCAAGAACCGATTCCAGAACTGCCGAGCAGATTTGCCGGGCTTCTTGACATTGCTGAGATCGAAAGAGTCCGACGGCCGGACATAGGTCCCCTGGAAGTTAGAGTGGAATGCATCTTCTAGGTCTTCCTAGCATCCAATGGAGTTTTCAAGGAGGCTGTTTAACTAGTGCTGAGCTAGCCCCTTAAGCTTAAGAGGTAGGTATTTCATGGCATGGAGATCGTCTCCTCGTGCCATGTGGATATGGAGGAGGAAGTCCTCGATCCATACAGTTGGGTCAATGGTCCCGTCATAATGTTCTATATTCATGGGTTAGAACCCTTTGGGGAACTGATGCCGCATTACCTCATCTGTGAAGCACAGAGGGTGAGTGGCGCCTCTGACCTGTGCTATGTCGCGCCTGTATTCGGCATCTATATGGGGCCGGTTGCGTTCCCGAACTATGTTGTTTTGGTCGAACCATGGTCTATATTCGCCGCGTCTATCGGGCGCGTACTCTTTGGATCCATAGATGGATCTAGTGCGGCCTACTCTATGATCCAGGTCATCTCACAGGTCGAACCTGTCATTGGGCACTAATGGCTCCTTGCCCCGTCTTCGGGGCACTACCGGTATGTAACCGGCATTGTCGGTCGTCCTATCCCGACCATGAGGGGGCGGCCCGGCTTGTCGTACGGAGTACGGTTTGGAGATGGAGTATCAGTAAGTTCATCATCGAATTGCGGCAGCAACCTTCTCCGATGGTAGCTTTTGGGCTGGTTTCACAGAACAGTGTTGTATACTTCCTCGGCTGAGATGACTTTTGTCCATTGATCATTGAAATCGGACTGTTCGGCTTCAAGTTGTCGTTCCTTGGCCTTTAGGCTGCAAGCCATTGCAATAAGTCGTTGCCTTATTTCTTCCTAATCCTCGAGGTTATCAAGGATGTACAAGTCATCGGCTTCCGGTACATCTTCCTCCTCGACGGGGGGAAGGTAATCATTACCTTCCCGGTCATTGACGGTATCGGGGTTGTTCTGGTCCTTAGGCTCTTCCGGATTCTCGAACGGGTGCTCGGTGATATCGGGACTGCCATGATCGGCATGGGTACTACCGTCCCCGTTGCTGATAATAGCTTTTCTTCCCTTTTTGCTTTTGAACCACTTATACGATTTCCGGCGCCTTGATGGCGCGTCACCCAATTTTTCGCCGTCGTTGTGAGGCATGCTGTCATTGTTGGTGGAAGGAGTATCCACCATGTAGACGTCATATGTAGAAGTGGCGGTCCAATTCCCGTTGTTAACGGGAATGGGAGCACGGTCCTCTTCAACCATGTATTCCGCCTCCTCGAAGGCATAGTCTAGCACGTCGGTTAAATCCTCGACGGTGGCTATCAAGTGGGTGGTGGGTGGGTCAAAAATCCATCCCTGCCTGCACTATAACCGGGCCGGGCGTAGATCGTGGTTGGACCGTCGGTGATCCTCATCAATGAGAATTGCTCCAATGCCTCGTCGACCGCTGAGGGCCCGATCGGATCTAGCTGTTCGGAACTCATGGAGTTAACCCCCATGAAGTCCCATGGGGAGTGTTCAGAAGGAACACGTGTCTGGTCATATGGCTTGATGGCCGTACTGGGATGAGAAATCGGCTTGCCACTTCGGTGACCTCATTGGCATGTCTGAAGAAGGGGCTCGAGGTTAAAGCCCGAGAGTCCTCGGGGGATACAGGGGAAGCCATGAGCCCGATTAGTGACAAGACGCCTCGAGAGTCGATGGAGAACTCTAAGTTTCTGAATCTGGCCTCTTGATCAGGGGCGAAGCTCTCAACATGGCCTAGATGGCCGGCAAAATTAGCATGCAGCACAACACTGCTGAAAGCAAAGATCTTCCCGGGGACGACATCGTCCATATTGCAGACCTCTTCGTTGATGACAAGGTGAGGCGTCGATTCCATCTTGCTCTCATAGGAATTCTCAATGAAAGCACCAATGTCGGTGTCAAAACCGGCAGATCTCGTGTAGGGGGTCCTGAACTGTGAGACTAGGATCGACGGTAACAAGAGACAAAGGGGACATGATTTTACCCAGGTTCGGGCCCTCCTATGGAGGTACTACCCTACGTACTGCTTGGTTGTATTGATGATGATGGGGATTACAGAGTTGATCTACCTCGAGATCGTATAGCTAACCCTAGACGAGTTGTTCTTTCTATGCCCTAAAACTCTCCGGCTTATATAGATGCCGAGGATGCCTAGGGTTTACACATGGTTGGTTACATGCCGAAGAGATAAACTTGCCGAACTATTACATTAGACGTGGAGTGCAAGCCGTATTTCCCGAAGCTTCCATCTTGGAGATTGGGCCTTCCAATTCTTCGGTGTTCAGTAAGTAGCCTTGATAGTCCGACCCATAATCCTTCGGTGTCCAATAGGTCAGTTATCCGAGGACCCCCTAATCCAGGACACCCTCAACTTGACGGCGGAATTAATGTCTTGCTTTATCAGAGGGGTGGTGTTGAAACGAAGAGGGTCATTCAGCTGACCCGTATATTTGCACATGAGTCTCTCATGCCGGCTTAGTGGCAAGATTCTCTAGGTATCCCAGCAGCAGGTTATATCGACACCAGTCAAACCATTACCCATTAAGGCTCTGGTCTTTGCGAAGGCCGGAGCATACTTCACTCGCTCTGCGACGGACTTCCGGTCAGGGAGCTCGGTGGAGGTGCAAAGCCGTGTAGAACGGTAACCCGATAGTGGCCTCTCTTCTTTCGGGGAATTATCCCTGCAATAGAACCAGGTTTTGTTTTAGTCTTTTGGGTGACTAGGTAAGACGGCTGCTGGATAGGGCATATCTCTCCGCCTCTGGATAGAGATGCCTCCAAGATCCAAACTCGGTCCAGCCGCCACTTCAGTTTGGCGATTGATATAGACAAAGTCATGGAAGAGGTCAATAGACGGCTCTTCTTGCAAATATGCCTCGCATAGGACTTGGAACTAACACATGTTGGTGACAGAATTGGGGCTTATGTCTTGTGGGTGAAGCTTGAATAAGTGAAGGACGTCCCAGATTTTTTTGACCCGAGCAGGCTAAAACCTCGAAGGAGGTGATTAGTAAGTAATACAGCTTCCCCTTCCTGAGGGGTGGGTCTGATTTCTGGCCCTGGAACCCGCCAATGTATAATGTCCTGAGCCGGCAAGACGCCCATTTCTACGAAGTCAAGCAGAAGCGGCTTGGTGACTCCAGAGCTAACCCAATCGCAAGATGCAGGCACTTTCGACATGATGGCGGGTTAAACTGTGAGAGGACACAAGGTGTGGCGGTTTAGAAATGCTACATAATCAAGACAACTATGATTAACATTACGATGCTGCTAATGTGAGTTATAGACAAGTTCTAAGCCGCCGTCATATTTTATTAGAGAGCCAGCAGTGTGATGGCAGGTTAAATGGACAGGGCAATGTTGAAAATATTGCTAAGTGTGGGAAACATGTTTCACCTATTTATGATGCAGCTACAAGATCTATAGGCCAAGATAAAATGAAATATATTCTAAACCTAAAAAAGCAGTGGAAGAATAGATGGCTGTTACACACATGAAAATGGTTTGCAGATCTACAATGAGAACGATATGAACAACGAGCGGACGGCCGCGATAGATAGGCAGCATTATAAGAGTCAAGGAGCTACTCGTCATCTAAGCTATGAAGAAAAATCGGATGAATGATGACGAGCGCTAAAGAAACTCGATGAGCTCGGAAGGGATCTAAACAATATGAATATAGATTTATCAAGGAGTGAGAATGGAACCTGGTGGATGCGGGTGAACACAAGAAGCTCTGGATCGAATCAGATTGATGCAACGACCGGTGTTGGAGACGACGGCGAGGTCCGGTCCGTATGGCAGAGTTTCAGTCATACGAGTGTTTGAAGGAGGAACAATAAGGACAGTGGCAGCAGAGAAAATAAAGGGACCCCTTGTTTCCCTATTTATGAGACGATACAGTAATAGTGTGTGCAAGAATCGAGGAGGTGCAATGATGATTGACCAAAAGGGACGCCTCGATTTCCAGGGCGACCATTTAATGAGAAGATCCATTGCAATGTCACGGAATCTTTTTGGCATATCCAAGATGACGTCATCCATGGTGGGTTATGGTTTTTTCTCTTTCAGAATACAAAGGCGTGAGACTCGCTGCCAAGTAACTTAGAAGATTGACATCAATAGGTTCAAATCAATCTGGGGCCTAATGTTGGGTATATAACCCCATGGTGAGACCTGTCCAGGAGGGGCCGGGTCACACCTGGAGATTCATAATCAAGATCCTTAAGGTGGGCCGAAAGACTGAAGGCTAGGTGGCATGACGGTTTACCAGACGGGCCAACATGAAGGCCCAAAGAAAGAAGCTGGCGCAAGACCCGGGCATGTAAGCCGCCCGGAGACAGCTTGTCCAGGAAGGCAAGGAGGCTTAGAGATAGGGCCAAATACCTTGTATGAGTCGGTTTGGGACTCTTGTAAACCCAGAACCTCGACCTCCTATATAAAGGCGAGTCCCAGGGGCGGCTTAGGCAGAAACCAACCAATCGAGAACTAGGTCAAGCGAAGTCGCTCCCTTGTAATGAATACTCCATCAATACAACATAAAGCAGGACATAGGCTTTTACCTCTTCTCGAGGGTCCAAACCTGGGTAAACTCGCGTCTCTCATTCTGATCAACCCCTTTGAGTCCACCGCCTTAGAGATGGACTCGAACCTAAGTCTTTAGACATCTGCCGTGACAAAACCGACACATACAGTTCTGGTGTTGACCATGTTTAGCCCTTGGAAGGGGTTTAGTCAACGGGTCTATGACATTTAGATCCGTGTGCACTTTGCAAATATTTATGTCCTCATCCTTGATGTAATCGCGGATGGAATTGAAGCGTCTCTTTATGTGTCTGGTCCTCTTGTGAAACCTTGGTTCCATGGCCAGAGAAATGGCACCAGTGTTGTCATAGAATAGAGTCATTGGGTTCAGTGCACTAGGCAATACTCAAAGATCTGTCATGAACTCCTTCATCCAGACACCTTCCTTTCTCGCCTCTGAGACAACAATGTACTCTGCTTCGCATCTAGAATTAGCTACCACGCTCTTCTTGGAACTGCACCAGCTTACCGCTCACCCATTGAGAATGTATACATATTCAGTTTGAGACTTAGAGTCATCCGGATTAGTGTTTAAGCGTGCATCGACGTAACCCTTTATGACGAGCTCTTGATCACCTCCATAAACGAGAAACATGTCCTTAGTCCTTTTCAGGTACTTCAGGATATTCTTGACCGTTGTCCAGTGTTCCATTCCTAGATCACTTTGAAACCTTCCAGCCATACTTATGGCAAGGCTGACATCTGGTCTTGTGCACAGCATTGCATGCATGATAGAGCCTATGGCAGAAGCATATGGGAGACACTCATCTTTTCTTTATCTTCTGTGGCCACTGGGCATTGAGTCTTACTCAACTTCACACCTTGCAATACAGGCAAGAACCCCTTCTTGGACCGATCCATTTTGATCTTCTTCAAAACGTTGTCAAGGTATGTGCTATGTGAAAGTCCTATTAAGCGTCTTGATCTATCTCTATAGATCTTGATGCCTAATATGAAAGCAGCTTCTCCTAGGTCCTTCATTGAAAAAATCTTGTTCAAATATTCCTTCATGCTTCCCAACATTTCTATATTGTTTCCATTCAGCAATATGTCATCCACATATAATATTAGAACGCTATAGAGCTCCCACTCACTTTCTTGTAAATACAAGCTTCTCCGTAAACTTGTATAAACCCTAACACTTTGATCACCTCATCAAAGCGAAGATTCCAACTTTGAGATACTTGCACCAGTCCACAAATGGATCGCTGGAGTTTGCAAACTTTGTCAGCATTGTCTGGATCGACAAAACCTTCTGGTTGTATCATATACAACTCTTCCTTAAGGAAACCATTAAGGAACGCTGTTTTGACATCCATCTTCCAAATTTCATAATCGAAAAATGCAACTATTGCTAACATGATTCTGAAGGACTTAAGCATCGCTACGGGTGAGATGGTCTCATTGTAGTCAGCTCATCGAACTTGTGAAAAACCCTTTGCCACAACTCGAGTTTTATAAATAGTGACATTACCGTATGTGTCCGTCTTCTCCTTGAAGATACATTTGTTCTGAATGGCCTTTCGCCCTTCAGGTAATACTTCCAAAGTCCATAATTTGTTTTCATACATGTATCCCATCTCGGATTTCAGGGACTCCAACCATTTGTAGGAATCCGGGCCCATCATTGCTTCTCCATAGCTCGTAGGTTCATCGTTGTCCAACAACATGACCTCTAAGACAGGGTTACCATACCACTCATGAGGAGTACGTGCCCTTGTAGACCTACGAGGTTTGATAGTAACTTGATCTGAAGCTTCATGATCATCATCATTAACTTCCTCTTAAACTGATGTAGGCTCCACAGAAACATCTTTCTGCGTTGTGCTACTCTCTGGTTGAAATAAAGGTTCAACAACCTCGTCAAGTTCTATCTTCCTCCCACTCAATTATTTTGAGAGAAACTCTTTCTCAAGAAATGACCCGTTTTTAGCGACAAACACTTTGCCTTCGGATCTGAGATAGAAGGTATACCCAACCGTCTCTTTTGGGTATCCCATGAAGACGCATTTCTCTGCTTTGGGTTCCAGCTTTTCAGGCTAAAGCTTTTTGACATAAGCATCACATCCCAAAACTTTAAGAAACGACAACTTTGGTTTCTTACCAAACCACAGTTCATACGGTGGTGTCTCAACGGATTTCAGTGGCACTCTATTTAAAGAGAATGCGGTTGTCTCTAATGCATAACCCCAAAATGATAGTGACAAATTGGCAAGAGACATCATAGAACACACCATATCCAATAAGGTTCGATTATGGCATTCGGACGCACCATTACGCTCTATGGTGTTCCAAGAAGTGTCAATTGTGAAACAATTCCACATTGTCTGAAGTGACTACCAAACTGATAGCTCAGATATTCTCCTCCTCGATCAGATCTTAGGAATTTAATCTTCTTGTTACGATGATTCTCAACTTCACTATGAAATTACTTGAAGTTTTCAAATGTTTCAGACTTGTGTTTCATTAAGTAAATATACCCATATCTACTTAAGTCATCAGTGAAGGTGAGAAAGTAACGATATCCACCACGCGCCTCAATTCTTATTGGACCGCACACATCAGTGTGTATAATTTCCAACAAGTCATTTCCCGTTCCATTGTTCCAGAGAATGGGGTCTTAGTCATCTTGCCCAAGATGCATGGTTCACATATGTCAAGCGATTCAAAATCAAGTGACTCCAAAAGTCCATCATCATGGAGCTTCTTCATGTGTTTTACACCAATATGACCTAAGCGGCAGTGCCACAAGAAAGTGATAATATCATTATCAACTCTACATCTTTTGGCATCAATGTTATGAACATGTGTATCATCACTATCGAGATTCAATAAGAATAAACCCCTCACATTGGGTGCATGACCATAAAAGATATTACTCACATAAATAGAAAACCATTATTCTCTGATATAAATGATTAACCGTCTCACAATAAAAAGATCTGGATATAACGTTCATTCTTAACGCAAGCACTAAATAACAATTATTCAGGTTCATAACTAATCCCGATGGTAATCGAAGAGCGAGCATGCTGACGACCCACAAGTATAGGGTATCTATCCTAGTCCTTTCGATAAGTAAGAGTGTCGAACCCAACAAGGAGTAGAAGGAAATGACAAGTGGTTTCCAGTAAGGTATTCTCTGCAAGCATTGAAATTATCGGTAACAGATAGTTTTGTGATAAGATAATTTGTAACGAGTGACTGATGTCTACTACACAACCTTATTCATGTAGACTCGTGTTGGGCCTCCAAGCGTAGAGTTTTGTAGGACAATGGCAATTTTCCCTCAAGTGGATGACCTAAGGTTTATCAATCCGCGGGAGGTGTAGGATGAACATGGTCTCTCTCAAGCAACCCTGCAATCAAATAACAAAGAGTCTCTTGTGTCCCCAACACACCCAATACAATGGTAAATTGTATAAGTGCACTAGTTCGGCGAAGAGATGGTGATACAAGTGCAATATGGATGGTAGATATAGTTTTTTGTAATCTGAAAATATAAAAATAGCAAGGTAACAAATAGTAAACGGCGAGCAAAACGTTGTATAAATGCTTGGAAACAAGGCCTAGGGTCCATACTTTCACTAGTGCAATTTCTCTCAACAATATTGGAATGGTAGAATCATATGTAAATACCTCTCGTGCGACAAAGAGTTCACTCCAAAGTCACAAATAGAGGAGAACTAACGAAGAAATTATTGTAGGGTACGAAACCACCTCAAAGTTATCTTTTCTGATCAATCTTATGAGTTGTCCCTATAAGTGTCACAAGCAGCCCTAGAGTTCGTACTAAAATAACACCTTAAGATACACATCAACCAAAACCCTAATGTCACCTAGATACTCCAATGTCACCACAAGTACCCATGGTCTTGATTATACATCACATAATTTCAGATTCATCATGTTCAATCCAACACAAAGAACTTCAAAGAGTGCCCCAAAGTTTCTATCGGAACGTCAAGACAAGAACGTGTGCCAACCCCTATGCATAGATTCCCAAGGTCACGGAACCCGCAAGTTGATCACCGAAACATACATCAAGTGTATCAATAGAACATCCCATTATCACCACAGATATCCCATCGCAAGACATACATCAAGTGTTCTCAAATCCTTAAAGTCTCAATCCGATAAGTAAACTTCAAAGGGAAAACTCAATTCATCACAAGAAGATAGAGAGGGGAAAACTCCATATGATTCAATCTATATCAACAAAGCTCGCGGTACATCAAGATCATGCCATCTCAAGAACACGGGAGAGAGAGAGAGGGAGAGAGAGAGATCAAACACATAGCTACTGGTACATACCCTCAACCCCGAGGGTGAACTACTCTCTCCTCATCATGGAGAGCGTCGGGATGATGAAGATGACCTCCGGTGATGGTTTCCCCCTTCGGTAGGGTGCCGAAACGGGCCCCCGATTGGTTTTTCGTGGCTCTGGAGGTTTGCAGCAGCGGAACTCCCGATCTAGGTCCTGCATTGGGGTTTCTGGAATATTTAACGATGTATAGAGCTGAGAGGGAGGTCAGTGGACTCCCGAGGGGCCCACAAGCCTGGTGGCCGTGACAAGGGGGGTGGCCGCGCCCCTGACGCTTGTGGCCTCCTCGGGAACCTTCTGGCCCAACTCTGATGCTCCATAGGTCTCTTCTGGTCCAAAAAAATCACCGTAAAGTTTTATTCCATTTGATATTCCTTTTCTGTAAAACTCAAAAACAAGGAAAAAATAGGAACTAGCACTGGGCTCTAGGTTAATTGGTTAGTCCCAAAAATAATATAAAGTTATGGTAAAATGATTGTAAAACATCCAAGAATGATAATATAGCAGCATGAAACAAGCAAAAATTATAGATACGTTGGAGACGTATCAGTGACAAGTAACAAGTGTAGCAAAGGTGCAGCAAGGTAGCCCGATCCTTTTTGTAGGAAAGGACAAGCCTAGACAAACTCTTATATAAAGCAAAGCGCTCCAGAGGACACATGTGAATTTCTATCAAGCTAGTTTTCATCATGCTCATTTGATTCGCGTTCGTTACATTGATAATTTGATATGTGGGTGGACTGGTGCTTGGATGCTGCCCTTACTTGGACAAACCTCACACTTATGATTAACCACTCTTGCAAGCATCCGCAACTACGAAAGAAGAATTAAGATAAATCTAACCATACCATGAAACATATGTATCCAAATCAGCCCCTTACGAAGCAACGCATAAACTAGGGTTTAAGCTTCTGTCACTGTAGCAACCCATCATCTACCTATTACTTCCCAATGCCTTCCCCTAGGCCTAAATAATGGTGAAGTGTTATGTAGTTGACGTTCACATAACACCACTAGAGGAGAGACAACATACATCTCATCAAAATATCGAATGAATACCAAATTCACATGATTACTTATAACAAGACTTATCCCATGTCCTTAGGAACAAACGTAACTACTCACAAAGCAAGTTCATGTTCATAATCAGAGGAGTATTAACTATCATAAAGGATCTGAACATATGATCTTCCACCAAGTAAACGAACTAGAATCAACTACAAGGAGTAATCAACACTACTAGCAACCCACAGGTACCAATCTGAGGTTTGAGACAAAGATCGGATACAAGAGATGAACTAGGGTTTGGAGAGTAGATGGTGCTGGTGAAGATGTTGATGGAGATTAACCCCTCTCAAAGAGAGGATCGTTGGTGATGATGATGGCTTCGATTTTCCCCTCCGGGAGGGAAGTTTCCCCGGTAGAACAGCCCTGCCGGAGCTCTAGATTGGTTCTGGCCAAGTTCCGCCTCGAGACGGTGGCGCTTCGTTCCGAAAGCTATATTATGATTTTTTTTATGTCAAAACCCTCCATATAGCATAAGATGGGTGTCGTGGACCTGCCAGGTGGGTCACAAGCTTGCTGGGCGTGACCAGGGGGTGGCCACGGCTGGCAGGCTTGCTACCTCCTGGTGGCCCCCCTGTGGTATCTGTTTTGCCCGGTATTTTATATATATTCCAAAACAATTCTCCATAAATTTTCAGGACTTTTGGAGTTATGCAGAATAGGTATCTCAAATTTTCTCCTTTTCAAGTCCAGAATTCCAGTTGTCGGCATTCTCCCTCTTCATGTAAACCTGGTAACATAAGAGACAAAAGGCATAAGTATTGTACCATAACGTGTAATAACATCCCATAATGCAATAAATATCAAAATAAAAGCATGATGCAAAATGGACGTATCAACTCCCCCAACCTTAGAACTCGCTTGCCCTCAAGCGAAAGCCAAGATCGATAAAAATGTCCACATGTTTAGAGATAGAGGTGTCGATAAAATACAATACGGACATGAGGGCATCATGAACATCTTTAGAACATCAATACTTATTGTATAAGATATCTTATGCTAGAGTAACAATTCATTCACAAGATAAAGTGTGAACCAAGAACTCTATTGACAACCAACAAACTATAATCTTAGTCACTGAAGCAATCATCAGTTTATCATAAAATCGGAAAGAGTCAATATAAGAGCTTGAAAAGCAAACCCACATACTCAATCATCTTTTAGTCTTTCATAATTGCTAACACTCATGCAGTACTCATGAGATCAAAGCTTCAATCGGACATAGAGAAAGATAGGGGCTTATTGTTTTGCCTCCCAACTATTCACCTCAAGGGTGATGTCAACAATAATAACTCATGCCCACCTACATCCAAATGGGTATATGTGTATAGATCATCCCCAACACATAATGCTTGCCAAGAGAGAGACGAAATATAGGAAGTGGTGAGGATCACCATGACTCTTGCATAAAGGTGAATACTTAAAAAGTAAAAGTGACAAATAGGCCCTTCGTGGAGGGAGGCAGAGGTTGTCATGCGCTTCTTGTTTTGGAATGCCCAAACCCTTAGTGCAAAGGAACGCTACATTGTATTGCCCTTTGTGATAGCAACCTTTATTATGCAGTCTGTCGCTTTTATTTTTTTATTATCACAAGTTCGTACAATGCTTATTTCCCTTGCAATAAAAGATCACAAATATTTAGGAGAAATTCTTATTGCTTTTTTGCATCGATGACAACTTACTTGAAGGATCTTACTCAATCCATAGGTAGGTATGGAGTACTCTCATGGCAAAACTGGGTTGAGGTGTTTGGATTCACAGGTAGTATCTCTACTTGGTGCGGAAGTTTTGGCCTGTATGAGGTGGAAGCAAGCACTACATGTTGGAGGATCTAAAACCATATAACTTCTATCTGGAAACAAGCAAACATAACCCATTACGTTGTCTTCCTTGTCCAACATCAACTTCTTAGCATGTAATATTTTAATGAGTGGTCATAAACAAAAAAGATATCCAAGTTAATATATTTATATGTGAATCTCTCTATCTTTATCACTTCCTTTTCAATTGCACCAATGACCAATCACTATGTTTGTTAACTCCCAACAAATTTCAATCGACATACTTCTTATATGTGAAGTCATCACTCCCCATAAGATCATTACGTACACTCTTTGCTTTTATTCTATTCTTCTATTATTTATCACTCTCAAGAGCATAGTAATCTTAGCAAAGCCCTCACATCAAAACTACTTTTTATTATATAACTCTCAAACTTGCTTACATAAGGGGAGCAAAAAGCAAAACTCAAAGCTAGATCATACTAAAATTTTATTCTACTAGATCAAAACAAAAACAAAAAGGATCGAACTAAGAAAGACA
Source organism: Hordeum marinum (assembly GCA_022496015.1). Taxonomy (NCBI): domain Eukaryota; kingdom Viridiplantae; phylum Streptophyta; class Magnoliopsida; order Poales; family Poaceae; genus Hordeum; species Hordeum marinum. The sequence goes on along the minus strand of CM039672.1, from coordinate 266,934,369 downwards.
AGAAAAAGTAAAAAGTAAAAAGGGTGTGATGGTGAAACAATACCGGGGCACTTCCCCCAAGCTTGGCACAAGCCAAGGGGAGTGCCCATACCCATGTAATTAGATGTCCTTCTTCAAAAGTGATGGTGGTGGAGTTGTTGATGAGGTTGGAAGCTTGTCCTCCGTCTTCCAAGGCATAGGCTCACCATCATAAAAAGATGAACGAGTCTCCAGAACCCCCAAATGTGTAGCCAAACTCATTCTCTTAAATCTGTATTCATACTCATAGTTATGGTTTTGCAGATCATAGATCTGGGCTTGGAGATGCTCAATTTTCTCGTAGAGCTTGAAGATGTGCTCCCTGATGTCCTTGGGGTCTAGCTTGTGCTTATGGGTAAACTCTGAGATCATCATATGATTGGCATTGAGTCCATGTTCCACCATCCCTTGGTAATTGAAGACTTGTTGCTCCATTACTTCGAGCCTTGTTTCCACGCTTTCATCCTTCTTTGGCCCTTCAACGTCACGGATGTGCAGCACCCCCTCACACATCTCAATGGCTTGAGGGTGTCGCAACACTTCCACAAGATAGGGGTTGATGATCTTCTCGGAGAACTTCTCATTCGGAGCACATGGGGATGCCATGAAGTTCTAAATCTGTAACAGAAACAGCTCAAAACGAAAACAGGAGGTATTGTCGTGATACAAAAGTACAAACGTTCGGGAGATTATATAATGAATTTTTGTCAACCCGAAGGAGTGTACCACAAGAAAACGGAGTCCGGAGGGTGCACGGGGTGGTGGCAAGCCCCCTAGGCGCGACCAGGGGGTGGTCGCGCCTAGGAGGCTTGTCACCTCCTCATGCCTCTTTTGGACTGCTTTTAATTTTCCTATTTTTTTAATATTCAAAAACGGAGAAAAATTGCTATTGGGAAAGTTTTGGAGTCGGTTTACTTACGGTATCACATACCTATTCCTTTTAGGAGTCTGAAACGTTTCGGTAGGTGTCCGTAATATACTCCTCGAGAGTTATGGTATTAATAACATTGGTTTCATCATTTATTTGGGAGTACCAGAGATATAATGTTTGATTCTTTGTTCGTTTACCACCTTCGGGTTTGAGCCTTCAGCGTTGTTGATCTTGATGGCACTAGAACGATATACTTCCTCAACAATGTAAGGCCCTTCCCATTTAGAGAGAAGTTTTCCTACAAAAAATCTTAACCGAGAATTGTATAGCAAGACATGATCACCTACATTGAATTCACGCTTTTGTATCCTTTTATCATGCCATCTCTTAACTTTCTATTTAAACAACTTGTCATTCTCATAGGCCTAGGTTCTCGATTCATCAAGTGAGCTAATGTCGAATAACCGCTTCTCACCAGCAAGTTTGAAATCATTGTTGAGCTCTTTGATTACCCAATAAGCTTTATCCTCTAGCTCTAGAGGTAAGTGACATGCTTTACCATAAACCATTTTATACGAAGACATACCCATAGGATTCTTGTAAGCAGTTCTATAAGCCCATAATGCATCGTCAAGTTTCTTAGACCAATACTTCCTAGATCTATTAACCATCTTTTGCAAGATCAATTTAATTTATCTATTGCTTAATTCTACTTGACCAGTAGACTGAGGATGATAAGGAGATGTAATTCTATGATTAACATCATACTTAGCAAGCAATTTATGGAAAGCACCATGAATAAAATGTGAACCACCATCGGTCATTAAATATATGGGGACTCCAAATCTAGGGAAAATAACTTCTTTAAGCATCTTAATAGAGGTGTTATGGTCAGCACTACTAGATGGAATAGCTTCTACCCACTTAGTAACATAATCAATAGCAACTAAAATATGAATATACCCATTGGATGTTCGAAAAGGTCCCATATAATCAAAACCCCAAACATCAAATGGTTGAATAACAAGAGAGTAATTCATAGGCATTTCCTGACATCTACTACTATCACATGACAATACAAACTTACGAGCATCCTTGAAGAGAGTAGGCCAATAAAAACCAGATGGTAATACCTTATGTGCAGTTCTATCTCCAGCGTGGTGTCCTCCGAAGGCCTCAGAATGATACTTGTGTAGGATGTGTTCCTATTCATGCTCACGTACACGACGTCTAATAACACCATCTACTCCTCCTTTATAAAGGTGTGGGTCATCCCAGAAGTGATGTCTTAAATCATAGAAGAACTTTTTCTTTTGTTGATATGTGAACCTAGGCGGTATAAATTTAGCGACAATATAATTAGCATAATCAACATACCAAGTAGCATTACGAGAAGCATTTATGACAGCTAATTGTTCATCAGGAAAGCTATCATGAATAGGTAGTGGGTCATCAAGAACATTCTCTAACCTAGACAAGTTATCTGCTATGGGGTTATCAACACCCTTTCTATCAAAAATATGCAAATCAAATTCTTGTAGCAAAAGAACCCACCTGATAAGTCTAGGTTTAGCATCTTTCTTTTCCATAAGATATTTAATAACATCATGATCAGTGTGAACAGTTACTTTAGAATCTAGAATATAGGGTCTAAACTTATCACAAGTGAACACAACTGCTAAAAATTCTTTTTCAGTGGTAGCATAGTTTCTTTGAGCATTGTCTAGAGTTTTGCTAGCATAATGAATAACATTTAGTTTCTTATCAATTCTTTGTCCTCGGACAACACCAACGGCATAATCACTAGCATCACACATAATTTCAAAGGGTAGATTCCAATCAGGTGGTTGAACAACAGGTGCAGAAAGCAAGGCATTCTTAAGAATTTGAAAAGCTTCTACATAATCATCATAAAAAACGAATGGAACATATTTTTGCAAGAGATTAGTGAGCGGACTATAAATCTTAGATAAGCCTTTAATAAATCTCCTATAGAAACCAGCATGGCCAAGGAAACTTGTTATACCTCTGATATCCGTAGGACACGACATTTTTTTGATAGCATCAACTTTAGCTTTGTCAACTTCAATACTTCTTTCAGAAATTTTATGTCCCAAGACAATACCTTCATTCACCATAAAGTGGCACTTCTCCCAATTCAATACTAGGTTAGTGTATTCACATCTCTGTAAAACTCGATAAAGGTTGCTCAAACAGTCATCAAAAGAAGTTTCGTAAACGGAAAAATCATCCATGAAAACCTCAACAATCCTTTCACAAAAATTAGAGAATATAGCAGTCATGCATCTTTGAAAGGTAGCAGGTGCATTGCATAAACCAAAATTCATATGTCTATAAGCAAAGGTACCAAATGGGTAGGTAAAGGTGGTCTTCTCTTGGTCCTCTTTTGACACAGGTATTTGAGAGAAACCAGAATAACCATCTAGAAAGCAGAAATGTGTGTGCTTGGATAGTCTTTCTAGCATTTGAGAAATAAAAAGTAGAGGGTAATGATCTTTCTAGTAGCTTTATTTAATTTCCTAAAATCAATTAGCATTCTATATCCTATAACAATTCTCCGTGGGATCACTTCATTTTTATCATTAGGAACTATGGCAATACCCCCTTTCTTAGGGACACAATGAACGGGACTAACCCATCTACTATCAGAAATAGGGTAAATGATACTGCCTCCAGAAGCTTTAATATTTCATTTCTTACCACTTCCTTCATTTTAGGATTTAACCATCGTTAGTGATCAACTACTGCTTTAGCATCGGGCTCCATTTTAATTTTATGCTGACATAGAGTGGGACTAATGCCCTTAAGATTACCATGAGTATATCCAATAGTAGCAAAGTGCTTCCTCAGAGTTTTCAATAATCTCTGTTCTTCATGGTCTGAAAGGTTAGCACTAATAATAACAGGATATATCTTCTTTTCATCAAGATAAGCATATTTTAGAGTATCCGGTAATTGTTTAAGCTCAAACACGGGATCACCCTTGGGTGGAGGAGGATCCCCAAGTATATCAACAGGCAAGTTGTGTTTCAGAATAGGATGTTGATCAATGAAGATCTTATCTATTTCATTCCCTCCATTCATATGCATATCATTTTCATGGTCCAGCAAATATTGTTCTGATGGATCAGTAGGAGGCACATCAATAGAAGCAAGAGCAATAATTTCATCCTTACTAGACAATTCTGTATCATGGGGTTTTCTATGAAATTTAGAGAAATTAAACTCATGAGACGTATCTCCAAAACTTACGGTAACCATTTCCTTCTCACAATCTATCCTGGCATTAAAGGTATTCAAGAAGGGTCTACCAAATATAATGGGACAAAAATCATCTTGTGGGGAGCCAAGAACAAGAAAATTAGTAGGATAATTTATTTTCCCACACAAGACTTCAACATCTCTAATAATCCCAACTGGTGATATAGTATCTCTATTATCAAGCTTAATTGGAACATCAATTTCCTCTAACTCAGCTGGTGCAATATCATTCATAATCTCTTCATATAAGGTAAAGTGAATTGCACTCACACTAGCACCCATATCACATAAGCCATGATAACAATGATCTCCTATTTCAACAGAAACAACAGGCGTGCCAACAATGGGTCTATCTTTACCTTTAGCATCAGCTTTAGCAATTCTAGAGGCTTCATCAATAAATTGAATACCATGCCCATCAATATTATCAACCAAGAGATCATTAACCATAGAAATACTAGGCTCAACTTTAATTTGCTCGGGGGTGTGTGGGTGTTCTAGCATAGCACTTACGGACCACGATTGAAGCTTTAGCATATTCCTTTATTCTAACAGGGAAAGGTGGTCTTTCAATATAAGCAACGGGAATAACAGGATCAACATTATAAGTAATAGTTTCCTCTTTAGTTTAATAGATTCAACTACTTTCACCTCAATGCCAGGATGATATTTAAACCACTTCCCCTTAGGGAGATCAACATGGGTAGCAAAAGATTCACAAAAAGAAGCTACTATCTCAGAGTCAAGTCCATACTTACTGCTAAATTCACGAAAAGCATTGGTGTCTACGAAGGATTTAACACAATCAAACTTAAGTTTCATACCTGACTCCTTACCTTCGTCGAGTTCCCAATCTTCAAAGTTGCGTTTATATTCTTTCTAATAAATCCCATTTGAAGTCAATATCTTTCTTCATATAGGAACCTACACAAGAAGTATCGAGCATGGATTGATCATTACGACAAAGCCGAGCATAAATTTTTTGAATAATAATTTCTCTCGAGATCTCATGATTGGGGCAAGAATATAACATTGATTTAAGCCTCCCCCAAGCTTGAGCGATTCTTTCTCCTTCACGAGGCCAAAAATTATATATATAATTCCGATCACGATGAACTAGATGCATAGGATAGAACTTCTGATGAAATTCCATTTTCAATCGATTGTAGCTCCATGATCCAATATCATCACATAGACTATACCATGTCAATGCCTTCTCCTTCAAAGATAAAGGAAAGACCTTCTTCTTGATGTGATCCTCGGGCAGACCTGCAAGCTTAAGGATTAGCTAGCAGTTTCTCTTTCATACCCAAAGGAATTTCATAATAAAAAAAATCAGTAGGTTCAGTAGCTTGAGGAACAACTCTTTGTGTTTTCGGTCAAGGTGAAGATACCCCGAACAAGCCCCTCAAGGATTACTTTCCATAGTAACAAGTGACCGTAAATTTCAGCACACTATATAATTTTTTCCTTACTAGATTCCACTTACCAAAGGCGCTTCACTCCCCGGCAACGGCGCCAGAAAAGTGTCTTGATGACCCAAAAGTATAGGGTATCTATCATAGTCCTTTCAATAAGTAAGAGTGTAGAACCCAACAAGGAGCAGAAGGAAATGACAAGCGGTTTCAAGTAAGGTATTCTCTGCAAGCACTGAAATTATCAGTAACAGGTAGTTTTGTGATAAGATAATTTGTAACGAGTGAGAAATAACAAGTGTAGCAAAGGTGCAAAAGGGTAGCCCAATCCTTTTTGTAGCAAAGTACAGGCCTGGACAAACTCTTATATAAAGCAAAGCGCTCCCGAGGACACATGGGAATTTTTGTCAAGCTAGTTTTCATCATGCTCATTTGATTCACGTTCGTTACTTTGATAATTTGATGTGTGGGTGGACTGGTGCTTGGGTGTTGCCCTTACTTGGACAAACCTCACACTTATCATTAACCCCCCTCGCAAGCATCCGCAACTACGAAAGAAGAATTAAGATAAATCTAACCATAGCATGAAACATATGGATCCAAATCAGCCCCTTACGAAGCAACCAATAAACTAGGGTTTAAGCTTCTGTCAGTCTAGAAACCCATCATCTACTTATTACCTCCCAATTCCTTCCCCTAGGCCCAAATAATGGTGAAGTGTTATGTAGTCAACATTCACATAACACCACTAGAGGAGAGACAATATATATCTCATCAAAATATCAAACGAATACCAAATTCACATGATTAATTATAACAAGACTTATCCCATGTCCTCGGGAACAAACGTAACTACTCACAAAGCATGTTCATGTTCATAATCAGAGGAGTATTAATTATCATAAAGTATCTGAACATATGATCTTCCACCAAGTTAACCAACTAGCATCAACTACAAGGAGTAATCAACACTACTAGCAATCCACAGGTACCGAAATGAGATTTGAGACAAAGATCGGATACAAGAGATGAACTAGGGTTTGGAGAGGAGATAGTGCTGGTGAACATGTTGATGGAGATTGACCCCCTCTCAATGAGAGGATCGTTGGTGATGATGATGGCTTTGATTTCCCCCTCCGGGAGGGAAGTTTCCGAGGGAGAACAGCCCTACCGGAGCTCTAGATTGGTTTTGGCCAAGTTCCGCCTCGAGACGGCGGCGCTTCGTCCCGAAAGCTTTATTATGATTTTTGCCAGGTCAAAACCCTCCATATAGCAGAAGATGGGAGTCAGGGACCTGCCAGGTGGGCACAAGCCTGCTAGGCATGGCCAGGGGTGGTCGCGCCTGGCAGGCTTGCCACCTCCTTATGGCCCCCCTCTAGTATCTATTTCGCCCAGTATTTTTTATATATTCCAAAATAATTATCCGTAAATTTTCAGGACTTTTGGAGTTGCACTGAATAGGTATCTCAGATTTTCTCCTTTTCTAGTCCAGAATTCCACCTGACGGCATTCTCCCTCTTCATGTAAACCTTGTAAAATAAGAGAGAAAAGGCATAAGTATTGTACCATAACATGTAATAATAGCCCATAATGCAATAAATATCAATATAAAAGCATGATGCAAAATGGACGTATCACATGCCGACGGCGATCGCATCAACCTTGGAACCATTTTCCACGCGCATCGTCAGTTCGTCCTTTCCCAGCCTCCGTCTATTCTATAGCTCCTGCTTTGAGTTGCAAATGTGAGCAACCAAACCGATATCAAATACCCGGGCACTACAACAAGAGTGGGTAAGGTACACATCAATAACCACTGGTGCATCGATGTGCTATACAAACGGTTTTTTAACCCCTTTCCGTGCTGTAGCTCCAAACCGTCGCCTTGTATATGTGGGCGATAGGGGGGTCCATCCCACAGGACACTGCAAACCCATCGGCGATGGTGGCCAACGAATGCAAACGATCTGCAAATATAATCGTGTGCGGTGCAGGAACAGATTGCACACATAATATTTTTGGTGTACATGTGGGATTTGGGATCAATCACACATGTCCAAGACGAGTGAAATGCGTCTAATTGCTGATGAAAAACAAATAGAGTTTGACCTTTGACCGTTTGCAAAACGTTACCCGAAAAATATACATGTATAAGATCATTGGTCACGTTTCCCAAAAAATGTACGCGTGGGATGGTCTTTGTATCGGGCACGGTTTCCTGTTGGCTGGCATGTAAGATATGGTGCTATCGCAAACGATTGAGTATCTCCTACGCACATGTACAAGTGTTGCAAACCATTCGCAATTTCTTTTGTATCACCAATGTTTTAGATTATATCTCGTGTCCTTTTCCTACGTATCACAGGCGGTTGCGCTACGAGTTGCGTGTGCTTTCCATTCTGGACCACACATGCTTAGTTGCTTGAACCGTGTGCGATGAAATTGCTAAGTTATTGTAAAATGTCACATTTAATTCACCGTGCAAATAGCAAATTTGCCACAATATGCAATCGACAAGTAGTGTCCACATGAAGAATGTTCATCATAATTCGCCACAATATGCAATTGAACGAATAGTGTCCACAAGCAGAGGATTCATCATAATTCACGACAATGTGCAATTGAGAAAATGCTAGCTAAATTCCAGGGCTGTTAAATCGGCATATCCAGTACATAATCATAGTGTACGAAATACGAAGACATGATCACACGAAAAATAATGCATCCATGTGTATATGTTTAGCTGATAACACTATATGAATGCGTACTTATTTTTAGGATATTTGATTCCGAAAATCTTCGTCGTCTTTACACGGCTCGATGTAGTGTTTCACAAAGAAGGTGCTGATAAATTTCCTAACAGACAACAATTCATCGGTGGCAAGCGGTTATGAAGTCATTGGTACGAAGATCAGCTGCATGACTGGAAATCTTTGTCGTCTTTATACAGCTTGATGTAGTGTTTCACAAAGAAGGTGCTAATAAATTTCCTAACAGACAACAATTCATCGATGGCAAGCGATTATGAAGTCATTGGTACGAAGATCAGCTGCATGACTTTTAGATCAGAATGTGACATACATGTGCAGTAGAAGATAATAATTAAGAAACAGACTTATTGGTTTTATATTGTCAGCGTCGACACCACATTCAACATGTCTACATAGGTTGATCATGTGTGCACAAACATAATATCCACATAGGCTGGTACCTTGTTGTTGCTGAGGACACTGAATTATTTCATACAATATTAGTCATGTATTTGCCCTGCAAGTGAATGACGTAATAGGTGTAAGTTGTTTTTTCTATGGAGATAAATAGAAAGAGGTTTACTTAGAAACTTGAACATCTGACTAGCATTATCTGGAAATAACGGATTTCGTTGTCTTACCGGAGAAATGATCAGTGATGTAGAGGTAGTTGCCGGTAGAACCTATTCCCCCCTAAAGTTATGTTCTTTGAAAATACACTACAAATGAAGATGAATTTTCACACACTCAATTCTGGAACCAGATATGAACACAATGCATTAAAATTAAAGAATTCAATACCTATCCATGAAATCTTGAAGATGACTAAGATCACGAGGCACATTTGACTCTCTGAGTCAATCCATGTAGTAAGCTGTGTTGCGTTTTGGAACAATGACCACCAAGATCCCGTGACCTCTACAGTTTAAGAAGACTATGAACGTACGAACTATGTCTAAAAGTGAAAGATGATCAATGTTTGCGTGGTTGTATATTTAACTTACTCTTCATAATATGGCCACATGAAGAATTCTCCTATTGATAAGTCAAACAAGATCTTGGCGACACAATCAATGGAAGCCATGCGTGAGTAATTATTTTTTAACAAAATGTCGTTTGCTAAATCAGGATCTATGAAATAAGCATGCACCCTTGGTCTTCTCTGTGTCGTCAATCCCCTGAGTGGAATACAATACAATTAGCTTTTTTGTGATTTACAGCCTTTGTATGGAGAAGTTGATCAGATTTTGTGAAGTACTGACAACACCAAGCATTTGACAAGAGTGGTAGCAAACTCATCGAAGTTGAAGAAGAGATGAAAGTCCTCAAATTCCACACTGATGGTACCTGGATCTCGATAGAAATGATGACGGTCGTACTGCAATTCCACAATGTTATGATCTTTTCCTTTTGACACTATGTCCATGCAATATTTATGTAACTTGCAACAACTGGAACTGCACTCATCAAAGTATTCGCCAACAAGAAATGGTTGGCCATGCTTGTACTTGTGTGCTTCAAATGAGTCTTCATCAGAACCAGGATTACATGGGCCTTCATCGGCAATGCCATGGTTTTGCTCGAAGAGTCTTCGTAGTAGGATGTGCTACTTCTCGAGCATGCGTTGGTTTCACGTGAAGAGGAACGGTTTGATGTAGCAAAGTAGATAAGTATTTCCCTCAGTTTTTGAGAACCAAGGTATCAATCCAGTAGGACACACAAGCGAGCCACCAATAGATATACCTGCACAAGGAATAAAACTCTTGCACCCAACGCTATAAAGGGGTTCTCAATCCCTTCACGCTTATTTGCAAGGATGAGATCTAGTAGAGATAGATATAATAGGATGCTTGAACGGAAAGTAAAACTAGAAGTAAAAACAATGTAGCAAGTATTTTTGGTGTTTTTGGTTTTAGATCTGAAAATATAATATGGAAAATAGATCCAGGGGCCATAGGTTTCATTAGATAGGTGGGTGAACAAATTATTGTCGAGCAATTGATAGAAAAGCGAATAATTATGAAGATATCCAAGGCAATGATTATGCATATACGCATCACGTCCGTGACAAGTAGACCCAAAGGATTCTTCATCTACTACTATTACTCTACACATCGACCGACTCTTGTCTGCATCTAGAGTATTAAGTTCATGAAGAACGGAGTAACACATTAGGTAAGATGACATGATGTAGAGGGATAAACTCAAGCAATATGATGAAAACCCCATCTTTTTACCCTTGATGGCAACAATACAATACGTGCCTCGCTACCACTACTATGTCACTGGGTGAGGACACCGCAAGATTGAACCCAAAACTAAGCACTTCTCCTATTGCAAGGATTACCAATCTAGTTGGCCAAACCAAACCAATAATTAGAAGAGACTTGCATTCAGGAAAGACTCAAATAATATTCATGGATAATCTTAACATAAACCCACAATTCATCGGATCTCAACAAACACACCACAAAAGAGTGTTACATCGGATAGATCTCAATGAAGATCATGAAGAATATGGTATTGAGAAGCAAAGAGAGAGAAGAAGCCACCTAGCTACTAGCTATGGACCCGTAGGTCTATGGTGAACTACTCACGCATCATCGGTGGGGCAATGGAGTTGATTAGATGCCCTTCGTGATCGAATCCCCCTCCGGCACATTACCGGAAAAGGCTCCAAGATTGGATCTCTCGGGAACGGAGGCTTCTGCGGTGGAAAAGTGTTTTCGTGGCTCGTTCTGATAATGATGGAATATTTGGGTGTTTATAGGACAAAGATTAGGGTTAGAGGAGGTGCCAGGGGCCCACAAGCCTGCTCGGCGCGGGGTACCCCCCTGGCCGTGGCAAGCGGGCTTGTGGCCCCGTGGCAGCTCCTCTGCCTTGGTTCTCAAGTCTCGTGGCTTCCATATTTTCCAGAAAAAATCTTTCTGGAGGTTTTATTCCATTTGGATTCCGTTTAATATTCGTTATCTATGAAACTAAAAACAAGGGGAAAAATACAAACTGTCACTAGGCTCTAGATTAATAGGTTTGTCCCAAAATTAATATAAAATAGCATATTAATGCATGAAAAGCATCCAAAGCAGATTATATAATAGCATGGAACAGTCAAAAATTATAGATACATTGGAGATGTATCAGCATCCCCAAGCTTAATTCCTGCTCGTCCTCGAGTAGGTAAATGATAAAACAGAATTTTTGATGGGGAATGCTACCTAACATATTTATCCATGTAATATTCTTTAGTGTGGCATGTGTTGGAAATATGCCCTAGAGGCAATATATAAAGTGTTTATTATTATATTTCCTTGTTCATGATAATCGTTTATTATCCATGCTATAACTGTAGTGATCGGAAACACATTGCATGTGTGGATAAATAGACAAACACTATGTCCCTACTATGCCTCTAGTGAACTAGCTCGTTGATCAAAGATGGTCAGGGTTTCCTAGCCATTGACATGTGATGTCATTTGATAACGGGATCACATCATTAGGAGACTGATGTGATGGACAAGACCCAAACTACAAACGTAGCATATGATCGTGTCAATTTATTGCCACTGTTTTCTGCATGTCAAAGTATATGTTCCTATGACCATGAGATCATGCAACTCACGGAAATCGAAGGAGTGCCTTGTGTGTATCAAATGTCGCAACGTAACTGGGTGACTATAAAGGTGCTCTATAGGTATCTCTGATGGTGTCTGTTGAGTTGGCATGGATCGAGACTGGGATTTGTTACTCCGTGTGACGGAGAGGTATCTCGGGGCCCACTCGGTAATGCAACATCACAATAAGCCTTGCAAGCAATGTGACTAATTGTTACTTGCGGGATCTTGCATTACGGAACAAGTAAAGAGACTTGCTGGTAACGAGATTGAACTAGGTATAGAGATACCGACGATCGAATCTCGGGCAAGTAACATGCCGAAGAACAAAGGGAACGTTATACGGGATTAACTGAATCCTTGACATAGAGGTTCAACCGATAAGATCTTCATAGAATATGTAGGAATCAATGTGGACATCCAGGTCCCACCATTGGTTATTGGCCGTAGAGGTGTCTCGGTCATGTCTACATAGTTCTCGAACCCGCAGGGTCTGCACACTTAAGGTTCGGTGACGTTTCGGTAGTATAGAGTTATGTATGGTGGTGACCGAAGGTTGTTCGGAGTCCCGGATGAGATCCCGGACGTCACGAGGAGCTCCGAAATGGTCCGGAGGTAAAGATTCATATATAGGATGTCCCAGTTTGGTCGCCGGAAAAGTTTCGGGCTCATCGGTAGTGTACCGGGAGTATCGGTAGTGTACCGGGAGTGCCGGTAGTGTACCGGGGGACCTCCGGGAGGGGTATTTCGACCCCAAGAGGTCCATGGGCTGTGGGAGAATAATAACCAGCCCTTAGTGGGCTGGGAAAACAGCAACAAAGGCCCATGGCACAGGAGAGGAAGTCCTAAAGCAAAAAGTGGAAAATCAGCCAATAGGAGGCCATCCTACTCCAACTAGGATTGGAGGTGAAGTAGGATTGCTCCCACCTCCTATTTCGGCCGACCCAAAGGCCTTGGATGACTCTCCTCTCCTCTCCTCCTATATATACTAGTGGATTGGGTGGTTTTTGGACAGAATTTCCGGCCACGTGCTACCCGTTCCACCGGTGCATAGTTTCTCCTCTAGATCGTAGTTCCGCAGTGCTTAGGCGAAGCCCTGCCGGAATTGCTCCACCACCATCACCTGAGCGCCGTAACGCTGCCGGTGAACTCTCTCTCCTCTCCACCACTCTTGCTGGATCAAGATGGTGGAGATCGTCATCAAGCTGCACGTGTGCTGAACGCGGAGATGCCGTCCATTCGGTACTAGATCGGAAGGATCGTGATCAAGGCCATGAGACGTTCGTGATTGGATCGTGGGACGGATCGTGACGAGATCATGGGACGGTTCGTGATTGGTTCGCGGGACGGTTCGTGATTGGATCGCGGGACGCTCGGTGATTTGGATCGTGAAGAAGTTCGACTACACCAACCGCGTTTCTTAACGCTTCCCGCTTAGCGATCTACAAGGGTACGTAGATCCACTCTCCCTCTCGTAGATGCTCATCACCATGGATAGGTTTGCGTGTGCGTAGGAAAAATTTTGTTTCCCATGCGACGTTCCCTAACAGTGGCATCATGAGCTAGGTTGATGGTTCGATGAGATCTCGAGTAGAACACAAAAGGTTTGTGGGCGTTGATGCTTAGATTGCTTCCTCCCTTCGTTGGATTTTGGTTCAGCGGGATTGTGAGATGAAACAGCCCGGACCAACATTACTCGTACGCTTACGAGAGACCGGTTCCCTCGACGCAACTTGTTGCTTAGATGGCTTGCGGGTGACAGTTTCTCTCACTTTAGTTGGATCGGATCCGACAAAGGCGGTCCTTGAGAAGGTTGAAAAGCAATCTATGTATCATCGTTGTGGTTTATACGTAGGTGAGAATCGTTCTTGCTAGATACTCGTAGCAGCCACGTAAAACATGCAACAACAATTAGAGGACGTCTAACTTGTTTTTGCAGGGTATGTTGTGATATGATATGGCCAATTACATGATGAGATATATGTGATGTATGAGATGATCATGTGATGTATAGATTATCACGACATGCATGTCGGTGATTACGGCAACCGGCAGGAGCCATAGGGTTGTCTTTAATTATTGTATGACCTGCGTGTCAATCATTAAGCGCTATGTAATGCTTTACTTTATCGCTACGGTAGCAATAGTAGTAGAAGCATGCAGGGCGTGACAACCCCGATGGCGACACGTTGATGGAGATCAAGATGATGGAGATCATGGTGTCATGCCGGTGACGATGGAGTTCATGCCGGTGTTTCGAAGATGGAGATCTTAAACACAAGTTGATAGCCATATCATGACACTTATGAATTGCATGAGATGTTAATCCTTTTATGCACCTTGTTTTGCTTAGTACGACGGTAGCATTATAAGGTGATCCCTCACTTAAATTTCAAGATGAACTGTGTTCTCCCCGAGTGTGCACCGTTGCGAAAGTTCGTCGTGTGGAGACACCACGTGATGATCGGGTGTGATAGACTCTACGTTCACATACAACGGGTGCAAGCCAGATTTGCACGTGCAGAACACTCGGGTTAAACTTGACGAGCCTAGAATGTACAGACATGGCCTCGGAACACAAGAGACCGAAAGGTCGAACATGAGTCATATAGTAGATATGATCAACATAATGATGTTCACCATTGAAGCCACCTTAACTCACGTGATGATCGGACTTGAGTTGGTGAATTTGGATCATGTGACACTCAGATGACCTGAGGGATGTCAATTTGAGTGGGATCTTTAGTAATTTGATTAACTAAACTCATTATCTTGAACAATAGTCTAAGTAAGCTTTGCATATTTATGTTGTAGATCAATGGCTCGCGCAGTAGCACCCCTGAATTTTAATGCGTTCCTAGCGAAAGCTAAATTGAAATATGATGGAAGTAACTTTGTTGACTGGGCCCGTAATCTGAGGATTATCCTCACGGCTTCCCAGAAGTCATATGTCCTTGATGCACCGCTTGGTGACCAGCCAGAAGACATGACCTCCGAAGACGTTAAGAACGCTTGGGAGGCTCGTACTGGAGACTACTCAATAGTTCAGTGTGCAATATTGTATGGCTTAGAACCGGGACTTCAAAGACGTTTTGAACATCATGGAGCATATGAGATGTTCCAGGAGTTGAAGTTTATCTTTCAGAAGAATGCCCGGATCGAGAGGTATGAGACCTCCGATAAATTCTATGCTTGCAAGATGGAGGAGAACGGGTCTATTAGTGAGCACATACTCAGAATGTTTGGGTACTCAAACCGTCTAGCGGAGTTGGGAATTACCCTTCCGCCGGAGGCGATCACTGATAGAGTTCTTCAATCGCTGCCACCTAGTTACAAGAGCTTTGTGATGAACTATAACATGCACGGGATGAACAAGTCAGTCGCCGAGCTGTTTGCGATGCTGAAAGTCGTTGAGTCTGAAATCCAGAAAGAACATCAAGTGTTGATGGTCAATAAAACCACTAGTTTCAAGAAAAACGGCTAAGGCAAAGGCAAGAAGGGTAAAACCAAGAAGGATGGCAAAGCAGTTGCTACTCCTACAAAGAAGCCTAAGCATGGACCTAAGCCAGAAACTGAGTGCTTTCATTTCAAAGGAACTGGTCACTGGAAGCGGAACTGCCCCAAGTACCTGGCTGGCAAGAAGGCGGCCAACGACAAACAAGGTATATATGATATACATGTTATTGATGTGTACCTTACTAGTTCTCGTAGTAGTGCCTGGGTATTTGATACCTGTTCGGTTGCTCACATTTGCAACTCAAAACAGGAACTACGGAATAAACAAAGACTGGCAAAGGACGAAGTGACGATGCACATGGGAAATGGTTCCAAGGTTGATGTGATCGCCGTCAGCACGCTCTCTCTTCGATTACCATCAGGATTAGTGATGAACCTAAATAATTGTTATTTAGTGCCTGCGTTAAGCATGAACATTATATCTGGATCTTGTTTATGGCGAGACGGTTACTCATTTAAATCAGAGAATAAAGGTTGTTCTATTTATATGAGCAATATCTTTTATGGTCATGCACCCAATGTTAGGGGTTTATTCATATTGAATATTGATAGTGATGACACACATGTTCATAACATTGATGCCAAAAGATGTAGAGTAGTTAATGATAGTACCACTTTCTTGTGGCACTGCCGTTTAGGTCATATTGGTGTAAAACGCATGAGGAAGCTCCATGTTGATGGACTTTTGGAGTCACTTGATTTTGAATCACTTGACACATGTGAACCATGCCTTCTGGGCAAGATGACCAAAACGCCGTTCTCTGGAACAATGGAACGGGCGAGTGACTTATTGGAAATCATACATACTGATGTGTGCGGTCCAATGAATGTCGAAGCGCGCGGTGGTTATCGTTATTTTCTCACCTTCACTGATGACTTGAGTAGATATGGGTATATTTACTTGATGAAGCACAAGTCTGAAACATTTGAAAAGTTCAAGCAATTTCAGAGTGAAGTTGAGAATCATCGTAACAAGAAGATTAAATTTCTTCGATCTGATCGAGGAGGTGAATATCTGAGTTATGAGTTTGGCAATCACTTAAGACAGTGTGGAATTGTTTCACAGTTGACACCGCCCGGAACACCACAGCGTAATGGTGTGTCTGAACGTCGTAATCGGACCTTATTGGATATGGTGCGTTCTATGATGTCTCTTGCCGATTTGCCACTATCGTTTTGGGGTTATGCATTAGAGACAGCTGGATTCACTTTAAATAGGGCACCATCAAAATCCGTTGAGACGACGCCATATGAACTGTGGTTTGGCAAAAAGTCGAAGTTGTCGTTTCTTAAAGTTTGGGGATGTGATGCTTATGTCAAAAAGCTTCAGCCTGAAAAGCTGGAACCCAAAGCGGAAAAGTGCGTCTTCATAGGATACCCAAAAGAGACAGTCGGGTATACCTTCTATCTCAGATCCGAGGGCAAAGTGTTTATCGCTAAGAACGGAACATTTCTTGAGAAAGAGTTTCTCTCGAAAGAATTGAGTGGCAGGAAAATAGAGCTTGATGAGGTTATTGAACCTTTACTTCAACCAGAGAGTAGCGCAGCACAGAAAGATGTTTCTGTGGAACCTACAACGGTAGAAGAGGAAGTTAATGATGATGATCATGAAGCTCCGGATCAAGCTGCTATTGAACCTCGTAGGTCGACAAGGACGCGTACTACTCCCGAGTGGTACGGCAACCCTGTCTTAGAGGTCATGTTGTTGGACAACAATGAACCTACGAGCTATGGAGGAGCAGTGATGGGCCCGGATTCCGAGAAATGGTTAGAGGCCATGCAATCTGAGATGGGATCCATGTATGAAAACAAAGTATGGACTTTGGAAGTACTACCTGAAGGGCGAAAGGCCATTCAGAACAAATGGATCTATAAGAAGAAGACGGACGCGGACGGTAATGTCACTGTCTATAAAGCTCGACTTGTGGCAAAGGGTTTTTCACAAGTTCAAGGAGTTGACTACGATGAGACTTTCTCACCCGTAGCGATGCTTAAGTCTGTCAGAGTCATGTTGGCAATAGCTGCTTATTTCGACTATGAAATTTGGCAGATGGACGTCAAAACGGCGTTCCTCAACGGTTTCCTTGAGGAAGAGTTGTATATGATGCAACCTGAAGGTTTTGTCGATCTAGAGAATGCTGACAAAGTTTGCAAACTCCAGCGATCCATTTATGGACTGGTGCAAGCATCTCGGAGTTGGAATAAACGCTTTGATGAGGTGATCAAAGCGTTTGGGTTTATACAAGTTTATGGAGAAGCTTGTATTTACAAGAAAGTGAGTGGGAGCTCTGTAGCATTTCTAGTGTTATATGTGGATGACATATTGCTGATCAGAAACGATATAGAAATGCTGGAAAGCATGAAGGAATATTTGAATAAGAGTTTTTCAATGAAGGACCTAGGAGAAGCTGCTTTCATATTAGGCATTAAGATCTATAGAGATAGGTCGAGACGCTTAATAGCACTTTCACAGAGCACATACCTTGATAAAGTTTTGAAGAAGTTCAAAATGGAACAGGCCAAGAAGGGGTTCTTGCCTGTGTTGCAAGGTGTGAAGTTGAGTAAGACTCAATGCCTAGTGACTGCAGAAGATAAAGAAAAGATGAGCGTCATCCCCTATGCTTCAGCCATAGGCTCTATCATGTATGCAATGCTGTGCACAAGACCCGATGTCAACCTTGCCATAAGTATGGCTGGAAGGTTTCAAAGTGATCCTGGAATGGAGCACTGGCAAGCGGTCAAGAATATCCTTAAGTACCTTAACAGGACTAAGGACATGTTTCTCGTTTATGGAGGTGATGAAGAGCTCGTCGTAAAGGGTTACGTCGATGCAAGCTTTGACACTGATCTGGACGATTCTAAATCGCAAACTGGATACGTATTTATTCTTAACGGGGGAGCGGTAAGCTGGTGCAGTTCCAAGCAAAGCGTGGTAGCTGATTCTATGTGCGAAGTGGAGTACATCGCAGCCTCGGAGGCAGCGAAGGAAGGTGTCTGGATGAAGCAGTTCATGACAAATCTTGGAGTAGTGCCTAGTGCACTGAATCCAATAAATCTATTCTGTGACAACACTGGTGCCATTGCTCTAGCCAAGGAACCAAGGTTTCACAAGAGGACCAGACACATAAAGCGACGCTTCAACTCCATCCGGTTCTACATCGAGGAGAAGGACATAAATATTTGCAAAGTGCACACGGATCTGAATGTTGCAAACCCGTTTACTAAACCTCTTCCAAGGGCTAAACAAGATCAACACCAGAACTGTATGGGTGTTCGATTCATTACCATGTAAATCACATAGTGATGTGAACTAGATTATTGACTCTAGTGCAAGTGGGAGACTGTTGGAAATATGCCCTAGAGGCAATATATAAAGTGTTTATTATTATATTTCCTTGTTCATGATAATCGTTTATTATCCATGCTATAACTGTACTGATCGGAAACACATTGCATGTGTGGATAAATAGACAAACACTATGTCCCTAGTATGCCTCTAGTGAACTAGCTCGTTGATCAAAGATGGTCAGGGTTTCCTAGCCATTGACATGTGATGTCATTTGATAACGGGATCACATCATTAGGAGACTGATGTGATGGACAAGACCCAAACTACAAACGTAGCATATGATCGTGTCAATTTATTGCTACTGTTTTCTGCATGTCAAAGTATATGTTCCTATGACCATGAGATCATGCAACTCACAGATATCGAAGGAGTGCCTTGTGTGTATCAAACGTCGCAACGTAACTAGGTGACTATAAAGGTGCTCTACAGGTATCTCCGATGGTGTCTGTTGAGTTGGCATGGATCGAGACTAGGATTTGTTACTCCGTGTGACGGAGAGGTATCTCGGGGCCCACTCGGTAATGCAACATCACAATAAGCCTTGCAAGCAATGTGACTAATTGTTAGTTGCGGGATCTTGCATTATGGAACGAGTAAAGAGACTTGCCGGTAACAAGATTGAACTAGGTATAGAGATACCGACGATCGAATCTCGAGCAAGTAACATGCCGAAGAACAAAGGGAACGTTATACGGGATTAACTGAATCCTTGACATAGAGGTTCAACTGATAAGATCTTCGTAGAATATGTAGGAACCAATGTGGACATCCAGGTCCCGCCATTGGTTATTGGCCGTAGAGGTGTCTCGGTCATGTCTACATAGTTCTCGAACCCGCAGGGTCTACACACTTAAGGTTCGGTGACGTTTCGGTAGTATAGAGTTATGTATGGTGGTGACCGAAGGTTGTTCGGAGTCCTGGATGAGATCTCGGACGTCACGTGGAGCTCCAGAATGGTCCGGAGGTAAAGATTCATATATAGGATGTCCCAGTTTGCTCGCCGGAAAAGTTTCGGGCTCATCGGTAGTGTACCGGGAGTATCGGTAGTGTACCGGGAGTGTCGGTAGTGTACCGGGGGACCTCCGGGAGGGGTATTTCGACCCCAAGAGTTCCATGGGCTGTGGGAGAATAATAACCAGCCCTTAGTGGGCTGGGAAAACAGCCACAAAGGCCCATGGCGTAGGAGAGAAAGTCCTAAAGCAAAAAGTGGAAAATCAGCCAATAGGAGGCAATCCTACTCCAACTAGGATTGGAGGTGAAGTAGGATTGCTCCCACCTCCTATTTCGGCCGACCCAAAGGCCTTGGCTGCCTCTCCTCTCCTCTCCTCCTATATATACTAGTGGATTGGGTGGTTTTTGGACAGAATTTCCGGCCACGTGCTACCCGTTCCACCGGTGCAGTGCTTAGGCGAAGCCCTGCCGGAATTGCTCCACCACCATCACCGGAGCGCCGTAACACTGCCGGTGAACTCTCTCTCCTCTCCACCCCTCTTGCTGGATCAAGACGGTGGAGATCGTCATCAAGCTGCACGTGTGTTGAACGCGGAGGTGTCGTCCGTTTGGTACTAGATCAGAAGGATCGTGATCAAGGCCACGAGACGTTCGTGATTGGATCGTGGGACGGATCGTGACGAGACCGTGGGACGGTTCGTGATTGGTTCGCGGGACGGTTCGTGATTGGATCGCGGGACGCTCGGCGATTTGGATCGCGAAGAAGTTCAACTACACCAACCGCGTTTCTTAACGCTTCCCGCTTAGCGATCTACAAGGGTACGTAGATCCACTCTCCCTCTCATAGATGCTCATCACCATGGATAGGTTTGCGTGTGCGTAGGAAATTTTTTGTTTCCCATGCGACGTTCCCTAACAGCATGAATATTCAGATCCGTTAGATTCAAAATAATAGTCTAATATTGGCATAAAAACAGTAATACTTTTAGCACACCAACAAGGTAGTCGTGTCCTTTCAAAATAGCATGGCCTTAGAAAGTTATCCCTACGAAATCATATGGTCTGGCTATGCTCCATCTTCCCCACACAAAGTATCTAAATCATGCACAACCCCGATGAACAAGTAAAGCAATTGTTTCACACTTTTGGTGTTCTCAAACCTTTTCAAATCTCATGCAATACATGAGCGTGAGCCATGGATATAGCATTATAGGTGGAATAGAATATGGTGGGGATGCAAAGGAAAAAGGAGAAGATAGTCTCACATCAACTAGGCGTATCAACGGGCTATGGAGATGCCCATCAATAGATATCAATGTGATTGAGTAGGGATTGCCATGCAACAAATGCACTTAGAGCTATAAGTGTATGAAATCTCAAAAAGAAAACTAAGTGGTCGTGCATAATGAATATCCACTAGTTATATGAAAGTGACAAAATAGGAGACTCTCTATCATGAAGATCATGGTGGTACTTTGAAGCACAAGTGTGGAAAAAGATAGTAGCAATTGTCCCTTCTCTCTTTCTCTCATTTTTTTATTTTGGTGGGCTTCTTTGGCCTCTTTTATTATTATTATTTTGTTTGGGCTTCGCTGGCCTCTTTTATTTTTTGTAGAGTCCGGATACTCGTCCCAACTTTTGAGGGAGTCATAGCCTCCATCATCCTTTTATCTCATGGGAAAATGCTCTATTAATGAAAAATCATCACACTTTTATTTACTTATAACTCAAAGAAAAAGAAATTACAACTCAATTCCTATGACAAGATAAAACTCTATATGCAATATGAAGTGATGATGCAAGTCATAGAAAAACTACATGGTGGAAGTTACATGGCAATATATCTCGGAATGGCTATGGAAATGCCATAATAGGTAGGTATGGTGGCTGTTTTGAGGAATATATGGTGGCTGTTTTGAGGAAGGAGGGTTTGATGTACCGGTGAAAGTTGCGCGGTACTAGAGAGGCTAGCAAAGATGGAAGGGTGAGAGTGCGTATAATCTATGGACTCAAAAAAAGAATTAGATGCATGCTCCTAGGGGAGAGGTTGGTAGGAGTTAACCATTGTGCGCTCCCGACCCTCACTCAAAGGTCGACAATCATTAGACAAGTCATGCTCTGACTTCATTACATAGCGGTTCACCATACGTGCATGCTACGGGAATCACAAGCTTTAACACACGTATCTTTTAATTTCACAACTACTCACTAGCATGACTCTCATATTACCATCCCTATTATCTCAAAACTATATGCAAGGAATCCAACTTCTCATAGTTGTTAATGCACTTAATATGAAAGTTTTTATTATATCCCTCTTGGATGCCATTATATTAGGACTAAATTCATAACCTAAAAAAATACCATGCTGTTTTAATAAACTCTTGAAATAATATAAGTGAGGAACGAGAGTTCAATAATTTCTATAAAATATAACACCACCATGCTCTAAAAAGATATAAGTGAAGTACTAGAGCAGCATTGCCTAGCTCAAAAGATATAAGCGAAGCATATAGAGTATTCTAACAAATTCACGATACAGCCTGTCTCTCTCTAAAGATGTGTGCATCAAGGATGATTGTGGAAAACTAACAAGCAAAGACTCATATCATACAATATGCTCCAAGCAAAACACATATCATGTGGTGAATAAAAATATAGCCTCAAGGAAATTTACCAATGGATTGAAGACGAAAGAGGGGATGCCTTCCAGGGCATCCCCAAGCTTAGGCTTTTTGGTATCCTTGAATATGACTTTGGGTGCCATGGTGATCCCCAATCTTAGGCTCTTGCCACTCTTTATTCCATAGTCCATCAAATCTTCACCCAAAACTTGAAAACTTCACAACAAAAAACTCATGAGACCCGTTAGTATAAGAAAAATAAATCACCACTTTAGGTACTGTTGGGAACTCATTATTTATTTATATTTGTGTAATACCTACTGTATTATAACTTCTCCATGACTCATACCCCCTGATACGACCCATAGATACATCAAAATAAGTAAACAACACAAAGAAAACAGAATCTGTCAAAAACAGAACATTCTATAGCAATCTATAAACTTCGAATACTTCTGGAACTGTAAAATTCTGAAAAAGTAGTATAACCAGTGAAATTTGTATATAAATTCTGTGTAAAACTTTCAGATCAATTTGACTCTCTGAAAAAATCATAAAAATCGTGTACTGAGCGCAAAAGTTTCTGTTTTCCAGCGAGATCAAATCAACAACTACCATAGATCACCCCAAAGGTTTTACTTGGCTAAAATACTAATTTAAACACAAAAACACAATTAATACAGAATTAATAATGTGCCAAACACACAAAAACAGAAGCAAAAAATTGAAAGTAAAATAAAATTGGGTTGCCTCCCAACAAGCGCTATTGTTTAATGCCCCTAGCTAGGCAAAATGCAATAGATCTAGGTATTGTCATCTTTGGTATGCAATCCATAGGTAATTTTATTTTATTTCTAGGAAAGTGTTACATACCCTTCCTTAATGGTAATTGGAATCTAATATTCCCTTCCTTCATATCAATAATTGCAACAATTGTTCTAAGGAAAGGTCTACCAAGAATAATAGGACATGTAGGATTGCAATCTATATCAAGAAGAATGAAATCTAAGGGCACATAATTCCTATTTGCAACATTAAGAACATCATTAATTCTTCCCATAGGTTTCTTTATAGTGGAATCCGCAAGATTCAAATTTAAGGAGCAATCATCAAATTCACAGAAAGCTAACACATCACATAAAGTTTTTAGGATAGTGGAAATGCTAGCACCCAAATCACACAAAACATGGCACACATAATCTTTAATCTTAATCTTAATAGTAGGTTCCCACTCATCATAAAGCTTTCTAGGTATAGAAACTTCTAACTCAAGTTTTTCTTCAAAAGCCTTCATCATAGCATCAACAATATGTTTAGTAAAAGCCTTGTTTTGATTATACGCATGAGGAGAATTCAACATGGATTGCAACAAGGAAATACAATCATCAAAGAGCAGTTACCATGATTAAAATATATTAAATACAAAGGAGTGGGTTCATTGCTATTTAAAGTTTTGAGCTCTTCAATCCCACTTTTATCAATCTTAGCATGAAGATCTAAAAACTCCGAATCATTGGGACGCCTTTAACTAAAGTTGACTCATCTCCAGTCCCATCATTATCAAGACTAACATTGGAAAACAAAGATTGAATAGGAGTCAAATCAATCACTTTAAGATCTTCATCAATATTATCACAAGATTCTGGATTCGTGGCCATTTTATTGCCTAAAGTAGCTTGTTTATCGGAAATTTGGCCCACTAAGTTTTCAAGGTGAGTAAATTGAGATTTCAAACCATAAAACTCTTTAGACATATCACCAAGTTCCTTATTCATGTACTCACACATAGTTTTTTGTTCTTTAAGTTCATTCTTGAAGAAACTATTGTGATCATATTGAAGCGACATGAAACTTTTAATGTTATCCTTAATATATTCCAACTTTCTAATATAAGGATCAAAATCGTTGGGTTGAGCCATTATGACCAACCAACTTAACACGAAAACAAGCAAAAAAAACGGGGAGACGAACGAAGAAGGGCGAAAGGCAAATCTTTTTGAAAATGGTTTTAGAAGTGGGGGAGAGGAAAACGAGAGGCAAATGGAAAATAATGTAAATGCAAGAGATGAGTTTGTGATGGGTACTTGGTATTCTTGACTTGCTATGTATCTCCCCGGCAACGGCGCCAGAAATCCTTCTTGCTACTTCTCGAGCATGTGTTGGTTTCCCGTGAAGAGGAACGGTTTGATGCAGCAAAGTAGATAAGTATTTCCCTCAGTTTTTGAGAACCAAGGTATCAATTCAGTAGGAGATACAAGAGAGACACCAATAGATATACCTGCACAAGGAATCAAACTCTTGCACCCAACGCTATAAAGGGGTTGTCAATCCCTTCACGGTTATTTGCAAGGATGAGATCTAGTAGAGATAGATTTAATGAGATACTTGAACGGAATGTAGAACTAAAAGTAAAAAACAATGCAGCAAGTATTTTTGGTGTTTTTGGTTTTAGATCTGAAAATATAATATCGAAAATAGACTCGGGGGCCATAGGTTTCACTAGATGGCTTCTCTCATGATGGCAAGTATTACGGTGGGTGAACAAATTATTGTCAAGCAATTGATAGAAAAACGAATAGTTATGAAGATATCCAAGGCAATGATTATGCATATAGGCATCACGTCCGTGACAAGTAGACCGAAACAATTCTGCATCTACTACTATTACTCCACACATTGACCGACTCCTGCCTGCATCTAGAGTATTAAGTTCATGAAGAATAGAGTAACGCATTAGGTAAGATGACATGATGTAAAGGGATAAACTCAAGAAATATGATGAAAACCCCATATTTTTACCCTTGATGGCAACAATACAATATGTGCCTCGCTACCCCTACTATGTCACTGGGTGAGGACACCGCAAGATTGAACCCAAAACTAAGCACTTCTCCTATTGCAAGAATTACCAATCTAGTTGGCCAAACCAAACCAATAATTCGAAGAGACTTGCAAAGATATGAAATCGTGCATATAATAATTCAGGAAAAACTCAAATAATATTCATGGATAATATGAACATAAACCCACAATTCATCGGATCTCGACAAACACACCGCAAAAGAGTATTACATTCGATAGATCTCCATGAAGATCATGAAGAATATGGTATTGAGAAGAAAAGAGAGAGAAGAAGCCATCTAGCTACTAGTTATGGACCCGTAGGTCTATGGTGAACTACTCACGCATCATCGGAGGGGCAATGGAGTTGATGTAGATGCCCTCAGTGATCAAATCCCCCTCCGGTAGATTACCGAAAAAGGCTCCAAGATTGGATCTCTCGGGAATGGAGGCTTCTGGCGGCAGAAAAGTGTTTTCATGGCTCGTTATGATAATGATGGAATATTTGTGTATTTATAGGACGAAAATTAAGGTTAGAGGAGGTGCCAGGGGCCCACAAGCCTGCCCGGCGCAGGGTACCCCCTGGCCGCGGCAAGAGGGCTTGTGGCCCTATGGCAGCTCCTCTGCCTTGGTTCTCAAGTCTCGTGGCTTCCATATTTTCCGGAAAAAAATCTTTCCAAAGGTTTTATTCCGTTTGGACTCCGTTTAATATTGCTTATCTGCGAAACTAAAAAAACAAGGAAAAAACATAAACTGGCACTAGGCTCTAGATTAATAGGTTAGTCTCAAAAATAATATAAGCATATTAACGCATATAAAAACATCCAAAACAGATAATATAATAGCATGGAACAGTCAAAAATTATAGATACGTTGGAGACGTATCAGGATGCTCTGGTACTCGTCCCTCCTCTGTTTCTCTCATGGGTAGTAAAAAATTGCCAATTTTACCAGGAAGCTAAACATAAATGCATCAGTCTTTGTAGTACAGGATGCACATCGGCGGTATTTGAATGAAAACAAATTAATAGTGATAGATATGTTCATTCTGCTGTCAAACATTCCAATCTGTTAAAAACTACTGTCTTGTACGATGTTTTTTTTTCACTAAGTCTGAGAATCTATTTATTTTAGATTGCCATGTTGTGTTGATGCTAGTCATGTTTCTGTGCATAATTAGACCTTGCTTGTGCTGAATGAAATGAAGTGCTTCATGTGTACTACCTTTCAGTAATTTTTAATGCAAAGATAAGTCATATCGCATATAGTTTTCTTGCTATCAATATGCCTTTAGATTAAAACAATGACAATGTCTTAAACACATCCAGAATCAAATAGCACACGGGAAGTCTGAATCACAACTAATATAACAAATGATTTCTAACAACGAGAGTTAGGCTTACCTTCTTTGCACGTCGTAGAAACTTCCTCGCACTGTACCCAGATTCAAAAGCTCGTAACTTCATGGATTGAAATTGATGTTGACCATGAATAGGCAAGTCTTCAGCTACCCCTCTCCATTCATTGGAAGTGATTGTCCGAGGGAGCTACAAGAGAAAGAAATGGCACAAATGGAGCTGCCGCTTTAAAATCCACAATTCCAAAATAAAACCCTAAGCCTAGTTGGCCAGAGAGAACGGAGACCAATACCTGGCTGGTGAGAGATTCGTGTCGTCGGAGATGCTGCTTGAGTGGTCAATCGAGGAGACCATGGCGTGTCCGCGGTGGTTGGATGCTAGAGGGAGAGATGTGGGCATCGGCGGGGGGTGGGGATGGAGGGGTTGTAGGGGAAATGTGGCCCTTTGGTAGGGGGAGGCGGAGGGAGATATTTTTCGCGGTCGGTGAAATTGTTCGCTCATTGCAGGGAATCTTAGCGCGCAGAGATTCATCAGACACGTTCTTTCATCTTTTGTCGTGTGTGATGATACAGAACATACAAAAATTCGCCCCTCCCCACGTATTCCCTGGTTATAGTGCACATCCACATAATTGCATAATGTAACATCAACTGCTAACTTGGGAATAGAAAATAGCGGACACACATAGCTCACAGTTACTAAACCGAGCAAGTTCACTAAATAATCAAGCTGCTTGAACTAGACATAGCTCTTACAAAAGAGCGGCTCTCTGAATAATGGCTATTAGTAATGCGCATAATTTTAACAAAGACGCCAACGAGCATCTGCCCTATGCTTCGCTATTGTTCGATGAGATGTCGACGACTTGTCCGGCCGACATTCCGCCGGTGCTGGACTCCGCGTCCCCTGGGCTGACTTAGACCACGAAGACGTGCTCATCCTCGGCGTTGTCCTCGTCATCGGCATTTCCCTCATCTTCGTAGTACTCGTAGTAGTGACGCCGCCATAGTTCGCGTTGGTACTCCACCACTGATTCCTCGATGGACATGCGCTTCTTGACCTCCTCCCGAGCCACGCGCAACTCCTCCCAGCACTCGGCACTCCCGGACGGCTCCCGCATCTCTAGCTCTTGCTCGGAGATCTCGTGCAGAAGGGACTCCATGGCCTCTGCCGCCACATCATCGGCATTCATCTCAGCATCCGAAGCAGCCGCCTCTTCGGACGTGTGGTGCATGCTAGATTCTAGCGAAGCTTGGAATATCTTGGCGTTGGCGTTCTCGATGATATAGGCCTGGATAGCCCTGACCCGGGCCCAAGCGGACTCTACGGCATGGCACGCTGATCGAGTGCTCTTGGCGTTTGCAGCCGTCGTCTTAGCAGTTGTAGCTGCCGTCTCCACGGCTATAGACACCCTTTCGGCCACTGCAGAAGCCCTGTCGGCCGCCGTAGAGGCCCTTTCGACGGATGCGGCCGTGCTTAAGGTGGATGTGGTTGCACTCTCAACAGAGGCGGGCGCGTTCTCAGCAGAGGAGGGAGCGCTCGGGGTCGAGGGGCCGGTCGTACGCACCCTTACGAAGCGTTCCCACAGTGTCATTCTTTGCACAAAGGGTTTGTTTGGGAATGGGGGTTGAGGGTGAACGAAATTCGAGCTAGACGAAGCCGATGAAGCTTCCCTTGTAAGACGTAAATAGATCCGTGAATTTTAATCGCAAACAGATTTTGTATGGAACCGTGTGTACGCAATTCACATTTTGTAATGAATTATAAAAGTCTTTTTGGGTACAGCCGTAACAGATATTGTTTTATTTGTAAGAAAAATATCCCTACCGTCAAAATCCACTGACGGCATCCTAAAATTAGGAAATATTTGGGTACAATTGGCATTTTTATAAATTAGTAACACACAGTTCCATATTTATGTACATATTTTATGGCCATAATTCAAATTTGTAACACACGAACATGCAAGATGAAGCAAAAACTGCTGGAAAATCATATTTATGTACTATGTGCTTCCCTATATATGCCGCTTGCAATAAATTTTAAGGAGTTCCAAATGTCTTGGGTAACGGTTTGGACATAGGTGCACACATTGGGGATCTAGGTCTTAAAATTCTAAAAATGAAAAAATGATCGGAAGTACATGATAGTAATCTGCATGATTTCCCGACATGGGGCCAAGATGTCGTGGTCAAAGTAACGGCTTGTTCGAGATAAGATTTGAGAAATGCCTCTCACAAAATGTAGCATCACACGAAGGGTCGTGGTTCCGAGAGGGGACATGAGCCTTGTTTGATGACGAGCCGCTGGTCATTGTCTCATTTGGCCTACATTTTTTGAATTTGTTACAATGCATGAATACGTCTGGCAACCTGAAATTTGGACATTTTCGGGGTTCAATGAGCATTTTTGTATATGAAGTTAGTTTCTAGATATCTAGTGGACATAATTCAAAACTAAAACACATGTGTTCAAGAAGAAGCAAAAACTGCACGAGAAATCATTTTTATATATGTACTAGTGCTTCCGTCCATATGTCGCGTGCAATAAATTTGAAGGAGTTCTAGACATCTTGAAAATACATAAGCATTGGGAATATTATAGGTTCTTAAATACAAAAAATAAATAAAAATGCTACGAAGTACATGAAAATCAACATGATTTACCGACATGGGGCCAAGATGTCATGGTCAAAGTGACGGCTTGTTCGAGATAAGCTTTGACACATGCCTCTCACAAACTGGAGCACCATGAGCATGCACATATAGTTCTGAGAGGGGACGTGGGGGTGTTGTGTGATGATGAATCGGACCGCTGCCTCATTCGGCCTACTTTTTTTCATCGATGCAATGTACGAATACGATCGTCATCCTGAAATCTGAAAAAAATTATGACATTCAATTGGCATTTTTATACATGAAGTTAGTTTCCACAAATTTAATGGCCATAGTTCAAAACTGAAACAGTTTAACAAGCAAGATAAAGCAACGCTGGAAAATCATATTTATGTACTACTTGCATCCGTATATATGCCACATGCAATAAATTTGAAACAGTGTTCCAAACATCTTGAGTGACGGTTTTGACAAAAAAAAAGCATTGGGAATCTAGGTTTTTAAAGTCAAAAGTTGAAAAATTCTCCGAAGTACATGAAAATATGCATGATTTCCCAACATGGGACCAACATGCCGTGATCAAAGTAACGGCTTGTTTGAGATAAGCTTTGACACATGTCAAAGCTAGCAATGCATCTTAGCTCATAGTGTGTGTGGGTGATTTACATGCGTCCCCATGGGTAATTACTCTATTAGAGCACGGGTGCGAGCTTGAATGCCCATCTGGGATGGGATAGCATTACCCGCCTTACCCATGAATTGAAGTACTCCCTCCGTCTCGGTGTATAAGTCATCTTACGAAAACCAAATAATACCAAAACACATAGGCGTTGTGCATTAACTTTCACCTCCTTTCTTGTTTTTTTGACATGAATAAAGGAATCAACTAATAAGAGATGTGGGGCATGTATTTTTTAAATGACTTCAGACTAACTAGCACGACATGCAGTGGTCTATTCATTGCATGCAATGATATTAATTATAAAATTAACATTAAATTCTCTCATTTTCTTCTCCGTCTTTGTCACGGTGCACAACCTAAGATGAGTTATACATCGAGACGGAGAGAGAGTACTTACATGTGTGGGCTTTGAAATTAGTAGACTCCGTGTAATTTGGGGCCCTCAGTCACCCAAATTTACACACATCCCACCCCTTTGGCCCAAAATTCCCTAAGAAATCACAAACCTAGCCACAACATATTGTTTATTGCATTGAAATACCATTTTTGTACTGAAATACGCAAAGGTTGTTCTTAAATGAATGTGTGAGTTTCCCCATGGTGATAAAGAACTCGGTGGGGACATGGATGTGAAACTTTTTATCCCCGAGCACTGGTACGTAGACGGGGACGGGGATGGGAGGGCGGTGATGGGGACGGAGATGGGACTCCAATACTTGCCTAAGAAATTCCCAGCTTTAGACACAAGCCTCTCACAAAACGGAGCATCACATGAAGGTGCGTGGTTCCGAGGGGGAACGTGGGGCATGTGTGATGACAAATCGCCAATCTCTGTCTCATTCGACCTTGTTTTTTTTCCATCGATACAATGCACGAAAATGATTGTCATCCTATTTTTTTAATGGCATTCTATTGTCAATTTTATACATTAAGTTAGTTTATAGAAATTTAATGGCCATACTTCAAAACTGAAACACATGAACAAGCTAGATGAAGCAAAAAACCGCTCGAAAATCATATTTATGTACTACTTGCCTACATATATATGCAACATGCAATAAATTTGAAGGGGTTCCAAACATCTTGAGTGACGGTTTGGACACAAAAGCATTAAGAATGTAGGTTCTAAATTCAATAATAATAATAATAATAAATTCTCTAATTTCTGAAGTACATGAAAATATGCATGATTTCCTGCCATGGGGCCAAGATCTCCTGGTTACTGCTCTCGGACTTGCTTCCGTAACACAAATGGTAGGCATGCATTACATTTGGATAGAAAATGTAAATATTTGTGGAAAAAAACGGCTCCCACATGATTGGCGCCCTGCTTCGCGTTTCGAGTTTTGAAAGCCAATTTTCGTGGCTATTAATCACACGTGGTCATGCATTGGGAACTGTCAGAGATGTTAATTCACACACGGTTGTTGAGTAGGAAATTATGTGCAATCACTGCTGGCGTCAATCATGATTCTAGTCACCTATAAATGATGCCCCTCGAGACCGCCATCCCGCTTGCATTCTCTCATCTCTCTATCCCACCCCTCGCACAAAACTCTACCATGGCACGGCCGGTCTGTGCACAAGCAGAGCAGGAGGTGCCACCCCGCGAGGACATGGCGAAATGCAGCGACGAGGAGGACCCTTTCGCGCCCCCAGATGAGGTCGCGCCAAACCCCCCAACTGAAGATTGTTTTTGGGGCCAGTACAATCTGTCTTTATGGAAGGCGCTGCCGCCGGCTGAGAGAGCCAGGTAGGTGGCGTTCAAGAAGGAGTGTGTTGAGGAGCACGTCAGGAACCTCGCGGCCTAGAATGCCCTTAGTGCCGCATGGGAAAAGGAGGAGCTGGAGCTTTGGCGTCGGGCGAGTCGACGAGCGGTCGAGGTGTATGAAGATGGCCGGTACCATGCAATGAAAGCCAGAGGAGCTAGGCGCCTCACCGCTGTGTGGGCGTGGCCCGATAAGCTCGAGCGTGCCATCGCCAAAGAGCTCCAGTGGGCACCCAATGAACCGTCCTGCGTGGTCGCGCGCCTCTGCCAGCAAGAGGCCGATCGGCACATCGAACGCTGCGAAGCTGAGGAGGCGGTGAACTCCCTCCGTGTTGGGAAGCCACAGCGCACCAAGGAGTTGATGGTGAGAGGCTGCCATTTTAATGCTCCCCTTTGGCGGCTAGGGCGGTTTGCGCTCAAGGAGGGGTTATTATTAGTTTACTTTTTATTCATTGTATGTATTAGTTAAGTACTATTATCATGTATATGTGATGATATATACTGTATATGTATCATGTCTTCAATGAGCTATTCAAGAATTAATATATATTATTAGTTTCACATTTCTATATATCTGTTTTCATACTGATTTTCTAGCTCTAACTGTTAGCATTTTACACATATTGAAACATAACAATAGAACATAAATCATTCACACATCAAAACATATCAATATTGTGATTATTGTCCAAACGTTAGGATCGACATCTAAACAGTTCACCAAAATAAAACGTGGCCATGACTAGTTGACTACACCCTATCCTATGGAAGCTCTTGGCTGTGCCTGAACTCGGTCATGCGTTCATACATTTGGTTTACACGCTCGCGATACAGCTGGAGCGCGATCTCGAGCTCCAAGCTGGCTATTTCGTCAGAGATTACCATCTTGAGGATGTGACGACCATTTTCTTCTACCGCTCCCCGATGGACGCCTGGGCCAAGGAGGGGCCCGCGGACAAGGCGAACACATGACACATGCGAACGCCACGGCCGACGTTCGGGGAAAGCATGGTGCGGCCGGGCTCTGGTGCAAATATGGTGCAGACTGCCGCTGCCCATTCCTGGCAAGAAATAGGGCTACTCACGTGCCTTGGACACAGCTGCAACGTCATGACGGGTGGGATAGCAGGCAAGCTGGGATGGAACCGCTCTTGCTCAGCTGCGCGCCGTGCCTCTCGCTCTGCGGCCCTTCATCGGTCTTGCTGTGCGGCGTGCCTTGCCCTCTTGGCGCGAACACGCATGTTTTCCTCTATGGAGCACCACCGATGATCTTCTTGTGCGGTCTGCTGCAGCCTCTCGGCGGTGAGGCGGCTATGTTGCTCGGCAGCGCTGCCACACTCGGCTCCAAGGGTCTGCTCAACCCTTGCGATGACGTGCAGCACAGCATTGTCTGGCGTGTCGCCGGACACGCCATCGGCCTCGACAGGCCATTGTGCCTGAAACAAATCATTTCCGTCGTCGAGGAGGTTGATGGCAGAGGCGGAGCTTGGTCGGTTTGGCATGCTTCATAGATGGGCTAGGCTGCAGTACGTGTGCATCCACGTGTGAACGCACGCACAGGCTCTTATGCTCATTAGCTTTTGGCGGGAAACCGATGGGGAAGCTTGCGCGGGAACATGCGCGGTTTCGCACGGGAATGTGGCCAAAAGAAACGTCGGTGCGCTGCTAAAGCGTGCACTGGAATCCTCGGGCAAAAACGCAGTGACAAGACGTGAGAGAGGAAGAAGAGGTGATGTGCAGTCAAATGGGTAATAATAATAAAACATCTTCGATATTAGTGCGGGCAAACGACACTTCTGTATGTACCGTCGGTAATGATTTCATTGATTGTTGACAATTGTTTGGCAGCAACCGTGTGCCCACAACACATACAACTTGTCCGGATGAATCGTTTCGGTTATTATTGGTCTTCCCACACAATTCTGTTGAATGAACCGATTGCTACGGATCACACACACCTTCTTACGCTAACCCATTTGTGTTCTGCTGGATCAGCGCAAACAGTTTATCCGAGTGAACTGTGTGTCATATTTCGCACATGTACATAGTTTTGTTAAATGTTTCTGTTATCTTAGCTAATCCCAAACAGTTCATGAGAATAAACTATCTGCTGTGGATCGCACATGCAACTAATTTCTGAATCGTATTTGATTGATACGCCATCACACACGGTTCGTGCCAATAGTGACAGAGGTTGAACAATATCGTTTGCGATTGGTGGATTGCACACAGTTTCGTCGAAGGGTCTCTGATTTATGTTTTGCGTTAGCAGCATCCTGCAGTAGTGAACATGTATATCATATATACCTTGTTTGGTGTTGGCCTCCTTCTTGTCGGCCAGATGCTTGGGGCAGTTCCGCTTCCAATGACCAGTTCCCTTGCAATGAAAGCACCCAGTTTCTGGCTTGGGTCCAGCATTGGGTTTCTTCACGGGAGGGGCAACTGCTTTTCCACTCTTCTTGGAGTTACCCTTCTTGCCCTTGCCATTCCTCTTGAAACTAGTGGTTTTATTGACCATCAACACTTGATGCTCCTTCTGAATTTCAGACTCAGCAACTTTCAGCATCGCAAACAGCTCGGCGACTGACTTGTTCATCCCTTGCATGTTATAGTTCATCATGAAGCTTTTGTAGCTAGGTGGTAGCGATTGAAGAACTTTGTCAGTGATCGCCTCTCGCAGAAGGGGCATCCCTAACTCAGCCAGACGGTTTGAATACCCAGACATTCTGAGTGTATGTTCACTGACAGGCCCGTTCTCCTCCATCTTGCAAGCATAGAACTTATCAGAGGTCTCATACCTCTCGATCCGGGCATTCTTCTCAAAGATAAACTTCAACTCCTGGAACATCTCATATGCTCCATGACATCCAAAACGTCTTTGAAGTCCCGGTTCTAAGACATACAACATTGCATATTGAACTATTGAGTAATTTTTAGAA
The DNA here is from genome assembly GCA_022496015.1 of Hordeum marinum. Lineage (NCBI taxonomy): Eukaryota > Viridiplantae > Streptophyta > Magnoliopsida > Poales > Poaceae > Hordeum > Hordeum marinum. Next base: position 266,899,779 of record CM039672.1, on the reverse strand, counting down.
TGCGCCAGCCAAGCGTTCACAACGTCTGCAGACGACACCGGAGCGGGTGCTTCATTGAGCGGTGCATCAAGGACATAAACCTTTTGGGCAGCCGTGAGGATAATCCTCAGATTACGTGCCCAGTCTACAAAGTTACTTCCATCATCTTTCTGTTGGAAATATGCCCTAGAGGCAATAATAGAATAGTTATTATTATATTTCCTTGTTCATGATAATTGTTTATTATCCATGCTATAATTGTATTGGCTGGAAACACAATGCATGTGTGGATATATAGACAAGACTTTGTCCCTAGTGTGCCTCTAGTAGACTAGCTCATTGATAAAAGATGGTCAAGGTTTCCTAGCCATTGACATGAGATATCATTTAATAACGGGATCACATCATTAGGAGAATGATGTGATGGACAAGACCCAAACTACAAATGTACCATTTGATCGTGTTAGTTTATTGCTACCGTTTTCTACATGTCAAGTATCTGTTCCAATGACCATGAGATCATGCAACTCATTGACAGTGGATGAGTGCCTTGTGTGTATCAAACGTCCCAACGTAACTAGGTGACTATAAAGGTGCTCTACTGGTATCTCTGAGAGTGTTTGTTGAGTTGGCATCGATCAATACTGGGATTTGTTACTCCGTGTGACAGAGAGGTATCTCAGGGCCCACTCGGTAATACAACATCACAACAAGCCTTGCAAGCAATGTGACTAAAGTGTTAGTTATGGGATCTTGTATTACGGAACGAGTAAAGAGACTTGCCAGTAACGAGATTGAACTAGATATACATATACCGACGATCGAATCTCGGGCAGGTAACATACCAAAGAACTAAAGGAACGACATACGGGATTAACTGAATCCTTGACATAGAGGTTCGATCGATAAAGATCTTCATAGAATATGTAGGAATCGATATGGGCATCCTGGTCCCTCTATTGGTTATTGACCATAGAGGTGTCTCGATCATGTCTACATAGTTCTCGAACTCGCAGGGTCTGCACACTTAAGGTTCGGTGACGTTTCAGTAGTATAGAGTTATGTATGGTGGTGACCGAAGGTTGTTCGGAGTCCCGAATGAGATCCTGGATGTCACCAGGAGCTCCGGAATGGTCCGAAGGTAAAAATGATATATAGGAAGTCCTATTTTGGTCGCCGGAAAAGTTTCGGGCTCATCGGTAGTGTACCGGGAGGGTACCGAGGGACCATCGAGAGGGGTATTTCGACCCAAGAGGCTACATGGTCTGTGGAAGAAGATATACCACCCCTTAGTGGGCTGGACGAAGCCCCACAGGAAGCCCATGCGGCTGGGAAGGAAAACCTAAGGTGGGAAGAGAGGCCCAAGTGGAAAAAGGAGGAGTCCTAATCCTACTAGGAGTGGAGGAGGTGGACTCCTCCCCCCACTTCGGGCGAACAAGGGCTGGATCCCTTGGGAGCCAAGCCTCCTCCCTACCCTCCTCCTATATATACTATAGGTTTGAGGGTTTTTTGAGACAAAAAAATAGCCACGTGCTACCTCTCCTCTAGATCGGTTTCAGCGGTGCTTAGGCGAAGCCCTGCTGGAATATCTCCAACACCATCGCCGCAACGCCATCGCGTTGTTGGAGAACTCGTCTACCTCTCTGCCCTCTCTTGCTGGATCAAGAAGGCGGAGATCGTCATCAAGATGTATGTGTGCTGAACGCGGAGGTGTCGTCCGTTCGGTGCTAGATCGGGACGGATCATGATTGGATCCTGGGACGCTCGTCGATTTAGATCGCGAAGACGTTCGACTACATCAACCGCGTTTCTTAATGCTTCCCACTTAGCAATCTACAAGGGTATGTAGATCCACTATCCCTCTCATAGATGATCATCACCATGGATAGATCTTTCATGTGCGTAGGAAATTTTTTGTTTCCCATGCAACGTTCCCCAATAGTGGCATCATGAGCTAGGTCTATGTGTAGATGAGATCTTGAGTAGAACACAAAGGAGTTCGTGGGCATTGATGCTTAGATTTCTTCCTCCCTTGGTCGTGTTTTGGTTCAGCGGTATTGTGGGATGAAGCGGCCCAGACCAACCTTACTCGCACGCTTATGAGAGACCGGTTCCATCGATTGACGTGTAACTTCGTTGCACAAAGATGGCTGGCGGGTGTCTGTTTCTCCTACTTTAGTTGGATCAGATTCAACAAAGGCGGTCCTTGAGAAGGTTGAAAAGCAACTAATGTATCACCGTTTTGGTTTTGTGTAGGTGAGAATTTTTCTTGCTAGATACCCATAGCATCCATGTAAAACTTGCATCAACAACTAAAGGACATCTAACTTGTTTTTGCAGGGTATGTTATGATGTGATATGGCCAATTACGTGATGAGATATATGTGATGTATGAGATGATCATGTATTGTATAGAATATCACGACTTGCATGTCGATGAGTACGGCAACCGGCAGGAGCCATAGGGTTGTCTTTAATTATTTTCGTCGTTTTGCTTTACTTTATCGCTATGAGTTAGCAATAGTCGTGGAAGCAATAGTCGGCACGACAACCCCAATAGCGACACACTGATGGAGATCAAGATGATGAGATCATGGTGTCATGCTAGTGATGATGGAGATCATGCCGGTGCTTTTAAGATGGAGATCAAAAAGCACAAGTTCATGGCCAGATCATGCCACTTATGATTTGCATGTGATGTTAATCCTTTTATGCACCTTGTTTTTCTCAGGACGATGGTAGCATTATAAGGTGATCCCTCACTTAAATTTCAAGATAAATTGTGTTCTCCCCGTGTGTGAACCATTGCGAAAGTTCGTCGTGTCGAGACACCACATGATGATCGGGTGTGATAGACTCTACGTTCGCATACAACGGGTGCAAGCCAGTGTTGCACATGCGGAACACTCGGGTTAAACTTGACAAGCCTAGCATGTACAGACATGGCCTCATAACACAAGAGACCGAAAGGTCGAACATTAGTCATATAGTAGATATGATCAACATAATGATGTTCACCATTAAAACCACCTTAACTCACGTGATGATCGGACTTGAGTTGGTGAATTTGGATCATTTATCACTCAGATGACCTGAGGGATGTCAATTTGAGTGGGAGCTTTAGTAATTTGATTAACTAAACTCATTATATTGAACAATAGTCTTAGTAACCTTTGCTTATTTATGTTGTAGATCAATGGCTCGTGTAGTAGCACCCCTGAATTTTAATGCTTCCTAAAGAAAGCTAAGTTCAAAGATGATGGAAGTAACTTTGTGGACAGGGCCCGTGATCTGAGGATTATCGTCACGGCTTCCTAGAAGGCATATGTCCTTCATGCGTTGCTTGGTAACCAACCCACTGACATGTCATCCGAAGATGTTAAGAATGCTTGGGAGGCACGTTCTGGAGATTACTCAATAGTTTAGTGTGCAATATTGTATGGTTTAGAACCGGGACTTCAAAGACGTTCTGAACGTCATGGAGCATATGAGATGTTCCAGGAGTTGGAGTTTATCTTTAAGAAGAATGCCCGAATCGAGAGGTATGAGACCTCGGATAAGTTTTATGCTTGCAAAATGGAGGAGAATGGGTCTATCAGTGAACATATACTTAGAATGTCTTGGTATTCGACCCGTCTCATGGAGTTCGGGGTGCCCCTTCCGCCAGAGGCGATCACTGATAGAGTTCTTCAATCATTGCCACCAAGCAACAAGAGCTTTGTGCTAAACTATACCATGCACGGGATGAACAAGTCAGTCACCGAGTTGTTTGCGATGCTGAAAGTCGCTAAGTCTGAAATCCAGAAAGAACATCAAGTGTTGATGGTCAATAAAACCACTAGTTTCAAGAAGAATGGCAAGGGCAAGAAGGGTAACTCCAAGAAGGATGGCAAAGCAGTTGCTCCTCCCATGAAGAAACCCAAGGCTGGACCCAAGCCAGAAACTGAGTGCTTTCATTGCAAGGGAACTGGTCACTGGAAGTAGAATTTCCCCAAGTATCTGGCTGCCCAGAAGGCGGCCAACAACAAACAAGGTATATATGATGCAACATGGGGGCACATTTATCAATTTCCGCTTTCGCTTGAGGACAAGCAAGGTCTAAGCTTGGGGGAGTTGATACGTCTATTTTGCATCATGCTTTTATACAAAAGTCTTGAAAATCTACCAAGAATTATTTTGGAATATACAAAAAATAGTGGGTGAAAGAAATACATCAGGGGGGCCATCAAGCAGTCATAAGCCAGGGGCATGCCCTACCCCCCTAGGCGCGCGCCCCTGTCGCTTGTGGCCCACCTAGGAGCCCTCCGATGCCCATCTTCTGCTATATGGGGGATTTTGACCTGGAAAAAATCATAACAAAGATTTCAAGGCAAAGCGCCACCGTCTCGAGGCAGAACTTGGGCAGAACCAATCTAGGGCTCCGGTGGAGCTGTTCTGCCGGCAAAACTTCCCTCTCGGAGGGGGAAATCGAAGCCATCATCATCACCAACGATCCTCTCATCAACAGGGGGTCAATCTCAATCAACATCTTCATCAGCACCATCTCCTCTCCAAACCCTAGTTCATCTCTTGTATCCGATCTTTGTCTCAAAACCTCGGATTGGTACTTGTGTGTTACTAGTAGTGTTGATTACTCCTTGTAGTTGATGCTAGTTCGTTTACTTGCTGGAAGATCATATGTTCAGATCCTTGATCATCATTAATACTCCTCTGATTATGAACATCTTTGTGAGTAGTTATGTTTGTTCCTAAGGACATGGGATAAGTCTTGTTATAAGTAATCATGTGAATTTGGTATTGGTTCGATATTTTGATGAGATGTATGTTGTATCTCCTCTAGTGGTGTTATGTGAACATTGACTACATGACACTTCACCATTGTTTGGGCCTAGAGGAAGGCATTGGGAAGTAATAAGTAGATGATGGGTTGCTAGAGTGACAGAAGCTTAAACCCTAGTTTATGTGTTGCTTCGTAAGGGGTTGATTTGGATCCACATGTTTCATGCTATGGTTAGATTTATCTTAATTCTTCATTCGTAGTTGCAGATGCTTGCAAGAGGGGTTAATCATAAGTGGGAGGCTTGTCCAAGTAAGGCCAGAACCCAAGCACCGGTGCACCCACATATCAAATTATCAAAGTAACAAACATGAATCATATGAGCATGATGAAAACTAGCTTGACAGAAATGTCCATGTGTCCTCGGGAGCGCCTTGCTTTATATAAGAGTTTGTCCAGGCTTGTCCATTGCTATAAAAAGGATTGGGCCACCTTGCTGCACCTTTGTTACAATTGTTACTTGCTACCCGTTACGAATTATCTTATCACAAAACTATTTGTTACCGATAATTTCAGTGCTTGTTGAGAATACCTTACTGAAAACCACTTGTCATTTCCTTCTGCTCCTCGTTGGGTTCGACACTCTTATTTATCGAAAGGACTATGATAGATCCCCTATACTTGTGGGGCATAAAGACTCTTTTCTGGCGCCGTTGCTGGGGAGTGAAGCGCCTTTGGTGTGTGGAACTTGGTAAGAAAAATTTTATATAGTGTGCTGAAATTTACTGTCACTTGTTACTATGGAAAATAATCCTTTGAGGGGCTTGTTTGGGGTATCTTCACCTCGACCGGAAGCACAAAGAGTCTCTCCTCAACCATCTGCACCTGCTGAAAATATTTATTATGAAATTCCTTCGAGTATGGTAGAGAAACTGCTAGCTAATCCTTATGCAGGAGATGGGACACTACATCCTGATTTGCATCTAATCTATGTGGATGAAGTTTGCAGATTATTTAAGCTTGCAGGTTTGCCTGAGGATGTTGTCAAGAAGAAGGTCTTTCCTTTATCTTTGAAGGAGAAGGCATTGGCATGGTACAGGCTATGTGATGATCTTGGATCATGGAACTACAATCGATTGAAATTGGAATTTCATCCGATGTTTTATCCCATGCATCGGGTTCATCTTGATCAGAATTATGTTTACAATTTTTGGCCTCGTGAAGGAGAAAGAATCGCTCAAGCTTGGGGGAGGCTTAAGTCAATGTTATATTCATGCCCCAACCATGATCTCTCAAGAGAAATTATTATTCAGAATTTTTATGCTCGGCTTTCTCATAATGATCGATCCATGTTTGATACTTGTTGCTCTGGTTCTTTTGAAGAAAGATACTGAATTGAAATGGGACTTATTGGAAAGAATTAAACGCAACTCTGAAGATTGGGAACTCAACGAAGGTAAGGACTCAGGTATAAACCTTAAGTTTGATTGTGTTAAATCCTTTATAGACACCAATGTTTTTCGTGAATTTAGCACTAAATATGGACTTGACTTTGAGATAGTAGCTTCTTTTTGTGAATCTTTTGCTACTCATGTTGATCTCCCTAAGGAGAAGTGGTTTAAATATAATCCTCCCATTGAAGTGAAAGTAGTTTAACCTATTAAAGTTGAAGAGGAAACTATTACTTATAATGTTGATCCTGTTATTCCTACTGCTTGCATTGAGAAACCACCCATCCTTGTTAGGATAAAGGAACGTGATAAAGCTTCAACTGTGGTTCGTAAGAGTTGTATTAGAACACCTACACCCCCTAAACAAATTAAAGTTGAACCTAGTATTGTTATGGTTAAAGATCTCTTGGTTGATAATATTGATGGGCATGTTATTTATTTCTGTGATGAAGCGGCTAGAATTGCTAGGCCTGATACTAAGAGTAAACATAGACCGGTTGTTGGCATGCCTGTTGTTTCTGTTAAAATAGGAGATCATTGTTATCATGGATTGTGTGATATGGGTGCTAGCGTAAGTGCAATTCCCTTTTCCTTATACAAAGAAATCATGCATGATATTGCACCAGTTGAACTAGAGGAAATTGATGTTACTATTAAGCTTGCTAATAGATACACTATTGCACCGATGGGGATTGTTAGAGATGTTGAAGTCTTGTGTGGGAAAATAGAATATCCTTCTGATTTTCTCGTTCTTGGTTCCCCACAAGATGATTTTTGTCCCATTATATTTGGCAGACCATTCTTGAATACTGTTAATGCCAGGATTGATTGTGAGAAAGAAACAATTACTGTGAGTTTTGGGGATGTGTCTCATGAGTTCAGTTTCTCTAAATTTCATAGACAACCCCATGACAAAGAATTTCCTAGTAAAGATGAAATTATTGGTCTTGCTTCTGTTGTTGTGCCTCCTATTGATCCTTTAGAACAATATTTGCTAGAACATGGAAATGATATGCATATGAATGAGAGGAATGAAATAGATAAAAATTTCTTTGATCAGCAGCCTATTTTGAAACAAAACTTACCTGTTGAAATACTTGGGGAGCCTCCTCCACCCAAGGGTGATCCCGTGTTTGAGCTCAAACAATTACCCGATACGTTGAAATATGCTTATATTGATGAAAAGGAGATATATCCTGTTATTATTAGTGCTAACCTTTTAGAGCATGAAGAAAAGAGATTATTGAAAACTCTAAGTAAGCACCGTGTTGCTATTGGTTATACTCTTGCTGATCTTAAGGGCATTAGTCCCACTCTATGCCAGCATAAAATTAATATGGAGCCTGATGCCAAACCAGTTATTGATCACCAACGACGATTGAACCCTAAGATGAAAGAAGTGGTAAGAAAAGAAATACTAAAGCTTCTAGAGGCAGGTATAATTTATCTTGTTGTTGATAGTAGATGGGTTAGTCTCGTTCATTGTGTCCCTAAGAAAGGAGGTATTACCTTTGTTCCTAATGATAAAAATGAATTGATCCCGCAAAGAATTGTTACAGGTTATAGAATGGTAATTGATTTTAGGAAATTAAATAAAGCTACTAAGAAAGATCATTACCCTTTACCTTTTATTGATCAAATGCTAGAAATACTATCCAAACATACTCATTTTTGCTTTCTAGATGGTTACTCTGGTTTCTCTCAAATACCTGTATCAAGAGAGGATCAAGAAAAAACCACTTTTACTTGCCCTTTCGGTACGTTTGCTTATAGACGTATGCCTTTTGGTTTATGCAATGCACCTGCTACCTTTGAAAGATGTATGATGGCTATATTCTCTAACTTTTGTGAAAATATTCTTGAGGTTTTCATGGATTATTTTTTCATTTATGGAACTTCATTTGATGATTGTTTGAGCAACCTTGAACAATTTTTGTAGAGATGTGAAGAAACTAATCTTGTCTTGAATTGGGGAAAGTGCCACTTTATGGTTAATGAAGGTATTGTATTGGGTCACAAGATCTCCGAAAGAGGTATTGAAATTGATAAGGCTAAATTTGATGCTATTGAAAAAATGTCGTGCCCTACGGATATCAAAGGTATAAGAACTTTCCTTGGTCATGCTGGTTTCTATAGGAGGTTTATCAAAGATTTCTCTAAGATTTGTAGGCCTCTCACAAATATTTTGCAAAAAGATGTTCAATTTGTTTTTGATGATGATAGTGTAGAAGAATTTGAAATTCTTAAGAATGCCTTGATTACCGCACCGGTTGTTCAACTACCCGACTAGAACCTACCCTTTGAAATTATGTGTGATGCTAGTGATTATGCTGTTGGTGTTGTTCTAGGACAAAGAGTCAATAAGAAATTAAATGTTATCAGTTATGCTAGTAAAACTCTAGACAGTGCTCAAAGAAACTATGCTACTACTGAAAAGGAATTTTCAGCAGTCGTGTTTGCTTGTGATAAGTTTAGACCTTATATTGTTGATTCCAAAGTAACTGTTCACACCGATCATGCTGCTATTAAGTACCTTATGGACAAGAAAGATGCTAAACCTAGACTTATTAGGTGGGTCCTTCTTCTACAAGAATTTAATTTGCATATTATTGATAGAAAGGGTGTTGATAACCCTATGGCAGATAACTTGTCTAGGTGAGAAAATGTTCTTGATGACCCACTACCTATTGATGATAGCTTTTCTGATGAACAATTAGTTGTCGTAAATGCTTCACACAATGCTCCATGGTATGCTGATTATGTCAATTACATTGTTGCTAAATTTATACCGCCTACTTTCACATACCAACAAAAGAAAAGGTTCTTCTATGATTTAAGGCATTACTTTTGGGATGATCCACACCTTTATAAAGAAGGAGTAGATGGTATTAGTAGATGTTGTGTACCTGAGCATGAACAGGAACAGATCCTACGCAAGTGTCACTCCAAAGCCTACGGAGGACACCATGCTGGAGATAGAATTGCACATAAGGTACTACAATCTGAGTTTTATTGGCCTACTCTCTTCAAGGATGCTCGTAAATTTGTCTTGTCTTGTGATGAATGTCAAAGAATTGATAATAATAGTAGACGTCAGGAAATGCCTACAAATTAGTCTCTTGTTATTGAACCATTTGATGTTTGGGGTTTTGATTATATGGGGCCTTTTCCACAATCTAACGGGTATACTCATATTCTAGTTGTTACCGATTATGTTACTAAGTGGGTAGAAGCTATTCCAACTAGTAGCGCTGGTCATAACACTTTTATTAAAATGCTAAAAGAAGTTATTTTCCCTAGATTTGGAGTGCCTAGATATTTGATGACTCATGGTGGTTCACACTTTATTCATGGTGTTTTCCGTAAATTGCTCACTAAATACGACGTTAATCATAGAATTGCATCTCCTTATCATCCTCGGTCTAGTGGTCAAGTAGAATTGAGCAATAGAGAAATTAAATTGATTTTGCAGAAGACTGTTAATAGATCTAGGAAGAATTGGTCTAAGAAACTTGATGATGCATTGTGGGATTATAGAACTGCTTACAAAAACCCTATGGGCATGTCTCCGTATAAGGTGGTTTATGGTAAAGCATGGCACTTACCTCTAGAGCTAGAACATAAAGCTTATTGGGCAATCAAAGAGCTCAATTATTGTTTCAAACTTGCTAGTGAGAAGAGGTTATTTAACATTAGCTCACTCGATGAATGGAGAACCCAAGCCTATGAGAATGCCAAGTTGTTTAAAGAAAAGGTTAAGAGACGGCATGATAGAAGGATACAAAAGCATGAATTTAATGTAGGTGATCATGTCTTGCTATACAATTCTCGTTTAAGATTTTTTATAGGAAACTTCTATCTAAATGGGAAGGTCCTTACATTATCGAGGAGGTATACCATTCCGGTGCCATCAATATTAACAACGTTGAAGGCACAAACCCGAAGGTGGTTGCTACTTCTCGAGCATGCGTTGGTTTCCCGTGAGGAGGAATAGTTTGATGCAGCAAAGTAGATAAGTATTTCCCTCAGTTTTTGAGAACCAAGTATCAATCCAGTAGGAGATACAAGTGAGCCACCAATAGATGTACCTGCACAAAGAATCAAACTCTTGCACCCAACGTTATAAAGGTGTTGTCAATCCCTTCACGGTTACTTGCAAGGATGAGATCTAATAGAGATAGATATAATAGGATGCTTGAATGGAAAGTAAAACTAAAAGTGAAAATAGGGCAGAAAGTATTTTAGTATTTTTGGTTTTAGATCTGAAAGTATAACATGAAAAATAGACCCGGAGACCATAGGTTTCACTAGATGGCTTCTCTCATGATGGCAAGTATTATGATGGGTGAACAAACTACTGTCGAGCAATTGATAGAAAAGCGAATAATTATGAAGATATCCAAGGCAATGATTATGCATATAGGCATCATGTCCATGACAAGAAGACCGAAATGATTTTGCATCTACTACTATTACTCCACACATTGACCGACTCCTGCCTGCATCTAGAGTATTAAGTTCATGAAGAACAGAGTAACGCATTAGGTAAGATGACATGATGTAGAGGGATAAACTCAAGCAATATTATGAAAACCCCATGTTTTTACCCTTGATGGCAACAATACGATATGTGCCTCGCTACCCCTACTTTGTCACTGGGTGAGGACACCACAAGATTGAACCCAAAACTAAGCACTTTGCCCATTGCAAGAATTACCAATCAAGTTGGCCAAAAACAAACCAATAACTCGAAGAGACTTGAAAAGATATGAAATAATGCATATAAGAATTCGGGAAAGACACAAATAATATTCATGGATAATCTCAACATAAAACCACAATTCATCGGATCTTGGCAAACACACCGCAAAAGAGTATTACATCGAATAGATCTCCGTGAAGATCATGAAGAACATGGTATTGAGAGGCAAAGAGAGAAAAGAAGCCATCTAGATACTATCTATGGACCCATAGGTCTGCGGTAAACTACTCACGCATCATCGGAGGGGCAATGGAGTTGATGTAGATGCCCTCTGTGATCGAATCCCCCTCCGGCAGATTATCGGAAAAGGCTCCAAGATTGGATCTCTCAGGAACGGAGGCTTCTGGCGGTGGAAAAGTGTTTTTGTGGCTACTTTTGATAATTATGGAATATTTGGGAATTTATAGGCCGAAGATTAGGGTTCGGGGAGCAGCCGTGGGCCCACAAGCCTGCCCGGCGCGGACACCCCCCCTGGCCGCGGCCCTAGGGCTTGTGGCCCCACGGAGGCTCCTCTGGCTTGGTTATCAAGTCTCGTGGTTTCCATTTGTTCCAGAAAAAATCATTCCGAAGGTTTTATTCCGTTTGGACTCCGTTTAATATTCCTTATCTGCGAAACTCAAAAACAAGGAAAAAACAGAAACTGACACTAGGCTCTAGATTAATAGGTTAGTCCCAAAAATAATATAAAATAGCATATTAATGCATATAAAACATCCAAAATAGTATAATATCATGGAACAATAAAAAATTATAGATACGTTGGAGACGTATCAGCATCCCCAAGCTTAATTCCTGCTCGTCCTCGAGTAGGTAAATGGTAAAAAAATTGATGTGGAATGCTACCCAACATATTTATCCATGTAATATTCTTTATTGTGGCATGAATATTCAGATATGTTAGATTCAAAACAATAGTCTAATATTGACATAAAAATAGTAATACTTCGAGCACACCAACAAGGTAGTCGTGTCCTTTCGAAATAACATGGCCTTAGAAAGTTATCCCTACAAAATCATATGGTCTGGCTATGCATCATCTTCCCCACACAAAGTATCTAAATCATGCACAACCCCGATGAACAAGTCAAGCAATTGTTTCACACTTTTGGTGTTCTCAAACCTTTTCAACTTTCACGCAATACATGAGCGTGAGCCATGGACATAGCATTATAGGTGGAATATAATATGGAGGAGGTGCAAGGGAAAAAGGAGAATATAGTCTCACGTCAACTAGGCTTATCAAGGGGCTATGGAGATGCCCATCAATAGATATCAATGTGAGTGAGTAGGGATTGCCATGCAAAAAATGCACTTAGAGATATAAGTGTATGAAAGCTCAAAAATAAAACTAAGTGGTTGTGCAAGATGAATATCCACTAGTTATATGAAAGTGACAAAATAGGAGACTCTCTATCATGAAGATCATGGTGCTACTTTGAAGCACAAGTGTGGAAAAAGGTAGTAGCAATTGTCCCTTCTCTCTTTCTCTCATTTTTTTGGTGGGCATCTTTGGCCTCTTTTATTTTTTTGTTTGGCTTTCGCTGGCCTCTTTTATTTTTTTGTAAAGTCCGGATACTCATCCCAACTTGTGAGGGAGTCATAGCCTCCATCATCCTTTTATCTCATGGAACAATGCTCTATTAATGAAAAATAATCACACTTTTATTTACTTATAACTCAAAGAAAAATAATTTACAACTCGATTCCTATGACAAAATATGACTCTATATGCAATATGAAGTGATGATGCAAGTCATAGAAAAACTACATGGTGGAAGTTGCATGGCAATATATCTCGGAATGGCTATGGAAATGCCATAATAGGTAGGTATGGTGGCTGTTTTGAGGAATATATGGTGGCTGTTTTGAGGAAGGAGGGTTTGATGTACCGGTGAAAGTTGCGCGGTACTAGAGAGGCTAGCAAAGATGGAAGGGTGAGAGTGCGTATAATCTATGGACTCACATTAGTCATAAAGAACTCACATACTTATTTTAAAAGTCTATTAGTTATCAAAAAAAGCATTAGACGCATGCTCCTAGGTGAGAGGTTGGTAGGATTTAACCATTGCATGCTCCCGACCCTCACACAAAGGTCGACAATCATTAGACAAATCATGCTCCGACTTCGTTACATAACGGTTCACCATACGTGCATGTTGCGGGAATCGCAAGCTTTAACACACGTATCTCTTCAATTCACAACTACTCACTAGCATCACTCTCATATTACCATCCCAATTATCTCAAAACTACATGCAAGGAATCCAACTTCTCGTAGTTGTTAATGCACTTAATATATAAGTTTTTATTATATCCCTCTTGGATGCTCATGATATTAGGACTAAATTCATAACCTAAAAAAGTTACCATGCTGTTTTAAGAAACTCTCAAAATAATATAAGTGAGGAACGAGATTTCAATAATTTCTATAAAATATAACACTACTATGCTCTATAAAGATATAAGTGAAGCACTAGAGCAACATTGCCTAGCTCAAAAGATATAAGTGAAGCACATAGAGTATTCTAATAAATTCACGATTCAGCGTGTCTCTCTCAAAATATGTGTTCATCATGGATGATTGTGGCAAACTAACAAGCAAATACTCATATCATACAAGACACTCCAAGCAAAACACATATCATGTGGTGAATAAAAATATAGCCTCAAGTAAATTTACTGATGGATTGAATACGAAAGAGGGGATGCCTTCCGGGGCATCCCCAAGCTTAGGCTTTTTGGTATCCTTGAATATGACTTGGGGTGCCTTGGGCATCCCCAATCTTAGGCTCTTGCCACTCTTTATTCCATAGTCCATCAAATCTTCACCCAAAACTTGAAAACTTCACAACACAAAACTCAAGAGAAAACTCATGAGATCCGTTAGTATAAGAAAAATAACTCACCACTTTAGGTAATGTTTTGAACTCATTCTTTATTTATATTTGTGTAATACCTACTGTATTCTAACTTTTTCAGGACTCATACCCCCCGATACGGCCCATAGATACATCCAAATAAGCAAACAACAGAAGGAAAACAGAATCTGTCAAAAACAGAACAGTCTGTAGCAATCTGTAAACTTCTAATACTTATGGAACTCTAAAAATTGTTAAAAAATAATAAATCCAGGAAAATTTGTATATCAATCCTGTGTAAAAATTTCGTATCAATTTGAGGCTCAGAAAAATTCAGAAAATTCCTGGACTGAGCCAAAAAGTTTTTGTTTTTCAGCAAGATCAAATCAACAACTACCATAGATCACCCCAAAGGTTTTACTTGGCTCAAACACTAATTTAAATACAAAAACACAATTAATATAGAAGTAATAAGGTGCCAAACACACCAAAACAGAAGCAAAAAGTAGAAAACAAGATAAAATTGGGTTGCCTCCCAACAAGCGCTATTGTTTAACGCCCCTAGCTAGGCAAAACGCAATAGATCTAGGTATTGTCATAATAAAAATAAGGGAGATAATTCATGCTCATCTCATACTCCCTTCTTTCAGAAGCTAATTTCCATTGTGTCAAGCAAAAGTAATCAAACGGCTGAATTAAGAGGATCGGGATCATCAAGATCAAGTGCGGGAGGGATAGGTTCCTCCTTATGTCCCTTATAGTGTATAATCAATTCATCATTATAAGATTTCCTTTGGTTAAAGGCCATGAGCCTTTTCTTAAGAATGAACTCTAATCCATTATTTTGTATAGCAAACTTATCATTGAATTCAGAAATCTTATCAACCAAAACCTTGGTAGGGACTTTCTTTCTCAAATTCTCATTATAAGCAACTTGATCTTGAGATCATAGTCTCATTATCTCTTCTTGATTAAAAAGGATCTCCTCAATAGGGGGACATCCACCATTAATTTTATAATGAGCAAAGATTTCACTAGCCTCTTTCATGATAAATATAAACTCGTGAGCTAGGAATATAGTGGCGGCACGCTTAACAGAAGAATGTTGAATATTAGAAAACTCAAGGAAAATCATTTGTGTGCAAGGGTGCATGTGCAAGAATTGTCTCTCAAGTTCACTTATTCACAAAGTTATAGTGTCCGCAAGACTATTAGTTTTATTTAGAATGGAACCTCATAAAGTAGGAAGCGTTCCCACACAAGTGAAAAAAAACTTGAATAACACCTTTTCCAATACGCAACCTTTTTGTATGAATGATACTGGGTTATTTTTGAGGGTTGTCATTATCAAGGGCATCAAGATTCCCTTCAAGATTATTACTAGCGATATCCCCCACATTTTCAGCGATAGCCTCCCTTGTTTCAGACATGATGGCAAAACAAGCAAGAAGTAAACGAAAAGACGAATGGGAAAGGGCGAATAAAAGGCAAATCTTTTTGGTGTTTTCTGAAAATCATTTTAGAAGTGGGGGAGAGGAAAACGAGAGGCAAATGGCAAATAATGTAAATGCAAGAGAAGAGTTTGTGATGGGTACTTGGTATCCTTGACTTGCTATGTATCTCCCCGGCAACGGCGCCAGAAATCCTTCTTGCTACTTCTCGAGCATGCGTTGGTTTCCCGTGAAGAGGAACAGTTTGATGCAGAAAAGTAGATAAGTATTTCCCTTGTTTTTTGAGAACCAAGGTATCAATCCAGTAGGAGATACAAGAGAGCCACCAATAGATGTACCTGCACAAAGAATCAAACTCTTGCACCCAACACTATAAAGGGGTTGTCAATCCCTTCACGGTTACTTGCAAGGATGAGATCTAATAGAGATAGATATAATAGGATGCTTGAATGGAAAGTAAAACTAAAAGTAAAAATAGGTCAGCAAGTATTTTTGGTATTTTTGGTTTTAGATCTAAAAGTATAATATCAAAAATAGACCCGGGGGCCATAGGTTTCACTAGATGGCTTCTCTCATGATGGCAAGTATTACGGTGGGTGAACAAATTACTGTAGAGCAATTGATAGAAAAGAGAATAATTATTAAGATATCCAAGGCAATGATTATGCATATAGGCATCACATCTGTGACAAGTAGACTGAAACAATTGTGCATCTACTACTATTACTCCACACATCGACCGACTCCTGCCTGCATCTAGAGTATTAAGTTCATGTAGAATAGAGTAACGCATTAGGTAAGATGACATGATGTATATAAACTCAAGAAATATGATGAAAACCCCATCTTTTTACCCTTGATGGAAACAATACAATACATGCCTCGCTACCCCTACTTTGTCACTGGGTGAGGACACCGCAAGATTGAACCCAAAACTAAGCACTTCTCCCATTGCAAGAATTACCAATCTAGTTGGCCAAACCAAACCAATAACTCGAAGAGACTTCCAAAGATATGAAATCATGCATATAAGAATTCAGGAAAGACTCAAATAACATTCATGGATAATCTCAACATAAACCCACAATTCATCGGACCTCGACAAACACATCGCAAAAGAGTATTACATCGGATAGATCTCCATAAAGATCATGAAGAACATGGTATTGAGAAGCAAAGAGAGAGAAGAAGCCATCTAGCTACTAGCCATGGACCCGTAGGTCTGTGGTGAACTACTCACGCATCATCGGATGGGCAATAGAGTTGATGTAGATGCCCTCCATGATCGAATCCCCCTCCGGCAGATTACCGGAAAAGGCTCCAAGATTGGATCTCTCGGGAACGGAGGCTTCTGGCAGCGGAAAAGTGTTTTTGTGGCTATTTTTGATAATGATGGAATATTTGGGAATTTATAGGCTGAAGATTAGGGTTAGGGGAGCAGTCGTGGGCCCACAAGCCTACCCGGCGTGGCCACCCCCCTGGCCACGGCCCTAGGGCTTGTGGCCCCACGGAGGCTCCTTTTCCTTGGTTTTCAAGTCTCGTGGTTTCCTTTTGTTCTAGTCATTCCAAAGGTTTTATTCCATTTGGACTCCATTTAATATTCCTTATCTGCGAAACTCAAAAACAAGGAAAAACAGAAACTAGCACTAGGCTCTAGATCAATAGGTTAGTCCCAAAAATAATATAAAATAGCATATTAATGCATATAAAACATCCAAAATAGATAATATATAGCATGGAACAATCAAAAATTATAGATACATTAGAGACGTATCATTGGTGAACGGTCAAAGAATCAAACATTATATCTCAAGTACTCCTATAAATGTTGAAACCAATATCATCAATACCATAACTCCGGAGGAGTACATTAGAGAGACTTACCAAAACGTTTCAGCTCTGAAAAGGAATAGGTGTGTGGTAAGTAAATAGACTCCAAAACTTTTTCAATGACAATTTTTATCTGTTTTGGAATATTTAAAAAATTAGGAAAATTTAAAGTAGTCCAAATAGTGCACGAGGAGGCGACAAGCCAGGGGCGTGCCCTACCCCCCTGCGGGCGCCCTGTGGCTTGTGGTCACCTCGTGTATCATCCGGACTCCGTTTTCTTGTGGTATACTCCTTCTGGTCAGTAAAAATTCATTATATAATCTCCCAAAGGTTTTGACTCTCGTATCACGACAATACCTCCTATTTTCTTTTTAAGTTGTTTCTGCAGCAGATTTAGAGCAAGATGTCTTCGGAAGAGTCGGTCGGGGAGAACCGCTTCGGGTAGGCTACGGAAGAAGAGATGGAGGCCTACTTGAAAAGGATAGATGTCATGGAGGAAGACCAAGAAGTTACCTCTCATCCACAACCTGGAGCCATGCTGGAAGAACTTCAGAGCTCAGCAATTCCGAATTCGATTATCCCTTCCAATGCTAAATTTCTTACTTTTGAAAATATGAAAAGGAGTGTTGCTTCTTCCCCTGCAGCAATGAAACATCCACGGGTTAAGGGCGCTCTAACCATCACTGGAAAACTTCACAAGGAAATAATGGATTTCAGATAGCAAAATAACAAGCTTGAGGAGGAGAATCGCATTCAGAAGGGCATCATCGCCAAGAATATAACATCAACATCTCCAAACCAAGACAACTAAATACACGGGTATGGGCACTCCCCTTGGCTTGTGCCAAGCTTGGGGGAGGTGCCCCGGTATCATATCACCATCACACCTTTTATTTTTACTTTTAACATTTTTCTTAGTTCAATCCTTTTGGTTATATATTGATCTAGTAGAATAAAGTTTTCATGTGATCTAGTTTTGAGTTTTTGCTTTATGATTCCTCCTATGTAAGCAAGTCCAAGAGTTATATAATAAAAAGTACTTTTGAGTTGAGGGCTTTGCTTGTTTGGTATGATCTTGATCTTGAGAAAGATGAAATAGAAAGAAGTATAGAATAAAAGCAAAGAGTATATATTATGATCTTATGGGGAGTGATGACTTCACATATAAGAAGTATGTCGATTGAAACCTGTTGTGGGTTGACAAACATAGTTGTTGGTCATTGTGGCAATTAAAAGGAAGGAATAAAGAAAGAGAACTTCACATATAAATATATTCTCTTGGACATCTTTTATGATTGTGAGCACCCATTAAAATATTATATGTTAAGAAGTTGATGTTGGACAAGGAAGACAATATAATGGTTTATGTTTGCTTATTTCCGAATAGAAGTTATATTGTTATAGATCCCTCAACATGTGTCTCTTGCTCCCACCTCATATCAACCAAAACTTCTGCGCCAAGTAGAGATACTACTTGTGCATCCAAACACCCTTAACCTAGTTTTGCCATGAGAGTCCACCTGTCACGCCCAAGATGCGGTCCTATCCTTATTTTGGCACGAGGGCCTCGACAGGGATAGAAGCGCATCTCGATGCGTTCGCAAGAATGGATATCATTACAAGTACATGTACAGAAGAGATGAGTATATGGAATTGGCTTACACTCGCCACAAGTTACAACAGAGTCACATCAATACAATAACATCTCAAACGTCATACTTAAGAGCAGGGTCCGACTATGGACGAAATCAAACGAGAAAATGACATCCACCCTTGCTATCCCAGGCTGCTGCCTAGAACCCGTCCAAGATTGATGAAGAAGAAGAAGAAGAACTCCAAATCAAATCAGGGAACGCGCTCATGTCTAATCATCACATTACCTGTACCTGCAACTGGTGTTGTAGTAATCTGTGAGCCACAGGGACTCAGCAATCTCATTTCCAAGGGTATCAAGACTATTAAAGCTTAATAGGTAAGGCATGGCTAAGTGGTGAGGCTGCAGCAAGCGACTAAGCATTTATTTGAGTGGCTAATTTACGAATACAGAAAGTAAAGTATGGTGGTCTACGCATAACGGACGTGAACTAGTAATGATCACTAACTGATCCTAAACACCTACTTACGTCAAACATAACCCCACCGTCTTCTCTTCGTATACGAACTCATGAGAAGAGACAGTCACGGTTACACACATAGTTGGTGCATTTCATTAGAGTTTACTTCAAGTTTGCTATGACCGGGTGTTAAACAA
Organism: Hordeum marinum; assembly: GCA_022496015.1. NCBI lineage: Eukaryota > Viridiplantae > Streptophyta > Magnoliopsida > Poales > Poaceae > Hordeum > Hordeum marinum. The sequence goes on along the minus strand of CM039672.1, from coordinate 266,880,420 downwards.
AGTATCCAAGTTTGCCACATAACCGCGGGCACGGCTTCTCGAAAAGATTTAACCCTCCAGGGATGCTCCAACTTATCCATCACAAATTAACCACACGCAGCGGGAATAACCTCAACCACGGATATCGTGATCGTCCTAGACAATTCCAAAGGAAATCCAACACCTCGAGATAGCCCAAAGAATAATCGAAATTCCTCACTCAAGACGATCGAGAAAGGTAAAACAAATCCAGCAAAGCCGCTCGGCGTGTCGACGAACCCGATAGGAGCCGTGTATCTCGTTGTCAGGACACGACCAGATGAGCACAGCGTACAGTGGCCTGATAGAAATCTCCCGAGTTGCCCCGGGTTGGCCCCGCACACAACTCTAGTTTGGACCAACACTCATGAGGAGCATTGGCCCGGGTTGTTGATTAATTATCCACGGGGTCCGGAAAATCCCCTATGCAAGTTCATTAATTATTAGGCAAATGTAGTACCAATGTTGGGCCTTGCTAGACAAGCTTTATTCTAACCCAAAAAATCAAGGGGGTCCCCATAACAACCCCGAGCATGTTAGGAGCGCTCATTTCTGGAACATAACACCGGTTCACAAGTAACTAAGGGCGGCAAGAGTGGAACAAAACACCGAGAAAAAGGCCAAGTCTTCCACCCTTTACCAAGTGTATATGTGCATTAAATTAAATAGCAGCAATATTGTGATATAACAAAAGAAGGTCCATGTTTATACATGGAAGCAATTGCACCTGCAGCTAGCAACGCTATAAGAAGGTCTGAGCAAGCGGTAACATAGCCAAACAATGTTTTGCTGGGATGTGGAGGGGTTAGAGGCTTATCATGGCAGTGTTGGGAGGCTTATCAAACAAGTGGTAGGTAGCGAGACGTAATGGTAAAAGACGAGACAACTAGCATGGCAATGATAGTAATGGTATCCAGGGAAATGTGTCATCTTGCCTGAGATCCCGCTCGGAAGAAGAACGAGTCCATGAAGAAGACGAACCAACGTAGTCGAACGAATCCTCACACTCCGAACGCTTTCGGAACTCTATCGAGAAGAAGCAATCCAAAACAAACAATCAACACATGACAACACCACAAACATATGCATGACATGATGCGCAAACAAATATGATGCATGTCCGGTTCAGATATGCAAGGCATGGCAAATCACATCAAACAACTACTACACATTAAAGTGGAGCTCAATATGCACTGAGTTACATATTGACGAAACTCCATGTTTGAATTATTTAGTTCACTCTCGTTAGGTACTCATCAATACTAAATGTTGTTAAACATGGTAAGAGGTGAAGCAATAATAACTACAACATCTAGGCATTTTAAATGAGGCCGGAAGCAATATATATCATTTCCGAAACAACCCCATATGCATATTATGAATTTGGTCCAGATCTGTCCTAACACAATTTTATATTTATTAAACATGGAAATAAAGTGTGGCATTAGATTCTACACGTTTTTCTAGTCAAGTTACATATGTAAAACATTTTCAACGGAGCCACGGTTAATTAGTTATGAATTAAATCATTTTAGCATGGCATTTACGCAAAATAAATGAAATCAGCAAGTTAAACATTTTAACCACATGTGAGAGTTGGTTACTGTGAAACTACATGGAAATCTAAGCATTGCTCATATATTAAGTTTTTTTACATGCGATGCACGGTTATTTAGTTATTAGCATTGCAAGATGATAGCAATATGATATTATGCAATGCACAAAAACGATAGCTACAGACAAGAAAACATCCATGACCAGAAGGAGCCTAGTGCAATTTAAACAGAGAGGCAACCACAAAACAAAAAGAAAAAGGGAGAACATGGGATTCGAACCCCAGTCTCCTGGGTATATAACATGCATGAACAACAAGTTGCTATAGGATTGAATTTCGATGAAAGGTTCGGCTCTAAATGACACACTCCCACGAGCTAATCTGAATTTAAACCGACAGACAAAACAGAGTGTAAAAAAATAGGGGCCTGGGATTCGAACCCAGACCCCTCTGGATGTAGGGTGCCTACGCTAGCCAACTATGCTAGACATCTGCTTGTGGAAAACAATGAGACTAAAACATATATGAAACAAGCCGAAGTTGATGCAGTGTAGAGCCAAAATACATGAAAAAAATGCAGCCAAGGGGACTCGAACCTTGGGCCTCCAGCTTGTAAACTGGCTGCGCTAGCCAACTCAGTTACTGACATACTGGTGGTGAAAACAGATGGCAATTCTAAATAATCGTGATAGCCAGGACGGATCTAGACAAAAGAAACAGGGTTTCACATCGGGAGGAAGTTGCTCACAGCATGGAAAACAGAGGCCATGGCCATGGCAAGAAGCTGCGGGGGAGGGTCGGAGTGATCTCCAGGATGCATGGATCCAGGGGAGGCCATCCCATTCCCGACGACGGCGAGGTCCGACAACGTGGGGGCGTTCGACAGCGAGCTTCGGGCTGCCACGACGCTTCTGCAGCCTGAGGAAAGAAAGGGACAGAGAAAGTTCAGAGAAGAAACATGGGAAGGAAGAAGAGAGAGGTAGAGGGATTCGCGAGGGAGATGAGAGATATGGAGGAGGAAGAGGGGTGGCCGGCGACCTGATGATGGAGGTGGCCGATCCGGTGCGATGGAGCTCCCTGGTGGCGCTGCTTGCTCCTTGGCCAGCGCTCCTGTTCATGGCTGCAGAGAGAGAGAGAGAGGGAACAAGGTGAGACCAGGAGGATAAGAACAAAAGGTAAGGAAGGAAAGAGGAGCAGAGGCACAGCAACCTGCTGCTGCAGCTGGAAGGGTGGCCGGTGGTGCTCCGGAAGGTGGATCGGGTCGGCGTCTCCTTGTGGCTGCTCGTGCTGCTGCTTGGCACGACGTTGGAGAGAAGAGGCAACAATGCCATGGAAATACCCGGCCGATAGGGATTCGAGGAGGCACAACTCCATGGCATAACGCCGGTGGCAGGGGGAAGAGTAGGGAAAAATGGAAGGAGGAGGAGCCTAGGGTTTGGGAGACAGGTCTTATAGGGCGCCTAGGGTCGCCTCCGGTCATCAAATCGGAGGAGGTGCCGACGTGTATGAGCTGGATGAGCTGCCGTACAGATGAAGAAGAAGAACAGAGGCTAGTCGTCCATGGTGGGCTTGGTGGGCTGATTCAACAGGTAAGTGGCTTAGGTGGGCTTCTTTCTCTGTGCTTATTTCCTTTCCATTTCTCAGAAATAGAAATATTGAGAAAAATTGCTCAGGGAGTTAGGAGTGGAATTGAGGAGATAAAAATATATCTTTGGAGACCCTAGAATATGAGGAATTTAAGAAAAATGGTTTGGGGATTTTTACCGTCGGAAAATTTAAACAAGTTTGAATTTCATTCAAACTTTTCTGAATTTAAAACCTAACCAAACCAATCCCATATGGGCTGCAATTTAGATGGTGACCCTGCATAATAGATATGATCTATGGGCACTAGAGGAACATTTATTTGAGCATTTGTATTATCAACTCAAATAAATAAAAGCAAGGGGAGGGAGGAAGTGGCAAGGAACATCATGGGAAGTGTGACAAAGGCATTGAGAATGAGATCAAGACTGAAGTTGATATGACACACAAGGTTGTAATGAATTGAAATAAGTTGAGCATAGCAAAAAGAAATGATCAAGGAGGGACTAGGAGTAGCAAAAACATATGAACACAAATAAAATACAAAGAAGCACAACAAGAATGGAATTGATGCATGACACAAAATAAAACAAACCTTGCAATCATGTAAGCAAAATAATACATAACAAACAAATGGTGGTCTTGGTCTCGAAACGGTCAACGGCGAGAACGGGAAGAACCGATAACTACGAATGAATGCAAGTTTTTGAAAACAATTGACGATGCCATGCAAATGATGCGAATGATGCGATGATGAATGCGAAACCAAACGAAACACAGACGAAAACGGAAATAACAGGGGAATCTTCTGGAATCTTCTGGAGTGTCGGTCCCGGGCTGTTACACCACCATACCTACCTATGGATTGGGTAAGATCCTTCAAGTAAGTTGTCATCGGTGCAAGCAATAAAAATTGCTCTCTAAATATGTGTGATCTATTAGTTTGAGGAAAATAAACTTTATACGAACTTGTGATGGGGAAGAAATAAAAGTGACGGACTGCATAATAAAGTTCTCTATCACAAGGGGCAATATAAAGTGGCATTCTTTTGCATTAAGGGATTGTGCATCCAACTATAAAAGCGCATGAAAACCTCTGCTTCCCTCCGCGAAGGGCCTATCTATTACTTTTATTTTCTCGTACTTACCTTTATGCAAGAGTCGTGGTGATCTCCATCAATTTCTCTATTTCGCCTTTATCTTTTGGCAAGCATCAAGTGTTGGGGAATGATCTAGACACATATAACAACTCGAAAGTGGACGAGCATGAGTAATTACTGTTGACATTACCCTTGAGGTAAATAGTTGGGAGTCAATACTATAAGCCCCGATCTTTCTCTGTGTCCGATTGAAGCTTTGACCTCATAGCTACCTCGTGAGTGTTAGCAATTGTGAAAGACTAAAACATGATTGAGTATATGGATTTGCTTTACAAGCTCTTATATTGACTCTTTACTACATTCTGATAAATTGGAATTGCTTCGATGACTGAGATCGTAGTTTGTCGGTTCTCAATAGAGTTCTTGATTCATACTTTACCATTGTGAATGAATTTTTACTTTAGCATAAGAAATTATATGTCAATATATGTTGCTGTTCTAAAGATGATCATGATTCCTTTAGGTCCGTATTTCATTTTCTTGACACCTCTATCTCTAAACATGCGGGCACATTTATCGATTTCCGCTTTTGCTTGAGGACAAGCGAGGTTTAAGCTTGGGGGAGTTGATACATCCATTTTGCATCATGCTTTTATATTGATATTTATTACATTATGGGCTGTTACTACACATTTTGGTACAATATTTATGCCTTTTCTCTCTTATTCTACAAGGTTTACATGAAGAGGGAGAATGCCGGCAGCTGGAATTCTGGACTGGAAAAGGAGCAAATCTGAGATACCTATTCTGCACAACTCCAAAAGTCCTGAAAATCTACCGAGAATTATTTTGGAATTATATAAAAATTATTGGGCAAAAGAAATATATCAAGGGGCCCACCAGGCAGTCACAAGCCAGGGGGCGCGCCCTACCCCCTGGGCACGCCCATGTGGCTTGTGTCCCACCTGGCAGCCCTCCGATGCCCATCTTCTGCTATATGGAGGCTTTTGACCTGGAAAAAATCATAACAAAGCTTTCGAGCTGAAGCGTCGCCGTCTCGAGGCGAAACTTGGGCAGAATCAATCTAGGGCTCCGACGGAGCTGTTCTGCCGGGGAAACTTCCCTCCCGGAGGGGGAAATCAAAGCCATCGTCATCACCAACGATCCTCTCATCGAGTGGGGGTCAATCTCCATCAACATCTTCATCAGCACCATCTCTTTTCCAAACCCTAGTTCATCTCTTGTATCCGAACTTTGTCTCAAAACCTTAGATTGGTACCTGTGGGTTGCTAGTAGTGTTGATTACTCCTTGTAGTTGATGCTAGTTGGTTTACTTGGTGGAAGATCATATGTTCAGATCCTTGATCATCATTAATACTCCTCTGATTATGAACATGAATATGCTTTGTGAGTAGTTACCTTTGTTCATGAGGACATGGGATAAGTCTTGTTATAAGTAATCATGTGAATTTGGTATTCGTTCAATATTTTGATGAGATGTATGTTGTCTCTCCTCTAGTGGTGTTATGTGAACGTCAACAACATGACACTTCACCATTGTTTGGTCCTATAGGAAGGCATTGGGAAGTAATAAGTAGATGATGGGTTTCTAGAGTGACACAAGCTTAAACCCTAGTTTATGTGTTGCTTCGAAAGGGGCTGATTTGGATCCACATGTTTCATGCTATGGTTAGATTTATCTTAATTCTTATTTCGTAGTTGGGGAAGCTTGTGAGAGGGGTTAATCATAAGTGGAAGGCTTGTCCAAGTAAGGGCAGCACCCAAGCACCGGTCCACCCACATATCAAATTATCAAAGTAACGAACGCGGATCATATGAGCATGATGAAAACTAGCTTGACAGAAATTCCCATGTGTCCTCGGGAGCGCCTTGCTTTTTATAAGAGTTTGTCCGGGCTTGTACTTTGCTATAAAAAGGATTGGTCCACCTTGCTGCACCTTTGTTACAATTGTTACTTGCAACCCGTTACGAATTATCTTATCACAAAACTATCTGTTACCGATAATTTCAGTGCTTACAGAGAATACTTTACTGAAAACCGCTTGTCATTTCCTTCTGCTCCTCGTTGGGTTCGACACTCTTACTTATCGAAAGGACTAAGATAGATCCCCTATACTTGTGGGTCATCAGCGGTCCAATGAGCATTGAGGAGCGTGGTGGATATCGTTATTTTCTCACCTTCACTGATGACTTAAGTAGATATGGGTATATTTACTTAATGGAAAACAAGTTTGAAACATTTAAAAAATTCAAGAAATTTCAGAGTGAAGTTGAGAATCATCATAACCAGAAGATTAAATTCCTGCCATTTGATCGAGGAGGTGAATATCTGAGTTATGAGTTTGGCAGTCACTTAAGACAGTGTGGAATTGTTTCACAATTGACACCGCCTAGAACAGCACAACGTAATGGTGACGTCGTAATCGAACCTTATTAGATATGGTGCGTTCTATACTGTCTCTTGCCGATTTGCCACTATCATTTTGGAGTTATGCATTAGAGACAGCTGCAATCACTTTAAATAGGGCACCATCGAAATCCGTTGAGACGACTATTGGAAATATGCCCTAGAGGCATTAATAAATTAGCTATTATCATATTTCCTTGTTCATGGTAATCGTTTATTATCCATGCTAGATTTGTATTGATCGGAAACTCAGATACATGTGTGGACACATAGACAACACCATGTCCCTAGTATGCCTCTAATAGACTAGCTCATAGATTAAAGATGCTTAAGGCTTCCTAGCCATGGACATGAGATTGTTGGGAGACGTAGCAGTAAATCAAAATTTTCCTACGTGTTCACCAAGATCTATCTATGGAGAAACCAACAACAAGTAAGGGGAGAGTGCATCTTCATACCTTTGAAGATTACAAAGCGGAACCGTTACTAGAACGCGGTTGGTGGAGTCGTACTCGCAGCGATTCAGATTGCGATGGAGTCCGATCTAAGCACCGAACAACGGCGCCTCCGTGTTCAACACACGTGCAGCCCGGTGACGTCTCCTACGCCTTGATCCAGCAAAGAGGAAGGAGAGGTTGAGGGACAGCTCCGGTAGCACGACGGCATGGTGACGGTGGAGCTGCGTGGTCTCTGGCAGGGCTTCGCCAAGCACTACGGAGAACGAGGAGAGGGAGGAGTAGGGTTGCGCCGTGGGAGAGAGATGCGTGTCCCTAGCATCCCCAAGGGCTCCTATATTTATAGGAGGAGGAGGGAGGGCAAAGTGTTTGTCGCTAAGAACGGAACATCTCTTGAGAAAGAGTTTATCTCGAAAGAATTGAGTGGGAGGAAAATAGAACTCGATGAGGTTATTGAACCTTTACTTCAACCAGAGAGTAGCATAGAGCAGAAAGATGTTTCTGTGGTGCCAACGATGGTTGAATAGGAAGGTAATGATGATGATCATAAAACTTCGGATCAAGTTAATATTGAACCTCCTAGGTTGACAAGGGCGCGTACTGCTCCTGAGTGGTATGGCAACCCTGTCTTGGAGGTCATGTTGTTAGACAACGATGAACCTATGAGCTATGGAGAAGCGATGATTGGCCTAGATTCCAAGAAATGGTTAGAGGCCATGAAATCCGAGATGGGATCCATGTATGAAAACAAAGTATGGACTTTGGGAAGTATTACCTGAAGGGTGAAAGGCCATTCAGAAAAAATGGAACTTTAAGAGAAAGACGAACGCGGACGGTAATGTCACTGTCTATAAAGGTAGACTTGTGGCAAAGGGTTTTTCACAAGTTCAAGGAGTTGACTAGAATGATACCTTCTCACCCGTAGCGATGCTTCAGTCCGTCAGAATCATGTTAGCAATAGCTGCATATTTCGACTATCAAATTTGGCAGATGGATGTCAAAACAGTGTTCCTTAACAGTTTCCTTAAGGAAGAGTTGTATATGATACAACCGAAAAGTTTTGTCGATCCAGAGAATGCTAACAAAGTTTGCAAACTCCAGCGACCATCTATGGGCTAGTGCACGCATCTCGGAGTTGGAATCTGTGCTTTGATGCGGTGATCAGAGCGTTCGGGTTTATACAAGTTTATAGAGAAGCTTGTATTTACAAGAAAGTGAGTGGGACCTCTATAGCGTTTCTAATATTATATGTGGATGACATATTGCTGACTGGAAACAATATAGAAATACTGGAAAGCGTGAAGGAATATTTGAACAAGAGTTTTTCAATGAAGTGCCTAGGAGAAGCTGCTTTCATATTGGGCATTAAGATCTATAGAGCTAGACCAATAAGCTTAATAGGACTTTCACAAAGCACATACCTTGATAAAGTTTTGAAGAAGTTCAAAATGGATCAGTCCAAGAAGGGGTTCTTGCCTGTGTTACAAGGTGTGAAGTTGAGTAAGACTCAATGCCCAGTGACTGCAGAAGATAAAGAGAAGATGAGTGTAATACCCTATGCTTCAGCCATAGACTCTATCATGTATGCAATGTTGTGCACAAAACCCGATGTCAGCCTTGCCATAAGTATGACCGAAAGGTTTCAAAGTGATCCTAGAATGGAGCACTGGACGGCGGTCAAGAATATCCTGAAGTACCTAAAAAGGACTAAGGAAATGTTTCCCATTTATGGAGGTGATCAAGAGCTCGTCGTAAAGGGTTACATCGATGCAAGCTTTGACACTGATCCGGATGACTCTAAGTCGCAAACCGGATACGTATTTATTCTCAATGGGGGAGCGGTAAGCTGGTATTGTTCCAGGCAGAGCATGGTAACCGATTCTACATGCGAAGTGGAGTACATCGCAGCCTCGGAGGCAGCGAAGGAAGGTGTCTGGATGAAGGAGTTCATGACTGATCTTGGAGTAGTGCCTAGTGCACTGAATCTAGTGGATCTGTTCTGTGATAACACTGGTGCCATTGCCTTGACCAAGGAACCAAGGTTTCACAAGAGGACCAGACACATAAAGCGACGCTTCAATTCCATCCGCGAGTACATCAAGGAGGAGGACATAAATATTTGCAAAGTGCACATGGATCTGAATGTTGCAGACCCATTGACTAAACCTCTTCCAAGGGCTAAACATGATCAACACCAAAATTGTATGGGTGTTCGATTCATTACAATGTAAATCACATAGTGATGTGAGCTACATTATTGACTCTAGTGCAAGTGGGATACTATTGGAAATATTCCCTAGAGGCAATAATAAAATAGTTATTATTATATTTCCTTGTTCATGATAATTGTTTATTATCCATGCTATAATTGTATTGACTAGAAACACATTGCATGTGTGGATATATAGACAACACTTTGTCCCTAGTGTGCCTCTAGTAGACTAGCTCGCTGATCAAAGATGGTCAAGGTTTCCTAGCCATTGACATGAAATGTCATTTGATAAAGGGATCACATCATTAGGAGAATGATGTGATGGACAAGACCCAAACTATAAACGTAACATTTGATCGTGTCAGTTTATTGCTATAGTTTTCTGCATGTCAAGTATCTGTTCTTATGACAATGAGATCATGCAACTCACTGACACTGGAGGAGTGCCTTGTGTGTATCAAACGTTGCAACGTAACTGGGTGACTATAAAGGTGCTCTACAGGTATCTCCGAGAGTGTCTGTTGAGTTGGCATGGATCAATACTAGGACTTGTTACTCCGTGTGACGGAGAGGTATCTCAGGGCCCACTCGGTAATACAACATCACAACAAGCCTTGCAAGCAATGTGACTAAAGTGTTAGGTACGGGATCTTGTATTACAGAATGAGTAAAGAGACTTGTTGGTAACGAGATTTAACTAGGTATACAGATACCGACGATCAAATCTCGGGTAGGTAACATACTGAAGAACAAAGGGAACGGCATACGAGATTAACTGAATCCTTGACACAGAGGTTGGATCGATAAAGATCTTTGTAGAATATGTAGGAATCGATATGGGCATCCAGGTCCCGCTATTGGTTATTGACCGTAGAGGTGTCTTGGTCATGTCTACATAGTTCTCGAACCTACAGGGTCTGCACACTTAAGGTTCGGTGACGTTTCGGTAGCATAGAGTTATGTATGGTGGTGACCGAAGGTTGTTCGGAGTCCCGGATGAGATCCCGGAAGTCACGAGGAGATCCAAAATGGTCCGGAGGTAAAGATTGATATATAGGAAGTCCTTTTTTGGTCACCGAAAAAGTTTCGGGCTCATCGGTAGTGTACCGGGAGTGTCGGGGGGGTACCGGGGGACCATCGGGAGGGGATATTTCGACCCAAGAGGCTATATGGGCTGTGGGAGAAGGTATACCAGCCCTTAGTGGGCTGGATGAAGCCCCACAGGAAGCCATGCGTTTGGGAAGGAAAACCTAAGGTGGGAAGAGAGGCCCAAGTTGAAAAAGGAGGAGTCCTAATCCTACTAGGAGTGGAGGAGGTGGACTCCTCCCCCCACTTAGGCCAAACAAGGGCTGCCTCCCTTGGGAGCCAAACCTCCTCCCTCCCCTCCTCCTATATATACTAGAGGTTTTAGGGTTTTTTGAGACAGAAAAATAGCCACGTGCTACCTCTCCTCTAGATTGTAGTTTCTCCTCTAGATCGGTTTCACCAGTGCTTAAGCGAAGCCCTGCTGGAATATCTCCACCACCATCGCCACAATGCCGTCGCACTTCCAGAGAACTCGTCTACCTCTCTGCTCCCTCTTGCTGGATCAAGAAGGCGGAGATCGTCATCAAGTTGTACGTGTGCTGAACGCGGAGGTGTCGTCTGTTTGGTGCTAGATCGGGATGGATCGTGATTGGATCGCGGGACGCTCGGCGATTTGGATTATGAAGATGTTCGACTACATCAACCGCATTTCTTAATGCTTCCCGCTTAGCGGTCTACAAGGGTATGTAGATCCACTCTACCTCTCTTACATGCCCATCACCATGGATAGATCTTGCGTGTGCATAGGAAATTTTTTGTTTCCCATGAAACGTTCCCCAACACTTTCAATTTGGCTTTCTCAAGGAACGCATCGAAATTCAGGGGAACTACTGTGCGAGCCATTGATCTACAACATAAATTTGCAAAGGTTACTAAGACTATTGTTCAAGATAATGAGTTTAGTTAATCATATTACTTAAAAAAACTCCCACTCAAATTGGCATCCCTCCGGTCCTCCGAATGATACATGATCCAAATTCACCAACCCAAGTCCGATCATCACGTGAGATGAGGTGGTTTCGATGGTGAACATCTCCATGTTGATCATATCTACTATATGACTCATGTTCGACCTTTTTATCTCTTGTGTTTCGAGGCCATGTCTGTACATGTTAGGCTCGTCAAGTTTAACCCGAGTGTTCCGCACGTACAACACTGTCTTGCACCCGTTGTATGCGAACGTAGAGTCTATCACACCCGATCATCACGTGGTGCTTCGAAATGACAAACTTTCACAATGGTGCACACTCGGGGAGGACACAATTTTATCTTGAAATTTTAGTGAGGGATTACCTTATAATGGTAGCATCGTCCTAAGCAAAACAAGGTGCATAAAAGGATTAACATCACATGCAAATCATAAGTGACATGATATGGCCATGATCTTCTGCTTTTGATCTCCATCTCCAAAGCTCCGGCATGATCTTCACCGTCACCGGCATGACACCATGATCTCCATCATGTTAATCTCCATCAAAGTGTCGCCATGAGGTTGTTGCGCCAACTATTGCTTCTACAACTATTCCTAACTCATAGCGATAAAGTAAAGCAAAAAAGGTGAAATAAATTAAAGACAACCCTATGGCTCCTACCGGTTGTCGTACTCATCAACATGCAAGTCGTGATAATCTATACAAAACATGATCATCTCATACATCACATATATCACATCATGTCTTTGACCATATCAAATCACATCATACCCTGCAAAATCAAGTTAGACGTCCTCTAATTGTTGTTGCATGTTTTACATGTATGCTATGGGTATCTAGCAAGAACGATTCTTACCTATGCAAAACCACAAGGTGATACACAAATTGCTATTCAATGTTCTCAAGGACCGCCTTTGTCGAATCCGATCCAACTAAGGTGGGAGACATAAACATCCGCCACCCATCTTTATGAAACAAAGTCACATGTCAGTCGATGGAACCGGTCATTCGTACGTGGATGAGAAAGGTTGGTCCAGGCCGCTTCATCCCACAATACCGCTGAATCCAGAAAATAACAAGGGAGGAAGCAATCTGAGCATCAACGCACACAAACTCCTTTATGTTCTACTCATGATCTCATCTATGCATAGACCTCGCTCATGATGCCACTGTTGGGGAACGTTGCATGGGAAACAAAAAATTCCTACGCTTCACCAAGATCAATATAGAAGATGAGCATCTATGAGAGGATAAATCGGATCCACATACCATTGTAGATCACTAAGAGGAAGCATTTAGAAACGCGATTGATGTAGTTGAACGTCTTCACGATCCAAATCGCAAGCCGTCTCGCGATCTGTAGGATCGAAAGTAGGTCTAGAGGGGGGTGATTAGACTACTTGACCAAATAAAAGTTTTGCCTTTTCCCAATATTAATTCTTGGCAAGTTTTAGCATTCATAGCATATCAAGTATCACCCTACACATGCATGTCTAAGAGTATAGCGGCGGAAAATAAAGACATTGCACATATAAGTAAAGAGAGGGTTAGGAATGCAAGCACAAGTGATGACACGATGATTTTTCTCGTGGTTCCGATAGGTGGTGCTATCGTATGTCACGTTCATGAAGTCTTCAACCCACGGAGGGTAACGGTCGCGAGAGTCCATGGAGGGCTCTACCCACGGAGGGTTCCATGAAGAAGCAACCTTGACTATTCCATGCGGCTTCCATCCACGAAGGACTAGCCTCACTATGGGTAGATATTCACGAAGTAGGCGATCTCCTTGCCCTTACAAACTTCTTGGTTCACTCCACAACACGAAGTAGGAGGCTGCCAAGCGACACCTAACCAATCTAGGAGGCACCACCCTCCAAAAGGTAATAGGCTCGGTAATGACGATGAACTCCTTGCTCTTCTGCTTCAAGATGATAGACTCCTCATCACACAATCACTCTCTCACAGATTTGGCTTGGTAGAAGAGATGGGACTGGTGGAAAGCAACTTGGGGAGGCTTGAAATCAAGATCCATATGGTTGGAGTGGAAGATCTTGACCTCAACACAAGGGTAGGTGGTTCTGTTGGGAAACGTTGCATGGAAAACAAAAAAATTCCTACATTCATGCAAGACCTATCCATGGTGATGAGCATCTACGAGAGGGAGAGTGGATCTACATACCCTTGTAGATCGCTAAGCAGGAAGCGTTAAGAAACGCGGTTGGTGTAGTCAAACATCTTCGCGATCCAAATCGTCGAGCATCCCGCGATCTCATCATGATCCATCCCGCGATCCAATCACGATCTGTCCCGCGAACTCATCATGATCCGTCCCGCGATCTTGATCACGGCCCTTCCGATCTAGCGTCGAATAGACGACACCTCCGTGTTCAGCACAAGTGTACAGCTCGATGATGATCTCCGCCTTCTTGATCTAGCAAGAGGGAGCGGAGAGGTAGACGAGTTCTCCGGCAGTGTGACGGCGCTGCAGCGATGGTGGTGGAGTAATCTCAGCAGGGCTTCGCCTAAGCACAGCTGAAACCGATCTAGAGGAGAAACTACGAACTAGAGGGTAGGGTTGCACGTGGCTGAAAATCTTGTGCCAAAACCCTAAAACAGTCTAGTATATATAGGAGGAGAAAAGGAGGAGGCTTGGCGCAAGGGCCAGCCCCTCTAGTCTTCGGCCGAAGTGGGAGAGGAGGAATCCTCCTCCACTCCTAGTAGGAGTAGGACTCCTTCCTTATTTCCACCTTTTTGCCTTTTTCCACCTTTTCTCCTTTCGAATTTCTTCCCCAGCCGCATGGGCCTTGTGTGGGACTTTGGCCAGCCCACTAAGGGCTGGTATTAGTCCTCCCACAGCCCATGAAGCCTCTTGGGTCGAAATACCTCTCCCGGTGTTCCCCCGGGACACTACCGACACTCCCGGTACACTACCGATGAGCCCGAAACTTTCCGGTGACCAAAACAGGACTTCCTATATATCAATCTTTACCTCCAGACCATTCCGGAGCTTCTCGTGACGTCCGGGACTCCGAAAAACCTTTGGTCACCACCATACAAAACTCTATACTACCGAAACGTCACTGAACCTTAAGTGTGCAGACGCTGCGGGTTGGAGAACTATGTAGACATGACCGAGACACCTCTACGGTCAATAACCAATAGCGGGACCTGGATGCCCATATTGATTCCTACATATTCTATGAAGATCTTTATCGGTTTAACCTCTATGTCAAGGATTCAGATAATTCCGGATGATGTTCCCTTTGTTCTTCGGTATGTTACTTGCCCGAGATTCGATCGTCGGTATCCCCATACCTAGTTCTACCTCATTACCGGCAAGTCTCTTTACTTGTTCCGTAATACAAGATCTCGTGGCTAACACTTAGTCACATTGCTTGCAAGGCTTATTGTGATGTTGTATTGCCGAGTGGGCCCTAAGATACCTCTCCGTCACATGGAGTAACAAATCTCAGTCTTGATCCATGTCAACCCAACACACACCCTCGGAGATACCTGTAGAGCACCTTTATAGTCACCCAGTTACATTGCGACATTTGATACACACAAGGTACTCCTCCGGTGTCAGTGAGTTGCATGATCTCATGGTCATAGGAACATATACTTGACATGCAGAAAACAGTAGCAATAAACTGACATGATCATATGCTACGTTTGTAGTTTGGGTCTTGTCCATCACATCATTCTCCTAATGATGTGATCCCGTTATCAAATGACATCTCATGTCCATGGCTAGGAAACCTTGACCATCTTTGATCAACGAGCTAGTCTATTAGAGGCATACTAGGGACACAGTGTTGTCTATGTATCCACACATGTATCTAAGTTTCCAATTAATACGATTATAGCATGGATAATAAACGACTATCATGAACAAGGAAATATGATAATAACCAATTTATTTTTGCCTCTAGGGCATATTTCCAACAGTCTCCCACTTGCACTAGAGTCAATAATCTAGTTCACATCACCATGTGATTCGCATTGTTATGAATCTAACACCCAATGAGTTCTGGGGCTCGATCATGCTTTGCATGTGAGAGAGGTATTTTAGTCAATGGGTTTGTAGCATTTAGATCCGTGTGTACTTTGCAAATCTCTATGTCATACTGTAGACACTGCTACCACACTCCACTTGGATGTATTCCAAATGGCTGCTCCACTATATGTATACGGATTGCTACTAAGAGTCATCCGGATTAGTGTTAAAGCTTGCATCAACGTAACTCTTTACGACGAATCCTTTATCACCTCCATAATCGAGAAACATTTCCTTAGTCTTTTAGTCGCTAAGGATATCCTGGATCACTCTTGTACCCCTTGACGGACTCATGGCAAGGCACACACAGGTGTAGTACATAGCATGGCATACTATATAGAGCCTATGGATAAAGCATAGGGGACGACCTTCATCCTTTCTCTTTCTTCTGCCGTGTTCGAGCTTTGAGTCTTACTCAACTTCACACCTTACAAATCAGGCAAGAACTCTTTCTCTACTGATCCATTTTCAACTCTTTCAAAATCTTGTCAAGGTATGCACTCATTGAAAGTCTCATCGGGCGTCTTGATCTATCTCTATAGATCGGGATGCCCAAAAATTAAGTAGCTTTATCCAGGTCTTCCTTTGAAAAACTCTTTTCAAACAACCGTTTATGCTTTCCAGAAATTCTACATCATTTCCGATCACCAATATGTCATTCACATATGCTTATTAGAAACTCTATAGTGCTCCCACTCACTTTATTGTAAATACAAGTTTCTCATAAACTTTGTATAGACTCAAAAACTTTGATCACCTCATCAAAGTGTATATTCCAACTCCGAGATGCTTTATCTAGCCCATAGAAGGATTGCTGGAGCTCGCACACCTTTTAGCATCCTTTAGGATTGACAAAACCTTCTGGTTGTATCACATACAACCTTTCCTCAAGTAAACCGTTAAGGAAACAATGTTTTGATATCCATTGGCCAGATTTCATAATTGAAAAATGCAGCAACTACTAACATAATTCCAACAGACTTTAGCATCGCTACGAGTGAGAAAGTCTCATTGCACTCAACTTTGTCGGAAACTTCTTTGTGACAAGTCGAGCTTTATAAATGGTGACATTTACCATCAGCGCCTGTCTTCATTTTAAAGATCCATTTGTACTCGACGACCTGCCGTCCAACGAGCAAATATACCAAAGTCTATACTTGGTTTTCATACATGGATCCGTTCTTAGATTTCATGGCCTCTAACCATTTGTCGGAATCTGGGCCCATCATCGCTTCTCCATAGCTCGTAGGTTCATCGTTATCGAACAACATGACCTCTAAGACAGGGTTGTCATACCACTCAGGAGCAGTACACGTCCTTGTGGACCTACGAGGTTCGATAGTAACTTGATCCGAAGCTTCATGATGATCATCATTAACTTCCTCTTCAATAGAAACATCTTCCTGCACTGCGCTACTCTCTTGTTGAAACAAAGGCTCAATAACCTCATCAAGTTCTATCTTCCTCCCACTCAATTCTTTCAAGAGAAACTTTTTCTCGAGAAAGGACCCAATTTTAGCAACAAACATTTTATGCTTGGATCTGAGATAGAAGGTTCACCCAACTGTTCTTAGGGTATTCTATGAAGATGCATTTGTCCGCTTTGGATTCGAGCTCATTAGGTGAAAACATTTTCTACACAAGCGTTGCAGCCCCAAACATTAAGAAATGACAACTTAGGTTTCTATCAAACCATAATTCACACAGTGTCATCTCAATGGATTTAGATGATGCCCTATTTAAAGTGAATGTAGTTGTCTCTAATGCATAACCCTAAAATTATAGTAGCAAAAAAATAAGAGACATCATAGCACGCACCATATCCAATAGAGCACGACTATGACGTTCGGACACACCATCACACTATGGTGTTCCAGGTGGCGTGAGTTGTGAAACAACTTTCACATTGTCTAAATTTGTATGCCAAACTCGTAGCTCAGATATTCACCTCCACGATCATTTCGCGAACATTTTTATCTTCTTGTCATGATGATCTTAAACTTCACTCTGAATTTGCTTGAACCTTTCAAACGATTCATACAAGTGTTTCATTAAGTAAATATACACTATATCTACTCAAATCATCAGTGAAGGTAAGAAAATAACGATATCCACCGCACGCTACAAGACTCATTGGATTGCATACATCGACATGTATCATTTCCAATAAATTACTTGTCCACTCCATCAATGTGGAAAATGGGGTCCTTAGTCATCTTGCCCAAGAGGCATGGTTCGCATGTCTCAACCGATTCGAAATCGAATGAGTCCAAAGATCCATCAGCATGGAGTTTCTTCATGCGCTTTATACCAATATGACATTTAGCGGTAGTGCCACAAGTATGTGGCACTATCATTATTAACTTTGTATCTTTTGGCATCAATGTTATGAACATGTGTATTACTACGATCAAGATTCAACAAACCATTCTCACTGGGTGCATGACCATTGAAGGTATTATTCATGTAAACAGAATAACCATTATTCTCTAACTTAAATGAATAACCATGTTGCAATAAACACGATCTAATCATGTTCATGCTCAATGCAAACACCAAATAACATTTATTTAGGTTCGTCACTAATCCCGAAGGTAGAGAGAGCGTGCGATGTTGATCGCATCAACCTTGGAAACATTTCCAACACACATTGTCACCTCGCCCTAAGCTAATTCTCCGTTTATTCCGTAGCTTTTATTTCGAGTTACTAACATTTAGCAACCGAACCGGTATCCAATACCCATGTGCTACTAGGAGCACTAGCAAGGTAGACATTAATAACACGTATATCAAATATGCTTTTGGCGACGTTGCCAACCTTCTTATCTACCAAGTATCTAGGGTTGTTCCGCTTCAGCAACCGCTCTCCTCATAATCGAAGCACTTAGTCTCGGGTTTGGCTTCAACTTTGGGTTGCTTCACTGGAGCAGCAACTGACTTGCCATCCATGAAGTTTCCCTCCTTGCCCTTGCCCTTCTCGAAACTAGTGATTTTACTTAACCATCAACACTTGACGCTCCTTCCTGATTTCTACCTTCACGGTGTCAAACATCGCAAACAGCTCAAGGATCATTATTTCTATCCTGGCATTTTATAGTTCATCACCAAGTTCTAGTAGCTTAGTGACAGTGACTTGGAGAACTGTATCAACCACTCTCTTATCTGGAAGATCAACTCCCACTCGATTCAAGCGATTGTAGCACCCAGACAATCTGAGCACATGCTCAATGATTGAGCTATTCTCTTTCATCTTGCAGGCAAAGAATCTTGTTGGAGATCTCATATCTCGCAACACGGGCACGAGCCTGAGATCCTAATTTCAGCTCTTAGAACGTCTCATATGTTTCGTGACGTTCAAAACGTTTCGGAGCCTCAATTCTAAGTCGTAATGCATGATGCACTAAACTATCAAGTAGTCATCAGAACGTGCCTGTCAGATGTTCACAACATCTACACACGATGCTAGAGGGGTTGGCACACCGAGCGGTGCATTCAGGACATAAGCCTTTTGTGCAGCAATGAGGACAATCCTCAGATCACGGACCTAGTCCGCAATATTTCTACCATCATCTTTCAACTCTATTTCTCTAGGAACATATAAAAATATAAGGGAGCTATAGCACGAGCAAGTAATCTACAACATAATTTTAAAAGACACGACTGACTATGTTCATGATAATGAGTTCAATTAATCATATTACTGAAGAACTCACACTCAAATTGACATACCTCCGGTCATTCGAGTGATACATGATCCAAATTCACCAACTCAAGTCCGATCATCATATCAGTTGAGGTGGTTTCAATGGTGAACATCTTCATGTTGATCATATCTACTATATGACTCATGTTCAACCTTTCGGTCACTTGTGTTCCGAGGCCATGTCTGTACATGCTAGGCTCGTCAAGTTTAACTCGAGTGTTCTACATGTGCAACACTGGCTTGCACCCGTTGTATGTGAACGTAGAGTCTATCACACCCGATCACCACATGGTGTCTCGACACGACGAACTTTTGCAACAGTGCACACTCGGGGAGAACACTATTTATCTTGAAATTAAGTGAGGGATCACCTTATAATGCTGTTGTCGTCCTAAGCAATACAAGGTGCATAAAAGGATTAACATCACATGCAAATCATAAGTGACATGATATGGCCATGAACTTGTGCTTTTGATCTCCATCTTGAAAGCACCAGCATGATCTCCATCGTCACCGGCATGACACCATGATCTCCATCATCTTTATCTCCATCAATGTGTCGCCATCGAGGTTGTCGCGCCCACCATGCTTCTACTACTATTGCTACTGTCTAGCGATAAAGTAAAGCATTACATAGTGCTTAATGATTGACACGCGGGTCATACAATAATTAAAGACAACCCTATGGCTCCTGCCGGTTGCCGTACTCATCGACATGCAAGTCGTGATATTCTATAAAACACATGATCATCTCATACATCACATATATCTCATCATGTAATTGGCCATATCACATCACAACATACCCTCCAAAAACAAGTTAGACGTCCTCTAGTTGTTGTTGCAAGTTCTACGTGGCTGCTACCGGTATCTAGCAAGAACAATTCTCACCTACACAAAACCAAAACGGTGATACATTAGTTGCTTTTCAACCTTCTCAAGGACCGCCTTTGTCGAATCTGATCCAACTAAAGTAGGAGAAACAGACACCCGCCAGCCATCTTTGTGCAATGAAGTTACACGTCAATCGATGGAACCGGTCTCTCATAAGCGTGCGAGTAAGGTTGGTCCGGGCCGCTTCATCCCACAATACCGCTGAACCAAAACATGACCAAGGGAGGAAGCAATCTAAGCATCAACGCCCACAAACTATTTGTGTTCTACTCGAGATCTCATCTACACATAGACCTAGCTCATGATGCCATTGTTGGGGAACGTTGCATGGGAAAAAAAATTCCTACACACACGCAATATCTATCCACGGTGATGAGCATCTATGAGAGGGGCAGTTGATCTACATACCCTTGTAGATCGCTAAGCGGGAAGCGTTAAGAAACGCGGTTGGTGTAGTCGAATGTCTTCGCGATCCAAATCACCGAGTGTCCCGCGATCTCATCACGATATGTCCCACGATCCAATCACGATCCGTCCCGCAAAATCACCACGATCCGTCCCGCGATCTCATCACGATCCGTCTCACGATCTAGATCATGGTCCTTCTGATCTAGCGCCGAACGGACGGCACCTCCACGTTCAGCACACGTACAGCCCGATGACGATCTCCGCCTTCTTGATCTAGCAAGAGGGAGCAGAGAGGTAGACGAGTTCTCCAGCAGCGTGACGGTGCTATGGCAATGGTGGTGGAGTAATCTGAGCAGGGCTTCGCCTAAGCACAACTGAAACCGATCTAGAGGAGAAACTACGAACTAGAGGGTAGGGTTGCACGTGGCTGAAAATCTTATGCCAAAACCCTAAAACCCTCTAGTATATATAGGAGGAGAGGAGGATGAGTCTTGGCGCAAGGGCCAGCCTCTCTAGGCTTCAGCCGAAGTGGGAGAGGAAGAATCCTCCTCCTCCACTCCTAGTAGGATTAGGACTCCTTCCTTATTTCCACCTTTTTGCCTTTCGAATTTCTTCCCCAGCCGCATGGGCCTTGTGTGGGACTTTGGCCAGCCCACTAAGGGTTGGTATTAGTCCTCCCACAGCCCATGAAGCCTCTTGGGTCGAAATACCTCTCCCGATGGTCCCTCGGTACACTACCGACACTCCCGGTACACTACCGATGAGCCCGAAACCTTTCTGGTGACCAAAATAGGACTTCCTATATATCAATCTTTACCTCCGGAACATTCTGGAGCTCCTCGTGACATCCGGGATCTCATCCGGGACTCCGAAAAACCTTTGGTCACCACCATACATAATTCTATACTACCGAAACGTCATCGAACCTTAAGTGTGCAGAGCCTGCGGGTTCGAGAACTATGTAGACATGCCGAGACACCTCTACGGTCAAGAACCAATAGCGAGACCTGGATGCCCATATTGATTCCTACATATTCTACAAAGATCTTTATCGGTTGAACCTCTATGTCAAGGATTCACATAATCCCGTATGATGTTACCTTTGTTCTTCGGTATGTTACTTGCCCGAGATTCGATCGTTGGTATCCCCATACCTAGTTCAACCTCATTACCGGAAAGTCTCTTTACTCGTTCCGTAATACAAGATCCCGTGGCTAACACTTAGTCACATTGCTTGCAAGGCTTATTGTGATGTTGTATTACCGAATGGGCCCTGAGATACCTCTCCGTCACACGGAGTAACAAATCCCAGTCTTGATCCATGTCAACCCAACAGACACCCTCAGAGATACCTGTAGAGCACCTTTATAGTCACCTAGTTAAGTTGCGATGTTTGATACACACAAGGTACTCCTCCGGTGTCAGTGAGTTGCATGATTTCATGGTCATAGGAACAGATACTTGACATGCAGAAAACAATAGCAATAAACTGACACGATCATATGCTACATTTGTAGTTTGGGTCTTGTCCATCACATCATTCTCCTAATGATGTGATCCTGTTATCAAATGACATCTCATGTCCATGACTAGGAAACCTTGACCATCTTTAATCAACGAGCTAGTCTATTAGAGGCATACTAGGGACACGGTGTTGTCTATGTATCCACACATGTATCTAAGTTTTTGATCAATACAATTATAACATGGATAATAAACGATTATCATGAACAAGGAAATATGATAATAACCAATTTATTATTGCCTCTAGGGCATATTTCCAATAGGTTCTCTCTCATAAAACTTAGTAGGGTAGGTATGGAATAGTTCTGAGTGCTTCTCTTTCGAGCGGGTGGTGGTGAAGGGGTATATATAGGCATCCCCAAAAATCCAACCGTTACACACAATAAGTCAGACTCGGTGACACCAAAGTGTAAAACTCGGAGGTACCGAAGTCACAAAAAGTGGCAACTTTTGAATCTCGGATGGACCGATATATAACTCTTGGTTGCACCGACAAGGTGACCAACGGTCAAAATTACCAAACTCGGTGACGCCAATTCACCATTCTCGGTCGGATTGAAAATGAGAATTTGCGTAATAGAAAGTTGGCAACCCAACTCCGTGGCACTGAGTGTAGTGTTGGCCGGACCGAAGTGTTAGGGTTTGGCTGAGTCTGTCTAGGGTTTGGAACTCGGTGGCACCGCGATAGGAGAGTTGGTTGCACAGATTTGGCATGTTTGTCTTAGGACAGACTTTGGTGGGAGAGTATGTGGATGTTTTGGTGACTGTCACTTGTGCACATTTGAGCATATTGTTCACCATCAAAACTTTTTACCCCCTTTTAATAGTATTGGCTTTCCTATAGACTCAAAGTGATTTCTCGCAAATGTAAAATGTAGAGTCCTCTTGCTTGAAGCTTGGACAACCTATTTCCTTCAATCTTGGGGTAATTCCACAATCCTTTTGCCATTCCCATCATTGAACTTTTCCTGAAATATACTTGGTGAAGATATTAGTTCAATGACTTATATGTTGTTATTAATTACCAAAACCACCAAGGGAGCAAATGTGCTTTCAGTCTCCCCCTTTTTGGTAATCGATGACAACATATAGATTAAAGCTTCGACAAAGATATAATCATGGAATATAGTTGTCGCTTTGAGAAGTATTTGATAAGCAAGATCTCCCTCCTAAATTTGTGCATTATTTTAAATTTGCGTTTGAATGCAAATGCACAATCAATTAGGTACATGGGTCACTTCTCACATGTCACATACCACTTGGTGGTGTGCGAGAGTAATTGGAATGAATATCATAGCACAACACAATCAACAAAAGATGAATGATCATCACATAAGCATTTAAGATGATAGGAAATAGTAGCATCACACATCAAAGCGTATGATCAAACATCATCGAACATGTATCACAAGCAAGACAAAAGAGTATCACGACAACCAAAAGCAATTGTTTTTGAAAAAGTAGCAAACACCAAATGCTCTCTCTCGAAGCCTAATGATCTATATACACTTCTCCCCCTTTGGCAACAAGTTACCAAAAAGTTTAAAGGTATCTATCTAAGCGTTCTTGGGCTGATCTCCTCCGGTTGTTGATGAAATTTTTGATGATTTTCTTTTGAGTTTTAATTTTTTGTGCGTCTTCATCAGTTTTATTTGTATTTTTGTTTATTTTCCTTTATTTTATTTTATTTATTTATAAATCATGTCTGCATTTTTCATACACATTGCACTTATTTCTTATACACCCATAACTATCACTGTACACATATAACATTTTGGAAATACATGATAACACTTTATAAAAATATACTCCCTCCATTCCTAAATATAAGTCTTCTTAGAGATTCTAATATGGACTACACACAGAGCAAAATAAGTGAATTTGTACTCTAAAATACGTCTATATACGAGTCGAGAGCAAGGCGTCAGCGAAGATCTCTGTAGATGTCGTCGAAGGAGCTGGAGTGGACACTGGTGGAACAGGAGCTGATGGAGCAGGAGTTGTGCTGACAGTAGCAGGAGTTGATGAAGAGGGTCTCGACTCTGGAGCAGGCACTGTAGTTGATCTAGCCTGAGTATAGAACTGGGTGCCCGGCCTGAGAGGTGATCCTTCCTCATCAATAGCATCATCATCAGAAGAAGAGGTATAAGAGACCCGGGGAATGTGCATGGAGTCAACTTCCTTCTGGAGCTCTATCACTATCTAGGACAATTTGTCCACCTTGTCACCAAGCACCTTGATCCTCGTCTCGAAGATCCTCACAAGGCTGTTCCGGTTCTCCAGAATCCCTTTGATATCCTTCTACATGCCTTGGACAGCTGTGATCAGAAGATCCATTTGCTCGTTCCTGGATCTAGGGGCTTGAGCACTAGCGGCTCGAACAGCTTCTGCCTCTGCTTGTGCTGTAGTAGACGTGGGATGATCTGGGTTCATCACCACAACGTTATCCTCAAACTCTGGCTATAGGGGCAGATGTGGGCGATTAAGAGCAAAATGTGCTTCTCCAACTATGAGTTGATAAGCAACTGGATGTAGGGTGCATAGTAGCATGAGCACTTCTGGTCAGCGGCAACCCACTTGATTGTCTCAACAATCAGATCCATGACCCTAATCCTGGTGTTCCTGTCAAGGTGGATCAACATATTAATGGAGTAGCCTCGGATCATCTTGTCATCTCCAGACTTGGGCATCAGCGTATGCCTGAGTATAGTGTTGATAGTGTGGAGTCCTGCTTGCAGATAATAGATAGATCCTAGCTTGTGTGATTGCACCTTGTCAGCGGGGATAGGGGTATACATGTCTTTCATGGCATTGTGACTTGCCTTGGGTTCAGAGTATACATCCAAATCTCCTTCCTGAGCTTCAGGAACTTCCAGTAGAGCAGCCCAATCCTCAACAGTGGATTCATATCTAGCACCTTCAGTCATCCATACAATTCTACCATCTCCACAGAAGTGAGCGATGGAGTAGAATTGCATGATCATCTCATCGTTCCACATTGTAAGTTCTCTGCCAATGAAATTATCCAGACCAATGCAATGGAAGTTCTCTTGGACACTTGGGAAGTAGTCCACATTGTCTTTGATGAACTTCCAATCGACATACCTCATGTCGCTAACAGCTGGGCTCTTCTCAAGCAGAACGGTCTCATATAAATCATGTTGATCTTTGGTATAGAACCTGCAGTCAACAGCGGTCTTCCTCCTCTGAGCATAAGGATCTATGGCTCTCCAGGCTCTCAAGCCTGAGTCTTTCCTTTTCTTCATGTCCTCAACAACCAAGTGGTTGGCATCATGCACTAGAAGATGTGGTCTGAGCTTCATCAAGGTAGTTAGGTCATCATCATCTTCCACTCTAGAGGCAGTCCCTTTGTTCTTCTTTGAAGCAGGAATGTCTCTGGTGGTCCTCTTGGACTTCTGCACAGCAGCCTTCTTAGATGCAGGCTTGGTGCTCTTGGAGGTGCCAGTCTTTGGCACAGCATCAGCCATGAGCTTCTTGGCTTTCTTCTTGGGAGGCACTGTCTCAGCATGCTCTTCCTCCTCAGCAGCAGCACCAGCAGCCTCCTCTGGATCCTCAAACATAGAGGTAGGCCTGGCCATAACATGGACAATCCTCTTCCTAGACTTTTTCTCCCCTGCCTTCTTAGGCATAGCTTTCTTAGGGACCTCAACTGACACAGTGGCTCGTGCACTCTCATGTGCCTTGATAGTTGAAGCAGGTGCATAGACTTTGCTGACAACCCTTTTGGAAGATGTAGCTTCAGTTGTTGACTTCTTGGCAGCTTTTTCTTGCTTCTTAGCAAGAGTCTCCTTAGGAATGAAATCTGAATCTTCTTCATCTGAGTTGAGCTTCTTCCTGGTTCTAGTGGCAGCCTTGGGCAACCCATGAGAGATGGGGGTGCCTGGATCTGAGAAAGAACTGGCTTTTGGGATTGTTCCAGAACTCATGTCAACTCCCTGCTCTGGCAAATTCTGACTGTCCTTTGAGCCTGCCATACTGACCCTATGAATAGACTATAGGAGAGCAGAAGAAGATGAGTCATCACAAAATGAGGCTGGTTTTTGAAATTTGAGCAATGAATTTTCAAAAGTTTTGCAATCTGTCAAATAGATATCGGTGCAGCCGAAAAGAAATTTTCGGTGGGGCCAAGACAGACTAAATCTTTAACAGGAACCTGACAGCCTTTTCGGTCGGACCGAAAAGAGCTACTCGGTTCCATCGAGTCAGGTCTCAACCACACGGAAAAGCATATCGGTGAGACTGATATTTTCGTTTTGGTTCCACCGAGATTTATCAGGCGGACGACAAAACCCTAAAAAATCCATCTAACGCGAGATTTTGGAGTTTTATGAGGATGGAAACATGTGCAAGGGGTGCAATGATGATAAACAAGAATCTAATGCGCAAGAATTGGATGGGGAGCACACTAGAGATCGAATCCGTACCCTAGCTTGGTGCGGATCCTCTACGGTGGTGACGAGGGAGAGGATTTCATCGACGATGGCGATTCCTAGTGGCGGAGGAGCGCGGGGAGACAAAGGCGACGACCAGGGGTTCTTGGAGAGGTAGCTTAGGGTTTTGGAGCGCGACATATGAGATAGATATTTCAAAGTGTCGTGGTCCAGCTTTATATACCCACCACTTTCGGTGACACCGATTCTAAGTTTTCGGTGTCACCGAGTGCCTCAACTGTCAGCTGACATGGACACTCGGTGTAACCGAGAAAATGGAATCGATGGTACCGAGATTGAAAAACCAGATCAACCCTAGGCATTTGGTGAGACCGAGATTTTGGTGTTGGTTCCACCGAGATGCACTTGGGAGGTTTTAATGGCCTGTCCTTGTCGATACGAAACTCCGACTGCTCCACACACAGAGGGATCGAAAAGCACTTGTTCAAATTTTGTGATGCAGCATGAATAGAGTATGAGGTGAGAAAGCATAGATAGCTAAAGAAGTGGTCCTAGGCATTCTTGTATATCCAATTGGCAAAAGATAAATCAAAAGCCAAATAACAACAATTGGATATCCTCGAATGAGAAAATAAATGCAGGCCAACATGCTCACACAATAAGATGTCAAATGAAATCATGGCAAACATGCACATATACTGTAGCATCTAACAAGCACTTGGGTGATGACGAAGTCATCTATATATGAGTATTTGACTTAGGAGCCAAGTAAGAGTACTTGATCATAGGTCATACTCATCGTTTAAGCACAAGTGGCGTTACCATTTTTACATAAAGCATTTAATGTTTGTCACATTCTATGAGATGCTTTGACTCAAGCCTTAGAGTAAAGCTCCCCCTTGATGTGACATCCCCCCATAAGAGGGATAAACTAACCTTGGGTTTTGTCTATGAAGACTTCATGTTGGTGAGGTAGTGGTGAATGCTCAAGTTTGATGAAGATCACCAAGAGTTGGGAGCATCCTTGTTGTTTCCTTACTCTTCTCACCTACATGGGTTAGTCCCAACACACAAGAGACAAATACAAGGATATCTATGGACATGGAGTGCAAAGCACGTGTAATGATGTCCATTGATTTGTTGAATACCTTGTCCCTTGCTTACCTTTGAGGGAATGTGTGACTCCTTGATCTATTGCATAGGGTTGATGTTGATTGTAAATAGATCTTGCCAATAATGAATGTGAGTTAATTTCATTGGTGGTGTCACCCCTCAAGAGCTCTCTAGTTCTTCTTCTTGGGAATCCACATCAAGTTGATGGGGATCCTTGGTGTTGAAGTAGCACTTATAGAAGTTGAGCTTATAGTAGCCTTGGGAACCCACTTCACCAAAGCTTGGAATTGATCTTCATAAGAGTCAAAGTCCTCTTGAAGCTTGTTCTTGCCCTTGAGCTTGGTGTCTTGTGCTGGAAGGTCATCTTGAGTGTTTGTCCCCTTGGGAAGAGTATTTTCATATTTCTCCTTTTGAGGAACAAACTTGGGATTGGGATATTGACCTTCTTCCCACTCAACTCCATTAGTGTTGAAGTAGCCAACACCACGATTCTTCCGGTATCCTCCGTGCTTGCGTACAATCTCATCAAATTGTTTGTACCCTTCAAGACTCTTGTAGATACCTTTATCTATAATTCCTTTCAATAACGCATTTTCTTTCTCAAGTGTAACTTGGCTAAGAGAATCATTATTAGTGGAATCAATAGAACTACTAGGAGCAACATCATTGGGTTTAGCATTTTTATTGTTGCTACTAGATGAAGAACCTTTCTTTCCTCTGTTACTAGTTTGCTTAGATTTGAATTGTGGCATGAAAGTAGACAAGAGTAGTAGTTTGGCAATATAAGATGAAGTCTTCTTTCGGAGATCGTCATTGATAGCTTTAAGAAATTCATGTTCTTGCTCCAAACTGTGCTTCTTGAAGCATAGCTTCTCATGAGTTCTTACAAGCTCTCTATGATCTTCAAGAGTAGTTTCATGAGCTAACTTAAGAGTGTTGAGTTCTTTAGTTAGTTCTTATATTTTCATCTTATCGTCATCAATTGACTTATCTTGACTAGCATGAGAAATATCAAGTTCGTTATGATTAATATCACTAGTTTTACCACATAGCAAGTCATCATCGTAAAGCAAGTCATCTTCATCACTATCGAAATCAAGATATTCGGGGTGTGATACCTTGGGGCCTTTAGCCATGAAGCAACTTCCACCTCCTTTATTTGGCGAGTCAAATATATCATAGGAGTTGGTTGTCACTAGTGCAATTCCGGCAACACCATCATCTTCACTGTAGTCGGAGTTGGAGTGATAGCTTCTCTCGAAGTGGTTGTCGGAGTCGGAGCCGAAAACCCATTCACCAACATGAGCTTGATGCTTTCTTCTTGAGTAGCTCTTGGTGTGCTTGTCCTTCTTCTCCGAGTCCCTACTTCTCCTTGAGGGTCTTCATTCATAATGATCATCTCTAATCCTTCTCTCTCTTCGAGGTGATTGATTTCTTGAGCTTCGTCTTCTCGGTGACTCTTCTCTTCGTTTGTAGGGAGCCGAGCACTCATTGGAGTAGTCTCTGGGCTTCCCACAATTGTAGCAGTTTCGGCCACGACTTGACGAATGCTTCTCTTCATATTGGGAGTTGGAGCTACGATCTTTGCTTCTATTCTTGTAGAACTTGTTGAATTTATTCACCATGAGGCTTATCTCTTCATTTGTGACAAGGTTGTCGCTTGAGGTAGCGGGAGCATCACTTGTGGCTTTGTAAGCACCGCTAGACTTGTGATGAAGGTCTTCCTTGTCTTTGAGTGTCATCTCATAAGCAACAATTCTACCAATCACTTCTGTTGGTTTGAGATCTTTGTAGTTGGGCATCATTTGGATCAATGTGCACACGGTGTCATATCTCTCATCCAAAGCTCAAAGTATCTTCTTGATGATGAACTTGTCAGTCATTTCTTTGCTTCCTAATCCGGCAATCTCATTGGTGATGAGAGCTAGCCTAGAGTACATTTCAACAACTCCTTCACCATCCTTCATCTTTAACTTGTCAAGTTGACCTTGAAGAACATCTAACTTGGATTCTCTTACGGACTCAGTTCTTTCGTGCATATCAACCAAAGTATCCCAAATCTCTTTTGCGTGTTCAAGACGGCTGATTTTGTTAAATTCTTCAGGACATAGGCATTTCAAGAGTATGTCACATGCTTGAGCGTTGAGTTGCAACAACTTCAATTCATTTGCAGATGCTTCATGATCCAGTTCCTTTCCATCAACAAAGAATTCACCTTGCAAGCCAACACGAACAACAGCCCAAACGGCAGGATTATGACCAAGCAAATGCATTTTCATTTTATGCTTCCAACTAGCAAAATTAGTGCCATCAAAGTACGGACCTCTATGGTGATAATTTCCCTCACTAGATGCCATACTTCTCCTAGGTTGTGAAACCAATGCAATGGAGACCAAAGCTCTGATACCACTTGTAGGATCAAAAGTAGGTCTAGAGGGGGGGGTGATTAGACTACTTCACCAAATAAAAGTTTTGCCTTTTTCCCAATTTTAATTCTTGGCAAGTTTTAGCATTCATAGCATATCAAGTATCACCCTACACATGCATGTCTAAGAGTATAGCAGCAGAAAATAAAGACATTGCACATATAAGTAAAGAGAGGGTTAGGAATGCAAACACAAGTGATGACACGATGATTTTTCCCGCGGTTCCGATAGGTGGTGCTATCGTACGTCCATGTCCATGGAGTCTTCAACCCATGGAGGGTAACGGTCACGAGAGTCCATGGAGGGCCCTCCCCACGGAGGGTTCCACGAAGAAGCAACCTTGACTATTACATGCGGCTTTCGTCCACGAAGGACTAGCCTCATTATGGGTAGATCTTCACAAAGTAGGCGATCTCCTTGCCCTTAGAAACTTCTTGCTTCACTCCACAACTTGAAGTAGGAGGCTCCCAAGCGACACCTAACCAATCTAGGAGGCACCACCCTCCAAAAGGTAATAGGCTCAGTAATGACGATGAACTCCTTGCTCTTGTGCTTCAAGATGATAGACTTCTCAACACACAATCACTCTCTCACAAATTTGGCTTGGTAGAAGAGATGGGACTGGTGGAAAGCAACTTGGGGAGGCTATAAATCAAGATCCATATGGTTGGAGTGGAAGATCTTGACCTCAACACAAGGATAGGTGGTTCTCTCTCAGAAAACTGAGTAGGATGGGTATGGAATAGTTCTGAGTGCTTCTCTTTCGAGTGGGTGGTGGTGAAGGGGTATATATAGGCATCCCCAAAAATCCAACCATTACACACAATAAGTCAGACTTGGTGGTACCGAAGTGATAAAAGGTGGCAACTTTTGAATCTCGGATGGACCGATATATAACTCTCAGTTGCACCGACAAGGTGACCAACGGTCAGAATTACCAAATTCGGTGACGCCGATTCACCATTCTCGGTCGGACCAAAAATGAGAATTTGCATAACACAAAGTTGGCAACCCAACTCGGTGGCATCGAGTGCAGTGTCGGCTGCACCGAGGTGATAGGGTTTGGCTGAGTCTGTCTAGGATTTGGAACTTGGTGGCACCGGGATAGGAAAGTTGGTTGCACCGATTTGGCATGTTTGGCTTAGGACAGACTTTGGTGGGAGAGTATGTGGATATTTTGGTGGCTGTCACTTGTGCACATTTGAGCATATTGTTCACCATCATAACGTTACCCCCTTTTAATAGTACTGGCTTTCCTATAGACTCAAAGTGATTTCTCACAAATGTAAAATGTAGAGTCCTCTTGCTTGAAGCTTGGCAAACCTATTTCCTTGAATCTTGGGGTAATTCCACAATCCTTTTGCCATTCCCATCATTGAACTTTTCCTGAAATATACTTGGTGAAGATATTAGTTCAATGACTTATATGTTGTTATTAATTACCAAAACCACCAAGGGAGCAAATGTCCCGTCACGATCCAATCACGATCTAGCATCGAACGGACGGCACCTCCGCATTCAACACACATACAACTTGATGACGTCCTCGCCTTCTTGATCCAGCAAGAGGGGTGAAGTAGTAGATGAGTTCCGGCAGCACGACGACGTGGTGACGGTGGTGGTGATGAACAATCTCTGCAGGGCTTCGCCAAGCACAACGGAAACTGTGACGGAGGATAAACTAGAGGGGAGGGGTTGCCGGCACACGGCTTGGGGAAATCTTCATGTGTTCTGGGTGCTAGCCCTGCCCCTCTATTTATATATTGAGCCCTGGAGTCGAAACTTGGAGAAAGAGCCTCCTCAAAGTCGGTTTGGCACGCAAGGCAAGAGTCCTCCTCGGACTCCAGGACGAGACACCAGGGTCCTCAGTGTCTGGCCCCAGACTCCATGGTCCCTGGCACCTGGACCCTGGCCTCCGCAAAACTCCTTCTTGCACCTTCCTAAAGCCTCGTGGGCTTTACCCCTTGGCCCAAATAAAGTGTTCTTGTGCCCGAATATTTTGGGAAACATCTGAAACCCCTTCCTGAGACCAAACACTATTATCCCATATATCAATATTTACCTCCGGACTATTCTGGAGCTCCTTGTCGTGTTTGGGATCTCATCTGGGACTCCAAACAACTTTCGGTCACCAACATAATAACTCAACTATACTTATATCGTCACCAAACGTTAAGTGTGTAGACCCTACAGGTTCGAGAACTATGTAGACATGACCGAGACACCTCTACGTCCAATAACCAATAGCGGGACCTGGATGCCCATATTGGTTCATACATATTCTATGAAGATCTTTATCATTTGAACCACTATGTCAAGGATTTAGTTAATCTCATATGTAGTTCCCTTTATTCATCGGTATGTTACTTGTTCGAGATTTGATCATCGGTATCTCCATACCTAGTTCAATTTTGTTACCATCAAGTCTCTTTACTCATTCCGTAATACAAGATCTTGTGGCTAACTCTTTAGTCACTTTGCTTGCAAGGCTTATTGTGATGTTGCATTACCGAGTGGGCCCTAAGATACCTCTCCGCCACACGAAGTAACAAATCCCAGTCTTGATCCATGTCCACTCAACAAACACCCTCAGAGATACCTGTAGAGCATCTTTATAGTCACTTAGTTATGTTGTGATGTTTGATACACACAAGGTACTCCCCTAGTGTCAGCGAGTTGCATGATCTGATGGTCATAGGAACAGATACTTGACATGCAGAAAACTATATCAATAAACTGACACGATCATATGCTATGTTCATAGTTTGGGTCTTATCCATCACATCATTCTCCTAATGATGTGATCACGTTATCAAATGACATCTCATGTCTATGGCTAGGAAACCTTGACCATCTTGGATCAACAAGCTAGTCTACTAGAGGCATACTAGGGACACAGTGTTGTCTATGTATCCACACATGTATTTGTTTTTCAATCAATACAATTATAGCAAGGGTAATAAACGATTATCATGAACAAGGAAATATAATAATAACCACTTTATTATTGCCTCTAGGGCATATTTCCAACAATGTTTCTACATGCATTGTGAGGGCAAATGTGTGGTTTCTTGAAATAGTTCACTTAACTTCCATTTTATGTTTCAAATAGTTTGCTTCGAATGAAACATGACCAACACCCGGACATCCGCTGGGTACAGAAAAGGGGTGCAGTTAGTCGTCCTCGACCCCAAAGGCTAAATGTCCTAGGACACACAATTGGAACCGGACAACTTCAACATTTTTTCCTTTTTAAGGCAATATGAAGATAATCCTGTGAAGATAGTTGAGAAAAAATTCTCCAAATAGTCTGCTAGCTTTCGGGCCGCAGTTTGGTCATTGCGCCAATCGGCGCAATGGGGGCATGTAGTGAGGATAGATCACGCCTTCTCATCCAATGTAGTTTCAGTCAGTGTGTGTGGAATTATATCCTCAACCAATTGGGTTATGCAACCTAATAGTTCATGGACTCAGATGGCTTTAGAGTCAAAGAAGGATTTTGGTCAAACCATCTTTTATGAGGTGGTATTCACAACTGCGTAACATTTGGATCATCAGAATTCGGAAATTGGAAGATTTTCAGGAATGAGAGGCCTATATTTGCCTCTTGAAGGAGTGGTTTTGCATGACATAAATTTCCTATCCCATAAGACTAAGTGTAAATACAGAGAAGGTTTATGAGCTCGATTAGCTCTTTGCACTAGATAGTGTAAATAGGTAAGTTACTGATGGTAGGTGTAAATATATATGTAATTATGTTTGTACTTAGACTACTTTTATTTATTAAGGAATAAAGAACTATGGGGACTTTTGTAGTACGTAGTCAAAAAAGAGGGAGAGGGTGTGGTTCTATGACTTGGTGAAATCTCTCTCAAGAACTCTCAAAAAAATCTCATCGGGATCTAGGATTTGGTGTAGGAGAAGATGGGAGGTAGACCTTTTGTGTTATTAGGGTTCTTTCGAGTGTGTTGGTCAATCCCTCCACGAAGTGGTGGACGAGTATATATATAGAAACCCAAGGAACTAGCCATTTGGTAGTTTTGTTGCACGCGTTGGACGATCGGGTAACAACCCAGACAATGCGGTCATTGCATAGTAAGTGAGTCAAATAGGGGAAAATAGAGCACAAGGTCCGGACATTTGGGATGTAACACAACCAGTCCGACCACCGCTCAAACGTCTAGTTAGGAAACCATACATCCGACTAAGGCAGTCGACCTACTATTATATTAAGCAAGGCAAGCTGAATGTCTGAAAGGCAAGATAGATTGTCCGAGCATCACCTGGACATCCGACAAGCTTCCCAGACATTCAGCAATAAGCCTAGATGAAAATGTCCCCTGGCCTAACGTACGGACCATTGTCTGAGTATATGGAAAACCTATTGATGTTTTTGGGTGATAATCTCAGATATTCGGGAGTCAACCCAGACAGTCCAATTAGTATCTCGGATAGTCCGGTTCAACATGTATCCTGAGACTTTTGGGCAACTCGAAATAGGACATATGAGGTTGATTTGGATTTGCATGTATGTTGATTTGAGTGGAATATTGTACAAATGATATTGACTAGAGAAAATCTATCACAAATGCCTTTGATCCTCTCTTAGTAGTGTGGATCCCTATAACGAAATATATAAATGAAAAGCTTTCGTTTCTTGTCATTACGCACCATCTTTGAGTCATATCCATATTTGTTTTTTTTTGGGGGGGGGGGCACACACATGATTTATTTAGGGACTAATATAAAAACCGAGGGTTCACTTAGCAATCCTAATTGGTCCCCTATATATATTGCCATCAACGTCAAAATATACTTAAGGGCATGATTGCACTTTCATGTTCACGGAGGGGCGGGACTCATAAATATTCCTTGATAAATATGGCAAATGTTTTTTGGGGGTATACAAGGTAGCGACGTAAAGATGTGGTGGAAGCGACACCGGTGGGTCCATACACCCCTAGTGGTGGCCTACCTGTTGGTCGCAACTCTCAAGCAAGGGTCGCGTGAGCCCCACAGGGGGCCCCTCCCATGGCTCTTGTGTCCTCTCGAAGCTTCCTGATCTAAAACTTATCAGCGTATTAGTTCACGTTTTTTTTTCGTCTCGAAAATTTGATGTTTTGAAGAAGTTTAAAAATATTAGAAAACAACAATTGGTTGTGGGCATTTAATTAATACTCACTCTATACCGAAATATATCTTGTTGGAGTAGCTCAACTTTAGCTACCCCAACGACATATATTCCGATACATAGGGAGTAGATTACTCAAAAAAATGATCCCAATACCATGCAATTATGATATAGAAATAGCATAAAACCAAAAAAAATATAAAACATTTGGGAGGTATCACAAAGCACATCATGTGGGACCATCTCCCATTGGCCAAGCCACCCCCGACCCCGATGAAGCGACGACGTCGCCTAGCCAGAATAGAATAAAGGCAATGTGTGGGGACCCCGACTCATAAGTCGTGACCACCTAATGTATGTGAATAGTGATCCCAGTGATCAATGCTCACTGAACACACAGAAAGTGAATAACAAGAGACTTATGTCCATTACATACTGGTTTACTCGAATATGGCCTTCATGGCCAAGTCTTCATGTGATTGCAGCGGAAATGTTCAACAATAACGTGAACCCAAGCCATCTGCCTTAACCCTATAGGCATTCTGACTGGGAAGCGTCCTAGCTCGCACGTCCGTCACCAAGGTAATCTTCATCATAACCTGATCTTTCATGCCTGGCCAATAAAATAACCAGTGGAAGGCCAATGAGTACTTTGAATGTACTCGCAAGCAACCCATGTTTGGAGCAAGGCAATAACAATGCATGATGTAGCACTAATAGGTAAGTTTATGCAGAAAGCTAGTTTTGAGTGCAATGACATGATCAAATAATTTAAGTGAGCATGCATCAACCATAGACAGGTGTTCATAAGAACACGCCATAGTCATCATCATAAGCAGGGGGTTGGACATCTCATGTTCAGCCATCACACCAAGTCCTCACACTTGTCTCATGTACCGTCTGAACATCTCATGTTCGGTCATCATGCCAAGTCAACCGACTCGACTCAAGTATCATCCTTGTCACCACACACACACACACCAAGTTTGCGAAAACATCTGGACGTGGCTTAAGTAGCACCAACCAATTGTCCTTGACCGTGGACACGGCTATTCGAATAGTTTTACACTCTGTAGAGGTTACACACTTTACCCACAAGACTCGGGGAACTTCCGTGTCATCCACGACTCGCAGTATGTAACATACCCGAGGTAAGAACCCGAACAATGCCTTTCCCATGGTGATACTAAACAAAGAGTCCACTCGTTGGTGCCATCCCTCATGATATACATCACTCGTATTATCCATGAGGGCACGCAACGGTGTGCCCGGAGCCTGTAAAGACAGCGCATGACCTTCCTCTCAGGGACGACCCCATCTCAAGAGTGACCACTTCACTCTTGCCACTAGTAATGCGGGATCCTTGCTAGCACCAACCATAGTAATCAACAAAGCCCCGTCCCATAAGGAGTATCATGGTTGTGCATGTAAGGTTGGGACGGTCGACAAATCTTAAACCCTCTGTTTTCGAAAACACATCCTCATCTTGTTCTGGCACACCACTTCTTTCTCAAGTGGTCACCCATCTCATCATCATCTCCCTTGGGCATTAGTGGCACCCGACGGGGTTTTCGAAAAGTCTTTGAAATCATCTCTTGCTCTCCATCACTATGCATAAATCCCAAACCCACTTGCGTAGCATCTACTAGCATCCTATCTACATCCACCCACATAACCCTCATAAGGTGGTAGGGTCATGCACGATGCAAGTGTCAATGGCATGAGTATCAGAAGCATCCCACCGAAGGGGGGGACACCACATCATGATCAATCATCCAAACAACAAGTGCTATATGACATGCATAAAAAGTTTCTTAACATGGTCAAAGGGCTGCTTGCCTGGCTTTGCAAAGTCTTCGAGGTCTTCTCACGCTTCTCGTCCACTCCGGGCACTCCGTCTACCTCATCAACTATCACCGGAAATAACCGTAATTAGCAACACATCAAGCAGGCAATAAAAGTGCTCTATAAATAGGATTTTTATTTTTCTTGGACACTTCTGGTCACAAGAAAAATAAACAAGCAAGTTTTATAGGATGTGGATCAAGGGGGAGTTTGGAATGAAGGAAATGAAGGAAATGATGATCCTTTAAGATGTCAACAGAAAATATTTTCGTAAAAATGAGTGGAGGCACTCATAAAATAGGGCATGATTTTAGAAACATGTGGGAAGTGGTTTCACTGGATTTGGAGTTGGGATGATTTTCCTATGAATTTCCTAAGAGGAAATAAATGGGAAATGGAGCATTTATTAGTTCAAGTAGAATAAGGGCATGGGAAAATGTTAACTATGCCTAGACAAATAGGAAATGATATTTAGGACATCTGGGATTTTGAATCACTCCATTTGGAGTTGATTTGGATTCTCTATGAATTTTGAAATGGGGTTTGCCATAGTTCAAATTCAATTTTGAATTTGAACTCTACAGGAAGACTTGCAGGAAAAATGTGCATTGCACATATTTGGATAGATCTTGATTTTAGGGGTCTATAGGAATTTGAATCATCAAAATTGGAGGTCATATGGATTTTACAAGTTCCTGCAAAAATATATAATTTAAAAGGGAAAAAGGCTTAGACATGGGCGCTGATGAGCGCACATGGCGCAGGATAGGCAGACGGGCCGGCCCAGTAGCCTGGCCACGCGGGAGGTCGGAAATGTCGAAGGCGGCTTTCGGACGTGCCCCTTTACCATGGGGTAGCGCATTGCGCCCGAGCCATGTCCAGTTATCTGGATGGGGCCCGCCCCGCTGTCACTTACAGGCAGGCCCCACTGGCAGGTCCTCCCCCTACCTCCCGCTCAAACACAGGAGGGCAGGGGGTGGCCGAGCCCGCACTGGTGCCCCGCCCCGGCGGCTCTGGCCACCTCCGGTGGGGCCGCGCTTGTCGAAGGGCACCGGTGGACACGACAGGGACATGTCGGCCATGGGGGTGGATGCAGGGCACGGCAGGGCAAACAGGGAAGTCCAGGAGGCTCAAGGGAGGGAGAGGAAGCTAGAGGGGACAAGAGGGGGCTCGGGGAGAGGTAAAGGCAAGAGGGGCACCGAGGGGAGCTCGGATGCGCCTCAGATGCCCTCGGGCGTCGGGCATGTGCGTGCCTGAGCTCCCTTGGCTGCTTCCTGGCGTCGGGGAGAGGCGTGGGAGGTCAAGAGGAGGCTATTGGCACGCGGGGATGCCCTGCCGAAGATTGCCGCGAGCTACATGACAACGTCTGTTGGCAGAGCACCGTTGCTGCATGCCAGTAGTGTGGTCACCACGTCAACGCATGTCCAGGGGGACCTTTTGGTCGAGAAAACATGTCTGGCACACAAGGCATGCATGATGTAGGTCATTAGTAAATTTTCAGGGTAAATGGGGCTGGTTAGGTTAGACAAATACTCAGGTTAAGTTTGATACATCGAACTTGGGGTTGATCCAATGGGGTTTTACTGCAGGGACCTATGGACGAAACCTAGTCTAGTAGCCCTAGCTATGGAGGGAGTACATTCACACCAATTTTTAGATCATGGATATGAGAGGGCAAGGTACTTGCAGTACAAAGCTACACTTACTGCCATAAACTAGATTCACATGGTTTGCTCATATTTTCCACATGAGCATGCCATATGTGGGTTTGGTTTGATGCATAGGATTCTTTGGAGAGGTTTGGGGGCATTATTAGGAGCAGAATAATGGGAGAGGGGAAATAAGAGGTCCTGCCATGGTAAAAGAGAGGGAGAATGAGGGGGTTACCCCACAAATAATTGACCAGAGGCCATGGCAAAGTTACTGGAGGGAGAAGATGGTCATAATGTGTTGTGGTAAAAAGTTGGGGGCAAGGGGAATCTTTTTGGGTCAACTTTGCTTGTCAAGTAGTTTATGAAAGAAGGTGTTTGTGCTGTTATTGGGCTAGGCAGGGGAATCCTATGACCTTGAGATTTACCAGGGGTAAAGGGTAAGTCCATTTGGTCCCGATCACAAGTTTTCAGCTCAAATGAAGAAAGTTGATAATGGAAACTTTGTGAAACCTAGAAACTAACAGAATCAGGTTTCTGTCAATCTAGTTATGCTAAGCTTTTACCCTTGATGCACCACTTAGTGTAGCATCATTATTTGGTGATTGGAGCATGTCCACAAAGTTTGGGGTCAATGGGAAAAACTTCACAATGTAAAGTTGATCAAAATTGGCTCTGGACAGGAATGGCTTTAGGATATTTTGGTGAACCAAAACAATTGGGATTGAGATGAAACTTGGCAAGATGACCACATATATCACATGTGACATGCTAGAATTTTCCAATACTTTGAACATGACCATGCCTTTAAACTCTTATATATGGACAATATATGTCCAATGAGACTTCCTAAATTTTTCCCAAATATTTTTAAAGAATTTAAATAATTTTTCCCTATAAAAGACCATTTATGTCCTTAAGAAAAAGCCTTTAAATAAAATATGAAAATAATCTTTTAAAATAACATTTTGTGTTTTTGGGAAGTTATATATATAGTAGGTTACAAATAAAGCATTTGGGGAAAAAGGATCCACCCAATTTGAGAACTTGTAGTTCAAATCTCAAATCAGGGTTTTTTGAAAACCTAATTTAAATAAATGATTTTTGGCCACAATAATATTTGATAAAAATATAATTAATTCCTATTCACATGTCATGATCATTGGACAAGAGTGGGGATCAAGGAAAAGAGTTTTGAGAGTAGTAGGGATTTTATGAATATAGAGCACCAGAAAGAAAACAAGCAATCAACAATCAAGTCAAGCATCACAAGCACAAAAAAAGTTTTAATTGGCCCTAATTTTTGAGTCATGTGTAACTTAGTCATGAGAGGAAAAACACAGGGTGTGACAAACCTACCCCCCTTACAAGAATCTCGTCCCTGAGATTCCTAGGCTAGGCATGGAAGAGATGTGGAAACTCAGAGGCGAGGTAGTCTTCACTTTTCATGTTGTTTCCGCTCCAACGTGGTTGTCCTTCTAGATCTTGAAGTGACTGATGACATGTCTTTGAGTGCACCATTGACTTGGTCTAAGGGTGAACGGGGTTTTGGCAAGGGTCTGACTTGCGTGTGTATTCCAGGGTCGGAATATGTGGGCAAGTAGTGTGTCTGTGTGCTGGTCCTGGGACTGCTCACATTGGTTAGTGACATCTAGATGTCTCGCGTTAGAATAGAAGGGTTGAGTCTTGGTGTAGCTCCTCGTTGATGGGGAAGTCCTTATCTTTCTCAAAGTAGGGGTCTTCAGTCGTAGGTGGTCTTCACCCTTGAGAGTGTTAAGGTGCGCCATCGTGGGCTTCTCGTCGAGATCTTCTGCTTGAGTAAGTTGCCTAGGTAGATTCTTCATTCTTCTTTGGTCGCTTGTCTTCATCGTCATGGACGCCCATTCCTGGAGGGTCTTCGAGTGTTTGGTCTATTCGTCACCCATGGCAAGGTCTGTGCTGGGTCCCGCTCCTAAGACTGAGC
The DNA here is from genome assembly GCA_022496015.1 of Hordeum marinum. Taxonomy (NCBI): domain Eukaryota; kingdom Viridiplantae; phylum Streptophyta; class Magnoliopsida; order Poales; family Poaceae; genus Hordeum; species Hordeum marinum. Next base: position 266,839,925 of record CM039672.1, on the reverse strand, counting down.
TTAGAGGCTTGGTGTCAAAAACGGGTTGTACTATATGGGAAGGTTTCAATAGGGTTCTAGATAAGCTGACTGTTCAGAGTATAGATCAGCCATCTAATCCCCAAGGTCTAAGTCTTGGCAAGCGGGGTGAACTACCTTTGATAGGTGGCTTACCATGATCGAGTCAGGGTTTACACCCTAGATTGGACCAATACGGGGCTAGCAATGAGGTCATGACAGTCGTTCTACTCCGTTCCAAGCATTTGAAGGGAGCAGGGGCGTCATGCTCAATGTACACCTTCAGGGTGGTGGAGTGAGGGTGCTGTCAACTTCTCAGTTCCATCCTAGTCAGGAACTGATAGATGACCATTTAAAGCGAGGGGATCCTTAATCCTCTTGATGTCCAAGGTCTTCATCGGGCTTGATCGTCAATGCTTCTTGATATAGTCTAGCTAATGCAGTCGGTAGAGGAGTGGTGGTTGACTTCTTTTTCTTCTTCTTCGTTGTTGTCATGGCTTTGCAATTGCAGTGGTCCTTCATCTTGCTTGGGCAAGAGAATCTTCTTCTGTAGGGAGGGTGCTTCGCGGAGTCCAACTCCTTCAAGGTGAAACCTTATACTCGAGCGTCCTGGTAATTGGTGATCGGTGTTCCTAGGGCTGGTCCAACAGGACTAAAGTGTTCCTCCTCTCATTGGGAAAGTAAGTATGTCATCCCAGAGGAGGACAACCTATTTCCCGAAGTACCACATAAACACATTGCTCATGGGGTATGTTAGAGGAGCGGGCATTCGTCCTGGATGGTCACTAGTCTCAAGGGTTTGAGGTCCAACCTAGTAGAGGTCTTCGTGGCCACCTTCCTTATGGAAAGGGTGGGTGGTGGTCACGATGGGGTATCGACCATGGTCTTTGACTTAGAGCCAGAGCCCATGGTCATGACCTGACCACGTTGTGGCTCGGTAAAGCTTAGAGGTTTCAAGGAGCTTAGGATGTGAGTGAATGTCTATCATCTTATCCTCGAGCACAGTTCTTAGATGCCGGTAGTATAACCTATTCCTCCAAACAAAATCACCCTATATCCTCGAAGGTATCATCCCATATAAGTCAACTCCAATATTACACATGATGTTCAACTCCAAGGTTCGAGGGAAATACTAAACCAAAGTCTCATATGTATACTATAGCTAACTCAAATATATCCCTATATAAAAATCCTTGGGATAATTTACAAGCCGCCAAGCTTGATCACGACACTACCAATCCAAGATCTTGTTTCCTTCCTACGAACCCAATTAACCGATCCTCGAATATCAACCACTATTACATGATCCATTACTGCTACAAATCTAGCATCGATGGTGTCCAACCTAATCTCCTCGAGTTCATATAATCCTCATATCATTGCAAGAACTATTATCACAATATATCCATGAACTTCCAATCTCATGGCCAACTAAACTCCAAGGTCGAGCTTATATAGATCCCTAATTTATCCCTAACATCGTCCGATTCCTTCTACTATTATCCACCGAGAAATATGGTACCATTATCAAGATCATTGGACTAAATCCAATTTACTCCGAACCATGTGGTTTAATTCATCTCGAGCACCTAGTAGGATCACCTATTTAAATCCAAGGTTTACATCTAGTAGGAATTCCCTACTAGTTACTCCAGTCACTATCACTATCAATCCAATATCAACATTACTTGCCAAAGTCAAGTCATTAATCCACCAAGAATCTCAGCTTGTAATCATGTTTGTCCTACTAAATCCAAGTCACTCAAGGGAGATGTAAGTTATGTTACTCTATCAATCTGGACCCACCAAGTTCGTCTACCAACACTAAGCCTCGTAATCCACCCAAAGATCTCAACTGCCTCCTCAAGACATCCATTAGGGCTAAGGCAAATCATTGTCAGCAAATAGTATACCCTCAGGATGATCCTTTCTTGTGGCATCATGATTCAAGTGCTATCATAAGGATGAAGGATGTTTGTTCACTATGATCACTAGCTCCATAATGAACCCAGTGCTAGGCAGGGGTTATTGAAGCTCAATAAGTGCTCTGGCAAATCTGTATATTAAACACGTGATTCAGAGACTTGTGCTGGGGAGCTTGTGAGGTATAAGTTGGGCAGGGGAAGGTTTCCAATCTTGAGGGAGAAGCATAACTCTACGGGGTTGCGTCTTGTTGAGTTTTTTGTAGTCGAAGTCTTTGGTGTCGGTTGCTTGTCGAGGCGGATCTTGGTGCATATGGTCTTGTTGGTCTTCAATTGACGAGAGGGGGAAGAGGGAAAGTAGCATAGAGGAGAATTCCCAAGGGGGTGGTATAGTGCAAGTGCAATCAAGCAAGTGCCAAAAAGGCCAAACACAAACATCAAGGTAAGGTAGGTGATATAGTCGCGCACTTGTTGCCTAGGGCAAAAGTGCATCTCACACCAACGCACAAACAAGAAAAACAAGCAACACACATCATGGTTCCATTCAAACCATCATATGGACTCGAATGCGCATGGGGGACACATGACTCATCCTACCCTAGGGGTTCTTGGACTCATTAGTCGTGCTTTCTTCGTGCCTTGGAGAGGAGTCCGCTTAGTCTTCTAGGTCTTCTTCAGGTGTCGCTATGTCTCTGGTTATTGTTCATCAAAATTATCCTGGTTGCGCCTGAAGAGTCCTTGACGACTTCGGGTCTGTTGAGTTGACGATGAAGGTGAATCTTCACGACAGTTGTTGACAGGGTCTTTTGGTGTCTTCGTAGTCGTGCCAATTCCTTCTTGTCTTCTAACGCGTCGAGCATTCCAGGTAGGCAACCTTTTATGCCATGACATTAACAGGGCATGGTAGAGTTGTATCCTGCTAGTCATGTTGACGATATTATCAGCACCAAGAGCGGGGGATGATAAGAACCGTTTTCCTGCTCACTATGGTGAGGCGGACCAAATGGCAAGGTTCTCATCCACCGGTGGTTGCCGACACAACAATGAAAAGGGCAGGGTTGCTCTATTAGCGATGCATATCATGACATTGCATGTCTTGTGCCCTGGTCTTCGATGGTTAGGGTGGCATCATCCTCGGGCTGCGTCGAGGGTGTCTCTATCATCTAAGTCTTGACATCCTCATCCTTCGAGAAGGTGTCTTCTGTTGGTAGCCCCTTGTCTGGTGTCGCCAACTTGGGTCCAAGATATGTCAGCAATTGTGTGGCAAGGTGGCTTCCTTCCAGGTTACCCACGAGGATTTCAAGGAATCCCGTGGTTAGGGGCACAAGGGTAGTAGCGACCATTTGCAAAGTTTTGAAAAAGTAGATGAGGAGAGTTATGAGAAAGATGGTGGAAATGCTAAGGCAAAAACCTTTGCTCCCTTTGAAAATTTAGGAGAGGTGAGAAATATAGAGGTTTTGTAAGCGATTTTGAAGGCTCTGGAGAAATAGTTCTGTCCTAACTAACGTCCATGCTAACTAAGGGCTTCCTATAGTTAGGATGGCTCTAATACCAGCTCTATGGGGACCCCGACTCATAAGTCGTGATCACCGAGTGTACGTGCACAGTGATACCAGAGATCCGTGCTCACTGAACACACAGAAAGTGAATAACAAGAGTCTTACATCCATTACATACCGGTCTACTCGAATATGGCCTTCATGGCCAAGTCTTCATGTGATTGCAGCAGAAATCATCAACAATAACGTGAACCCATGCCATCTGCCTTAACCCTATAGGCATTCTGACTGGGAAGCGTCCTAGCTCGCACGTCCGTCACCAAGGTAATCTTCATCATAACCTGATCTTTCATGCCTGGCCAATAAAATAACCAGTGGCAAGCCAATGAGTACTTTGAATGTAATCGCAAGCAACCCATGTTTGGAGCAAGGCAATAACAATGCATGATGTAGCACTAATAGATAAGTTTTTGCAGAAAGCTAGTTTTGAGTGCAATGACATGATCAAATAACTTAAGTGAGCATGCATCAACCATAGACAGGTGCTCATAAGAACACGCCATAGTCATCATCATAAGCAGGGGGTTGGACATCTCATGTTCAGCCATCACACCAAGTCCTCAGACTTGTCTCATGTACCGTCTGAACATCTCATGTTCGGTCATCGTGCCAAGTCAACCGAATCGACTTAAGTATCATCCTTGTCACCACACACACACACCAAGTTTGCAAAAAACATCTGGATGTGGCTTAAGCAGCACCACCCAACTGTCCTTGACCATGGACACGGCTATTCGAATAGTTTTACACTCTGTAGAGGTTGCACACTTTACCCACAAGACTCGGGGAACTTCCGTGTCATCCAGGACTCGCGGTACGTAACATACCCGAGGTAAGTACCCGAACAATGCCTTTCCCATGGTGATACTAAATAAAGAGTCCACTCGTTGGTGACATCCCTCATGATATACATCACTCGTATTATCCATGAGGACATGCAACAGTGTGCCCGGTGCCTGTAAAGACAACGCATGACCTTCCTCTCAGGGACGACCCCGTCTCAAGAGTGACCACTTCACTCTTGCCACTAGTAATGCGGGCTCCTTGCTAGCACCAACCATAGTAATCAACAAAGACCCGTCCCATAAGGGGTATCGTGGTTGCGCATGTAAGGTTGGGACGGTCGACAAATCTTAAACCCTCCGTTTTCAAAAACACATCCTCATCTTGTTCCGACACACCACTTCTTTCTCAAGTGGTCACCCATCTCATGATCATCTCCCTCAGGCATTAGTGGCACCCGGCGGGGTTTTCGAAAAGTCTTTGAAATCATCTCTTTCTCTCCATCACTATGCATAAATCCCAAACCCACTTGTGTAGCATCTATTATCATCCTATCTACATCCACCTGCATAACCCTCATAAGGTGGTAGGGTCATGCACGATGCAAGTGTCAACGGCAAGAGTATCGGAAGCATCCCACCGAAGGGGGGGACACCACATCATGATCAATCATCGAAACAACAAGTGCTATATGACATGCATAAAAAGTTTCTTAACATGGTCAAAGGGCTGCTTGCCTGGCTTTGCAATGTCTTCGAGGTCTTCTCATGCTTCTTGTCCACTCCGAGCACTCCGTCTACCTCGTCAACTATCGCCGGAAACAACCGTAATGAGCAACACATCAAGCATGCAATAAAAGTGCTCTATAAATAGGAGTTTTATTTTTCTTGGACACTTCTGGTCACAAGAAAAATAACCAAGGAGGTTTTATAGGATGTGGATCAAGGGGGAGTTTGGAATGGAGGAAATGAAGGAAATGATGATCCTTTAAGATGTCAAAAGAAAATATTTTCATAAAAATGAGTGGAGGCACTCATAAAATAGGGCATGATTTTAGAAACATGTGGGAAGTGGTTTCACTAGATTTGGAGTTGGGGTGATTTTCCTTTGAATTTCCTAAGAGGAAATAAATGGGAAAATGGAGCATTCATTATTTCAAGCAGAATAGGGGCATGGGAAAAATGTTAACCATGCCTAGACAAATAGGAAATGATATTTAGGACATTTGGGATTTTGAATCACTCCATTTGAAGTTGATTTGGATTCTCTATGAATTTTGAAATGGGGTTTGTCATAGTTCAAATTCAATTTTGAATTTGAACTCTACAGGAAGACTTGCAGGAAAAATGTGCATTGCACATATTTGGATAGATCTTGATTTTAGGGATCTATAGGAATTTGAATCATCAAAATTGAAGGTCATATGGATTTGATATGGATTTTACAAGTTCCTGCAAAAATATAAATTCAAAAGGGAAAAACGCTTAGACCTTGGCGCTGATCAGCGCACATGGCGCAGGATAGGCAGACGGGTCGGCCCAGCAGCCTAGCCGTGCGGGAGGCCAGCGACGTCGAAGGCGGCTTTCGGCCGTGCGCCTTTACCGCGGGGTAGCGCATTACGCCTAAGCCGTGTCTAGTTATCCGGTTGGGGTCCGGGCCGCTATCCTCCCCCTACCTCCCGCTCAAACACAGGAGGGCAGGGGCCGGCTGAGCCCGCACTGGTGCCCCGCCCCGGCGGCTCCGGCCACCTTCGGTGGGGCCGCGCTTGCCAAAGGGCACCGGGAGGGCGCGCAGAACCAGGCCAGCTGCCGCGCTCCCGCGAGGGAGGGCCGTGGCAGCGGCGGCTCGGGATGGCCACGGGGAGTCGTCGGGCCGTCGTGGCTCCGAGCACATGGGGGACCTCGTGGAATGATGGCGGACGAGGAGCTTCAAGGAGGAAAGGGAAAGGCTCTAAGCTGGCCAGAGGAAGAGAGGGAGCACCGGGGAGCTCGGATTCGAGCGGTGGACGCGACGGGGACATGTCGGCCGTGGGGGTGGATGCGGCGCACAACAAGGCAAACGGGGAGGTCCAGGAGGTTCAAGGGAGGGAGAGGAAGCTAGAGGGGACAAGAGGGGGGCTCGGGGAGAGGTAAAGGCAAGAGGGGCGCAGAGGGGAGCTCGGATGCGCCTCGGATGCCCTCGGGCACCGGGCATGCGCGTGCCTGAGCTCCCTTGGCTGCTTCCTGGTGTCAGGGAGAGGCGTGGGAGGTCAAGAGGAGGCTATTGGCTCGTGGGGATGCCCTGCCAAAGATTGCCGCGAGCTACAGGACAACGTTTGTCGGTAGAGCACCATTGCTGCATGCCAGTAGCGTGGTCACCACGTCAACGCATGTCCAGGGGGGCCTTTTGATCGAGAAAACATGTCTGGCATACAAGGCATGCATGACATAGGTCATTGGTAAATTTTCAAGGTAAACGGGGCTGGTTAGGTTAGACAAATACTCAGGTTAAGTTTGATACATCAAACTTGGGGTTGATCCAATGGGGTTTTACTGTAGGGAACTATGGATGAAACCTTGTCTAGTAGCCCTAGCTATGGAGGTAGTACATGCACACCAATTTTTAGATCATGGAGATGAGAGGGCAAGGTACTTGCAGTACAAAGCTACACTTACTTCCATAAACTAGATTCAAATGTTTTGCTCATATTTTCCACATGAGCATGCCATATGTGGGTTTGGTTTGATGCATAGGATTCTTTGGAGAGGTTTGGGGGCATTATTAGGAGCAGAATAATGGGAGAGGGGATATAAGAGGTCTTGCCATGGTAAAAGAGAGGGAGAATGAGGGAGTTACCCCACAAATAATTGACCAGAGGCCATGGCAAAGTTACTGGAGGTAGAAGAGGGTTATAATGTGTTGTGGTAAAAAGTTGGGGGCAAGGGGAATCTTTTTCGGTCAACTTTGATTGTCCACTAGTTTATGGAAAAAGGTATTTGTGCTGTGATTGGGCTAGGCAGGGGAATCCTATGACTTTGAGATTTACCAGGGGTAAATGGTAAGTCCATTTGGTCCTGATCACAAGTTTTCAACTCAAATGAAGAAAGTTGATAATGGAAACTTTGTGAACCCTAGAAACTAACAGAATCAGGTTTCTGTAGATCTAGTTATGCTAAGCTTTTACCCTTGATGCATCACTTACTGTAGCATCATTATTTGGTGATTAGAGCATGTCCACAAAGTTTGAGGTCAAGGGGAGAAACTTCACAATGTAAAGTTGATCAAAATTGGCTCTGGACAAGAATGACTTTAGGACATTTTGGTGAACCAAAACAATTGGGATTGAGATGAAACTTGGCAAGATGACCACATATATCACATGTGACATGGTAGAATTTTCCTGTATTTATTTGATAATATTTCTTATAGAAATATTTCAAAGGCTTGGAATAGGCAGAAATGGTTTTGAAGGGTTTTGTCCAATACTTTGAACATGACCATGCCTTGAAACTCTTATATATGGACAATATATGTCCAATGAGCCTTCCTAATCTTTTCCCAAATATTTTTAAAGCATTTAAATATTTTTTCCCTATAAAAGACCATTTCTGGCCTTAAGAAAAAGCCTTTAAATAAAATATGAAAATAATCTTTTAAAATAACATTTTGAGTTTTTAGGAAGTTATATATAGTAGGTTCCAAATAAAGCGTTTGGGTAAAAAGGATCCACCCAATTTGAGGACTTGTAGTTCAAATCTCAAATCAGGGTTTTTTGAAAACTTAATTTAAATAAATGCTTTTTGGCCACAATAATATAAAAATAATTAAGTCCTATTCACATGGCATGATCATTGGACAAGAGTGGGGATCAAGGAAAAGAGTTTTGAGGGTACGAGGGATTTTATGAATATAGAGCACAAGAAAGCAAACAAGCAATCAACAATCAAGTCAAGCATCACAAGCACAGAAAAAGTTTTAATTGACCCTAATTTTTGAGTCATGTTAACCTAGTCATGAGAGAAAAAACACAGGATGTGACACAATGCCACCCAATTCCACATTGCCATGGACACTGGCCACATCTATCATGTCACTCATGTCCCCCTACAAGTCCTGCTCCGACAAGAATCACATTGGATCATGCCGCCGCCATGCCTAGTCCCCGACCTGCTGGTCTATATGAAGATGCCATTGATTGTCGTACCTCCTTAGCTATAATCGCTACATCTATGTAAAAGCAATAAATTTAAAACCCATGACTACCAATAATGCATGAAAACATCGGTAATAAACGTTTTTCTCTCCATATAAATTCTCTGGTGTGCACTACTATTTTAGTTTAAGTGTTTGAAACCCTGTAATTGACTGCGTGAGTATTGAATTGGTACAATGAGAAAGGAACGAAGATTAAAAAACAATTGTGTTATAACGACTCCGAGTTTGCGTGTCACCTCAATATCCTTCATACATGTATTGAAGGTCGCGGGTATCATATTTTGTGTGAAGAATTTAGGAATAGCTTCTCGGACAACACATTTTGTGTGAAGAATTTAGGGATGGCCTGGGCTAGGTAGGAAAGCTAACCCACCCAAAGTCAGACTTGAACGCTTCTCCACGTCTCGAAGCCAACAAGAACTGGCCCAAAGCCCAACGCCTAGGACAGAAGAAAAATCTGCTAGAACCAAAACAACAACGAGATTGCAGTCCGACATACGGGCACAATCCCAGAATGCAGCAACCAATCAGAAAAGTCAGATTCAGAAGCTAGAACTCACTAAACCTAGGATTTAATCCCCCCCAAATATCATCGCAGCGAGCCGGCCTCCCCGCTCGCAATCGAAATGCGGCGACCTAACGACGCCGGCAGCGGCGGCGACCCGGGCGACCGGAGGCGCGACGACGATCCCGGCGAGTCCTCCCGTGCCTTCGACGACGGCGGCGATGACGACCCTCAGCAGCCCACGCCGACGCGGGCCTCCTCCGGCGACTCGCTGTGGCAGTGGCGGAGCCAGGGCCTCTCCGAGGTGGTGCTGTCGTGGTCGGTGGACAAAATCCTCAACAAGGACCTACTCCGCGACAAGGTAACGACGAGCCCTAACCTCCCTTCCTCTCAATTTGCTGTCCGGCTACCTGGTGTGGGTTGCGAATGACGAACCCTAACCTCCGCGTGGATCTGAAGAAACATTTTAGTAGTGGAGTTCTCCGTTTTTTAGGGGAGCATAGAAACACATTCATTTTGTGCCCTACGAATGGAGAACCTGCAATAGAACTGTGAGAAATCAAAATGCCTAAGTGCCTTCACAAAGGAAGCCTAGTTGCTATGCTGTTTCTTATCAGCTATATGAACGGTGTTTTTGCCAATCGCCAAAAAAAACTATGGATTCATGGAATGAAATGTCATTACAGGTGTCGAAGATCCCAGAGACATTTAACAGCATGGAGCAGTACATGACATCGTTTTTTGGGCCACTTCTAGAGGAGGTTCGCGATGATATGTCTTCAAGCATGGAGGACATCTCTGGAGCTCCATATGCAAAGGTGCTATCAGTCAATGCAGTGAAAAAGGGGAAAGGACTGTATGAGATCAAGCTCGACAGGTGGATGGGGGTGTCTGGTTCTGGGACTGATGGATACAGGCCGAAAGCAGCAGATGTGCTACTTATTTCAGAAACAAGACCAGCAAATAAATCTCATATTCTCAAACAGTCCAAATCCTGTGTCATCGTATGGATTAATAAGGTCCAGGGCAATAAGATGACCGTCAAGGCATCACGATGGATGGAGACTGGGGCTGATGGAGATGAACGGCAGCAAATGGGTGTTAATAAGTATGATAAGTTGTACACTGAAGATTTGGATAAGTCATGGGAGATACTGGATCAAGAAGCAATGGCTCTGAAATCCAGAAACTCATCTATCAATGAAGAAATCAGAAAAGAACCACCAAAAGGTAGAAAGCCCCTTGAAAAGTGTAGTGATCTGAAGGAACTAAATGAAACAGGGATGTCTGGAAATTCGTCAAGACGATGGTCCTTCTATGCTATGCACCTAACTAATATGGTAACATACGATCGTGTTTGGGTTGTGCTCCGAAGGGGGCTGACAATGGATACAAAAGTCATTCTGAGCATGCTGGGCAAAAACAATAGTGTAAGTCTTTCAGTTTCAGTATCTCCTCCCATTATCAATTTGCACTGCTCAGGCGACTAAACTGCTTTGGCATGTAGAAAATGCATATGGTATATTCATGTGATAATATGTACGTGTGTGGAGGTACCTAAGGATCATCAAGTTCCATATCTTTTATACCATGTGAATGAACTGCATACTTTGATACTAGTTCATCAAGAATGTATGAATTCACTTATATGCTATTTGACTAAATGTGGAGCCTTTGTGTTACTGTACTCATAAATTTGCATAATCCTGTCGATGTAATAATTGATATATGATATATGGATATCAGAATTTGTAAAATATTACTTCCCAGCTCATGCAGTATGGTCAATGTCATCTTAATGTTGATTGGTTGGTGTCTGGTTTAGCTGTACATGTGGTGACTTACTGTATCTCTTCCCTATCATTAAGTTGCCACCATTTAACTTTATGTCGCGACCTTCATTTGCATTATCATTATATTTACTTAAGTAGCTAGAGAGTAGAGACGTTCTTATTGTAAAAGTTGAATGTGATGTATGCTTTGTCTTTCTGTTCCACGCCTCTCTTCTTTGTTCACATAGTCCCTCTATGCAACTGTTATGTCCTTCTGCATTCTGTATTGAATGCTGATTTTTTTCCTTTTCAAATTGACGCTGCAGGCTATTAGACATTGTAACTACTGCAGCAACAAATCACATGAGGAAATCAAGGATGATCTCTGCAATTTTAAGCTGAATGTCTCACAGCTTGACGCAGTAGCAAGTTGTATTTCAGCAAGTAATTGTTGTCATAGATCTTCTGTGGGGCTAGTTTGGGGCCCGCCTGGCACAGGTAAAACTACAACACTTGCAGTAACATTACACATGCTTCTGATGAAGAAACAGAGAATTCTTGCATGTGCTCCAACCAACATGGCTGTCTTGCAAGTAGCTTCTCGTCTTATTGGGTTGATTGAGGACTTCTCTCTAAGCCATCATTACTCCTTTGGTGACATCATTTTATATGGCAACAAGGACCGTCTGCACGTTGGCAAGGAGTTGTCAAAAATATATTTGGATGATCGTGTCAAGAAGTTGCTGAGGTGCTTCAACCGAGAAGTTGGGTGGAAGCATTGCGTGGATTCTGTCCTAAAATTCCTAAAACATTGCACTTCTAGGTACAAACTGTCCCTAGATATACAAGCAAGCAGTGACGAATGCAGACCTACTTTTAAGAAGTATTTTACAAGTAACTTCAGCAGTTTAGCAAAAGAATTGGTAGCTTGTATTGATACATTCTTCGACCATCTTCCAGCGGATACCCTAGGCAAGAACTTTGACAAGATGATGTTTGTGAAAAGTTTGGTACATAAAGTGCAGCAGTTATTCTGTGCAGATGATCTCTCTGATGATGATCTTTTTACAATCTTCAAGCCCTCTGATGAACTTTCCGACCCTTCTATTGGTCATCATGACCTGACAGACGATGCAACCGAGGATCTTCCTGACCATGACATCTCTCTAGATGACCCTTCGGAGATAAACTCTATGTGTATTAAAACCCTGATGGATCTTTCAAAAATGCGGTTTCCTTGTGAAGAGAATGAATCTTCAATCAGGGACTTGTGTTTGAAGCAAGCAAAGCTCATATTTTGCACTGCTTCTGGTTCATTTGAGTTGTTCAGGCTGCAAGGTGTGATGCCTATAAGCATCTTGGTTATTGACGAGGCAGCACAGCTAAAAGAATCCGAATCACTGGTTCCTCTCTTGCTTCCAGGAATAGAACATGTTTTACTAATTGGGGATGAAAACCAGCTATCATCATTGGTTAAGAGCAAGGTATGCTTTTATTTATAAGAATGGGTGTCATATTGTGTTATCATCACATATGTTACTGATAATTATTTTCAGACTTCCTTAGTTGCTGATAATTTCTACTTATTGCTACTTGCTAGATTGCTAAAGATGCTGACTTTGGACGAAGCCTCTACGAGAGATTGTGCACAATGGGTTACACCAAGCACTTGCTGGAAGTACAATATAGAATGCACCCTTGCATTAATAAATTTCCAAATGCCAACTTTTATGATAACAGAATTTTGGATGGTCCCAGTGTCAAACAGAAAGATTATACCAAGAATTATCTCTCTGGAAGTATTTATGGTGCTTATTCATTCATTCATATTGAAAATGATATGGAAATGCTTGATGACGTTGGACAAAGTTTGAAAAATATGGTTGAGGTTGCTGTAGCAGCCAATATCATTGAAAGACTTGCGAAAGGTATATCCAAATCTTCACCTATCACATGTCATGTTGGTTGAAAATAAGTTACTGCTAATCTTCAGGATTTGAATAAAGCTAATTACTGTTTGTGTGAAACTACCGTAGAATGCTGGGAGAAGAGGCAGAGAACCAGTGTTGGTGTAATATCTCCGTATACTGCCCAAGTGATTGCAATGCAAGAAAGAATTGGAAGAAAATTTGAGAAACATGAGTTCCTGTCTGTTACAGTAAAATCTATCGATGGATTTCAAGGTGGTGAGGAAGACATAATATTAATTTCAACAGTTAGGTCCAACAAAGATGGCAAAGTAGGTTTTCTCTCTGATGCTGGAAGAATTAATGTGGCTTTGACAAGAGCAAAGTAAGATTTCTTAATTTGGTGATATTCAAGAATTAGTTTACACTGCATTTTCATTTACATATCTCTGTATTTCTGCCACAGGCACTGCCTTTGGATCCTTGGAAATGGAGCCACTTTGCTTGCAAGCAATTCAGTATGGGCAGAATTAGTCAATGATTCGAAAAAACGTGGATGTTTCTTTGATGCTCTCAAGGACAAGCATTTAGCAGAAACAATGAGGCTTGCAATCAAGGTAATACCATTGTTATATGAAAAGAAAGGTCTACATAGGTTTACCTCCAATGCAAATCACATGGAGTTAAATCTACAGCTTCTTAGTACATCCTTTGTCACATTATTTGTCCATTACTCCTTATGGCTACTCATTTGAGGACAGACAGGGCAATGGCTATGCAAATGTAAAGGCATAATGAGGGTCAGTGACTTGATGCTCTTGGTGGAGCACTGGAGGCCCTACACAGTAGTGCTAGTGGCGCGTACCTGCTAATCTTGACTGCTCTGCCACTAGTCTGATGAGCCCAATTTCCTAAAATAACCCAAATTAGGAAAATGAAATGTAATTTAGTACTCCCTCCGTTCACAAATATAAGATGTTTTGGATATTTCAATATGGATTATATATGGACTGAAATGAGTGAACAAACACACTAAAACGTGTCTATATACATCCGATTCGGAGAAAAGTTAAAATATCTTATATTTATGAATGGAGGGAGTATTTATGAAAGCTTGAACTAGGATGGATATGCTAAGTGCTAACTATTTATTTTCTCTGATCCAGTGTTCAGTCACATTGTGTTATTCAGCAATAGTATCCAGTATCTAGACCGTAAAAAGATTTGGAGGATGAAAAACTTATCTTTCAAACCTCTGTTCCTCCAAAATACTTACAGTTCTTTTTTTTTTTGCTCATCAGAGAAATGGCCGCTCAATTGATGCAGCTGGAGTGTCATCATGGACATTAAGGGCAAGGGGTGGCTCAACCATAGCTGGCAACAGCTTACCAATAAGACAGAGGCAGCTTCCAGGTTCTGGTGGTGCACGGAGCATAAATAATTGTTATAATTGGCAACCAAACGGTCATGATTTGCAACCAAATTCTTGTCGCCCAAACAGACCTATTTTCGTACCTTCTAGAGAGGACATTCACGGAACAAACTTTCAGCAGCAGCACAGAACCTTTTATGGCGGTGACAATAATAGTCAATCACGAGGTATCCCTGCCGATCAATACTGGCCCAACAGGCACACACCTTCCTATGACAGACATGGTGCTCCGGAAGGGTTTAGAGGACATGTTGAGCGGCGTCTTGGGCAGCACTGTCATAACAGAACTGATCAAGAACCCTTGTGCAGTACTTCTCGAACAGCGAATGGCAGGTTTACTCCTGGATCAGTTCGAAGGGCAGAATCACACAACCAAACTAGTATTCTTGGTGCAGGACAACAACCTTCAGGAGGTTACTGCAACAGGGACTTTCACAGGACTCCCTATCCGTTACGGCCAGCTTCTTCGCAAAGAAGATTCAGTTCATATGGAAATGCTGATCCTCACCAGTGGAGCATGAACAAAGAGAAGCAGCTCGGTAATCATCCACGAAGAGCAGCACACACATACAGGGGACAAGCACCCCACCAGGGAGTTAGTGGTCGAGGTAGAGACGTGCTTTCATTTCATGAGAGAGCAACTAGGGGAGGCCGGGATGAGCATGCCAATAACTGTCGGATGAAAGAACCTCATTCTTGGAGGCAGAATAGCAGTTCGGAAGCCGTGCCCCATGATTTACCAGTTCCTGAGCAACGAGGGGTGAAAAGAGACTGGCGCAAGGCAGAAGCGTCAGATTCACCTCACCAGGACAACACAAAAATTAGACTTGCTGTCGAGAGTGCAGACGAACCTCATTGTGAAGCGCAGGATGACAGCTCTGGAGCTGCATCCCACAGACTGGCAGTTCCTGAGCAGCCTGAACGAGAGGGGTGTAAACCAGAATCATCATATTCACCCTGCCATGACAACACACAAGCGAGACCCGAAAGTTCAGATCAACCGCATGGTAAGCCGCAGGATGCCAGTGCCGGAGCCGCTCCCCACGAATTGCCTGCTCCTAATCAGCCTGAGATAAAACGAGATGAGTGTGAAGCAGAACTGCCAGTTTCATCCTGCCAGGACAACACAGAAGCAAGCCCGGAAAGTTTAGATGAACCTCATTGTCAGTCAGAGGACACCTGTTCTGGAGCTGCTACCCCCCAACTGCCTGTTCCTGAGCTGGGACACATGGATATAGACTCATGCGAAGCAGAAGCAACCGTTATACCTGACATTAACATACTACTCGAATTGCCTGCTCCTGATCAGTCTGAGATGAAACGAGAGGAGTGTGAAACAGAACCGCCAGTTTCATCCCGCCAGAACAACACAGAACCAAGCCCCGAAAGTTTGGATGGACCGCATTGTGGATCAGAGGACACCTGTTCTGGAGCCGCTACCCCCCAACGGCCTGTGCCTGAGCTGGGACGCATGGACATAGACTCGCGCGAAGCAGAAGCAACCGATATACCTGACATTAACATACCACTCGAGAGCGTAGAACCAGATAGCTGGATAGACTCTGAAGTTTGATATATGCTGCCTGTCCTGTATTTTTCCTGTGTATAGGCTAGTCATATCATCTTCCCTTCTCTTCTATATCGCCAAAAGAATAACTAGTATAAACATGCAGCTTGATTGTTTGTGTAGATAGATATTTTGATGGCTGTGGTGGGCAGTCCGGAAACCTACTTGAGTTTTTGTTTGTAGCCGGAGAAATAACAGAGTGGCTGAGTTTCAGGGCGGCCCGTGTGACTTGTGACACACTCCGGAGTACTACTGTTCTGTTGAAGCTTTTTCAGGCTTCAGCTGGTTTGGGAGTGGAGGTTGCCGGACTGACTGGCTGTAATCAGTCATCTTTTCCGGGCGGCTCAACTCAATTGGACGGGCTGCTTAGGCGCAGCCTGCCGCCGCCGCTGTGGTACCGGCGTGTAAGCTCTGCAAGGGTAAAACCGTGCGGCGGCTGGCGTGGCCAAGCTCCAGCGCTGTCGCTGGGAACCTACGGACTTCTGCACGCCACGGCGGGTAGACAGTCTTTCAATCTCTCTACTTTATTCGAGCTCCAGAGTTGGCTGTGGGCATTTCGTCGGGTCGCTGATGGCGGACCCTAATGCCACTTTAGCCATTTGGTTGTATGGCCTCGGCATGCAGAGAATGAGAAAGCGTCCAGAGCTCATGCGAGCATGAGCTTGTGCGCGTTTTTGTAAACACACCGGGACGACTTGGTTCACCTCTCACCGATTCGGTCACTTACTTCGGATCAACGTTGAAATCCCCCCCCCCCCCCCCCCCCGAGTTTTTGTGTCTTGAGCGGCTTCTTCGCTGGTGAGTAGGGAAACGACGCATCTTCTTTGGTCGGTGGTCATTCTTTCTTCCTGTTCTAATTGTTTTGTGCCTCCTCCTTGCCCCTTCAATGGCTTAAGTTCACTCACTCTCTACTTATTTGACCTTAGATCTGTGCGCATGTGGTAGGAGTAGACCTGCAGGTAGTATGGCAGGTTATGTCGTTCTGGTAGCATACTAGGTTTTATTTGTCCGCATTGATGATGTTCATGGCGTTTTCCATGTTCGTTTAATGCTTGATGATCAAACCATGTAATATGATAGTATGTCAGTTATCAGTTATCGTAGATTGATAGATGTAGTGTTGGAAATATGCCCTAAAGGCAATAATAAAATGGTTATTATTGTATTTCTTTGTTCATGATAATTGTCTATTGTTCATGCTATAATTGTGTTAACCGGAAACCGTAATACATGTGTGAATACATAGATCACAACATGTTTCTAGTGAGCCTGTAGTTGGCTAGCTCGTTGATCAATAGATGGTCATGATTTCATGACCATGGACATTGGATGTCGTTGATAACGAGATCACATCATTAGGAGAATGATGTGATGGACAAGACCCAATCCTAAGCATAGCACAAGATTGTGTAGTTCGTCTGCTAAAGCTTTTCTAATGTCAAGTATCATTTCCTTAGACCATGAGATTGTGCAACTCCCGGATACAGTAGGAACACAACGTAACTGGATGGCTATAAAGATACACTACATGTATCCCCGAAAGTATCTGTTGGGTTGGCACGAATCGAGACTGGGATTTGTCACTCCGTGTGACGGAGAGGTACCTCTCGGCCCACTTGGTAAGACATCATCATAATGAGCTCAATGTGACTAAGGAGTTAGCCACGGGATGATGTGTTATGAAACGAGTAAAGAGACTTGCCGGTAATGAGAGTGAACAAGGTATAGGGATACCGACGATCGAATCTCGGGCAAGTGTCATACCGGTAGACAAAGGGAATTGTATACGGGATTGATTGAATCCCCGACATCGTGGTTCATCCGATGAGATCATCGTGGAGCATGTGGGAGCCAACATGGGTATCCAGATCCCGCTGTTGGTTATTGACCGAAGAGGTGTCGCGGTCATGTCTACGTGTCTCCCGAACCCGTAGGGTCTACACACTTAAGGTTCGATGATGCTAGGGTTATAGGGAAATAGTGTACGTAGTTACCGAAGGTTGTTCGGAGTTGCGGATGAGATCCCAGACGTCACGAGGAGTTCCGGAATGGTCTGGAGGTAAAGATTCATATATAGGAAGTGAGGTTTTGGTCACCGGAAATGTTTCGGGCGTCACCGGTAACGTACCGGGACCACCAGAAGGGTTCCAGAGGTCCACCAAGTGGGGCCACCAGCACCGGATGGCTGCATGGGCCACAAGTGGGAGGGAACCAGCCCCTAGATGGGCTGGTGCGCCCCCACAAGGGGCCCAAGGCGCAGCATGAGGTGGGAGGGGGCAAACCCTAGAGGCAGATGGGCCCTAGGCCCACCTAGGGCGCCGCCCCTCCCACTCCCTCTCTTGGCCGCCGCCCTAGATTGATCTAGGGTTGGCCGCTGGCCCTAGGGAGGGAACCCTAGGGCTGTCGCACCCCTCCTCCTTCCCCTATATATATGTGGGGTTTTGGGGGCTGCCAGACACACGAGTTCTCTCTCTCTCTCGGCGCAGCCCTACCCTTCCTCTTCCTCATTCTTCGTAGTGCTTGGCGAAGCCCTGCCGGAGACCACGCAGCTCCACCGTCACCACGCCGTCGTGCTGCCGGAACTCTCACTCAACCTCTCCTTCCTCCTTGCTGGATCAAGGCGTAGGAGATGTCATCGGGCTACACGTGTGTTGAACGCGGAGGCGCCGTTGTTCGGCGCTAAGATCGAAATCCATCGCGATCTGAATCGCTGCGAGTACGACTCCACCAACCGCGTTCTAGTAACGCTTCCGCTTTGCGATCTTCAAATGTATGAAGATGCACTCTCCCCTTACTCGTTGCTGGTTTC
Source organism: Hordeum marinum (assembly GCA_022496015.1). Taxonomy (NCBI): domain Eukaryota; kingdom Viridiplantae; phylum Streptophyta; class Magnoliopsida; order Poales; family Poaceae; genus Hordeum; species Hordeum marinum. The sequence goes on along the minus strand of CM039672.1, from coordinate 266,821,478 downwards.
TCCATAGATGGATCTTGGTGAACACGTAGGAATTTTTTGATTTACTACTACGTCTCCCAACAGTGGCATCATGAGCTAGGTCTATGCGTAGAATCTATGCACGAGTAGAACACAGGTTGTTGTGGGTGTCGATCTTGTTAATTTGCTTACCGTTACTAGTCCGATCTTGATGCGGCGGTATTGTGGGACGAAGCGGCCCGGACCAACTTTACATGTACGCTTACGTGAGACCGGTTCCACCGTCTGACATGCACTTGTTGCATAAGGTGGCTAGCGGGCGTCTGTCTCTCCCACCTTAGTCGGATCGGATTCGATGAAAAGGGTCCTTATGAAGGGTAATAGCAATTGGCATATCACGTTGTGGTTTTGGCATAGGTAAGAAACATTCTTGCTAGAAATCTATAGCAGCCACGTAAAAACTTGCAACAACAAATTAGAGGACGTCTAACTTGTTTTTGCAGCATATGCCTTGTGATGTGATATGGCCAAAGGATGTGATGTGATGCATTGTGATGTATGAGACTGATCATGTTCTTGCAATAGGATTCACGACTTGCATGTCGACGAGTATGACAACTAGCAGGAGCCATAGGAGTAGTCTTATTTTATTGTATGACCTGCATGTCAATCATAAACGACATGTAATTACTTTACTTTATTGCTAACCGTTAGCCATAGTAATAGAAGTAATAGTTGGCGAGACAACTTCATGAAGACACGATGATGGAGATCATGGTGTCGTGCCGGTGACAGTGATGATCATGGTGCCCCAAAGATGGAGATCAAAGGAGCAAGATGAATTGGCCATATCATGTCACTATATTGATTGCATGTGATGTTTATCATGTTTACATCTTATTTGCTTAGAACGACGGTAGTAAATAAGATGATCTCTCAATAAAATTTCAAAAAATGTGTTCACCCTAACTGTGCACCGTTGCTAAGGATCGTTGTTCCGAAGCACCACGTGATGATCGGGTGTGATAGGTTCTAACGTTCGCATACAACGGGTGTAAGCCAGATTTACACACGTGATACACTTAGGTTGACTTGACGAGCCTAGCATGTACAGACATGGCCTCGGAACACGGAAGACTGAAAGGTCGAACATGAGTCGTATAGAAGATACGATCAACATGGAGATGTTCACCATGGATGACTAGTCCGTCTCATGTGATGATCGGACAAAGACTAGTTGACGTGGATCATGTGTCACTTGGATTACTAGAGAGATGTCTATCTAAGTGGGAGTTCATTAAATAATTTGATTATGTGAACTTAATTATCATGAACTTAGTCTAAAATTGTCTTTAAAATCTATATTGTAGATCCAATGGCCAACACTAATGTCACCCTCAACTTCAACGCGTTCCTAGAGAAAACCAAGCTGAAAGATGATGGAAGCAACTATGAGGATTGGGTCCGTAGCTTGAGGATTATCCTCATAGCTTCCAAAAGATTGTATGTCCTTGATGCACCGCTAGGTGACCCACCCATTTTCCCAGCGGACCAAGACGTTACGAACGCTTGGCAGTCACGCTGTGATGATTACTCCCTGGTTCAGTGCGGCATGCTTTATAGTTTAGAACCGGGGCTCCAAAAGCGTTTTGAGCAACACGGAGCATATGAGATGTTCCAAGAGCTGAAACTGGTTTTCCAAGATCATGACCGGGTCGAGAGATATGACGTCTCTGACAAGTTCTTCAGCTGTAAGATGGAGGAGAATAGTTCTGTCAGTGAGCACATACTCAAAATGTCTGGGTTGCACAACCGCTTGACTCAGCTGGGAGTTAATCTCCCGGATGACTCGGTCATTGACAGAATCCTCCAGTCGCTTCCACCTAGCTAAAAGAGCTTTTTGATGAACTACAACATGCAGGGTATGGAGAAGTCCATTCCTGAGTTGTACTCGATGCTGAAATCAGCGGAGGTCGAGATCAAAAAGGAGCATCAAGTGTTGATGGTGAATAAGACCACTAGTTTCAAGAAAGGCAAGGGTAAGAAGAACTTCAATAAGGACGACAAAGCTGTTGCCACGGCCGGTAAGCAAGTTGCCGGGAAGAAGAACAAGAATGGACCCAAGCCTGAGACTGAGTGCTTTTATTGCAAGGGTACCGGTCACAGGAAGCGGAACTACCCCAAGTACTTAGCGGATAAGAAGGCCGGCAACGTTAAAGGTATATGTGATATACTTGTTATTTATGTGTACCTTACCAGTGCTCGTAGTAGCTCCTGGGTATTTGATACCGATGCAGTTGCTCACATTTGTAACTCCAAGCAGGAGCTGCGGAATAAGCAGAGACTGGCAAAGGAGGAGGTGACGATGCATGTCGGGAATGATTCCAAGGTCGATGTGATCGCCGTCTTCATGCTACCTCTACATCTACCTTCGGGGTTAGTTTTAAACCTCAATAATTGTTATTTAGTACCAGCTTTGAGCATGAACATTGTATCTGGATCTTGCTTGATGCGAGATGGCTACTCATTCAAATATGAGAATAATGGTTGTTCTATTTATATAAGAGAAATGTTTTATGGTCATGCCCCGCTGGTCAATGGTTTATTTTTGATGAATCTCGAATGTGATGTTACACATGTTCATAGTGTGAGCACCAAAAAGTGTAAGGTTGATAACGATAGTCCCACTTACATGTGGCACTGCCGCCTTAGTCATATTGGCGTCAAACGCATGAAGAAACTCCATGCTGATGGACTTTTGGAGTCTCTTGATTTTGAATCATTTGACACATGCGAACCATGCCTCATGGGCAAGATGACCAAGACTCTGTTCTCTGGAACAATGGAGCGAGCAACTGACTTGTTGGAAATAACACATACCGATGTATGCGGTCCAATGAGCGTCGAGGCTCGCGGTGACTACCGTTATGTTCTCACCCTCACTAATGACTTGAGCAGATATGGGTATGTCTACTTAATGCAACACAACTCTGAAACCTTTGAAAGGTTCAAGGAATTTTAGAGTGAGGTAGAGAATCATCATGACAGGAAAATAAAGTGCCTACGATCTGATCGTGGCGGAGAATATTTAAGTCACGAGTTTGGTACGCACCTAAGGAAATGTGGAATCGTTTCACAACTCATGCCGCCTGGCACACCTCAGCGAAATGGTGTGTCTGAACATCGTAATCGCACTCTATTGGATATGGTGCGATCTATGATGTCTCTTACCGACTTACCACTATCATTTTGGGGATATGCATTAGAGACTGCTGCATTCACTTTAAATAGGGCACCATCAAAGTCCGTTGAGACGACACCGTATGAATTATGGTTTGGAAAGAAACCTAAGCTGTCATTTCTGAAAGTTTGGGGATGCGATGCTTATGTGAAGAAACTTCAACCTAAGAAGCTTGAACCCAAAGCGGAAAACTGCATCTTCATAGGATACCCCAAGGAAACTATTGGGTATACCTTCTACCTCAGATCCGAAGGCAAAGTCTTTGTTGCCAAGAATGGATCCTTTCTAGAGAAAGAGTTTCTCTCGAAAGAAGTAAGTGGGAGGAAAATAGAACTTGATGAGTTAATTGTACCTCCACTCGAACCATAGAGTAGCGTAGCACAGGAAGTTGTTTCTGTGGAGCCTGCACCGGCTAGAGAGGAAGTTAATGATGATGATCATGAAACTTCAGATCAAGTTACTATTGAACGTCAAAGGTCCACTAGGACACGTTCCGCACCAGAGTGGTACGTCAACCCTGTCCTGGAGATCATGTTGTTGGACAACGATGAACCTTCGAACTATGAAGAAGCGATGGCAGTCCCGGATTCCAACAAATGGCTTGAAGCCATGAAATCCGAGATAGGATCCATGTATGAGAACAAAGTATGGACTTTGGTGGACTTGCCTGATGATAAGCGAGCCATAGAAAATAAATGGATCTTTAAGAAGAAGACTGACGTGGATGGTAATGTGACCGTCTATAAGGCTCGGCTTGTCACTAAGGGTTATCGACAAGTTGAAGGAGTTGACTACGATGAGACTTTCTCACCCGTAGCAATGCTGAAGTCCGTCTGAATCATGTTAGCAATTGCCACATTTTATGATTATGAGATCTGGCAAATGGACGTCAAAACGACATTCCTTAATGGCTTCCTTAAGGAAGAACTGTATATGATGCAGCCAAAAGGTTTTGTCGATCCTAAATATGCTAACAAGGTATGCAAGCTCCAACGGTCCATCTATGGGCTGGTGCAAGCATCTCGGAGTTGGAACATTCGCTTTAATGAGGTAATTAAAGCGTTTGGGTTTATACATGTTTATGGAGAACCCTGTATTTACAAGAAAGTGAGTGGGATCTCTGTAGCATTTTTCATATTATATGTGGATGACATATTGTTGATGGGAAATGATATAGAACTTTTGGAAAACGTAAAGGCCAACTTGAATAAGTGTTTTTCAATGAAGGACCTTGGAGAAGCTTCTTACATATTAGACATCAAAATCTATAGAGATAGATCGAGACGCCTCATAGGTCTTTCACAAAGCACATACCTTGAAAAGATATTGAAGAAGTTCAATATGGATCAGTCCAATAAGGGGTTCTTTCCTGTGTTACAGGGTGTGAGATTGAGTACGACTCAATGCCCAACCACGACAAAGGATAGAGAAGAGATGAGTGTCATGACCTATGCTTCACCCATAGGCTTTATTATGAATGCCATGCTGTGTACCAGACCTGATGTGAACCTTGACATAAGTATGGTAGGGAGGTACCAAAGTGATCCCAGAGCGGAACACTGGACATCGGTCAAGAATATCCTGAAGTACCTGAAAAGGACCAAGGAAATGTTTCTCATATATGGAGGTGCCGAAGAGCTCGTCGTAAAGGGTTACGTCGATGCTAGCTTTGACACAGATCCGGATGACTCCCAAGTCACAAACCGGATACGTGTATATTTTGAACAGAGGGGCAGTAAGCTGGTGTAGCAGCAAGCAAAGCCTTGTGGCGGCATCTACATGTGAAGCGAAGTACATAGCTGCTTCGGAAGCAGCAAAGGAAGGAGTCTAGATGAAGGAGTTCATCACCGACCTAGGAGTGATTCCCAATGCGTCGGGCCTAATGACTCTATTATGTGACAACACTGGAGCTATTGCCCTTGCCAAGGAGCCCAGGTTTCACAAGAAGACAAGACACATCAAGCGTCGCTTCAACTCCATCCGTGATTACATTCAGGAGGGAGATATATATATTTGTAAAGTACATACGGATCTGAATGTCGCAGATCTGTTGACTAAACGTCTCTCACGAGCGAAACATGATCAACACCAGAACTCTATGGGCGTTCGATTCATCACAATGTAACTAGATTATTGCCTCTAGTGCAAGTGGGAGACTGTTGGAAATATGCCCTAGAGGCAATAATAAAATGGTTATTATTGTATTTCCTTGTTCATGGTAATTGTCTATTGTTCATGCTATAATTGTGTTATCCGGAAACCGTAATACATGTGTGAATACATAGACCACAACATGTCCCTAGTGAGCCTCTAGTTGGCTAGCTCGTTGATCAATAGATGGTCACGATTTCATGACCATGGACATTGGATGTCGTTGATAACGGGATCACATCATTAGGAGAAGGATGTGATGGACAAGCCCCAATCCTAAGCATAGCACAAGATCGTGTAGTTCGTCTGCTAAAGCTTTTCTAATGTCAAGTATAATTTCCTTAGACCATGAGATTGTGCAACTCCCGGATATCGTAGGAATACTTTGGGTGTGCCAAACATCACAATGTAACTGGGTGGCTATAAAGGTACACTACAGGTATCCCCGAAAGTATCTGTTGGGTTGGCACGAATAGAGACTGGGATTTGTCACTCCTTGTGACGGAGAGATATCTCTGGGCCCACTCGGTAAGACATCATCATAATGAGATCAATGTGACTAAGGAGTTAGCCATGTGATGATGTGTTACGGAATGAGTAAAGAGACTTGCCGGTAACAAGATTGAACAAGGTATAGGGATAGCGACGATCAAATCTCGGGAAAGTGTCATACCGGTAGACAAAGGGAATTGTATATGGGATTTATTGAATCCCCGACATTGTGATTCATCCGATGAGAACATCATGGAGCATGTGGGAGCCAACATGGGTATCCAGATCCCGTTGTTAGTTATTGACCGGAGAGGTGTCTCGGTCATGTCTACGTGTCTCCCGAACCCGTAGGGTCTACACACTTAAGGGTCGATGATGCTAGGGTTATAGGGAAATAGTGTACATGGTTATCGAGGGTTGTTCGGAGTCTCGGATGAGATCCCGGACATCACGAGGAGTTCTGGAATGGTCCGGAGGTAAAGATGCATATATAGGAAGTGAGGTTTTGGTCAGCGGAAATGTTTCGGGCGTCACCGGTAACGTACCGGGACCACTGGAAGGGTTCCTGGGGTTCACCAAGTGGGGCCACCAGCACCGGAGGGCTGCATGGACCACAAGTGGGAGGGAACTAGCCCCTAGGTGGGCTGGTGCGCCCCCACAAGGGGCCTAAGGCGCAACATGAGGTGGGAGGGGGGCAAACCCTAGAGGCAGATGGGCCCTAGGCCCACCTAGGGCGCCGCCCCTCCCACTCCCTCTCTTGCCCGCCGCCCTAGATTGATCTAGGGTTGGCCGCCGGCCCTGGGGAGGGAACCCTAGGGCTGCCGCACCCCTCCTCCTTCCCCTATATATGTGGGGTTTTGGGGGCTGCCAGACACATGAGTTCTCTCTCTCTCGGCGCAGCCCTACCCTTCCTCTTCCTCATTCTCCGTAGTGCTTGGCGAAGCCCTGCCGGAGACCACACAACTCCACCGTCACCACGCCGTCATGCTGTCGGAGCTCTCCCTCAACCTATCCTTCCTCCTTGCTGGATCAAGGCGTAGGAGACGTCATCGGGCTGCACGTGTGTGGAACGCGGAGGCGCCGTTATTCGGCGCTAAGATCGGAATCCACCGCGATTTGAATTGCTGCGAGTAAGACTGCACCAACCGCGTTCTAGTAACGCTTCCGCTTTGCGATCTTCAAAGGTATGAAGATGCACTTTCCCCTTACTCGTTGCTGGTTTCTCTATAGATGGATCTTGGTGAACACGTAGGATTTTTTTTGATTTACTACTACGTATCCCAACATGTAGTAGTGTGTTAAACTTTATGATCAGTCAATGCTAGTTTGCTAGATGTGACAATGTGTTGAGCTTGAAGTCAGTCCATGTGTAGTATGCATTGTCTTTGTTGAGTAGTCCTAAGCTAAACATTATAGGACATATGACCATCGAAGACCTTAGTCAAGCCATTATTCTATCCCTTCTATGTTGAGAATCGAAGCCGCTATCTGAATAGATGCCTCCTGATTGATATGTGTTCAAGAGGCATGTGGTGCAACCATCTTTACTGGTGGTGATGCCCACAGTAGCTATTGTGGCAGATATTAAGGCGACCATTAAGGATGCAAAGGTACCGAGGAGGGGGCTAGGAAGGGGAACACAATGAAATGACGACATTTTCTACCCATGTTTGTGCTTAACAAGACATGTGAGATCATCGCCAGTGGAGTGAGGACTGACAAGGGCTTCAAGAGATGCGCCTCAACACCGTTGCCAATCAGATCTTTGAGTTCTGTGGCATAAAGGTGAACCATGTTAGAGAAGTGAAGAGCCAGATGGATCAAAGTATCCAAGCTTAGAGACTTTAGTGGCGCAGAATGGTCTTGTTTCACTCGTTCCACTTGTTTCGCTTCTCTAACATGTTTATCACAAGTAACAATGTTGTATTTCTGTCTTAGGACCACCCCAAGGACGTTGAGTTCTTAAACACTTCCATCCAGATCTAGTTTTAGATGCAGGCCATCTTCTTTCGGGGTCTGGCTGTCAGCAAGCATGTCATGGTCTCCAGTGAGCGTCTCGGTTTGCCTATGCCTGAGTATCCAGAGACCCTAGGAGTCGGAGACCATCTTATTTGATGGGATTGAGCAGGTTGGTGCTGATGATCACTCTCCTACTCATGAGAGGAAGAGGAATATGAAAGGATTGATGGAGGAAGAGCTCAGCATGTTTAGCAGCAAGACCGATGTCGTGAAGGAGGTGGCATCCTCCATCAGGGTGAGCAAGACCGTCTATGTCCACCCTTCCCTCTATAATGTTGTCATGAACATGGTTGGCTTCGGTGGGGGGGGGCTTTGATGGTGGTTTATGAGGCTTTGATGGTGGCTCTTAGCCACCTGCTAGAGGACAGAGCACATGGTCTTCGGTTTGTTGGAATGGAAGTGCGACATACGACTCTCTAGCTTAGAACCCGGTTAGCAAACACTGATAGTGTTAAGGTTTGCTAGTGGTAACTTTTCAGGGATATAACCACACGATATAATCCGTCCTATTGGGCCGGGTCATTATGATGGCGGCTTGTAGGCAATACTCAAGGTGGGCCGTGACATGGAGGACAAGGCTGGCAAGGCGACTTACCAAGTAAGCCGGTTGGTGGCCTAGCTCAGGAAGACGACGACCCAAGGCCCAAGAGGTGGAAGTTGCCAGGAGTTTCCTTGTTTAGGAGGCAAGGTGATTTAGAGACATACTTGGTCACGAATCGTAGCACGACTCGGACTCTTGTAAGCCCAGGGTCTCGGCCTGTATATAAAGGCAAGCCCCTGAGGCCAATAGACTTAAGTTACAATCGATCAATAGCTAGGACAAGCAAATCCGCTCCCTTGTATTGATCACCAAAGCAATAAGCAGAAAGCAGGAGTAGGCTATTACCTCGATCGTGAGGGGTCGAACCTGGGTAAACCGTGTCTCTCGATTCTGATCAACCTCGACAGGCTAACCTCTTAGTTGTTATGGCCTCACGATGAAGTCCTCCCACTAGGACATCTGCCGTGACAAAACCACGACAGCTGGCACCCACCATGGGGCCAGCGCACGATGGTTTCGAGTTCTTGAAGGGCACCTTCTCATGGATCAAGGGATACGTCATTGGCAGGATGACGAAGATTCGCCACGGCAAACTCTACATCGACAACACCGGCTGGGGTCCCGAGGCCGACTAAATTGAGTACGGGTATCGGTCCCCTTCGGCAAGATTCATGTCTTCATCAGCAAGATCGGCGAGTCAGGACCTGAGCCGAACACCTGCACCGACCTCATCGAGTCGGCCCGGCTCGTGCAACCCGTTCGGAGTCAAGCCGGCCGGAAGCATGTCTTTGTTGGCTTTGTGTAGGGCGCATAATAAAAGGAGAACTCCGTGTCCGGGGGAGAGACTCTCATCTATTCAGGTGATGGGTCCTCGATCGGAGAAATAGAGTCAGTTTATCAACTTGAAGACGGTGGGCTTGGGGGTTGTTCCAATGGTGACAGTATTCCGGACCCCTACGAGCCACCATGCCAAGACGCCATATTCATGGCTAAAACGGTGCTGGCTCTCCAATCTACGATGGCCGGTGCCACAACTACAGTTAATCCATCAGTGTCGACTTCTGAGGTGTCTGATTCAGCCAGGCCACCGACTCAAGTTCTATCGGAACTGATGACCACCCTGACGACCTTACTGGGGACTGAAGTCACTATGAAAAACTAAGTAGAACGTAATGCGGACATTGCAAAGATACGGGAACAGATGACTAAGGCCCAGGAGGACATTAATGTTGAGAACACCCGGACAACTGGACTGCAGGCTCACGTTAATGCAGAAGCAGAACGTCTAAATACGGATGCGTGGCGGCTTAGCCTCGATCAAAATGCGTCCAATGCAGTTTTTCGGAGGAGGCACCAAAGTCGTTTACCCTTAGGCTATGAACCCAACCATTTGTTCAATCCTCCAGGAGCAGGCCCAAGTACTCCAGGAGCGCTAGTTATACCCCAATTGACTTCTGACATGCCTGGGGGCAGGGCGGCTCAACCTCACGAGCCAGAGCAGGCCCGGAGGGAAATGCCAGGCCCAGACCCGCCCCTCATCCACACCACACCGCAACGGTTCTTCACACCACCTGGACACTTCTCCAACCCGATGGATAACATGGTGGCAACTGCAACCTGGCTTACCGCACTCCCTTTTGAAGGTGAGTCGCCGATTGCGGTCGGAGCCCGGAACACCATTGAATTGTTGCAAACAGCGATTGCCCAACAAGCTAGTTATTCATATAGTCGATAGCGTGTGCACTCAACTCCTTTACCAAGTCGTAGCTACAACCGACACATAGAGTCACCAACAGCGAGCAGCGTCGTAATCCGCCCCAGAATGACCCACCTCGCGTTATGCCTATGGATGCTCAAGCAATTGTGGATGAGGCGAGGGCCCGTCGAGAAGCAAAGGCAGCAAACCAGGGGCTGGTCAGCCGCCCCCGATGGTTCCTTCACCTTCGGTGGCCGTCAGGTCAAACACGAGAACGATCAGAGTTTCGTGTCTGGTGTCGTATTTACGTGACGAGCGCATGCTTAAGGATTTTAAGGGGCCTCGTAAGGTACCAAACTATATGGCGAATCTTGAGCCGACGGCTTGGCTTGGAAGCTATGAACTGGCCATGGACATGTTGGATGTCAGCGATGCAATTTGTGCCAAGTACTTCACTATGATGTTGGAGGGACTGGCTCATACATGGTTGAAAAACCTGCCTTCAATTCCATCAACATTTGGGCAGAGTTGAAGGAGCGCTTCATCAAGAATTTTCAAGGGGCTTGTAAGCAGCCTATGACAATTGTGGATTTGGAGCATTGTGTGCAGCTTGAGCATGAGTCTCCCCATCATTGGGCTCGTCGGGTCGCTACCATTATCCACTCCTCAGATAACATTGCGGCATCTCAAGCTGTTCCGATTCTAGAGAAGAACTGTCACTTCCAGCCTCTGAAGCAAAAATTAGGGAGGCTTAAGCGTAAGTGCCAGGATATGGGAAATCTCATGGATGCACTTACTAGGTATGCCGACTATGATAGGATGAAGGATCCTAGTTCAAACAGTGACAAGTCTAGAAAGGGAGAGAAAACGATGGTGTAAGAGTCAGCAGAAGAACTCCCGTGTACATAATAATAATAATAATAATAACCAGGGCAATGGTGGAAAATGCAATTTCCTTGATGGCAGGTCAGACTTTGTTGCTAACACCAATACTGGTTTCAAAAACCAGCATCGAAGCAATCGCTCCGGTGGGGCTTACAATGGGAATAAGTCACGTAACTACGAGGAAGCATTGAAGCGCCTTCTCCAAAGCATGGTACCCAGGATAAGCCGGGTACCCACTCATGGAAAAATTGTTATATCATGCAGGAGTTCCGTAACCAGGATTTCCGGAATCATAAAGGAGGCAATGGTGGGTGGCATCCGAGTCAATTTGGTCCTGGAGGGTCACATAGCGGATTTTCAGGATCAGGTTTTCATGGAGAGGGCGGCTCAAGATCTGGATTTCAGCACCCAGGAAATAATGGCAATGAGCAGTGTTCTGGCCAAGGCAATCAACAAAATAATAAGCAAACTGGGTTTTAGAGTAATCCCAAGCATTTGAATAGTTGTTAATACCATGTGTTTACCATCAGTACCTACAGGCGAGAAAGTAAACTCAAACAAAGAGCCATCAACATGGTTGATCTGGTGGTTCCCATATATCTCAATTGGTTTGAGAAGCCAATCACCTGGAGGAGGGAGGATCACCCCCTGGGCTATACCCTCACAAAAGTCCTCATGGATGGGGGCAGCAGTATCAATGTCTTGTATTATGATACTTTCCGGCTGATGAATCTCTCTAAAAGCAGATTACAAACTTCAACCACGGCATTTCATGGCATTGTTCCTGGCAAGTCGGCATACCCAATCGGATAGATTAAACTTGATGTTGCCTTCGGGGATGATTTTAACTTTGGATGCGAGCCTTTAACCTTTGAGGTGGTAAAGATAAAGAGGCCTTATCATGCCCTCTTTGGAATGTCGTCTTATGCTCGTTTTATGGCTCACCCCTGCTATGTTTACCTCAAGATCAAGATGCCAGGCCCAAATGGTACTATAACTGTGGGAGGCAGCAGGAAGTTGGCTCAAGAGTGCGAGGAGGGGGATGTGGCCTATGCTGAGTCGTCCTATGCAACCGAAGAGCTCAAGTTTTATACGTCGAACATTGACCTCGCTGATATGACCCCTCTCAAGAAGCCCACCATGGAGAAACACCCCCCCTTAAATTCCAGTCGGTTGAAGACACGAAGCAAGTTGATTTTACCCCTGGTGACTCTTCTCAGCAGTTCACTATTGGGACAGGGATGGATCCCAAATATCAAAGCGCACTCATCGAATTCATCCATGAGAACTGGGACATCTTTGCATGGAAACCTTCTGACATGCCAGGTGTACTGAGAGAATTCGCTGAGCACCACCTTAACGTGGATCCTAAGATGAAGCCACTTAAGAAATTCCTACGTCATTTTAACGAGGAGAGGTGTAAGTCCATTGGATAAGAAGTGGCCCGGCTCCTAGCTATCGGGTTCATAGTAGAAGTTTTTCACCCTCAGTGGTTGGCTAACTAGGTGCTTGTGCTAAAGAAAAATGGCACATGGAGTATGTGTATGGATTACACATATCTCAATAAAGCTTGTCCATCTGATCCCTTTGCACTCCCTCATATTGACCAGATCATTGATGCAACGGCAGGTTGTGAAAGTCTGTGCTTCTTGGAAGCTTATTATGGATATCATAAGATAAAGATGGCAGTAGAAGACCAGGAGAAAACAACCTTTATCACACCCTTTGGAGCTTTTGGTTATGTTTCTATGCCTTTTGTGCTTAGGAGTGCTCAAGCGACTTACGAGCGTTGTGTTCAGAATTGCTTCCACGGACAGATTGGACGCAATGTTCATGGTTATGTTGATGATATTGTGATAAAGTCCAGGAAGAAGGAAACCTTGCTTGAGGATATGAAGGAAACCTTTGACAATCTCCGGCCATCTCAGCAGATCTGATCAACAAAGAGCCTATGCTCCTATACGTGGCGGCTAATAATCAGGTCGTTAGCATGGCAATAGTCATGGAACGGAAGGAGGAAGGGAAGGAGTACCCAGTCCAGCGGCCAGTTTATTATGTCAGTGAAGTTTTGTCAGAATCCAAGCAGAGATATCCACATTGGTAGAAGTTGGTGTTTGGAGTGTTCATGGCTAGTCGCAAATTAAAGCAATACTTGGGCATGCAATCATTGTGGTCAGTTCAGCTCCTCTAGACGATATCATCCAAAACAGAGAAGCTAGAGGCCGGGTTGCTAAGTGGGCAATTGAACTTGGGCCTCATTATTTGAAATACGTGCCTAGGGATGCTATTAAATCTCAAGCCTTGGTGGACTTCATTAATGATTGGACAGAGTTGCAAACACCCGAGGAAAAATGAGATAATACATATTGGACGATACACTTTGGCAGTTCCAAACAATTGGAAGGCTCGGGGGCTGGAGTTATCTTATCTTCCCCACAAGGTGACAAGTTGTGTTATGTCCTACGTCTTATGTTTCCCTATACTAACCATGCAGCTGAGTATGAGGCTTTACTACATAGGCCCCGCATTGCTAAGGAAATGAACTTAAGTCGAGTCACATGCTTGGGCGACTCAGACCTCGTTGCACAACAAGTTTCATGGACGTGGGATTCTAAAGACCCGCTCATGGCGTCTTATTGCCAGGCAGTGACAAACATTGCCAGTCACTTTAAAGGATATCAAGTGGATCACATAGACCGGCGGCTTAATGAGGCGGCTGATGCTTTATCTCGACTAGTCTCTCAGCATAAGCCGATTCCCCCTAATGTGTTCCTAGACGTGTAGCATAATCCTTCTCTCAAGTTACCTTCAGAAGAAGATCTGGCTATCCCAGACCCGAAAGGGCAGCTAGTGGCGGCTCTATGAGTAACTCTTGATTGGACAATTTCCAAAGGAAGAGCTCCTGGCCTGGCAGATCATCTGATGATCTAAGTCCATGACTATTGTCAATGGCGAGTTACATCGATGCAGCATAACTGGTGTGTTTCAACGTTGTGTTTCCCCTGACGAGGGCAAGGAGATCTTGCACGAAATTCATGCAGGAGATTGTGGTCATCACGCTGACTCAAGATCTTTGGTGGCCAAGGCTTTCAGGCATGGTTTTTTCTGGTTATCTGCTCATTCTGACAGTGAAGACATTGTTCGCAAGTGTGATGGTTGTCAAAAATTTGCACGACAAGCTCACATACCGGCTCAAGAGTTGCAGATGATCCCAATAACTTGACCATTTGCGGTGTTGGGGCTTGATATGGTGGGGTCATTCAAGAGGTCTAAGGATAAAAAGACTCACCTATTGGTAGTAGTTGATAAATTTACCAAGTGGGTTGAAGCAGAGCCGGTCAGCAACTGTGAGGCGGCAATTGCAGTTCCGTTTGTGAAAAAAAACTGATCTTTCGTTTTGGTTATCCTCATAGTATCATCACTGATAATGGGAGTAATCTATCTAAGGGTGCTATGAAGACGTTCTGCCAGAAGGAGCATATCCATCTTGATGTTTCAGCTATGGCTCATCCACGGTCCAATGGCCAAGCAGAGCGTGCTACCCAGGAGATATTACGGGGGATCAAACCCCAGCTCATGGTTCCTTTCGAACGTACTCCATGTTGTTGGGTTGAAGAGCTTCCTGCGGTTCTTTGGAGCATAAGGACTATCCCCAACAGATCAACAGGCTACACGCCGTTATTTATGGTTTACGGTGCAGAGGCGGTTCTTCCAAGTGACATCCGTCATGACTTGCCGTGAGTGGCAGCTTATGTTGAGACGGACAATGAGACGGCTCGATAGGATTCCATTGATGCCTTGGAGGAGGAACGTGATCTCGTGTTGGCTCACTCTGCAATTTATCAACAAGACCTTGGTCGTTCACAATCGAAAATGTGTAGCCGCAGTTTCCAGGAAGGTGACTTAGTGCTCCGTTTGATTCAAGATCATACAGACATGCATAAGATGTCACCTCCTTGGGAAAGGCCCTTTGTGGTTAGCAAAAATCTCAACAATGGATTATATTATCTTGTTGACATACATGAACACAATATGTCATGTACCTCGGAGGAGGAGATCAACAGGCCCTAGAATATTGCTCACCTTCGGCCTTACTACACTTAAGCCACTAGCATCAATCATTGTACATACCTACATCATGTATATACCTTTTTTATGATCAAGTATAATAAATCCGACATCCTCGAAACTCGGGGCCTTTGTTGTTTCATCTCGTATAATGTGCATGTGTTTTTATTTACTGATCATTGGTCACTTTGGGGCTTCCAACTCATCGAGTTTAGCTTTCTCACCCTCTTGACCCGGCAAAAAATTCCACAATATATTGGTTAAACATGCTTGTCTACTTGATGTGACTTCGATAAGGTGACCCGCCGTACTCTTAACAATTCAATATTTATGACCGTGAACTTGTTAAGGTTAATACGACGGTTAAAGTCACGTGAGAGCCGGCTTACACAAAGCGAGGATAAACCAAGGCTATCATGCCAGCTTCATCGAAAGCCAGTCTCTTTGTCGAGCCTCAAAAGTCGACTTATAAACCAATCCATAAATATGTGGAAAATTTTCATTTTTATGAATTTTTTCTAACTAAAAATCCCCGAGTGAAAAGAACTTCGGGTTATTCATGCTCATCTTTGAGTCTTCATCAACCATGTGCCGCCACATTATTAATCTGAAGTATATTATTAACGACTATAAGTCGTCGGTTGATGAGTCGCCGGAATTTTCCACTTCAAATATTATTTGGTAGAATTTGTTTTACAGGTGTATTTTCTACACATACATGTTGCTCCTGGCGATTTATCAAATATAAGCGCAAGCTACATGATGTACGGTTGCAAAGGAAAAGGATAAGGGCGACTTGTTGATATACAAAATCCCTCATTGACAACTTAAGATGGGATCAAAAGTTTAAACGTGCACGAAGGCACGACACATGCAATCAACTATTTGTCTGAACTATACAAGGCTGCATTGAGCCCAGGATGTCGGGTCAAAGTTTTCGAAGTTATTTTTGTAACCCGGCCTCTGAACTGTTTGGATTAGCTCCATCTGGGTTAGCCTCGGGTTGACCTCCTGCCTGTGATGCCTCCGGGTTCTCCTGCGCTGAGTCTTTTGGGTCTTGGGTCTGAAGGTTGTCCACATCCCAAGTTCAATGGGTTAAGGTTTGGAATATGCTTCTTCATGCAAGATGGGGGACGGGTCAACATCAGGGGCAAAGATATGCTTATGACGTTGAGGATTCAGGTCCACCGGCTCAAAAGTGGGGGTTGAACTCGCGTGTTCTTGTCATCATAAGCCGCCTGATAGGTCTTCAGGTCCATTTTTTCAACCAGTTGGCTGGCCAATACTCGAGTTGCCCTGACGCAGTGAGCATAGTCAACATCTACGAATTCTGACCCATCATCCTTAAATTCAGGAAACCCTCCAACCATCTCTGTAGGATCAAGATCCGCTGTATAGGACATGCCCGACTCAAAGATGACACTGCGCCGGCTCGGGTGGGTGATCTTTTCAGTTCTTGAATCTGTTTTGGGATCATCGAGAGGCATCTCGGCACATCATGGATGAAATTTATCGGCTCTTTGTCACCCATGACAACCTTGATGGTACAAAGACTTCCAACATATAGCTTCTCAATTAGTGCATACATAGCCTTTAGCTTCATCCAGTTGTTGTCCTGGAGATTGCGAGTTTGGGGACCTACAAGCAATTCGAGCATATGAGTCGCTAGGGGCCTTTCTTCATACATTATTATTTGAGCGGGTTATCATGAGCTCATGAAGGTATTTACCAAACATGACTTGGGTCATGTGGGCAATGTGCCGCTTCAACCCGGTCAGCTCTTCAGTAATGGTCTTCAGTTGACCTTCAACGTTTTCCACGCGCTTAATCAAGGCGACGTTCTCAGTCTTGAAAGACTTATTTTCTATTTCAAAGCCTCCCTTGATTTTCTCTGACTCTTCCAATGAAAGCCAAAGCTTCAATTCAGCATCTTCTCGGGCAGCTTGCCCCACTTGAAGATCTTTTTTCAAACCGGTCAAATTTGATTTGGCTACTTTCAGAGCTTCCTGCACAATGAGAGTTATCATATTATTCAATCATAAGCTAGCAGGAAGGTGTAGCATGACACTTGGGGCCTATGACAAGAAAACTTATATTAAGTCCCAAGCAGGTTGCAAGAAGTATACTTGACACTTGCGGGCTAATGCATGTCAGTTCTTTCCAGCATATGATATTAAGAAGACCCGACTCATCTCAAGAAGATGAGCCGGCCCTTGGGGGCTACAAGGTTGATTCTTGAACAATATTAAGAAGACCCAACTCATCTCAAGAAGATGTGTTGGCCCTTGGAGGCTACATGTTGATTATTCAGAAGTTTTATATTTATAAAGACCTGGATCATCTCATAAAGATGAGCCGGCCCTTGGGGGCTACAGATTGATTCTCCAGCAGTGTTATATTTACAAAGAACCGCCTCATCTCATGCATATGAGCCATCCCTTGGGGGCTATAGAAGGATATATAGAATACAAAGCAAAGTTGAGCATACCTCATATTTTCTTTTCATCATGCTAACAAGGCCGGCTTCCATCTCTCGGCTTGTAGAAAGGCGGTCTAAGTAACCCGCATACAATTCTTTAGCACTGGAGTACTCCTAATTAGGAAGCTCTAGCTTAGCCTTCCCCTTCTTAGGCAGTGGTTTTTCATCCTTGTAAAAGAGCTTGGTCAACACATTGGAGAGCTCGGAGCGGTATAACTCGTCCCAGTGATGGCGATCTCCTCATAAGGAGCATCTTTGGCTTCATTTTGTGGACCGGGCAGGTTAAGATTGTCTGCCGGATCAGCTTCAACATCCATAGCCTCAGAGCTTACCGGCTTAGTATGTGGGGGCAAGTCAGCCTGGGACTCATGTTCTTCAGAGTGCTCAACATGGGTTTCAGGAGTCACCAAGTTTGGATTTTTCGGCTCATGGGACTAAGGAGTAGTTGATGACTCACCAACTTTCCTCTTCTTGGTCTTAGCCTTGACCCTGTAAACAAGATAGCAGAATGAAGCATATGCAAAGTCAAGTCTAATAAGTAGTATATGATATAAGGGAGAAAGTTTACCCATGATTGATAATGAGGGGTGGTATCTTTGTTGTAGTTGAGTTACCCGATGATGGTGGTGACTCCTGATAATTTGAATCAGATGGATTAAGATGTTACTGTTGGGGAACGTTGCATGGGAAACAAAAAATTTAATATGCACACGCAAGATCTATCCATGGTGATGAGCATCTACGAGAGGGAGAGTGGATCTACATACCCTTGTAGATCGCTAAGCGGGAAGCGTTAAGAAACGCGGTTGGTGTAGTCGAACATCTTCGCGATCCAAATCGCCGAGCGTCCCTCGATCTCATCACGATCCGTCCCGCGATCCAATCACGATCCGTCCCGTGAACTCATCACGAACCATCTCACGATCTTGATCACGATCTGTCCCTCGAACTCATCACAATTCGTTCCGCGATCTTCATCACGAACTGTCTCGCGATCTCGATCACGGTCCTTCCGATCTAGCGCCGAACGGACGGCACCTCCGCGTTCAGCACACGTACAGCTCGATGACGATCTCTGCTTTCTTGATCCAGCAAGAGAGAGAGGAGAGTTAGAAGAGTACTCCGGCAGCGTGACGGCGCTCCGGCGATGGTGGTGGAACTATTCCGGCAGGGCTTTGCCTAAGCACTGCCGAACTAGTCTAGTTTAGAGGAACTTGATCTAGAGGTAGGGTTTAGACGTGGCTGAAAATCCTTGTCCAAAAAACCCCTAAAACCACTCATATATATAGGAGGAGGGGAGAGGAGGCTGCGCCCAAAAGGAGGGAACTCCTTTGGTTTGGCCGAACCTGGTGGGGAGAGTCCTCCTCCAACTAGGAGTCCACCTCTCACACGAGAGGTGGAACTTGGGGAGGACTCCACCCCAATTCAGTTTGGGCCTCTCTCCCCTGCGCCTAGGCCACCTTGGCCGACCCCACCAGCCCACTAGGGGCTGGTGGGTCGCCACTTTGGCCCATGGGGTGGATTGCCCCACTGGTGGACCCCGGGACCCATTCGTCACTCCCGGTACACTACCGAAAGTGCCTGAAATCTTTCCGGTGTCCAAATACCACCTTCCTATATATCAATCTTCATTTCCGGACCATTCCAGAACTCCTCATGACGTCCGAGATCTCATCCGGGACTCCGAACAAACTTCGGTCACCACCATACACAACTCTATACTACTGAAACATCACCAAACCTTAAGTGTGCAGACCCTATGGGTTCGAGAACTATGTAGACATGACCGAGACACCTCTACGGTCAATAACCAATGGCGGGACTTGGATGTCCACATTGGTTCCTACATATTCTACGAAGATCTTTATCGGTCGAACCTCTATGTCAAGGATTCAGTTAATCCCGTATGATGTTCCCTTTGTTCTTCGGTATGTTACTTGCCCGAGATTCGATCATCGGTATCTCCATACCATGTTCAACCTCGTTACCGGCAAGTCTCTTTACTCGTTCCGTAGTACAAGATCCCACAACTAACACTTAGTCACATTGCTTGCAAGGCTCATTGTGATGTTGTATTACCGAGTGGGCCCTGAGATACCTCTCCGTCACACGGAGTAACAAATCCCAGTCTTGATCCATGCCAACTCAACAAACACCCTCGGAGATACCTATAGAGCACCTTTATAGTCACCCAGTTACGTTGTGACGTTTGATACACACAAGGCACTTCTGCCGTGGTCGAGCTTTGAGTCTCACTCAACTTCACACCTTACAAATCAGGCGAGAACTCTTTCTCTGACTGATCCATTTCGAACTCTTTCAAAATCTTGCCAAGGTATGTACTCATTGAAAGTCTCATCAAGCATCTTGATTTATCTCTATAGATCTTGATGCTCAACAATTAGGTAGCTTTATCTAGGTCTTCCTTTGAAAAACCTCCTTTTAAACAACCGTTTATGCTTTCCAGAAATTCTACATCATTTCCAATCAACAATATGTGAACCACATATGCTTACCAAAAACTCTATAGTGCTCCCACTCACTTTATTGCAAATACATGTTTCTCATAAACTTTGTATAGACTCAAAAAACTTTGATCACCTGATCAAAGTGTATATTCCAACTCCGAGATGCTTGCTTCAGTTCATAGAAGAATCACTGAAGCTTGCACATCTTTTAGCATCCTTAGGACTGACAAAACCTTCTGGTTGTATCTCATACAACCTTTCCTTAAGGAAGGAAACGATGTTTTGGTATCCATCTGCCAGATTTCATAATTAAAAAATGCAGCAACTGCTAACATAATTCCAACAGACTTTAGCATCGCTACGAGTGAGAAAGTCTCATCGCAGTCAACTCTTTGAACTTGTCGCAAACTACTTTGCAACAAGTCAAGCTTTACAAATGGTAACATTTACCATCAGCGTTTGTCTTCATTTTAAAGATCCATTTGTACTTAACGACGTGCCGTCCAACGAGCAAGTCCACCAAAGTCTATACTTGGTTTTCATACATGGATCCTTTCTCAGATTTCATGTCCTCTAACCATTTGTTGGTTTCTGGGCCCATCATTGCTTCTCCATAGTTCGTAGGTTCATCGTTGTCCAACAACATGACCTCCAAGATAGGGTTGTCGTATCGCTCAGTAGTAGTACACATCCTTGTCGACCTACGAAGTTCGATAGTAACTTGATCCGAAGCTTCATGATCATCAACGTTAACTTCCTCTTCAACTGACGTAGGCTTCACAGAAACATCTTTCTGCGCTGCGCCACTTTCTGGTTGAAGAAAAGGTTCAGTAACCTCATCAAGTTCTATTTTCCTCGTAGGTCGATAGTAACTTGATCCGAAGCTTCATGATCATCATCATTAACTTCCTCTTCAACTAACGTAGGCTTCACAGAAACATCTTTCTGCGCTGCGCTACTTTCTGGTTGAAGCAGAGGTTCAAATAACCTCATCAAGTTCTATCCTCCTCCCACTCAATTCTTTCAAGAGAAACCCTTTCTCGAGAAAGGACCCAGTTTTAGCAATAAACATTTTATGCTTGGATCTGAGATAGAAGGTTCACCCAACTGTTCTTAGGGTATTCTATGAAGATGCATTTGTCCGCTTTGGGTTCGAGCTTATTAGGTGAAAACATTTTCCACACAAGCGTTGCAGCCCCAAACATCAAGAAATGACAGTTTAGGTTTCTATCAAACCATAATTCACACTGTGTCATCTCAATGGATTTAGATGGTGCCCTATTTAAAGTGAATGTAGTTGTCTCTAATGCATAACCCCAAAATTATAGTAGCAAAACGATAAGAGACATCATAGCACGCACCATATCCAATAGAGCATGACTATGACATTCGGACACACCATCACACTATGGTGTTCCAGGTGGCGTTTTTTGTGAAACAACTTTCACATTGTCTTAAGTTGTATGCCAAACTCATAACTCAGATATTCACCTCCACGATCATATTGCAGTCATTTTTATCTTCTTGTCACGATGATCTTAAACTTCATTCTGAATTTGCTTGAACCTTTCAAACGATCCAGACTTGTGTTTCATTAAGTAAATATACACTATATCTACTTAAATCATCAGTGAAGGTAAGAAAATAATGATATCCAATGCACGCTACAAGACTCATTGGATTGCATACATCAACATGTATCATTTCCAATGAATCACTTGCCCGCTCCATCCAACGGGGTCTTTTAGTCATCTTGCCCAAGAGGCATGGTTCGCATGTCTCAACCGATTCGAAATCAAATGAGTCCAAAGATCCATCAATATGGAGTTTCTTCATGCGTTTTATACCAATATGACATTTCGCGGCAGTGCCACAAGTATGTGGTACTATCATTATTAACTTTGTATCTTTTGACATCAATGTTATGAACATGTGTATTACTACGATCAAGATTTCAACAAACCATTCTCACTGGGTGCATGAACATTGAAGGTATTATTCATGTAAACAGAATAACAATTATTCTCTAACTTAAATGAGTAACCGTATTGCAATAAACATGATCTCATCATGTTCATGCTCAACGAAAAACACCAAATAACATTTATTTAGGTTCGTCACTAATCCTAAAGGTAGAGAGAGCGTGCGATGTTGATCACATCAACCTAGGAACCATTTCCAACACACATCGTCACCTCACCCTTAGTTAGTTCTCCGTTTATTCCGTAGCTTTTACTTCGAGTTACTAACATTTAGCAACTGAACCAACATCTAATACTCAGGTGCTACTAGGAGCACTAGCAAGGTACACATCAATAACACGTATATCAAATATACTTCTGTCGACGTTGCCAGCCTTCTTATCTACCAAGTATCTAGGGTTGTTCCGCTTCAGCGACCGCTCTCCTCATAATCGAAGCACTTAGTCTCGGGTTTGGGTTCAACTTTGGGTTGATTCACTGGAGCAGCAACTGACTTGCCATCCATGAAGTTTCCCTCCTTTTCCTTGCCCTTCTCGAAACTAGTGGTTTTACTAACCATCAACACTTGATGCTCCTTCTTGATTTCTACCTTCGCGGTGTCAAACATCACGAATAGCTCAGGGATCAATATTTCTATCCCTGGCGTTTTATAGTTCATCACCAAGTTCTAGTAGCTTAGTGACAGTGACTTGGAGAACTATATCAATCACTATCTTATCTGGAAGATCAACTCCCACTCGATTCAAGCGATTGTAGCACCCAGACAATCTGAGCACATGCTCAACGATTGAGCTATTCTCTTTCATCTGGCAGGCAAAGAATCTTGTTGGAGATCTCATATCTCGCAACACGGGCACGAGCCTGAGATCACAATCTCAGCTCTTAGAACATCTCATATGTTCCGTGACGTTCAAAAACGTTTTGGAGCCTCAATTCTAAGCCGTAATGCATGATGCACAAAACTATCAAGTAGTCATCGAAACGTGTCTGTCAGATGTTCACAACATCTACAAAATGACGCTAGAGGGGGTGGCACACCGTGCGGTGCATTAAGAAAATAAGCCTTCTGTGCAGCAACGAGGACAATCCTCATATCACGGACCCAGTCCGCAATATTGCTACCATCATCTTTCAATTCTATTTCTCTAGGAACATATAAACATACAAGGGAGCTACAACGTGAGCTAGTGATCTACAACACAGTTTGCAAAGACACTACTAACTATGTTCATGATAATGAGTTCAATTAATCATATTACTTAAGAACTCCCACTCAAATTGACATCCCTCCAGTCATTCGAGTGATACATGATCCAAATTCACCAACTCAAGTCCGATAATCACGTGAGTTGAGGTGGTTACAATGGTGAACATCATCATGTTGATCATATCTACTATATGACTCATGTTCGACCTTTCGGTCTCTTGTGTTCCGAGGCCATGTCTGTACATGCTAGGCTCGTCAAGTTTAACCCGAGTGTTCTGCATGTGCAACACTGGCTTGCACCCGTTGTATGTGAACGTAGAGTCTATCACACCCGATCATCACGTGGTGTCTCAACACGACGAACTTTCGCAACGGTGCACACTCGGGGAGAACACAATTTTATCTTGAAATTTAAGTGAGGGATCACCTTATAATGCTACCGTCGTACTAAGCAAAACAAGGTGCATAAAAGGATTAACATCACATGCAATTCATAAGTGACATGATATGGCCATGAACTTGTGCTTTAGATCTCCATCTTGAAAGCACTGACATGATCTCCATCGTCACCGGCACGACACCATGATCTCCATCATCTTGATCTCCATCAACGTGTCGCCATAGGGGTTGTCACGCCCTGCATGCTTCTACTACTATTGCTACCGTTTAGCGATAAAGTAAAGCATTACATAGCGCTTAATGATTGACACGCAGGTCATACAATAATTAAAGACAACCCTATGGCTCTTGCTGGTTGCCGTACTCATCGACATGCAAGTCGTGAAATTCTATACATCACATGATCATCTCATACATCACATATATCACATCATGTAATTGGCCATATCACATCACAACATACCCTGCAAAAACAAGTTAGACGTCCTCTAATTGTTGTTGCATGTTTTACGTGGCTGCTACGGGTATCTAGCAAGAACAATTCTCATCTATGCAAAAGCCACAACGGTGATACACTAGTTGCTTTTCAACCTTCTCAAGGACCGCCTTTGTCGAATCCGGTCCAACTAAAGTGAGAGAAACTGGCACCCGCAAGCCATCTATGCAACAAGTTGCGGTTGAGGGAACCGGTCTCTCGTAAGCCTACGAGTAATGTTGGTCCGGGCCGCTTCATCTCACAATACCGCTGAACCAAAATCCGACCAAGGGAGGAAGCAATCTAAGCATCAACGCCCACAAACCTTTTGTGTTCTACTCGAGATCTCATCTACACATAGACCTAGCTCATGATGCCACTGTTGGGGAACGTTGCATGGGAAACAAAAATTTTCCTACGCACACGCAAGATCTATCCATGGTGATGAGCATCTACGAGAGGGAGAGTGGATCTACATACCCTTGTAGATCGCTAAGCGGGAAGCGTTAAGAAACGCGGTTGGTGTAGTCGAACATCTTCGCGATCCAAATTGCCGAGCGTCCCGCGATCTCATCACGATTCGTCCCGTGATCCAATCATGATCCGTCCTGTGAACTCATCACGATCCGTCTCACGATCTTGATCATGATCTGTCCCGTGAACTCATCACGATCCATTCCGCGATCTTCATCACGAACCGTCTCGCGATCTCGATCACGGTCCTTCCGATCTAGCGCCGAACGGACGACACCTCTGCGTTCAGCACACGTACAGCTCAATGACGATCTCCGCCTTCTTGATCCATCAAGAGAGAGAGGAGAGGTAGAAGAGTACTCGGGCAGCATGACGGCGCTCCGGCGATGGTGGTGGAACTATTCCGGCAGGGCTTCGCCTAAGCACTGCCGAACTAGTCTAGTTTAGAGGAACTTGATCTAGAGGTAGGGTTTAGACGTGGCTGAAAATCCTTGTACAAAAAACCCCTAAAACCACTCATATATATAGGAGGAGGGGAGAGGAGGATGTGCCCAAAAGGAGGGAACTCCTTTGGTTCGGCCGAACCTGGTGGGGAGAGTCCTCCTCCAACCTGGGAGTCCACCTCTCATACGAGAGGTGGAACTTGGGGAGGATTCCACCCCAATTCGGTTTGGGCCTCTCTCCCCTGCGCCTAGGCCACCTTGGCCGACCCCACCAGCCCACTAGGGGCTAGTGGGTCGCCACTTTGGCCCATGGGGTGGGTTGGCCCCACTGGTGGACCCCGGGACCCATTCGTCACTCCCGGTACACTACCAAAAGTGCCCGAAATCTTTCCGGTGTCCAAATACCACCTTCCTATATATCAATCTTCATTTCCGGACCATTCCGGAACACCTCATGACGTCCGGGATCTCATCTGGGACTCTGAACAAACTTCGGTCACCACCATACACAACTCTATACTACCGAAACGTCACCAAACCTTAAGTGTGCAGACCCTACGGGTTCGAGAACTATGTAGACATGACCGAGACACCTCTAAAGTCAATAACCAATGGCGGGACCTGGATGTCCACATTGGTTCCTACATATTCTACGAAGATCTTTATTAGTCGAACCTCTATGTCAAGGATTCAGTTAATCCCGTATGATGTTCCCTTTGTTCTTCGGTATGTTACTTGCCCGAGATTCGATCGTCGGTATCTCCATACCTTGTTCAACCTCGTTACCGGCAAGTCTCTTTACTCATTCCTTAATACAAGATCCCGCAACTAACACTTAGTCACATTGCTTGCAAGGCTCATTGTGATGTTGTATTACCGAGTGGGCCCTGAGATACCTCTCCGTCACACGGAGTAACAAATCCCAGTCTTTATCCATGCCAACTCAACAAACACCCTCGGAGATACCTGTAGAGCACCTTTATAGTCACCCAGTTACGTTGTGATGTTTGATACACACAAAGCACTCCTCCGATGTCCGTGAGTTGCATGATCTCATGGTCATAGGAACATATACTTGACATGCAGAAAACAGTAGCAATAAACTGACACAATCATATGCTACATTTGTAGTTTGGGTCTTGTCCATCACATCATTCTCCTAATTATGTGATCCTGTTATCAAATGACATCTCATGTCCATGGCTAGGAAACCTTAACCATCTTTGATCAACGAGCTAGTTCATCAGAGGCATACTAGGGACATGGTTTTGTCTATGTATCCACACATGCATGTAAGTCTCCAATCAATACAATTATAGCATGGATAATAAACGATTATCATGAACAAGGAAATATGATAATAACTAATTTATTATTGCCTCTAGGGCATATTTCCAATAGTTACTGGATAAGGCCAGCTTTTGGAAGAGAAGGGGTTGGACTATGAGGCACCTCATTCTGTCGCTTGCGACTGGCTTTTTTGTTGGGTAAGCCGGCCATAAGGTCACCAAAGATCCTCCAAGTTTGGTGCCTTGATTCATGCCGAGTCTTCTTAAAAATAAAATTGGGATCCAAATAAGCATTTGGGTGAGAAAAACTTAGTTTCTGAATGACCAGCCTTGTTTTCCTTGGAGACAAGGATTCTGAGATGGAGGAGATGGAAATTACCTCAACATCGTCGGCCTGGCTTGTTGCAGCATCACCCTGAGAATAAGAAACGACTGAGGAAGTCAAGTTTTACCTCCACGGATGCATCAGCTATCGATGACTCGCCCCTGGTTGATGACTCTTCTACAACCGCCTTATTCTTCTTCTTGTTGGGGGCCTCTTTAGACTTAGTGGCCTGAGTTTTCCTCTTTTTCAAGAAAGGAGAGTCTGCCTGTAAGATTAACAATAAAAACGAAAAGTAAGCTTTGGAGTTTAAATTTTTCTATAAGATGGATAAATGGTTATTAAGGATTCTTACTAGAGGATCCGGGCTGAGAGTGCAGAAGGGATTCAACCCAACTTAGACGCAAGATGCTTGAGTTTCTCCCAGCAGCTTCTTCACAATTCGGTTAATATCACCAACTTCCAAATATTGGTTGTTGTATCTTTGCGCATTATTTAAGCCGCTAGAGTAATTGCACATTAAATCGCTGTGACGACTCAATGGTAAGATCCTCCAAGATACCCAACACTGGGTTAAATCAACCCAAGTCAATCCATGGGCTAACAAGGCCCTTAATTTTGGGTAGATGAGGGCGAGTTGAGAGCGTTCTTCTATTGAAGGCCAGCCAAGAGCTTCAAATGTCATTGGAAGACGGTCTGGTCTGTAACCTAACAGAGGATTTTCACCAGCAGGGGTTGTTTCCAGCAATATAACTAGGTTTTAACCCATCCTTTGGGGTGGCTCGACAGAAGGGCTGCAGGAAAAGAGCATTCTCTTTGCCTTTGAATGGAGACCCCGCTGAGACCTAGACTGGGGCCATCAACACATTCAGTTTGGCGATTCAGATAGAAGGATTCCCTAAAAAGAGGGACAATGGGCTCCATTTGTAAATACACCTCGCAAAGTACTTGGAACCGACATAGATTGGTTATGGAATTGGGAGCCAGATCTTGAGGGTGAAGATTGAAGAAGTTTAGAACATCCCAGAAGAATTTTGACCCCCCGGGGGGAGGGGGAGAATTGGTAATCTATGAACACCACTACTTCTCCTTCGCCGGGTTGTGGAAGTTCCTCTCTGAGGGCAGCCTGCCATCTAATTGCCTCTTTGGACGGCGGTAGAAAACCTTGGTCTTCATAATCCTTGAGTACAAGTTTAGAAACTTAGGAAGAAACTTAGTTACATGTGGTGGTTTCGACATGATGAGTCGCTTAAGTATAAGTGAAGGAAGCTGCAGAAGCGTATATGGCAAGTTATTTAACAAATGGTAACTCATGTAGATAAGCTATGTGACCAGACAACAATATTTTGACAGTTATGGTCAAGGGTAAGATGGCTTAATTATTTACAACAGATGAGTCGTCTCATGATAAGTCGGCGTTTAAATGAAGCAGCCTTTAATATGGTGGGTTACAGTCACAATGATAAGCTGGCAAACATAAGGGCGACTCATGACAATCATGGATTTCTATTTTTTGCTAAGTGTGGGGAAAACAAGTTTCTACCGAAGCAGCTACAATTACGGATCTACAAATGATTCAAAAGGGAAATAATTGGTAAACCTAACGATGTGGTATGGAAGCAGTGGTGGTCTAGTTTATGGATTCTGAAGGGGGGGGGGGTCTGATTAGACTATGCATGAAATAGAGCCATTGCTCATACCGCTCTATTTCTATAGAAAGGTTCGTTGAAGTTGTGTACAGACTATCAATGGTGATGAACAAGTGAAGAACTCTGGTAACTCCGATGAACTAATGCAGATCTAAGAAAGAGCAAAAGACTTACCTGGCATTTGTTGGGGGGGAGACATTCGGCCGAACTTCGGTGAAGTTGAGGTGACACCGTGGTTCTGGAGACAGTCGGCCGACAATGGATGAGCGGCAACAGTGGCACGGTGGAAGCTCGAGCTCGAGAAATAAAAAGAGCTGAGGGGGCAAGGTGAGAAAGTAAATGAGGAGCTCCCTCGCGAGTATTTTATAAGGTGAAAAGCCAAAAAGGTAACAGGTAGGCGCGAAAATCTAGGAGGCATAGTAAATTTTGGAGCCAACAACGCCTCGATATTTGGGCTCAAATGGATATATGCAAAGATCCTTTGTGATGTCATCATTGATTTCCTAGATTTCCGGCGAGTGATGTCATCGATGGATAGAGCAAGAAAAGTACAAGTACGGAGGCGTCATAAGCCAACATTTCATGACCCAGAGAAGATGCAGATATGATCAGAAGATAAGTTGCCAAGTGAAGGTGGTGGAGATTGACATGAATGAATTCAAATCAATCTAGGGCCTAATGTCGGGGATGTAACCCCATGATATAACCCGCCCTATTGGGGAGGGTCATTATGATGGCAGCTTGTAGGCAATACTCAAGGTGGGTCATGACGTTGATGACAAGGCTCGCAAGGTGGCTTACCAAGTAAGCCGGTTGGCGGCCCTGGTCACGAAGACGGTGACTCAAGGCCCAAGAGGTGGAATCGCCAGGAGTTTCCTTGCTTAGGAGGCAAGGCGAGTTAGAGACATACTTGGTCACGAATCGTAGCACGACTCGGACTCTTGTAAGCCGAGGGTCCCGACCTGTATATAAAGGCGAGCTCCTGAGGCCAATAGACTTAAGTTACAATCGATCAATAGTTAGGTCAAGCGAATATATTCCCTTGTATTGATCACGAAAGAAATAAGCAGAAAGCGGGAGTAGGCTATTCCCTCGACCGTGAGGGGCCGAACCTGGATAAACCGATTCTCTCGATTCAGATCAACCCCGACAAGCTAACCTTCCAATTGTGATGGCCTCACAACAAAGTACTCACACTAGGACATCTGCCGTGAGAAAACCACGACATAACCGGTAGTATCCCGGCTAACGGGCCTCTCAAGATGATGGTTACTGACCTGATGGGCTGGGCTGAGGACCCCTAAATTGGTTTTGTCTTGGGACACTTTGGGTGGCCCATGGAGATCTACAAGGAAAATCAAGAAGACTTGTTGTCAAGACAAGGACTACATACCTATGGAGGACTCCCCTCCACCAACATAGCCGAATATAACTCTTGTGACCCCGTTAGCTTACATAAGCCGGGTCGGGGTCATCGTAAAACACAACATTAGACAGACAATAATATCTTTGTACTTTTTATTGTGTACACACTCGAACATAGTAAAACACATGCATGCCATAGGGTTTTATATCCTTGGAGCGCCTAGACCTAGGTAAACCCAATGTCCTTGTTACCTCCATCCCAATACATTTAGCTTGGGATACCCTACTGAGGGATCTTGCAGGTTTAGCTCCAATACTGGTGGCCATACAAATCCTGCTAGATGGACACTACGGTTTGATGGGAGTTCGGATATGTTCTAGTGTGATGTACACAGTGGAGCGAATCTTCTTCACCACTACTATGACTTACGTCACTGACTCGATCGGTAACCTCGGCCAAGTCAAGAACTACACCCTAGGTCGGATCGTCGGAGACAGACGGGCATCTCCGTCAAAATGAACTTTGGTATCATGGAAAATAAATCATTCATGAAACTCGGGAGCTCAACATAAACACTACTCTTGCCCGGCCATGCAAACAAAAATATGAATGACAGATTCATTTGTGTCGGCCCCACCTACTCGAGCATCTTTTTGTCGATCCCTTTAGTGGGATTGCGAGGGTGATGAATTGAGTCTACATCACTATTGTAAAATTTTGTTGCAATCCAACGATGGGGATTTTCCTGGGGCACTGTCGTACCTAGAAGGAAATCCATGCGACTTTGGAGGAACAATCCCAGCGTTCAACTCACCTCATTCAGAAGATCCAACCGTTCGTATTGTGCGGAATTGTCATGATTACAATCCATCAAACTTTCAGCTCGTTCTGACAATTCAAACTCAAAGAAACTCGCAAAGCCTGCACCAACTAGCGAATCTGTTTTTTTGCGCACAAACAAATCTGACCCGAGTTTATCTTTTTCATGGACGGATTATCAGATGACCTCTCATGGAGGAACTTTTTTGTGGATTATTGTGTTTTGTTCTCCAACACGTTCCTGAAATTTTTGATCCTTTTTCGATGTTCTCTTCATCGTCATGCCGGTATAACACCTGGTTGACCTTGCTGCTCCACAGATGCCGACTTATGCCAGCATCACCGCATCGTCGCTTCATCGAGTCGATGTCACCCACATTGCATCATCACCTCAATTAAGCAACCAGGCGTTTGACGTTGCCATGATGGCATTGTCGCTTTGCATATTGCACGGGCCATGCATGCCAATATCTTCACACCATTTCTCTGTTGAATCGATGGCAACAACGTTGCGATATCACCCAGCACGCTGACTAACGCCAACATCGCCATGCCATCACTTCATTAAACGAATGTCGATCATGTCACATCACCACCTCTTCAAGACAACCTCCTTGTCGGTGTAAAAACCGGCAGATCTTGGGTAGGGGGTTCTGAGTTGTGGACCTTGATCGATGGGTAACAGGGGACGATGGAGATAGTGTTTACCCAGGTTCGGGCCCTCGCGAGGAGGTAAAGCACTACATCATGCTTGATTATATTTATGTGGATGAGAATTACAGAGTTGATCTACCTCGAGATCGTCTAAGCTAAACCCTAGACGAGTTCACCTAACCTATACGAATGGGACCCCATGGTTTATATAGATACTAGGGGTACCTAGGGTTACACATCACCGACCTACAACCGGAGATAGATACGTAGATCTCCACCTCAAAGCTTGGAGGCCACGCCAATATCTGGAGCTTTCCTTTTCGATTACGACATCACCTCATAGTTTGGACTTCTGCAAAGTGGCCCGACAAGTCAGCCCATGAGGGATGACCCGACGGCCCGAGGACCCCCTAGTCCCGAACTCCCTCAGTAGCCCCCGAACTAGCCTCCAATGCTGGGGTATATAGTCTTCGGCAGATCCACGTACCCATAGTGTCCGGCTTGCAAGGCGAGTTCCTCCAGTCCTCCTGTTTCGCAAAACAACAATGTGGTCATTAACTAGTCTCCAATTGACGAGGCATCACGGGACCCACAACATTAACTTTCCTGCAGGAAGACCGATAGCAGCCCTCGAACCCTGCGTAAAATAAAGGCAGGTAATCCAGTAGTCCTTTACAAAACCACTCCTTGTAGGTCAGGGAAAAACTCTTATTTAAGTAGATTGTATCCTTCATAGGCGATATCCTTCCCCTCATCACCACCATGAAGCCCTAAAGCTTGTGAGCTCACAGACATGGCGAGCGCTCCATGTTCATCCACGCTCCCCTTCTAGGAGATTGGGCAAGCTGCTCCATCTCCCTTCTTCAACTGCGCGATCTTGAAGTGCAAGGGTATCTCCCCACCTCGAATCTGACGTCCAATCGGTCCAACAATGAACGCATCCTCTGTGGTGCGACAATGGGACAAGCGATACCACCCGTTCGAGATGACAGGGGCCGGACAATCGGGAGGCGCTAGCGGTCATCCTGTCCGACCTCTTTAAAGGGGAGAAAGAAGAGTTCGCACACCTGACAATGAAGGTAGGCTTGTCCAGCTACAACCCCATTGAATGGGTATGTTTGATTAAATCCCTGAATCCTAGATGCCTACACTTGATTTTAACGATAAAAAACTTTCCATCCGTCTTAACAAAAATGGAGCCGTCGGGTCGACAGTCAACTATCCCGCCCCCAACCAGAGAATTACTTCCGGTATGATGATCATGGATTACACAAATGACCCGGAGATTTAAATGATCTTCGAGGACGAAGTCTATTACCAGGAAAGCGTCGACGAACACAAGATGGCCCTCATGGACGATCATCCCCGGATCCTAGCCTCTTCGACCGTAAGAAAAAAGAAAGCCTCATCTCGAAAAGGACGCCTGCCTCCGGTCATTCCGACTATACCAACTACTACCCCCAAGGGTCGTCGAACTACGCGCTAAACACCCTCCCGGACTACCCCTGTAGAGTCCACGTCAAGCACGGACGGGAGACCCATGCGAGGGGCGATAGTGGAAAACACATCATCCATACCCCCACCAAAAGGTATTTGGTTCTCCTCTGCCTTTCAACCACTATTGCCATAAGTACTCATAGTCTCTTTTACCGAAACACTCAAGAGACGATTAGAACAGCTCGAAGACGCCACCGAGGTGCCAGACAACCACCACTCACCCGGTCCTTCAGCCCCTGCGGGAGCTAAAGCGGAAGTTCCAGCTGCGGATCAACTCCCAGAAGATTCTGAGGGAGTTTCGGTTACTAATTCTGAGGTCGAGAGTGCAATGAATCATCAGAATTGAAAGGAATCCTTGCACCATCCAACATTTTCCGACCAAGAGTTTAACGCTCTCAGTTTGGTGCGCTCACCTTGGAGCTGCCAGAATAATGTCTTTCAATACGTGGGTTAGTAGTAGGTTTTGATAACCGAACATAAGTCCTAACCCGATAGCCCTCGGGCCTTAATTTGGTCGGGATGGTCGAATTAAGGGTCTGATCCTTGTGTTGCCATTTTACAGGATTTAAGGCAGCAAAATGAGAAGTTATCTAAGGACCTTGAATCTAGTTAGACGGATTTGAAGGCTATCAAGGCCGAACTGGAGGAGGTGAAAAATTCACCAGAGAGGCACATAGTAAGTAAAAAAGGTGCTTTATTATGTTCTAATAAAAGTTGGGGACACTGTGTCTAACGAGGTATTGTGTTGTAGAAGATGAATCCATAGGTCAACTGCAGAAGGATCTGGATGTGTCTCGAGAAGTTCAAAGGTATGCTAAGTCCCAGCTTGAGGCTAGTCACCCCATATTGGAACAATGTCGTGAAGAAAAGCACCAACTCAAAGGGGGAAAACCAATGACAAGCCCAAGAAATTGAAAGTTTGAATACTCAATTGGCAAAAACACTAGAGGAGAACCAGAAATTAAAGGGCGGCATAAGTGAATTTCTATCTTGGAGTGTCATAGAGTATTCTTTGTTGTGGTATGTAAGTAATACCTCAGATGTCATGCATAGGCCTCCTACCCGGTTGTCCTGAAGAAGAGATCAACTCATCTGGTGGGGATCTGCTAAAAGAACTAGCTGCACGAGCGAGCTCGGAAAGCTATGAGGAGCATGATAAGGGCGCTCTGGTCGGCCGAGACACCTCCAGAAGCGTTTTAGAGGAGCCCGAAGTCGTTTTGAGATATGGAAGACCTCAGCTTGTCAAGAGGGGGCTCGGGAGGCATGGGCCATGGTGAACACCCGCTTCACCAAACTCGACCTGGAGCACCTGGCCCGGGTTGGGCCAGCAGGGCTGGACGGACAAAAAATACCCCTTCACTTGGTTTATGACCAAGTAATGCCCGCTTCTCGTCTCTCTCAGGAAGATTGCGCCCTGGATCTCCTGGTAGATGATCTCGACCGATCTGTGTAACGATTTGGCTCCATATAGCTATGTACTTGACACCTAATTGTTTCCATTCGTGTTATAAACATTGTCTTAATCCGGCCATCAGCTTCCGCCTCCCCGCGAGTAGCTGGGGAGTGTTTCATATTGTATATACTAGAGTAACAGGAGATCATTTTTGGAGAACTAGGCAATCCGGCCATGTAGTTTGAATAGACAAAACGCGCACTAGTGGGGTATGTTATATTACTACTTAACCTAAGAAACATCTTTTGGAGAAAATAGTTCCTTCATGGGTTCCTTTCTTTGGGTTTCTGCATTGATCGAGATGTCCTAGTTATGTACCAATAATCGGACAGGTAGGAGCTATGCTTGGGAAAAGTCCTAATTTGTGGTGAAGACCGCTAATTATGCCTTCCTTCGTCATAGCCGATCAATTTGTTTCTTAAGAGTGCTAACCTTTGGCTTCACCCATCTGAGGTACGTATATGGATAACCCGGTCGTAACAATCGAAGAGGTGCTCCCTTTACCCTCTAGCCGAACATTCGGGAACGTAGAGGGCAAACATAGGAGTGAGGCAACCCAATTTGGCAAAAACTTAAGTACAACTGATGCATACAGAGGCGTAAAAATGACACTGGAAGGATGCACATAAGCTAAATATATAATTGCTTGTCTTGTAACGAATCCCCCAGGCATTGTCGGGTAAAACATGACAATCTCTTATATGTCAACAAAGGATTTGTTGTAATTTGGTTAAGCCAAACATAGCCTGGGAAAGTCTACACAATCATATAAAAGTAAATAGAGAAATTTATAAAGGACCAGATACAAGAGTTTTCAAGAGGAGGCAGCGACACCGGTTTAGCTGTAGAAGCGTCGGAGGCGAGCTGCGTTCCATAGGTTTAGTTCGAGGGGATTGTCCTACGGGTTGCTGATGACCCACAAGTATAGGGGACAATCATAGTCCTTTCTATAACTAAGAGTGTCAAACCCAACGAGGAGCAGAAGGATATGATAAGCGGTTTTCAGCAAGGTAATTTCTGCAAGCACTGAAATTGTAAGTAGCAAGTGTTTTGAAAGCAAGGTAATTTGTAACGAGCAAGTAACGGTACCAATAGGTAAGGTGCAGCAAGGTAGACCAATCCTTTTGTGGCAAAGTACAGGCCAAAACTATCGCTTATGATGAGCAAAGTGTTCTTGAGGATACACGAGAATTTCATCTAGTCACTTTCATCATGTTGGTTTGATTTGTGTTCGCTACTTTGATAATTTGATATGTGGGTGGACCGGTGCTAAGGTGATGCTCTTACTTGAACTAACCCCCTCGCAAGCATCCGCAACTTCAAGAAAAGTATTAAGACAAAGTCTAACCATCGCACTAAACAGGTGGACCCAAATCAACCCCTTACAAAGTAGCTCATAAACTAGGGTTTAAGCTTCTGTCACTCTAGCACCCCATCATCTAATAACTACGCCACAATGCATTCCCTTAGGCCCCAAGGATGGTGAAGTGCCATCTAGTCGACATTCACATGACACCACTAAGGGAATCACAACATACATATCATCAAAATATCGAACACATATCAAATTCAGATGATTACTTGCAACATGATTTCTTTTGTGACCTTAAGAACAAAAGTAACTACTCACAAAGAATATGCATGCTCAAGATCAGAGGTGTATTGAATATCATAATGGATCTAAACATATAATCTTCCACCAAATAAACCATATAGTAATCAACTACATGAGGTAATCAACACTACTAGTCACCCACAGGTACCAATCTGAGGTCTGGTACAAAGATTGAACACAAGAGATGAACTAGGGTTTAAGAGGAGATGGTGTTGTTGAAGATGCTGATGAAGAATGGCCTCCCCAAGATGAGAGGGTTGTTGGTGCTGATGATGGCTTAGATTTCCCCCTCCGGGAGGGAAGTTCCCCCGACGGAATCGCTCCGTCGGAGGGCAAAAGTGCTCCTGGCCAAGTTTCGCCTCGAGGCAACGGCGCTTCGTCCTGAAAATCCTCCTGATTTTTTTAGATTTTTTAGGATTTTATACCAGAATATGGGCTCCGGAGGTGGGCCTGGGTGCCCACCCTCCACCAGGGCGTGGGTAGGGGGCCTAGCGCGCCTTGGTGGAGGGTGGCCACTGCTATCTCTTGAGCATGCGTTGGTTTTCCCTTGAAGAGGAAAGGGTCATGCAGCAAAGTAGATAAGTATTTCCCTTAGTTGTTGAGAACCAAGGTATCAATCCAGTAGGAGGAACAAGCAAGTTACCAATGGATGTACCTACACAAATAATCAAACTCTTGCACCCAACACTATAAAGGGATTGTCAATCCCTTCACGGTTATTTGCAAGGATTAGATCCGATAGAGATAGATGTAAACAAGAACGGAAAGTAAAAGGTAAATAAATTGCAGCAAAGTATTTTTGGTATTTTTGGTTTATAGATCTGAAAATATATTATGGAAAGTAGACCCGGGGGCCATAGGTTTCACTAGAGGCTTCTCTCATGATGGCAACTATTACGGTGGGTGAACAAATTATTGTCGAGCAATTGATAGAAAAGCGAATAATTATGAAGATATCCAATGCAATTATTATGCATATAGTCATCACGTCCATGTCAAGTAGACCGAAACGATTCTGCATCTACTACTATTACTCCACACATCGACCGACTCCTGCCTGCATCTAGAGTATTAAGTTCATGAAGAAGAGAGTAACGCATTAGGTAAGGTGACATGATGTAGAGGGATAAACTCAAGCAATATGATGAAAACCCCATCTTTTTATCCTTTATGGAAACAATACAATACATGCCTCGCTACCCCTACTATGTCACCGGGTGAGGACACTACAAGATTGAACCCAAAACTAAGCACTTCTCCCATTTCAAGAATTACCAATCTAGTTGGACAAACCAAACCAATAACTCGAAGAGACTTGCAAAGATATGAAAGAATGCATATGAGAATTCAGAAAAGACTCAAATAATATTCATAGATAATCTGAACATAAACCCACAATTCATCGGATCTCGACAAACACACCGCAAAAGAGTATTACATCAGATAGATCTCCATGAAGATCATGAAGAACATGGTATTGAAGAGCAAAGAGAGAGAAGAAGCCATCTATCTACTAGCTATGGACCCAAAGGTCTGTGGTGAACTACTCACGCATCATCGGAGGGTCAATGGAGTTGATGTAGATGCCCTCCGTGATCGAATCCCCCTCCGGCAGATTACCGAAAAAGGCTCCAAGATTAGATCTCTCGGGAACGGAGGCTTCCAATGGCGGAAAAGTGTTTTTGTGGATCCCTCTGGTATACATGGAATATTTGTGAATTTATAGGCCAACAAATAGGATTAGGAGAGCTGTCGTGGGCCCACAAGCCAAGGGGCGCGCCCTATCCCCTAGGCGCGCCCCTGTGGCTTGTGGCCACATGGCGGCTCTCCCGACTTCATCTCCAAGTTTCTGGGTTGCTTCTGGTCCAAGAAAAAATATTCCGAAGATTTTATTCCGTTTGGACTCCATTTAATATTCCTTATCTGCAATACTCAAAAACAAGGAAAAAACAGAAACTGGCGCTAGGCTCTAGATTAATAGGTTAGTCCCAAAAATAATATAAAATAGCATATTAATGCATATAAAACATCCAAAATAGATAATATAATATCATGGAACAACCAAAAATTATAGATACGTTGGAGACGTATTAGCCACCTGGTGCCCCCCTCTGGTAGTTCTCAGCTCGAGTAATTTTTATTTATTGTATAAAAATCTTTGAAAAATTTCAGCTTCATTGGAGTTGTGCATAATAGGTATTCTGACGTGCTTTTTCGGGGTACTGAATTCGAGTTGCCGGCATTCTCCCTCTTGATGTAAACCTTGCAAATTGTGAGAGAAAAGGCATTAGAATTTCTCCCCAAAGCATTATATGCATAAAGGCATTATATATAACAATAGCAAAACATGATGCGAAATGGACGTATCAACTCCCCCAAGCT
The DNA here is from genome assembly GCA_022496015.1 of Hordeum marinum. Lineage (NCBI taxonomy): Eukaryota > Viridiplantae > Streptophyta > Magnoliopsida > Poales > Poaceae > Hordeum > Hordeum marinum. The sequence goes on along the minus strand of CM039672.1, from coordinate 266,783,454 downwards.
TAGACCTCCTTGTCCTCAAGTGAAAGCCGATATCGAAGAACATGTCCACATGGTTTGAGAGAGAGGTGTCGATAAAAACAAAATACCGACATAGTAGCATCATGCTTATTATTATAACAGCAACAAAAACTAACATAAAACTTTTATTTCATAGCAGCATCATATAATTTCTTATGAGCAAGTAATAGTTCATCACAACGTGGAAGTATAAAGCATAAACCTTATTGGAAACAAACAAACTATGTTCTCAGTCAACTTTGCAACTACAATTCATCATATTTTCAGGAAGGGTCTCATGTAGGAGCCTTTTTGCAAGTCCACATACTCAACCATCATTTAGTCTTCTATGATTGCTAACGCTCACAGCATACCCATGGACAAAAAGTTTCAACCGGACACAGAGAAAGATAGGGGCTTATATTTTTCCTCCCAACATATTCACCTCAAGGGTGATGTCAACAATAATAACTCATGCTCACTCATATCCAACTGGTCATATGTGCCTAGATCTTTCCTCACCACATGATGCTTGCCAAAGGAGAAAAATAAAAAGGAACAGGGGAGAACACTTTGACTCTTGCATAAAAGTGAGTACATAAAAGTAAAAGATAGGCCCTTCGCAGAGGGAAGCAAATGTTGTCATCCGCTTTTTAATTTGTATGTGAAATCCCTTAGCTGAAAAGAACGTCATGTTGCATTGCCTCTTGTGATAGCAACCTTTACTATGCAGTCAGTCGCTTTTATTACTTTGCCATCACAAGTTCGTGCAACGCTCAATTTTCCGTTACACTAATTGATCCAACACTTTTTAGAAGCAATTTTTATTGCCTTGATGCACCGATGACAACTTACTTGAAGGATCTTATTCAATCCATAGGTAGGTATGATGGACTCTCAAACATGAGTTTGGGTTTTGGGTGTTTGATGCACAAGTAGTATCTCTACTTAGTGCGAAGTTTTTGGCTAGCAAAGATATTGGGCAAGCACCACACGTTAAAGGATCTATGACAATATAAGTTCTATGTGAATATGAACAAACATAAATCATTATGTTGTCTTCCTTTTCCAATGCCAGCAATTTTGCATATTAAATTTTATGGGGGCTCACAATCATAAAAGATGTCCACGATAATATATTTGCATGTGATTCTTCTCTTCCCTAATTAATTATGTCATGAATTACATCATTGACTAATGCTATGTTTGCCAATCTCCAATAAATTTTACCACTTATAATTTTATTTATTGTGATGTCATTACTCACCATAAGATTAGCATATGATCTTTTTCATTTATTTTCTTTGATCATGATTGCAACAAGAAAGTAAAAGGGGCAAACGCTCAAACTAAACTTTATTATATAACTCTCACTCGATTACATAGATAGATCATGAAACTAGCACTCGAAAATAGATCATACTAAACTTTTATTCAACTAGATCATGAAAAGGCTAAGGATCGAAATAAAAAGCCAAAGGCAAAAGCAATGGTGATATGATACCGGGGCACCTCCCCAAGCCTGGCTCAAGCCAAGGGGAGTGCTCATACCCGTGTACTCAGGTCTCCTTTGTTGGTGGTGATGATGAAGGTGATGGTGATGAGGCGTTATTTTTCTTTGACAATTTATGCTTGAGGGTGAAGTTTTCTTCCCTCAAATCATCATTATCTTGCTCAAGTTTCAATTTTCTTTTGCATAGAGATGCCTTCCTCTCCTATAGAAAACGAGAAGGGATAAAAGGAATATTGGGTATACTTCTACCATTAGGAAGGATTGACTTTGGGAACTCCACGTGCAAATCTCCAAGTTGAGGTAGTGGAGGTTCATCTTCATCTGAGCCATCGTCTGGTCCCGCATCTTCTATTTCTTCCAGATCGGTGTCTTCTTCTTCCTCCGAAGTCCACAAATAGGGATAAATGTCCCCAAAGATCTTTGGATCAGCAGCATAATTGGACGCATAGCTCTCTCCCTCGGAATCTTGGGACGACATATTTTCAGATCTGCCAGAAAAACAACACGAAACAAGAACAGAGGAAAATTTCGCGATGCGGTGGTCAAAACATTCAGGGGTATATATAGAGAATGTTTATTCTTGGAAACCAAGCAAACGAGAGGAAAACAGAGTCGGGAAGGTTCCCGAGGTGGGCACGCTCCACTAGGGCACGCGAGGGAAGGCAACCGTGCCCTGGTGTGTCGTGCCCTCCTTGGTTACTTTCCGGTTTATTTTTTATTTACTAAAATTCATAAATATTCCAAAAATGATAAAAAATATTTTTGCAGATTTTTCGAAGACTATTTACTCACATATCACGTACTTCTTTATTTTCACGATTCTGGAGTGTTCTAGAAGGTTTCTTTTATGTGCTCCTCTGGTGTCATGGTTTGGATAACATTGCTTTCAACATTAATAGGCATACCTGAGATATGTGTTTAATTCTTTGTCCATTGACCACCTTCGGGTTAGTACCTTCGGCATTATTAATCTTGATAGCTCCAGAGCGATAAACCTCTTCGATAACATATGGTCCTTCCCATTTGGAGAGAAGTTTTCCTGCAAAAAATCTGAAACGAGAATTGTACAAAAGAACATATTCTCCAGCTTTGAATTCTCACTTTTGGATTCTTTTGTCATGCAATCTTTTAACTTTTTCTTTGAATAACTTGGCATTTTCATAATCTTGGGTTCTCCATTCATCTAATGAGTTAATATAAAATAAACTATTTTCTTCATCAAGTTTGATATCATAGTTTAGTTCTTTGATTGTCCAAAATGCTTTATGTTCTAAATCCACAAGCGAATGACAAGCTTTCCCATAGACCATCTTATATGGAGACATACCCATAGGATTTTTATACGTTGTTCTATAGGCCCAAAGTGCATCATCTAGTTTCTTAGACCAATTCTTTCGAGACCTATTAACAATTTTTTGTAATATCAATTTTATTTCTCTATTGCTAAGTTCAACTTGACCACTAGATTGAGGATGATAGGGTGATGCAATTCTAAGGTTAACATCATATTTAGCAAGCATCTTATGTAAAGCACCATGAATAAAGTGTGAACCACCATCAGTCATTAGATATCTAGGGTCTCCAAACCTTGGGAAAGTAACTTCTTTAGGCATTTTAATGGATGTATGATGATTGGCACTACTAGTTGGAATAGCTTCTACCCACTTAGTGACATAATCCATATTAACCCAAATATGAGCGTACCCATTGGAGGAAGGAAAAGGTCCCATATAATCAAAACCCCAAACATCAAATGGTTCAACAACAAGTGAACAGTTCATAGGCATTTCCTGATGCTTACCGATATTACCAATTCTTTGACATTCATCACAAGACGAGACAAACTTATGAGCATCCTTGAAGAGAGTAGGCCAATAAAAACCATATTGTAATACCTTATGAGCAGTTCTATCTCCAGCATGATGTCCTCCATATGCTTTGGAATGACATTTTTGTAGGATTTGATCCTGTTCATGCTTAGGTACACAACGTCTAATAATACCATCTACTCCTTGTTTATAAAGATGTGGGTCATCCCAAAAGTAATGTCTTAAGTCATAGAAGATTTTTTTATTTTGTTGGTATGTGAAACTAGGTGGAATATATTTAACAATAATGTAATTAGCATAATGAGCATACCATGGAGGGTTTTGAGAGACATTTATTGCAACTAGTTGTTCATTAGGAAAGCTATCATCAATAGGTAGTGGGTCATCAAGAATATTTTCTAACCTAGACAAGTTATCAGCTACGGGGTTCTCAGCTCCCTTCCTATCAATGATGTGTAAATCAAATTCCTGAAGCAAGAGAACCCACCTAATGAGTAGGTTTATCATCTTTCTTTTCCATGAGATATTTTATAGCAGCATGATTAGTGTGAACAATAACTTTCGAATCAACAATGTAGGGTCTGAATTTATCACAAGCAAACACGACTGCTAAAAATTCTTTTTCAGTAGTGGCATAATTTCTTTGGGCACTGTCTAGAGTTTTGCTAGCATCATGGATAACATTTAATTTCTTATCAACTCTTTGTCCTAGAACAACACCAACATCATAATCACTAGCATCACACATAATTTCAAAAGGCAAGTTCCAATCAGGTAGTCGAACAATAGGTGCAGTGCTTAAGGATTTCTTTAGTGTTTCAAAGGCTTCCATGAAATCACCACCAAAAACATAGGGAATGTCCTTTTGAAAAATATTAGTAAGAGGCCTTTGAGAAGTCTTTAATAAACCTCATATAGAAACCAGTCTGACCAAGAAAACTTCGAATACCTTTGATATCTTTAGGACATGGCATTTTCTCAATTGCATCAACTTTAGCTTGATCCACCTCAATAACTCATTCGGAGATCTTATGCCCCAAGACAATACCTTCATTAACCATAAAGTGGCACTTTTCCCAATTCAATATGAGATTAGTTTGTTCACATCTCTGCAAAACTTGATCAAGGTTGCTTAAGCAATCATCAAAAGAGGTTTCATAAACAGAAAAATCATCCATGAAAACCCCCACAATCTTTTCACAAAAATTAGAGAATATAGAATTCATATATTTTTGAAAGGTAGCAGGTGCATTGCATAAACCAAAAGGCATACGTCAACAAGCTTAGGTTCGAAAAGGACAAGTAAAGGTGATTTTCTCTTGATCAGATTGTGACACAGGTATTTGAGAGAAACCAGAATATCCATCTAGGAAGCAAAAGTGTGTGTGCTTAGATAATCTTTCAAGCATTTGATCAATAAAAGGCAAGGGGTAATGATCTTTTCTAGTATCTTTGTTTAATTTTCTAAAATCAATTACCATCCTATAGCTAGTAACAATTCTTTGCGGACTAAGCTAATTTTTATCATTGGGAACAATAGTAATACCTCCTTTCTTAGGGTCACAATGAACGGGACTCACCCATCTACTATCATCTATAGGATAGATTATACCTGCTTCCAGAAGATTTAATATTTCAGTTCTTACCAGTTCTTTCATCTTGGGATTCAATCGTCGTTGGTGATCAACAATGGATTTAGCATCATGTTCCATATTAATCCTGTGCTGACATAGAGTGGGACTAATGCCCTTAAGATCATCAAGATTATATCCAATAGCAGCCTGGTGCTTCCTTGGAACTTTTAATAATCTTTCTTCTTCATGTACTGAAAGGTTAGCACTAATAATAGCAGGATATATCTTTTTCTCATCAAGGTAAGCATACTTCAAAGTGTCAGGCAATTGTTTAAGTTCAAACATAGGATCACCTTTAGGTGGTGGAGGACCTCCAAGAGTTTCAATAGGCAAATTTTGTTTTAGTAGAGGTTGTTGTTCAAAGAAAATTTTATCTATTTCATTTCTTTCACGAAAGTGCAAATCATTTCCATGGTCTAGCAAATATTGTTCTAGTGGATCAGTGGGAGGAACGGCAATAGAAGCAAGACCAATCATTTCATCCTTACTAGGTAATTCTCTATCACTGGGTTATCTACTAAACATGGAAACATTAAACTCATGAGACACATCACCAAAATAAACAATGATAGTTTCTTTTTTGCAATCTATTTTAGCATTAACAATGTTCAAGAAAGGTCTACCAAAGATTGGGACAAAACTCATCTTGTGGGGAAGCAAGAACTAGAAAATCCGTAGCATATTTTATTTTCCCACACAAGACTTCAACGTCTCTAACAATCCCAAGTGGTGTGATGGTATATCTATTGGCAAGTTTAATAGTAACATCAATATCTTCTATTTCAACAGGTGATATGTCATTCATAATTTATTAATATAAGGTAAAAGGAATAGCACTCACACTAGCACCCAAATCACATAATCCATGATAACAATGATCTCCTATTTTAACTGAGAGAACAGACAAGCCAACTATGGGTCTATGTTTGTCTTTTTCATCGGGTTTCGAAATTCTAGCAACTTCATCACAGAACTAATGACATGCCCATCAATATTTTCTACCTAGAGATCTTTAACCATAGAAAAACTAGGTTCCACTTTAATTTTTTTAGAGGGCTTTGGTGCTCTAATATTACTTTTGCGAACCACGGTTGATACCTTAGCATGTTCCTTTATCCCGACAGGAAAAGGTGGTTTCTCTATGTAAGCAGTAGGCACAACTAGATCAACATTGTAAATGATAGTTTCTTGTTTAGCTATGACCGGTTCTTTAATTTCTTCTTTAATAGGGGGATGATATTTAAACACTTATCTTGAGGAAGATGAACATGAGTAGCAAATGATTCACAAAAGAGGCTACTATCTTAGAGTCAAGTCCATATTTAGTGCTAAACTTGTGAAAAGTATCAGTATTCATAAAAGATTTAACACAATCAAATTCAAGTTTAATACCTGACTCATTACCTTCGTCGAGTTCCCAATCTTCATAATTGCATTTTATTCTTTCCAAGATATCCCACTTGAATTCAATAGTTTTCTTCATGAAAGAACCACTACAAGAAGTATCGAGCATGGTTTTATCATTATGAGAAAGGCGAGCATAAAAATTCTGAATAATAACTTCTCTCGGGATATCATGATTGGGGCATGAATATAACATTGACTTATGCCTCCCCCAAGCTAGAGAGATACTTTCTCCTTCACAAGGCCAAAAATTATATATATAATTCCGATCACGATGAACTAGATGCATAGGATAAACTTTTGGTGGAATTCCAATTTCAAATGATTCCAGTTCCATGATCCAATATCATCACATATCCTATACCATGTCAACACTTTTCCCTTCAAATATAAAGGGAAAACCTTCTTCTTAACTTCATCTCCGGATAAACCTACAAGCTGAAATGGTCCACAAATTTCTTCCACGTGTATTAGGTGCATATCAGGATGTTCAGTTCCATCTCCTGCATAAGGACTAGCTAGCAGTTGTTCTAACATACCCAATGGAATTTCATAACCAATATTTTCAGTAGGTGCTGCAGGTTGAGGGGCAACTAATTGTGGTTCCGGTCGAGGTGAAGATACCTCGAACAAACCCCTCAAAGGATTACTTTCCATAGTAACAAGTGATAGTAAATTTCAGCACATAGTATAAGTTTTTCCTTACGGATTCCCACTTACCAAGAGCGCTTAACTCCCCGGCAATGGTGCCAGAAAAGAGTCTTGATGACCCAAAAGTATAGGGGATCAATCATAGTCCTTTGTATAAGTAAGAGTGTTGAACCCAACGAGGAGTAGAAGGATATGATAAGCGTTTTTTAGCAAGGTAATTTCTGCAAGCACTGAAATTGTAAGTAGCAAGTGTTTTGATAGCAAGGTAATTCGTAACGAGCAAGTAACGATAACAATAGGTGAGGTGCAGCTAGGTAGACCAATCCTTTTGTGGCAAAGGATAGGCCAAAACTATCTCTTATGATGAGCAAAGGGTTCTTGAGGGTACACGGTAATTTCATGTAGTCACTTTCATCATGTTGGTTTGATTTGTGTTTTCTACTTTGATAATTTTATATGTGGGTGGACCGGTACTAAGTTGATGTTCTTACTTGAACTAACAACCTACTTATGATTAACCCCCTCGCAAGCATCCACAACTACGAGAAATGTATTAAGACAAAGTCTAACCATAGAAAAACATGTGGACCCAAATCAACCCCTTACGAAGTAGCGCATAAACTAGGGTTTAAGCTTCTGTCACTCTAGCAACCAATCATCTAATAACTACTCCATAATTCATTCCCTTAGGCACAAGTATGGTTAAGTGTCATGTAGTCGACGTTCACATGACACCACTACGGGAATCACAACATACATATCATTAAAATATCGAACACATATCAAATTCACATGATTTCTCCCATGACCTCAAGAACAAAAGTAACTACTCACAAATAATATGCATGCTCAAGATCATAGGTGTATTGAATATCATAATGGATCTAAAGATATAATCTTCCACCAAATAAACCATATAGTAATCAACTACACGAGGTAATCAACACTACTAGTCACCCACAGCTACCAATCTGAGGTTCCGATACAAAGATTGAACACAAGAGATGAACTAGGATTTGAGAGGAGATAGTGTTGTCGAAGATGTTGATGAAAAATGGCCTCCCCAAGATGAGAGGGTTGTTGGTGATGACGATGGCTTCGATTTCCCCCTTCGGGAGGGAAGTTCCCCCGGTGGAATCGCTCTACCGAAGGGAAAAAGTGCTCCTACCCAAGTACATCCTCGAAGCGGCGGCACTTTGTCCCGAAAGTCCTCCTCTAATTTTTTTTATTTTTTTTTTAGGATTTTATACCAGAAGATAGGCTGTGAAGGTGGGTCTGGGTGCCCACCCTCCACCAGGGCACGGGTAGCGGGCCTGGCGCGCCCTAGTGGAGGGTGGCCACCTGGTGGGCCCCCTCGAGTAGTTCTCAGCTCTAGTAATTGTTCTTTATTGTATAAAAATTCTCCGTAAATTTTCAGCTTCATTAGAGTTGTGCAGAATAGGTATCTCTGACATGCTTTTCCGGGGTACTGAATTCGAGTTGCCGACATTCTCCCTCTTGATATAAACCTTGCAAATTGTGAGAGAAAGGCATGAGAATTACTCCCCAAAGCACTATTATGCATAAAAACATTATAAATAATAGTAGTAAAACATGATGCAAAATGGACGTATCAGTTGCGGAGGCGATAAGCTCCTCCCCTCAGCACTTCGTCAATTACGAAGGGTCCCTCCCATTTGGGATTGAGTTTATGCTTCTGTTTCTTCGGGAGCCGTAATATGAGTTCGCCCATGTTATGTGCCTTCGCTCGAACCTCCCTGCTTTGGTATCGCCGAGCTTGCTGCTGATAAAAGGCAGATCGAGCCTGAGCTATATCTCCCTCTCCCTCCAGGGTGTCTAAGTCATCGTGCCGATCTAATTCGGCCTCCTTTTCTTGATAAATGCGCACCCTAGGAGCATCATGGATGATGTCAGATGGGCGGACTGCTTCAGCATCGTATACCATGAAGAACGGTGTCTACCCCCATTGACTTGTTTTGGGTGGTGCGTAATCCCCATAACACGGGGTCGAGCTCCTCCACCCAATGGAAGTCAGATTCTTGAAGAGATCGGACTAGATGAGGTTTGATACCGCTCATAATGAGACCTTTGGCCTGTTCGAATTGTCCATTGGTCTGCCGATGATACACCGAAGCGTAGTCGAGCTTGATGCCCAAGTTAGCGCACCAGTCCTTTACCTCTTGGGAGGTAAAGTTGGATTTGTTGTCTGTTATTATGCTATGAGGGACACCATAATGGTGTACCATGCCGGATATAAAGTCGATAACCGGTCCGGACTTAGCTGAACTTACTAGTTTTGCTTCAATCCACTTGGTGAACTTGTCGACCATCACCAGAAGGTATTCTTTTTCTTGGTCCCCCTTCAAGTGGTACGACCATGTCCAGCCCCCAGACCGCAAAAGGCCAGGTGATCGGAATTGTCCTAAGAGCCGCCGGGAGCATGTGGCTTTGGTTGGCAAAGAGTTGACATCCCACACAATGGGACGAGTGTACGGGAGTCCGCTCGAGAGATGGGCCAGAAGAACCCGGCTTGAAAGGCCTTGCTTACCAGGGCCCTCACCGCTGTGTGATGACCTCCCATGTCTTCGTGTACCTCGGCCAAAAGCTCCTTGCCTTCTTCCTCTGAAATGCACCGTTGGAGGATCCCTGTGGTGTTTTTCTTGTATAGCTCACCCTCATGTACCTTGTAGGCTTTGGATCGATGTACTATGCGTCTCACCTTAGTCAGGTCGTTGGGGAGTTCTTTGAACAAAAGATAAGCCAGGAAGGGCTCAATCCATGGTGCGATTACTTCCATGACCTCATGAGCCAAAGGTGTCTCTTCGATTGTAGAGCCGCTGATGCTTTGCTCGTCCGGTTTAGCCGTGGGGGGAACAACCTGGTCCATGCCATTAGTCCCCGCGCTAGTATTTGTTGGAAATATGCCCTAGAGGCAATAATAAAATGGTTATTATTATATTTCCTTGTTCATGATAATCGTTTATAATCCATGCTATAATTGTATTGATTCGAAACACATTGCATGTGTGGATACATAAACAACACTGTGTCCCTAGTATGCCTCTAGTAGACTAGCACGTTGATCAAAGATGGTCAAGGTTTCCAAGCCATGGACATAAGATGTCATTTGATAAATGGCATCACATCATTGGGAGAATGATGTGATGGACAAGACCCAAACTTAAACATAGCATATGATCATGTCAGTTTATTGCTATAGTTTTCTGCACGTCAAGTATCTGTTCCTATGACCATGAGATCATGCAACTCACTAACACTGGAGTACCTTCTATGTATCAAACATCGCAATGTAACTGGATGACTATAAAGATTCTCTACAGGTATCTCCGAGGGTGTTTGTTGAGTGGGCATGGATCAAAACTGGGATTTGTTACTCCGTGTGACGGAGAGGTATCTTAGGGCCCACTCGATAATACAACATCACAACAAGCCTTGCAAGCAATGTGACTAAAGTCTTAGCTATGGGATCTTGTATTACGGAACAAGTAAAGAGACTTTCCGGTAACGAGATTGAACTAGGTATAGAGATATCAATGATCGAATCTCGGACAAGTAACAGACCAAAGAACAAAGGTCAAAAGTTTCGGTAACGTTTTGGTAATATAGAGTTATGTATGATGGTGACCGAAAGTTTTTCGAAGTCCCGGATAAGATCCCAGACGTTACGAGCAGCTCTGGAATGGTCCGAAGATATACATATATACATATATATACATATATACATATATACATATGACAAATTTTTACTATCCTTGGGTGTAGTTACCCCCTAAGCCTTTGTCCTCCACGTGTCCTACCCAGTACCCACCCTCCGAACAACTAATTGAAACGGGTTAGTGGATGTGACAACACGTGATAAGCTGTAACAAACTAGCACTTTAAGTAACTGATTAATAGGCTAGATAATGTTTAGGCCCAACAACTTTCCACTTTGTTGGCCGGCTAACTGTGTGCACAGGCTTGTTACATGCGCATTTGTGACTCTTTTGTTACAAGAGTATGGAGTATTTACGCGTGTAAGTATAGAGTATATGCATAGTTCATTTTCTCGACAGTATAAAAAAATTATATATGATACGCATGGAGTATATAGAGTAGAATAGTGTTTTTTTAGAAAAGAGTATGAAGTATGTATGTACCCTTTTTCTGCATGGTAGTATATATGTACCCTGTATGGGGCATATATGCTTATTACTAGAGTATGGAGTATATCCGTCCAGAGTATGTAGTATATACTTGTTTGAGTAAAATTATATATTATGTGCGCAGTGTATGCAGAGTACAATAGTATTTTTTAGATGGGAAGTATGCAGTATATATGTATGCTGGGTATATATGCTCATTACTAGTATGGAATAAATCCGTCCGGCAATATGTAGTATGTGCGTAGTTAAAAAAATTATGCAGCAGTATGAAAAAAATCATATAGGATACACAGGGAGCATGCAAAATAGAATAGCTTTTTTATAAGGGAGTTTGGAATATGCTTATTACTAGATTATAGAGTACAGTCGTTGGAAGTATGTAGTATTATGTGGTTTGTTTTCTAAAGCGGCGGTATAAAAAAGTATGTAAAGCAGAATAGTCTTTTTTAGAAGAGTATGGAGTATGAAAAAAATCATATACGATACATGGGGAGCATGTAAAATAGAATAGCTTTTTCAAAAGGGAGTATGGAAAATGCTTATTACTAGATTAGAGGGTGTACTCGGTGAAATACTCAGTAAAATTTAATGGAACCCTCTTAGATTCATTTGCACCGACCCGTGGGCTTTGGCAAGGTGGCCCGCTCTCCCCATTTTTGTTCTTGTTTGTTGGTGACGATCTGTTTGTGAGTACTTCGGTAAAGATTGATATATAGGAATTCCCGTTTTTGTCACCGGAAAAGTTTCGAGTACTTCGGTAGTGTACTGAGAGTGCTAGGAGGGTACCGGGGGACCATTGGGAGGGGCCTCTCGCCCCAAATGGCCTCATGGGCTGTGAGAGGAGGTAAACCAGCCCCTGGTGGGCTGGCCGAACCCCCACTAAGGACCATGTGGCTAGGGGTGGAAAAACCCAAGAGGAGGAAAGGGTTTCCAAGTGGGGGAGGAATCCTACTCCTAGTAGGATTGGAGTTGGACTCCTCCACCTCCCCACTTTGACCGCAGCCTAGGGGGAACCTAGGGGCACCAGCTTCCCTCCCCTTCCTCCTATATATACTAGAGGGGAGAGAGGGCATCCGCACCAGAAAAACCCTAAGCCAGGGTGCAGCCCTCTCTCCCCGATAGATCGTGTCCTCTAGTTTTCGGTGGTGCTTAGGCGAAGCCCTGTCAGAATAGTTCCACCGCCGCCGCCGCCATGCCTTCATGCTTCCAGAGAAATCATCTACCTCTCCGCTCCCTCTTGATGGATCAATAAGGTGGAGATCGTCATCGAGCTGTATGTGTGCTGAACACAGAGGTGTCGTCCGTTCGATGCTAGATCAGGACAGATCGTGATTGGATCGCGGGACGCTCGGCGATTTGGATCGCGAAGACGTTTGACTACATCAACCGTGTTTCTTAACACTTCCCGCTTAGCGATCTACAAGGGTATGTATATCCACTCTCCCTCTCGTAGAATTTGATGTGAAAGTAATTGGAGTGGTGAATTTGATGAGAACTCCATCAAATTCACCATGTGGCAGGAGCACCACGTAGATCCACTCTCCCTCATTGGCAATATGTCATCCACATCAAGACCAAACACGCCGGCCAGTTGGTAGACGACCTCAGACAAACCTTTGCCAGTCTACGGAAATATGACATACGGCTTAATCCGGACAAGTGTGTCTTTGGATTCCCTACCGGTAAACTACTCTGGTTTGTTGTCTCACAAAGGGGAATAGAGGCTAACCCCGCTAAGATACGAGCCCTATCCCAACTCACGGTTTCCACAGAGCAAAGACACGTCCAAAGACTAGCAGGCTGTGTCATGGCTTTGAGCCACTTCACCTCTCGACTTGGAGAAAAGGCTCTACCACTCTACAGGCTATTCAAACGGACCAAAAACTTTGAATGGACCGATGAGGCAGCGACGGCCCTAGAGGAAATTAAAATGCTGCTAGCCAGCAACCCCACTTTAGCATCACTCGGCGCATGAGAACTAACGTTATTATACATCTCAACCACCAATAAAGTGGTCAGCGCGGTCCTCGTCGTAGAACGGGAGGCCGAGGGTCACAAACTCCGAATACAAAAGCCGGTCCACTATGTATCAGAGGTGCTCAGCTCATGCAAATGCAGATACCCGCACTACCAGAAGATAGCCTACACAGTGTTTATGGCATCACGCAAGCTCCGCCACTATTTTGGAGAGTGTGCGGTCATAGTGATATCCGAGGTACCCATCAATGACATAATCAACAACAGAGACGCAACATGTCGTATAGCCAAATGGGCTTTCAAATTCCTCCCGTTCGAGATCACCTACAAGCAATGCCGAGCTATTAAGTCTCATGTGCTAGACGACTTCCTCTCCGAATGGACAGAAGCTGAACTCCCCAGAGAGTACAACACATATGCCCACTGGATAATGTATTTCGACAGAAACCCTTGCCGGACTGGGGGCTGGAGTCATCCTTACACCCCCACCAGAAACAACGTCCGATATGTACTCCAGATCATGTATGCTGATTCAAACAACGCAATAGAATATGAAGCACTATTGCACGGGCTGCGAATGGCGGCATCAATGGGGATACAATGGCTCGGAGTACGGGGGGACTCCAATCACGATATATCACAAATCAACAATGAATTCCACTACAAAAACCCCAAAATGGCGGCATAAAGAAACGTTGTCCTAAATATTTCCGCACGGTTTGAGGGACTAGAATTCCACCACGTCTCTAGAGACAGTAATCAAGCTCCGAAGTCCTCACCCGCCTGGGTGCGAAGCGCGACCCCGTCCCGAAAAACATATTCCTAGAAAATCTCTTCAAGCCATTCGTGGTATGGCAGGACGAGAATACTGTTGGGGAACGTTGCATGGGAAACAAAAAAATTCCTACGCAAGCAAGATCCATTCATGGTGATGAGCATCTACGAGAGGGAGAGTGGATCTAGATACCCTTGTAGATCGCTAAGAGGGAAGTGTTAAGAAACACGATTGATGTAGTCAAACGTCTTCGCGATCCAAATCGCCGAGCGTCCCGTGATCCAATCACGATCCGTCTTGATCTAGCGTCGAACGGCCGACACCTTCGTGTTCAGCACACGTATAGCTCGATGACGATCTCCACCTTCTTGAACCGTCAAGAGGGAGCGGAGAGGTAGATGATTTCTCTGGCAGCATGACGGCGCGGCGGTGGTGGTGGTGGAACTATTCTAACAGGGCTTCGCCTAAGCACCACCGAAAATTAGAGGACACAATCTATCGGGGAGAGAGGGCTGCACCCTGGCTTAGTGTTTTTCTGGTGCGGATGCCCTCTCTCCCCTCTAGTATATATAGGAGGAAGGGGAGGGAAGCTGGTGCCTCTAGGTTCCCCCTAGGTTGCGATCGAAGTGGGGAGGTGGAGGAGTCCAACTCCAATCCTACTAGGAGTAGGATTCCGCCCCCACTTGGAAACCCTTTCCTCCTCTTGGGTTTTTCCACCCCTAGCCACATGGTCCTTAGTGGGGGTTCGGGCAGTCCACCAGGGGCGGAGGAATTCATGACAGATCTTGCAGTAGTTCCAAGTGCACTGAATCCAATGGCTCTATTCTATGACAACACTAGTGCCATTGCTTTGGCCAAGCAACTAAGGTTTCACAAGAGGACCAGACACATAAAGAGATGCTTCAATTCCATCCATGATTACATCAAGGAGGAGGACATAAATATTTGCAAAGTGCACACGGATCTGAATCTCGCAGACCTGTTGACTAAACCTCTTCCAAGGGCTAAACATGATTAACACCAAACCTGTATGGGTGTTAGATTCATTACAATGTAAATCACATAGTGATGTGAGATAGATTATTGAGTCTAGTGCAAGTGGGAGACTGTTGGAAATATGCCCTAGAGGCAATAATAAAATGGTTATTATTATATTTCCTTGTTCATGATAATCGTTTATTATCCATGCTATAATTGTATTGATTGGAAACACATTGCATGTGTGGATACATAAACAACATTGTGTCCCTAGTATGCCTCTAGTAGACTAGCTCGTTGATTAAAGATGGTCAAGCTTTGCTAGCCATGGACATAAGATGTCATATGATAAACGGGATCACATCATTGGGAGAATGATGTGATGGACAAGACCCAAACTTAAACATAGCATATGATCGTGTCAGTTTATTGCTATAGTTTTGTGCATGTCAACTATCTGTTCCTATGACCATGAGATCATGCAACTCACTGACACCGGAGGAGTACCTTGTGTGTATCAAACGTCGCAACGTAACTTGGTGACTATAAATATGTTCTAAAGGTATCTCCGAGGGTGTATGTTGAGTGGGCATGGATCAAGACTGGGATTTGTTCCTCCGAGTGACGGAGAGGTATCTCAGGGCCCACTCGATAATACAACATCACAACAAGCCTTGCAAGCAATGTGACTAAAGTGTTAGCCACGGGATCTTGTATTACGGAACGAGTAAAGAGACTTGCTAGTAATGAGACTGAACTAGGTATAGAGATACCGACGATCGAATCTCGGGCAAGTAACATACCGAAGAACAAAGGGAACAACATACGAGATTAACTAAATCCTTGACATAGAGGTTCAACCGATAAAGATCTTCGTAGAATATGTAGGAGACAATATGGGCATCCAGGTCCCGCTATTGTTTATTGACCGTAGAGGTGTCTCGATCATGTCTACATAGTTCTCAAACCCGCAGGGTCTGCACACTTAACATTCAATGACGTTTTGATAATATAGAGTTATGTATGGTGGTGATCGAAGGTTGTTCGGAGTACCGTATGAGATCCTGGACGTCGCGGGGAGCTCTGGAATGGTCCAGAGGTAAAGATTGATATATAGGAAGTCCCGTTTTGGTCACCGGAAAAGTTTCGAGTAATTCGGTAGTGTACCGAGAGTGCTAGGAGGGTACCGGGGGACCATTGGGAGGGGCCTCTCGCCCCAAAGGGCCTCATGGGCTGTGAGAGGAGGTAAACCAGCCCCTGGTGGGCTGGCGGAACCCCCACTAAGGCCCATGTGGCTAGGGGTGGAAAAACCCAAGAGGAGGAAAGGGTTTCCAAGTGGGGGAGGAATCCTACTCCTAGTAGGATTGGAGTTCGACTCCTCCACCTCCCCACTTCGACCGCAGCCTAGGGGGAACCTAGGGGCACTAGCTTCCCTCCCCTTCCTCCTATATATACTAGAGGAGAGAGAGGGCATCCGCACCAGAAAAACCCTAAGCCAGGGTGCAGCCCTCTCTCCCCGATAGATCGTGTCCTCTAGTTTTCGGTGGTGCTTAGGCGAAGCTCTGTCAGAATAGTTCCACCACCACTGCCGCCACGCCGTCATGCTGCCAGAGAAATCATCTACCTCTCCTCTTAATGGATCAAGAAGGTGGAGATCGTCATCGAGCTGTACGTGTGTTGAACACAGAGGTGCCGTCCGTTCGACGCTAGATCAGGACGGATCGTGATTGGATCGCGGGACGCTCGGCGATTTGGATCGCGAAGACGTTTGACTACATCAATCGTGTTTCTTAACACTTCCCGCTTAGCAATCTACAAGGGTATGTAGATCCACTCTCCCTCTCGTAGATGCTCATCAACATGAATGGATCTTGCTAGCGTAGGAATTTTTTTGTTTCCCATGCAACGTTCCCCAACAGTATTCTCATTCTGCCATACCACGAATGGCTTGAAGAGGTTTTCTAGGAATATGTTTTTCAGGACGGGGTCGCGCTTCGCGCCCAGGCGGGCGAGGACTTCGGCAGCTTGATTGCTGTCTCTAGAGACGTGGTGGAATTCTAGTCCCTCGAACCGTGTGGAAATCTTTAGGACAACGTTTCTGTATGCCGCCATTTTGGGGGTTTTGGAGTGGAATTCATCGTTGATTTGTGATATATCGAGATTGGAGTCCCCCCGTACTCTGAGCCGTTGTATCCCCATTGATGCCGCCATTCGCAGCCCGTGCAATAGTGCTTCATATTCTATTGCGTTATTTGAATCAGCATACATGATCTTGAGTACATATCAGACGTTGTTTCTGGTGGGGGGCGTGAGGATGAATCCAGCCCCAGTCTGGCAAGGGTTTCCATTGAAATACATTATCCAGTGGGCGTATGTGTTGTACTCTCTGGGGAGTTCGGCTTCTGTCGATTCGGAGAGGAAGTCGTCTAGCACATGAGACTTAATAGCTCGGCATTGCTTGTAGGTGATCTCGAACGAGAGGAATTTGAAAGCCCATTTGGCTATACGACATGTTGTGTCTCTATTGTTGATTATGTCATTGAGGGGTACCTCGGATGTTACTATGACCGCACACTCTTCAAAATAGTGGTGGAGCTTGCGTGATGCCATAAACACTGTGTAGGCTATCTTTTGGTAGTGCGGGTATCTGCATTTGCATGAGGTGAGCACCTCTGATACATAGTAGACCGGCTTTTGTATTCGGAGTTTGTGACCCTCGGCCTCCCATTCTACGACGAGGACCGCGCTGACCACTTGGTTGGTGGTTGAGATGTATAATAACGTCAATTTCATGCGCCGAGTGCTGCTAAAGTGGGGTTGCTGGCTAGCAGCATTTTAATTTCCTCTAGGGCCGTCGTTGCCTCATCGGTCCATTCAAAGGCTTTGGTCCATTTGAGTAGCCGGTAGAGTGGTAGAGCCTTTTCTCCAAGTCGAGAGGTGAAGCGTCTCAAAGCCACGACACAGCCTGCTAGTCTTTGGACATGTTTTCGCTCTGTAGAAACCATGAGTTGGGATAGGGCTCATATCTTAGCGGGGTTAGCCTCTATTCCCCTTTGTGAGACAACAAACCAGAGTAGTTTACCGGCAGGGACTCCAAAGACACACTTGTCCGGATTAAGCCGTATGTCATATTTCCGTAGACTGGCAAAGGTTTGTCTGAGGTCGTCTACAAACTGGCCGGCGTGTTTGGTCTTGATGTGGATGACATATTGCCAATGAGAGTGAGTGGATCTACGTGGTGTTGCTGCCACATGGTGAATTTGATGGAGTTCTCAAAGAGCCCTTTTCCTTTGATTTCTCGAAGAAAACGTCTCGTAGATCGTTAGGATCTCTGCTTTATTTTCGGGTGGCTTTGCTGAACTGTTTTCTGGAGGTGAGGCCTTGAGTATGCTTTCTCCACTCTTTGCGACTTGCATGACGACCCAACATTCCCAAAGGCTGTGGGTCAGGTTTGTGTTTAGCAAGATTGAGTGTGTTGGGCATGGTGTTTCCAGTAGCTCGTCGAGGACCATTCTAGCGAGTGTCAGGGTTTTATTCCTTTTCTCAGTAGGCTCAGGTGTGATCGGCCATCGCTGGAGTGCACGCCTTCTCTGGATTCCATTATGTTGTTCGGGCTAGACTGGATCTGTGCACATTTGTTGCACTTGCCAAGTGCTTTCCATGGTGCAATATTTGCACACCATGTTTGACAGCTCGGTGAAAGTTTGAACTCGACGTCGGGCGAGAGCGTTCATGATTCCTTCGTCTCGGCAACTGTGTTGGAAGGCGTTGATCATGTCCTGTTTGTTGTAATCCTTTGCCCTATCTTTCTTGAAGAGGAATCTGGCCCAGAAGTGATGGACCCCTGGTTGTTGTTTCACTTCTAGTAGGCCCAGTGAGCCTAACTCTTCAGCGTCTCTCAAAGAATGCTTGAGTTGGGTGGTGGGTGGGATAGAATTATGTATTCCTACAGGATGTGAGTCTAAGACCTCGGTAGTCGCGTCCTGAGTTCCAGTGGGGTTTGGCACGGGCGGTTCGGAGTCTGACGTCTTGATAGCACTATGTTGTGTTAGTTCCAATTTATGAGTCGGGTTGACAACCAGCGTTGGTTTAGTTTCGGGATGAACTCCGGATTCTGAATCCTCGGAGGGGCCCGAGTGGTCGGCGACTGGGACGTAAACCATCTTTAGCTCCCATGGCTAAAGAGGGGAACCCTTGACCTGACACTCGACGGTGGCAACCAAATGCGTAATGGTGGGATGTGAATTTCCCTGTCATCAGACCTCAATCATAGATCGAAGATCGGTCATCGACCATGCTCATAGCTTGGATCTAAACAAGCAGTCCGTGCAACAGCGGGATCTCGACAGGATCCTCATTGTTTGAGTGTTCGGCATCGGTCTGCGACACTCTTGCCCTGGGATCGTTCGAAGACGCTCCCGGGTTATATTCAGTTGAGACGAATCTGTGCGCATCAACCAGGTCGAGCTCTAGGGACGGACCAGAGATAGTGACCACCCTGGTGTCGGTATCCATGAATTCCGAATCTGAAGCCTTAAGGCTTGTGGCCTCTACGAAAAGAGCTAGGGGCTTCGTCCATACCAGATCCCCTCGGGGGTCGACGTTGAACTCTAGGCTCCTGAACCTAACTTCTTGACCGGTGGTGACTGTTGGGGAACGTCGCATGGGAAACAAAAATTTTCCTACGCACACGCAAACCTATCCATGGTGATGAGCATCTACGAGAGGGAGAGTGGATCTACATACCCTTGTAGATCGTAAGCGGGAAGCGTTAAGAAACGCGGTTGGTGTAGTCGAACTTCTTCATGATCCAAATCGCCGAGCGTCCCGCGATCTAATCACGAACCGTCCCGTGATCTCGTCATGATCTGTCTCGCGATCCGATCACGAACGTCCCGTGGCCTTGATCACGATCCTTCCGATCTAGTACCAAACGGATGGCACCTCCGCGTTCAGCACACGTGCAGCTTGATGACGATCTCCACCGTCTTGATCCAGCAAGAGAAGGTGGAGAGGAGAGAGAGTTCACCGGCAGCGTGACGGCGCTCCGGTGATGGTGGCGGAGCAATTCCGGCAGGGCTTCGCCTAAGCACTGCGGAACTACGATCTAGAGGAGAAACCATGCACCGGTGGAACGGGTAGCACGTGGCCGGAAATTCTGTCCAAAAAACACCCAATCCACTAGTATATATAGGAGGAGAGGAGAGGAGAGGCAGCCAAGGCCTTTGGGTCGGCCGAAATAGGAGGTGGGAAGCAATCCTACTTCACCTCCAATCCTAGTTGGAGTAGGATTGCCTCCTATTGGCTGATTTTCCACTTTTTGCTTTAGGACTTTCTCTCCTGCGCCATGGGCCTTTGTGGCTGTTTTCCCAGCCCACTAAGGGCTGGTTAATAATCTCCCACAGCCCATGGACCTCTTGGGGTCAAAGTACCCCTCCCGGAGGTCTCCCGGTACACTACCGGCACTCCCGGTACACTACCGGCACTCCCGGTACACTACCGATGAGCCCGAAGCTTTTCCGGAAACCAAACTGGGACTTCCTATATATGAATCTTTACCTCCGGACCATTCCGGAGCTCCTCGTGACATCCGGGATCTCATCAGGGACTCCGAACAAACTTCGGTCACCACCATACATAACTCTACACTACCGAAACGTCACCGAACCTTAAGTGTGTAGAGCCTGCGGGTTCGAGAACTATGTAGACATGACCGAGACACCTCTACGGTCAATAGCCAATGGCGGGACCTGGACGTCCACATTGGTTCCTACATATTCTACGAAGATCTTTATCGATCGAACCTCTATGTCAAGGATTCAGTTAATCCCGTATAACGTTCCCTTTGTTCTTCGGTATGTTACTTGCCCGAGATTCGATCGTCGGTATCTCCATACCTAGTTCAACCTCGTTACCGGCAAGTCTCTTTACTCATTCCGTAATACAAGATCCCGCAACTAAAAATTAGTCACATTGCTTGGAAGGCTTATTGTGATGTTGCATTACCGAGTGGGCCCCGAGATACCTCTCCGTTACACGGAGTAACAAATCCTAGTCTCGATCCATGCCAACTCAACAGACACCATCAGAGATACCTGTAGAGCACCTTTATAGTCACCCAGTTACGTTGTGACGTTTGATACACACAAGGCACTCCTCCGATATCCGTGAGTTGCATGATCTCATGGTCATAGGAACATATACATTGACATGCAGAAAACAGTAGCAATAAACTGACACGATCATATGCTACGTTTGTAGTTTGGGTCTTGTCCATCACATCATTCTCCCAATGATGTGATCCCGTTATCAAATGACATCTCATGTCCGTGGCTAGGAAACCTTAACCATCCTTTGATCAACGAGCTAGTTCACTAGAGGCATACTAGGGACATTGTGTTGTCTATTTACCCACACATGCAATGTGTTTCCATTCAATACAATTATAGCATGGATAATAAACGATTATCATGAACAAGGAAATATAATAATAAACACTTTATTTATTGCCTCTAGGGCATATTTCCAACAGTCGCCCACTTGCACTAGAGTCAATAATCTAGTTCACATCACTATGTGATTTACATGGTAATGAATCGAATAACCATACAGTTCTGGTGTTGATCATGTTTAGCCCTTGGAAGAGGTTTAGTCAACGGGTCTGCAACATTCAGATCCGTGTGCACTTTGCAAATATTTATGTCCTTCTCCTCGATGTAGAACCGGATGGAGTTGAAGCATTGCTTTATGTGTCTGGTCCTCTTGTGAAACCTTGGTTCCTTGGCTAGAGCAATGGCACCGGTGTTGTCACAGAACAAGTTTATTGGATTCAGTGCACTTGGCACTACTCCAAGATCTGTCATGAACTGCTTCATCCAGACACCTTCCTTCGCTGCCTCCGAGGCTGCGATGTACTCTGCTTCGCACGTAGAATCAGCTACCACGCTTTGCTTGGAACAGCACCATCTTACCGCTCCCCCGTTAAGAATAAATACGTATCCGGTTTGCGATTTAGAATCGTCCGGATCAGTGTCAAAGCTTGCATCGACGTAACCCTTTACGACGAGCTCTTCATCACCTCCATAAACGAGAAACATGTCCTTAGTCCTGTTAAGGTACTTCAGGATATTCTTGACCGCTTGCCAGTGCTCCATTCCAGGATCACTTTGAAACCTTCCGGCCATACTTATGGCAAGGCTAACATCGGGTCTTGTGCACAGCATTGCATACATGATAGAGCCTATGGCTAAAGCATAGGGGATGACGCTCATCTTTTCTTTATCTTCTGCAGTCACTGGGCATTGTGTCTTACTCAACTTCACACCTTGTAACACAGGCAAGAACCCCTTCTTGGACTGCTCCATTTTGAACTTCTTCAAAACTTTATCAAGGTATGTGCTCTGTGAAAGTGCTATTAAGCGTCTCGACCTATCTCTATAGATCTTAATGCCTAATATGAAAGCAGCTTCTCCTAGGTCCTTCATTGAAAAACTCTTATTCAAATATTCCTTCACGCTTTCCAGCATTTCTATATCGTTTCCAATCAGCAATATGTCATCCACATATAACACTAGAAACGCTACAGAGCTCCCACTCACTTTCTTGTAAATACAAGCTTCTCCATAAACTTGTATAAACCCAAACGCTTTGATCACCTCATCAAAACGCTTATTCCAACTCCGAGATGCTTGCACCAGTCCATAAATGGATCGCTGGAGTTTGCAAACTTTGTCAGCATTCTCTGGATCGACAAAACCTTCGGGTTGCATCATATACAACTCTTCCTCAAGGAAACCGTTGAGGAACGCCGTTTTGACGTCCATCTGCCAAATTTCATAGTCGAAATAAGCAGCTATTGCCAACATAATTCTGACAGACTTAAGCATCGCTACGGGTGAGAAAGTCTCATCGTAGTCAACTCCTTGAACTTGTGAAAAACCCTTTGCCACAAGTCGAGCTTTATAGACGGTGACATTACCGTCTGTGTCCGTCTTCTTCTTAAAAATCCATTTGTTCTGAATGGCCTTTTGCCCTTCAGGTAGTACTTCCAAAGTCCATACTTTGTTTTCATACATGGATCCCATCTCGGATTTCATGGCCTCTAACCATTTCTCGGAATCCGGGCCCATCACCGCTCCTTCATAGCTCGTAGGTTCATTGTTGTCCAACAACATGACCTCTAAGACAGGATTGCCGTACCACTCAGGAGTAGCACGCGTTCTTGTCGACCTACGAGGTTCATTAGTAACTTGATCCGAAGCTTCATGATCATCATCATTAACTTCTTCTTCAACCGTCGTAGGCTCCACAGAAACATCTTTCTGCGCTGCGCTACTTTCTGGTAGAAGCAAAGGTTCAACAACCTCATCAAGCTCTATTTTCCTCCCACTCAATTCTTTCGAGAGAAACTCTTTCTCAAGAAATGTTCCGTTCTTAGCGACAAACACTTTGCCCTCGGATCTGAGATAGAAGGTATACCCGACTGTCTCTTTTGGGTATCCTATGAAGACGCATTTCTCCGCTTTGGGTTCCAGCTTTTCAGGCTGAAGCTTTTTGACATAAGCATCACATCCCCAAACTTTAAGAAACGACAGCTTCGGCTTTTTGCCAAACCACAGTTCATATGGCATCGTCTCAACGGATTTCGATGGTGCCCTATTAAAAGTGAATGCAGTTGTCTCTAATGCATAACCCCAAAACGATAGTGGCAAATCGGCAAGAGACATCATAGAACGCACCATATCTAATAAGGTCCGATTACGACGTTCAGACACACCATTACGCTGTGGTGTTCCGGGCGGTGTCAACTGTGAAACAATTCCACATTGTCTTAAGTGACTGCCAAACTCATAACTCAGATATTCACCTCCTCGATCAGATCGCAGAAATTTAATCTTCTTGTTACGATGATTCTCAACTTCACTCTGAAATTGCTTGAACTTTTCAAACGTTTCAGACTTGTGTTTCATCAAGTAAATATATCCATATCTACTCAAGTCATCAGTGAAGGTGAGAAAGTAACGATAACCACCACGCGCTTCGACATTCATTGGACCGCACACATCTGTATGTATGATTTCCAACAAGTCACTTGCCCGTTCCATTGTTCCAGAGAACGGCGTTTTAGTCATCTTGCCCATGAGGCATGGTTCACATGTGTCAAGTGATTCAAAATCAAGTGACTCCAAAAGTCCATCAGCATGGAGCTTCCTCATGCATTTTACACCAATATGACCTAAACGGCAGTGCCACAAGAAAATGGTACTATCATTATCAACTCTACATCTTTTGGCATCAATGTTATGAACATGTGTCTCATCACTATCAAGATTCAATATGAATAAACCCCTAACATTGGGTGCATGACCATAAAAGATATTACTCATATAAATAGAACAACCTTTATTCTCTAATTTAAATGAGTAACCGTCTCGCAATAAACAAGATCCAGATATAATGTTCATGCTTAACGCAGGCACTAAATAACAATTATTCAGGTTCATCACTAATCCTGATGGTAATCGAAGAGAGAGCGTGCCGACGGCGGTCACATCAACCTTGGAACCATTTCCCACGCGCATCGTCACTTCGTCCTTTGCCAGTCTTCGTTTATTCCGTAGTTCCTGCTTTGAGTTGCAAATGTGAGCAACCGAACTGGTATCAAATACCCAGGCACTACTACGAGAACTAGTAAGGTACACATCAATAACATGTATATCATATATACCTTGTTTGTCATTGGCCACCTTCTTGCCAGCCAGGTACTTGGGGCAGTTCCGCTTCCAGTGACCAGTTCCTTTGCAATGAAAGCACTCAGTTTCTGGCTTAGGTCCATGCTTAGGCTTCTTTGTAGGAGTAGCAACTGCTTTGCCATCCTTCTTGGTTTTACCCTTCTTGCCTTTGCCTTTGCCGTTTTTCTTGAAACTAGTGGTTTTATTGACCATCAACACTTGATGTTCTTTCTGGATTTCAGACTCAGCGACTTTCAGCATCACAAACAGCTCGGCGACTGACTTGTTCATCCCGTGCATGTTATAGTTCATCACAAAGCTCTTGTAACTAGGTGGCAGCGATTGAAGAACTCTATCAATGATCGCCTCCGGCGGAAGGGTAATTCCCAACTCCGCTAGAGGGTTTGAGTACCCAGACATTCTGAGTATGTGCTCACTAATAGACCCATTCTCCTCCATCTTGCAAGCATAGAATTTATCAGAGGTCTCATACCTCTCGATCCGGGCATTCTTCTGAAAGATAAACTTCAACTCCTGGAACATCTCATATGCTCCATGACGTTCAAAACGTCTTTGAAGTCCCGGTTCTAAGCCATACAATATTGCACACTGAACTATTGAGTAGTCTCCAGCACGAGCCTCCCAAGCGTTCTTAACGTCTTCGGAGGTCATGTCTTCTGTCTGGTCACCAAGCGGTGCATCAAGGACATATGACTTCTGGGAAGCCGTGAGGATAATCCTCAGATTATGGGCCCAGTCAACAAAGTTACTTCCATCATCTTTCAATTTAGCTTTCTCTAGGAACGCATTAAAATTCAGGGGTGCTACTGCGCGAGCCATTGATCTACAACATAAATATGCAAAGGTTACTTAGACTATTGTTCAAGATAATGAGTTTAGTTAATCAAATTACTAAAGCTCCCACTCAAATTGACATCCCTCAGGTCATCTGAGTGTCACATGATCCAAATTCACCAACTCAAGTCCGATCATCACGTGAGTTAAGGTGGCTTCAATGGTGAACATCATTATGTTGATCATATCTACTATATGACTCATGTTCGACCTTTCGGTCTCTTGTGTTCCGAGGCCATGTCTGTACATGCTAGGCTCATCAAATTTAACCCGAGTGTTCTGCGCGTGCAAATCTGGCTTGCACCCGTTGTATGTGAACGTAGAATCTATCACACCCGATCATCACGTGGTGTCTCAACACGACGAACTTTCGCAACGGTGCACACTCGGGGAGAACACAATTTATCTTGAAATTTAAGTGAGGGATCACCTTATAATGCTACCGTCGTACTAAGAAAAACAAGGTGCATAAAAGGATTAACATCTCATGCAATTCATAAGTGACATGATATGGCCATGAACTTGTGTTTAAGATCTCCATCTTCAAAACATCGGCATGATCTCCATCGTCACCGGCACGACACCATGATCTCCATCATCTTGATCTCCATCAACGTGTCGCCATCGGGGTTGTCACGCCCTGCAAGCTTCTACAACTATTGCTACCATAGCGATAAAGTAAAGCATTACATAGCACTTAATGATTGACACGCAGGTCATACAATAATTAAAGACAACCCTATGGCTCCTGCCGGTTGCCGTACTCATCGACATGCAAGTCGTGAAATTCTATACATCACATGATCATCTCATACATCACATATATCTCATCATGTAATTGGCCATATCATATCACAACATACCCTGCAAAAACAAGTTAGACGTCCTCTAGTTGTTGTTGCAAGTTTTACGTGGCTGCTACGGGTATCTAGCAAGAACGATTCTCACCTACGCAAAGCCACAACGGTGATACGTAGTTTGCTTTTCAACCTTCTCAAGGACCGCCTTTGTCCGATCCGATCCAACTAAAGTAAGAGAAACTGTCACCTGCAAGCCATCTAAGCAACAAGTTGCGTCGAGGGCACCGGTCTATCGTAAGCGTACGAGTAATGTTGGTCCGGGCCGCTTCATCTCACAATCCCGCTGAAACAAAATCCGACCAAGGGAGGAAGCAATCTAAGCATCAACGCCCACAAACCTTTTGTGTTCTACTTGAGATCTCATCGAACCATCAACCTAGCTCATGATGCCACTGTTGGGGAACGTCGCATGGGAAACAAAAAAATTCCTACGCACACGCAAACCTATCCATGGTGATGAGCATCTACGAGAGGGAGAGTGGATCTACATACCCTTGTAGATCGCTAAGCGGGAAGCATTAAGAAACGCGGTTGGTGTAGTCGAACTTCTTCGCGATCCAAATCGCCGAGCGTCCCGCGATATAACCACGAACCGTCCCGTGATCTTGTCACGATCCGTCCCGCGATCCGATCACGAACGTCTCGTGGCCTTGATCACGATCCTTCCGATCTAGTACCGAACGGACGGCACCTCCGCGTTCAGCACACGTGCAGCTTGATGACGATCTCCACCGTCTTGATCCAGCAAGAGAAGGTGGAGAGGAGAGAGAGTTCACCGGCAGCGTGACGGCGCTCCGGTGATGGTGGTGGAGCAGTTCCGGCAAGGCTTCGCCTAAGCACTACGGAACTATGATCTAGAGGAGAAACTATGCACCGGTGGAATGGGTAGCACGTGGCCGGAAATTCTGTCCAAAAAACACCCAATCCACTAGTATATATAGGAGGAGAGGAGAGGAGAGGCAGCCAAGGCCTTTGGGTCAGCCGAAATAGGATGTGGGAAGCAATCCTACTTCACCTCCAATCCTAGTTGGAGTAGGATTGCCTCCTATTGGCTGATTTTCCATTTTTGCTTTAGGACTTTCTCTCCTGCGCCATGGGCCTTTGTGGCTGTTTTCCCAGCCCACTAAGGGCTGGTTAATACTCTCCCACAGCCCATGGACCTCTTGGGGTCGAAGTACCCCTCCCGGAGGTCTCCCGGTACACTACCGGCACTCCCGGTACACTACCGATGAGCCCGAAACTTTTCTGGAAACCAAACTGGGACTTCCTATATATGAATCTTTACCTCCGGACCATTCCGGAGCTCCTCGTGACGTCCAGGATCTCATCCGGGACTCCGAACAAACTTCGGTCACCACCATACATAACTCTACACTACCGAAACGTCACCGAACCTTAAGTGTGCAGACCCCGCGGGTTCGAGAACTATGTAGACATGACCGAGACACCTCTACGGTCAATAACCAAAGGAGGGACCTGGACGTCCACATTAGTTCCTACATATTATATGAAGATCTTTATCGGTCGAACCTCTATGTCAAGGATTCAGTTAATCCCGTATAACGTTCCCTTTGTTCTTCGGTATGTTACTTGCCTGAGATTCGATCATCGGTATCTCCATACCTAGTTCAACCTCATTACCGGCAAGTCTCTTTAATCGTTCCATAATACAAGATCCCGCAACTAACAATTAGTCACATTGCTTGCAAGGCTTATTGTGATGTTGCATTACCAAGTGGGCCCTGAGATACCTCTCCGTTACACGAAGTAACAAATCCCAGTCTCGATCCATGCCAACTCAACAGACACCATCGGAGATACCTGTAGAGCACCTTTCTAGTCACCCAGTTACGTTGTGACGTTTGATACACACAAGGCACTCCTCCGATATCCGTGAGTTGCATGATCTCATGGTCATAGGAACATATACATTGACATGCAGAAAACAGTAGCAATAAACTGACACGATCATATGCTACGTTTGTAGTTTGGGTCTTGTCCATCACATCATTCTCCCAATGATGTGATCCCGTTATCAAATGACATCTCATGTCCATGGCTAGGAAACCTTAACCATCCTTTGATCAACGAGCTAGTTCACTAGAGGCATACTAGGGACATTGTGTTGTCTATTTACCCACACATGCAATGTGTTTCCATTCAATACAATTATAGCATGGATAATAAACGATTATCATGAACAAGGAAATATAATAATAAACACTTTATTTATTGCCTCTAGGGCATATTTCCAACAGTGACACCTTCGACCTGGTCAAGGCGGTCGGCCGTGTCGACATGCAGAACGATGCTCCTGAACGTGAAGATCTGCCTGGGGACAAAGGCGTCCCTGTTGTAGATCTCTTCGTTGATGACTAGACGCACCATCGACCCTTCCAGCGATCTCATAGCAGAACTCTCAATGAAAGCACCAATGTCGGTGTCAAAACTGGCAGATCTTGGGTAGGGGGTCCCGAGATGTGGGCCCTAGATCGATGGGTAACAGGGGACGAAGGAGACAGTGTTTACCCAGGTTCGGGCCCTCGTGAGGAGGTAAAACCGTATGTCCTGCTTGATTATATTTATGTGGATGAGAATTACAAAGTTGATCTACCTCAAGATCGTCTAAGCTAAACCCTAGGTGAGTTTACCTAACCTCTACGAATGGGACCCCCTAGTTTATATAGACACCAGGGGTACCTAGGGTTACACATCACCGACCTACAACCGGAGATAGATACGCAGATCTCCTCCTCAAAGCTTGGAAGCCACGCCAATATCTGGAGCTTTCCTTTTCTATTATGACATCACCTCATAGTTCGGCCTTCCGCAAAGCGGCCCGACAAGTCAGCCCATGAGGGATGACCCGACGGCCCGAGGACCCCCTAGTCCCGGACTCCCTCACCCCTTGCTCTGCCATGCCAACCTGTTCCATCAAGTCCGCTGATGTGGGGGCTCTAGCATCACCTCCCCGACCTTCTCTGTCTAGTCAGCTGGTCGGGGGGCTTCATCTCGCCATGTCAATTGTTCCATGTCATCACTTCATCAAGAAGACCTCCTCACTCCACCACATCAGGACCGGTTTGAGGCTGGGACCTCGTCCTGCCGCGAGCTCGGCCTTGTCAACCACAACTGGAAGACAAAACAAGCTAAGTCGCTTTCGTGCTTAATATTTTTAGTTTTACTTTTCATTTATTTCAATTGGAGCATTGTATATGTATTGAATAAATATATTTTTCTTTTGTTCTCTTTGTTCATTCTAAATAATTGACCTAGCACGGGTTTATGCTGGAGTTTGATTTCGTTCCTGCAAGTCGGACTGGGGTTGTTAAAGCCATTGCTTTAACCTCTACCGCTAGCCGACCTATATGTTTTCTTCCTTGGTCATTTTCTACATTTTCCTTTGTTATGGTCTTCGGCTTGTGTGATTGGTTAATAGACCGGTTGTCTAGCTTCACTATTTACCCCTTACTTTTCACTAGTTAGCCTAAGTTGGCCTTTTAAGCACTCCTCGTTTGCCTCATGGCCAAGGAGGTTGAAGCCAAAAGTTTGCATGCATAAGTGTTCAAAACCAGATACAGGAAAAGATAAAGCACGATGGAAGCAAAAAAAATTAAGACCAAATCAATTAGAACCAAAAGACTTAACTTAATTGAAGCTTGTTGTTTTATACATAGGCTTTTCGTTTTTTCCAAGCTCATGATAGTTCTAACATCTTATATGATTTTTATCCAGGAGGGAGGAATTCTCAATGATTTTCTTGAAAAGGAAAATTACCATGGATATGTGCTCCTACAGAAGATTTCGATCCTCAAGCCGATCTTCCAACCCTGCCTGAGTCTCGGGGATACTGGGTCTACATTTCATCAAATACGGTAAGCCAATTCCCAAGGAGATTTGTTCTTCAGGTTGGCCATGTCGCACGACCTAAGTCTTGGGGGCTACTACATTGGTGTTTTAGGACGACAACTAGCATGCTGAATGACAGATACATACAACCGACCTTCAAGAATATCTATGCCATGCCACTAGAAGGCTAAATTATATTCCAGGCCGATGTGTGGCAGGTTGATCGATGGATCCCGTAGAACCGTCCTGGGGGATTTAGCGTCCACGCCACTCGATGGCTAACATTCCATGTTGATGTCTAGATGGTTGATTAATGGGTTCTGTTGAACTAGCTTTGGGGTTTCTCGTGCACATGCCGCTTGACGGCTAAACTATAACAACCCCTCACGGTGCTGGTGAACTTGCGGTGGTAGAATTACACCCTCTTTGTATGTGGTGATAGGATGACACCATAGTAGTCTGGGCAAAGTTGTGCTTCTTTTTGAGTATATGACCATGCATGTCTATGTCGATTATGTTCCATATATCGTGTTGTGTTTGACCGTAGGTTAAGCTTTTGCTCATCTATCTTGGTAGGCAAAGTGGTATGTGGTGTACTTAGGAAGATTTCTAGGAGTCTACAGTTCATGACATATATGCCATGAACAAGTGATTGCCTACAAAAACAGTTGCTATAAAGTTTAAGAGTAGGCAATAGGCAGAAGATGATTACTCCAAATTCATGCTCAAGGAAAAAACAATAATGAAGTAGACAAGGGTGCAAGTCAGGCCGGTTTGTGTGGGATGAAGAACTTGTTAGTCCTCGTCAGTTCGTGTTCTGCGATCGTGTGTAACAATGAGAAGACTATTTAGGGTGATAGTTTTTTGAGCAAAGAGATCCCACCCTATCGATTTCATATTTGAAACCATATGGTCTTTGAACTACAAGCCACCCACTAACCAAAATCTAAAACGCAAAACACGCAAAGTCCATTACATCCCACATGCATGAAGGACAAATGCAGTCCACCAGTCGGATCATGCAAGATCCATCTACTAAGAGGAGTTGAAGCAAAACATAAAATTCATGATAATATACTAAGGCACCGACAGCTAAGTAAGCCAAAAAATAGGACATGGAGGATTAAAGACACAACCATCTCCTCTAATTGTTTTCGCTTCAACCACCTAGCCTAATAATGCGAGGTCTCCATCATTGCGATGCACGATGACCTTCACCTGCTACTTTCTCGACTAACCTTGCTCCCAGCTTCAGTAGCTTTGTTCATGGGTCCTTTATCTACAAAATGGAACAATCGGTGATCCAATTACACATCCGTTTTACCAACATCATGGGATCAAAATTATTCTTTATATTGAAGAGAATATAATTTCTGCATTTTCCACATGAACCAAAAGAGAGCAAAAAACCCAACAAGCACTGGCTTCTTGTAAGGTTCTGAACAGTTCTTGATCCATCTGCTAAAGCATTCTTGATCCATCTGCTAAAGCATTCTTGAAGATTATGCTCCAAATTGGTCTTGTAGAAGAGAACTGAAAGAAGAGCTGATCAATGTTGTCGTCCTATCCACAACAGGCACATCATTTATCACCTTTTCAACCTATTCCCACTAATTTGTCTTTAGTTAAGATACTTTTCTTATTCACCAACCATGGAAATATTTTGATCTTGGCTGGAATTTTAATTTTCCGTAGGAACCTGTATGGAAAACTACAATTTAGTTTCACTAGGAATAAAAAAAGATTTAACAAAGAAATTTATATTCATAGTAAGCATCCATCTAATCCTATCTTTTTCATATATATGAATTTCCTCTCATCTAGCTTTCAAACTATTCCACAAATCAATAGATTCTCCATACAAAGTTCTTATAAAAGTAAAATTGTCTCAGCCTTTTTCAATAGCCTTAGCCACCAACATGTTGTGGTCAAAGCTAATAAGATACAGTCTAGGGTTGGCATTCTTAAGAGGTCTATGCCCTACCCACCAATCTTTCCAAAGTTTAGTGTTTCTGCCACCCCCAACAATTTTCTTAACACGTTGGTGAAATAAATCCTTAACTTTCAGAAGACCTTGCTGCAGATATGTGTTCATATGCTTAATGCTTTTAAGTATCTGCTTTCAGGGGATAACTCAGTCCCTATGTTTCTTGAGAGGATAGGACTAACTAGAAATATTATATGGATCGCTACATGAAGAAGCATGCAATAATTTATAAGTTTTGTTGTTTGCTAAACTTCGGTTCTGATTCGAAACATAGGTATAATATTTTTTGACTTTGGTTTACTTGGTCAGACTATAAACTCATGCATTTCTACGATACACGTTCAAGATGAAGAGTTAATTGTATTAGGTTCAAGAAACGAGTAAAATTTATTATACATCACCTCGGCTTGGACTCGGGGGGGGGGGGGGTTGTTAAAACGCAGGCTTTATGGGTTTAACTCTAGGTATGCAACTACAACCATCTTCACTTGCTTTTGTTGTGTTATTCTTGACATCGAACTAAGATGGGTAGTTTGCAAAGTTCTTAGATAAATTAGTAAGATATTGTATTTATGTTTTGCACATGTTGGTCTATCTTATGCTGTTAACGGAGCCCTGTCGATGTTGTTCTTATCTTTATGTACATATAAATTGTTCTTCGAGAATAACTGAGCAGTCTTCATTACCATAAATGTTGTTCCTTTATGTATATACAATTTCTTGATTTATTTGCAAAAAATAAATAAGTAAAGTTCTGATGGTGGTTTTCCGGTAAGTATATTATCAATATGTGTGAAGTATGTATAATTATCTCACTCCATCGGTATGAAGCTACTATGTTTGTGTCGTCTACTGGTCATGGATGGTCAGTGTTTGTGGGGGACCAGAGGTGCAAATGAAGATACCATTCGAGCCACTGCTCCCCATCACCGGCTCACAGAAGGAGGACTAAGTGTTTGCTCTGTAGCAAACCCGTTGCAATGCACGGGCTATTTTGCTAGATAAGTCTCATGTGGCTATGTAATTCACTTGTTATATGTCAAGTTTGAGCACTAAAGAGCACAGTGAATCTATTTGTTTCGAAGAGCAGATGTCATTGTTCGAACTCTCTTGTTGCACCATATTTATATGTGTGAACTAAATGATCTATTCTTTTAATTAGGAACCAATTTAAGTAGCAAGTCTATTTTCATTGGTTAGTTGTATAATTGTTCTCCAACACTAAGCACTAACTAACAACCGGCCATGATCATCCGTCCATCAATTTAGTTTGCTTTCATTTTGTTACTTTTTTACTAACACCGTGATTGGACTCTTGGTGTTTGTGAATTATGTACCTGTTATTATGAAAGGTTGTGTCATCCATAGGTGTCATCAGTATTAGGAGTGGATGATCAAATGGGCACCGCATATCTACATCCAGACTAATCCCCAAAAGTTTATCCTTCATATGCTTCCTCTACTCCCACCCGAGGGAGACTAAGGACTTAGCAGAGTGGGGTGGATGGCGATTACAGTGAATGGCTCTGCTGGGCCTGGCTCGTGTGTACTGTGTGGCCTAGCCGAAGTGACGGGTATGACAGCCAGTGGCGGCATGCTTAACCGTAGGTTTTTTTCTTTCCTGTTGCGACGCACGGACATATTTCCTAGTATATATATAGGGAAAGTCCATCCTACCACCCGGGGGTAGTTACCGCATGTGTCCCATAAACCATCATGTGGTAATATATATACTACTTTATCATTCTAAATATATTGATATAGTATATATAAGATATTTCAAAGTGAGTTACATGAAAAAAAATCCAAGTTGTCCCATGGTTTTCATTATATTTATGAAATATGTATATATTTGTACGTAAAAATGAGCATACTCAAAATATGATACAAACTACCTAAAAAGCAATATATATGCGAGTAGGGCCTTTTGGAGCTCGGACTCCATGGAGACCTTTATGTTTGAAAATTCAAAAAATTCAAACTATCAGGTTTCAAAATAATCTGGAAATAAAGATGCAAGTATACAAGGATGAAATGTATATGTGTGCAAAAATTCAGGATGAAATACCTTGAGATGCCATCTCTGCAAAAAGAACAAATTCATGGACTTTTAGAATGAATAGTATCGTGTGTTAAAAAGGCACAAATTTATTATTTTACACAACCCTCATTGCAACGTATTTCGTCCTGAAATTTTACACACATGTGTGTGTTATTGTAGGATCGAGAGAGGGGTGTCTAGAGGGGGGTGAATAGACTACTAGCAGGAACTTAAAACCTAACATATTCCTAAATTAATTGGTTGGCAGATTTTAACTATTTTAGCAAGTCTAGAAAGTCTAACATCCCTACACATGCATGTCTACAAGTATGGCAGCGTAAAGTAAGGACATTGCACATGTAAGTAAAGAGGTGGGATAGGAAGATCAAACGCAATAGGAGACGCAAGGATTTTTCCCGTGGTTCCGATAGGTGGTGCTATCGTACGTCCACGTCCATGGAGTCTTCAAACCACGGAGGGTAACGGTCGCGAGAGTCCACGAAGGGTTCCACGAAGAAGCAACCTTGACTATTCCATGTGGCTTCCGTCCATGAAGTACTAGCCTCACTATGGGTAGATCTTCACGAAGTAGGCGATCTCCTTGCCCTTACAAACTTCTTGGTTCACTCCACAACACGAAGTAGGAGGCTCCCAAGCGAAACTTAACCAATCTAGGAGGCACCACCCTCCAAAAGGTAATAGGCTCGATAATGACGATGAACTCCTTGCTCTTGTGCTTCAAGATGCTAGACTCCTCAACACACAATCACTCTCTCACAGATTAGGCCTGGTAGAAGAGATGGGATTGGTTGAAAGCAACTTGGGGGGCTAGAAATCAAGATCCATATGGTTGGAGTGGAAGATCTTGATCTCAACACAAGGGTAGGTGGTTCTCTCTCAGAAAACTGAGTAGGATAGGTATGGAATAGATCTGAGTGCTTCTCTTTCAAGTGGGTGGTGGTGAAGGGGTACATATAGGCATCCCCAAAAAATCCAACCGTTACACACAAAATGACCAACTCGGTGACACCGATGTGTAAATCTCGGTGGTACCGAAGTGACCAAAACTGGCAACTTTTGAATCTCGGAGAGACCGATATACACTTCTCGGTTCCACCAACAAGGTGACCAACGATCAGATTTTCCAATCTCGGTGACGCCGATTCACCATTTTCGGTCGGACCAAAATGTGAACTTGCGTAACAGAATATTGGCAACCCAACTCGGTGGCACCGAGAGCAGTGTCGGCTGCACCGAAGTGTTAGGGTTTGGCTGAGTGTGTCTAGGGTTTAGAATCGGTGGCACCGGGATAGGAATGTTGGTTGCACCGATTTTGCATATTTGGCTTTGGACAGACTTTGGTGGGAGAGTTTGTGGATGTTTTGGTGACTGTCACTTGTGCACGTTTGAGCATATTGTTCACCATCAAAACTTTACCCCATTTTAATAGTATTGGCTTTCCTATGGACTCAATGTGATTTCTCACAAATGTAAAATGTAGAGTCCTCTTGCTTGAAGCTTGGCCAACCTATTTCCTTGCATCTTGGGGTAATTCCGCAATCTCCTCAATCATTTTGCCAACTCAACTCTCCATGGACCAGTATCTTAAATACACTAGATAGAGGTGTTAGTCCAAGAGACAATGTATGTTGTCATGAATTATCAAAACCACCAAGGGAGCATGTTGTGCTTTCAATGTCCCCCTTTTTGGTAATTGATGACAACATACAATCAAAGCTTTAATTAAATATATGCATGGATGCAAAGAAGAGTTTGAGAAACACATGACTTAGATTTGCTCCCCCTAAATGTGTGTAGTCCTTTAAAGGATAGTTGCTTTGGAATGCATGGACACACATATGGATGAAGGGGATGTAAGAGTCATGTGTATCTTGGCTATATGCATCAATATTTGTGAATGAAATGTATATCCTTGATCAAGACTTCACTCTTGCAAACAATATGTGCAGGAAGCAAGAGATCATGTTGATCAAAGATATGATGCATATACTTACCTTGAGTTCTTGAGCATTCTAGTAGTATAGACATACTTTAGAAAACAATGTTAGGAAACACAAGAGTATTCTACCGATCAAAAACAATAGAACTCAAAGGATACCAAGATGTGGAGAATATATAAAATATGATAACCATTAAGATTGATATGTCTCCACCTTTAGCATTAATCTATTATATCTTTCCTCCCCTTTGATATGAAAATGGTAGTTATTCCTCTCCCCCTGAATCTCAGCATGTAGATACTGGGATTGGATAGGGTGAGAAAAGGAATCCTTTGTTCACTTGAGACTTTTCTCCAAAAGTAATTTTCTCCCCCCTACATTGTTGTCCCTCTCCTTGATTGTATAAGTGTGAAATTTTGATATCTTCCTCTCCCCCTAAATCATATTTCTCCCTTTGCATAAGCATGTAACTCTCCCTTTAGCATGAAGCTTTGATATTCTCCCCCGTTGGCATAAAATACCAAAGAGGTTAAACTTGGGAGTAGTGATAGGGATCATTGACATGGAAGGGATCCTGGAGATCAAGGGTCGTTGAAAGTAGGGTTCATTAAAAGACTAAGGGAATCATTGAACTTAACTTCTCTCCCTATGGCAAATTTGAGTTTTATTCTCCTTGGAGCTAGGGATCCTTGAATAAAGAATTTCTCCCCCGAAGTGTTGTTTGTTCTTCTCCCCCTAAATATATAATTTTTCTAAGAAGGGGTCATCGAAGGAACAAGAATATCGCAAGAACAGAAACAAATAAATAATATCAAAGAAACATAGATTTTGAAAGCAAAGAAAATCGTTGACTCCGGGATAAATAAGTCGATGATACTGAGATTGTGTAGTGCAGCTTATCTGCAAATTTGGTAGAACCGAGTTATTTATATCGGTGACTCCGAATGACAAACCAAGTTTCTGTTTTTCAGAGAGACAAGCGAAACAGTTTCACAAAGAAAGATGCAAAAGATTTACAAAGGACATCAAATAGACAAGATTTGAGTGGTTACGAGAGATCATGCATATAGAGAGCTAACCACACAAGATTCTTAACTAAATGATGAGCGGTGACTAGGTCATCTATATTTGAGTATATTGACTTAGGAGCCAAGCAAGAATGCTTGATCATAGTTCATACTCATCGATTAAGCTCGAAATGGGGTTACCATTTTTCGATTAAGCAGTTTGATGTCTTCATATCACTTGAGTTGCTTTAGCTCATGATTTGGAGTAAAGCCTTTTCAAGGATATGAGTACATATCTTTGAATGATGTTGATGCCGTTGCTCATAGGTGAACTTGTTGAGGATGCTCGAGGTTGATGTAGATCATCTTGAATTTGGAGCAACCCTTCTCGTTCTAGTACACTAGTTACCTACAAAAGTAAGTCATGCAAGGAAGAACAATGGATCATCCAATTGACATGATACTACTTAAGATTTTGCAACTAAGATCAAGTGTATGTCAAGGATATGTTTTTGTTGTCTTCTTCCTTCCATCATCAAGAGGGGTTGTGGATACTTGGTAATGACAAGATTGCTTATGATTGGAGTTGATGGCAATCATGTGGAGTGTAGTTCTTCCAAGTACCTACAAAAGGTTAGATGCAATACAACGGAGCATAGAATTCCATGGCACATGATAACGAGTTATGGGAACATGGAGATAGTAAGAAATCTCATGCTCTTGCTTGCAACCGAGTGAGTCTAGCTCAAGTTTGAAGCATCAATGATGTTCAACTCACTCCTCAAATGACAAAATGTTTTCTCATCAAGTGGCTTGGTGAAGATATCGGCCAGTTGTTTGTTAGTATGAACATGCTTAAGATTGATATCTCCTTTGGCAACATGATCACGAATGAAATGATGTCGAACTTAAATATGCTTGGTTCGAGAATGTTGCATAGGATTATGTCCAATTTTAATAGCACTTTCATTGTCACAAAGTAATGGAACATTTTTAACATAAATACCATAATCCTTAAGCGTTTGTGGCATCCATAGTAATTGCGCACAACAAGATCCAGCAGCAATATACTCAGCTTCGGAAGTAGATAGAGATACCGAGTTTTGTTTCTTGGAGGATCAAGACACAAGAGATCTACCTAAAAATTGACAAGTACCCGAGGTGGATTTTCTATCAACCTTGTCACCAGTATAGTCTGAATCGGAATAGCCAACAAGATTAAAAGAAGATCCTTTGGGATACCAAATGCCAAAGTTTGGTGTTTGTATCAAGTACCTCACAATATGTTTCACAGCCAAAAGATGTCACTCTTTAGGTGCAGCTTTATATCTAGCACACATGCAAACACTAAGCATAATATCAGGACAAGATGCACATAGATATAACAACGAACCAATCATAGATCAATAAACCTTTTAATCAACCGGTTCATCCTCCCTGGTAAGGTCAACATGTCCACTAGTGGGCATAGGAGTTTTCATACCTTTGCAATCCTGCATGTTGAACTTCTTGATCAAGTCCTTGGTATACTTAGTTTGAGAGATGAAAGTTCCTTCTCTTGATTGCTTGATTTGCAATCCAAGAAAGAATTTCAGCTCACACATCATAGACATCTCATACTTCTCGAACATCAACCTTCCAAATCTTTCACTAAATTGAGGGTTAGTGGAACCAAAGATAATATCATCCACATAGATTTGGCACACAAATAATTCTCCATTAACTCTCTTAGTGAACAAGGTTGCATCAATTTTACCAATTTCAAAACCTACTTCGATGAGAAACTTCGTTAAACATTTATACCAAGCACAAGGGGCTTGCTTAAGACCATAAAAAGCTTTGCGAAGCTTGTAAACATGATTAGGTTTCTTAGGATTCAAAAAACCAGGTGGTTGCTTAACATAAACTTCTTATTCAATTTCACCATTTAAAAATGCACTTTTGATGTCCATTTGATAAAGCGTGATATCATGATGATTAGCATAAGCAAGAAGAATACGAATAGCTTCAAGTCTAGCGATGGGGGCATACGTCTCACCGTAGTCCATACCTTCAACTTGCGTATATCCTTGGGCTACGAGACAAGCCTTGTTGCGTACGACTTGACCATCTTCGTCTTGTTTGTTCCAAAACACCCATTTGGTTCCGATGATGTTGTGCTCATCTTCGGGCTTCTCCACAAGTGTCCACACTTTGTTCCTCTCGAAGTTGTGTAGCTCTTCATGCATTGCATTCACCCAATCCGCATCTTCAAGAGCTTGTTCTACCTTTAAAGGCTCAATGCTAGAGATGAAAGAATAATGCTCACAAAATTTAGCTAGACAGGTTTTAGAGAGTGATTCTCCTTGTTTGTATATCACCAACAATTTGGTTTAGGGGATGGTTCTTGGTCACTTGAGCTCGAACTCGGGTCAACTTCCAATTGTTGGATGGTGGAGCTTCTTCTTCTTCATCATCATCTCGTTCATCTTCGTTGTTGTTGAAGGTGTCGTTCCCTTGAGGTGGTGGTGAAGGTGGTTGCGGTGGATCTTCATGATGCACTTCCTCCTCTTAATCATCTCATCATGTACCGCTCGTGGATGCCTCCATGTCGTGTTGAGGTTCACCTTGACGTGAAGTAGGGGCTTCCACTTGAGTCGATAAATTACTCTCCTTCACCTCCATGGGTTGAATCTTGCCGATGGGTAAATCTAGAATGGCTTCCGAAGGATACATATCACCTACATCATTTGGCAATTGTTCGACTTGCGAACCATTAGATTCATCAAACTTCACATCCACCGTCTCTTCAACTTTTCAAGTGAAGTTGTTGTAGACACGGTAAGTGTGAGAGTTTGATCCGTAATCAAGTAGGAATCCTTCATGAGATTTAGGAGCAAATTTAGTACGATGATGCTTATCAAGAATGTAGCACTTTGAGCCAAATACCCAAAAGTATCTGACTTGGGGTTTGTTACCGGTGAGTAGCTCATATGCCGTTTTACCGAGAAGCATGTGCAAGTAGAGTCGGTTTGTGGCATGAAATGTTGTTTCAACGGCTTCTGCCAAACAGTGTATTGGCGTCTTGTATTCATCAAGCATCGTTCTTGCCATCTCAATGAGTGTCCGGTTCTTCCTCTCAACAACTCCATTTTGTTGAGTGTGTACGTAGCCGAGAACTCATGTGAGACGCCTTCTTCGTCAAGAAAGGTATCCACATGGGTGTTCTTGAACTCCGATCCGTTATCGCTCCGAACCTTCTTGATCTTCACTACAAACTGATTTTGCGCTTTGCGGGCGAAGTTCTTGAAGATCTTTTGAACCTGCGACTTATCATCAAGAAAGAATACCCACGTAAATCTGGAAAAATCATCAACTATAACTATACCATAGGAATTTCCACCGAGATTCTTGTAAGCATTTGGACCAAAAAGATCCATGTGAAGTAACTCGAGTGGTCTCCTAGTAGTCATGATATTCTTAACGGGATGACTTCCACCTACTTGCTTTCCAGCTTGACAAGCACTACAAAGTCTATCTTTGTCAAAGATAACATCTTTAACACCAAGTATATGATCACCTTTGATTAGCTTATCTAGATTCCGCATGCCTGCATGTCCAAGTCTTCTATGCCAAAGCCAACCTTTAGAAGATTTTGCAATTAAACAGGTGCGAGGCTTGGATCTTTTAGTGAAATCAACAATGTATAGATCGCCTCTACTAAAACCAGTAAAGACCATTCTATGATTATATTGATGAAACACTTGGCAATCTACTTTCGTGAATAAAACATTGAAACCGAAGTCGGCAAGTCTAGATACGGAAAGAAGATTGTAGCCAAAGGATTCAACAAGCATAACATTTTGAATAGAGCTATCATGGGATATAGCCACCTTACCAAGGCCAAGTACCTTACCCTTAGAATTGTCTCCAAAGGTCACATACCGTCGAGGACCTTGATTAGGCGTGATCTCTTGGAACATGTCTTTATCACCAGTCATATGATCCGTACATCCGCTGTCAAGAATCCACTCTTTTCCTCTGGACATGTAATCCTTAAAGTTTGCCATGAGGCTCAGATTCTTCATGATCTTCTCGTGCTCGATATCGAACACCTCGTCTTCTTCATAATAGCCATGTTCCACATTGTCATCATCAAGTGGGAAATCCTCGTCATAAAGAACAAGAGATTCGTTAGAATAGTGATGATGACAATGTTCAAGTTTATGAATGCGAATGGCTTGAAAGATAATGTTGTTGATAGTGGTGACATCTCCTTTAGCACGCATAAGATCACGGAGCTCAAATAGGCATTTATCAAAGTTTGGATCACTAGGCTTCATTTTGTGACAAGCAATGGTTTTATGAAGAATTTCATCAAGATTTCCTAAGGAAAGATTTGGATATTGTTTCTCCAAGTCAGTCCATAAGGTATAGGCACATGCAAAGTTCTTCAATTTAGAAAGCAGGAATCTTGGTAAACCTCTAACAATAAGATTGACAGTTCTTAGGTTACCAAGCATATTAATTTCCTCTTCGTGTGTGGGATGCAATTCATCAATAGGGAGCACATAGGGATTTTCAATATATTTTGTCAAATGGAATATATTAAATAGATCAATCATGGCATTCTTCCACTGACTATAGTACTCTCCATCAAGAATGGGCACTCTACAACTCAAACTCTCTATTCTAGACACGTCCATCTTCCTCCATGGTGATTAAACCGAAGCAATGGAGACCAAAGCTCTGATACCAATTGTAGGATAGAGAGATGGGTGTCTAGAGGGGGGTGAATAGACTACTAGCAAGAATTTAAAACCTAACCCTTTCCTAAGTTAATTGGTTGGCACATTTTAACTATTTTAGCAAGTCTAGCAAGTCTAACAGTCCTACACATGCATGTCTACAAGTATGAAAGCGGAAACTAAGGACATTGCACATGTAGGTAAAGAGATAGGATAGGAAGATCAAACGCAATAGGAGACGCCAGGATTTTTCCTTTGGTTCCGATAGGTGGTGCTATCGTACGTCCACGTTCATGGAGTCTTCAACCCACAGAGGGTAACGGTCGCAAGAGTCCACGGAGGGCTCCACCCACGAAGGGTTCCACGAAGAAGCAACCTTGAGTATTCCATGCGGCTTCCGTCCATGAAGGACTAGCCTCACTATGGGTAGATCTTAACGAAGTAGGCGATCTCCTTGCCCTTACAAACTTCTTGGTTCACTCCACAACACGAAGTAGGAGGCTCCCAAGCGACACCTAACCAATCTAGGAGGCACCACCCTCCAAAAGGCAATAGGCTCGGTAATAACGATGAACTCCTTGCTCTTGTGC
Organism: Hordeum marinum; assembly: GCA_022496015.1. Lineage (NCBI taxonomy): Eukaryota > Viridiplantae > Streptophyta > Magnoliopsida > Poales > Poaceae > Hordeum > Hordeum marinum. The sequence continues at coordinate 266,740,922 of CM039672.1, read as the reverse complement.
TTCAAGATGATAGACTCCTCAACACACAATCACTCTCTCACAGATTTGCCTTCGTAGAAGAGATGGGATTGGTGGAAAGCAACTTGGGGTGGCTAGAAATCAAGATCCATATGGTTGGAGTGGAAGATCTTGATCTCAACACAAGGGTAGGTGGTTCTCTCTCAGAAAACTGAGTAGGGTAGGTATGGAATAGTTTTGAGTGCTTCTCTTTCGAGTGGGTGGTGGTGAAGGGGTATATATAGGCATCCCCAAAAATCCAACCGTTACATGCAAAATGACCAACTCGGTGACACCGATGTGTAAATCTCGGTGGTAACAAAGTGACCAAAACTGGCAACTTTTGAATCTCGGAGGGACCGATATACCTTCTCGGTTGCACCGACAAGGTGACCAACGGTCAGATTTTCCAATCTTGGTGACGCCGATTCACCATTTTCAGTCAGACCAAAAATGTGAACTTGTGTACAGAATCTTGGCAACCCAACTCGGTGGCACCGAGAGCAGTGTCGGCTGCACCGAAGTGTTAGGGTTTGGCTGAGTTTGTCTAGGGTTTAGAATCGGTGGCACCGGGATAGGAATGTTGGTTGCACCGATTTTGCATATTTGGCTTTGGACAAACTTTGGTGGTAGAGTTTGTGGATGTTTTGGTGACCGTCACTTGTGCACGTTTGAGCATATCGTTCACCATCAAAACTTTACCCCATTTTAATAGTATTGGATTTCCTATGGACTCAAAGTGATTTCTCAAAAATGTAAAATGTAGAGTCCTCTTGCTTGAAGCTTGGCCAACCTATTTCCTTGCATCTTGGGGTGATTCCACAATCTCCTCAATCCTTTTGCCAACTCAACTCTCCATGGACTATTATCTGAAATACACTAGATAGAGGTGTTAGTCCAAGAGACAATGTATGTTGTCATGAATTATCAAAACCACCAAGGGAGCATGTTGTGCTTTTAGTTATGCCTTCATGTATATATGTATTTATTTTTAGATTTTTTGAAATATAAAAATATGAATTTTAAATTTTTTAAACATCGGCTTCCATGGAGGCCGAGCTCCAAACATCATATTGTACATATACTACTTAAACATTCTTATATACTACATACTACACATACATGCCCTCTGATTTGATAGATACTACATACAACATACAAAACTCAAGTGGTGGTAACTACCATCGGATGGTAGCAAACATTTAGACACACTCTCACATATTTCTTGCCAGAGAGTGGGAAATCCACACACACACCCTCCTTTAATTTCTCTTTACCAACTGCGGGACCATGAATTTCTTCATTTTGGATTCAAACGACTCAATCATCTCCTAACTGGCAAAAAATCAACAGGGTCTAGTTAATTTCTAGCTTCTTCCATCTTCTCTTGCCTATTATCAATCTCCAAATCCTCAACCACCATGTCTACTAGATCTTTATCTCTAGCTTCCCATTGCTCAGTTTTCATCGAACATCGAGTAATAAGCTCATGTTGCTTGTTAACCATGACCGCCAAATTTTCCCCCTCATCTTCTAATTCCGTAATTCGTTTCTCCTTCATAGATCCTAAAGACATTTGCCTAGATTTTTACTATTTCATAAAATGAATCATCCCCATGAAAACTTCCAGATTAGCCTCCACTTTCTTCCTATCTCCTAAACGAGCCATATGAGCATTTTGAGATTTCAATATGTCCTCACTTTTCCTTTTAATTTCTTCAAATTAAGCCAAATTCAGGATTCCAAGGAAAACCAACACTTTATTAGTCACATGGTTACATTCATTGTTTTTTTGTTTTTCATTGTTCCTCACACAAACCCTCTTGTTCGTTGTCCTCCATATTTCCTCTCTTGAACTCACTGTGTCATCCATGCTCAACAACTGACTCAAGCTCACTAGTGATTCTATATATCATCAAGTATTTATCAGTAATTTCAATAAGCATGGATCTTTTCATAGTCTCTCACACCTACCTTGGCTCTAATTTTCTCCAAAGTAATAGTGTCTATGTCAATTTCCAGCACAGGACCAAGGGAGGCAACATCTTCACACATCCCAACAAAACGTCTGAATCATTCGAATACTTTGCCAATTTTCACCCACACTATATGAAGTTTTCCAATATCTTGATTGTCAAAAGTCTGGTTCTGCACATTGATCATTGCTCATGTCCCCAACAAGTTAAAGTTATCAAACTTAGAAAGCTCCACCAAATTACTTCTGTTAAGGAATCTCATCAGATATCCATTTTCCCATGGCTCTTACATCTCCTCTTCCAATTCCAACTGAACATATTATTGAATCCTTCCAGGAACTTGGTTTCATTAATGTGTCGAGATTTGATCTTGATAATGTACATTGGATTGGGATGCTCCACATTAAGCACGTTGAGTTTTGCACCATCAGCACCCACAATCCCCTAGCAGCATAACCCACAGTGTAGGCACTTGATTCGTCTGTTTAAGCCACGAGTAATCATCAATGAGATTTGACAGCTTGCACAAACCCCAAGCTTGCATTGTTAGTTGTATGCCTTGAATCTTTGCATTTGTTACACACAAATATATATCCAGTCCCAGCTTTCCCACCATCTTTTCCAGATCTGGCCCCAAGTTTTCCTATATCCAAATCAACTCATTGACTCATATTACCACCAGCAAAGTTGCTACTCTGATTTGCGGGCAATTCCCAAGCAACACTGACCCCAGAGCTCTTCTCTTTCTCCACCTCGTTACCTATTCTAATCCCCTATCCACTAGTACTGGAGGAAATAGCAATACCAGGAGCATTAAGTTGTTGGCTACTTTGCGCAAGTTGAGCACCAAACCATTGTTGATGTTGACTCAAATCAGAAGAAAATTATTCTGATTTGCATGGCCTGGGATTACCTAGCCACCTTATTGTAAGTTATTATTATATTTTCTTAGCTTCATATGGTCTTGGGCATTGGATCCATCAGCATGAGCATCTATACCAAATTAGTTCCCGACAAGTCATAATAATCTTGGTTTCCGTGAGTGTCGCCAGCTCTAAATGCATAATCCATCATGTCATCTTTGGGGTTGATGTTTTTTAATCTACCCCCCCCCCCAATCTTCCTTTCTATGGTACTACTAGTTATCTCTTCCCCTTTTGTTGAATCTTCCTGAACCTTTAAACTTCCCAGAGCTACCATCCATGGTTTCCTCACCTCTTTTCGGTGGCGCCCATGAAAACCCTAAGCCTGTAGGGATCTCATAGCCAAGCCCCATATGTGTAAATGCAGACTATTTATATGACTAAAGGAACTAGAAAGCGCATTGTAATAGTACGCTTATGAAATCACAGGCCCGGACCCTCCAAGATCAAAAGTAGGCCATAATTTTGGCCCACTTCCCTAGTTTCCACTTTGAAACATAGGGCCACTTGATAGTATCTGAATTTGTTTTAATGACAAAATGTTAACAACTACTCTACAGTTTTCAACGATCAATTCCCCAAAATCTAACACATCATATCACTGAAAGTTCAGAATGGTTGGGATTTTCCCTCACCCATGTTCTCTTTCACAATAAATCCATTAACCACATCATTCCAACTATTACTATCCTTTTTCCAAATTCTTCACTCCCAATTTCTCAATCTAAGAGAAGTTCTGTTGTTTTATTCAAAAACCCACACCCAATATCAAGACGATTGTGTGAATTTTTACTATTGTTGAGCCTTTTATCTTTCAATAATTTCCTATTACTCGCGACAATCCTCATAGTACCAATGTGTATCAAAGAATGCAGATATTTATCAAAGGAACACTACTTACTGCTGGAATTTGACAAACACCAAGCCTCCTCATCGGAATCCACCCCGGGTAGCAACCAAAATTGGTTTTCCACAGGGGGGGTCCCTACTACACCATTGCAGAGCAAGCGAGGCTGAGCAGCTCAGGAGAACATCATGGGCAGCTCGACGACCTCTGCGGCATGTAGACTACCTCCCTGAACTTCTTCACTAGGAGTCTTGGCTCGTCATCATTTATGGTGATAGGCATATGCAGCATGCCCAGCAACGACAGGGCAATCACCAATCCCACACCTCAATTTCCTCGAAGCCGGTTTGGATCTGGCGTAGAGACTGAAACGCATGCCACTTCCTCACTTGCTTTGGATCAATTGATTTTGCCTCCTCATAGCCCAGTGGAGATTTCAGGAGGTCTCTTTGATAGTCCGGACTGCATGAGCCTCTCGTCCTCCTTCACAATTAGGCCAACTCCAGCGTGCGACCCATCCTGTCCGGGGTTGTCCGTTTAGGGTAAAACGGACAAAGCCCATGGCCCAACGCGCGTCGCCCTGGATGCATCTTGTCTGTTTTGTGTCCGGGCCAACCCATTTCTGGTGCAAACATGCGCCCGGTTTGGGTCCAGGCGGACAGTGAGTGGACGCGCTCAAGCCCTCCTCTCGTCCGCCTCGGGGACACGTGGCGGGTGGCCACCTATCTCCCACCGCCCGTATTTACTGTGCACGACCGATAGGCCCCGCCTGTCATCCACTCAGGCGGGCGGGCGCCGTCCTTCTTAAATGTAGAAGCCGTGGACCGTCAGTCCATGCGCCCCATTCCTCTCCTTCTGCCTCCCCGGGACGAACACCAAAACCCTAGCCTTATCCCCCTCCCTCGAGCTCTCCAGCCGCCGGCAGCAATGGGGTGGTGGAGCACCGACTGCAAGGGGAAGGGGGCGCACGACCACGAGGTTGGGTCGTCGTCCGATCGCCGTCGCCGTCCTTCTCCTCTGCCATGGCCTGCTCTGGCCCCCTTCACCATTGCCCCTATGGGCGTCCCGTGCGCTCCCGGCAATACATCCATGTGGATATCTGCCGCCGCTATTGGGAGACAAGGACGCCGCTCCCCTGGAGCGACGTGCACTTGCCGAACAACTGACATTTGTCCACGGATCGGGTGTCGATCCCTCCGGTGCCGTTGAGCGGCCGTGCCCGCCACGACGAGATCCAGCGTCGTTGACGCCGCCTCCCCGACGACCTCTATGACGACCCGAGCTACACCGTCGATTCGCCCCTATGGGACACATGGTTCCGCGATGAGCACGACGTGCGCCGTGCGTCGTACTTTGCCAGGGACACCAACAGCCCGCCTCGGATACGTGCAGAGCGCCAGGCGCGCCCTCCGAGCCCTCCCCAGGTGCGCGGGTGTACGCAGGTGCGCGGGTGTACGCAGGTGTGCGGCCTGACACCGACCCCGTCGCCGTCACCCTCTCCTTCGCCACCACCACCTCCTCGCATGACCGAAGAGGAGGAGGCCCGGCTCGTCCAGCATGTCATGGAAGATTCCATGAACACGTATGATGAATGCCAGTGGGTGGGGCTAGAGACAGCGATGGCCCTCTCCATGGCCGGTGACGTGGCCATCTTGGAGCTGGAGATGGCCGACACCGTGGCGGTGAAGGAGGAGGTGCACGAGGAGGAGCAACCCGCATTTGACCCGCACTTGGTGGGCCAGTGCTGGAGGTGGTCGTGCATGGCCACGGAGATGGCCCAGGCAGTGGGGTCGAGCATTGGTGCCCCACGCCGCCATGGTCACCGGAGCGTGAGTCATCACTGCGCGGGGAGGTGGTGCAGACGCCGCCAGCGCCGCCAACCTTCCAGGGGCTGCCGGCCCATCTCTGGACGGTGCCGCCGTATGTCAACATCACTGGCGATGATGACGATGGCGGCAGTGCCTGAACACAGCAACGGCGACGGCCACGGCAACAGCGCGCAACGACGCATTTTTCTGTTTTTTTAATTATGTTATTAATTAAGGTATATGGGCCATGGGCCGTTGAACAATGTTTTAATGTATAATTATTAATATTTGCGTTTTATTTACTCTTTTCTGGCATCTTTCTAGCATTTCTATTTTTTTTAAATGCCTAGTCCGCCCTAGACGATTTGGGGTGCGACCGCGCGTTGGGCGTACCGACCCGAACACGGACCGATCTGGACATGGGCAGCCCCATTATCGCCCCAAACGGACAGAATCCGTCCCAAACGGACGTCCGGATGGGGTCGCACGCTGGAGTTGGCCTTAGTTTCGCGCAAATGTTCATGGCGGACTTGTTGAGCTCGTTCCTACTTTCAAAGCATGGGCATATCTCTTACATCCTCATCATATTCGTCTCGTCCACACTCGTGATATCCAACATTTGTGCCTCCATCTTCAACCTCCACTCTGCCATCTTGATCAGGATGTGATGATGAACATACTCCAAACAACTATGGGGGAGTGGAATCAAGGAATGGGGGAATTTAAATGGGAGCGAAGGGTTGACACACTGAGGGGGGAGTTATAGCCACCCATCATGGTCGCAAATTCATGGCAGCTTCTCTCTAGCTTCTCCTTGGCTCCGCAACATGGACAACACCTGACCCAACCTGAAACAATGTACTCCCAACTCTCGCAACGTTGTTAGTACGGTGCCTCTACTAGTTCGATGAAACCTTGGTTCTTGACTGAGGGAAATATTTTCAGCTGCTATGCTACATCATCCTTCCTCTTCGGGGAAATCCAACAACTCCTGCGGGAGTAGCACCCACATACACTATTTGGTCTGCGTAGCATGAACTTTAAAGCACCTCACAACCAGGCTTGCTAGAAACCCCTGAATTGACATTTCTAGCGACCTAGGCTCGGCTAAAGTAGAGGAAGGGAACACATCACGGAGTTCATGCGACCACGGAGATGGCGCGAGCTTACGCGCATCTTCAAAAAGTCGGTATGAGAATTTCGGGTTACCTCCCGCTGATTCGGCCGCCCTATATAGCCCTCTTCACCTCACCATCGAAACTCCCGCCACCCTCCTCCCCCATTTGAGCTTTCCCTTTGATGTACATCGGCACCGATGAGCAGGTAAGCGATGCTCCTTCTCCGATCAGCGTTCCACGACGGCGACAATTCGTGTCCTCTTCTCCAACCTATTTTGCGATTCCCTCGAGTTGTAGCTATGGGATCTATGAGTTCAATCACCCCCTTCTCCGTACTCATTGTTGCTACATCTAAGATCATGTGGTAGTGTTTGATGTTAGAGCATATGATAGGGTTTGATATGTGACCATCTTGTAGAATTGTACATTGTCGATTTGTGAGACTGTGATGTTGTGGTAGCTATTGGTGATGGATTTGTAGCATGCTAGGGTTATATCATAGTGTTGAACACAATGGATTGGTAGCTGGTTGTGATGGATTGGTTGAATGCTTATATTATGTTGCTCATATCGTGTTGTATTGAGCTAGATGGTCTGGTAGTTTGTGTGTGCTATGCTTACTGTCAATGTGTGCTAGGATTGTAGGACATGACCACACAAACGCAAGAGGTTAGTCAGGCCATTATCATGTCCGAGAGCCAGTTCCCTTCATCATATGTCTAGGACTCTCAACCCCCCCCCCCATCAAGGACCAGATGTCTCCTGATTTAGATGTGTTCGAGGTTTCAGGCATGCGTCCTCTTTTTGTGCCTACAACTTGTGCCAGATGTTGTTGTTGCTACCGCTGCACAAATGACAGCCGCAAAGGCAAAGAAGAATGGTAGGGGAACAACATGAAGTGGCAGCCATTCATGTCCACATTCGTGTTTAACAAGATGTGTGAGATCTTTAGTGGGGTTAGGACTGACAAGGGCTTGAAGGAGGTGCACTTGAACATCGTTGCGAAGAAGATGTTTGAGTTATGTGGTCGGGAGGTGAACTCCACCCAGGTCTACGACCACCTCAAGGAGTGGAGATCTAGATGGATCTAACTGTCCAACCTTAGAGACCTTAGCGCCGCCTCATGGGATCATCCAATTTCTCGATCGTTTTGGAGGCAGAGCACTACTCCATCCATGTCATGATTAGCTCACGTCTCACTTGTTTAAGTCTGTCAACCATTGTCTTCCCGCAACTAACAACACTATGTTTCTTTCTTAGGACCACCCCAAAGACGCGGAGTTACTCAACACTCCATCCAGAACTACAACCAGGTGTAGCACATCTTCTCCTTTGGGTTGGCAACCGGCAAACATGCCATGGGCTCCAGCGAGCTTCCCGATTCGCCCATGCCTGAGTTCCCAGACACCCAAGAGTCAGAGACCGTCCTTGATGGTCCTGGAAAGGCCTTTCAGCACGTCCTTGTGCTTGATAGGAAGAAAAGGAAGGACGGCTTGATGGAGGAGGAGATCAGTGTCTTCACCGGCATGATTGAGGCGTCAAGGAGGTGGCAATCGCTATAAGGGAGAGCAAGTCGATCAGACGTTCACCCTGACCTGTACACCGCCAACATGGACGAAGATGGCTTCAGCCAAGAGGCTCTGATGGATGCTTAAAGCCACCTGTTGGACAATGAGGTCTTGTTGGAAATATGCCCTAGAGGCAATAATAAATTAGTTATTATCATATTTCCTTGTTCATGATAATCGTTTATTATCCATGCTATAATTGTGTTGATCGGAAACTTAGATACATGTGTGGATACATAGACAACACCATGTCCCTAGTATGCCTCTAATAGACTAGCTCATTGATCAAAGATGGCTATGGTTTCCCAGTCATGGACATGAGATGTCATTTGGTAACGGGATCACATCATTAGGAGAATGATGTGATGGACAAGACTCAAACTACAAACGTAGCATATGATCGTGTCAGTTTATTGCTACTGTTTTCTGCATGTCAAGTATATGTTCCTATGACCATGAGATCATGCAACTCACTGACACCGGAGGAGTACCTTGTGTGTATCAAACGTCGCAACGTAACTGGGTGACTATAAAGGTGCTCTACAGGTATCTCCGAGGGTGTCTGTTGGGTTGGCATGGATCAAGGCTGGGATTTGTTACTCCGTGTAACGGAGAGGTATCTCAGAACCCACTCGGTAATACAACATCACAACAAGCCTTGCAAGCAATGTGACTAAGTGTTAGTCACGGGATCTTGTATTATAGAACGAGTAAAGAGACTTGTCGGTAACGAGGTTGAACTAGGTATGGAGATACCGACGATCGAATCTTGGGCAAGTAACATACCGAAGAACAAAGGGAACATCATACGGGATTAACTGAATCCTTGACATAGTGGTTCGATCGATAAAGATCTTCGTAGAATATGTAGGAACCAATATGGGCATCCAGGTCCCGCCATTGGTTATTGACCGTAGAGGTGTCTCGGTCATGTCTACATAGTTTTCGAACCCGCAGGGTCTGCACACTTAAGGTTTGGTGACGTTTTGGTAGTATAGAGTTATGCATGGTGGTGACCGAAGGTTGTTCGGAGTCCCAGATGAGATCTTGGACGTCACGAGGAGCTCCGTAATGGTCCGGAGGTAAATATTGATATATAGGAAGTCCTATTTTGGTCGCCGGAAAAGTTTCAGGCTCATCTGTAGTGTATCGAGAGTGCCGGTAGTGTACCGGGAGACCATCGGGAGGGGTATTTCGACCCAAGAGGCTACATGGGCTGTGGGAGAATGAATACCAGCCCTTGGTGGGCTGGTTGAAGTCCCACAAAGGGCACATGCGGCTGGGAAGAAAAGCCCAAGGAGAAAAAGATGGAAAAAGGCAAAAAGTTTAAATAAGGAAGGAGTCCTAATCCTAATAGGATTGGAGTAGGACTCCACCACCTCCAATTTCGGCCAGATCTTGAGGGTTTGAGGCTGCCTCCTCCCCTCCCTCCCTCTTATATATACTAGAGGATTTAGAGGGAAAAGCTAACCCTAATAGCCACGTGCTACCTCTCCTCTAGATCGCAGTTTCTCCTCTAGATCGGTTTTCAGCGGTGCTTAGGCGAAGCCCTGCTGGAATAGCTCCACCACCATCGCCGCAACGCCGTCGCGCTGCCGGAGAACTCATCTACCTCTCCGCTCCCTCTTGCTGGATCAAGAAGGCGGAGATCATCATCGAGCTATTCGTGTGCTGAACGCGGAGGTGCCGTCCGTTCGGCGCTAGATCGAAAGGACCGTGATCAAGATCGCGAGACGATCCGTGATTGGATCGCGGGACGGATCGTGATGAGATCGCGGGACGGATCATGATGGGATCGCGGGACGCTCGGCGATTTGGATCGCGAAGACGTTCGACTACATCAACCGCGTTTCTTAACGCTTCTCGCTTAGCGATCTACAAGGATATGTAGATCCACTCTTCCTCTCGTAGATGCTCATCACCATGGATAGATCTTGCGTGTGCGTAGGAAATTTTTTGTTTCCCATGCAACATTCCCCAACATGTCTAGTGTGTTGGATTTGTTGCCATAACAGACGCTCACGTGATGCTCTGGCTCAGGAGCTGGCTGGGCAAACACTACTGCTAGTGGTGTATCTGCTGGTGGTGACCGCGTGCATGATCCTTGAAGGCAATTGCCATGGCGATGATGATGATGATGCTGACGTATATTTTCTGTAGCTGGGGCTTGGTAACTATTGATGGTCTGTATATTTTGGTGAGGTGGTATATACTAACCCCTCACGTTGATGGCGAACTTGCGGTGGTAGGATTACACCCTCTTTTGGATGTGATGATAGGATGACATCATAGTAGTGCTAGGTTAAACTTGTTATGTTGTATGATCATGCATGCATGCTTATGTTTCATGTCTACTAGTGTGCTCCATTGCTTGATGCTTGAACTATTACTCTTCTGCAATGCTAGGACAAATGGTATGCGATGTTTCATGGGAGGGTTCCTGGGGTTTACAGTTCACGGGAAGTATGCAATAAACAAGTGTCGGGTTTCAAGAACATCTGTCATATAGGATTTAAGATTAGACAAGCAACGGAGGATGCTTAGCCTAAGGCCATGCTCAAGCAGGCATGCAACAATGTTGAAGTTGGCAAGATGGATCGTCAATTTGAGCTGAAGAACTTTATCATCATCATCCAGTTCGTCTCGATTGCAGTGTTGTTTTATTGATGTGATCGTGTGCAAGGTGTGGCGGATAAGCTCATCACATAGGATACAAAGTTAGCACACCTCGCAACCTGTATGCAACCAAATACTAAGTGGTTGCATGACCCGAGCCAATATAGGACAACAAACACCATGCCAAAAACCAACCCCCTAATGCAGGCAACCAAACGAGATGCAGATGTTAGATTTTCCTTTTTTTGTCCTCAACCAGGCCCAACTCATCAGCCCAAATTGATGCGAGCAACCAAACACGCCCGTAATGCATCATGAAATGCGAGCAACCAAGCATTGGAAAAATTGCTACCCTAATACAAGCAGCTCATATGCAGGCAACAAAACTTGCTGCAGAACATGGCTCGGAGCCTAGTTACACTCAGGGAGACTGTATTGGACCAGGAGGCAACCAAAATTACTGCACGATGGCTAGCCAAGACTGCTGGTCCAGGAAGCGTGCCAAGGAGCACCGCTGCGGAACGGTAGTTAGTGTTGGACTCAGCAGTAGAGTACTAACTCAAAAGATGCTGCTCCCCTAGGGCGGCGGCGGCGTTGCAGAAGCAAGCAGCGGCGACTTCGCAACCCGCCGTCAGGCAGCCCGAGCGCGCGCGCCGACGACATGGTTTCTGCCATGGTGGGTAGGCGATTGCACCTCACGGTAAGAGGCATGTACACCGCTTCGATCCTGATGCAGGGCATCAACGGCATGCGCCTGCGCTGGTGGACCGTAATCTCCTCTGCACGGTGAGCATGATCCATCATCATTCTGGAGTCCGGACTTTTTGTTTACTTAACTACCAGCTTTGCAGGTGTGGCTTTAAAAAAAATCTGTCAAATGGAATCGGAACAGTTCTCCTACAGTTGGAAAAAAACGGACAGAGCTGAAATACGAACTCACTGGGAAAGGTGAAATGGCAAGGTGGGTCAAAAATCAAATATGCGATTCCAGCCCTGATTGCTGTGGCGCGGTGCAGACTACAGAATGAAAGTACTGAGAAGAACAAAGGTATACATATATAACTTACATTTTTCTAGACCTGTAAACAGCACGACATTGCAAATCTCACTTCTTCTTTTTTTGACACTACATTGCAAATCTCTTTTACAAGCAATAGTAACCTGACATCCTAAAGGCTTCCTCGTTTAAAACCTGGGCAAGCTTCAGTGCAAGTGCGGTGATCTTCACATTGCCTTTCCTGTATTTACCAACTCTGTAAGGAACAGTCATCTGTACCAGCCAGGGCTGCTCTGCGCTAATGGATAGGATGGTACTGCGTGATCCCACGCTTTGGGGGCAGTTTCCTTAGGATAAACAGAACCATAGCTGAAGGTACGATCTCGACCAGCTGCAAAACAATTTGGTGAATCCAGTCAGCAAGCACAAAGTAATTCAGTTACTCCCAAGGAACAGCTACAAAGCATGCCTGAAGCACTGCAAGACGATTTGACTATATGTTATCTATTTCAAAGTATAAGTCGATGCCCCTGATTATCCCTTTTAACTGGCTTGCCCTCTCCACAAGCGCCCTGCACCTGGGACCTGAGTGGTATTCCCTCTGTGAAGAAATATAAGAGCGTTTAGAAATAGTGATCTAAACGCTCTTATATTTCTTTACGGATGGAGTACCTTTTTGTTTAATTTTTCGTTTTTGGATTTGTGTCCAGCGAGATAAGCGTACCAAAGTTGCTAGAAGGAAGTGGCGGAAGTCGGGGTAGGGATCTCAGGCTTTCAAAGAGAGTTAGTAAGGAAGGGTTTTCGGGAGGAAGGAGATGATGCAAACCTAAGAAGCACGGATACGGCGACACGGGATACGACGTTTTCCAAAAACAGCCCATCGGGGACACGGAAAGTATATATAAAAGTAAATAAAAATATGTCATGAGTTAAAGACGAAAAAATAACGAAAAAGATCGCCCCATTCAGCAATAACTCTCTGAACATAAGCCCATTGTTGAGAGCCATAAGGAAGATGATCCATCAGTAGTTGGGCCGGCCCAGCTGGTGCCATTTCAAGAGCCACTGGATGCTAGTACAGATTAATCTGCACCGTCAAAACTCAAGCCCTATCTCTCTCTGCCGTAAAGCTTTGACCAAGCCGCCACTCACTTGCCATCACCCCTCCTCCCTGCGATGAATCTCTCAACTCCCCCACAAAAGCTCTCGCCGCCGCCCCTCTTCCCAGCGTGCTCCTCTTGCCGCTGAGCAGCAACAGCAGCAGTGGCCAATGCTACAGCGGGTGATGCAGCAGCAGCAATGACGGCAGGGGGAATGCAGCAGCAGCACGGCGACAAGAGGGTGCTCCAGATCCAGCATTGCCTCAAGTCGGACGAGGGTGCTTCTCCGACAGGTCGATTAATCGACGATTAGTTGTCTAATTTTATTCTTTGTGAGTCCCTCACGTGTCCCAGACGTGTCCTACCTTTTCTTTCTTTCTTTTAATTCATAATTTGGGAAATACGGTGGGATACGCATATCCCCGCGTGTCCCCATGTCCAGCCGTATCAGCACGGGGATTCGACAACTTCTGCCGTGTCCATGCTTTCGAGATGCAAAAAATATGTGGACGAAGATGGCAACTTGCTGCAAAAAATATGAGGACGAAGATGGCAACTTGCTTCGTACAGTAGCTTCAAAGGAGTTCGGGGTGATGGGTGACCAGAAGGCTATTAAGGAGAAGAAACGCCTATACCTGAACAGGAGTGTAGACAACATAGAGAAGTACAAGGTGGCAAGGAAGCCTACAAAGCGAGCTGTTAGTGAAGCAAGGAGTCAGGCGTATGAGGACGCCTACCAACGTTTAAACATGAAGGCAAAAGGGACATCTATAACATGGCTGAGATCACAGGAAGGAAGAGGGATGTCAACCAAGTCAGATGCATCAAAGACGGAGCAGGTCAACTTCTGGTGAAGGACGGGTAGATGAACCATAGATAGCGAGAGTGCTTCAACAAGCTGTTCAATGGAGAGAATGAAAGCTCTACCATTGAGTTGGACGACTCCTTTGATGATACCAACAAGTGTTTTGTGAAACGAATCCAGGAGTCAAAGCCGTCTAAGGCCAGGAGGCTCTAGAAAGGATGGTAGAAGGCAAGGCGATGGACCCTGATTGTATCCCCATTGAGGTATGGAGAGGCCTCGGAGACTTTAGCGATAGTATGGCTAACTAAGCTTTGCAACCTCATTTTTCGAGCAAACAAAATGCCCGAAGAATAAGGGGATGTTCAAAGTTGTACTACTTACCGTGGAATTAAGCTGATGAGCCATACAATGAAGCTATGGGAGAGTCATTGAACACCGCTTAAGAAGAATGCCGAGCGTGACCAAAAATCAGTTTGGTTTCATGCCTCGAAGGTCGATCATGGAAGCCATTTTCTCGGTACGGCAATTTATAGAGATGCGTGGAGCGAAAGGACCTGCATATGGTGTTCATTGACTTGGGAAAGCCTACAATAAGGTACCACGGAATGTCATCCGGTGGGCCTTGGAGAGACATGAAGTCCTAACAAAGTACATTACCCTCATCAAGGAGGGGTATGATAAACAAGTGATGGCGACATTGGTGACTTTCTAGTTAAAATAGGACTGCACCATAGGTCGCCTTTAAGCCCTTATCTTTTTGCTTTGGTGATGGATGAGGTCACAAGGGATATACAAGGAGATATCTCATGGTGTATGCTCTTTGCGGATGATGTGGTGCTAGTCGACGATAGTCGGACGGGGGTTAATATAATGTTAGCATTGTGGAGACAGACTTTAGAATCGAAAGGTTTTAGGCTTAGCGAAACTAGAACTGCGTACATGAGGTGTGATTTCAGTACTACTAGGCACGAGGAGGAGGTTAGCCTTGGTCGGCAGGTGATACCTCAGAAGCACACCTTTCGATATTTTGGGGTCAATGCTGCAAAAGGATGGTGATATCAATGAAGATGTGAGCCATCGAATCAAAGCTAGATGGGTGAAGTTGCGCCAAACTCCTCTGTGACGAGAGTACCACAGAAGCTAAAGGCAGGCTCTATAGGACGACGATTCAACCTGCGATGTTGTATGGCGCTGAATGTCGGCCAACTACAAGGTGACACGTCCAACAGTTAGTGTAGCAGAGATGGGCATGTTAAGATGGATATATGGCCACACAAGAAAGGATCGGGTCTTGGATGAGGATATACATGATAAAGTTAGGAGCGCCGATTGAAGTGAAGCTTGTCCAACATCATCTGAGATGATTTGGGCATATACAACGCAGGCCTCTAGAAGCGCCAGTGCATAGCGGACAGTTAAAGCACGCTGATATGTCGAGAGGTAGGGGTAGACCAAACATGACATGAGGAAAGTCCGTTAAGAGAGATCCAAAGGACTGGAATATCACGAGAGAACTAGCCATGCCATGGACAGGGGTGTGTGGAAGTTAGCAAGCATGTGCCAGAACCATAAGCTGGTTTCGAGATCTTATGGTTTTCAACTCTAGCCTACCCCAACTTGTTTGGGACTAAAAGGCTTTACTGCTGCTGCTGCTGGTGGTGGTGGTGTCTGTTTCTAACACTTAGATTCCATCGGTGTCCATGTTCTTGATGCTGGAAGTTATGATGGAATTCCTCATTCTTCCCTCAATGCATGTGGGCAAGGTGGACCATGCATCTACCACCTATGTCACAAACCTAACTAATGTCAATACCTACAACCTGGCTGTCTACTCATCAAGCTATTCACATTCAAGACACTCTGAAATCTAGCAACACACAGCACATGAAATAACATTAGTCTCAACGCTGCTAAGAGTATTGGGATGTCTTGGTATGTGCCGTATACTAAATTTTTATAATTGTACTTACAGTGGTGATTATCAGTATTGTCTCGATACTGGTTTCATAGCAAAATCCACATCAGGATTCAAGTCAAATTGCATAAGAGATGATGCTCGACATTGTAAAAATGGGACAACATAACTAAATGGGGGCATACCAGGTAATAGAAGAAATTCAGAATCGGATGGCTCAGAACATCAAGATCAGCTGCTTTATCAAATGCATTGAGACACATCTGGAAATTACATACTCAAGTTAGTAGATTCCTCTAACTCACCTACCTAAATTGGTGGTACAGTAGCGTAGATCAGAGTAATTGCAAGTACTTTTTGTGAGGGATGTACAAGCACTTACCATGACACATCTGATCAAGAAACAAGTAAAGCAGATGGTAGTGACATAGCCAACCTGCAAGAGGGAATAAGTCATTACCATATAGTTGTCATAGACAAGCCTCCTAAACTAAGATTAATATAAACAAGCCTCCAAACTAAGACTACTATAGACACGCCTCCAGGACTAGGACTAGTATAGACAAGCCTCCAAAAGTAAGACTGATGGAACACGAAGTATACCTCCTGCAATTTCTTCCGTCTTCCTTTTGATTCTACGGGAAAACGTTGCAACATGAGGAATAGCCTGCAGCAATAGATAGTATTGAATACTGTATCAGTCGATAAAAGGTTACTGCTACCATACTGCATACATTTTATCTCTTATTATACTTTCTGCTTCCTAGTATAGCACAGAACATATACATGACATATCCTGATAATGCAAGCATAATGGTCGTTATCGGTTGGAACGAGTAGTCCAGATTTTTACTGGTAAATCAATCCAGTTTACCATGCAACTGATAAAATTATACAGGGAAATGCTGTAGTAATATCATAGTGGAGCAAGCATAGATGTTACAGAGTGGAAAGAACAGGTCTAGATTTTCAGTACTGAATATGTCCGGTCTAGCATTGCAGAAAGCTACAGTTTATTAAGAGCATTACCTCCCACCATACAGAAGGAATCCAAAAGCTGCAAACAGTGATACGCCTGAAAAGTTATGGCATATTATTAGCTGAAGAGATCAAGGTGTCAACATCCACCTGTAGATTATCCAATAATGTGCTTCATAGTTTCTCGATAAGATAATACTGTAGTAGCTGAAAGCTAGACTGCAGAAAATGTCGAGACAGATGCATCCATGGACACCATAAATTACAATGAATTGAAACACACGCCCACCGCCCGCCCACATGGAGACAGAGGGAGAGAGAGAGGGAGAGCAAATGAAGCAAGTATTTTACCTGCAAAGAACATCTTTGACAATATGACCATAACTCGAACTGGTTTCCACCACAAAACCAACCACAGAATTATCTGGAATTTGAAATCCAAATGCATATTAGAGCATCTCATGAGTGTGCATACCGCAAAATCTTCCTAATTTGCATGTGTCAATTGAACAGTCATAAATGCAACATAGAGCATGATCATATTTCCTTACTGAGTCACATACTAGTTAAGAAGGTTGTTTCGATGTCCGTTCTCTAAACAGAAGGACACATTGGACATATCCGTGCAATCAAGACATCAAAGAGTCAATTATAGCTTGTACTTGATATTTCAGGATACTGTGTGCCATTGCCTGATTTCTAGAAAGTATATAGGTAATCAAGGGCAAACAAAACTAGTATGATATTCTATAGGATGGGCACCAGGGAGCCCTCTTTGAAGGAAAAAAATCGAAAAAAAAAGAAGTTTCAGAAAAAAAAAACTTTTTTTCTATAACTATACATGTTCTCTATGTATCTGTAACGTTTCATTACATAATACGATTATTTGCACGCTACACAAAAGGACAAAAAACTGGCCCAAATACGACAAAGAAAAAGCTCATTTTAATCTATGTATTTGTATTTTTTGTGTACATTACATATGAACATGTATGTTCATGAAATTTTGTACGTATATACTACACATATAGGCTTATGTGTATACTTCTTTCAGATTTTTTTTGAGATGTAGAAAATGTATTTTCGCTGTCAAAAAATAACAAGCTCCCTGGAGCCTTGCCACCATATGCACTTCCCGAAACAGAACAGAATATACTATCTCGCAAAAAAGGGATACATTAAATATGTATAACTAATTAACTATCACTTATGGTCATAGCAATAAAACAGGTACAAGGCTAATTTGATTGGTCGTAGCCACATAGGTCCCACTCCTAGGCATCTAAAGCAATTTGGAAGCATCACAGGCTCACAGGTACTGAGATGTAGTCAACGTCCAGATATTCACCCCTACATGCCAGCATAACATAATCTTTGCATCATTTATCTTTCCAGGCAGACATCAGTGGAAAGTTTCACACATGAGCTAATTGAGTCAAGTCATGTACGTTATAGTGTAATGAGAAATTTCATGTATACTAAGTTACCTGAATTGCATACACCACCCCATTGATCCAATAGAAAGTTGGCCTGAGCCCATCGGTCGACATCGCACGGGCCTAGCAAACAATTTCACAAATTAACAGGTGCAACGACAATGAGGGAACACCACAAGAAACTATGAAACACAAGCCCCTCTGGCACCTGATAGTAAATCTCGGCCCAGAATAGCACCAAAAGCGCGTATGTAGTGAAGAATGCAAGCCCAGGCATATCAAGAACCACATGTTGAAGTATCTGCGATGCCACATTGCTTAAACCATTACCACCAATCAGTTGAAACACCAATATATTCATCAAATCAGGCACGAACCTCTGGTTGTATCAGCTGCACGTTGCGCCGCAGCACGAACACGATGCACCGCACTGCAAACACAACTAGAAGGATGAAGCGACCAAACCAAACAACTAAACACAAGCAAGGCGAACCAATGAAACAGCACAAATGTGTTACCCACCGCCATTCACAACGAAGTTAAGGAAATGGAACACCTTCTGCGTCGTCCACCCGTACTCGGGCACCCTACACTCGATTCTGATCAATTGGACCTACGACAAACATTGAGATGTCCACGAATTTAAATTCAATTTGCAACAATTCATGACCCCGCCCCACGATTCGTCGCGGAATCCCCAATTCTGAAACCGAGCACGCACGGGTCAAGCCAACCCGCGCGATCGAGGGAACGGGCTCACGCAATCACGGAATCGGGGCCAGGACGTGACAGATCGGGAGGTGTTTCGGGTCAGGCGGGATGGGCAGACTTACAAGCGCGACGACGGAGACGATGCCGTAGAGCACGGCGAGGGCGTGGAAGATGCGGTCCTGCCACATCGGCGAGTCGTTCACGTCTTTCCACCAGTCCACCGCGCCGCCCATCGCCGCCGCGGCCACGGCTGACGAGGCCGCCGCGGCGTCCACCGCAAACAACCGCCCCATCCCGCGCGCCTCCCGTGGCGGCAACGAGGCCAGGCGGCGCCGCCCGCAGATTCGAAGGGGGGCGGATGGCGACGGGACGGGCGGGCGGAGGAGGAGGATGGCGACGCGAGCTCGTCTCCAGGGGATTCGAAACCGAAATGAAATGGATTCGGGGGGCTTCGGTTTCGCTCGCGTTGCGTGGAGGCCAGGTGAAAGGAGAAAGAAGGTTCGAGGCGAGCCTCTCCTCCGGCTTCGTGCTCCGCGGGTGGTCAGGGTGACCGGGCGGTGAGCCGACGCGGGGTAGGCGGATGAGAACACGTCGACAGCGGGCGCCTCCGTCCCTGGGGCTGGTCCGTGGTGGAACGCACGAGCGAGGGGGGTGGACGGGGACGCCGGTGTATGGACCTAGCGCAGCGGTCGTCTATCGGATGCGGGCCTTGGTCCAGCACGGCACGCAGGTTGCATGAGGTGGCGCGGTGGGACAGTGCATGGGTTGTACAATTCCGATCTTCTTTTGGCTTTGACCGTGTTCTGTGCTTAGGTTGAGCGACATGGTATTGTCGGCATACTAATAAATACTGATAACGGAACAACTATGAAATATATGTATATATATGATGCATTTTAAAGTTAAAAATCCAAATAATAATTTTACTGTACATCCGGACGTTCTATGTTTGCATACAATTTTTTATAAAAATGTGTAAAAAGGATTTAAAAATGTATAGTGAATAGTTATAATTAAACATTGAAAATTATACTCCCTTCGTCCGGAAATACTTGTCCTAAAAATAAATAAAATGAATGTATCTATAACTAAAATAAGTCTAGATATATCCATTTGTAGGACAAGTATTTTCGGACAGAGGAAGTATTTTTTAAACAAACCATAAAAATGTTCTTTTTCATCGAAACTTTATACTCAGATAGTCCGGATGTACATGCAAGAACTTTTTTTTATTTTTTTTACTTCTTAAGATATATATTTAAACAATGGATGCATTTACACCTATGAGCCAAAGTAAATTTTCCCAACATCTCTCATTTATCCACTATACTTGCACATCTGCTAGTTTGTTGCAAGGAAAGAGAAAATTGATTTCATGTGCACGCATTAACATGTTGTAACACACATCGCTAGTTGTCTCATCTACCAAAATGCCCCGTAAGTCTATTTCCAATGCAAAGGTGCTAAGATGTGGTGCTAAGAGCATTAAATAGCTTAGCAACTCTACTTCCCAATGCATAGGTGCTTAACTTGTTGTTGCTAAGCTCATCTTATTTAATGATTTAGCACCTAAACTCTCTCATGCATTGGTCATCCTCTTTCATTTAAGTGGTTTGCCTAGGTTCACGTGTATGCCATTGGTTCTTCCTGGGGTCATCAAAGTGTTCTTTTTCCTCCTTAATTGCTATGCCATGTCAATTTTTTGTTTATGTGTCATGCTTAGCACCTGTCCACCATGAAGCATTGGGAAGGGCCTGACTGATCTAGACAATGTCACCCGGCGGCAGGGGTGCCCCGAGGTCAAGAAGAAATTCAAAATTGAATACTCATCCAGCCTATTATCTGTCCTTCAGATGATGTTTGAATAAGGAGTCTATAAAGAATTATTTTCTTTTCTTTTTGCGGGTGGTAAAGAATTATTTTCTATTATGCTGGCTTTGGTTGTAAGTTGTAACCACCTAACAACTTGGGTGGCTTATCTTGTAAAATCGTACAACTAAATTATTCAAAAGCTCAAAAATCATATTCCCTTCGTTCCTAAATACTCCCTCTGTCCGGAATTATTTGTCACAAAAATGAATAAAAATGGATGTATCTAAAGCTAAATACGTCTAGATATAACTATTCTTCGGACAAGTATTTCCGAGCGGAGGGAGTAATTGTCTTTGTAGAGATTTAACTATGGACTACATACAAAGCAAAATGAATGAATCTACACTTTAAATTATGTCTATATAGATCCATATATATTTCATAGTGAAATCTTTAAAAGACAAATATTAAGAAACGGAGGGAGATATTGCATTTTCATGTATGTGATTTACAGATAAATGACTTGACGTTTTAGTAAAAACGAGATACCTCATGCAACACGACCTATTCAGATTAACGACATGCGGTGATGGACGTCCATCGGTCTTCATTGGCATACTCATCACCATCTTTGTTCCATGTATTTATGTGCCTTGTCATCAAGCTGTATTGCTCAAGTTGGTTGCATGTCGACACCGTCTTCGCTAGCGTGTCTTGCACATCTCTATCCACCTCGCAAGAGGCTCCAACAACATGGCCTATTATCGAGCAATGTTCCTATTTATGCCAATCTCATTTTGACAGCGATCAACGCACCTAGCCTTTATATCGAAAGGCCATAGGCCGATCTTTATTAGAAAGGAAGAAGGAGTACAACTCGTACATGGTCTACGTGAACTAGACCAAGCCAGGTAGAAAGGAACGCCTCCAGTAGGCTACAAACATAACCCGGGGGCACCTCACACCGATGCATCCAGGCATGTACAGCAATTACAACTACAAATCTAAGATGCATCCAGCCGACTTATAAATGGAGATGTCTTTCAGAATTCTATTCAGCACCGTCTTTGCTGCACTTGCCGTGTGCTCAAAAATTCTAGCCTCCAAGAGGCTACAATCCCGTTTATAACATTGTCACGTTTATAACATTGTCATGCTCGTGCAAGTCTCTCCTTGGATGTGTAAAGGACCCGTTTAATTAGCTCACTCACACCAAACGACGATTTTATCTTCATCTGTTTATTTTCTTAGGTGGCTGACTGATGTTACATACAACTTGCGAATGTCTATTAATTGATGGGAATCAGTTTAAGGGAACAACATGGGACTATTCAACACAAAATATTTTCACATCCTTAAACATAAGCTCATTCTAGTTGAGTTGGTTTTTGCACACTTGTCATGAGAGGAGGTTATGAGTTCCATTCCAATTGTGATGAACTTCTTTGCGGTCGAAGCCCAACCGCTTGACACGTCACAGATATTCGAAAGTGTGGTTGGCGGCCCATAAGAGAGGTCCAAGGCACATGCGGGGCTGCGGCCTACATACGAAATTTGCGTGAAGGGTGAATCATATGCACAAGCTGGACCATTTGTTCATTATATAAGCAATATTCAAATCATTTAAAAGTAGAGATCTACATGATCATGTCTAACAGTCATGCCTATTAACTAAATGGATCATATGCATTTAAGAACAACTGAGATATAGTCTAGCCATCACAGTGCCGCATGTATTCAAAAAGGCGGTGTAGGCCCAACCCCTAACTCTAACCTCCTATAGGGATACCCACGTCATCTCTCTCCTCCCCGACGGCCTGCCTTGTCTCGTCGCTCGACTTCCGCGTCTGTGGCTTTATCGAGATGTCGAATTTGATCTACTCTTCCTCTGCACTCAACCGTGTGATCCAATGATGCTACTATGTGGTGGCTGCAAGGCGACCTTGTTATTCCCTTAGGTTACCTCCTTCTCTTCACTATGAAAGTCGCCCTCATGTTTCTCCGATGCTCTTTTCAATGCCTCAATAGGGAATGGTTCTAGGCTTCTAGCAACAGGGACATGAAGTGTTGCACATATGTAGGGGCACAATAAAGGAAAATGAGAGGACCACTTCTTTCTGTTGAGAGAGCTAGAGGCACAAAATCTATACACTGGATTGTAGAATTATTTTCCTTTTCCAGGAAGGTGACTTCAAATGTCAGGATCCATCTTACAATATTCTTTGTACGGAGTAGTTCTATTGCAAGTGAGATCTTCTTTTCATGATGTTGCAAAGCATTATTTGGAAAGCCATTAAGTTTCTAAAATTCTTAGTAGGGTTGAATGAATTTCAGATGACCCAAGTTTTTTGTGTTATTCCCAATGAGATCCTCCAAATTGCATAACAATGGAAAAGGTTGGAAATGAGATAAACTAAACCGTGCATGTTCTCTAACTCGACTATGACCATATCACGCTTCTACTTCATAGTATAAGAGAAGCTGTTAATCGTGTTTCATTGTTCTTCCGATGTCCCTTTGAAGAAATTCAACATAAATTTATTTTGCTAGGTTTACTTGGTATCGTTATAGAGTGCTCTTGTTGAACAAGTATCATGGTGTTTATGATGACTTGTAGGAAGGGGATAACTGACACGGCCGTCGACACATTCTACTTGTTAGTACAACAACTCCAGGGCTTCCCATCCCTCACTGAGATCTCCCTACGTGCCTACGGTTGCCGGTTCATCGAGGAGGCTACCATCCTTCTCAGGAATGTACCCCCCATCTTCTCGCCCTGACAATTAGGATTAGGTCAAGGTGAGAAGCATCTCCATGTCCCCGATTTTCTTGTGATTTTTGGTTTTCACAACAGAAGGTTATTCACTTTCACATTGTTACTTTAATACGCAAACCAATGCTCACTATATGATATATCCTAGAATTTTATCTTAAACTTGGGCGATACACTTTTTGTTTATATGCAGAATCTATGGAGTGCTATATAACAGATGTACAACTCATTCCAGGTAGAGTTAATGATTAAATTACATCAATATCCTATTTAAGTAATATGTTCGCTTTTTGTTGAAGGCATTCCCCCTGATGTTGTGATGGTGCATGTATGATTGTTGAGGTGTGGTTATGTATCATGACCTATATTTCTTAATATATTTATATGAATGTGAATCATGTTCTTTTTATGTAGATATAAATGCATAGTTATTCTTTTACCATTTTCTTAATTCATGATTTTTCCACCTAACAAATCATTGCATTGGAGTAGGTACCTCCAGAGTTTTTGTTTGGATCTGCTTAGATTTGTATACGTAGTCTTTCGAGTTCACGTTGAGCCATGGTCGTATAAAGTATCAACGTCAAACTTTCCAGGTTATGTAATTCTACCCTGACCTGAGATGGAGTACAATCGGTGGGCGCACATAATTTCCCATTTCAATATTATTTCTAATCTACCAGTATATGCTCATTTATTTTATTGTAGTACTCATGTGTTAAGTTGTAAGTTGGCTTTTGTGTTAATTGTCAATTTCTTTTTGTCGAACAGATCTATTTATTGTGGCTAGAGGTAACTCTGAAATCAAATGTCTCTCTCATGTCTCAATATTCTTATATACTATCTCGGAAGTAAAGACCTAGAGGGAATGAGGCTCTCACAATGATTAGGAACTCTAGACCGTCTGCATTTTCCCTATGCAATACAGACTATTGGATCTCGGGCAGATTTGATGTCAGACGACAGATACTCACCACGATCAGCCTAGGATGTTGGAGGAAATTCGAGTTGCATCAAAATGTAATATCCATGCCCCACCAGAGAACTTTTGTCATTTCACGTCGTAGGAGAGGAAGGCCTATAAAAGCTAGCACCCTAGAGTGTTCCCAATCAGCTTCGTCACATACATGTTACGACCATGATAGAACCCTAGCCATCACATCATCCATGTGTTCCGCTCCTCCCCTCGAGTCATCGTCCATCCGATCCCCCTCCACCCCCTTGCCGATCATCATCTCTCTAGAAGAGCGTGATTCATGCCTTCGCCTCCTTGGTCCATCGCCCCTCGTTGAGCAGCTCGCACCTCTCCATCCATGAGAGGAGCACAAGATGTTGCTCGCGATGCGCTCGGCTAGGAAGAGAAACTACAACCTTGGGCTCGGTTACAAGAGCC
Source organism: Hordeum marinum (assembly GCA_022496015.1). NCBI lineage: Eukaryota > Viridiplantae > Streptophyta > Magnoliopsida > Poales > Poaceae > Hordeum > Hordeum marinum. The sequence continues at coordinate 266,716,149 of CM039672.1, read as the reverse complement.
TCAATCCACGTCCCAATCATCGTCGCCATCATGAAACACTCAGTGCCGCCTTTGAGCACGTGTTGCAAAGACGACGAGGTCATTGAGAGGTAGGGACGGCTACTCTTGCTACCACTACACCCGGGCCTGCGATTCACTGCTTGCTCTCTTGAAAGAGTGGCTGGGTAGCCCCCAAGTGTAAGAGTGATTTTACCTAGCAATGAGCATTTCCCTCGATTAGAGAACCATGGTTTATCGAACCAGAAGGAGTTTTCTAGCAAACAAAGTCACGGGTGCATGCACACACAAAACAAAAGGAGTTGTCCCCAACACGTCAAGAAGGTTGTAAAGCTTGTTGTCTGCTAGTTACAAGATTAATTGCATGGGATAATGATAGTTGATAGGTAGATAAAATGGTACAACAAAGAATAGTAATTGTAACGAAGATTTCAATAATGGAGAATAAACCCAGGGGGCATTGGTTCACCAGTGGCATCTCTCTGAAGCATATAAGTGTGGTGTGGTGAACAAATTATAGTTAGGCAATGATTAAATTGCAATATTTATACTTATGACTATGATCATTCATGGTATAATTTGATGTAGGAATTACGTTAGTGATAAGTAGACCCTTATCCAACTTCATCTACTACTAATGCTCCACTCAAAGATCACTGTCAAGCATGCGTCCCAGAGTATTAAGTTTACAAAAACACGGAGCATTGCGATAAGTATGATGACATAGTGTAGAGAGTAAACCATCAATCAATATGACGAGAAAATGTTGTTTTATCCTTAGTGGCAACAATACAATACGTGTTTTGTCCCTTTCTGTCATAGCAATATAGAACACCACAATGTTGGGTTCTACCGTGGGTGCGTCGCATGCCAATTAAAAAAATTCTACGCGCAGAACATCCAAGAACATGCTACGGAGATGGATCACTGATTGTTACCACTAGACGCGCAGTGCTGTGCAGCAGAAGTAGAGTTGGGGCAGTGCGCTCATGTGGTCCGTCTCCTCCTCGTTCGAGCTCCCTCGAACAGCCAGTCGCCGGATCCCACGTACAGGTTCGCCGGAGCGGCGCAAGTGCACCGCCTCTAACGGTATCCGCGCGTGCAGTAGGAACACCCGTGCAGCGGACTACTAGGTCCGATCACACAGTCGGCGGCGACGAGTGGAGGTGGCTAGTTGCAACTCATGCAAAGCCTTAATGACGGCGCCAAAGCGATCAACCGGATGGGTGTGCCGCACCTCCACTATATATAGGCATTCGGCGCGGGCTCAACTCTTGGGCCTCGCACAGATACTAAAGCCCACGTGTTCCTTCCATTAAGTGTGCGACCCTTTAGGTTCTCGTCGACTTGGTCGTGAGTCAGATGACATCCAACTCGACCGGTCGGTAGCGGCCTCTAGCAAGACGTGCCGACTCCAAGTGTCCGATGAAGCTGGTTAGGCGAACATGTACTTCACACTTCTGTTCCCTTTGCCACACGATATATGTTGTCATGCACAAGGCGACATGGTCATCCTTGTTGCAGCATGACCTCTTTCTCGTTCCGGTGAATCTGACCAACACTTTGGATTATCTCATAATCCTCATCGCATGGCCATGCTTATCTAGGTCGGATCACCCGAGAGGGCCCAGAGTATATCTCTCCTAGTAGGAGGGGCAAATCCCATCTTGCTCGACCATGTCTCGCAGCATGGGTCTGGACAAGCCCGAAACCTACCTTTGTAAGAGCATCTCCAGCCGTTGCCCCCCTAGGGGCCGATTTTAGTGTCGCCTGGGGGCAACCGACGCTAAAATCGGCCTGGGGCGGCTCGGCTTCCCAGCCACGCCCCCAGGGTCGCCCCCAACCGCCGCTTTCAGCCCATTATGGGCGTAGAATCGGCCCAAGAATGCTTAAAAAGCCCATTACGCGGGGCCGCGGCTGCCGTCCCTGCTGCAGCCCTACCCTGCATTGCCGAGATGGTGCATGTCGAGGTTGGAGGGCTCAGGCGCCTCCCCGTCGCTGTCATCGTCGAGGATGATGAGGTCGGCGATCTCCTCCTCGCGACGGGGGCGGTGGCGAGCCTCGATCTCCTTGAGGGCCCGGCGCTGCCGCTCCACCTCCTTCCGGACGTAGTCGTCCCGCGCCCACTTTAGGGCGGCCTCATCGTCGGCGCTGGCCATGGCCAGGTGCTCCTGCTTGACCACCGCCGGCGTGCCAGGCTCCATCTTCGGCCTGACAAGGCGGAGGTGGCTGCGGGGAGGCGAGGGCTCGCGGCGACGGCCCTCGTTGATGGTGATGTCGCCGCTGTTACGTCCACTGTGTTACAGCGGCGACAACAAGCTGGGCTCGGACTTGATGGCGACGAGTGGCGTGCGCGTTGCGCCGAAGGAGTGGGAGGACTGGGAGCCAGAGGAGTACGAGGACGATGACGACGGCGCCTCCATACTGTTGGGGAACCTTGCATGGGAAACAAAAAAATTCCTACGCACACGCAAGATCTATCCATCGTGATGAGCATCTACGAGAGGGAGAGTGGATCTACATACACTTGTAGATCGCTAAGCGGGAAGCGTTTAAGAAACGCGGTTGGTGTAGTTGAACATCTTCGCGATCCAAATCGCCGAGCGTCCCGCGATCACATCACGATCCGTCCCGCGATCCAATCACGATCCGTCCCGCGAACTCATCACGATCCGTCCTGCGATCTCATCACGATCTGTCCCGCGATCTCATCACGATCCATCCCGTGAACTCATCACGATCCGTCCCGCAAACTCATCACGAACCGTCTCGCGATCTTGATCACGGTCCTTCCGATCTAGCGCCGAACAGACGGCACCTTCGCGTTCAGCACACGTGCAGCATGATGATGATCTCCACCGTCTTGATCTAGCAAGAGGAAGTGGAGAGTAAGAAGAGTTCACTGGCAGCGTGATGGCACTCCCGCGATGGTGGTGGAGCAACTCCGGCAGGGCTTCGCCTAAGCACTGCGAAAATCCGATCTAGAGGAGCACCGGTGGAACGGGTAGCACGTGGCCGTAAAATCAGGTGCAAATCACCCAAGTCCACCAATATATATAGGAGGGAGGGAGGAGGAGGGATGGCGCAAGGCCAAGGCCCCATTGGAGTCGGCCGAACCTATTAGGACTGGAGGACTCTCCTCCAATCCTAGTAGGACTAGGATTCGTCCCCTTTTTTTTCCTTTTCCCACCTTTTCCTATTGGGTTTTCTTCTCCAGCCACATGGGCCTTGTGTGGGAGTTTCCACCAGCCCACTAAGGTCTGATATTCACTCTCCCATAGCCCATGAAGCCTCTTGGGTCGAAATACCCTTCCCGGAGGTCTCCCGGTACACTACCGGCACTCTCGGTACACTACCGATGAGCCCGAAACTTTTCCGGCGACCAAAACAGGACTTCCTATATATGAATGTTTACCTCCGGACCATTCCGGAGCTCCTCATGACGTCTAGGATCTCATCCGGGACTCCGAACAACTTTCGGCCACCACCATACATAACTCTATACTACCAAAACGTCACCAAACCTTAAGTGTGCAGACCCTGCGGGTTCGAGAACTATGTAGACATGACCGAGACACCTCTACCGTCAATAACCAAGAGCGGGACCTGGATGCCCATATTGGTTCCTACATATTCTACGAAGATCTTTATCGGTCGAACCTCTATGTCAAGGATTCAGTTAATCCCGTATGATGTTCCCTTTGTTCTTCGGTATGTTACTTGCCCGAGATTCGATCGTCGGTATCGCCATACCTAGTTCAACCTCGTTACCGGCAAGTCTCTTTACTCGTTCCGTAATACAAGATCCCGCAACTAACACTTAGTCACATTGCTTGCAAGGCTTATTGTGATGTTGTATTACCGAGTGGGCCCTGAGATACCTCTCCGTCACACGGAGTAACAAATCCCAGTCTTGATCCATGCCAACTCAACACATATCCTCGGAGATACCTGTAGAGCACCTTTATAGTCACCCAGTTACGTTGCGACGTTTGATACACACAAGGCACTCCTCCGATGTCCGTGAGTTGCATGATCTCATGGTCATAGGAACATATACTTGACATGCACAAAACAGTAGCAATAAACTGATACGATCATATGCTACATTTGTAGTTTGGGTCTTGTCCATCACATCATTTTCCTAATGATGTGATCCCGTTATCAAACGACATCTCATGTCCATGGCTAGGAAACCTTAACCATCTTTTGATCAACGAGCTAGTCTATTAGAGGCATACTAGGGACATGGTTTTGTCTATGTATCCACACATGCATCTAAGTCTCCGATCAATACAATTATAGCATGGATAATAAACGATTATCATGAACAAGGAAGTATGATAATAACTAATTTATTATTGCCTCTAAGGCATATTTCCAATAGTCTCCCACTTGCACTAGAGTCAATAATCTAGTTCACATCACCATGTGATTCGTATTGTTATGAATCTAACACCCAATGAGTTTTGGGGCTCGATCATGCTTTGCATGTGAGAGAGGTCTTATAGTCAATGGGTCTGCGACATTCAAATCTGTGTGCACTTTGCAAATCTCTATGTCAAACTAAACACTGCTACCACACTCCATTTGGTACTATTCCAAATGGCTGCTGCTCCACTATACGTATCCAGATTGCTACTACGAGTCATCCGGATTGGTGTTAAAGCTTGCAACGACGTAACTCTTTACGACGAACTCTTTATCACCTCCATAATCGAGAAATATCTCCTTAGTCCTTTAGTTACTAAGGATAATCTTGATCGCTTTCCAGTGATCCGCTCCTGGGTCACTCTTTTACCCCTTGACGGACTCATGGTAAGGCACACACAGGTGCAGTACACAGCATGGCATACTGTACAGAGCCTATGGCTAGGTATAGGGGACTACATTCGTCCTTCCTCTTTCTTCTGTCGTGGTCGAGCTTTAAGTCTCACTCAACTTCACACCTTACAAAGCAAGCGAGAACACTTCTCTCTGGCTAATCCATTTTGAACTCTTTCAAAATCTTGTCAAGGTATGTACTCTTTCAAAGTCTCATCACACATCTTGATCTATCTATATAGATCTTGATGCTCAACAGTTAGGTAGCTTTATCCAGGCCTTCCTTTGAAAAACACCTTTCAAACAACCCTTTATGCTTTCAAAAATTCTACATCATTTTTGATCAACAATATGTCAACCACATATGCTTATCAAAAACTCTATAGTGCTCCCACTCACTTTATTGTAAATACAAGTTTCTCATAAACTTTGTAGAGACTCAAAAACTTTGATCACCTCATCAAAGTGTATATTCCAACTCCGAGATGCTTGCTTCAGTTCATAGAAGGATCACTGAAGCTTGCACACCTTTTAGCATCCTTAGGACTGACAAAACCTTCTGGTTGTATCTCATAAAACCTTTCCTTAAGGAAGGAAACGATGTTTTGGCATCCATCTGCCATATTTCATAATTGAAAAATGTAGCAACTGCTAACATAATTCCAACAGACTTTAGCATCGCTACGAGTGAGAAAGTCTCATCGCAGTCAACTCCTTGAACTTGGCGGAAACTTCTTTGTGACAAGTCGAGCTTTATAAATGGTGACATTTACCATCAGCATCTGTCTTCATTTTAAAGGTCCATTTGTACTCGACGAACTGCCGTCCAACGAGCAAGTCTACCAAAGTCTACACTTGGTTTTCATACATGGATACTTTCTCGGATTTCATGGCCTCTAACCATTTGTCGGAATCCAGGCCCATCATCGCTTCTCCATAGTTCGTAGGTTCATCGTTGTCCAACAACATGACCTCCAAGATAGGGTTGTCATACCGCTCAGGAGCACTACACATCCTTGTCGACCTATGAGGTTCGATAGTAACTTGATCCGAAGCTTCATGATCATCATCATTTACTTCTCTTCAACTGACGTAGGTTCCACAAAAACATCTTTCTGTGTTGTGCTACTCTCTGGTTGAAACAAAGGTTCAATAACCTCATCAAGTTCTATCTTCCTCCCACTCAATTCTTTCAAGAGAAACTCTTTCTCGAGAAACGACCCATTTTTAGCAACAAACACTTTATGCTTGGATCTGAGATAGAAGATTCACCCAACTGTTCTTAGGGTATTCTATAAAGATGCTTTTGTCCGCTTTGGGTTCGAGCTCATTAGGTGAAAACATTTTTCGCACAAGCGTCGTAGTCCCAAACATTAATAAATGACAGCTTAGGTTTCTATCAAACCATAATTCACACGGTGTCATCTCAATGGATTTAGATGGTGCCCTATCTAAAGTGAATGTAGTTGTCTCTAATGCATAACCCCAAAATTATAGTAGCAAAACGATAAGAGACATCACAGCAGGCACCATATCCAATAGAGTACGACTATGACGTTCGGACACACCATCACAGTATGGTGTTCCAGGTGGCGCGAGTTGTGAAACAACTTTCATATTGTCTTAAGTTGTATGCCAAACTCGTAACTCAGATATTCACCTCCACGATCATATCGCAGACATTTTTATCTTCTTGTTACGATGATCTTAAACTTCACTCTGAATTTGCTTGAACCATTCAAACGATTCAAACTTGTGTTTTTTAAGTAAATATACACTATATCTACTCAAATCATTAGTGAAGGTAAGAAAATAACGATATCCACCGCACGCTACAAAACTCATTGGATTGCATACATCAACATGTATCATTTCCAATGAACCACTTGCCCGCTCCATCAATCCGGAAAACGGGGTCCTTAGTCATCTTGTCCAAGAGGCATGGTTCGCATGTCTCAACCGATTCGAAATTGAATGAGTCCAAAGATCCATCAGCATGGAGTTTCTTCATGCGCTTTATACCAATATGACATTTAGCGGCAGTGCCACAAGTATGTGGTACTATCATTATTAACCTTGTATCTTTTGGCATCAATGTTATGAACATGTGTATTACTATGATTAAGATTTCAACAAACCATTCTCACTGGGTGAATGACCATTGAAGGTGTTATTCATGTAAACAGAATAACCATTATTCTCTAACTTAAATGAATAACCGTGTTTGCAATAAACATGATCTAATCACGTTCATGCTCAACGCAAAACACCAAATAACATTTATTTAGGTCTGTTACTAATCCCGAAGGTAGAGAGAGCATGCGATGTTGATCACATCAACCTTGGAAACATTTCCAACACACATCGTCACCTCACCCTTAGCTAGTTCTCCGTTTATTCCGTAGCTTTTATTTCGAGTTACTAACATTTAGCAACCGGACCGGTATCCGATACCCTGGTGCTACTAGAAGTACTAGTAAGGTATACACCAATAACACGTATATCAAATATACTTCTGTCGACGTTGCCAGCCTTCTTATCTACCAAGTATCTATGGTTGTTCCGCTTCAACGACAGCTCTCCTCATAATCGAAGCACTTAGTCTCGGGTTTGGGTTCAACTCTGGGTTGCTTCACTAGAGCAGCAACTGACTTGCCATCCATGAAGTTTTCCTCTTTGCCCTTGCCCTTCTCGAAACTAGTGGTTTTACTAACCATCAACACTTGATGCTCCTTCTTGATTTCTACCTTCGCGGTATCAAACATCGCGAACAGCTCAGGAATCATTATTTCTATCCCTGGCAATTTATAGTTCATCACCAAGTTCTAGTAGCTTAGTAACAGTGACTTGGAGAACTATGTCAGTCACTATCTTATTTGGAAGATCAACTCCCACTCGATTCAAGCGATTGTAGTACCCAGACAATCTGAGTACATGCTCAACGATTGAGATATTCTCCTTCATCTTACAGGCAAAGAATCTTGTTGGAGATCTCATATCTCGTAAGACGGGCACGAGCCTAAGATCACAATCTCAGCTCTTAGAACATCTCATATGTTGCGTGACGTTCAAAATGTTTCGGAGCCTCAATTTTAAGCCGTAATGCATGACACACTTAACTATCAAGTAGTCATCGGAACGTGCTTGTCAGATGTTCACAACATCTACAGACGACGCCAGAGGGGGTGGCGCACCGAGCGGTGCATTAAGGACATAAGCCTTCTGTGCAGCAACGAGGAAAATCCTCAGATCACGGACCCAGTCCACAATATTGCTACCATCATCTTTCGATTCTATTTCTCTAGGAACATATAAAAATACAAGGGAGCTACAACATGAGCTAGTAATCTACAACATAATTTGCAAAGATACTTTGACTATGTTCATGATAATGAGTTCAATTAATCTTATTACCTAAGAACTCCCACTCAAATTGACATCCCTCAGGTCATCTGAGTGACACATGCTCCAAATTCACCAACTCAAGTCCGATTATCACGTGAGTTGAGGTGGCTTCAATGGTGAACATCATTATGTTGATCATATCTACTCTATGACTCATGTTCGACCTTTTGGTCTCTTGTGTTCCGAGGCCATGTCTGTACATGCTAGGCTCGTCAAGTTTAACCCGAGTGTTCTGCATGTGCAACACTGGCTTGCACCCGTTGTATGTGAACGTAGAGTCTATCACACCCGATCATCACGTGGTGTCTCAACACGACAAACTTTCGCAACGATGCACACTCGGGGAGAACACAATTTTTCTTGAAATTTAAGTGAGGGGTCACCTTATAATGCTACCGTCGTACTAAGCAAAACAAGGTGCATAAAAGGATTAACATCACATGCAATTCATAAGTGACATGATATGGCCATGAACTCGTGCTTTAGATCTCCATCTTGAAAGCACCGGCATGATCTCCATCATCACCGGCATGACACCATGATCTCCATCATCTTGATCTCCATCAATGTGTCGCCATCGGGGTTGTCACGCCCTGCATGCTTCTACTACTATTTCTACCGTTTAGCGATAAGGTAAAGCATTACATAGCGCTTAATGATTGACACACAAGTCATACAATAATTAAAGACAACCCTATGGCTCCTGCCGGTTGCCGTACTCATCGACATGCAAGTCGTGAAATTCTATACATCACATGATCATCTCATACATCACATATATCACATCATGTAATTGGCCATATCACATCACAACATACCCTACGAAAACAAGTTAGACGTCCTCTAATTGTTGTTGCATGTTTTACGTGGCTGCTACGGGTATCTAGCAAGAACGATTCTCACCTACGCATAAACCACAACGGTGATACATAATTTGCTTTTCAACCTTCTCAAGGACCGCCTTTGCCGAATCCGATCCAACTAAAGTGAGAGAAACTCTCACCTGCAAGCCATCTAGGCAACAAGTTGCGTCGAGGGAACCGGTCTCTCGTAAGCGTACAAGTAATGTTGGTCCGGGCCGCTTCATCTCACAATACCGCTAAACCAAAATACGACCAAGGGAGGAAGCAATCTAAGCATCAACGCCAACAAACCTTTTGTGTTCTACTCGAGATCTCATCTACACATAGACCTAGCTCATGATGCCACTGTTGGGGAACGTTGCATGGGAAACAAAAAATTTCCTACGCACACGCAAGATCTATCCATGGTGATGAGCATCTACGAGAGGGAGAGTGGATCTGCATACCCTTGTAAATCGCTAAGCGGGAAGCGTTTCAGAAATGCGGTTGGTGTAGTCGAACATCTTCGCGATCCAAATCGCCGAGCGTCCTGCGATCACATCACGATCCGTCCCGCGATCCAATCACGATCCGTCCCGCAAACTCATCACGATCCGTCCCGCGATCTCATCACGATCTTTCCCGCGATCTCATCACGATCTATCCCGCGATCTCATCACGATTCATCCCGTGAACTCATCACGATCCGTCCCGCAAACTCATCACGAACCGTCTCGCAATCTTGATCTAGAGGAGCACCGGTGGAACGGGTAGCACGTGGCCGTAAAATCAGGTGCAAATCACCCAAGTCCACCAATATATATAGGAGGGAGGGAGGAGGAGGGCTGGTGCAAGGCCAAGGCCCCATAGGAGTCGGCCAAACCTATTAGGGTTGGAGGACTCTCCTCCAATCCTAGTAGGGCTAGGATTCGTCCCCTTTTTTTCCTTTTTCCAGCTTTTCCTATTGGGTTTTCTTATCCAGCCACATGGGCCTTGTGTGGGAGTTTCCACCAGCCCACTAAGGGCTGATATTCACTCTCCCACAGCCCATGAAGCCTCTTGGGTCGAAATACCCCTCCCGGAGGTCTCCCGGTACACTATCGGCACTCCCGGTACACTACCGATGAGCCCGAAACTTTTCCGGCGACCAAAATAGGACTTCCTATATATGAATCTTTACCTCCGGACCATTTCGGAGCTCCTCGTGACGTCCGGGATCTCATTCAGGACTCCAAACAACCTTCGATCACCACCATACATAACTCTATACTACTGAAACGTCACCAAACGTTAAGTGTGCAGACCCTGTGGGTTCGAGAACTATGTAGACTTGACCGAGACACCTCTACGGTCAATAACCAACAGCGGGACCTGGATGCCCATATTGGTTCCTACATATTCTACGAATATCTTTATCGGTCGAACCTCTATGTCAAGGATTCAGTTAATCCCGTATGATGTTCCCTTTGTTCTTCGGTATGTTACTTGCCCGAGATTCGATCGTCGGTATCGCCATACCTAGTTCAACCTCATTACCGGCAAGTCTCTTTACTCGTTCCGTAATAATAGATCCCACAACTAACACTTAGTCACATTGCTTGCAAGGCTTATTGTGATATTGTATTACCGAGTGGGCCCTGAGATACCTCTCCGTCACACGGAGTAACAAATCCCAGTCTTGATCCATGCCAACTCAACACACACCTTCAGAGATACCTGTAGAGCACCTTTATAGTCACCCAGTTATGTTGCGACGTTTGATACACACAAGGCACTCCTCCGATGTCCGTGAGTTGCATGATCTCATGGTCATAGGAACATATACGTGACATGCAGAAAACGGTAGCAATAAACTGATACGATCATATGCTACGTTTGTAGTTTGGGTCTTGTCCATCACATCATTCTCCTAATGATGTGATCCCGTTAGCAAACGACATCTCATGTCCATGGCTAGGAAACCTTAACCATCTTTTGATCAACGAGCTAGTCTATTAGAGGCATACTAGGGACATGGTTTTGTCTATGTATCCACACATGCATCTAAGTCTCCAATCAATACAACTATAGCATGGATAATAAACGATTATCATGAACAAGGAAATATGATAATAAGTAATTTATTATTGCCTCTAGGGCATATTTCCAACACATACGCCGGGGCTGCCATGACAAGCCCCTCCGGCGCGAGATGGACGTCGCCTCCGGGTACCCGAGGCGCGGCTCGTTGCCGCCCTCGGTGTGCTCGAGGACAGATTCGAGAGTGCGTCTGGGGACGCCCCACCAAAGACGGCGTCCCTCGCTGTTGTTGCGGCCAATCGCAGGGCCGCCGTTGGTGGAGGCAAGATGCTCCTCGCGGCGGCGCTTGAATTAGGCCGTCCAGAGGGAGGTGTTGTCCAGGGCGTACTTCGGCTGCCGGCGATGTTCCTTGGATAGGGTGGACCGGATCTGGGTGATCTCGGAGCGCTGCTTGGCTCCGGTGGGCACCGATGGCACGGGGACGCTGCCCGCTCTGAGCCTCGAGGCATCGGACGCCCGCATGTCTGGCGGTGCCGGGTACTCCGCCTCGAACGGCAGGCGGGCCTCGTCCTCGTGGAGGTGCCGACGACCGAAGCCATTGCGGGCCGCGCCATCGCCAGGGTAGTGTCAGGACCTCGATCCCAAGCCATATGAATCCAGCATGTAACACATCACATCACTTTGCAGCCTCACGCACGGTTAACTCCACGGCTGCCGCCTTACCTGGGCCGGGACCGTTTGCGTCTTTTGGCTCACGTATGTAATATGTCGCTAGCATTCAAACGACAAAGAACCCGGGTCGACATGGCTAGTCGTAGAACCCAAGTGGCACATCTGTACAGGAATATGCATACGTAACCCAACAATACAGGTGTCGGCCTCTAGCGCGTGTAGACGAGTCATAGCAAGCTACAAGGACTCCATTACGACGTGGGACATAAATGTCATCACTGCACGTAGACGAGTCGTAGCAGGCTACAGGGACTCCATTACATTGCGAGACATTTCCCCAAAGGAACAGACACAGCAGCAACGAAGGATACATGCCGGTCAATCAATGTGTCCGGAGCAGTAGCAAGCTACCAAGGCTCGGTGAAAGCACAAAGAGGCAGTTCCCTGTAAAGAGTACTACTAGAGGCACACAACTAGGTGTTGAATACCATACATATCGTTGCACGTCACACGTACGCACGACATGCCCGATATGTATAGATACAACTATGGCATCACAACATAACCATACAACAACACAACATTTATTTAGGAGGCTCATAAGAGCCAACATAGAGTGATATTACAAACAGGGGTCACATGACCCAACACACAAATCATACAAACAACAAGCGGAAGCTTAACATGTCTGGGTACAGACATCTAGAAAAGAAGAAGGCTGAGGAAGCCTGTCTATCTACAAGGCCTTCCACAGGAACCAGACCTCTGGCTGGGATTCCCAAGCTAAATGACCAACGTCGATCTTATCAAAGAAACCACTAGCGAGACTGGAGTCTCCTCTACAAAAACATAATTAAGCAATAGTGAGTATTGAGTACTCAACAAGTCTTAAATCAGAACTAACTACATATGCATCGGTATCAACAAGGAAATTTTGGGGTTCAATGCAGCAAGCCAGCTTTGACTCAGTGGCTATCCTGTACTACGACTTTCATAACCTTGTAAAGTTTTGTGAAGCGTACACGAGTCCACTAACACCACAACAATACACCACCATGGATCCGCTCCCGTCTTCCTACGAGAATGTCATCCACGGTACTCACACTTGTCTTGAAGCTTTTATGAGTAACCTTTTAAATTGTCTATGAACCATATAAGTATCCAAGTAGTCCATATCCGCGGACGCGACTATTCGAATAGATTGATTACCCTACAGGGGTGTACTTCGTCACACATGCTCTCGCCAGTTACCGCCACGTGCTCATAAAAAGGGCACCTCGGCAACCTTCAAGCCGAAGCCCAATGAGGGAGTCGGCCACGACCTAACTAACCACACAAGACTCTCGTCCAGGTTTATCGCCTATTCGGGACTGAACCCGCAAGGAAGTCCGGCCAAAGTTTCCTCAACGGCCCCAAACGATGTGTACAGGGTTCCCAAGCCCACCTCGACGGATGGTACTACGCTTGGTACACCGGGCCACAATGCCTAGTCTATCCCAAGCCCACCTGTACGGGGTGCCACTCGGTAGACTACTAGCATATCCTACAAACACCAGAAACTAGTTGCAACTCCTAGACAGAGATCAAGTCGGTCAATAAGTCGAGAGAGTCAATTAAGGATCCCAATGTGCGGTAGTAGCTAGTCTTGGACAACATACACAGGACTCAGTTCTTAAGGACGGTCCCAATGAGACAACCCACCATGTACTCCTACATGGCCTCTCATCGCTACCTTTACCAAATCGTGTTCACAACTTAGCCCTCATCATCAGAACAAGTTCAGTTCACTCCGGTTCATCACCCAAATGAATCAGACCTGACACAACTCTAAGCATAGCAAGCATAGCAGGTTAAATGCACAACATAGCTCAAGCATCTACCAGGTATGCTAGGTTGCATGGTTCAGCTATTTACGGTGACAATGACATGTCATGCAAAGGAATGGGTTCAACTACCGAAACATGCAAAGTTGAAACGTTTGTCCTAATGCAATAAGTGAGAGCAAGAGTGAGAGAGTGGGATTGTATCGGATATGTTCAAGGGGGGGGGGGGGGGTTGCTTGCCTAATAAGATGATCACACGTTACTTCCCCTCAGATGGATACTCGACCGTATCCTCCGGAACAATGCCTAACACGAATAACAAACATCGAAGGGGAAACAAATCAATACACACCAGATGCCACAATATGATGCATGAATATGTCATGGCAATATGAGGTGTTTGAGCTAATGCATCTAGCAACAGATTTAAATGAAGTGGGTTTGAACTCAAGTTCAAATTCAACTTCATATATGGATTCCATAATGCATTTGAATTAAAAATGTCCAAGTTCATCTATTTAGATTGCTCTAATATGCATGAAAATGGTACAGATGGATTCATTGAATTTTTCTGATCAATTTTCATATATAAATTATTTTCGTATGACTTACAGATTATTTTCTATGAATGTTAGAAGTTTTTATTAATTTCTGGAATTATTCTATTATTAGAAAATCAGTTAATGCGTCACGATGACATCAGGGTGACATCATAGGTCAACAGGGCCGACCAGGGTCAATCTGACTGGCTGGACCCACCTGTCACTGACTTATTAATCTAACCGTTTTTTTAATTTAATCTAACTGCTAACTAACAGGGCTGGGCCCACTAGTCAGCATGAGGGGGGTTAATTAGAGGCTAATTAACTAGGCCACGTCGGCCGGCCAGAATTTGGTCACCGGCGACCTCTGGCCATGGTGAAGGGCCACTGGAAACCACGGGAGCGGCAGCCGAAGGCACTGGGGCGAAGCCCACGGCCTCGCGCATCCGGAGGGGACCGCGGAAGGCCCTGGGGACGCCGGAGCCGGCCGGAGGCGAGCCCATGGCGGTGGCCGGAGCAACGACTTGCGGGAATAGCAGCTAGGGGACGGGGAGGAGCTGGGGAGAGAGAGGAGATGGACGTGGTGGCTCACAGGGATGCTGAACGGCTGGCTCACGAGCTCAGGGACGACCGGGACGACGCTAACGACGACGAAGATCCACGGCGGCCGGCGGCTTTTGGGCGGTGAGAAAGAGAGAGCAGAGAAGAACGGAGGGGGAAAGAGAGCGGGAGAGAGAGACGAGAGAGAGAGAGAGGGAGGAGAAGAGGAACACGGTGACGAGGGGGAGGCAGCTGCGTGGCAAGCAGGAGGTGGAGGCCATCGCGCGCGTGGCCGACACCTCGGCTGCCTACTGGCTGGAGGTGGAAGATGACCTCCCCACCCCTGGTGGGCTGGGCCATCTCCTTCCTGGGCCAGGAGGTTTTTCCCCCTTTATCTTTTATTTCTTATTTCATGTTTTCTATTCTTCTGATATTTGTTTTATCTTGTGAGGTCAAAGAATCTAGCACAATAATGCCCACAATTTTTATGTAATATCGTTTGATTATTTCAAGCTTCCACAAAAATATTTGGGCATTTTTGGACATCTATCATATTTATAATGCTTTATTAGTGATTTTCAGGGCTTCCCTAATTTATTTAGTTTGCCAAAATAGTTTTTAAAATATCATTCACCCCTGATATGTTGTTTCGAACATTTATCAAAGAGGGGGAACATTTTTGAAGACATTTCTGGTTCATTGAAATTATTTTTAAGTTTAACCTATTTGAATTTATTTGAGCTAGGGTTTTGATCATACCCATTTCAAGTTTTAAAAGAATTTAAACATGATGCAATCCCAAGCATGGATCCTAATGCATGCTAAAGCTAGGGATGTGAAAACTCACCCCCACTTAAAAGAATCGCGTCCCGAGATTCTGGAGTCGATGGGAAATGAGCTGGATACTCAAATCGAAGACGATCTTCTCGCTCCCAGGTAGCTTCATTCTCAGAATGATGCAACCACTGAACCTTCAGAAACTTGATATTCTAACGCTGGGTTACACGCTCAGCTTGATCGAGAATGCGAATAGGATATTCTCGATATGAAAGATCATCTGTAAGATCAAGCGTTTCATGGTCCACTTCACGGATAGGATCCTTGAAGCAACATGTGAGTTGAGAAACGTGGAAGACATCATGAACTCGAGAAAGATGCGGGGGCAGTTCCAATTGGTAGGCAACCTCTCCTCGTTTAGCAAGAACGCGAAAAGGACCAATGTAACAAGGAGCCAATTTGCCCTTGATACCGAAGCAATGGGTACCCTTCAGAGGAGTAACCCGAGGGTAAGCCTTTTCGTCCACCTCATAAGTTACTTCCTTATGATGGCGATCATACTGACTCTTCTGATGAGACTGAACTATCTTGAGATTTTCATGAATAACGCGGACTTGATCTTCTGCTTCCTGAATCATATTCGGGCCAAAGAATTGTCTTTCCCCGGTCTCTGACCAGTTCAAAGGTGTTCGGCATCTTTGTCCATAAAGAACTTCAAAAGGAGCTTTGCCCAGGCTGGATTGATAGCTGTTGTTATATGCAAACTCTACAAATGGAAGACACTTCTCCTAATTCATTCCGAATGAGATGACACAAGCTCTGAGCATGTCTTCGAGAATCTGTTTGACTCTTTCAACCTGACCACTTGACTGAGGGTGAAAAGCAGTGCTAAAGGAAAGATGGGTTCCCATAGCATTCTGGAAACTTTCCCAAAATCAAGAGGTAAAAAGACTTCCACGGTCTGAATTGATTTCCAATGGAACACCATGCAGGGACACTATTCGAGAGATATACAATTCCGCCAACTGACTAGCAGTAATACTCTCTTGGACGGGAAGGAAATGAGCCACTTTGGAAAGGCGATCAATAACCACGAAGATTGCATTATTTCCTTTCTTGGTCTTTGGAAATCCGGTGATGAAAACATTTCAACTTTATCCCATTTCCATTCAGGAATAGCTAAAGGCTGAAGGGTGCCAGCAGGTCTCTAATGCTCTGCCTTCACGCGACGACAAACATCACAGTTAGCAATGAATTGAGCGATTTCCCTCTTCATTCTAGTCCACCAGAACCTTTGGCATAGGCCCTGATACATCTTGGTGCTACCAGGGTGAATGGTGAGAGGAGAATCATGAGCCTCCTTAAGGATCAACTCTCGAAGTTGTTGCTTTTTAGGAACTACCAAACGATTCCCAAAATATAGTTGTGACAGCCCGAGACCGACGTTCCAGAAGATTCCAGAAGATTCCCTTTAGTTTCCGTTTTTGTCATGTGTTCGTCTGGTTGTTGCATTCATCATCGCATCATTCGCATCATCCGCATTGCATCATCGTCCCGTTTTCAAACTTGCATTCGTTGCCAGTTGCCGGTTCTCTTTCGTTCTTGCCATAGCCGTCTCGAGACCAGCCACACACGCACGCACCCGCGGCACCGTTAAATAAAATCGTTTTTAAGTGCACGCAAAAATATTCTCGGATTGAGTTGAAACTCGTCGTGCGGTCTTGTTATAGCTTAGGTAGACCGCCCGTCGATTTTCGTTGCGTTCTGAGTCCGTTAGATACCCCGTCGGTAATCCGTAGGAGTGCGGTCATCGGTTATCGTCGGACGTTTCACGCTGTTTTAAATCGTCGTGCCGCGCCGCACCGCTTCCCTCTCATCCCCTCCTAGCCCGTCTACATAGCCACGTAACCCCCTCTCCGCTTCCGGTCGTGAGATCATCACCCGCCAGTCCGAAAACGGACAACGCAGCTAACCCTAGCCTAAACCTATATATAGCCCCTAGACCCACCCCATTTCGCGAGCAAACCCTAGCCAGCCCCTTCTCCCTCCTCTAGCCAGCCCGCCCGAGCCCATCTGGGCCCGTTCGAGCCCATCCAGGCCTGAATTGCCGTCCCGGAGCTCTCCCGAGCTTCTCCCAAGCTCCCATGGAGGCTCCCGCTCCACCCCTGCCCGCAGCCCCTCCGGCCGGGCTCGCCGGAGCTGCCGCCACCAGCCGCTGGACCGCCGCTCCCCTTTTCTCCCTCTCCTTCCTCCCTTCTCCTCTCTCCTCCTGCGCTCACCTCTCCCTCTCCTACCCGCAGGTCGCCGCCGCGCCCCAAGCTGCCGCCGGCCTCCCCTCCGGCCAGATCCGGCCAGCCGCCGGTCAGATCCGGGTCGCCCCTGCCTCCTCCGGCCATCCCCGGCCTCCCCTCGCCGCGCCGTCCCTGCCTCCGGCAAGCCCAGCCGCCGGCGCCTGCCATTGCCGCCCTGCCTCCGCTCGGGAGGAGCAGGACGAGCGTCCGCTTCCTCCCCGCATTGACCCCGCTGTCGCCCTGCGTGGGCCAAGCCCAGCAGCTCTGCCCGACCGGCCCAGTCGGCCCAGGGTGAGCCCAGCCCCTTTTGTTTTATTTGTTTTGTTTTCTTATTTATTTGCGTAGTTCAACGCCTATATATAATTAACCGTGCACCGGATTAAAATGATTTGAACATGAAATCTGCTTAGAATAATTCGTAGAACATTAATATGTCATTTTCGCCCATGTCTAAAACATTTAACATGTCATTTTGCATATTTTGCATTAATTGCATTTTCCTAATTAAACAAACGTGCACCGGAATTAATAAAATCACATATTAAAAATGTCCATCTCTTTTGCATCGCATTTTCATGAAGGAGATAATTGTCGGTATCATGTTTGCATATTATTTTGCATTAATGGATTGCTGTAACGTGATTAGGCCTAATACCCGCATATTTAATTGTGATTTATTTTCTACATGAACATATGCATATTATATATGTTTTCGGAGTAGAAAAACTCATAGGATTTATCTGTGCATTTAGTTTTGCCATTGAAGCATGTTTGTGTGAATGTCATTATGCGTGATGCCTTTTATCTTTTTCGTAGGAATTAATCCGTGCATGATATGAATTAATTTTCAACATGAAAGTTGCTCTTGGAGATGTGTCCTAGCCCATGGACATTTTGCTTGTCATAGAAATGCATGTTTAGGTGTTGTTTTGTTGTTGTCAACTTGCTATGAAAATCTGTTATTTTGAGGGTCCAAAATATTTCTAAGTCTGGAATCTGTTATATTTTGTTGCTGCCTTGCCATGTGATTTGCTAGTGATCTAGACCTCTTTTGTGGTAGGTGTAATGGAGTTATTTGTTGTTGATATTGTCCTCTAGCATGCTGTTAAGTTTCATGTCATTTAATGAATTGTAGCATATAGTTTTATTGCTGTCAATATGCCTTCGTGATAAACTGCATTGTCTAAAACTGCTATTTTCACTAAGTCTGAAACTGTTTTCAAGTAGCCTTCTTGTGAGCTTCCTACCATGTGATCCATGCTTGTTTTGCTTATGATATGTGAAGATGAAACGAAGTGGATGTTGTTTGCTATTTCCCCATGCTTAGTTTGTGCATTTTAGATTATTGTAACTTGTTGTTTTCATATGTTTAAAATGCCATGTTGCTGTTTTGGCAGATTTCATCAAAAACTTGCTTTGATGATTGTGGTTGAACCGTAGCTCCGTTTTGGACATTCCATATATGAAACTTGCTTAGAATCTCATGGTTTCACAATAACTTGTTGCATTCATGATTTGAGATGGTTGCGGGGTTTTTCCCATGCATTTGCATTCATCCCATGTGCATCTTGTGTTGCTCATATCTTTTGAACCGTAGCTCCGTTTGAGATGTTCTATATATGTAAATCGACTAGAATGATGTGTAGAATAACATGGTATGCTTTGTTATGCTGTTTAAACAATATAAAATATGTTTAAATCAGATCTGGACCAAAATTCATAATTAACACATGCGGTCATTTCGGAAATGCTATAAGTCGTTTCCGACCTCATTTAAAATGCCTAGATAGTATAGTTACCTATGCTTCACCTCTTGCCATGCCTAACAACATTTAATATTGTCGTGTACCTAACGAGAGTGAACTAAATAATTCGAATGTGGAGTTTCGTCAATATGCAACTCGTTGCATATTGAGCTTCTCTTAATGTGTAGTATTTGATTGATTGTGAATTGTCTTGCATTGCATACTTAACCGGACATGCATCATATCATTTGTGTATCGTGTCTTGCATATGTTGTGGTGTATCTTGTGTTGATTGTTGTTTCGGATTGCTTCTTCTTGATAGAGTTCCGACAGCGTTCGGAGTGTGAGGATTCGTTCGACTACGTTGGTTCGTCTTCTTCATGGACTCGTTCTTCTTCCGAGCGGGATCTCAGGCAAGATGGCACATTTCCCTGGATACCATTACTATCATTGCATGCTAGTTGTCTCGTCTTTTATCGTTATGTCTTGCTACCTACCACTTGTTTGATAAGCCTCCCAACACTGCCATGATAAGCCTGTAACCCCTCCACATCCCAGCAAAACTTTGTTTGGCTATGTTACCGCTTGCTCAGACCTTCTTATAGCGTTGCTAGCTGCAGGTGCAATTGCTTCCATGTGTCAACATGGACATTCTTTTGTTATATCACAATATTGCTACTATTTAATTTAATGCACCTATACACTTGGTAAAGGGTGGAAGGCTTGGCCTTTTGCTCGGTGTTTTGTTCCACTCTTGCCGCCCTTAGTTACTTGTGAACCGGTGTTATGTTCTAGAAATGAGCGCTCCTAACATGCTCGGGGTTGTTATGAGGGCCCCCTTGATTTTTGGGTTAGATTAAAACTTGTCTGGCAAGGCCCAACTTTGGTACTACATTTGCCCATCATAATAAAACTGATCACCTTTTAAATGCATAGAGGTTCGCCCCCTCGTGGATTAATTTAACATAATACAGGGGGGCCAATGCTGCTGGTGCTGGTCCAAACTAGAGCACCGTGCGGGCTACCTGGGGAACCCGGGACTTCAGTTACTGTACGCTTAGCTCATCCGCCGTGTCCTAAGAACGAGATACGCGGCTCCTATCAGGATTGTTGACACGTCGGGAGGCCTTGCTGGACTTGTTTTACCTTTCTCGAATGTCTTGAGTGAGGAACTCTGATCTTCTTCGGGCTATCTCGAGGTGTCGGATTTCCTTTGGAATTGCCTAGGATGATCACGAGATCCGTGGTTGAGGTTATTCTCGCTGCGTGTGGTTAATTTGTGATGGATAAGTTGGAGCACCCCTGCAGGGTTAAATATTTTCGAGAAGCCGTGCCCACGGTTATGTGGCAAACTTGGATACTTTGTTTAACACCCGGTCATAGCAAACTTGAAGTAAACTCTAATAGAATACACCAACTGCGTGCGTAACCGTGACTGTCTCTTCTCGTGAGTCCTTATCCGGAAGAGAACACTGTGGGGTTATGTTTGGCGTAAGTAGGTGTTCAGGATCTGTTAGTGATCATTACTAGTTCATGTCCGTTGTGCATAGACCACCATACTTTAATTCATGTACTCGTAAGTTAGCCACTCAAATATATGCTTAGTCGCTTGCTGCAGCCTCACCACTCAACCATGCCTTACCTATTACGCTTTAATAGTCTTGATACCCTTGGAAATGAGATTGCTGAGTCCCTGTGGCTCACAGATTACTACAACACCAGTTGCAGGTGCAGGTAATGCGATGATTTGACATGAGCGCGTTGCTTGATTTGACTTGGAGTTCTTCTTCTTCTTCTTCTTCTTCTTCTTCTTCTTCTTCTTCTTCTTCTTCTTCTTCTTCTTCTTCTTCTTCTTCTTCTTCTTCTTCTTCTTCTTCTTCTTCTTCAATCTTGGATGGATTCCAGGCGGCAGCCTGGGATAGCAAGGGTGGATGTCATTTTATCGTTTGATTTTGTCCGTAGTCGGACCTTGCTCTTATGTATGTTGTTTGAGATGTTATTGTATTGATGTGACTCTGATGTAGCTTGTGGCGAGTGTAAGCCAATTCCATATACTCATCTCTTCTGTACATGTACTTGTAATGATATCCATTCTTGCGAACGCATCGAGATGCGCTTCTATCCCTGTCGAGGCCCTTGTGCCCAAAAAGGATAGGACCGCATCTTGGGCGTGGCAAGTTGGTATCAGAGCCTGTACCGACCTAGGAGCCCCCTTGATTGATCGAACTTGGCCGAGTCGAGTCTAGTGAAAAACTGTTTTGGAGTCTGGTTATATCGGAGAGTAGGATTTTTTTTACTCCTCTTCTATGCTCTGGTGAGGTATTCGACTTAGGAATTTTGATTCTACTTCTCTTCTCGCTTAAAAAAAATTTTAGGATCACGCGGGTATTTTGGAAACTATATGATGCCGATGTGACGGAGTTCTGTCTTGGTGCCTGCTGTCTGGCTTGATTTCTTCCGGGGAGTTGAGCTCCGAGGGATTCTTGGCACATCGTTATCATTCAGTTTTCTTAATATCTCAGGACGGAGGATGTTCGAAATTGCTTCAATACTTATCGTGGTGAGATAAGGTCAGAGTCACCCAGTACTGGGGAGGCGTCTGGGGTACCACCATGGTTTAGTATCGTTGTGAGTTCGAGGATTCGAGATTAGATGAGTTTGCGAAATTTCTTGAATTATGGTGTGGAAGGTTGCGGATGCAGTTGCAGCCGATTGCCTAGGGCAGGTTCCTGATTCCGCAACCCGAATTGCATAAACAAGAAAGTTTTCGGAAGTTCTTAGGTGGGAATTCAAGTAGTTACCTAGAATTATCTTTTCAACAAGTGCATAGTGGGTATGTATTGTTCTGGCTTGTTTCATAAGCCTTATCCTTTGTTTCGTTTTGAATATGGTAATTCAAGTTGCTTCGATGTCAAGTGATGATTTCATATCTTGCTAAGTAGTGTTCTCATATTTCTGTGGGAATGTTAATTCTTTGCTCAATCTAGTTGTCATATCAATTCTCTTCCTACCGGTGTGCTTCTCTTCAAGTGAATTCTATCCTATTCAATATTGAAAATTCAATCCTCTTATTCTTCCCGAAGTTGTCTCATCTGTTCCAAGTTTCTTTGTTTTCCCGCCCTCCCGCCCTTTTTCTTCAATGATTAAATTCTCATTCAAGTGTCTTTTCTATTCATGTATTGCTTCCGCTATGTTTTCTTCTATCTTGTTTCCGGCGATTCTTTCTGAATATTCTCAAGAGTTTGAATTTCAAGATCTATCCTCATATTCTTTGTTCTCGTTTTTATTCTTCTCCGGTGGATTCAATTGAAGTTCTTGGTGTTCATCATGTCATTTTCATTCCCTATTTGCTCTCCCATGTTGGAATTCTTTATCAAGCATTTCTGGTTTATTCATCTCTCTCTGTTCTATCCGGAGTGTTGAAGATATCTCAGAAGACATTCTTTTTCATTTTTGTCCTCTTAAATTATTCAAGGGTCTCATATCATCAAGTTCTTAATTGTACCGGTGCAATCTCTCTTTTAATCAATTGCTTCAACGGTGGTGTCTTTTCAGTGGGGCCATAACCCACAGGTCTTTTCCCAGGATTATACCTGACTCTTCTAATCTTTCTGGAGATGTTCTCAAGTTCTTTTCAATATGATGTAAGAATGATTTTCATTAGTCATATTCCCTTCCATGATCGCTTCTAAATCTTTTTCATTGTTGGCTCAACCTTTCTTTATTCATTATTCTGGAGTGTCTTATTAATTCGTGGTGTTGTTTCTCGTCATCATTCTCAGCATTGAAGATCGAAGGAGAGTTTCTTTTAAATCATTGCTCATTCCCCTAAAGATTCATGGTTTCAGTTTGTTGCTATCATCTCAAATTGTTTTTGATCATGAGTCGTTTCTTCCATATCTATCCGGTGCTTTCAGAATGGTTATCATTTCTCGATCCTTCCGAAGGCCATCATTTCAGAAGATTTCTTCGTTCTCAGCTTTCAGCTTTCGTTCTCAAATTCTTCTCTATTGTTGTCCCTTCGTTCGTATCTTAATTATTCCGGTGCCTTGTTTAGTTTCTATTAAGCAGATCTTGTTCTCTTCATTCTGAGGTGTTCTCTTTAGGCTCTAATTCCTTCTGGTGCCTTGTTCAGTTTTCTATCAGGTGGATCATGCTCTCTTCGTTCTCATGATATATCATTCATTTGCATTATCCTCTTTCGTTTTGAATTCCAACCAGTGTTCTCGTGCAAGACTTCTTCAAGTTTGTGATCTCTCTCTCTCTCTCTTCGATTCTTTGCAACAAGAATAAGTGATGTGTGAAATCCGTTGCTTGTCATCAATTTAACTTGATGAAGGATGTTCGTATCATAATTCTTATTCTTGTTCATTCAAGTATCTCAATCTTTCTTCCAGAGTGTTCATGATATCAATTCCTTATCCCAAGTGGTCATCTTTATTTTCCGGAGTTCCTAGTCTTTTCTCAAGTATCTTGTCCGGAAGCATCATCTTAATCATTGGAAGGCCTCAATCTTGTTCTTTTTGCATCCTTCAGTTCTTCTATCATCCATTCGTTTCAAAGTTAGGTTCTTCATGGTGGTTCATCAAGATTTCTTTCATTTTCAAGTGTTCATCAAGATTCTTGTTGGAGGTGCTCAAGTGTTCTGTATCTTGAAATTCTAAGTTCAATTCCTTCTCCTTGTCTTTTGAGATGGTGTTATTAAATTCTTGATTATGAGGAGTTTCGAAGGAAGTTGTCAAGAAAAAGATAAGTAAACCCATCATGTCTTCTAGGAGTTATCTTGGGTCGGATTTCACGTAAAGCCTTTCCTAAGGATTGTTGCCATCATGGTGTTATAAGTCATCCAAGTTTTCTCCTTCTCTTCTTGGTGAAAGAAGCCTTGCATATCTTGTTGCTCTCATTCAGTCAATTGTTTCTTTTGTGGTAGGTTGTCACCTCATAATTTTGAGATGCTTTCCATAAGTCCACAACAAGCTTTTCTTTTCGTTGTTGGTGTTCCAACAACTCCGTTCATCCATGCTTCTCAAATCCATTTGTGCTGGAAGTTGTCATTTCTTTCAATTCTCTTCTCTTCAAAGATCAAGCTTCTATTCTTTTGTTCCGGAGGCCTTGTGTTGTGGCTCTCTTCAATCTATTATCTTGCTTGTTAAGATTATGTTCTTTCTTGCTTATTCATTAACCGGAGTGTTGTGAAATCTTTTCATCTTCCTTCCATCTCTGAAGTTTGAATCTATTCCAGTTTGGTGCCTCTCCTTCAATTTGTTTCCATGTTATCTAATTTTTCATCTCTTTCCTACCAAAGTGCTGCCGGAATTTCCTGTGAAGTCTTGCCTGTTCCTCATGTTATTCTTCTTCTCCTTGCATCTTTCTTATTTCATTGGTTTCACTCGTTTGTCAAGAAGCAACTAAGTTTACCTTTTGCTCTTTCTCTTCCCCTTTTCATTCTAGATCTCGGGACGAGATCCTCGTGTAGTGGAGGAGAGTTGTGACAGCCCGAGACCGACGTTCCAGAAGATTCCCTTTAGTTTCCGTTTTCGTCATGTGTTCGTTTGGTTGTCGCATTCATCATCACATCATTCACATCATCTGCATTGCATCATCGTCCCATTTTCAAACTTGCATCCGTTGTCAGTTGTCGGTTCTCTTTCGTTCTTGCCGTAGCCGTCTCGAGACCAGCCACAACGCATGCGCCCGCGGCACCGTTAAATAAAACCGTTTTTAAGTGCGCGCAAAAATATTCTCGGCTTGAGTTGAAACTCATCATGCGGTCTTGTTATAGCTTAGGTAGACCGCCCGTCGATTTTCGTCGCGTTCTGAGTCCGTTAGATACCCCGTCGATAATCCGTAGGAGTGCGGTCATCGATTATCGTGAGACGTTTCATGCTCTTTTAAATCGTCGTGCCGCGCCGCACCGCTTCCCTCTCATCCCCTCCTAGCCCATCTACACAGCCACGTAACCCCCTCTCCGCTTCCGGTCGTCGGATCGTCACCCGACAATTCGAAAACGGACAGCGCAGCTAACCATAGCCTAAACCTATATATAGCCCCTAGACCCACCCCGTTTCGCGTGCAAACCCTAGCCAGCCCCTTCTCCCTCCTCCAGCCAGCCCGCCCGAGCCCATCTGGGCCCGTTCGAGCCCATCCGGGCCTGAATTGCCGTCCCGGAGCTCTCCCGAGCTTCTCCCGAGCTCCTCGCGAGCTCCCATGGAGGCTCCCGCTCCACCCTTGCCCGCAGCCCCTCCGGCCGGGTTCGCCGGAGCCGCCGCCGCCAGCCGCCGGACCGCCGCTCCCCTCTTCTCCCTCTCCTTCCTCCCTTATCCTCTCTCCTCCTGCGCCCACCTCTCCCTCTCCTACCCGCAGGTCGCTGCCGCGCCCCAAGCCGCCGGCGGCCTCCCCTCCGGCCAGATCCGGCCAGCCGCTGGTCAGACCCGGGTCACCCCTGCCTCCTCCGGCCATCCCGGCCTTCCCTCGCCGCGCCGTCCCCGCCTCCGGCAAGCCCAGCCGCCGGCGCCTGCCATTGCCGCCCTGCCTCCGCTCGGGAGGAGCAGGACGAGTGTCCGCTTCCTCCCCGCATTGACCCCGCTCTCGCCCTGCGTGGACCAAGCCCAGCAGCTCTGCCCGACCGGCCCAGTCGGCCCAGGGTGAGCCCAACCCCTTTTGTTTTATTTGTTTTGTTTTCTTATTTATTTGCGTAGTTCAACACCTATATATAATTAACCGTGCACCGGATTAAAATGATCTGAACATGAAATCTTCTTAGAATAATTCGTAGAACATTAATATGTCATTTTCACCCATGTCTAAAATATTTAACATGTCATTTTGCATATTTTGCATTAATTGCATTTTCCTAATTAAATAAACGTGCATCGGAATTAATAAAATCACATATTAAAAATGTCCATCTCTTTTGCATCGCATTTTCATGCAGGAGATAATTGTCGGTATCATGTTTGCATATTATTTTGCATTAATGGATTGCTCTAACGTGATTAGGCCTAATATCCGCATATTTAATTGTGATTTATTTTCTACATGAACATATGCATATTATATATGTTTTCGGAGTAGAAAAACCCATAGGATTTATCTGTGCATTTAGTTTTGCCATTGGAGCATGTTTGTGTGAATGTCATTATGCGTGATGCCTTTTGTCTTTTTCGTAGGAATTAATCCGTGCATGATATGAATTAATTTTCAACATGAAAGTTGCTCTTGGAGATGTGTCCTAGCCCATGGACATTTTGCTTGTCATAGAAATGCATGTTTAGGTGTTGTTTTGTTGTTGTCAACTTGCTATGAAAATCTGTTATTTTGAGGGTCCAAAATATTTCTAAGTCTGGAATCTGTTATATTTTGTTGCTGCCTTGCCATGTGATTTGCTAGTGATCTAGACCTCTTTTGTGGTAGGTGTAATAGAGTTATTTGTTGTTGATATTGTCCTCTAGCATGCTGTTAAGTTTCATGTAATTTAATGAATTGTAGCATATAGTTTTACTGCTGTCAATATGCCTTCGTGATAAACTGCATTGTCTAAAACTGCTATTTTCACTAAGTCTGAAACTGTTTTCAAGTAGCCTTCTTGTGAGCTTCCTACCATGTGATCCATGCTTGTTTTGCTTATGATATGTGAAGATGAAATGAAGTGGATGTTGTTTGCTATTGACCCATGCTTAGTTTGTGCATTTTAGATTATTGTAACTTGTTGTTTTCATATGTTCAAAATGCCATGTTGCTGTTTTGGCAGATTTCATCAAAAACTTGCTTTGATGATTGTGGTTGAACCGTAGCTCCGTTTTGGACATTCCATATAGGAAAACTTGCTTAGAAACTCATGTAGTTTCATAATAACTTGTCGCATTCATGATTTGAGATGGTTGTGGGGGTTTTTCCCATGCATTTGCATTCATGCCATGTGCATCTTGTGTTGCTCATATCTTTTGAACCGTAGCTCCGTTTGAGATGTTCTATATATGTAAATCGACTAGAATGATGTGTAGAATAACATGGTATGCTTTATTATGCTGTTTAAACAATATAAAATATGTTTAGATCAGATCTGGACCAAATTCATAATTAACACATGCAGTCATTTCGGAAATGCTATAAGTCGTTTCCGACCTCATTTAAAATGCCTAGATAGTATAGTTACTTATGCTTCACCTCTTGACATGCTTCACAACATTTAATATTGTCGTGTACCTAACGAGAGTGAACTAAATAATTCGAACGTGGAGTTTCGTCAATATGCAACTCGTTGCATATTGAGCTTCACTTAATGTGTAGTATTTGATTGATTGTGAATTGTCTTGCATTGAATATTTAACCGAACATGCATCATATCATTTATGTATCATGTCTTGCATATGTTGTGGTGTATCTTGTGTTGGTTGTTGTTTCGGATTGCTTCTTCTCGATAGAGTTCCGACAGCATTCGGAGTGTGAGGATTCGTTCGACTACGTTGGTTCATCTTCTTCATGGACTTGTTCTTCTTCTGAGCGGGATCTCAGGCAAGATGACACATTTCCCTGGATACCATTACTATCATTGCTTGCTATTTGTCTCGTCTTTTATCGTTATGTCTTGCTACCTACCACTTGTTTGGTAAGCCTCCCAACACTGCCATGATAAGCCTATAACCCCTCCACATCCCAGCAAAACTTTGTTTGGCTATGTTACCGCTTGCTCAGACCTTCTTATAGCGTTGCTAGCTGCAGGTGCAATTGCTTCCATGTGTCAACATGGACATTCTTTTTTTATATCACAATATTGCTGCTATTTAATTTAATGCACCTATACACTTGGTAAAGGATGGAAGGCTTGGCCTTTTGCTCGGTGTTTTGTTCCACTCTTGCCGCCCTTAGTTACTTGTGAACTGGTGTTATGTTCTAGAAATGAGCGCTCCTAACATGCTCGGGGTTGTTATGGGGACCCCCTTGATTTTCGGGTTAGATTAAAACTTGTCTGGCAAGGCCCAACTTTGGTACTACATTGGCCCATCATAATAAAACTGATCACCTTTTAAATGCATAGAGGGTCGCCCCCTCGTGGACTAATTTAACATAATACAGGGGGGCCAGTGCTGCTGGTACTGGTCCAAACTAGAGCACCGTGTAGGCTACCTGGGGCAACCCGGGACTTCAGTTACTGTATGCTTAGCTCATCCGCCGTGTCCTGAGAACGAGATACGTGGCTCCTATCGAGATTGTCGACACGTCGGGAGGCCTTGCTGGACTTGTTTTACCTTTCTCGAATGTCTTGAGTGAGGAACTCTGATCTTCTTTGGGCTATCTCGAGGTGTCAGATTTCCTTTGGAATTGCCTAGGATGATCACGAGATCCGTGGTTGAGGTTATTCTCGCTGCGTGTGGTTAATTTGTGATGGATAAGTTGGAGCACCCCTACAGGGTTAAATCTTTTCGAGAAGCCGTGCCCGCGGTTATGTGGCAAACTTGGATACTTTGTTTAACACCCGGTCATAGCAAACTTGAAGTAAACTCTAATAGAATACACCAACTGCGTGCGTAACCGTGACTGTCTCTTCTCGTGATTCCTTATCCGGAAGAGAACACGGTGGGGTTATGTTTGGCGTAAGTAGGTGTTCAAGATCAGTTAGTGATCATTACTAGTTCACGTCCGTTGTGCGTAGACCACTATACTTTAATTCATGTACTCGTAAGTTAGCCACTCAAATATATGCTTAGTCGCTTGCTGCAGCCTCACCACTCAACCATGCCTTACCTATTACGCTTTAATGGTCTTGATACCCTTGGAAATGAGATTGCTGAGTCCCTGTGGCTCACAGATTACTACAACACCAGTTGCAGGTGTAGGTAATGCGATGATTTGACGTGAGCGCGTTGCTTGATTTGACTTGGAGTTCTTCTTCTTCTTCTTATTCTTCAATCTTGGATGGGTTCTAGGTGGCAGCCTGGGATAGCAAGGGTGGATGTCATTTTATCGTTTGATTTCGTCCGTAGTCAGACCTTGCTCTTATGTATGTTGTTTGAGATGTTATTGGTATGATGTGACTCTGATGTAGCTTGTGGCGAGTGTAAGCTAATTCCATATACTCATCTCTTCTGTACATGTACTTGTAATGATATCCATTCTTGCGAACGCATCGAGATGCGCTTCTATCCTTGTCGAGGCCCTCGTGCCCAAATAAGGATAGGACCGCATCTTGGGTGTGACAATACTGCACCTCTATCACCAATTGAGAAACTACCAGCAATTCCCTTTTTAACATTATTCCTGATCCGGGTAATACCCGCATCATATTGTTGGTTTGTTATAATCTGATCCTCTAGAGTAGGTTTTGCAACCAAGGTTGAAAGGAATCCGCGAGGAACCATGTGGAGGTTAAGCTTGAAAAATTCCTCATGAAGAAGGAGTTGACCTTGTTGTAGCATAAGATTGTTGCAATAGGATTTACGACTTAACGCATCCGCCATGACATTTGCCTTGCCTGGGGTGTAAGTAATTCCTAAGTCATAATCCGTAATCAATTCCAACCATTGTCTTTGTCTGAGATTCAGATCTGGTTGAGTGAATATATACTTCAAGCTTTGGTGATCTGTGTAAACCTCGCAACGATTACCAAGGAGGTAATGTCGCCATACCTTAAGTGCATGGACTACTGCTGCAAGCTCCAAATCGTGTGTTGGATAATTTTCCTCATGTGGGTGCAACTGTCGGGAAGCATAGGCGATCACCTGTCGGTCTTGCATAAGAACACATCCAAGTCCTTGTCTGGAAGCGTCACAATAGATGACGAAGTCCTTGGAGAAATCAGGTGGCACAAGCACGGGAGCAGAGGTCAAACGTCTCTTCAGTTCCTGGAAACTGTGCTCACATTGTGGGATCCACTCAAATTTTTTATCTTTCTTAAGAAGTTCCGTCAGAGGCTTGGCAACTTTGGAGAAGTTATCCACGAAGCGGCAACAATAGCTCGCTAAACCAAGGAAACTTCTAACTTGCTTAACTGTTTCAGGTGGAGTCCAGTCGAGAATGGCCTAAACTCTTTCAGGATTGACTGCGATGCCCTTTCCGGAGATCACATGACCTAGATAGGTGACTTCAGGTAACCAAAATTCACACTTGGAGAACTTGGCATAAAGACGGTGCTCTCTGAGTTTTTCTAGAACAAGTCTGAGGTGCTCAACATGTTCTTCTTCATTCTTCGAATAAATCAAAATATCATCGAGGTAAACCACGACGAACTTATCTAAGTATTCCATGAAGATTGAGTTCATCAGAGGGGAAAATGTTGCTGGAGCATTGGTTAGTCCAAAGGACATGACTGTGTACTCGTACTGGCCATAACGAGTGACAAACGCCGTCTTGGGAATGTCTCCATTATTAATCTTGATTTGATGATAGCCTAACCTCAAATCCATCTTGGAGAACACTGAAGATCCAGCAAGTTGATCATACAAATCATTGATCCTGGGGAGCAGATACTTATTCTTTATTGTGACCAAATTGACAGGTCGGTAATCCACAACCATACATTCCGTTCCATCCTTCTTCTTCACAAAGAGGACGGGACAAGCCCAAGGAGAGGAGCTAGGTCATATGAAACCCTTTTGCAAGGATTCATCAAGTTGTTTCTTAAGCTTAGCTAATTCCAAGGGTGCCATCTTATAAGGTCTTCTGGAAATTGGAACAGTTCCTGGGATGAGGTCTATCACAAACTCTACATCCCTGTCAGGCGGAATGCCTGGCAATTCTTCTGGAAATACATCCGGAAAATCTCTTACTACAGGTATATCTTCAAGCTCGGGAAGAGGGTTGGCATTGAGTGAATAGAGGTGACGCTTTGCAACTCGTGTTGAAACATGGACTATCTTTCTAGATGGATGCGTAAGCTGAACAGACCTGGTGGAGCAATCGATCTTGGCATGGTGAGCTATCATCCAGTCCATACCCAAGATGATATTAATATCTGAAGACTTGAGAGCTATCAACGAAGCAAGGAATACAAGTCTATCAACACAGATTTCATTTCCATGGCTTATTCTTGTGGTCTGCCATCTAGCCCCTAGGCTCTGAATTTCAAGAGCAGTTGGCATATCACAAAATGATATATCATGCAACCAGTTATAGCCTTCCGAGATGAAGGAATGCAATGCTCCAGTATCAAATAGAACTGATGCTGGATGGCAGTTGACAAGGAGCGTTCCAAGGAGAACTTCTGGATCATCATTAGCTTCTTTGGCTGAGACATGATTCACACATCCCTGTTCGATGATGGTTGGCTTGGCATGGAACACATTGACTGGTGACTTACTACGATCAACAGACTTTCCATACTAAGGCGATACACCATTGTACTGAGTGCAATTGCGAGCGATGTGGTCTGGTTCTCCGCACTTGTAGCAAATCACAGAAGTATGACGTGGAATCGCATTGGCAGGCGGTCCACCAGCAGGTCTGGGTGGAGCATTTGGCTGAGTTGGACGAGGCACCACACAGGATGGCCTCAATGCATATCCAGGAGGAAGCGATGAGTTCGGAACCCAAATCTGGCGCTTCTGAGATCCAGAACCGGAGGTAGAAGCCAAATCACAGTTGTGCTTGCGAGATTCTTCATAGGTGAACTGAGCTGTCTCTGCATTAATGGCCTTGTTCACAAGATCTTGGAAGGTGTCACAATGATGTAGGTGAAGATCACGACGCAACTTTGGGTTGAGACCCTTTTTGAATCTAGCTTGCTTCTTGGCATCCGTGGACACTTCTTCTATGGCATAACGTGCAAGGTTCTCAAACTCTCGACTATAAACATCTACAACCATCTTACCCTGGGTAAGGTTACAAAACTCTTCCCTCTTTTGGTCCATGAGACCCTGAGGAATATGATGCTCATAGAAAACCTCTGCGAATTCCTTCCAGGTAGTAATCTGGCCAGCTGGAATTATAGTCTCATAGTTCTCCCACCATATACTAGCAGGACCCTCCAAGAAATATGTAGCATAGGTGACCTTGTCAGCCTCGGCCACGTTCGCGGAACGTAGCTTGTTTGTGATGCTATAGAGCCAATCATCTGCATCGAGTGGTTCTATGGAGTGATGGAAGGTAGGTGGGTACAGCTTGATGAAATCACGGATGGTCACTATTCCAGCACATTGATGTGTGGTATTTTCCTGGATAGGTGCCAGCAAGCGATTTGACTCACGCTTGTCCTTCTCAATGTCTAACATGAACTGTGCCAACGAAGGTGAATCCGACAGAACTTCAGCATCTCTGGTTCCACGTCTCTGGTCCTTCTTGCGATCAATGGCAGCTTGGGTACTGCGGGACATCCCGATGATGAGAAACTAGGATTAGACATGGCGGCATACCAAAAAGGATAGGATGAAATGCAAAAGCATTGATCTTCAAAGAAATCCTAGGGAAAATCGGACAGCATAACGGCTAAGAATGCTCAGAAATGAGACATCCTGCAAAATATTTAGGTGCCACGACACCTTAACATGACCATCTCAAGATTCTGATGGAGCTAACAAGCCACACAGACCACACCCGAGGACTGGAAGCAACTCGGATCAACCATTCCTATAAGTCTACGGAATAGTAAAACGAGATCCTAATAGATAGATAAGAAGCCTAGTTCTTAATCCCTGTAGAAAAGGAGAGGGTGACTCAGAATCAGAATAACATGGGGAAAGGAGTAAAAAGAGTCTTACGTTCCCTTCCACAATCAATTCCCTTATATAACTAAAGAGTTACTAGATTCAACATCGACCAGTTTGGCTTGGTAATCCTACAGTCAGTCAGCTCTGATACCAACGCTGTCGGGACCCCGATCCCAAGCCATAGGAATCCAGCATGTAACACATCACATCATTTTGCGGCCTCACGCATGGTTAACTCCATGGCTGCCACCTTACCTAGGCCGGGACCGTTTGCGTCTTTTGTCTCACGTATGTAATATGTCGCTAGCATTCAAATGACAAAGAACCCGGGTCGACATGGCTAGTCGTAGAACCCAAGTGGCACATCCGTACAGGAACAGGCATATGTAACCCAACAATGCAGGTGTCGGCCTCTAGCGTGTGTAGACGAGTCATAGCAAGCTACAAGGACTCCATTATGACGTGGGACATAAATGTCATCACTGCAAGTAGTCGTAGCAGGCTACAGGGACTCCATTACACCACGAGACATTTCCCCGAAGGAACAGAAACAACAGCAAAGAAGGATACATGCCGGTCAATCAATGTGTCCGGAGCAGTAGCAAGCTACCAAGGCTCGGTGAAAGCACAAAGAGGCAGTTCCCTGTAAAGAGTACTACTAGAGGCACACAACTAGGTGTTGAATCCCATACATATCATTGCACATCACACGTACGCACGACATGCCCGATATGCATAGATACAACTATGACATCACAACATAACCATACAACAACAAAACATTTATTTAGGAGGCTCATAAGAGCCAACATAGAGTGATATTACAAACAGGGGTCGCATGACCCAACACACAAATCATACAAACAACAAGTGGAAGCTTAACATGTCTGGGTACAGACATCTAGAAAAGAAGAAGGCTGAGGAAGCCTGTCTATTTACAAGGCCTTCCACAGGAACCAGACCTCTAGCTGGGATTCCCAAGCTAAATGACCAACGTCGATCTTATCAAAGAAACCACTAGCGAGACTGGAGTATCCTCTGCAAAAACATAATTAAGCAAAGTGAGTATTGAGTACTCAGCAAGTCTTAAATCAGGACTAACTACATATGCATCGGTATCAACAAGGAAATTGTGGGGTTCAATGCAGCAAGCCAGCTTTGACTGAGTGGCTATCCTGTACTACGACTTTCATAACCTTGTAAAGTTTTGTGAAGCGTACGCGAGTCCACTAACACCACAACAATACACCACCATGGATCCGCTCCCGTCTTCCTACGAGAGTGCCATCCACGGTACTCACACTTGTCTTGAAGCTTTTATGAGTAACCTTTTAAATTGTCTATGAACCATATAAGTATCCAAGTAGTCCATAACCGCGGATGCAGCTATTCGAATAGATTGATTACCCTGCAGGGGTGTACTTCGTCACACATGCTCTCTCCACTTACCGCCACGTGCTCATAAAAAGGGCACCTCGACAACCTTCAAGCGGAAGCCCAGCGAGGGAGTCGGCCACGACCTGACTAACCACACAAGACTCTCGTCCAGGTTTATCGCCTATTCGGGACTGAACCCGCAAGGAAGTCCGGCCAAAGTTTCCTCAACGGCCCCAAACAATGTGTACAGGGTTCCCAAGCCCACCTCGACGGATGGTACTACGCTTGGTACACCGGGCCACAATGCCTAGTCTATCCCAAGCCCACCTGTATGGGGTGCCACTCGGTAGACTACTAGCATATCCTACAAACACCAGAAACTAGTTGCAACTCCTGGACAGAGATCAAGTCGGTTAATAAGTCGAGAGAGTCAATTAAGGATCCCAATGTGCGGTAGTAGCTAGTCTTGGACAACATACACATGACTCAGTTCTTAAGGACGGTCCTAATGAGACAACCTGCCATGTACTCCTACACGGCCTCTCATTGCTACCTTTACCAAATCGTGTTCACAACTTAGCCCTCATCATCAGAACAAGTTCAGTTCACTCCGGTTCATCACCCAAATGAATCGGACCTGACACAACTCTAAGCATAGCAAGCATAGCAGGTTAAATGCACAACATAGCTCAAGCATCTACTAGGTATGCTAGGTTGCATGGTTCAACTATTTACGATGACAATAACAGGTCATGCAGAGGAATGGGTTCAACTACCAGAACATGCAAATTTGAAACATTTGTCCTAATGCAATAAGTGAGAGCAAGAGCGAGAGAGTGGGATTGTATCAGATATGTTCAAGGGGGGTTGCTTGCCTCATAAGACGATCACACGTTACTGCCCCTCAGATGGATACTCGACCATATCCTCCGGAACAATGCCTAACACGAATAACAAACATCGAAGGGGAAACAAATCAATACACACCAAATGCCACAATATGATGCATGAATATGTCATGGCAATATGAGGTGTTTGAGCTAATGCATCTAACAACAGATTTAAATGAAGTGGGTTTGAACTCAAGTTCAAATTCAACTTCATATATGGATTCCATAATGCATTTGAATTAAAAATGTCCAAGTTCATCTATTTAGATTGCTCTAACATGCATGAAAATGGTACAGATGGATTCATTGAATTTTTCTGATCAATTTTCATATATAAATTATTTTCATATGACTTACAGATTATTTTCTATGAATTTTAGAATTTTTATTAATTTCTGGAATTATTCTATTATTAGAAAATCAGTTAATGCGTCAGGATGACATCAGGGCGACGTCACAGGTCAACAGGGCCAGCCAGGGTCAATCTGACTGGCTGGACCCACCTGTCATTGACTTATTAATCTAACTGTTTTTAATTTAATCTAACTGCTAACTAACAGGGCTGGGCCCACTAGTCAGCATTAGGGGAGGGGGGGTTAATTAGAGGCTAATTAACTAGGCCACGTCGGCCGACCGGAATTTGGTCGCCGGCGACCTCTGGCTACAGCAGAGGGCCACTGGAAGCCATGGGAGCGGCAACTGGAGGCACTGGGGCGAAGCCCACGGACTCACGCATCCGAAGGGGACCGCGGAAGGCCCTGGGGTTGCCGGAGCCGGCCGGAGGCGAGCCCATGGCGGCGGCCGGAGCAACGGCTTGCAGGAACAGCAACTAGGGGACAGGGCGGAGCTGGGGATAGAGAGGAGATGGACGCGGCAGCTCATAGGGATGCTGAACGGCTGGCTCGCGAGCTCGGGGACGACCGGGACGACGCGAACGATGGCGAAGATCCATGGCGGTCGGTGGCTTTTGGGCGGCGAGAAAGAGAGGGCAGAGAAGAACGGAGGGGGAAAGAGAGCGGGAGAGAGCGACGGGTGAGAGAGAGGGAAGAGAAGAGGAACACGGTGACGAGGGGGAGGCAGCTGCGTGGCAAGCAGGAGGTGGAGACCGTCGCGTGCGCGGCCGACACCTCGGCCGCCTACTGGCTGGAGGTGGAAGATGACGTCCCCACCCCTGGTGGGCTGGGCCATCTCCTTCCTGGGCCAGGAGGTTTTTCCCCCTTTATCTTTTATTTCTTATTTCCTGTTTTCTATTCTTGTGATATTTGTTTTATCTTGTGAGGTCAAAGAATCTAGCACAATAATGCCCACAATTTTTATGTAATATCGTTTGATTATTTCAAGCTTCCACAAAAATATTTGGGCATTTTTGGACATCTATCATATTTATAATGCTTTATTAGTGATTTTGAGAGCTTCCCTAATTTATTTAATTTGCCAAAATAGTTGTTAAAATATCATTCACCCCTGATATGTTGTTTCCAACATTCAACAAAGAGGGGGAACATTTTTGAAGACATTTCTGGTTCATTGAAATTATTTTTAAGTTTAACCTATTTGAATTTTATTTGAGCTACGGTTTGATCATCCCTATTTCAAGTTTTAAAAGAATTTAAACATGATGCAATCCCAAGCATGGATCCTAATGCATGCTAAAGCTAGGGATGTGACAGGTAGCGCTCGGACATTGCGGGGGAGAGGGAGAGGGGAGATTGCCGGAGGGAGAGGGGAGATCGCCGGGAAGAGAGAGGGCAGGATTGGGGGCAGGCGAGGTGTGGCGAACACCGGCGAGATTGCCTTTTATAGCAGGTGAGAGGGCGGCATCATGCGGACACGTGGGAGGCGAGGTGTGTACGCGCGTTGCCGTACTGGCTATGCCGCCCGTGAACGCCGGCTCGTGAAGGCGCGACATTAATGGAAGGGTGACCGGCGGGCAGCCTTGCATTGATTTGATTCCCTGCGGGGAAACTGAGGCGATGAGGATGACGACGCGCGCTCGGGGTCGCTGACTCGGCAGACCCACCCTCGTTTCGCGCCAAATAGTTTCGCCCAGCGCGCCGGGTTCGGCCTGGATACGCCGGTGCTAAATTAGGCCCTAACCGGCGAAAAATGGGCTCCTGGGGGCGCGACTGGGCTAATTTTCGACCGCCGGAGCAAAAAAACGGCCTTCGGGGGGGGGGGGGCTCTTGGGGGGGGGGGCTGGAGATGCTCTAACTACCCAGTCACGGAGTAGCGTTTGGTCGGCCCAAAGCAAGTCTCTCACCATCCCAAGTACATGGGCCAGCTTAGGTCTTAGGACATAGAACGTATGTTGTACTAGAGACTCACAGATGACCTATCGCTACGTCTCATAGTTGTGTGTGTCCAACTCAGACCTTATCTCGACTCGGATCCGACTATGTCGAATCCGACCAGACCTTTCTGAGTCCATATTATCCGGCTAGCATCCAATGCTACATGGTCAATGAGACCGAACCATCCACCGTGTCATATGCTAGTTTGATTAGTTGCACGTCCACACAACCCTTTCGACTAGGGACCATTTAGGACAGTCATCATACAATGCATAGTCTCACAAACAAGTCACGTACTTATTAATACACATCACTGATAATGTCCAAGGACTATCTTTATTCATAAACACATAGGAAATATCATCATACATGATTGCCTCTAGGGCATATCTCCAACAATCTCCCACTTGCACTAGAGTCAATCAAATAGACATCAAATGACCATAGCTCTAACGTGCCCCTCATGCTTGGGTTGTGGAAGCGGCTTAGTCGACGGATCTGCAACATTTGCATCCGTATGAATCTTGCACAAATTGGTATCACCTTTCTGTACGAGCTTTCGTATCAAGTGATATTTTCGGTCTATGTGCCTGGTCCTGTGGTGTTGTCTTGGCTCCTTGGCCTATGCGATGGCACCTGAATTATCGCAATAAAGTTCCAACGGTTTTGACCAGCCCGGTAACACACCAACATCTTCCAGGAACTTTCGAATCCAAACACCTTCCTTTGCGGCTTCACAAGCCGCAATGTATTCGGCCTCTGTTGTGGAGTCAGCCACCGTATCTTGCTTGGAACTCGTCCAGCTCACTGCCCTCCATTCATGACATACACGTATCCAATTTGCGATCAACAATCATCCCTATCGGTTTGGAAACTAGCATCAGCGTAACCCTTTACGCAGAGCTCCTCCTCACCTCCATAAACTGGGAACATCTCTTTAGTCCTTTTCAGGTACTTCAAGATAGTTTTCACCGCTGCCTAGTGACTCTCACCTGGGTCGGCCTGGTATCTGCTTGTTAATCTTATTGCATAGGCAACATCAGGCCGTGTACATAGCATGGCATACATGATGGATCTTATTGCCGAGGCATATGGGATCCTACTCATCTGGTTTCGCTCATCAGAAGTTGTAGGACTCTGAGTCTTGCTTAGCCTTATACCATGTGAGATGGGCAAGAACCCTTTCTTGGCCTCACTCATGTTGAACCTCTTCAACACTTTGTCTATGTACGTGCTCTGTCTTAGGCTGAGCAACCTTCTCGATCTATCTCTATAGATCTTGATGCCTAAAATGTACACTGCCTCTCCAAGGTCTTTCATCAAAAACTTGCCATTCAATGATTCCTTGACTGAGTTCAGCATCGAAACATCATTTCCGATCAGCAGTATGTCATCCACATACAAGATCAAAAATACTACTGAGCACCCACTAGACTTCTTGTAAACAATAGTCCTCTTCGTTCTTGATGAAACCAAGGTCAACGATGACTTCATCAAAATGAATGTTCCAACTCCGAGCTGCTTGCCTCAATCCATAAATGGATCTTTTGAGCTTGCATATTTTACCAGCATTAGTTGGATCGACAAAACCTTCGGGTTGTATCATGTATACATCCTCTTTTAAATTTCCATGAAGGAAAGCCGTTTTGACATCCATCTGCCATATCTCATAATCGAAATATGCAGCTATAGCTAGTATGATCCTCACCGACTTTAGCATCGCTACCGGCGAGTAGGTCTCGTCGTAGTCAATACCTTGAACTTGTCCATAACCTTTAGCGACAAGCCGAGCTTTGTGGATCTGAACATTTCCATCCACATCGGTTTTCTTCTTAAAGACCCATTTGCAACCAATGGCGATTACACCAAGCGGTGGATCAACCAAGTCCCAGACTTGATTGTCATCCATAGACTTTAACTCGGATCTCATGGCCTCCAGCCATGCCTCGAAATCTGGGCTCACCATCGCTTCCGCATACGTGGCCGGCTTGTCGCTTTCTAGCAACAAAATGTCGCGCACTCTGTGCAATCTTTCTGACCTTCGTGGCTCCGGTGCCATCTCCACTACGGGTTCTCTGACCGACTCCGGTGTGATCTCATCAACAACTGAGTTGTCCTCGAGTGGCTCTCGAATTTCTTCAAGTCGCACCGTTCTCCCACTGGCCTCCTGACTGAGAAACTCTTTCTCTAGGAAAACCCCGTTCCGAGCAACAAACACTTTGTTCTCTTCTCGGTTGTAGAAGCTGTATCCCAAGGTTTCCCTTGGATATCCCGTGAATATGCATTTATCCGACTTGGGTGTAAGCTTGTCCGACACGAGTCGCTTGACATATGCTTCACAACCCCAAATCTTTAGAAAAGACAAACTAGGACTCTTCCCAGTCCACATCTCATGTGGTGTCTTGTCTATGGATTTTGATGGTACCCTATTAACTGTGAAAGCTGCAGTTTCTAGAGTGTATCCCCAGAATGACAAGGGTAAATCCGATTTGCTCATCATCGATCGGACCATGTCCAACAAGGTTCGATTTCTCCGTTCTGACACAACGTTTCTCTGCAGCGTACCCGGAGGTGTGAGCTGAGGTACTATACCTCGACTTTTCAGATGATTATCAAATTCCTGGCTCATGTACTCACCTCCACGATCTGATCGTAGAAATTTTATCGTCTTGCCGAGCTGATTTTCAACCTCATTCTGAAACTCTTTGAACTTTTCAAAAGTTTCCGACTTGTGCCTCATCAAATAGATATATCCATATCTACTCAAGTCATCGGTAAAAGTCACAAAGTACTGGTAGCCACCTCTGGCTATTATGCTCATTGGACCACACACATCACTGTGTATAAGCTCCAATAGCTCGGACTCCCTCTCGCAACTCTTTGCAAAAGGAGACTTAGTCATCTTGCCTAGCAAGCATGATTCGCATGTCTCGAACGACCCGAAGTCGGACGAAGTTAGGAGTCCATCATCATGGAGCTTCTTCATGCATTTCAGACTAATGTGTCCAAGACGACAATGCCAGAAGTATGTCAGATTTATCTCATTAGGCTTATGCCTCTTGACATTCACGTTATAGACTGGTTCCGTTTCTAGATTTAAAATAAATAGCCCATCTACTATGGGTGCATAGCCATGGAACATTCCATTCAAATAAAATGAACAACCATTGTCCTTTATATTGAATTCATAACCTTGACTCATCAAACATGAGGCAGAAATAATGTTCCGACTAAGTGCGGGAATGTAATAACAATTATTCAATTCCAAAATAAATCCATAAGATAGCTTGAGTTGCATCGTGCCGACCTCCAACGCAGCAACTCTTGCTTTGTTGCCGACCCTAATGTCAATCTCCCCTTGTGCCACACGCCTAGTTCTTACCAGCCCCTGCATCGAGTTGCAAATATGAACAACCGATCCAGTATCAAATACCCAAGAGCTACTAGGTATGTCAGCAAGGTAAATGTCTATAACATATGTAACATGTTTACCTTTGCCTGAAGAAGCATCTCCGGCCTTCTTGCCGTGCTTGGCAAGCCACTTGCTGCAATTCCTCTTCTAGTGACCAGCTTCCTTGCAGTGAAAGCAAATGGTCTTTGAGTTCGGTTCGGACTTTGGCTCAGCGGCCGAGACAGCCTTCTCCGTGCCCTTTGCCTTACCCTTTTCTTGCACCAACTCTTCTTGAACTTAGCCGAGTTCTACACCATCAACACTTGATGCGTGCCTTTCTTAATATCTTGCTCTGCCACCTTGAGCATCCCATGTAATTCAGTGAGCTTCTTATCCATGCCGTGCATATGATAGTTCAAGACGAACGTCCCATAGCTCGATGGAAGAGAACCCAAAATTGCATCCATGGACAGCTCGTCCCCAAGTGGGAAGCCTAACCGATCCAAAGCTTGCACGTACCCGATCATCTTCATCACATGCGGGCTCAATGGATCACCCTCCTTCAGCTTACAATCCGTCAAGGACTACAAGACGTTGAACCTTTTGGTCCTAGCCTGTACCTGAAACATGCTCTTCAAACTCTCGATCATATCAAAAGCCTGAATGTTTTCGAAATGCTATTGCAAATCAGGCTCCATATAAGCCAGCATGAGGCAGCTGATCTCATTTGATTCATCAACAAGTTTCTGGTGGGTATTCTTGGTTGTGACATTAGCATTCTCGGCAGGTTCCTCTAGAAGTGGATCCTCTAGAATATTTTCCTTTTTATCGTGCTTGAGAACAACTCTCAGATTTCTATACCAGGTGGTAAAGTTTGTTCCATTCAGTTTATCCTTTTCCAGAATTGATTTCAATGCAAAGTTGGGTTGAGCAAGTGGTGCCATTGATGTACAACAGAAAATATGCAATCACTAAGCAATGTGTTTATGTAGAGTAATTCAAGCCTTAAACAGAACTACTGCCACTGAAGTCAGCATCCCTCCGCAAACTCTCAGTGATTTAGGACCCATCTAGCGCGAGCAACTAGTGAGCTTTAGCATCACTGCTAGCCAACTTGCTTATTCGGTAAGCAACTCCTTTCTAATCGTATCTCTATACGACTCCTGTCGGTTGGGTAGGTATCTCATACCCCGGCTCCCAACCTTCTCTGCCACAAGGCCCAAAACCGTTTTGATAGCCTTGTCAAGTTAACCTGATGCAGTGCATGTCCGTGTCCGACACGAACCCTCCAGTTCAAGGACACCTAGTAGCACCTCAATTTTATGAGCCCACCACTAGACGTACTTGACGTGCGAAGGTGCAACATCCGGAATGGCAATGTGCTTGATATTAATGAGGGATCTTTCTACCACATTAACATGCATAGAAACAAGAAGCAATATCAATCACATATAAACATAAATATGTGAAATAGTATGGCTCCTTCATGGACATCCTTCCAGGTCGGCTCCAACTCCGATGACCAGGGTGGAACTCCATCTTGTCCGTCACGCCGGGACACCAAAGCTTCGAACTTGACCTCTGTACTCCAACTACTACAACTAGTAATGAATTTACAAAGAATCACAAGTCGACATGCAGGCCGTTATACAATATAATGACAGCACATTGGCTCCTGTCGGCTGACAATCATGACATGCAGGTCATGTTAAGTTACACACATGCATCACATACATATGAGCCATACTATTCACATCAAACCTGCAAAACAAACTTATGCATAGAATCGCATTCTACCGGTTTGTGTGATCATGTACAAAATACAAGGCGCTACGCACACGGCAGTCCCGACATTATTGGAAATCACAGATCGCATCTGCACTCCGATCATGCCAAATTTTCTAATCTGACTGATCTCATCGATCATCGCGAACCCGATTCGGATTTACGTTTCACGGTTAACCCCGATGGCAGATACCGACCGGTAGGGGTAGGTTGTGTCACGACCTCATCGATTCTGATTGATAGAAAGCATAGCCTCAACGATCCCGATGTGCAGTTGATCTCATCAACCGTGCACATAGCCGATCTCATGTACGATGACAGATCACATCCGCCGCTGCCACATGTCACATATGCTACCGATCTGAATCCAAAACCTATAGCACAGGCTCTGATACCACTGTTGGGAGCTACCGTGGGTGCATCGCATGCCAATTAAAAAAATTCTATGCGCAGAACATCCAAGAACATGCTACGGAGATGGATCACAGATTGTTAGCACTAGACGCGCAGTGCCGTGCAACGAAAGTAAAGTTGGGGCAGCGTGTCCATGTGGTCCATCTCCTCCTTGTTCGAGCTCCCTTGAACAGCCGTTCTGATCTCCCTCGAATAGCCGGTTACCGGATCCCACGTACAGGTTCACCGAAGCGGCGCAAGTGCACCGCCTCTAACGGTATCCGAGCGTGCAGGAGGAACACCTGTGCGGCGGACTGCTAGGTCCGATCACACGGTCGACGACGGCGAGTGGAGGTGGCTAGTTGCAACTCATGCAAAGCCCTAATGATGGCGCTGAAGCGATCAACCGGATGGGTGTGCCGCACCTCCACTATATATAGGCATCCGACGCAGGCTGAACTCTTGGGCCTCACATAGATACTAAAGCCCACGTGTTCCTTCCCTTAAGTGCGCGACCCTTTAGGTTCTCGTTCGCTTGGTCGCAAGTCAAATGACATCCGACTCAACCGGTCGGTAGCGACCTCTAGCAAGACGTGCCGACTCCAAGTGTACGATGAAGCTGGTTAGGCGAACCTATACTTCACACTTCTGTTCCCTTTGCCACACGATATATGTTGTCGTGCACAAGGCGACATGGTCATCCTTGTTGCAACACGACCCCTTTCTCGTTCCGGTGAATCCAACAAACACTTCGGATTATCTCATAATCCTTGTCGCATGGCCATGCTTATCCAGGTCGGATCACCCGAGAGGGCCCAGAGTATATCTCTCCTGGTAGGAGGGGCAAATCCCATCTTGCGCGACCATGTCTCGCAGCATGGGTCTGGACAAGGCCAAAACCTACCTTTGTAACTACCCAGTCACGGACTAGCGTTTGGTCGGCCCAAAGCAAGTCTGTCACCATACCAAGTACATGCGCCAGCTCAGGTCTTAGGACATAGAACATATGTTGTACTAGAGACTCACAAATGACCTATCGCTGCGTCTCATAGTTCGGTCTGTCCAACTCAGACCTTATCTCGACTTGGATCCGACTATGTCGAATCCGACCAGACCTTTCTAAGTCCATATTATCTGGCTAGCATCCAATGCTACATGGTCAGTGAGACCAAACCATCCACCGTGTCATATACTAGTTTGATTAGTTGCGCGTCCACACAACCCTTTCGACTAGGGACCATTTAGGACAGTTATCATACAATGCATAGTCTCACAAACAAG
The DNA here is from genome assembly GCA_022496015.1 of Hordeum marinum. Taxonomy (NCBI): domain Eukaryota; kingdom Viridiplantae; phylum Streptophyta; class Magnoliopsida; order Poales; family Poaceae; genus Hordeum; species Hordeum marinum. The sequence continues at coordinate 266,671,624 of CM039672.1, read as the reverse complement.
TCACGTACTTATTAACACACATCACTGATAATGTCCAAGGACTATCTTTATTCTTAAAAACATAGGAAATATCATCATACATGATTGCCTCTAGGGCATATCTCCAACACTCAAGACTAGAACCCACCAGAGAATACCACTCCCTTTGAAGAAAAACTCATCTAACTTGGCCAAAGACGAAAATAGATCGAGGGATCACTAGAAGAGTGTCTAGAGGGGGGGGGTGAATAGACTACTAGCAGGAAATTAAAACCTAACCTTTTCCCAAGTTAATTGGTTGGCAGATTTTAACAGTTTTAGCAAGACTAGCAAGTCTATATACCCAACACATGCATGCCAACAAATATGGCAGTGGAAAGTAAAGACATTGCACAATAAGTAAAGAGTTGAGATATGGAGATCAAACGCAATTGGAGACGCAAAGATTTTTCCCGTGGTTCCGATAGGTGGTTCTATCGTACGTCCATGTTTATGGAGTCTTCAACCCATGGAGGGTAACGGTCGCGAGAGTCCACGGAGGGCTCCACCCATAAGGGTCCACGAAGTAGCAACCTTGACTATTCCATAATGGCTTCCGTCCACGAAGGACTAGCCTCACTATGGGTAGATCTTCACGAAGTAGGCGATCTCCTTGCCTATACAAACTTCTTGGTTCAACTCCACAACACGAAGTAGGAGGCTCCCAAGCGACACCTAACCAATCTAGGAGGTACCACCCTCTAAAAGGTAATAGGCTCGGTAATGACAATGAACTACTTGCTCTTGTGCTTCAACATGATAGACTCCTCAACACACAATCACTATCTCACAGATTTTGCTTGGTGGAAGAGATGGGATTGGTGGAAAGAAACTTGGGGAGGCTAGAAATCAAGATCCATATGGTTGGAGTGGAAGATCTTGAACTCAACACAAGGGTAGGTGGTTCTGTCTCAGAAAATTGGATGGGGCAAGTATGGAATAGTTATAAGTGCTTTTCTTTCGAGTAGGTGGTGGTGAAGGGGTATATATAGGCATCTCCAAAAATCCAACCATTACACACAATAAGTCAGACTCGGTGGAACCGATGTGTGAATCTCGGTTGTACCGAAGTGACTTAAAGTTAGCAACTTTCGAACCGATATAGTAATCTCGGTTGCACCGATAAGGTGAACAACGGTCAGAATGCCCAATATCGGTGACACCGATTCGATAATCTCGGAGGTTCGAAACCGTGAACTTGCATAATAGAAATTTGGCAGCCCAACTCGGTGGCACCGAATGCAGTATCGGTTGCACCTCAAGCTAGGGTTTGGCTGAGTCTGTCTAGGGTTTGGAATCGGTGGCACCGAGTGTAGAATGTTGGTTGCACCGACTTTGAGTATTTGGCTTTGAACAGACTTTGGTGGGAGAGTTTGTGGGTGTTTTTGGTGACTATCACTTGTGCATGTATGAGCATTTTGTTCACCAACGAAACCTTACCCCCTTTTAATAGTATTGGCTTTCCTATGGACTCAAAGTGATTTCTCACAAATATAAAATGTAGAGTCCTCTTGCTTGAAGCTTGGCCAACCTATTTCCTTGCATCTTGGGGTATCTCCACAATCCTTTTGCCAACCCAATTCTCCATGGACTATTATCTAAAATACACTAGATAAAAGTATTAGTCCAAGAGACAATGTATCTTGTCATGAATTATCAAAACCACCAAGGGAGCATGTTGTGCTTTCAATCACCCCCCTTTTGGTAATTGGACAACATACAGTCAAAGCTTCAAATAAAGATATGCGTGGATATAATGAAGACTTTGAGAGACACATGACTTAGATTTGCTCCCCCTAAATGTGTGCAGTCCTTTAAAGAATAGTTGCTTTGGAATGCATGGACACACATGTGGATGAAGGGATATAAGGAGTCATGTGTATCTTGGCTATATGCATGAAAATATATATGAATGAGATGTGTCCTTGTTCAAGACTTCACTCTTGCAAACAATATGTGCAAGAAGCAAGAGATCATCTTGACCAAGAGTATGATGCAAATACTTACCTTGAGGTCTTGATCATTCTAGTAGTAGAAGCACACTTGAGAAAACAATGTTAGGAAACACAAGAGTATTCTACTAATATAAAGACAATAGAACTCAAAAGTACCAAGATATGGAGAACATATAAAAGATGATAATCCTTAAGATTAATATGTCTCCTAGATCATTTAGAACTTTCTCCCCTTAGATATGAAAGTAGTAGTTCATCCTCTCCCCTGAATCTCAGCATGTAGATATTGGGAATGGATAGGGTGAGAAAAATTCTAAAGTGAACAATCAAATAAAATAAGCTCAATAATATTCTCCAAACATGTTTTTCTCCCCTGCTTTGGCATTCTCACCTTGTTTATATAAGTAAAAGCTTGATATATGCTCTACCCCTTAATCATATCTTCCCCTTTGCATAAGCATGTAACTATCCCTTTAGCATGAAGCTTTGTTATTCTCCCCCTTTGGCATTAATTTCCAAAAAGGTCAAATTTAGGAGTAGGTAAAGGGATCATTGACAAGGAAGGGATCCTTGAGAACAAGGGTCATTAAAAGTAGGGTTCATAGAAAAGAACTGAGGGAATCATTGGAGGTAACTTCTCTCCCTATGGCAAATAGTAGTGAGGTCTTGTTTAATCTTCTCCTCCTTCGAGCTAGGGATCCTTGAATAAAGAATTTCTCCCCCTAAGTTTTGCTTGTTATTCTCCCCTAAGTTTTTTTAGAAGGAATCATCAAAGTAATAGAAGAAGAACAGATAAGAGAAAAACAAATCGGTGACTCCGAGACAGATAGATCGGTGGTACCGAGTTTTGTAGTGCAGCTTGTCTGCAATTTCGGTAGAACCGAGATATCTGAGTCGAAGGCTCCGAGGCTAAAACATAAAGAAAGGGGTAAGGGACCAAGTTTCTGTTTTCAAAGAGTCAAAAGAAAATATTTTCAAAGGGAAAGTGAAGGACATCATCTAGAGAAGATCTAAGTGGTTACGAGAGATCATGCAAATAGAGAAAAAACCACACAAGATTCGTAACTAGATGATGGGTGGTGACTAGGTCACCTATATTAGAGTATATTGACTTAGAAGCCAAGCAAGAATACTTGATCATAGGTCATACTCTACATTAAGATCAAAATGGGGTTACCATTTTTTGACTAAGCATTTTAATGTCTTCGTATCACTTCAGTTGCTTTAGCTCATGACTTGGAGTAAAGCCTTTTCAAGGATATGAGTGCATACCTTTGAGTGATGTTGACGACGTTGCTTGTAGGTGAACTTGTTGAGGATGCTTGAAGTTGATGAAGAACATATTGAGTTGGGATCAATCCTTCTCATTCTAGTACACTTGTTACCTACAAAGGTTAGTCATGCAAGGAAGAACAATAGGTATATCCATTTGACATGATACCAATTGAGATTTTGCAATAATGATCAAGTATATGTCAAGGATATGTTTTTGTTGTCTTCTTCCTTCCATCATCAAGAGGGGTTGTGGATACTTGGTCAAGACAAGATTGCTTATGATTGGAGTTGGTTGCAATCTCGTGGAATGAAGTTCTTCCAAGTACCTACAAACGATTAGATGCAATACAAGGGAGCATAGAATTCCATGGCATAAGATAACATGTTAGGAATATCATGGAATTATCAAAGAAGGCTCATGCCCTTGCAAGCATCCGAGTTAGTCTAGCTCAAGTTTGAAGCATCAATGACATTCAGCTCACTCCTCAAATGACAAAAAGTTTTCTCATCAAGTGGCTTAGTAAAGATATCGGCTAATTTCTTGTTAGTGCGAACATGCTTAAGATTAATATCTCCATTAGCAACATGATCATGAATGAAATGATGTCAAACTTGAATATGCTTAGTTCGAGAATGTTGCACAGGATTATGACCAATCTTAATAGCACTTTCATTGTCACAAAGTAATGGAACATTTTTAACATGGATTCCTTAATCCTTAAGCATTTGTGTCATCCATAGTAATTGTGCACAACAAGATCCAGCAACAATATACTCAGCTTCGACAACAGATAGAGATATCGAGTTTTCTTTCTTGGAGGACCAAGACACAAGAGATCTACCCAAAAATAGACAAGTACCCGAGGTGGATTTTCTATCAACCTTGTCACCGGCATAGTCCGAATCGGAATAGCCAACAAGGTTAAAAGAACATCCCTTGAGATACCAAATGCACAAAGTTTGGTGTTTGTATCAAGTATCTCATAATACGTTTCACGGCCAAAATATGACACTCCTTAGGTGCATATTGATATCTAGCACACATTCGAACACTAAGCCTAATATCGGGACGAGATGCACATAGATATAGCAATGAACGAATCATAGATCGATAAACCTTTTGATCAACCGGTTCATCCTCCTTGGTAAGATCAACATGTCCACTAGTTGGCATGGGAGTTTTCATACCTTTGCACTCCTACATGTTGAACTTCTTGATCAAGTCCTTGGTATACTTAGTTTGAGAGATAAAAGTTCCTTCTTTTGATTGCTTGATTTGCAATTCAAGAAAGAATTTCAGCTCACACATCATGGACATCTCATACTTCTTGCACATCAACCTTCCAAATCTTTCACTTGAGGGTTAGTGGAACCAAAGATAATACCATCCACATAAATTTGGCACACAAATAATTCACCATTAACTCTCTTAGTGAACAAGGTTGCATCAATTTTACCAATTTAAAAACCTTTTTCAATGAGAAACATTGTTAAGCATTTGTACGAAGCACGAGGGGCTTGATTAAGACCACAAAGGGCTTTATGAAGCTTGTAAACATGATTAGGTTTCTTAGGATTCACAAAACCAGGTGGTTGCTTAACATCAACCTCTTCTTCAATTTCACCATTTAAAAAGGCACTTTTAATGTCCATTTGATAAAGTGTGATATCATGGCGATTAGCATAGGCAAGCAGAATGCGAATAGATTCAAGTCTAGCAACGGGGGCATAAGTCTCACCGTAGTCCATACCTTCGACTTGAGTATATCCTTGGGCCACGAGACGTGCCTTGTTGCGTATGACTTGACCATCTCCGTCTTGCTTGTTTCAAAACACCCATTTGGTTCCGATGATGTTGTGCTCATCCTCGGGCTTCTCCACGAGTGTCCACACTTCATTCCGTTCGAAGTTCTAAAGCTCTTCATGCATGGCGTTCACCCAATCCATGTCTTCAAGAGCTTGTTCTGCCTTCAAGGGCTCAATGCTAGAGATGAAATAATAATGCTCACAAAATTTAGCTAGATGAGTTTTAGAGCGAATGATTCTCCCGGTTTGGATGTAACCAAAGATTTGGTTTAGGGGATGGTTCTTGGTCACTTGTGCTTGAACTCGGGGTAGCTTGGGCTTGTTAGACGGTGGAGATTCTTCTTAATCATCATCATTTCCTTCATCTTCATTGTTGTTGACGGTGTCATTCCCTTGAGGTGGTGGTGGATCTTCATGATGTATTTCCTCCTCTTCATCATCTTGCCGTGTACTGCTTGTGGATGCCTCCATGTCATGTTGTGGTTCACCTTGTCGTGACGTAGGGGCTTCCACTTGAGTTGATGAAGTACTTTCCTTCACCTTCATGGGACGAATCTTGTTGATGGGTCAATCTAGGATAGCTTTCGAAGGGTCCTTATCACCTACATCATTTGGCAATTGTTCGACTTGCGAACCATTAGATTCATCAAACTTCACATCTACCGTCTCTTCAACTTTTCGTGAAGTTGTTGTAGACACGACAAGTGTGAGAATTCTATCCATAACCAAGTAGGAATCCTTCATGAGATTTAGGAGCAAATTTAGTACGATGATGCTTGTCAATAATGTAGCACTTGGAGCCGAATACCCGAAAGTATCCAACTTGGGGTTTGTTACCGGTGAGTAGCCCGTATGCCGTTTTACTGAGAAGCTTGTGCAAGTAAAGTCAGTTTGTGGCATGACATGCTGTTTCCACGGCTTCTGCCCAAAAGTGTCTTGGCATCTTGTATTCATCAAGCATCGTTCTAGCCATCTCAATAGGCGTCTAGTTCTTCCTTTCAACAACTCCATTTTATTGAGGTGTGTACGTAGCCGAGAACTCATGTGAGACACCTTCTTCGTCAAGAAAGGTAGCCACATGGGTGTTCTTGAACTCTGATCCGTTATCACTCCGAACTTTCTTGATCTTAACTTCAACTGATTTTGCGCTTTGCGAATGAAGTTCTTGAAGATCTTTTGTACCTTTGACTTATCATCAAGGAAGAATACCCACGTAAATCTGGAAAAATCATCAACTATAACTAAACCATAGGAATTTCCACCGAGACTCTTGTAAGCATTGGGACCGAAAAGATCCATGTGAAGTAACTCGAGTGGTCTCCTAGTAGTCATGATATTCTTATCAGGATGACTTCCACCTACTTGCTTTCCAGCTTGACAAGCACTACAAAGTCTATCTTTGTCAAAGATAACATCTTTAACACCAAGTTATGATCACCTTTGATAAGCTTGTCTAAATTACGCATGCCAACATGTCCTAACCTTCTATGGCAAAGCCAACCTTTAGAAGATTTAGTAATTAAACAAGTGCGAGGCTTGGATCTATTAGTGAAATCAACATTGTATAGATCACCTCTACAGATACAGGTAAAGACCATTTTATGATTATCTTGACGAAACACTTGGCAATCTACTTTCATGAATAACACATTGAAACCGAAGTCGACAAGTCTAGATACGGAAAGAAGATTGTAGCCAAGAGATTCAACGAGCATAACATTTTGAATAGAGATATCATGGGATATGGCCACCTTACCAAGACCAAGTACCTTACCCTTGGAGTTGTCTCCAAACGTTATGTACCTTCGCGGTCCATGGTTTGGTGGGATCTCTTCAAACATTTCTCTATCTCCGGTCATATGATCGGTACATCCGCTATTGAGAATCCACTCTTTTCCTCTGGACATGTAATCCTTGAAGTTTGCCACGAGACTTAGATTCTTCATGATCTTCTCATACTTGATGTCGAACAACTCATCTTAATCATAGTATCCATGTTCCACATTGTCATCATCAAGTGGGAAATCCTCATCATAAAGAACAAGAGATTCGTTAGGATGGTGATCATGACAATGTTCAAGTTTATGAATGCGAAGGGCCTCTATAATGATATTGTTCATAGTTGTGACATCTCCTTTAGCACACATGACGTCTCTAAGCTCAAATAGACAATCATCAAACTTAGCATAACTAGGCGTCATTTTGTAAAAGGCAATAGTTGTATGAAGAATTTCATCAACATTATTCAATGAATAATTTGGATATCGTTTGTCCAAATCATTCCACAAAGTATAAGCACATGCAAGATTCTTCATTTGGTTGAGCACATTTCTAGGCAAAGCCCTAACAATAAGATTAACAGTTCTAAGATTGCATATCATATCAATTTCCTCTTCGTGTATGAGATGCAAGGGATCAATAGGAGGCTCATAGGGGCGCATAACAGATTTGCTCAATTTAAATTCATTAAACATCTCAAGCATCAAAGTTTTCCATTGACTATAATACTCTCCATCAAGAATAGTCACTCTACAACTCAAACTCCCTATACTAGACACATCCGTCTTCCTCCTTGGTGATTAAACCGAAGCAATAGAGACCAATGCTTTGATACCAATTGAGGGATCACTAGAAGAGTGTCTAGAGGGGGGGTGTGAATAGACTACTAGCAGGAAATTAAAACCTAACCTTTTCCCAAGTTAATTCGTAGGCAGATTTTAACAGTTTTAGCAAGACTAGCAAGTCTATATACCCAACACATGCATGTCAACAAATATGGCAGCGGAATGTAAAGACATTGCACAAGAAGTAAAGAGTTGAGATATGGAGATCAAACACAATTAGAGACACAAAGATTTTTCCCGTGGTTCCGATAGGTGGTGCTATCGTACGTCCACGTTTATGGAGTCTTCAACCCATGGAGGGTAACGGTCGCGAGAGTCCATGGAGGGCTCCACCCATAAGGGTTCACGAAGTAGCAACCTTGAATATTCCATAACGGCTTCCATCCAAGAAGGACTAGCCTCACTATGGTAGATCTTCACAAAGTAGGCGATCTCCTTGCCTATACAAACTTCTTGGTTCAACTCCACAACATGGAGTAGGAGGATCCCAAGCGACACCTAACCAATCTAGGAGGCACCACCCTCCAGAAGGTAATAGGCTCGGTAATGACGATGAACTCCTTGCTCTTGTGCTTCAAGATGATAGACTCCTCAACACACAATCACCCTCTCACAGATTTGGCTTGGTGGAAGAGATGGGATTGGTGGAAAGAAACTTGGGGAGGCTAGAAATCAAGATCCATATGGTTGGAGCGGAAGATCTTGACCTCAACACAAGGATAGGTAGTTCTCTCTCAGAAAATTAGATGGGGGCAAGTATGGAATAGTTCTGAGTGCTTTTCTTTCAAGTAGGTGGTGGTGAAGGGGTATATATAGGCATCTCGAAAAATCCAACCGTTACAGAAATATAAGTCAGACTCGGTGGGACCGATGTGTGAATCTCGGTTGTACCGAAGTGACTTAAAGTTAGCAACTTTTTAACCTCGGTGAGACCGATATAGGAATCTCGGTTGCATCGATAAAGTGACCAACGGTCAGAATGCCCAATATCGGTGACGCCGATTCGACAATCTCGAAGGGACCGAAACTGTGAACTTGCGTAATAGAAAGTTGGCAGCCCAACTCGGTGGCACCGAATGCAGTATCGATTGCACCGAAAAGCTAGGGTTTGGATTAGTCTGTCTAGGGTTTGGAATCGGTGGCACCGAGTGAATGTTGGTTGCAACGATTTTGAGTATTTGGATTTGGACAGACTTTGGTGGGAGGGTTTGTGGGTGTTTTTGGTGACTATCACTTGTGCACATATGAGCATTTTGTTCACCAACAAAACCTTACCCCCTTTTAATAGTATTGGCTTTCCTATAGACTCAAAGTGGTTTCTCACAAATATAAAATGCAGAGTCCTCTTGCTTGAAGCTTGGCCAACCTATTTCCTTGCATCTTGGGGTATCTCCACAATCCTTTTGCCAACCCAACTCTCCATGGACTATTATCTGCAATACACTAGATAAAAGTATTAGTACAAGAGACAATGTATGTTGTCATGAATTATCAAAACTACCAAGGGAGCATGTTGTGCTTTCATAGATTGGCGAGCATGCAAAGCTATTTAATTATACAGCAAGGAAACTTAAAAGATTCATTTGAATTTAATGAACAAGCTCATCATAAAGTGACAATTCATCATATCCTGACAAACACATTCATGGATTACATTAGAATTATCCCGATCATGTGAGGCAGCTTAGAGGAACTTGGTATTGAAGATCATGAAGAGAGAGAGAGATTCATCTAGCTGCTACTATGGACCCTATTGTCCCAAGGGAACTATTCACACATGGTAATGGAGGCAGCAAGGTTGATGAAGAAGCCTCCGACAATGAATTCCCCCTCTGAAAAAGTACCGGAACAAGCCTCCAGACTGGATCTCCTTGGAATAGAAGCTTGCGGTGGTAGAAAAATGCGGAGAAAAATCTTGCAAAGGGTTTTGCAAAATATGGAATTTATTGGCAGAAGAATAGACGTAAGGCGGTGGATGAAGGCCACATGGTCTAGGGGTGTAATCAAGGCCCTGGCCATGCGAGGTGGCCATGTGGGGTCCTATAGCTCCTCTCGTATCCCTATGATGCTTCGTGGAACCCTCATGCCTCGAAAAAATCATATTAAATCCTCAATTTTTTGACCTATGTAGATATTGATTTTATGTGAAGTCAAAACATGTAGAAAATAACAACTGACACTGGCCACTAAATTGATAGGCTAGTCGAGAACATAATAAGAAAATACTATTATAAGAGCATGTTCGGTAGCCCTCTGCTCCTAAAGGATGGAGTAGCACCAATCAAGTCAGCTCCGTGCATTCCTCATCCCGGAGCGGAGCAGTCCGTAGGACATTTTCTTGGAGTGCCCAAAGTGTCTCTCCATGCGCTCCCGTATTTTGTGGAGCCAGTGGACTGCCAAACATGCTTTATGTATACAAAAGTGATATTATAATAGCATAAAACAATAAAAAGATATAGATACATTTGAGATATATTAGAATCATCAATCTTAATCTCTACTCATCCTCAAATAGGTAGATGATAAAACAAATATATATTCTTATGTGCAGTGCTACCTAGCATAATCTTGATCAAGTGATGGAGTGTGTTTGTGAACTTAGGATAGAAATGATTGAAGGCAATAATCTATAATTGATAACAAGCAAGTAACATCAAAATGTGCAAACAAAATTACTCATACTTTTCATGGTTCAATGTTTTCATAGCCACGAGAAAAGTGGACCACCACTCGCTTTTGGGAAAATCCGTGAGGCAGAAGGCACTATATTTTACTAACTTAAATCTTACGCGAGTGTTCTTGATAGGGTACTTCATAAAGTAATCGGTGGTGTCAATGTACTTTTTTTTTTCTGAAAACAGGGAAACACGATTACACGTGCCTTAGGAGACCAAGGGATACCTAGCTAGCAAGGGCGGTTAAGAAACTACCCAGACCATAAAGCTAGGCGGCTAAGAAGTAACCATGCGCAAGTGGCCCACCACTTGCTTTTTGAAAAATCCAGGGGTAGAGGGTACTACATTTTACTACTATGAATATTGGGTGAGTGTTTATGCTAGGCTACTTCATAAAGTAATCGGTGTTGTGAGTATACTTTCCTTTTTCCGAAAAGGACCTTATTGCCATTGTGGCCTTTCATGGTACTATATAAAATGTTTTTTCCCGATGGAGTGTTATTGTTTTGCACGAGTGTCCCGGTTTTCTGAAAACGTATATCGAACTCGATTGGCCGTGCTCGATAGATACCACAAGTTTGGTCGCCTGGATTCGTTTCCCAGTGACCCATTCAAGTGGAATTCTCAAGAAACCATTGCCATGTCACTCTCATCCACCTTGTGATGGCATCCACATCGACCCTTCGAGTAAAATACATCTCTAGTCCCCCAACTTGCATGTCTACACTGGTCCTGCTACTCTCAAAGTGCTTCAATATGGTCCTTGTACTCAAAAATACATCCCACATACGGTCTTGGCTATGGTCCTAGAGACGCACAACCGAGAATGGCGCTCGAGCGAGGCGCGTTGCTTCGCACCGGTTAAGCCCGCATTTTTGCAATACGCCCCCTCGAGTTTTATTTCCATGCAAATCAACCCACCAAACTTGATGAATTAGCAGGGAGAGGCGTGTCATCCCCAAATGTTCCAACCTGACTGGCGTGAAGGGAAAATTCCCCCAATTCTCCCAAAGAAAACCCTAGAACCATGGCCATGGGCGGCAAGAGGAGTACTCTGTCGGGAGCATCACCAGCGAGAGCTTGATTGCCAGCAGCAATAGTAGTGCACGCAACGGTTGATACACCTACTTGCTGTGGAGGTCGGTCCTTCGAGAGGTGTGGCTTCACGGCAACCATGTCTACGGCTGAAGACAGGGCATGTGTTGGTCGTGTGTTGATACTTGTAAACTACGTTGGGATTTTCCCCCAAGATGAGGGGATGATGCAGGACAGTAGAGGTAAGTATTTCCCTCGGTGAGAACCAAGGTTATCAAACCAATAGGATAACCACGCAAACTCCCATCTCTAGCGCCTATGCACAAAAGAACAAACACTTGTACCCAATGCGGGCAAGAGGGTTGTCAATCCCCTTGAACTCGTTACTTGAAAGCGATAAGTAGTGATAGATAGATAATTTGATAAATATAAATTGTAAATAAAAAGAAAGTAAATAATAGCAACAATATTTTAGTAGTTTTTATAGTTATATTTGTGAGGAGACCCGAGGGCCATAGTGTTCGCTAGAGTCTTCTCTCTTGAACAATGCATACGGTGGGTAAACAAATTATTGTTGGGAAATTGATAGAAAAGTGCATGGTTATGCAATATTTATTCACTGCAATGATCATGTATATATGCATCACATCCATCAAAAAGTCTACTGACTCCTGTCTGCATCTACTACTATTACTCCACCCATCGACTGTTATCTAACATGCATCTAGAGTATTAAGTAAAACCGAGTAATGCTTAAAGGATGATGACATGATGTAGACAAAGTAAATCCAATTAATATGCATGAACCCCATCGTTTTACCCTTAGTGGCAGCAATAATATATGTGTCATGTCCCTTTGTGTCACTGGGATTGAGCACTTCAAAATTAAACCCACTACAACGCACCACTCCCACTTGAAGATAAATCAATCTAGTTAGACAAACCAAACCGATAGATCATAGAGCATTATGAAGCTATAACAATCATGCAAATAAAATACCAGCAAGTATTCAATATCTTTTCATGAATAATCTGAACATAACTGCACAATTCATCGGATCCCAACAAACACACTGTAAAGATTGATTTCATAAGATAGATCACCGCGGGAATCACGCTGGTCTTGGTAATGAAGAACATAGAGAGAGACAACCATCTAGGTATTAACTACGGACCCGTAGGTCCATGTTGAACTACTAACACATCACATGGGAGTGGCAAGGTTGATGTAGAAGCCCTCCGTGATCGATCCCCCCTCCAGCATGGCACCGGAACAGGGATCCAGATGGGCACACGACAGAACAGAAACTTGCGGCAGTAGAAAAGGTGTTTCGGGAGGCTCTTTAGGGTTTTTAAAAATATTTGTGAATTTATAGGCTAGAGATCAGGCCAAGAAGAGCGGGAACGTGGCCCAGGGTGCGCCCTTTTGGCTTGGAGGCAGCTCGTGTGCCCTCCGGTCTTCCTCCAAAGCTTCCAGGTCTTAGTTGTGTCTATAAAAAACCATCAAAAAGTGTCACGGTATTTGGACTTCGTTTGGTACAGTATTCCTGAAAAGCAAAAAACATGCAGAAAATAGCAACTACCACTTGGCACTTGGTTAATAGGTTAGTGCTCAAAAATAATATAAAACATCAAGTAAATGCCTAAAAAGTATACTAGAATGATAAAATAATTGCATGGAACAATTAAAAATTATAGATACGTTGGAGACGTATCAGCATCCTCAAGCTTAATTCTTGCTCGTCCTCGAGTAGGTAAATGATAAAAACAGAATTTTTGATGTGACATGCTACCTAACATGTAATCTTTTTAGGTATGATAACTGAGAAACGATGAATTAACAAAAAATATCATAGTAATATCCATAAGCATAAGTAACACAATCATCAACTTTCAAAATATATGATCCTTAAAGAATGTTTACCCCCCATTCATTTTATCATATTAGCATGGAATGGCTCCATCTTCACCACATAAATACAAGCAATTGTATCATACTTTTTCAAGCACCATGGTGTTAAGCCAAGCAATTGACTTCTTCACGCGCTGCAGCATTTTATAACTCACTCAATACATGAGTGTGAAACATGGACATAGTGTATATGTGGAATAGAATATGGTGGTAAGTTTCAAAGGGGTAAAAGTGGATAAGAAAATTTCGCGTCAACTAGGTGGATCAGCGGGCTATGGAGATGCCCATCAATCGATATCAATGCGAGGTGTAGGGATTGCCATGCAACGAATGCATTAGATCTATAAATGTATGAAAGCTCAAATGAAGCTAAGTGGGTGTGCATCCAACTTGCTTGCTCATGAAGACCTTGGGCATTTGAGGAAGCCCGTCATCGGAATATACAAGCCAAGTTCTATAATTAAAAGTTCGCACTAGCATATGGAAATGACAAAACATGAGACTCTCTATATGGAAAACATGGTTCTTTCTCTAAGCACAAGTGTGGAAAAAGAGGTAGTAGTTGTTGGTGTCAAAACCGGTAAATCTCGAGTAGGGGGTCTCGAACTGTTGATCTTAGATTGATGGGTTATAGTGGACAAGGGGTGGTATTTACCAAGGTTTGGTCCCTCTTGATGGAGGTAAAATGCTACATCCTGCTTTGATTGTATTGAATATGGGACATCGAGTACAGAGTTGATCTACCTCGAGATCGCATGATGTGGTCTAAAACCCTAAGAGCAATGAGATTAACTTACCCTACGAACTAAAACCCTCTGGTTTATATAGCCATCGGGGGGTATCCAGGGTTACAGAATGTCGGTTATGTTAGAAAAGGAATATGCCGAACCCATCATCTTGTACTTAGAGTGCACACCACATCTTGAGAGATGTCGTCTTGGTTATGGTGTCCAGACCTTCATTGACAATCACAAGGCAACCCACTGTCCGGCCCGTAGAGATAGGCCGATAGCCCGAGGACCCCTTAATCCTGGACTCCCTCAGTAGCCCCCGGACTAGCCTCCAATGTTGCAATGTCATCTTAGCATTTGCATGTCCAAAGTCTTCGGCTTGTGAGGCGAGTTCCACCTTGAATTCAAATTCTGCCAACGATAGTTCGACCGCTGAATATTTCCTGAACTCCGAATATACAATTTAGCCTCGAAGGCCAACCATCCAAGCAAAGACAATGTTTTTCGCTAACAACTTTCTTACAAAAGGTCGCAACTTGAACGTTATTGTTGACCAGTCTCCAAAAAGCTCGAAACCTAGTTTGAGGTAGTTTTCATTTTTAATCAGCACATCTCATTAATATGGAGATCGTGCCCAGCTTTTCCGAGGATACGGTTTATTATTTGGGTTATACCATGAGTGTATAACTGCAAAATTTATTGGGAAGTGGCAAGGTCAAAGGCGCATTTTGGGGACTTTTGGTAGTTTAGCGACATATAAAAGGGATCGTTTGCCAAGACGTTTAGCACGCTCTTCCTGACTCCCCATTGCCATCTTCCTCCTGAGCTCAGAGCTTCTCAGCTTCATTACTCCCAAACCTCTCAAACCCTTCCTCAATTCGGTCATGGCCGAAGCGGGCTCCAAGGGAAAGTGGGAGGCCTCCAAGGTCATCGAGAAGGACATTAGATAGTTGAAGCTTCCTGACAACTTGTCGGCGTCCGTCTTCCATCAAGCCCTGGAGAAGAACTAGGTCATACCCACGCCTAGAGAAGGTGATAGGGTAGTTTTCATTCCCCACTTTCTATGGGGCTTATACTTCACCCTTCACCCCGTCATGAGGGGTATTATGTTTTACTATGGGCTGGATTTTCATGATATTCCCCGAATTCTTTTATGCATATCTCCTCTTTCATTACTTTCTGCGAAGCCTTTCTTCGGGTTCAAACCCACTTTGGCCTATGGTTGAAGATATTCAATATCAAGCCGAAAGTTTTTAGTGGAAGCAGGCCGACTGTGGGGGAGTTATGATTAGCTCCCCTTAGTTCAATGGCCCAATGGTTCTTTTATAGACACCGCCAAGGTTTGGCGACAGGAATGGTTCTACATCACCGAACCACATGAAGAAGGATGGGTGTAGTGACCCGACCTGAAAGGTCGAATCTCCGGTGTTTCCGTACCATCCCAAGATCATGCTGGTACACACACGGTACATCAATGTATATATCAAAGGGAAATCACACAACATTATATTAATCGAAAATCTCATATCGAGTCCTTTATTACAATAAAAATTACAATAAAGTGGCTGAAGGCCAACTCATGAGAATGTCTAAATCTTGCGGAAGCGTCGAAGGTAGATGAGTCCATCTGACTCCAAGGGCATCTCACCGAGCGTAGAACGTGTCCTCACTCCTGGTCAGAAAAGTACTCTGCAACATGATACGTTGCAGCCGTGTAGGTCAGCATATGGAATATGCCGGCAAAGTCACAAGAGAGGGGTGAAAAGATAATCATCTAGTCTACATGCTTATATGGCAGGTGTGGTGGTAAGTTTTTGCGTAAAGCCAATTTTTCCTACATCAAGAGAGGGCTAAGCAAAAAATATTACCAAGTTGGTTGATTAATGAGATGGTTCCACCAACCAATTCTCATACCCAATTGTTAAATACCCCCATCATCATATTACTTGTGTTGAGAATTCCGAATGTTTCAGTTCCTTTGGCTCAAGTCGTCCATGACCGTGGACACGGCTAATCGATTAGGTTTGAGTACTCCGCAGAGTTTTGCACACGTTCCCCACAAGATTTGGTCGCATCCGTTTAATTTCTCGCACTTCAGGGTGTTTGAGAAACGGATGACCAAAACATGGTCTTCCAAAGGGTTTCCCTGCGACTCTGTCGGTGCCCATCCTTTCCTACCGTTCTTCTACATCTCGTAGCACCGCCTGTCCAGGATCACCACGACATCCAACCAAGCTAGAGCCCATAATGACTTGTGGCTATGCAGGTAAGCCTTGGGTCTTGAAGCACCCATCCATCTCTTTGTGCCTGGGTGGATCTTTCCGCGTGAATACTGGCCATCTCCAGCATCACCTAGGCAAATCCACTGGTTTCTCCAGGGTGCCGTTCAACCATCATCCACCCAGAGGTATGTTGAAAACTCGGAGTCTTAAATCTTGATCATTATGTAGGTCTTGAAAAATTAGTAACTCTCTCAACTCTCATGAAATCACACAACCAACCCCGTCTACTAATAGCATAGCAAAAAGTATAACAACGTTTCCCGAGGCCAATGTGTCAAGGGTTGAGAGGGGGTTCCTACCACATGATACTACTACAATGTAACCAAGTTTCCAACTAACCTATCTTGCATGCAATTGGGGAAGATGGTAGAACTAATGCATATAAAACATGGGTAAACATGATCAAAGTGACTTGCCTGAATGATGATCTTCGTACGTGAGTGACTCTAAGTAACAAGCTTCACACTCCGGATAATCTAACGAAGCAAACAAGAGCACTTAAATAAGCATACAACAAAAATATTGTAACTCATAATCATCAACCAAGAAGACAATCAAGACAAAACAATGCACAAATCACAAGTAAGAAAAACACACAAAATTTTGTTTTCTAGAAGATGATTGATAAAACACTACTAACATAATAAAACTATTTTGTAATAACAAAACAATGGTTGACAATAAAGAAACAATAAAAAGATTTTTATTAACTAAAAGAAGAAAATCAATTTAAGTTTGTTGGGAAGACTTTAGTAAAGTTTGTAAAAGTTTTGATAAACACTGTATGAAACAATTATAGTTTTACTAATAAAATAGCAAAACAAAACTTATTATTTATTGACAAAACATGTTTTTAACAGAAAATAATTTACAAACAAACTTGTCTTAGATAACAGAATTAGATTATATAAAACTCCATTAAAAGAATCCATTACTAAACTAGTTGTTTTAATAAAATTAAACCTATTTGAAAGGAAGTTGTGATTCCTATATTAACAAAGAAATAAACTAAACAATTTTATATTTTTATTAACAATAAGTAAAACACTAAATGTTTAAATCAACAGAACCTACTAAACAAATTAAAACTAAATCTAAGTTAAACTAACTAAAACTAAGTAAATAAAAAAAATACTATAATACTAGGCAGATTCTGTTTATAGCTAGAACACTAATCAAAATCATCCCAAAAATTTTCAAACTAAGCATAAAGGTAGTCCTAACTAAGGCCAAACAGTAGCAAAAAGATTCATGTCAAAATCTATTTTCAAACTCTAGTTATTCAGATTTGAAGGTTTTAAGAAAATTTGATTCAATTCAAATTTTATAGTTCAAATTTAAAATTTAAAAGTACAGGGTGAAACTACATGAAAAATGTGAGCTATTGCAAAAAGAATCAACTCAAAACATTAAACAGATTAAAATATATAAGAAAAAAAAATTGAACTCACTCTGTTAACTAAAACAAAAACAGAAAAGAAAACTAGATATGCCACGGCCAGGGGGCTACGTGGCGCTTTCCTATTGGTTGGGGGCGTGTGCGCGCGAGTGCTTGCGGGCGGGCGACCGGTCGGTAGAGAATACCGGTTTGGAATTAATTCCGATCTAATCTAAGATGTTAGTTTGCGATCGAACGACTACAGAGTGGGAGGGGGAGCTCACAAAGAAGGGGTCGCCGGCGAGGGGATTCTCCGGCGAGTCCGAGACGGCGAAGTCGTCGGGGTTGGTGCTCTGGTGGTCGAGGGAGGTAGCGGAGTGGTCTGGGCGACGGAGCTTGACGTCCGGTGTCGATTGGTGGCAACGGTGGGGCGAGAGGTTGATGGAGTCGACGGCAATGGCGATGGGGAGGTCCGGTGATAGTGTCAACTCCGGCGACGAGATGCGGCAGACTTCCGGTGAGGTAGGAGAGGGCTTTGGGGGGAAATGGATGCGGGGACTGGCCGGTACTTATAGGGGGTGCGGAGAGCGAGGGGGAGTGGTGGGGAGGCGAGATCTGCGGAGGTGGAAACGTCCGGCGACGTGGTCGGCGAGGGGAGAGGGATGACCGCGCGGGCGAAACGGTCGGTCGAGGTGGGGCCCGGTGTCAGTGAGAGAGGGGGCATCCATTGCGCGTCGGTCGGCCGGTCGGTATTAAATCCGCGAGTAACTGCTCGTGGGCCGGCCCGATTAATACAGAAACCGTTACCGTTTTCTTTTAATGATTTTCAGTGACAATCAAAAGCTTTTAAAACATTCAAATCATTTTTTAAAAATAGGAGTATTATATATCAAAATTAACATAATAATAAATTCCATTTAATGAACATTTTTATTCTGTCATTTGAACACTTTGAAAAAAACAATATTTTCAGAAATTGCCTAATTGTTTTTAAATCCTTTTTGCAAATATTTTCAAAATAACTCCTGGTTATTTTTGTTCAAATAGATCACCAAATGGGTCTTGGTGTGGAGTGTCATATTCCTCCCCTCTTATTTGAACTTTTAACCAAGACTTCAAATAGGTAAAAGCAACTTAGGAAAAAAATAGAAAGGGCTTTCAGAAAGTCAGAAGAAGCATTTCAACAAATACATACATTCAAACAATGATGATGATGGATGCATAGCTATATTTCATAACATTCCAAAATTAAATTTTGGGATGTTACAATGGGAGGCACCTCCTAGATTTAGATCTGGCCCTCACACCATACTAGTGTCATGGATGAAGAAGGGGCTCGATTGGGGGAGCGCGGTGGAGGTGAAGACCTTACAGAGGTGCATCTCTACCTTGGTAGAGAAGAAGAAGATTGAACAACCGAATGTAGTTCAAGTCATGCTCCGCCACCGCACTCTCCCTTGCCAACACCGGGCTGTCCTCATGTGGGAATACAGCTCAGACGACCCTCTCACCATGCGGGAGTTCTTCCGCATCTCCCACAAGAAAGTGTGGAAAGTGTTGTTCAAGCCACGAAAGAGCTCACCGGCAGAAGAGGAGGACCTTGGCATGGAAGCCTCGACCCCTCCCGGACCGGTAACATTCTTTTCACTTGTGTTCAAGTTTTTCCCTCCCTTTTCTAAGGCTCTGATCCTCCTTTCCTCCATATTTTGACAGATCTGGCTAGAAAAATCCTGACAGATCAACTGCCCGGCTTCGCTACCCGAGGATCCGTGAACGCCCCTGCTAGCGAGTGTCCTGGCTGAAAAGCCGTATGTAGCCCCAAAGAAGAGGGAGGAGAAGAAAGAAGAGAAGAAGAGGACCGATGGGTCTCCGATCAAAGGGTCCCCCGGACACAACATCCGAGGAGACGCAAGCTCCCTCTACTCTTGAAGGAGAGACGGAGCGAGATGGGGAGGAGAGTGATTCTTCCCATTCCAAGAAGAGAACGGTGTCCGGAGACTCCGAGGGTGATCCAGATCCCTCCCCTAAAACACCATGCAAGCCCAAGGTGTCCTTGCTCGATGATATTCCAGGTTCTAACGAGGAGTCTAGGAATTTCGAAGTTGTCCCCCGAAGGACCCTCGGGGTTAAACCCCAGGCGCAAAGGTATGAATTCACCTTAATTCGACATTTTTATCCCTTCTAAAGGTTTTTTTAACAGTGTGCGTTTTTCCTCATTGTAGCCCAATGCGTGAGCTCCCTGCCAATCAAAACTCGGAGGGAGAATCTCCGCCCGCCACATTGGCGGAGAGTGGGAGTGCGTCCCATAACTCCCTTTCCCCAGCCACCGAGGAGGTGAGGGGCGGGGTGACGATACTACGCCCCGGATTAATACCTCGGCCACCGAAGTGTTGGAAATATGCCCTAGAGGCGATAAATAAAGTGTTTATTATTATATTTCCTTGTTCATGATAATTGTTTATTATCCATGCTATAATTGTATTGATTGGAAACACATTGCATGTGTGGATATATAGACAACACTTTGTCCCTAGTGTGCCTCTAGTGAACTAGCTTGTTGATCAAAGATGGTCAAGGTTTCCTAGCCATTGACATGATATGTCATTTGATAACGGGATCACATCATTAGGAGAATGATGTGATGGACAAGACCCAAACAATAAACATAGCATATGATCGTGTCAGTTTATTGCTACAGTTTTCTGCATGTCAAGTATATGTTCCTATGACCATGAGATCATGCAACTCATGGACACCAGAGGAGTGCCTTGTGTGTATCAAACGTCCCAACGTAGCTGGGTGACTATAAAGGTACTCTACCGGTATCTCCGAGGGTGTCTGCTGGGTTGGCATGGATCAACACTGGGATTTGTTACTCCGTGTGACGGAGAGGTATCTTAGGGCCCACTCGGTAATACAACATCACAACAAGCCTTGCAAGCAATGTGATTAAGTGTTAGTCATAGGATCTTGTATTACGGAATGAGTAAAGAGACTTGCGAGTAACGAGATTGAACTAGGTATAGAGATACCGACGATTGAATCTCGGGCAAGTAACATACCAAAGAACAAAGGGAACATCATACGGGATTAACTGAATCCTTGACATAGAGGTTCGACCGATAAAGATCTTCGTAGAATATGTAGGAATCAATATGGGCATCCAGGTCCCGCTATTAGTTATTGACCGTAGAGGTGTCTTGCTCATGTCTACATAGTTCTCAAACCCGCAGGGTCTGCAAACTTAAGGTTCGGTGATGTTTCGGTAGTGTAGAGTTATCTATGGTGCTGACCGAAGGTTGTTCAGAGTCCCAGATGAGATGGTGCACTAGCCCCTGGTGGGCTGGGCAAGCCAGCCCATAAAGGCCTATGCACAAGGGAAGAAGGAGGAAGAGTAGGAGCCAAGTTAGGGAAGAGTCCCACTTGGAGTCCACCTCCCTTGTGGGAGGTGGACTCCTCCCCTCTGGTTCGGCCGAACCTCTCCTTGGAGGAGAGGCTAGGGCCATCTCCTCTCCCCTCCCTCCTATATATACTAGAGGATTTTGAGGGCAGCCCCTAACCCTAATTCTGCCAAGTGCTGCCCTCTTCTTCCTCTAGATCGTTTTCTCCTCTAGATCGCTTTTCAGCAGTGCTTAGGCAAAGCCCTGCTAGAATTGCTCCACCACCATCGCCGCAACGCCGTCGCGCTGCTGGAGAACTCGTCTACCTCTCTGCTCCCTCTTGTTGGATCAAGAAGGCAGAGATGTTCACCGAGCTGCACGTTTGCTAAACGCGGAGGTGCCGTCCGTTCGATACTTGATCGGGAGTTCGTGGGACGGCTTGCGATTTGGATCGCGGAGACGTACCACTACATCAACCGCGTTCTTTAATGCTTCAGCTTAACAATCTACAAGGGTACGTAGATCCAATCTCTCCTCTCATAGATGCTCATCTCCTAGATTGATCTTGGTGAAGCATAAGATTTTTTTGTTTCCCATGCAACATTCCCCAACACGAAGAACAAGAGAGTGAATCCCTCCATTTACACAAGGGGGGAGAGTTTGGTCAACCCGAGCTTTCCCCAAAGTTAGCTCCAGGACCCTAAAGGTTCCGGAGTCACCTACCCAGGATTCTCCAGCGAGAGAAACCACAACGCTGCACCCGGAGACGCCTGTAAGAGAGCGGACTCTGTCGACTAAATTTATTGAGGAGGGTCTAAATGACTCCTACATCACCGAAGAGCACTGTGTCCTCTTGAGCGCGGCACTGCAAGGTATTCGATCCGTGGACAACATATTGAAAGAAGCCTTCGGAAGCCTGCTAGTAGGCTTCAAGGTAATTTATGTAGTATGATACCAATTTTTGTTTGATATGTAATTGTCATACTTAGTAGCCCCCGATCCCTGTGTGAGTTCGGAAGAACTCACGCGGGGGCCGATTGTGATAAGAATATGAAGTAAAATTCTTTTCTTGATTAAATTTGGTCGTAGCCCCCAAGACTCTTTTTGAATGTGAAAAATGTCCGGGCAGAGGATTTTAAAAAGTAATAACTTGGGAATCTGACATGTGCTAATGGTTTATACAGGTCATGCCATTGACAACAACCCCCCGTGATGTGGAGTTGGCAGAGATGAATTGGAAGCTAAAAAGCTTCGAAGATGAGCTCGACCGCGTGAACAAGCGGTTTGACTACATGCAAGGTAAGTCTGAACTAGACAGATATATCTATTTACCATATATGAGTAATGAATTTTCATGGTTTTATCATAAAAATGAACATGTTAACGCTTAATGGAGCCGTGGCCATGGAGACTGGGAATCTCAAGGCCGAGCTATCAAAGGTGAGGTAGGAGGCCGCCGATCATAAGGCGACTGCCGAACAAGCGGCTGTCGATATGTTATCGGCAAAATCCAAAAATAACATGCATGAGGCCAGGGTTGCGGAAGTGCAACAGGAACTCAAGGACGACATCTCTAAGTGCGAGGTCCTTGAACAGAAAAACAAGGAGCAAGCTACCGAGCTATCCTTGAACTCTGCAACCCTCCAGGAGGCACAAATGGAGGTGCATCGCCATGAGAAGGAACTTCACCAAATAAAGTATATTTGGAGCAGTAAGTGATACTTACTTCAATGCCCTGTTGGTGGAAAAAGGTTTTTGTTGCCCACTCTAGTGTGGCGTTTTCCAAGCGTGTTTGCGGACCTGCCCAAGAGTGCGACAGATGGAACCCAACATTATGCCTCCAAGGAAGGGGATACTGAGCAACGGCTATTCTGGAAGCAGTTCCAGGCCCCAGAGTAACCGCTCCTTGCCTCCAATAAGCTGAAGCAATTGATGGAGTTGCACAGTATAGCCGAGCCAGTCATGAAGGATCTTTGTATCCGGTTATGGCCCATAGAGCCGCTGACAGGTAGCTACTTCAGTTTGGTGCAAAGGTTGGTTGTTGTCGGGCCCCGGGTTGATGCCCTGACGCATTATGCATGCATTCACGGAGTTCGGATGGCGTTCTCAAAGACCATGGTTCACTGGCCAAAGCTAAAGCCACCCGAGATGGCCATCGCCCAGAAATGGCCATAGGCGCCCCGAGTTGTACTTCCCCCGGTTATGGACGATGCTCGGGCCATCGAAGCCCTATGTCCGAAGGATGTAATAATTGAGTGAAATTACTACCTTTATGGTTGAAATGTTATTGTATCTGAATGTCTATGAATTTTGCATGGCATATGTTATACTGTGTTGTTGTTAATTTTGACTCCTGTGTGGTTGTTTTAACTCTGAAAGTTGCCAGTTGTTGGCTTCAACCCCCCTATAGATACTAAAGGGGGTGTTTTCAATATCCTCAATGTTAACCTTAGCCAACGTCTTGGTACCCGGAGGTGGTAGTTCAAGAGAAAACGAGGCAATCAGACTATGAGGCTTTATTGCTTTCACTTAACCATAGGAGCTTAGACACGGGGGGGGGGGGGGAGGTGTGCACTAGCCCCCCTTTGCTTGGTTATGTTCGGTGTTTTATGCTAAACCCGCGTCACATGGCTTGTATTACTCCAAACGCTCTGTTTTAACACGATGAACCTCCAACAATTCTTTGTTTAAGGGTTGTCATCGGGTCGCAGACCGGTTCTCGCTTATTATGCCAGTCAGTTTTCGTGTTTCTCTACTGAGGTACTTAACTAGATGAACTATAAGTACAATCACAATGGTTCTCCCTTTACCCTTTTAGCCGAATAAGCGGAACGTAAAGGGGGTAAACACAAGAGTTGGGCAACCCAAATTTTGACCCAAGACATAATTCAAAACCAATGCATATAACCCAATACCCAAGACGACGAACACTCGAAAGAACAATGGTGTTGGATTGATGCTTGGGGTGAGCTTATTGGTCGAGCCCCCAGTCGATTAGCCAGTCACATCCTAGGTGTGTATCGAACTGACTTGTTTTGGTATAGAGAGTGATGAAGATAAGAGGAGAAAAGGCTTGTGCAATATAAATGACTGCCATAGGACCATAAAAATTGGTCTTTATTTCCAATAAACCTTTTATTCGTACACTCCGATTTGTCCAAGCAACTGTTACGAATAAGTAAAACTAAAGTTTTACAGAGAAAAAAATCTTTAAACAGGACCGTTGAAAATGGCTTGAAGTCCTCTACTGTGTCCTGCTGCATGCCTGCGCCTTTGTTCTCGTGGAGGGACCCCTTTAGAGGAGATGGTAGTTGATACTCATGATCTGCGTTGGGTTTTCTGTGAAGAGGAATAGGTAATCGCAGCACAGAGTGGGTAAGTATTTCCTTCAGTTATGAAACCAAGGTTTATCAAACCAATAGGAATACCAATCCTCAACCGTCTTCAGCGGCTGCAAACAAAAGAACAAACAACTTGCACCCAATGCTGGCAAGAGGGTTGTTAATCCCCTTGATCTCGTTATCTGTATGCAAGTGAGTTGTGTAGATAATTTTAGATAATAGTAAAGTTCAAATTAAAATAAAAGGTAATAAATAACAACAAGGTAATGATAGTTTTTATTAATTTATAAGTGAATAGACCCGGGGGGCGTAGAGTTCTCTAGTGGCATCTCTCATAAGCAAAGCATACAATGGGTAAACAAATTAATGTTGGGAAATCGATAGAAAAGCGAATAATTATGTGATGTTCATGACAATGATCATGTGTATATAGGCATCATGTTCATCAGCAAATAGGCCGACTCTGCTTTTCTACGTATTAAGTTCATGGCAAACGGAGTAACGCTTGGAGAACGATGACATGATGTAGACAAAGAAAACTCAACTAATATGAATAAACCCCATCATTTTATCCTTAGTAGCAACAACACAATTACACAACTTGTCCCCTTCTGTCACAGGGATATAGAAACTTGTCAGGTCGAACCTACTACAACGCACCACTCCCACCGAAGAAATATCAAGCTAGTTGGCCAAACTATCTCAATGGATCGGAGAGCATTATGAAGCTATGATGATCATGCAAATAAGAATCATAGTAATTAGGTTTGACTCAAATACGTTTCATGAATAATCTGAACATGAACTCACAATTAATCAGATCCCAACAAACACACCATACAAAGGGATTACATTGGATATAGCAAGGCAAAGATGCGATGAACATTGTATTGAAGATCGAGAGAGAGAGAGAGAGAGAGATTTCCATCTAGGCTGATCATGGTGAGCGCAACAAGGTTGATGAAGAGGCCCTCCGTGATCGATCTCCCCTCTGGCTGGGTGCCGGAACGAAGGTGTAGATGGCCTCCCATTGGAACAGTGGGTTGCGGCGGCGGAAAATGTGTTTTAGGAGCACTTCTGATGTTTTAGGGTGGATGTGAATTTATAGACTAGAGAACGACATCGGGGGACGCTCTATGGGGCCATCACATATCTAGACGCGCCCCCCTAGGGGGTGCGCCTGGATATGTGGTGGGCCCCTAGTGCATGTCCTGGCCCTCTGAAGCTTCTAGGTCTAGTATTGGTCCCAAAAAATCACCAAAAACTTTCGTGGCAATTGGACTTCGATTGGTATTGTAACTCTGAAAAGGCAAAAACACACAGAAAACAGGAAGTGGCACTAGGCATCGAGTCAATATGTTAGTGCTAAAAATATTATAAATTGATAAATAAGTACCCAAAAAGTATCCTAGAATGAAAATACATTAGCATGGAACAATAAATAAATTATAGATACGTTGGGGACGTATCAGCATCCCCGAGCTTAATTTCTGCTCGTACTGGAGTAGGTAAATGATAAAAACAGAATTTTTGATTTGACATGCTACCCATTATGTAATCTTTGGTATGTATGCTCATTTATAAATGATGAATTAACAAACAACAACATATTAATATTTATAAGTGTAAGAAACAAAATCATTAATTTTTCAAAGTATATGATCCTAAAAGAATGTTTTACCCCTATTCATCTTATTATATTTGTTGGGAGATGTAGTAGTAAATCCAAAAAATTCCTACGATCACCAAGATCCATCTATGGAGAAACCAGAAACGAGTAAGGGGAGAGTGCATATTCATTCCTTTGAAGATCGCAAAGCAGAAGCGTTACAAGAATGCGGTTGGTGGAGTCGTACTCGCTGCGATTCAGATCGCGGTGGATTCCGATCTAAGCGTCGAACAACGGCGCCTCCGCGTTCAACACACGTGCAGCCTGGTGATGTCTCCTATGCCTTGATCTAGCAAGGAGGAAGGAGAGGTTGAGGGAGAGATCCGGCAGCACGACGGCATGGTGACGGTGGAGCTGCGTGGTACTCCGGTAGGGCTTCGCCAAGCACTACGAAGGACGAGGAGGAGGAAGGGTAGGGCTGCGCTGAGAGAGGAAGAAACTTGTATTCTTGGCAGCCCCAAAACCCCCACTATTTATAGGAGGAGGAGGAGGTAGGGCACATCCCTAGGGTCCCACCCTAAGGGTCGGCGGCAGCCCCAGATCCCATACGGTGCGGCGGCCAGAGGGAGAGAGGGAGGGGCGGCGCCCTAGGTGGGCCTTGGGCCCATCTGCGCCTAGGGTTCCCCCCCTTCCCACCTTTGTTGCGCCTTGGGCTGGGTGTGGAGGCGTACCAGCCCACCTGGGTCTGGTTCCCTCCCACCTTCGGCCCACGCAGCCCTCTGGTGCCGGTGGCCCCACATGGTGGACCCCCGGAACCCTTCCGGTGGTCCTCATACGTTACCGGTGCTGCCCGAAACTCTTTCGGTGACCAAAACCTCACTTCATATATATGAATCTTTACCTCCGGACCATTCTAGAGCTCCTCGTGACATTTGGGATCTCATCTGGGACTTCGAAAAATCTTCGGTAACCACGTACACTATTTCCCTATAACCCTAGCGTCATCGAACCTTAAGTGTGTAGACCCTACGGGTTAGGGAGGTACGTAGACATGACCGAGACACCTCTCCGGTCAATAACCAACAGCGGGATCTGGATACCCATGTTGGCTCCCACATGCACCATGATGATCTCATCGGATGAACCACGATGTCGGGGATTCAATCAATCCCGTATACAATTCCCTTTGTCTACCGGTATGACACTTGCCCGAGATTCGATCGTCAGTATCCCTATACCTTGTTCAATCTCGTTCTGGCAAGTCTCTTTACTTGTTCCAGAACACATCATCCCGTGGCTAACACCTTAGTCACATTGAGCTCATTATGATGATGTCTTACCGAGTGGGCCCAGAGATACCTCTGGGTCACACGGAGTGACAAATCCCAGTCTTGATTCGTGCCAGCCCAACAGATACTTTCGAAGATACCCATAGTATACCTTTATAGCCACCCAGTTACATTATGACGTTTGGGAGACCCAAAGTATTCCTACGGTATCCGGGAGTTGCACAATCTCATGGTCTAAGGAAACGATATTTGACATTAGAAAAGCTTTAGGAGCCGAACTACACGATCTTGTGCTATGCTTAGGATTGGGTCTTGTCCATCACATCATTCTCCAAATGATGTGATCCCGTTATCAATGACATCCAATGTCCATGGTCATGAAACCGTGACCATCTATTGATCAACGAGCTAGCCAACTAGAGGCTCACTAGGGACATGTTGTGGTCTATGTATTCACACATGTATTATGGTTTCCGGTTAATACAATTATAGCATGAACAATAGAAAATTATCATGAACAAGGAAGTACAATAATAACCATTTTATTATTGCCTCTAGGACATATTTCCAATAGTCTCCCACTTGCACTAGAGTCAATAACCTAGTTACATTGTGATGTATCGAACACCCATAGAGTTCTGGTGTTGATCATGTTTTGCTCGTGAGAGAGGTTTAGTCAACGGATCTGCGACATTCAGATCCGTATGTACTTTACAAATATCTATATCTCCTTCCTGAATGTAATCACAAATGGAGTTGAAGCGACGCTTGATGCGTCTTGTCTTCTTGTGAAACCTGGGCTCCTTGGCAAGGGCAAAAGCTCCAGTGTTGTCACAGAATAGAGTTACCGGGCCCGACGCATTGGGAATCATTCCTAGGTCGGTGATGAACTCCTTCATCCAGACTCCTTCCTTTGCTGCTTCCAAAGCAGCTATGTACTCCAGTTCACATGTAGATGCTGCCACGACGCTTTGCTTGCTGCTGCACCAGCTGACTGCCCCTCCGTTCAAAATATACACTTATCCGGTTTGTGACTTGGAGTCATCCGGATCTGTGTCGAAGCTAGCATCGACATAACCCTTTACGACGATCTTTCGGCACCTCCATATACAAGAAACATGTCCTTGGTCCTTTTCAGGTACTTCAGGATATTCTTGACCGTTGTCTAGTGTTCCGCTCTGAGATAACTTTGGTATCTCCCTACCAAACTTATGGCAAGGTTCACATCAGGTCTGGTACACAACATGGCATACATAATAGAGCCTATGGCTAAAGCAAAGGGGATGACACTCATATTTTCTCTATCCTCTGCCATGGTCGGGCATTGAGTCGTACTCAATCTCACACCCTGTAACACAGGCAAGAACCCCTTCTTGGACTGATCCATATTGAACTTCTTCAATATCTTGTCAAGGTATGTGCTTTGTGAAAGACCTATGAGGCATCTTGATCTATCTCTATAGATCTTGATGCCTAATATGTAAGCAGCTTCTCCAAGGTCCTTCACTGAGAAACACTTATTCAAGTAGGCCTTTACACTTTCCAAAAGTTCTATATCATTTCCCATTATCAGTATGTCATCCACATATAATATGAGAAATGCTACAAAGCTCCCACTCACTTTCTTGTAAATACAGGGTTCTCCACAAACCTGTATAAATCCAAACACTTTAATCACCTCATTAAAGCGAATGTTTCATCTCCGAGATGCTTGCACCAGTCCATAGATGGAGCGCTGGAGTTTGCATACCTTGTTAGCATATTTAGGATCGACAAAACCTTCCGGTTGCATCATATACAATTCTTACATAAGGAAACCGTTCAGGAATGCCGTTTTGAGGTCCATTTGCCAGATCTCATAATCATAAAATGCGATAATTGCAAACATGATTCGGGAGGACTTCAGAATCGCTACGGGTCAGAAAGTCTCATCATAGTCAACTCCTTGAACTTGTCGATAACCCTTAGCAACAAGCCGAGCCTTATAGACGGTCACATTACCATCCGCGTCAGTCTTCTTCTTAAAGATCCATTTATTTTCTATGGCTCGCTTATCATCAGGCAAGTCCACCAAAGTCCATACTTTGTTCTCATACATGGATCCTATCTCGGATTTCATGGCTTCAAGCCATTTGTTGGAATTCGGGCCCACCATTGCTTCTTCATAGTTCGAAGGTTCACCGTTGTCCAACAACATGATCTCCAGGACAGGGTTGCCGTACCACTCTGGTGCGGAACGTGTCCTAGTGGACCTTCGAGTAGCAACTTGATCTGAAGTTTCATGATCATCATCATTAACTTCCTCTCCAGCCAGTGCAGGCTCCACAAAAACAACTTCATTTGCTACGCTACTCTCTGGTTCGAGTGGAGGTACAATTACCTCATCAAGTTCTATTTTCCTCCCACTTACTTCTTTCGAGAGAAACTCTTTATCTAGAAAGGATACATTCTTGGCAACAAAGACTTTGCCTTCGGATCTGAGGTAGAAGGTATACCCAATAGTTTCCTTGGGGTATCCTATGAAGATGCACTTTTCCGCTTTGGGTTCGAGCTTCTCAGGTTGAAGTTTGTTCACATAAGCATCACATCCCCAAACTTTCAGAAACGACAGCTTAGGTTTCTTTCCAAACCATAATTCATATGGTGTCGTCTCAACGGAATTTGACGGTGCCCTATTTAAAGCGAATGCGGCAGTCTCTAATGCCTATCCCAAAAATGATAGCGGTAAGTCGGTAAGAGACATCACAGATTGCACCATATCCAATAGATTGCAATTACGATGTTCAGACACACCATTTCGCTGAGGTGTACCAGGCGGCGTGAGTTGTGAAACAATTCCACATTTCCTTAGGTGCGTGCCAAACTCGTGACTTAAATATTCTCCGCCACGATTAGATCGTAGGCACTTTATTTTCCTGTCACGTTGATTCTCTACCTCACTCTGAAATTCCTTGAACCTTTCAAAGGTTTCAGACTTGTGTTTCATTAAGTAGACATACCCATATCTGCTCAAATCACCAATGAGGGTGAGAACACAACGGTAGCCACCACGAGCCTCAACGCTCATTGGAACACATACATCGGTATGTATTATTTCCAACAAGTCAGTTGCTCGCTCCATTGTTCCGGAGAACAGAGTTTGGTCATCTTGCCCATGAGGCATGGTTCACACGTGTCAAATGACTCAAAATCAAGAGACTCCAAAAGTCCATCAACATGGAGTTTCTTCATGCGTTTGGCACCAATATGACCAAGGAGGCAGTGTCAGATGTAAGTGGGACTATCGTTATCAACCTTACACTTTTTGGTACTCACACTATGAACATGTGTAACATCACGTTCGAGATTCATCAAAAATAAACCATTGACCAGCGGGGCATGGCCATAAAACATTTCTCTCATATAAAGAGAACAACCATTATTCTCTATTTAAATGAGTAGCCATCTCGCATCAAGCGAGATCTAGATACAATGTTCATGCTCAAAGCTGGTACTAAATAACAATTATTGATGTTTAAAACTAATCCCGAAGGTAGATGTAGAGGTAACGTGCCGACGGTGATCACGTCGACCTTGGAACCATTGGTGACGCACATCGTCACCTCATCCTTTGCCAGTCTCCGCTTATTCCGCAGCTCCTGCTTGGAGTTACAAATGTGAGCAACTGCACCGGTATCAAATACCCAGGAGCTACTACGAGCGCTAGTAAGGTACACATCAATAACAAGTATATGACATATACCATTAATGTTGCCGGCTTTCTTATCCGCTAAGTATTTGGGGCAGTTCCGCTTCCAGTGACCGGTACCCTTGCAATAAAAGCACTCAGTCTCAGGCTTGGGTCCATTCTTGTTCTTCTTACTGGCAACTTGCTTACCGGGCACGGCAACTGCTTTGCCGTCCTTCTTGAAGTTCTTCTTACCCTTGCCTTTCTTGAAACTAGTGGTCTTATTAGCCATCAAAACTTGATGCTCCTTTTTGATCTCGACCTCCGCTGATTTCAGCATCGAGTACAACTCAGGAATGGACTACTCCATACCCTGCATGTTCTAGTTCATCACAAAGCTCTTGTAGCTAGGTGGAAGCGACTGGAGGATTCTGTCAATGACCGATTCATTCGGAAGATTAACTGCCAGCTGAGTCAGTCGGTTGTGCAACCCAGACATTTTGAGTATGTGCTCACTGACAGAACTATTTTCCTCCATCTTACAACTAAAGAACTTGTCGGAGACATCATATCTCTCGACTCGGGCATGAGCTTGGTAAACCAATTTCAGCTCTTGGAACATCTCATATGCTCCGTGTTGCTCAAAACGCTTTTGGAGCCCCGGTTCAAAACTGTAAAGCATGCCGCATTGAACCCGGGAGTAATCATCACAGTGTGACTACCAAGCGTTTATAATGTCTTGATCCGCTGGGGAAATGGGTGTGTCACCTAGCGGTGCATCAAGGACATACAATCTCTTGGAAAATACGAGGATGATCCTGAAGCGACGGACCCAGTTCGCATAGTTGCTTCCATCGTCTTTCAGCTTGGTTTTCTCTAGGAACGCGTTGATGTTGAGGCTGACATTAGCGTTGGCCATTGGATCTACAATATAGATTGTAAAGACAATCTTAGACTAAGTTCATGATAATTAAGTTCACACAATCAAAGTATTTAATGAACTCCCACTTAGATAGACATCTCTCTAGTCATCCAAGTGACACATGATCCACATCAACTAGCCCATGTTTGATCATCACGTGAGACGGACTTGTCATCCATGGTGAACATCTCCATGTTTATCGTATCTTTTATACGACTCATGTTCAACCTTTCGGTCTTACGTGTTCCGAGGCCATGTCTGTACATGCTAGGCTCGTCAAGTCAACCTAAGTGTATTGCGTGTGTAAATCTAGCTTACACCCGTTGTATGAGAATGTTAGAAACTATCACACCCGATCCTCACGTGGTGCTTCGGAACAACGAACCTTAGCAATGGTGCACAGTTAGGGTGAACACATTTCTTGATATTTTAGTGAGAGATCATCTTATTTTAGCTACCGAGATCATCTTATTTAGCTACCGTTGTTCTAAGCAAATAAGATGTAAACATGATAAACATCACATGCAATCAATATAGTGACATGATATGGCCAATATCATCTTGCTCCTTTGATCTCCATCTCCGGGGCACCATGATCATCATTGTCACCGGCACGACACCATGATCTCCATCATCATGATATCCATCATCGTGTCTTCATGAAGTTGTCTCGCCAACTATTACTTCTACTACTATGGCTAACGATCAGCAATAAAGTAAAGTAATTACTTGGCATTTATGATTGACACGCACGTCATACAATAAATTAAGACAACTCCTATGGCTCCTGCCGGTTGTCATACTCATCGACATGCAAGTCGTGAATCCTATTACAAGAACATGATCAATCTCATACAGCACAATGCATCACATCACATCCTTTGGCCATATCAAATCACAAGGCATATGCTGCAAAAACAAGTTAGACGTCCTCTAATTTGTTGTTATAAGTTTTCACGTGGCTGCTATAGGTTTCTAGCAAGAACGTTTCTTACCTACGCAAAAACCACAACGTGATATGCCAATTTCTATTTACCCTTCATAAGGACCCTTTTCATCGAATACGATCTAACTAAGGTGGGAGAGACATACACCCGCTAGCCACCTTATGCAACAAGTGCATGTTAGGCGGTGGAACCGGTCTCACGTAAGCGTACGTGTAAAGTTGGTCCGGGCCGCTTCATCCCACAATACCGCCGAATCAAGATAAGACTAGTAACGGTAAGCAAATTAACAAGATCGACACCCACAACAACTTGTGTTCTACACGTGCATAGATTCTACGCATAGACCTGGCTCTGATACCACTGTTGGGAGACGTAGTAGTAAATAAAAAAATTCCTACGATCACCAAGATCCATCTATGGAGAAACCAACAATGAGTAAGCGGAGAGTGCATCTTCATACCTTTGAAGATCGCAAAGCGGAAGTGTTACAAGAACGCGGTTGGTGGAGTCGTAGTCATTGCGGTTCAGATCGCGGTGGATTCTGATCTAAGCGTCGAACAACGGCGCCTCCGCGTTCAACACACGTGCAGCCTGGTGACGTCTCCCAAGCCTTGATCCAGCAAGGAGGAAGGAGAGGTTGAGGGAGAGCTCCGGTAGAACAACGGCGTGGTGACGGTGGAGCTGCGTGGTACTCCGGCAGGGCTTCGCCAAGCACTACGGAGGAGGAGGAGGAAGGGTAGGGCTGCGCCGAGAGAGGAAGAAACTTGTGTTCTTGGCAGCCCTAGAACCCTCACTATTTATAAGAGGAGGAGGGGGGCACAGCCCTAGGGTTCCCACCCTAAGGGCTAGCGGCAGCCCCAGTTCCATCTGGTGCGGCGGCCACATGGAGAGAGGGAGGGGCAGCGCCCTAGGTGGGCCTTGGGCCCATCTGTGCCTAGGGTCCCCCCCTTCCCACCTTTGCTGTGCCTTGGGCTAGGTGTGGAGGCGCACCAACCCACCTGGGGTTGGTTCCCGCCCACCTTCGGCCCACGCAGCCCTCTGGTGCCAGTGGCCCCACACGGTGGACCCTCGGAACCCTTCCGATGGTCCCGGTACGTTACCGGTGATGCCCGAAACTCTTCCGATGACCAAAACCTCACTTCCTATATATGAATCTTTACCTCCGGACCATTTCGGAGCTCCTCGTGATGTACGGGATCTCATCCGGGACTCCAAACAACCTTCGGTAACCACGTACACTATTTCCCTATAACCCTACCGTCATTGAACCTTAAGTGCGTAGACCCTACGGGTTCGGGAGGCACGTAGACATGACTGAGACACCTCTCCGGTCAATAACCAACAGCAGGATCAAGATACCCATGTTGGCTGCCACATGCTCCATGATGATCTCATCGGATGAACCATGATGTCGGGGATTCAATCAATCCCGTATACAATTCCCTTTGTCTACCGGTATGACACTTGCCCAAGATTCGATCGTCGGTATCCCTATACCTTTTTCAATATCATTACCGGCAAGTCTCTTTACTCGTTTCGTAACACATCATCCCGTGGCTAACTCCATTGAGCTCATTATGATGATGTCTTACCGAGTGGGCCCAGAGATACCTCTCCGTCACACGGAGTGACAAATCCTAGTCTCAATTCGTGCCAACCCAACAGATACTTTCAGGGATACCCGTAGTATACCTTTATAGCCACCCAGTTACGTTGTGACGTTTCGCACACCCAAAGTATTCCTACGGTATGCAGGAGTTGCACAATCTCATGGTCTAAGTAAACGATACTTGACATTAGAAAAGGTTTAGCAAACGAACTACACGATCTTGTGCTATGCTTAGGATTGGGTCTTGTCCATCACATCATTCTCCTAATGATGTGATCCCGTTATCAATGACATCCAATGTCCATGGTCATGAAACTGTGAGCATCTATTGATCAACGAGCTAGCCAACTAGAGGCTCACTAGGGACATGTTGTGGTCAATGTATTCACATATGTATTATGGTTTCCGGTTAATAGAATTATAGCATGAACAATAGAAAATTATCATGAACAAGGAAATACAATAATAACCATTTTATTATTGCCTCTAGGGCATATTTCCAACAATATTAGCAAGGCATGACTCCGTCTTCACCACATATATACAATTGTTAAGCACCACGGTGTCCAAGTCAGGCAATTGGATCGTACGTTTTCAATATGCATCAACCTTTTATTCTTCATGCAATACATGAGCGTGAACCATTGGACATAGCATATAGGTGGAATAGAATATGGTGGTAGGTATCAAAGGGGTAAAAAGTGGAGAAGATAGTCTCGTGTCAACTAGGCGTACCAACGAGCAATGGAGATGCTCATCGATAGATATCAATGCGAGGAGTAGGGATTGCCATGAAAATGATGTACTAGAGCTATAAGTGTATGTAAGCTCAACTGAAGCTAAGTAGGGTGTGCATCGAACTTGCTTTCTCATGAAGACCTCGGGCATTTGAGGAAGCCTATCACAGGAATATTCAAGCCAACTTTATTATAAGAGAAGGTAATTCCCACTAGCATATGGAAGTGTTTGTTGGAAACATGCCCTAGAGGCAATAATAAAATGGTTATTATTGTATTTCCTTGTTCATGATAATTGTCTATTGTTCATGCTATAATTGTGTTAACCGAAAACCGTAATACATGTGTGAATACATAGACCACAACATGTCCCTAGTGAGCCTCTAGTTGACTAGCTCGTTGATCAATAGATGGTCACGGTTTCATGACCATGGACATTGGATGTCGTTGATAACGGGATCACATCATTAGGAGAATGATGTGATGGACAAGACCCAATCCTAAGCGTAGCACAAGATCGTGTAGTTCGTTTGCTAAAGCTTTTCAATGTCAAGTATCGTTTCCTTAGACCATGAGATTGTGCAACTCCCGGATACCGTAGAAATGCTTTGGGTGTGCCAAACGTCACAACGTAACTGGGTGGCTATAAAGGTGCACTACGGGTATCTCCGAAAGTGTCTGTTGGGTTGGCACGAATCAAGACTGGGATTTGTCACTCTGTGTGACGGAGAGGTATCTTTGGGCCCACTCGGTAAGACATCATCATAATGAGCTCAATGTGACTAAGGAGTTAGCCACGAGATGATGTATTACAAAATGAGTAAAGAGACTTGCCAGTAACGAGATTGAACAAGGTATAGAGATACCAACTATCGAATCTCGGGCAAGTATCATACCGATAGACAAAGGGAATTGTATACGGGATTGATTGAATCCCCGACATCGTGGTTCATCCGATGAGATCATCGTTGAGCATGTGGGAGCCAACATGGGTATCCAGATCCCGCTGTTGGTTATTGGCCGGAGAAGTGTCTCGGTCATGTCCACGTGTCTCCCGAGCCCGTAGGGTCTACACACTTAAGGTTCGATGACGCTAGGGTTATAGGGAAATGGTATACGTGATTACCGAAAGTTGTTCGGAGTCCCGGATGAGACCCTGGACATCACAGGGAGCTCCGTAATGGTCCGGAGGTAAAGATTGATATATAGGAAGTCCAGTTTTGGTCACCGGAAAGTTTTTGGGCTCATCGGTAGTGTACCGGGAGTGCCAGGAGGGTGCCGGAGAACCCCCGGGAGGGGTGTGACGACCATAGGATTTCGTGGGCCCTTAGAGGAAGTGTGACAGCCCTTTTTGGGCTGGCCAAGACCTTCTGGAAATGCCCATGCAGCTGGAGATAAGAGATAGGGCTAAAAAGGATTCAAAAGGAAGAGATCCACCTTCCTTGTGGGAGGTGGACTCCTCCCTAGGGTCGGCCGAACCTCTCCTCTTTGGAGGAGGGGCCAAGGCATCCCTCCCTCTCCCTCCTCCTATATATATGCAAGGGTTTGGGCTGTTTTGAGACATGACTTCTTTCTCTCTCGGTGCAGCCCTACCCTTCCTCTTCCTCGTTCTCCGTAGCGCTTGGCGAAGCCCTGCTAGAGTTCACGTAGCTCCACCGTAACCATGTCGTCGTGATGCCAGAGCTCTCCCTCAACCTCTCCCTCCTCCTTTCTGGATCAAGGTGCGGGAGACGTCATCGGGCTGTACGTGTGTTGAACGCGGAGGCGCCATTGTTTGGCGCTTAGATTGGAATCCACCGTGATCTAAATCGCTACGAGTACGACTCCATCAACCGCGTTCTTGTAACGCTTCCGCTTAGCAATCTTCAAAGGTATGAAGATGCAATCTCTCCCCACTCGTAGCTGGTTTCTCCATGGATAGATCTTGGTGATCGTAGGAATTTTTTTGATTTACTACTACGTCTCCCAATAGTGGTATCAGAGCTAGGTCTATGCGTAGAATCTATGCACGAGGAGAACACAAGTTGTTGTGGGCGTCGATTTTGTTAATATGCTTACCACTACTAGTCTTATCTTGATTCGGCGGTATTGTGGGATGAAGTGGCCCGGATCGACTTTACACGTACGCTTACGTGAGACTGGTTCCACCGCCTGACATGCACTTGTTGCATAAGGTGGCTAGCGGGTGTCTGTCACTCCCACCTTAGTCGGATTCGATTCGATGAAAAGGGTCCTTATGAAGGGTAAATAGCAATTGGCATATCATGTTGTGGTTTTGTCGTAGGTAAGAAACGTTCTTGCTACTAACCTATAGCAGCCACGTAAAAACTTGCAACTACAAATTAGAGGACGTCTAACTTGTTTTCGCAGAATATGCCTTGTGATGTGATATGGCCAAAGGATGTGATGTGATGCATTGTGATGAATGAGATTGATCATGTTCTTGTAATAGGATTCACGACTTGCATGTCGATGAGTATGACAACCGGCAGGAGCCATGGGAGTTGTCTTATTTTATTGTATGACCTGCGTGTCAATCATAAACGTCATGTAATTACTTTACTTTATTGCTAAATGTTAGCCATAGTAGTAGAAGTAATAGTTGGCGAGACAACTTCATGAAGACACAATGATGGAGATCATGATGATGGAGATCATGATGATGGAGATCATGGTGTCGTGTCGGTGACAGTGAAGATCATGGTGCCCCGAAGATGGAGATCAAAGGAGCAAGATGATATTGGCCATATCATGTCACTATATTGATTGCATGTGATGTTTATCATGTTTACATCTTACTTGCATAGAACGACGGTAGTAAATAAGATGATCTCTCAATAAAATTTCAAGAAAAGTGTTCACCCTAACTGTGCACCATTGCTAAGGATCGTTGTTCCGAAGCACGACGTGATGATCGGGTGTGATAGGCTCTAACGTTCGCATACAATGGGTGTAAGCAATATTTACACACGTGGAACACTTATGTTGACTTGACGATCCTAGCATGTACAGACATGGCCTCGGAACACGGAAGACCGAAAGGTCGAACATGAGTCGTATAGAAGATACGATCAACATGGAGATGTTCACCATGGATGACTAGTCCGTCTCACGTGATGATCGGACACGGGCTAGTTGACATGGATCATGTGTCACTTGGATGATTAGAGAGATGTCTATCTAAGTGGGAGTTCATTAAATAATTTGATTATGTGAACTTATTATCATGAACTTAGTCTAAAATTGTCTTTACAATCTATATTGTAGATCCAATGGCCAACGCGAATGTCACCCTCAATTTCAACGCATTCCTAGAGAAAACCAAGCTGAAAGATGATGGAAGCAACTATGCGGACTGGGTCCATGGCTTGAGGATCATCCTCATAGCTTCCAAGAAATTGTATGTCCTTGATGCACCACTAGGTGACCCACCCCTTCTCCCAGCAGAGCAAGACGTTGCGAACGCTTGGCATTCTCGCTGCGATGATTACTCCCTTGTTCAGTGGGGCATGCTTTACAGTTTAGAACTGGGGCTCCAAAAGCGTTTTGAGCAACACGGAGCATATGAGATGTTCCAAGAGCTGAAACTGGTTTTCCAAGCTGATGCCCGGGTCGAGAGATATGACGTCTCCAACAAGTTCTTAAGCTGTAAGATGGAGGAGGATAGTTCTGTCAGTGAGCACATCCTCAAGATGTCTAGGCTACACAACCGCTTGACTCAGCTGGGAGTTAATCTCCCGGATGACTCGGCCATTGATAGAATCCTCTAGTCACTTCCACCTAGCAACAAGAGCTTTGCGATGAACTACAACATGCAAGGGATGGAGAAGTCCATTCCTGAGTTGTACTCGATGCTGAAATCAGTAGAGGTCGACATCAAAAAGGAGCATCAAGTGTTGATGGTGAATAAGACCACTAGTTTCAAGAAAGGCAAGGGTAAGAAGAACATCAAGAAGGACGGCAAAGTTGTTGCCGCGCCCGGTAAGCAAGTTGCCGGGAAGAAGAAACACAAGAATGGACCCAAGCCTAAGACTGAGTGTTTTTATTGCAAGGGTACCGGTCACTGGAAGAGGAAATGCCCCAAGTATTTAGCGAATAAGAAGGACGACAACATTAAAGGTATATGTGATATACTTGTTATTGATGTGAACCTAACCAACGCTCATAGTAGCTCCTGGGTATTTGATACCGGTGCAGTTGCTCACATTTGTAACTCCAAGCAGGAGCCACAGAATAAGCGGAGGCTAGGAAAGGACGAGGTGACGATGCGCGTCGGGAATGGTTCCAAGGTCAATGTGATCGCCGTCCGCACGCTACCTCTACATCTACCTTCGGGATTAGTGTTAAACCTTAATAATTGTTATTTAGTACCAGCTTTGAACATGAACATTGTATCTGGATCTCGCTTGATGTGAGATGGCTACTCATTTAAATCTAAGAATAATGGTTGTCCTATTTATATGAGAGAAATGTTTTATGGTCATGCCCCGCTGGTCAATGGTTTATTTTTGATGAATCTCGAACGTGATGTTACACATGTCCATAGTGTGAGTACCAAAAAGTGTAAGGTTGATAACGATAGTCCCACTTACATGTGGCACTGCCGCCTTGGTCATATTGGTGTCAAACGCATGAAGAAGCTCCATACTGATGGACTTTTGGAGTCTCTTGATTTAGAATCATTTGAGATGTGCGAACCATGCCTCATGGGCAAGATGACCAAGACTCCATTCTCCGGAACAATGGAGCGAGGAACTGACTTGTTGGAAATAATACATACCGATGTATGCGGTCCAATGAGTGTCGAGGCTCGTGGTGGCTACTGTTATGTTCTCACCCTCACTGATGAGTTGAGTAGATATGGGTATGTCTACTTAATGAAACATAAGTCTGAAACTTTTGAAAGGTTCAAGGAATTTCAGAGTGAGGTAGAGAACCAACGTGATAGGAAAATAAAGTGCCTACGATCTGATCGTGGCGGAGAATATTTAAGTCACGAGTTTGGCACGCACCTAAGGAAATGTGGAATTGTTTCACAACTCATGCCGCCTGGCACACCTCAGCGAAATGGTGTGTCTGAACGTCGTAATCGCACTCTATTAGATATGGTACGATCTATGATGTCTCTTACCGACTTACCGCTATCATTTTGGGGATATGCATTAGAGACTGCCGCATTCACTTTAAATAGGGCACCGTCAAAATCCGTTGAGACGACACCGTATGAATTATGGTTTGGAAAGAAACCTAAGCTGTCGTTTCTAAAAGTTTGGGGATGCGATGCTTATGTGAAGAAACTTCAACCTGAGAAGCTCGAACCCAAAGCGGAAAAGTGCGTCTTCATAGGATATCCCAAAGAGACTATTGGGTATACCTTCTACCTACGATCCGAGGGCAAAGTCTTTGTTGCCAAGAATGGATCCTTTCTCGAGAAAGAGTTTCTCTCGAAAGAAGTAAGTGGGAGGAAAATAGAACTTGATGAGGTAATTGTACATCCACTCGAACCGGAGAGTAGCGCAACACATGAAGTTGTTTCTATAGAGCCTACACCGGCTAGAGAGGAAGTTAATGATGATGATCATGAAACTTCAGATCAAGTTACTATTGAACGTCGAAGGTCCACTAGGACACGTTCCGCACCAGAGTGGTACGGCAACCCTGTCCTAGAGATCATGTTATTAGACAACGGTGAACCTTCGAACTATGAAAAAGTGATGGCAGGCCCAGATTCCAACAAATGGCTTGAAGCCATGAAATCCGAGATACGATCCATGTATGAGAACAAAGTATGGACTTTGGTGGACTTGCCTAATGATAAGCGAGCCATTGAAAATAAATGGATCTTTAAGAAGAAGACTGACGCAGATGGTAATGTGACCGTCTATATGGCTCGGCTTGTCGCTAAGGGTTGTCGACAAGTTCAAGGAGTTGACTACAATGAGACTTTCTCACCCGTAGCGATGCTGAAGTCTGTCCGAATCATGTTAGCAATTGCCGCATTTTATGATTATGAGATCTGGCAAATGGACGTCAAAACGGCATTCCATAATGGCTTCCTCAAGGAAGAACTGTATACGATGCGGCCGGAAGGTTTTGTCGA
Organism: Hordeum marinum; assembly: GCA_022496015.1. Lineage (NCBI taxonomy): Eukaryota > Viridiplantae > Streptophyta > Magnoliopsida > Poales > Poaceae > Hordeum > Hordeum marinum. The sequence goes on along the minus strand of CM039672.1, from coordinate 266,630,332 downwards.
TCCTAAAGATGCTAACAAGGTATGCAAGCTCCAGTGCTCCATCTATGGGCTGGTGCAAGCATCTCGGAGTTGGAACATTCGCTTTAATGAAGTGATTAAAGCGTTTGGGTTTGTACAGGTTTATGGAGAACCCTGTATTTACAAGAAAGTGAGTGGGCGCTCTGTAGCATTTCTCGTATTATATGTGGATGACATACTGATAATGGGAAATGATATAGAACTCTTGGAAAGTGTAAAGGCCTACTTGAATAAGTGTTTTTCATTGAAGGACCTTGGAGAAGCTGCTTACATATTAGGTATTAAGATCTATAGAGATAGATCGAGACGCCTCATAGGTCTTTCACAAAGCACATACCTTGATAAGATATTGAAGAAGTTCAATATGGATCAGTCCAACAAGGGGTTCTTGCCTGTTTTACAAGGTGTGAGATTGAGTACGACTCAATGCCTGACCATGGCAAAGGATAGAGAAGAGATGAGTGTCATCCCCTATGCTTCAGCCATAGGCTCTATTATGCATGACATGCTGTGTACCAGACCTGATGTGAACCTTGCCATAAGTTTGGTAGGGAGGTACCAAACAGATCCCGGAGCGGAACACTGGACAGCGGTCAAGAATATCCTTAAGTACCTGAAAAGGACAAAGGACATGTTTCTCGTATATGGAAGTGCCGAAGAGCTCATCGTAAAGGGTTACGTCGATGCTAGCTTCGACACAGATCCGGACGACTCCAAGTCGCAAACCGGATACATGTATATTTTGAATGGAGGGGCAGTCAGCTTTTGTAGCAGCAAGCAAAGCGTCGTGGCGACATCTACATGTGAAGCGGAGTACATAGCTGCTTCGGAAGCAGCAAAGGAAGGAGTCTGGATGAAGGAGTTCATCACCGACCTAGGAGTAATTCCAAGTGCGTCGGGCCCGATGACTCTATTCTGTGACAACACTAGAGCTATTGCCCTTGCGAAGGAGCCCAGGTTTCACAAGAAGACAAGACACATGAAGCGCCGCTTCAACTCCATCCGTGATTACATTCAGGAGGGAGATATAGATATTTGTAAAGTGCATACGGATCTGAATGTCGCAGATCCGTTGACCAACCTTTCTCACGAGCAAAACATGATCAACACCAGAATGCTATGGGTGTACGATTCATCACAATGTAACTAGATTATTGACTCTAGTGCAAGTGGGAGACTGTTGGAAATATTCCCTAGAGGCAATAATAAAATGGTTATTATTGTATTTCCTTGTTCATGATAATTGTCTATTGTTCATGCTATAATTGTGTTAACCGGAAACCGTAATACATGTGTGAATACATAGACCACAACATGTCCCTAGTGAGCCTCTAGTTGACTAGCTCGTTGATCAATAGATGGTCATGGTTTCATGACCATGGACATTGGATGTCATTGATAACGGGATCACATCATTAGGAGAATGATGTGATGGACAAGACCCAATCCTAAGCGTAGCACAATATCGTGTAGTTCATTTGCTAAAGCTTTTCAATGTAAAGTGTCGTTTCCTTAGACCATGAGATTGTGCAACTCCCGGATACCGTAGGAATGCTTTGGGTGTGCCAAACGTCACAACGTAACTGGGTGGCTATAAAGGTGCACTATGGGTATCTCCGAAAGTGTCTGTTGGGTTGGCACGAATCGAGACTGGGATTTGTCACTCCGTGTGACGAAGAGGTATCTCTGGGCCCACTCGGTAAGACATCATCATAATGAGCTCAATGTGACTAAGGAGTTAGCCACGGGATGATGTATTACGGAACGAGTAAAGATACTTGACGGTAACGAGATTGAACAAGGTATAGAGATACCGACGATCGAATCTCGGGCAAGTATCATACCGATAGACAATGGGAATTGTATACGGGATTGATTGAATCCCCGACATCGTGGTTCATCCAATGAGATCATCGTGGAGCATGTGGGAGCCAACATGGGTATCCAGATCCCGCTGTTGGTTATTGGCCGGAGAAGTGTCACGGTCATGTCCACGTGTCTCCCGAACCCGTAGGCTCTACACACTTAAGGTTCGATGATGCTAGGGTTATAGGGAAATGGTATACGTGATTACCAAAAGTTGTTTGGAGTCACGGATGAGATCCCGGACGTCACAGGGAGCTCTGTAATGGTCCGGAGGTAAAGATTGATATATAGGAAGTCCAGTTTTGGTCACGGGAAAGTTTTCGGGCTCATCGGTAGTGTACCGGGAGTGTCAGGAGGGTGCCGGAGAACCCCCGGGAGGGGTGTGACGACCATAGGACTTTGTGGGCCCTTAGAGGAAGTGTGCCAGCCCTTTTTGGGCTGGACAAGACCTTCTAGAAAGGCCCATGCGGCTAGAGATAAGAGATAGGGCTGAAAAGGATTCAAAAGGAAGAGATCCACCTCCCTTGTGGGAGGTGGACTCCTCCCTAGGGTCGGCCGAACCTCTCCTCTTTGGAGGAGGGTCCAAGGCATCCCTCCCTCTCCCTCCTCCTATATATATGCACGGGTTTGGGCCGTTTTGAGACATGACTTCTTTCTCTCTCGGTGCAGCCCTACCCTTCCTCTTCCTCGTTCTCCGTAGCGGTTGGCGAAGCCCTACCGGAGTTCACGTAGCTCCACCGTCACCACGCCGTCGTGCTGCTGGAGCTCTCCCTCAACCTCTCCCTCCTCCATGCTAGATCAAGGTGCGGGAGACGTCACCGGGCTGTACGTGTGTTGAACGCGGAGGCGCCGTTGTTCGGCGCTTTGATCGGAATCCACCGCGATCTGAATCGTTGCGAGTACGAATCCATCATCCATGTTCTTGTAACGCTTCCGCTTAGCAATCTTCAAAGGTATGAAGATGCAATCTCTCCCCACTCGTTGCTGGTTTCTCCATGGATAGATCTTGGTGATCGTAGGAATTTTTTTGATTTACTACTACGTCTCCCAACAGTGTTAACATAGGAGACTCTCTATATGACGAACATGGTGCCACTTTGAGACACAAGTGTGGTAAAGGATAGTAGCAAAGTCCCTTGTATATTTTCTATCATTTGATTATTTTTTATTTTTTATGCTGGGCTTTTCTCTTTTTATGCCTCCCCCATTTTATGTTTTTTTATATATGGTTGGCTCATTTGACCTCCCCCATTTTTATTTCATTTTTTGTCCGGAGTCTCATCCCGACTTGTGGGGGAATCATAGTCCCCATCATCCTTTCCTCACCGGGACAATGCTCTAATAATGATGATCATCACAGTTTTATTTACTTACAACTCAACATGAAGAACTGATAGGAAGATATGACTGTATGAATGCCTCTGGCAGTGTACCAGGATGTGCAATGATCTAGCGTGACATGTATAAAAAATATGAAGAATGATGGCTTGGCCACAAATACTATGTCAGCTTTATACGATCATGCAAAGCATTATGATGATGAACAAACTAGTCATGTGGAGTGACGATGGAATTCGCATGGCAATATATCTCGAATGGCTATGGAAATGCCATAATAGGTAGGTATGGTGGCTGTTTTGAGGAAGGTATAATGAGGCTTATGTGCAACAGAGCGTATCATGTCATGGGTTTGGATGCACTGGCGAATATTTGCATCGATCGTCGAGGTGAGAATGGGTTATGCATAGTACTGAAGAGGCTGGCAAACATGAGAAGGTGAAGATGTGTATGTCCATGGTGTCACATGAGTCATAAAGAACTCACATACTTATTGCAAATTTTTATTAGTTTTATCACAAATCAAAGTACTCCTCACATGCCCCGAGGGAGGAGGTTGGTAGGAGTTAACCATCGCGCGCCCCCGACTCAAAACAACACTAGGATTTCAACGAGGAATATAAATGCTCACACATCATCACCATGCCTCTTTAATTTTTAGATGAATAACAAGTTAACACCTCTTAATCTTGACACTTCTATGAATCTAATTTTTTTGACTCTCACCTTTTTCATATTACTACATCAATGTCATTAATCCACAACTTCTCTATATGTGCTACACGATGGTTTTGATTATCATTCATTGAATAATTAATATTCTTGGACTAGTCTTATGACCCATGCAAATTGCTGTCACTATTACTCAGCTCTCAAACAAATATAAGTGAAGAACGAGAGCATAATATTTATATAAAATCTACATGCCACCATGCTCAAAAAGATATAAGTGAAGTACTAGAGCAACTGCCTAGCTCAAAAGATATAAGTGAAGCACATAGAGTATTCTAGGAAATTATCATGAAGGTGTGTCTCTCTCAGATAGGTGTGTCCAGCAAATTATGATTGTGACAAACTGAAAGTCGAAGCAAACAAAAGCAAATGACACTCCAAGCAAAACACATATCATGTGATGAATAAAAATATAGCTCCAAGTGACATACCGATGGATTGAGACGAAAGAGGAAATGCCTTCCAGGGCATCCCCAAACTTAGACGCTTGAGTCTCCTTAGAGTTATACTTGGGGTTCCTTGGGAATCCCCAAGCCTGGGATCTTGCTACCCCTTATTCCGTACTCCATCGTGATCACACCCACAACTTGAAAACTTCAATCACACAAAACTCAATGAAACTTCATGAGATCGGTTAGTATAAGAAACATATTGCATACTTGAGGTACTGTGATAAATTGATTAAAATTCATTTTTTCATAATAGGTATTGTATTCTAACTTACCCATGACTTATATCCCGCGATATAATCCATGGCATAATCAAAACAAGCAATATATGCGCAAAACATAATCTGTTTAAAACAGAACAGCCTGCAGCAATCTGTAAATAGCCCATGCGTATTTAAATCTAAAAATTATTTAAAATTATGATAACATAAAGAATTTGTATAGAAATACTATGTGAAAATTTCAGATCATTATCATGCTCCAATAAAAATTGAAAATTCCTGCACTGGAGTCAAAGTCTCTGTTTTAGATTCAGCATCATTTCTACTCATCTTGTGAGTCATCCCAAAGGATTTACTTGGCACAAACACTAATTAAAACATAAAAGTACAATAATTACAAAGGAAAAAGTCATGTTATCACACAAAAATAGAAAGTAAAAACAAAATTAAAGATACATATTTGGTTGCCTCCCAACAAGCGTTGTTGTTTTATGCCCCTAGCTAGGCATAATGCATAATTTCAGGTGTTGTCATCTTTAACACTCGACCTGTAGGTAGCTCTCATAATTTACTCATAAGGTGGTTTAATTATCTTCCTAGGGAATTGTTCCATCCCCTTCTTTAATGGAAACTAGAATCTTATGTTTCCCTCTTTTATATCAATAATTCCACCTATAGTTCGTAAAAATGGCCTTCCAAGTATTATGGGACACGAAGGATTGCAATCCATACCAAGCACAATGAAATATATAGGCACATTGTCACAACCCTAGAAATTGCTTGAAATTGTTTGCATCAACATCAGCATGTCCATCATGTCATCATGTCTAAATTCAAATTAATTTGAAATGGGGGTGATCAAACCCTAGCATAGATAAAATTCAAATAGATCAAACTATTAAGATTTTTGAGTGAATCCATAATGCTCTTAAAAAATGTTCCCCCTCTTTGATAAATGTTGGCAACAACATATCTGGGGTGAATTATATTTTAACAACTATTTTGGTAAATTAAATAAATTAGGAAAGTTTCTGAAATCACTAACAAAGCATTGTAAATATTTTAGTTACTTCAATTTTTCTGAAACTTTTTGCGGAGCTTGGAAATATTCCAATATATTCCACAAATATTTACAGGAATTTTGGCTTTATAGTTTTGCCCAAACAAATAACAACAGAGACCAGAAATTAGAAAAGAAAAACATGAATAAAATTAAAAGAGCTTACCTGGCCTGTTCCTGTAAAAGGACCAGCCCAACTCGAATCCGATGCCAGTCGTCGTCTTCCCCGTGCTAGAAGGACACGCGCGCATGGTCGCCGCGCGCGAGCACGCTCCATGGCCACCTCCTGCTTGCCGCCGAGTAGGTGGACGCATGGACGGACCCCGGAGACCCGTATGGATCGAGCCGACGCCCTTCTCTCGCCCTTGCTCTCTCCTCTCTGCTCTCTCTCCCTCGCCGCCCGAAAGCCGCCGTCGCTGTTTGCTGCCGCCACGGACACCGGCCTCCTCCAGCCCCTCTAGCGAGCCAAACAGCTCCGCCTCGCCGCTATGAAGCTCCAAGACGAAGCACACAGCTACGGGAGCCCTGCATCGCCGCCCCGAGCCTTCTCCAACCTTCGATTGCCGGAGCGCCACCCTCGATTCGCCACGCTCCGCCCGTCCCCGAGCTTGTTGACAGTCCCGTCCGCCTCCCTGTGAGATCCTTTTTATTCTCCCCCTAACCCCGTGGCCTGCCCCTCACCATAGCCGCCTCCCCCTTTCTACCCGAGCTCCGACCGCCGCTCAGCTGGTCGCCGGCCTCAACTCCGGTGGCCTCGAGCCCTCCCTGTTACCCCACTAGATGCCCGCGTGTGCGGGCTACCTCCCGATGCTCTCAGTGCACCAGATGGTCGCCGGAAGCGGAAGTCCGGTGAGCCATCGCCGCGTTCTGTTGTCGCCGTCGGCCGGCCTCCGACGTGGTGACGTGGCAGGGCCATTAGTGGGTAATCAAGCCACTAACTAACTCTCCAGCTGCTGATAGTGGGCCCTGGCCCGAGTCAAACCCCGGGTCTGTTGGAAATATGCCCTAGAGGAATTAATAAAATGGTTATTATTGTATTTCCTAGTTCATGATAATTGTCTATTGTTCATGCTATAATTGTATTAACCAGAAACCGTAATGCATAGTGAATACATAGACCACAACATGTCCCTAGTAAGCCTCTAGTTGGCTAGCTCGTTGATCAATAGATGGTCATGGTTTCATGGCCATGGACATTGGATGTCGTTGATAATGGGATCACATTATTAGGAGAATGATGTGATGGACAAGACCCAATCCTAAGCATATCACAAGATCGTGTAGTTCGTTTGCTAAAGCTTTTCAATGTCAAGTATCGTTTCCTTAAACCATGAGATTGTGAAACTCCCGCATACCGTAGGAATGCTTTGGGTGTGCCAAACGTCACAACGTAACTGGGTGGCTATAAAGGTGCACTACGGGTATCTCTGAAAGTGTTTGTTGGCTTAGCACAAATCGAGACTGGGATTTGTCACTCCGTGTGACGGAGAGGTATCTCTGGGCCCACTCGGTAAGACATCATCATAATGAGCTCAATGTGACTAAGGAGTTAGCCACGGGATGATGTATTACGGAACGAGGAAAGAGACTTGCCGGTAATGAGATTGAACAAGGTATAGAGATACCGACGATCGAATCTTGGGCAAGTATCATACCGGTAGACAAAGGGAATTGTATACGGGATTCATTGAATCCCCGACATCGTGGTTCATCCGATGAAATCATCATGGAGCATGTGGGAGCCAACATGGGTATCCAGATCCCGCTGTTGGTTATTGACCGGAGAGGTGTCTTGGTCATGTCTACATGTTTGCCGAACCGGTAGGGTCTACACACTTAAGGTTCGATGACGCTAGGGTTATAGGGAAATGTTGTACGTGGTTACCGAAGGTTGTTCGGAGTCTCGGATGAGATCCCTGCGTCACGAGGAGCTCTGGAATGGTCCGGAGGTAAAGATTGATATATAGGAAGTCCAGTTTTGGTCACCGGAAAGTTTTCGAGCTCATCGGTAGTGTACCTGGAGTGCCGGGAGGGTGCCGGAGGACCCCTCGGAGGGGTGTGACGACCATAGGACTTTGTGGCACTTTTTGGGCTGGCCAAGGCCTGCTAGAAAGGCCCATGTGGCTGGGATCAAGAGATAAAGGGCAAAAGGGTTTTAAGATAGGAGATCCACCTCCCTTGTGGGAGGTGGACTCTATTCCTAGTTTGGCCGAACCTCTCCTCCTTGGAGGAGAGGCCAAGGCATCCCTCGCTCTCCCTCCTCCTATATTTATATGCAAGGGTTTAGGCTGATTTGAGACACGACTTCTCTCTCTCTCGGCGCAACCCTACCCTTCCTCTTCCTCGTTCTCCGCAGCGCTTGGCGAAGCCCTCCCGGAGTTCACGTAGCTCCACCGTCACCATGACATCGTGCTTCTAGTGCTCTCCCTCAACCTCTCCTTCCTCCTTGCTGGATCAAGGCGGAGGAGAAGTCATTGGGCTGCACGTGTGTTGAACGCGGAGGCGCCGTTGTTTGGCGCTGAGATCGGAATCCACCACGATTTGAATCGCTGCGAGTACGACTCCACCAACCACATTCTTGTAATGCTTCCGCTTAGCGATCTTCAAAGGTATGAAGATGCAATCTCTCCCCACTCGTTGTTGGTTTCTCCATAGATAGATCTTGGTGATACGTAGGAATTTTTTTGATTTACTACTACGTCTCCCAACAGTGGCATCATGAGCTAGGTCTATGCGTAGAATCTATGCACGAGTAGAACACAAGTTGTTGTGGGCGTCGATTTTGTTATTATGCTTACCACTACTAGTCTTATCCTGATTCGGCGGTATTGTGGGATGAAGCAGCCTGGACCGACTTTACACATACGCTTACGTGAGACTGGTTCCACCGGCTGACATGCACTTGTTGCATAAGGTGGCTAGCGGGTGTCTGTCTCTCCCACCTTAGTCGGATTGGATTCGATGAAAAGGGTCCTTATGAAGGGTAAATAGCAATTGACAAATGATGTTGTGGTTTTGGCGTAGGTAAGAAAAGTTCTTGCTAGAAACCTATAGCAGCCACGTAAAAACTTGCAACTACAAATTAGAGGACGACTAACTTGTTTTTGCAGCATATGCCTTGTGATGTGATATGGCCAAAGAATGTGATGTGATGCATTGTGATGTATTAGATTGATCATATTCTTGTAATAGGATTCACGACTTGCATGTCAATGAGTATGACAACCGGCAGGAGCCATAGGAGTTGTCTTATTTTATTGTATGACCTGCGTGTCAATCATAAATGCCATGTAATTACTTTACTTTATTGCTAAACGTTATCCATAGTAGTAGAAGTAATAGTTGGCAAGACAACTTCATGAAGACACAATGATGGAGATCATGATGATGGAGATCATGGTTTCGTGCCGGTGACAGTGATTATCATGGTGCCCCGAAGATGGAGATCAAAGGAGCAAGATGATATTGGCCAAATCATGTCACTATATTGATTGCATGTGATGTTTATCATGTTTACATCTTATTTGCTTAGAACGACGGTAGTAAATAAGATGATCTCTCAATAATAATTTCAAGAGAAGTGTTCACCCTAACTGTGCACCGTTGCTAAGGATTGTCGTTCCGAAGCACCACGTGATGATCGGGTGTGATAGGTTCTAACGTTCGCATACAATGGGTGTAAGCCAGATTTACACACGCGATACACTTAGGTTGACTTGACGAGCCTAGCATGTACAGACATGGCCTCGGAACACGGAATACCGAAAGGTCGAACATGAGTCGTATAGAAGATATGATCAACATGGAGATGTTCACCATGGATGACTAGTCTGTCTCACGTGATGATCGGACATGGGCTAGGTTACATGGATCATGTGTCACTTGGATGACTAGAGAGATGTCTATCTAAGTGGGAGTTCATTAAATAATTTGATTATGTGAACTTAATTATCATGAACTTAGTCTAAAATTATCTTTACAATCTATGTTGTAGATCCAATGGCCAACGCGAATGTCACCCTCAATTTCAACTCGTTCCTAGAGAAAACCAAGCTAAAAGATGGTGGAAGCAACTATGCGGACTGGGTCCGTGGCTTGAGGATCATCCTCATAGCTTCCAAGAAATTGTATGTCCTTGATGCACCACTAGGTGACCCACCCCTTCTCCCAGCAGAGCAAGACGTTGCGAACGCTTGGCATTCTCGCTGCGATGATTACTCCCTTGTTCAGTTCGGCATGCTTTATAGTTTAGAACCGGGGCTCCAAAAGAGTTTTGAGCAACACGGAGCATATGAGATGTTCCAAGAGCTGAAACTGGTTTTCCAAGCTCATGCCCGGGTCGAGAGATATGACGTCTCCGACAAGTTCATCAGCTGTAAGATGGAGGAGAATAGTTTTGTTAGTGAACACATACTCAAAATGTCTGGTTTGCACAACCGCTTGACTCAGATGGGAGTTAATCTCCCGGATGACTCGGTCATTGACAGAATCCTCCAGTCGCTTCCACATAGCTAGAAGATCTTTGTGATGAACTACAACATGCAAGGGATGGAGTAGTCCATTCCTGAGTTGTACTCGATGCTGAAATCGGCAGAGGTCGAGATCAAAAAGGAGCATGAAGTGTTGATGGTGAATAAGACCACTAGTTTCAAGAAAGGCAAGGGTAAGAAGAACTTCAAGAAGGACGACAAAGCTGTTGCCGCGCCCGGTAAGCAAGTTGTTGGGAGGAAGAAGAACAAGCATGGACCCAAGCCTGAGACTGCGTGCTTTTATTGCAAGGGTACCGGTCACTGGAAGCGGAACTGCCCCAAGTACTTAGCGGATACGAAGGACGATAACATTAAAGGTATATGTGATATAATTGTTATTGATGTGTACCTAACTAGCACTCGTAGTAGCTCCTGGGTATTTGATATCGGTGCAGTTGCTCGCATCTGTAACTCCAAGCAGGAGTTGCGGAATAAGCGGAGGCTGGCAAAGGACGAGGTGACGATGCGTGTCGGGAATGGTTCCAAGGTCGATGTGATCGCCATCGGCAGGCTAGCTCTACATCTACCTTCGGGATTAGTGTTAAACCTTAATAATTGTTATTTAGTACCAGCTTTGAGCATGAACATTGTATCAGGATCTCGCTTGGTGCGAGATGGCTACTCATTTAAATCTGAGAATAATGGTTGTTCTATTTATATGAGAGAAATGTTCTATGGTCATGCCCCGCTGGTTAATGGTTTATTTTTGATGAATCTCGAATGTGATGTTACACATGTCCATAGTGTGAGTACCAAAAAGTGTAAGGTTGATAACTATAGTCCCACTTACATGTGGCATGGTCATATTGGTGTCAAACGCATGAAGAAGCTCCATACTGATGGACTTTGGAGTCTCTTGATTTCGAATCATTTGACACATGCGAACCATGCCTCATGGGCAAGATGACCAAGACTCCGTTCTCCGGAACAATGGAGCGAGCAACTGACTTGTTGGAAATAATACATACCGATGTATGCGGTCCAATGAGTGTCGAGGCTCATGGTGGCTACCGTTATGTTCTCACCCTCACAGATGACTTGAGTAGATACGGGTAAGTCTACTTAATGAAACATAAGTCTGAAACTTTTGAAAGGTTCAAGGAATTTTAGAGTGAGGTAGAGAATCAACGTGACAAGAAAATAAAGTGCCGACGATCTGATCGTGGCGGAGAATATTTAAGTCACGAGTTTGGCACGCACCTAAGGAAATGTGGAATTGTTTCACAACTCATGCCGCCTGGCACACCTCATGAAATGGTGTGTCTGAACGTTGTAATCGCACTCTATTAGATATGGTACGATCTATGATGTCTCTTACCGACTTACCGCTATCAGGGATTTGCATTAGAGACTGCCGCATTCACTTTAAATAGGGCACCATCAAAATCTGTTGAGACGACACCGTATGAATTATGGTTTGGAAATAAACCTAAGCTTTCGTTTCTAAAAGTTTGGGGATGCGATGCTTATGTGAAGAAACTTCAACCTGACAAGCTCGAACCAAAAGCGGAAAAGTGAGTCTTCACACGATATCCCAAAGAAACTATTGGCTATACCTTCTACCTACGATCCGAGGGCGAAGTCTTTGTTGCCAAGAATGGATCCTTTCTCGAGAAAGAGTTTATCTCTAGAGAAGTAAGTGAGAGGAAAATAGAACTTGATGAGGTAATTGTACCTCCACTCGAACCGGAGAGCAGCATAGCACAGGAACTTGTTTCTCTGGAGCCTGCACCGGCCGGAGAGGAAGTTAATGATGATGATCATGAAACTTCAGATCAAGTTACCGTTGAATGTTGAAGGTCCACTAGGACACGTGTTGGGGAACGTCACATGGGAAACAAAAAATTTCCTACGCACACGCAAACCTATCCATGGTGATGAGCATCTACGAGAGGGAGAGTGGATCTACGTACCCTTGTAGATCGCTAAGCGGGAAGCGTTAAGAAACGCGGTTGGTGTAGTCGAACTTCTTCGCGATCCAAATCACCGAGCGTCCCGCGATCCAATCACGAACCGTCCCACGATCTCGTCACGATCCGTCCCACGATCCAATCACGAACGTCTCGTGGCCTTGATCACGATCCTTCCGATCTAGTACCGAACGGACGGCACCTCCGCGTTCAGCACACGTGCAGCTTGATGACGATCTCCACCGTCTTGATCCAGCAAGAGGGGTGGAGAGGAGAGAGAGTTCACCGGTAGCGTGACGGCGCTCCGGTGATGGTGGTGGAGCAATTCCGGCAGGGCTTCGCCTAAGCACTGTGGAACTACGATCTAGAGGAGAAACTATGCACCGGTGGAACGGGTAGCACGTGGCCGGAAATTCTGTCCAAAAACCACCCAATCCACTAGTATATATAGGAGGAGAGGAGAGGAGAGGCAGCCAAGGCCTTTGGGTCGGCCGAAATAGGAGGTGGGAGCAATCCTACTTCACCTCCAATCCTAGTTGGAGTAGGATTGCCTCCTATTGGCTGATTTTCCACTTTTTGCTTTAGGACTTTCTCTCCTGCGCCATGGGCCTTTGTGGCTGTTTTCCCAGCCCACTAAGGGCTGGTTATTATTCTCCCACAGCCCATGGACCTATTGGGGTCGAAATACCCCTCCCGGAGGTCCCCCGGTACACTACCGGCACTCCCGGTACACTACCGGCACTCCCGGTACACTACCGATACTCCCGGTACACTACCGATGAGCCCGAAACTTTTCCGGCGACCAAACTGGGACATCCTATATATGAATCTTTACCTCCGGACCATTCCAGAGCTCCTCGTGACGTCCGGGATCTCATCCAGGACTCCGAACAACCTTCGGTCACCACCATACATAACTCTATACTACCGAAACGTCACCGAACCTTAAGTGTGCAGACCCTGCGGGTTCGAGAACTATGTAGACATGACCGAGACACCTCTACGGCCAATAACCAATGGCGGGACCTGGATGTCCACATTGGTTCCTGCATATTCTACGAAGATCTTATCGGTTGAACCTCTATGTCAAGGATTCAGTTAGTCCCGTATAACGTTCCCTTTGTTCTTCGGCATGTTACTTGCCTGAGATTCAATCGTCGGTATCTCTATACCTAGTTCAATCTCGTTACCGGCAAGTCTCTTTACTCGTTCCGTAATGCAAGATCCCGCAACTAACAATTAGTCACATTGCTTGCAAGGCTTATTGTGATGTTGCATTACCGAGTGGGCCCCGAGATACCTCTCCGTCACACGGAGTAACAAATCCCAGTCTCGATCCATGCCAACTCAACGGACACCATCGGAGATACCTGTAGAGCACCTTTATGGTCATAGAAACATATACTTGACATGCAAAAAACAGTAGCAATAAACTGACATGATCATATGCTACGTTTGTAGTTTGGGTCTTGTCCATCACATCAGTCTCCTAATGATGTGATCCCTTTATCAAATGACATCACATGTCAATGGCTAGGAAACCCTGACCATCTTTGATCAACGAGCTAGTTCACTAGAGGCATACTAGGGACATAGTGTTTGTCTATTTATCCACACATGCAATGTGTTTCCGATCACTACAGTTATAGCATGGATAATAAACGATTATCATGAACAAGGAAATATAATAAAAACACTTTATATATTGCCTCTAGGGCATATTTCCAACAGTCTCCCACTTGCACTAGAATCAATAATCTAGTTCACATCACTATGTGATTTACATGGTAATGAATCGAACACCCATACAGTTCTGGTGTTGATCATGTTTAGCCCTTGGAAGAGGTTTAGTCAACGGGTCTGCAACATTCAGATCCGTGTGCACTTTGCAAATATTTATGTCCTTCTCCTCGATGTAGAACCAGATGGAGTTGAAGCGTCGCTTTATGTGTCTGGTCCTCTTGTGAAACCTTGGTTCCTTGGCTAGAGCAATGGCACCAGTGTTGTCACAGAACAGATTTATTGGATTCAGTGCACTAGGCACTACTCCAAGATCTGTCATGAACTGCTTCATCCAGACACCTTCCTTCGCTGCCTCCGAGGCTGCGATGTACTCCGCTTCGCACGTAGAATCAGCTACCACGCTTTGCTTGGAACTGCACCAGCTTACCGCTCCCCCGTTAAGAATAAATACGTATCCGGTTTGGGATTTAGAATCGTCTGGATCAGTGTCAAAGCTTGCATCGACGTAACCCTTTACAACGAGCTCTTCATCACCTCCATAAATGAGAAACATGTCCTTAGTCCTGTTAAGGTACTTAAGGATATTCTTGACCGCTTGCCAGTGCTCCATTCCAGGATCACTTTGAAACCTTCCAGCCATACTTATGGCAAGGCTGACATCGGGTCTTGTGCACAGCATTGCATACATGATAGAGCCTATGGCCGAAGCATAGGGGATGACGCTCATCTTTTCTTTATCTTCTGCAGTCACTGGGCATTGAGTCTTACTCAACTTCACACCTTGCAACACAGGCAAGAACCCCTTCTTGGCCTGTTCCATTTTGAACTTCTTCAAAACTTTATCAAGGTATGTGCTCTGTGAAAGTGCTATTAAGCGTCTCGACCTATCTCTATAGATCTTAATGCCTAATATGAAAGCAGCTTCTCCTAGGTCCTTCATTGAAAAACTCTTATTCAAATATTCCTTCATGCTTTCCAGCATTTCTATATCGTTTCCGATCAGCAATAAGTCATCCACATATAACACTAGAAACGCTACAGAGCTCCCACTCACTTTCTTGTAAATACAAGCTTCTCCATAAACTTGTATAAACCCAAACGCTTTGATCACCTCATCAAAGCGTTTATTCCAACTCCGAGATGCTTGCACCAGTCCATAAATGGATTGCTGGAGTTTGCAAACTTTGTCAGCATTCTCTGGATCGACAAAACCTTCGGGTTGCATCATATAAAACTCTTCCTCAAGGAAACCGTTGAGGAACGCCGTTTTGACGTCCATCTGCCAAATTTCATAGTCGAAATAAGCAGCTATTGCCAACATGATTCTGACAGACTTAAGCATCGCTACGGGTGAGAAAGTCTCATCGTAGTCAACTCCTTGAACTTGTGAAAAACCCTTTGCCACAAGTCGAGCTTTATAGACGGTGACATTACCGTTCGCGTCCGTCTTCTTCTTATAGATCCATTTGTTCTGAATGTCCTTTCGCCCTTCAGGTAGTACTTCCAAAGTCCATACTTTGTTTTCATACATGGATCCCATCTCAGATTGCATGGCCTCTAACCATTTCTCGGAATCCGGGCCCATAACTGCTCCTCCATAGCTCGTAGGTTCATTGTTGTCCAACAACATGACCTGTAAGACAGGGTTGCCGTACCACTCGGGAGTAGTACGCGTCCTTGTCGACCTACGAGGTTCAATAGCAGCTTGATCCGGAGCTTCATGATCCATCATTAACTTCCTCTTCTACCGTTGTAGGTTCCACAGAAACATCTTTCTGTGCTGCGCTACTCTCTGGTTGAAGTAAAGGTTCAATAACCTCATCAAGCTCTATTTTCCTCCCACTCAATTCTTTCGAGAGAAACTCTTTCTCAAGAAATGATCCGTTCTTAGCGACAAACACTTTGCCCTCGGATCTGAGATAGAAGGTATACCCGACTGTCTCTTTTGGGTATCCTATGAAGACGCACTTTTCCGCTTTGGGTTCCAGCTTTTCAGGCTGAAGCTTTTTGACATAAGCATCACATCCCCAAACTTTAAGAAACGACAACTTCGGCTTTTTGCCAAACCACAGTTCATATGGCGTCGTCTCAACGGATTTTGATGGTGCCCTATTTAAAGTGAATGCAGCTGTCTCTAATGCATAACCCCAAAACGATAGTGGCAAATCGGCAAGAGACATCATAGAACGCACCATATCCAATAAGGTCCGATTACGACGTTCAGACACACCATTACGCTGTGGTGTTCCGGGCGGTGTCAACTGTGAAACAATTCCACACTGTCTTAAGTGATTGCCAAACTCATAACTCAGATATTCACCTCCTCGATCAGATCGAAGAAATTTAATCTTCTTGTTACGATGATTCTCAACTTCACTCTGAAATTGCTTGAACTTTTCAAATGTTTCAGACTTGTGCTTCATCAAGTAAATATACCCATATCTACTCAAGTCATCAGTGAAGGTGAGAAAATAACGATAACCACCGCGCACTTCGACATTCATTGGACCGCACACATCAGTATGTATGATTTCCAATAAGTCACTCGCCCGTTCCATTGTTCCAGAGAACGGCGTTTTGGTCATCTTGCCCATAAGGCATGGTTCACATGTGTCAAGTGATTCAAAATCAAGTGACTCCAAAAGTCCATCAGCATGGAGCTTCCTCATGCGTTTTACACCAATATGACCTAAACGGCAGTGCCACAAGAAAGTGGTACTATCATTAACTACTCTACATCTTTTGGCATCAATGTTATGAACATGTGTGTCATCACTATCAAGATTCAATATGAATAAACCCCTAACATTGGGTGCATGACCATAAAAGATATTACTCATATAAATAGAACAACCTTTATTCTCTGATTTAAATGAGTAACCGTCTCGCAATAAACAAGATCCAGATATAATGTTCATGCTTAACGCAGGCACTAAATAACAATTATTTAGGTTCATCACTAATCCTGATGGTAATCGAAGAGAGAGCGTGCCGACGGCGATCACATCAACCTTGGAACCATTTCCCACGCGCATCGTCACTTCGTCCTTTGCCAGTCTTCGTTTATTCCATAGTTCCTGTTTTGAGTTGCAAATGTGAGCAACCGAACTGGTATCAAATACCCAGGCACTACTACGAGAACTAGTAAGGTACACATCAATAACATGTATATCACATATACCTTGTTTGTCGTTGGCCGCCTTCTTGCCAGCCAGGTACTTGGGGCAGTTCCGCTTCCAGTGACCAGTTCCTTTGCAATGAAAGCACTCAGTTTCTGGCTTAGGTCCATGCTTAGGCTTCTTTGTAGGAGTAGCAACTGCTTTGCCATCCTTCTTGGTTTTACCCTTCTTGCCTTTGCCTTTGCCGTTTTTCTTGAAACTAGTGGTTTTATTGACCATCAACACTTGATGTTCTTTCTGGATTTCAGACTCAGCGACTTTCAGCATCGCAAACAGCTCGGCGACTGACTTGTTCATCCCGTGCATGTTATAGTTCATCACAAAGCTCTTGTAACTAGGTGGCAGCGATTGAAGAACTCTATCAGTGATCGCCTCCGGCGGAAGGGTGATTCCCAACTCCGCTAGACGGTTTGAGTACCCAGACATTCTGAGTATGTGCTCACTAATAGACCCGTTCTCCTCCATCTTGCAAGCATAGAATTTATCGGAGGTCTCATACCTCTCGATCCGGGCATTCTTCTGAAAGATAAACTTCAACTCCTGGAACATCTCATATGCCCCATGACGTTCAAAACGTCTTTGAAGTCCCGGTTCTAAGCCATACAATATTGCACACTGAACTATTGAGTAGTCTCCAGCACGAGCCTCCCAAGCGTTCTTAACGTCTTCGGAGGTCATGTCTTCTGGCTGGTCACCAAGCGGTGCATCAAGGACATATGACTTCTGGGAAGCCGTGAGGATAATCCTCAGATTACGGGCCCAGTCAACAAAGTTACTTCCATCATCTTTCAATTTAGCTTTCTCTAGGAACGCATTAAAATTCAGGGGTGCTACTGCGCGAGCCATTGATCTACAACATAAATATGCAAAGGTTACTTAGACTATTGTTCAAGATAATGAGTTTAGTTAATCAAATTACTAAAGCTCCCACTCAAATTGACATCCCTCAGGTCATCTGAGTGTCACATGATCCAAATTCACCAACTCAAGTCCGATCATCACGTGAGTTAAGGTGGCTTCAATGGTGAACATCATTATGTTGATCATATCTACTATATGACTCATGTTCGACCTTTCGGTCTCTTGTGTTCCGAGGCCATGTCTGTACATGCTAGGCTCGTCAAGTTTAACCCGAGTGTCCTGCACGTGCAAATCTGGCTTGCACCCGTTGTATGTGAACGTAGAGTCTATCACACCCGATCATCACGTGGTGTCTCGACACGACGAACTTTCGCAACGGTGCACACTCGGGGAGAACACAGTTCATCTTGAAATTTAAGTGAGGGATCACCTTATAATGCTACCGTCGTACTAAGCAAAACAAGGTGCATAAAAGGATTAACATCTCATGCAATTCATAAGTGACATGATATGGCTATCAACTTGTGTTTAAGATCTCCATCTTCGAATCACCGGCATGATCTCCATCGTCACCGGATGACACCATGATCTCCATCATCTTGATCTCCATCAACGTGTCGCCATCGGGGTTGTCACGCCCTGCATGCTTCTACTACTATTGCTACCGTAGCGATAAAGTAAAGCATTACATAGCGCTTAATGATTGACACGCAGGTCATACAATAATTAAAGACAACCCTATGGCTCCTGCCGGTTGCCGTAATCACCGACATGCAAGTCGTGATAATCTATACATCACATGATCATCTCATACATCACATATATCTCATCATGTAATTGGCCATATCATATCACAACATACCCTGCAAAAACAAGTTAGACGTCCTCTAATTGTTGTTGCATGTTTTACGTGGCTGCTACGGGTATCTTGCAAGAACGATTCTCACCTACGTATAAACCACAACGGTGATACATAGATTGCTTTTCAACCTTCTCAAGGACCGCCTTTGTCGGATCCGATCCAACTAAAGTGAGAGAAACTGTCACCCGCAAGCCATCTAAGCAACAAGTTGCGTCGAGGGAACCGGTCTCTCGTAAGCGTACGAGTAATGTTGGTCCGGGCCGCTTCATCTCACAATCCCGCTGAACCAAAATCCAACCAAGGGAGGAAGCAATCTAAGCATCAACGCCCACAAACCTTTTGTGTTCTACTCGAGATCTCATCGAACCATCAACCTAGCTCATGATGCCACTGTTGGGGAACGTCGCATGGGAAACAAAATTTTTCCTACGCACACGCAAACCTATCCATGGTGATGAGCATCTACGAGAGGGAGAGTGGATCTACGTACCCTTGTAGATCGCTAAGCAGGAAGCGTTAAGAAACGCGGTTGGTGTAGTCGAACTTCTTCGCGATCCAAATCACCGAGCGTCCCGCGATCCAATCACGAACCGTCCCTCGAACCAATCACGAACCGTCCCACGATCTCGTCACGATCCGTCCCACGATCCAATCACAAACGTCTCGTGGCCTTGATCACGATCCTTCCGATCTAGTACCGAACGGACGGCACCTCCGCGTTCAGCACACGTGCAGCTTGATGACAATCTCCACCGTCTTGATCTAGCAATAGGGGTGGAGAGGAGAGAGAGTTCACCGGCAGCGTGACGGTGCTCCGGTGATGGTGGTGGAGCAATTCCGGCAGGGCTTCGCCTAAGCACTGCGGAACTACGATCTAGAGGAGAAACTATGCACCGGTGGAACGGGTAGCACGTGGCCGGAAATTCTGTCCAAAACCACCCAATCCACTAGTATATATAGGAGGAGAGGAGAGGAGAGGCATCCAAGGCCTTTGGGTCGGCCGAAATAGGAGGTGGGAGCAATCCTACTTCACCTCCAATCCTAGTTGGAGTAGGATTGCCTCCTATTGGCTGATTTTCCACTTTTTGCTTTAGGACTTTCTCTCCTGCGCCATGGGCCTTTGTGGCTGTTTTCCCAGCCCACTAAGGGCTGGTTATTATTCTCCCACAGCCCATGGACCTCTTGGGGTCGAAATACCCCTCCCGGAGGTCCCCCGGTACACTACCGGCACTCCCGGTACACTACCGATACTCCCGGTACACTACCGATGAGCCCGAAACTTTTCCGGCGACCAAACTAGGACATCCTATATATGAATCTTTACCTCCGGACCATTACGGAGCTCCTCGTGACGTCCGGGATCTCATCCGGGACTCCGAACAACCTTCGGTGACCACCATACATAACTCTATACTACCGAAACGTCACCGAACCTTAAGTGTGCAGACCCTGCGGGTTCGAGAACTATGTAGACATGACCGAGACACCTCTACGGCCAATAACCAATGGCGGGACCTGGATGTACACATTGGTTCCTACATATTCTACGAAGATCTTATCGGTTGAACCTCTATGTCAAGGATTCAGTTAGTCCCGTATAACGTTCCCTTTGTTCTTCGGCATGTTACTTGCCCGAGATTCGATCGTCGGTATCTCTATACCTAGTTCAATCTCGTTACCAGCAAGTCTCTTTACTCGTTCCGTAATGCAAGATCCCGCAACTAACAATTATTCACATTGCTTGCAAGGCTTATTGTGATGTTGCATTACCGAGTGGGCCCCGAGATACCTCTCCGTCACACGGAGTAACAAATCCCAGTCTCGATCCATGCCAACTCAACAGACACCATCGGAGATACCTGTAGAGCACCTTTATAGTCACCCAGTTACGTTGCAACGTTTGATACACACAAGGCACTCCTTCGATATCCGTGAGTTGCATGATCTCATGGTCATAGGAACATATACTTTGACATGCAGAAAACAGTAGCAATAAACTGACACGATCATATGCTACGTTTGTAGTTTGGGTCTTGTCCATCACATCAGTCTCCTAATGATGTGATCCCTTTATCAAATGACATCACATGTCAATGGCTAGGAAACCCTGACCATCTTTGATCAACGAGCTAGTTCACTAGAGCATACTAGGGACATAGTGTTTGTCTATTTATCCACACATGCAATGTGTTTCCGATCACTACAGTTATAGCATGGATAATAAACGATTATCATGAACAAGGAAATATAATAAAAACACTTTATATATTGCCTCTAGGGCATATTTCCAACAACACGTTCCACACCAGAGTGGTATGGCAACCCTGTCCTGGAGATCATGTTGTTGGACAACGGTGAACCTTCGAACTATGAAGAAGCAATGGCGGGCCCAGATTCCAACAAATGGTTTGAGGCCATGAAATCTGAGATAGGATCCATGTATGAGAACAAAGTATGGACTTTGGTGGACTTGCCTGATGATAAGCGAGCCATTGAAAAGAAATGGATCTTTAAGAAGAAGACTGACGCGGATGGTAATGTAACCGTCTATAAGGCTCGGCTTGTCGCTATGGGTTATCGACAAGTTCATGGAATTGACTGCGATGAGACTTTCTCACTCGTAGCGATGCTGAAGTCTGTCCAAATCATGTTAGCAATTGCTGCATTTTATGATTATGAGATCTGGCAAATGGACATCAAAACGGCATTCCTTAATGGTTTCCTTAAGGAAGAACTGTATATGATGCAGCCGGAAGGTTTTGTCCATCCTAAAGATGCTAACAAGGTATGCAAGCTCCAACGCTCCATCTATGGGCTGGTGCAAGCATCTCGGAGTTGGAACATTTGCTTTAATGAAGTGATTAAAGCGTTTGGGTTTGTACAGGTTTATGGAGAACCCTGTATTTACAAGAAAGCGAGTGGGAGCTCTGTAGCATTTCTCCTATTATATGTGGATGACATATTGATAATGGGAAATGATATAGACCTTTTGGAAAGTATAAAGGCCTACTTGAATAAGTGTTTTTCAATGAAGGACCTTGGAGAAGCTGCTTACATATTAGGTATTAAGATCTATAGAGATAGATCGAGACGCCTCATAGGTCTTTCACAAAGCACATACCTTGAAAAGATATTGAAGAAGTTCAATATGGATCAGTCCAAGAAGGGGTTCTTGCCTGTGTTACAGGGTGTGAGATTGAGTACGACTCAATGCACGACCACAGCAAAGGATAGAGAAGAGATGAGTGTCATCCCCTATGCTTCAGCCATAGGCTCTATTATGTGTGCCATGCTGTGTACCAGACCTGATGTGAACCTTGCCATAAGTTTGGTAGGGAGGTACCAAAGTGATCCCGGAGCGGAACACTGGACAGCGGTCAAGAATATCCGGAAGTACCTGAAAAGGACAAAGGATATGTTTCTCGTATATGGAGGTGCTGAAGAGCTCGTCGTAAAGGGTTACGTCGATGCTAGCTTCGACACAGATCCGGACGACTCCAAGTCGCAAACCGGATACGTGTATGTTTTGAACGGAGGGGTAGTCAGCTGGTGCAGCAGCAAGCAAAGCGTTGTGGCAGCATCTACATGTGAAGCGGAGTACATAGCTGCTTCGGAAGCAGCAAAGGAAGGAGTCTGGATGAAGGAGTTCATCACCAACCTAGGAGTAATTCCAAGCGCGTCAGGCCCGATGACTCTATTCTGTGACAACACTGGAGCTATTGCCCTTGCAAAGCAGCCCAGGTTTCACAAGAAGACAAGACACATCAAGCGCCTCTTCAACTCCATCCGTGATTACATTCAGGGAGATATAGATATTTGTAAAGTGCACATGGATCCGAATGTAGCAGACCCGTTGACTAAACCTCTCTCACGAGCAAAACATGATCAACAACAGATTGCTATGGGTGTTCGATTCATCACAATGTAACTAGATTATTGACTCTAGTGCAAGTGGGAGACTGTTGGAAATATGCCCTAGAGGCCATAATAAAATGGTTATTATTGTATTTCCTAGTTCATGATAATTGTCTATTGTTCATGCTATAATTGTATTAACCAGAAATCGTAATGCATGTGTGAATACATAGACCACAACATGTCCCTAGTAAGCCTCTAGTTGGCTAGCTCGTTGATCAATAGATGGTCATGGTTTCATGGCCATGGACATTGGATGTCATTGATAACGGGATCACATCATTAGGAGAATGATGTGATGGACAAGACCCAATCCTAAGCATTGCAGAAGATCGTGTAGTTCGTTTGCTAAAGCTTTTCAATGTCAAGTATCGTTTCCGTAGACCATGAGATTGTGCAACTCCCGAATACCGTAGGAATGCTTTGGTGTGCCAAACTTCACAACGTAACTGGGTGGCTATAAAGGTGCACTACGGGTATCTCTGAAAGTGTCTGTTGGGTTGGCACGAATCGAGACTAGGATTTGTCACTCCGTGTGACGGAGAGGTATCTCTGGGCCCACTCAGTAAGACATCATCATAATGAGCTCAATGTGACTAAGGAGTTAGCCACGGGATGATGTATTACGGAACGAGTAAAGAGACTTGCCAGTAACGAGATTGAACAAGGTATAGAGATACCGTCGATCGAATCTCGGGCAAGTATCAAACCGATAGACAAAGGGAATTTTATACGGGATTGATTGAATCCCCGACATCGTGGTTCATCCGATGAAATCATCGTGGAGCATGTGGGAGCCAACATGGGTATCCAGATCCCGATGTTGGTTATTGATCGGAGAGGTGTCTTGGTCATGTCTACATGTCTGCCGAACCCGTAGGGTCTACACACTTAAGGTTCGATGACGCTAGGGTTATAGGGAAATGTTGTACGTGGTTATCGAAGGTTGTTCGGAGTCCCGAATGAGATCCCGGACGTGACGAGGATCTCCGGAATGGTTCGGAGGTAAATATTGATATATAGGAAGTACAGTTTTGGTCACCGGAAAGTTTTCGGGCTCATCGGTAGTGTACAAGGAGTGCCGGGAGGGTGCCGGAGGACCCCCGGGAGGGGTGTGACGACCATAGGACTTTGTGGGCCCTTAGAGGAGGTGTGCCAGCCCTTTTTGGGCTGGACAAGACCTTCTAGAAAGGCCCATGTGGCTGGGATCAATAGATAAAGGGCAAAAGGGTTTTAAAAGAGGAGATCCACCTCCCTTGTGGGAGGTGGACTCTATCCCTAGTTCGACCGAACCTCTCCTCCTTGGAGGAGAGGCCAAGGCAGCCCTCCCTCTCCCTCCTCCTATATATATGCAAGGGTTTGGGCTGATTTGAGACACGACTTCTCTCTCTCTCTCTCGGCGCAGCCCTACCCTTCCTCTTCCTTGTTCTCCGTAGCGCTTGGCGAAGCCCTGTCGAAGTTCACGTAGCTCCACCGTCACCACGCCGTCGTGCTGCTGGAGCTCTCCCTCAACCCCTCCTTCCTCCTTGCTGGATCAAGGCGTAGGAGACGTCATCGGGATGCACGTGTGTTGAACGCGGAGGCGCCGTTGTTCGGCGCCGAGATCGGAATCCACCGCGATCTGAATCGCTGCGAGTACGACTCCACCAACCGCGTTCTTGTAACGCTTCCGCTTAGCGATCTTCAAAGGTATGAAGATGCAATCTCTCCCCACTTGTTGCTGGTTTATCCATAGATAGATCTTGGTGATACGGAGGAATTTTTTTGATTTACTACTACGTCTCCCAACAGGGTTAACTCGGGATTAATCCCTGAGTCACTAACCATAGGGTCCCACTTGCCAGTGACTCTAGCCAGCCCCGAGAGACTGACCAGTGGGTCCCACTGGTCAGGTTTGACCTGGACTAGCCTTCTTGACTTGATGACATCACTATGACATCATGCTGACTCAATAAATGTTTCGCAATTTAAAATAAATCAAGAAATGATTTAATATTTTCAGAAAATGTTTAAAACTTCTAAAAATCATAGAAGACAATTTGTAAGTTAGATGAAAATAATTTATATATGAAAAATGATCAGAAAAATCCAATGAATCTGTTTATGCCATGATCATGGATGTTTGGACAAGTTAACATCACCAAGTAGGACATTTTATGATTAGGGCAATATAGGAAATATCATTTGGAGCTGGAATTCAAACTTGTTCGAATTCCACTTCAATGAACTTAGCTAATTAATTCTCAAGGCCAATTCAGTACCTTAACTTGTCATATGATGCATCATGGTTGTTGCATTGCATTGAATGTGTTCCTTTCTTGTTTTACCGGTGGGCTTGGGAACCCTACGCAGATCGTTTGAGGCCGTAGCGGAAACTTCGGCCAGACTTCCATGCGGGTTCAGTCTCAAATAGTCGATAAACCTGGACTAGGGTCTTGTTTGGTTGACGGTCATGGCCGACGCCCATGCCAGTGCTTCCGCTTGAAGGTTTCCGAGATGCATGACGTGCATATGGTGATAAGTGACGAGAGCATGTGTGAAGAAGTACACCCCTGCAGGGTTATGAATCTATTCGAATAGCCGCGTCCTCGGATATGGACTACTTGGAGAACTTATGTGGTACACAGATAAGTGGAATGGATACCTATAAAATGCACAAGATAAGCATGAGTGGTATGGATGGCCTTCTCGTAGGGAGACGGAAGTGGATCCATAGTGGTGAATTGTTTTGGTGAATATGTGGACTCATGTGCGTTATCCCACCTCAAAGAAAGCACTTGTAGTTGTAGTACAGGTTAGCCAAGAGTCAAAGTTGGCTTGTTGCAATAAATTCCACAACCCCCTTCATTGATACTGATGCATATGTAGTTAGTTTTAATGTAAGTCTTGCTGAGTACCTTTGTACTCATGTTTGCTTAATTTGTGTTTTTGCAGAGGAGACGTCAGTTTCATTAGTGGTACTTATGACGTGAAGTTCGATGTTGATCAGATTAGCTTGGGAATCCCAGACAGAGGTCTAGTTCCTTTGGTAGGGTCGTTGTAGCTTTTTAGGCTCCTCTAGCTACTTTTGTAGATGTCTATACGCAAACATATTTAAACTTCCGCTTGTTTATTTGAATGCTCTGAATGTTGGGTGTTGTGACCCCTGTTTGTAACATCTTATTGTATTGGCTCTTCCGAGCCTTCTAAATAAATGTTGTAATATTGTATGGTTATGTTGTGATGCCATAGTTGTATCTATGCATATCGAGCATGTCGTGCATACGTGTGACGTGCAACGGTATGTATGGGATTCGACACCTAGTTGTGTGCCTTTAGTAGTACTCTTTACGGGGAAATGCCTCTTTGTGCTTCCACTGAGCCTTGGTAGCTTGCTACTGCTCCGGACACATTGATTGACCGGCATGTATCCTTCTTTGCAGTTGTGTCTGTCCCTTCAGGGAAATGTCTCGCAGTGTAATGGAGTCCCTGTAGCCTGCTACGAATCGTCTATGTGCAGTGATGACATTTATGTCCCACGACATAATGGAGTACTTGTAGCTTACTATGACTCGTCTACACACATTAGAGATCGACACCTGCATTGCTGGGTTACATATGCATGTCCCTGTACAGATGTGCCACTTGGGTTCTACGACTAGTCATGTTGGCTCGGGTTCTTTGACATTTGAATGCTAGCGACACATTCACATACGTGAGTCAAAAGACGCAAACGGTCCCGGCCCAGGTAAGGTGGCAGCTGTGGAGATAACCGTGCGTGAGACCACAAAGTGTTGTGATGTGTTACATGCTAGATTCTTATGGCTTAGGATCGGGGTCCCGACAGCTTTGGTATCAGAGCTTGACTGCCTATAGGATTAACAAGCCAAACTGGTCGATGTTGAGTCTAGAACTGCTTTAGTTATATAAGTGAATTGATTGTGGAAGGGAATGTAAGGCTGTTTTACTTCTTTCCCTGAGTCATTCTAATTCTGAGTCACCCTCTTCTTTAATCTACGGAGTATAAGAACTAGGCCTTCTCATCTATCTATTAGGAGGATGAGTTACTATGCTGGAGACCTATAGGAAAGATGTTGTCTTTCTGGATCGATGCCTCTATAGGAATTCATTGTCATGTTGTCAATTTTCTTGTGCAGGTTGCCTCATATTTCATGCCCGTACAGCCGTTATGTTGTCCGAGTTATCCAAGGTTTCTAAAATTGTCTGATGCAATTGCAAAACTCTTTCATCTTGAGTCAATGTCTTTCAGGCCAAACAAAGCACACTAATTGTTGAGTTGAGGTACCTTATTACCTCGACGTGTTTGATGAAGGTGTTTAGGAAACCATGTTATTCAAGTGAACCATCCAACAGTTTAGCTGTGTCTTCTGTTCGTAGTGTGATAATTCTGGCCATCGTTATCAAAAGCATGTTGTGATGCTACTTAGTCAATAGGTATTCTATTTCTGGGTTCTTGAACCCATGTCTCGTCCTGCTTAGTCATGTTGATGGCATTTGCTCACCCCCTTAGGATGCTTAGTAACCTAGTTATAGTCTTGAAGGTTCGTGTATATCATTCTTCCAATATCTTGATCAAAATAACACAACATGAGTGCTCTTGATGAGTTCTCCATCCCATAGTTGTGACTCTGCCAATTCTTCATTTCTACATGGATTATCTAGAAGAAACATGTTGAACTCCATTTGACATATTCAATCCATGCATGTACAACTCAGGAAAAATCAGGTGCTCTTGAGTTGCCCTCCTTCAATTGTATTCTAACCTTTATCTATCAATGGATAGTCAATATTATGTCATGCATTGTGTCATCGATGTTGACTATTCTTGTGGTGTGTCAAGCCATTCTACTCCAAAATGACTAGGAGAAACAAACTCCTGTACCTCATCCATTTCTTGGATTGGGTCAAAGCAGTTGTATTCCACAGATCAAAAATGCCAATTCAGCTTTTTCTCTGTTCTACCTTGAGGTATTACCCTCTTAATATCAAGACTATCATGAGAACTGCACTCCCTCTTATGAAATCTTGATGTAGTGATACTTCACTCCATCATCATTCATTCCCCGGTCTCTGTGTTATTTGTAACCAGAACACCGACAAGTGAATCGTGATGTGTGTAATCAATACTCCTAGCAAATTTGTTGCCTGGTAGTTAATGGACAATAATTTCATCCTTAGTGTGTTGTTCATTGAATCAACACTCTAGGAGTGATCGTGCTACCTAGTCCATTTTCCATGTTGCACTTCTCGATCAATGAGTTAGGGTTGCGTCAATTCTTCGCTCTGTTGATAATATCGTCTTACCTTGAAAAGCAAGTTTTGTCTCGAGCTTGATAACATATCGGTGGATCATGATTTTCCGAATATCTTCTCGGAAGTATTACGAAGGTGTTCCTTGACCGTTATGTTGAGTTCGTGATCAAGATGGTTTTTCCATAAACCATCCCTTCTCCAAGAATCTATGTTGGATACCCCTAAACTAGTTGGTTAAGTTAAACAACAACTTGGAGAGTTGGAAGATAAAAGCTTTGCTTGACTTAGTTATTTGCAAAGGGATATCTTGTCTGGGTGTCGAAGAAAGATGATATCTTCATCAATTAATCCTTGTGATCAATTGTTGCACTTTTTGTCTTGTTCAACCTTTGATTTGAGTATGGGCTATCATCAAATCAAAATCTGAACCAAAGATCTTCCTAATGTTGTTTTACTTGTGGATGTATCCTCGAGCAGACACCATTATATCTTTTGGTCTGACCAATGCTGTCACCTTGTTCTCATAGTTGTGGAATTCTATCCATTTGGATACCTCGATGAATTGTTGTTCGGCTCATCGGCAACATTCTCGTCTATCCCATGACTCATGATGGACATTAAGCTGTTGTTGGAAACTTTGTAGGCATATCTTCATGTTCCATTCGTGAAGTATATGTTAGGTGTAAGAAGTGACTCCATCTTAGTTCACGTGCAGTTGATGCAAGTTGTCGCCATGAATTCGAGAAAGTTCATTTTGCATTCTTTGGAATCATCCCAAGTCAATCATGTGCGAAGTATTCTATGGTTTGGTAGATTTGCAACCTCCATTCCATATGTATCTCCTAGTACACCAAGCCATTGATTGATTTGTTTAAGGAAAAGAAGTTAAGTGTTACTCCTGAAGGGCCCTGATGGACGTGCACAGTACTTCACTACCTCCAATGATGGTTCCATCCAGAACTCGGTAGTGTTTTGTTGTAAGATTTCTATGTGGTCACAATTGTCTTGGACAGTGTGTTCACATGTGTCTTGCAATCCAACTCATGTTTTCGAGTTGGATTCCGCAGTTCATTTCCCGAGAATCTTGCAACGTCATCTCTTCGATTTGTGTTGCAACCTTTCACCTTCAGACTGCTGAGTCTGGAATATCCAACCACCAACCATATCTGAATCTCGGGCAGATATGATGGTTGGCACTTTTCCCAAGAATTATAATATTGGTCTCGTCGTAACCGACAAAGTGATGTTGTGGCTAACGCACCTAGCCAGAAGACCTATTGTTATAATATTTTGTATCAGCAACCCTAGCCACTTCCCCATCAGGTTTTCGTATGACTTATTCAGAAGTTGTTTCTCATGGACCCTTTGAGATCCTGAAGTCTGACCTTTTTACTTGATGTTCTAGATACCAAACGTTACCTATAATTGGGTTATGCTAATTCATCAAGGAGAATATTAGAAGCGGAGTGCTAAATGTCTCTCGGTCGATCATCCAGATTTCGCTCCCTTGGCATAGCTAAGGTAAAATCTGAGAAAGTGTTGTCTTCCTTTGCATGTGCATCCTCCATCATTATTTATCATGGTAGTATGAGGTGTTTCCAGAATCCTTGGCACGGATGTTGGTAAAAACATTGATGAATATGGAAATGCTCAAGTTCTTGAGAGCACGCTCAGACACTGGGTTATACTCTCGGTTTTAATTGGAATGTGCCTTCCGTTGCCGAGTTGTTTTATGACGCTAGTTTTCCTCCGATCTGAGTATGCCATTCTTTGAATTCCTTCCAACGATCACTTGTGAATTGCCTTAGGTTGGTATGACGAGTTTCATTGATCACTATATCAAAAGTAATTCTTTTTGCCACTTAAGGGATAATCCTATGAGTCACCTCCCCTAACGTGCCCCATAATGGTATTATGGCAATTAACTCCTTGCTACTTTCAAACCTCTTCACCATCTACTTTAGCATGGAATTGTTGCCTACAAATTGGGCCTCCGTCATCTGCCTCATTCATTGTTCTCGACGTGTGTTTTGTGTCCTAGCTCAAGAGATGTTATTACGTCCCATTCCATGAGTTGGTCATGAGTCGCTCAATCTTCATAAAGATCGATTCTTGTAGAGCTTTCTATCCTTGTGGTCTTTCTGTTGGATGAAGATCTTGAAAGCAAAGACATCAAAATCAAGATGATGAAGTGAAGCAACATCTTCGAGAAGAGCAATTGGATCGTGAAGATTGTGGTAGTTGTGTCCCCTTTGTCCTCATACCCTACACCTAAATCTCGGGACGAGATTCTTGTTTAGTGGGGGGTGAGTTGTCACAACCCTAGAATTTGCTTGAAATTGTTTGCATCAACATTAGCATGTGTATCATGTCATCATGTCTAAATTCAAATTAATTTGAAATGGGGGTTATCAAACCCTAGCATAGATAAAATTCAAATAGATTAAACTATTAAGATTTTTGAGTGAATCCAAAATGCTCTTCAAAAATGTTCCCCCTCTTTGATAAATATTGGCAACAACATATAAGGGGTGAATTATATTTTAACAACTATTTTGGTAAATTAAATAAATTAGGAAAGTTTCTGAAATCACTAACAAAGCATTGTAAGTATTTTAGTTGCTTCAATTTTTCTGAAACTTTTTGTGGAGCTTGGAAATATTCCAAATATATTCCACAAATATTTGCAGGAATTTTGGCCTCATAGTTTTGCCCAAACAAATAACAATAGAGACCAGAAAATAGAAGAAAATAAAATGAATAAAGTTAAAAGAGCTTACCTGGCCTGTTCCCATAGAAGGCCCAGCCCAGCCCAGCTCAAAGCTAACGCCAGTCGTTGTCTTCCCCGCGCCAGGAGGACGCGCACACGTGGTCGACACGCGCTGACACGTGCCACGACCACCTCCTTCTTGCCACCGAGCAGATGGACGCGTGGACGGACCCCGGAGACCCGTATGGATCGAGCCAACGCCCTTCTCTCACCCTTGCTCTCCCCTCTCTGCTCTCTCTCTCTCTCCCTCACCGCCCGAATGTCGCCGCCACCGTTTGCTGTCGCTGCGGCCACCGACCTCCTCCAGCCCCTCTAGCGAGCCAAGCAGCCCCGCCTCGCCGCCGTGAAGCTCCAAGACGAAGCATGCAGCCCTGAGCCTTCTCCAACCTTCAGTCGCCAGAGCGCCACCATCGATTCGCCGTGCTCCACCCGTCCCCGAGCTCGCTGACTGTCCCGTCCGCCTCCCTATGAGCTCCTCTTTCTTCTCCCCCTAACCCCGTGGCCTGCCCCTCGTCGTAGTCGCCTCCCCCTTGCTGCCCGAGCTCCGGCTGCCGCTCAGCTGGTCGCCGACCTCAACTTCGGTGGCCTCGAGCCCCCCCTGTTACCCCACTGGATATGCGCGGGCGCGGGCTACCTCCCGATGCCCTCAACGCACCATATGGCCGCCGGAAGCGCAAGTCCGGGGAGCCATCGCCGCATTCTGTGGTCGCCGTCGGCCGGCCTCCGGCGTGGTGACGTGGTAAGGCCATTAGTGGCCAATCAAGCTACTAACTAACCCTCCAATCGCTAACAGTGGGCCCTGGCCCAAGTCAAACCCTCGGTCAACTCGGGATTAGTTGCTGAGTCACTAACCAAAGGGTCCCACCTGCCAGTGACTCTAGCCAGCCCTAAGAGACTAGCGAATGGGTCCCACTAGTCAGGTTTGACCTGGACCAGCCCTGTTGACCTGATGACATCACTATGACGTCATGTTGACTCAATAAATGTTTCTGAATTTAAAATAAATCAGTAAATGATTTAATATTTTCAGAAAATGTTTAAAACTTCTAAAAATCATAGAAAACAATTTGTAAGTTAGATGAAAATAATTTATATATGAAAAATGATCAGAAAAATCCAATGAATCTGTTTATGCCATGATCATGCATGTTTGAACAAGTTAACATCACCAAGTAGGACTTTTTATGATTAGGGCAATATAGGAAATATCATTTGGAGTTGGAATTCAAACTTGGTTGAATTCCACTTCAATTAACTTAGCTAATTAATCCTCTAGGCCAATTCAGTACCTTAACTTGTCATATCATGTATCATGGTTGTTGCATTGCATTGAATGTGTTCCTTTCTTGTTTTACCGGTGGTGTTCCCTTTCCGTAGACAATGGTTCTGACGATGTGAACGTTGACACTAATGAAGAGAAGTAATATCTTCAGGACTGTCACGCAAGCAACCCCCCCCCCTTGAGCATATTGATATGAACCCACTCTCTCGCTCCTGCTCTCTTTTACTGCATTAGGAAAACAATGATTCAACTGTTACCTATTCTCGATAGTTGAACCCATTCCTTTACATGACCTGTCTTTGCCACAGTAAATAGTTGAAACCACTTAGCATGAGTAGAAACTGCTTGAGCCTTGTTGTGCTTACTCATCCGTGCTTGCTTACTGTGCCTGCTATGCTTAGAGTCGTGTCATGTTGGGTCTGATCCATCTGGGCGATGAATCAGAATGGCAGTGTTCATGTCCTACTATGTGAGAGCTAAGTGTGTGAACACGATTTGGTAAAGGTAGCGATGAGAGGTCATGTAGGAGTACATGGCAGATTGTCTCATTGGGTCCGTCCTTGAGAACTGAGTTCTATGTTTGTGATCCAAGACAGTTACTACCACACGCTGGGCCCTGAAATAGGACCCCGCTCGACTTATTAATCACCTAGATCTCTGTCCAGGAGTTGCAACTAGTTTCTGGTGTTTGTAGGAAAAGTGTTGGCGGCCGTGCATAGCACTGCCCAATGGGGTGGACTGTGATGTGGTATAGGCACGGTGGCACGATGTACCAAGTGGCACTCGAACGGTGGGCTTGGGAATCCTGCGCACATCGTTTGAGGCCATAGCGGAAACTTCAGCCGGACTTCCGTGCGGGTTCAGTCTCAAATAGGTGATAAACCTGGACTATGGTCTTGTTTGATTGACGGTCGTGGCCGACGCCCATGCCAGTGCTTCCGCTTGAAGGTTTCCGAGATGCATGACGTGCATATGGTGATAAGTGACGAGAGCATGTGTGAAGAAGTACACCCCTGCAGGGTTATGAATCTATTCGAATAGCTGCGTCCTCAGATATGGACTACTTGGAGAACTTATGTGGTTCATATAAGTGGAATGGATACCTATAAAATGCGCAAGATAAGCGTGAGTGCTATGGATGGCCTTCTCGTAGGGAGACGGAAGTGGATCCATAGTGGTGTATTGATTTGGTGAATATGTGGACTCATGTGCGTTATCCCACCTCAAAGAAAGCGCGTGTAGTCGTAGTACAGGTTAGCCAAGAGTCAAAGCTGGCTTGCTGCAATAAACTCCACAACCCCCTTCATTGATACTGATGCATATGTAGTTAGTTCTGATGTAAGTCTTGCTGAGTACCTTTGTACTCACGTTTGGTTAATTTGTCTTTTTGCAGAGGAGACGCCAGTCTCATTAGTGGTACTTATGACGTGAAGTTCGATGTTGATCGGATTAGCTTGGGAATCCCAGACAGAGGTCTGGTTGCTTTGGTAGGGTCGTTGTAGCTTTTTAGGCTCCTCTAGCCACTTTTGTAGATGTTTGTACCCAGAAATATTTAAACTTCTGCTTGTTTGTTTGAATGCTATGAATGTTGGGTCTTGTGACCCCTGTTTGTAACATCTTATTGTATTGGCTCTTTCGAGCCTTCTAAATAAATGTTGTAATGTTGTATGGTTATGTTGTGATGCCATAGTTGTATCTATGCATATCGGGCATGTCGTGCGTACGTGTGGCGTGCAACAGTATGTATGGGATTCGACACCTAGTTGTGTGCCTTTAGTAGTACTCTTTACGGGGAAATGCCTCTTTGTGCTTCCACTGAGCCTTGGTAGCTTGCTATTGCTCCGGACACATTGATAGACCGGCATGTATCCTTCTTTGCTACTGTGTCTGTCCCTTCGGGGAAATGTCTCACAGTGTAATGGAGTCCTTGTAGCCTGCTACGAATCGTCTACGTGCAGTGATGACATTTATGTCCCACGGCATAATGGAGTCCTTGTAGCTTGCTATGACTCGTCTACACACGCTAGAGATCGACACCTGCATTGCTGGGTTACGTATGCCTGTCCCTGTATAGATGTGCCACTTGGGTTCTACGACTAGTCATGTCAGCCTGGGTTCCTTGACATTTGAATGCTAGCGACACATTCACATACGTGAGTCAAAAGACGCAAACGGTCCCGGCCCAGGTAAGGTGGCAGCCGTGGAGATAACCGTGCGTGAGACCGCAAAGTGTTGTGATGTGTTACAGGCTGGATTCTTATGGCTTAGGATCGGGGTCCCGACACACATAATTTTGTTTTCAATAATAAGCACATCATTAATTCTACCTAAAGGTTTAGTGATGGTAGAATCCGCAAGATGCAAGTTTGGGGAACACTCTTCAATATTAGTGAGACCAAGCACATCACATAAAGTTTTTGGTATGGTTGAAACACTAGCACCAAGGTCACACAAAGCATTGCATTCATATTTGTTTATATTTATTTCGATAGAAGGTTCCCACTCATCATGCAATTTTCTAGGAATAGAAGTTTCAATCTCAAGTTTCTCATCATAAGCTTTTATCATAGCTTCTACTATATGTTCGCTAAAAGCTTTGTTTTGTTCATAAGCATTGGGTGAGATAATAATGGATTACAGCAAGGAAATACATTCTACCATAGAGCATTTATCATAAATTAAAGTCCTTGTAACCAAGATAGTGGGCACATCACAAGTTAAAGTTTTGACCTCTCCAAACCCACCTTTTCAGTTTTAGCATTAGAATCATCTCCCTCCAAGCAAATGCGACACTCCTTAACTAAAGGTGACTCATATCTAGTCCCTTTATCATTTATAGTCAGAGATGTAAACAAAGATTCAATAGGAGAAACACCAATGATTTTAAGATCTTATCATGATTCATAACCGGGAAAGATTCCAGTTTAGCGGCCATCCTATTTACTAGAGTGGTTTGCTCTAGTGTGAGAAAATTGTGAGTGAAGGCTAGATACCTCTTTATTGATTTCATCAAGTTGCATACTAATAGCATCAATAAAAATTGAATATTCCTTTATTTCCGAGCTAAAGAATTTATTATGCTCAAACTGTGAAGACATAAAAAATTCATAGAACCCTCTATTTTCGACATTCTTTTATAATAAGAGATATTGGGGAATCTATCCTCAGACATGGTGACTGAACAAGCAAAGCAACAAGCAGGCAAAAAGAAGCAAACTAGTAGAAAACTAGTAACTAGCAAAGTAAATATTTTTGTATTTTTGATTTTTATGAGACAAACTAAATATAACAGCAAATAAAAAGAAGAACACGTGAAGGAAATTTTGTCCGAAGTTACTTGATAGATAGCGATGGCAATCGCTGGCAACGGTGCCAGAAATCCTTCCTGGTACTCATGATCTGCATCAGGCTTTCTGTGAAGAGGAATGAGTAATCGCAGCACAAAGTGGGTAACTATTTACCTCATTTATGAAACCAAGGTTTATCGAACCAATAGGAATACCAATCCTCAACCATCTCCAGGGGTTGCACACAAAAGAACAAACAACTTGCACCCAATGCCGGCAAAAGGGTTGCCAATCCCCTTGAGCTCATTATTTGCAAGCAAGTGAGTTGTGTAGATAATGGTAGATATTTTAAAGTGCAAAATAAAATAAAAGGTAACAAATAACAACAAGGTAATGATAGCATTTGTGAATTTATAAGTGAATAGACCCGGGTGCCATAGAGTTCTCTAGTGGCATCTGTCGTAAGCAAAGCATACGGTGGGTAAACAAATTAGTGTTGGGCAATTGATGGAAAAGCAAATAAAATGATCATGTGTATATAGGCATCACGTCCATATAGAAAATAGGCCGACTCCTGCCTGCACCTATACTATTACTCCACTTCAATAGCACTTCTATGCTTCCCTCTCTACGTATTAAGTTCATGACAAATGGAGTAATGCTTTGAGAACGATGATATGATGTAGACAAAGTAAACTCAACTAATATGAATAAATTACATCATTTTATCCTTAGCAATAACAACACAAGGACGCAACTTGTCCCCTTCTGTCACTTGGATATAGAAACTCGTTAGGTTGAACCTACTACAATGCAGCACTCCCACTGAAGAAATATCAATCTAGTTGGCCAAACTATCTCAATAGAATGGAGAGCATTACGAAGCTATGGTGATCATGCAAATAAGAATCATAGTAATCAGGTTTGACTTAAATACTTCTCATAAATAATCTGAACATAAACTCACAATTCATCGGATCCCAACAAACACACCATACAAAGGGATTTCATCGGATAGACCAAGGCAAAGATGCGATGAACATTGTATTGAAGATCGAGAGAGAGAGTGACATTGCCATCTAGGTACTACCTACGGACCCGTAGGTCTGCGGTGAACTACTCACACATCATGGTGAGGGCAGCAAGGTTAACGAAGAGGCCCTCCATGATTGATCTCCCCTTTGGCAAGGTGCCGGAACGGAGGCGTAGATGGCCTCCCGTTGGAACACACGCTTATGGCTGTGGAAAAAGTGTTTCGGGAGCGCTTCTGATGTTTTTAGGGTAGATGTGAATTTATAGGCCAGAGAACGACATCGGGGAATGTTCCAAGGGGTCGCCACATATTTGTCCGCCCCCCTAGGGGGCGCAATGGATATGTGGTGGGGCCCTGGTACATCTCTTGGCCCTCCTCCGAAGCTTCTAGGTCTTGTATTGGTCCAAAATAAATCACCAAAAAGTTCCATGGCAAATGGACTTCGTTTGGTATTGTAACTCTGAAAAGGCAAGAATACGTAGAAAACAAGAACTGACACTGGGCACTGGGTAAATAGGTTAGTGCTTAAAAATATTATAAATTGGTAAATAAATACCCAAAATGTATCCTAGAATGACAATATTTTAGCATGAAACAATCAAAAATTATATATACGTCGGAGAAGTATCAGTAGTCGATGAGAGGGCCTTGTGAGAGGAAGTCTTGAAATGTCACCGAATTGTGTGAGCTTAATGTTGTTGACTAGATGCTAGTGTTATCCGAAGGCATATATAACCACTGTTCGGTTTAGCCGAACACTAGGGCTTTGGATGATAGGCCCCCACAGTTGTCCAAGGAATTTTTAGTGCGAAATTATGATTCCAGAGTATGTACCTTGCGGGTAACTTGGTCATGTTGTCGGGCATGTATTCCTATTTGTTTGGAGCATGAGGCTTCGGGGACCGAAATAGAGTTCAGGCCCGCTTACCTACCTTTCGTGCCTTGACGGCGGACTAGGGTTAGGACGTTTCATTGCGGAGCTGCACCTCGACCGCTAGAGCCACGATGTGTTCTTCTATTCGGAGCGAGCGCTTTGCATGGCCGCTGATGGTGATGACCCCCTTGGGTCCGGGCATCTTGAGCTTCATATATGCATAGTGGGGGACAACATCAAAACAGGCAAAAGTTGTTCGGCCAAGAAGCGCATGATAGGCTATACAAAAAGGGACAATGTCGAAGATTAAGTCTTCACTGCGGAAGTTATCGGGTGAAACAAACACTACTTCTAGGGTTATGGTACCCAAACAGCTGGCCTCAATGCCAGGTATTATTCCTTTAAAGGTGGTGTTACTGGGCTTGATGCTTGACGGGTCGATACCCATTTTCTTCATCGTGTCTACGTACTTTTTACCTCAGGGGGGAGTTGCTTCTGGCCTCCATTATTCAGCCCGCGGGGCTCTTCATCATCCTTGTTGCGGGCGACCTTACCGTGGTCTTTGGCTAAAAGCTTGCGTGCTTGTTTAAACACCCAATAGTTACGGATGGTGTGGGTGGTGGGCTTGTCTTGAGTGTCGTGAATCTGGTAGGGTATGTCCATTATTTTGTCCAGCTGAGAGGATCCATACCTATTCCCTTTGACATGCTTCTTCCTCTGTGATGATTTTTAGTTACGGAAGCCGGCGTTAATCGTAGTGTCTTCGGTTTCAGCGTCGTTGTGTTGGCGTTTATTCTTGTTATGTCATGGCTTCCCGTTGTTGTCCTGCACTTCGGAAGTGCCAGGGTTTGCACGAGGATTGTTCCGACATGCTAGCCAACTGTCCTCGCCCACCCAAAAGTGGGACATGAGTGAGGTGAAAGCGAACATTGTTTGAGGTTGGTCCTCTCCAAGTTGATGGGCTAGCCACTCGTCCCGAATGTTGATCCTAAAAGAGGCCAACACCTTGGCATCAGAGCACTCGGCGATTTTGTTCTCTTAGCAAGAATGGGTTCCAGAATTGCCGGGATGACTCTTCGGCCTATTAAACGATATGGCTCAGGTCTGCAACGTCCGACAGCCAAACATAGGTGCCCTGAAAGTTAGAGCGGAAAGCATCCTCGAGCTCTTCCCAACTCCAGGTGAAGTTTTTGGGGAGGCTGTTCGGCCAATGTCATGCTGGTCCTTTGAGCTTTAGTGGTAGGTACTTAATGGCGCGGAGGTCATCCCCACAAGCCATGTGTATGCGGAGAAGGAAATCTTCAATCAAGACGCTTGGGTCGGTAGAGCCGTCATATTGCTGAATGTTTATAGACTTGAACCCCTCGAGGAATGGTTGTTGCATCACCTCATCAGTGAAACACATCGAGTGGGCGACACCCCTAACCCTGGCCATGTCGCACCGAAGGTCGGATTGAGTTCGGTCCCGGTTCTGTCCATGAACACTATCCTTCTAGTCGATTCAGGCTTAGTACCTATCCCATTCAGTAGGGGTTCATCCTTTGGATCCATGAATGGATCTCATCTGTCTTGCGTGAGCATTCAGAGGGTGTTCTAGGTCGAACAGGTCGGTTTGACCTAGTTGCCTCCATCCTTTGCAAGGGTGTTCGGGTACTTCTCCCGTTTTGCCAGCCGGCTTGTCCTGACCACAAGGGGGGCGGTCTGGCTGGTCGTCTTTGGTATGTCTAGGGAGTGCGGGCTCGGGGGCCTCCTCGTAGAATTCTGGCAATAAAGGGTGGTGTGGGTAATCTTTATTTTGATCCTACCATCCGTAACCGTACCCTTCTTCGGCAGCTAGGGCTTGCGTCCATCTGTCATTGAGGGTGTCTTGTTCAACTTTGATTTTCTTTTGCTTCAGCTTGAGGCTCCGAGCAGTGGCGATCAGTTGACGCTTGAATATCTCTTGCTCGAACGGGTCTTTAGGAATGATGAAATCCTCATCATCGAGACTGCCATCTTCTTTGGAGAGTGGCACATAGTTGTTGTCTTTGAAATCGGCGGGGTCCTCAAAGTTTTCAGGGTCTATCTTCCCCTCGGGATCGCTCGGCTATTGTTCGGGAGCGGCTAGGTCAGCGAGATCTTCAGGGGTATCTGGTGTAAGGTTTTCGGAGGCAGTGTTATTTTTCCTGCCCTTATGCCCCTTGGATTTTTTACGTTGACGAGAAGGTTGAGTGTGTCGTCGCCACTGTTTTTGGGTGGTATGTCGTCGCCGCTCGAGACAGGCGTGTTGCCGTCCTTGTTGTCGAGCATCTCCACCATGTAAACATCGTATGTGGAGGTAGCTTTCCATTGTCCAGTGTTGGTAGGGACGTGTGGGTCGGCCTCTTCCTGCATGTCTTCTGCCTCCTGATAGGCGTAGTCCAGCATATCTATTAAATCCTCGATAGTGGATACCAAGTGGGTGGTGGGTGGGCTGCAAAATTCTTCCTAACCTACCTCCAGACTGATCTAAGCATGGGTCGAGGTCAGGTCGTCCATGATTTTCATTGACTGGATCCGGTCCAGCGCTTCGTTCAGAAGCGAGAGGTCGTCCGGATTAATCTACCGGACTCCATCAAAGCCAACCTCCGGATCGTCCCTACGAGGAGAGTATTCGGTCAGGACTGACCCCTGGTCCTCATGTGTTGTAATCGGGTTCGAGCTTAAAGCTGGACTCCTGGTCGTGATGGGCCCAAGGGCGGGGTCGAGCAGAATGCCCAAAGTTAAGGCTTCGAGATATCTGGACTCGCCTAAAAAGACTGCGAGCCTGGTAAGGAACAGGTCGCCCGTGAGTCGGTAGAGAACTCTAGGTTCCCAAACCTGATCTTTTGATCGGGGGCGAAACTTCCGATCTGGCCAAGATGGCTGGTTTGGTCAGTTTGCAGCACAACACTGCCAAACGATAAAATCTGTCTAGGTACAAACACGTTGTTGTTACCGACTCCATCGTTGATGATTAGGGGAGCCATCAATGCTCTACCGATCTTGTAGTGGAACTCTCAATGAAAGCACCAATGTCAGTGTCAAAACTGGCAGATCTCGGGTAGGGGGTCCCGAACTGTGGATCTTGGATTGATGGGTTATAGGAGACAAGGGAGATGGTATTGACCCAGGTTCGGGCCCTCTTGATGGAGGTAAAACCCTACGTCCTGCTTTGATTGTATTGAATATGGGTTATCGAGTACAGAGTTGATCTACCTCGAGATCGTGTGATGTAGTCTAAAACCCTAAGAGTAATGAGATTAACATACCCTACGAAATAAATCCCTCTGGTTTATATAGTCACCAGGGGTATCTAGGGTTACATAACGTTGGTTACATCAGAAAAGGAATATGCCGAACCCACCATCTTGTACTTGGAGTGCATGTCACGTCCTGAGATATCCCGTCTTTGTTATGGTGTCCGGACCTTCATTAACAATGACAAGGCAGTCCAGTGTCCGACCATCAGAGATAGGCCGGCAGCCCGAGGACCCCTTAATCCCGGACTCCCTCAGTAACACTGTCCCTTCTCTCTTTTCTCTTTCTTTTCTTTTTCTTTCTTTCTTTTTTCTATTCCTTTTCTTTTTCTCTCTTTTTACGCCCGGAGTCTCATCCCGACTTGTGGGGGAATCATTGTCTCAATCATTCTTTCCTCACTGAGATAGTGCTCTAATAATGATAATCATTCTTTCCTCACTGAGATTTACTTACAACTCGATATGGAAAACTACTAAACAATATGACCATATATGAATGCCTCTCGTAGTGTACCAAGGTGTGCAATGATCTAGTGTAACATGTAAACGGTGGTGAATGATGGCTTTGCCAAAAATACTATCTTAGCTACATGATCATGCAAATCAATATGACAATGAGTCCACAAGTCATATGATGTAACAGTGGAAGTTGCATGGCAATATATCTTGGAATAGGTATGAAAATGCCATAATAGGTAGGTATGGTGGCTATTTTGAGGAAGATATAAGGAGGCTTATGTGCAATAGATCATATCATGTTGCGAGGTTTGGATGCACCGACGAAAACTGCACCGATCCTCGAGGTGAGAATGGGCAATGCATGATACCGAAGAGGCTAGCATAGTATGTAAAGGTGAGTATGCGTACATCCATGGATTCACATTAGTATGTAAAGGTGAGTGTGCGTACATACATGGATTCATATTAGTCATAAAGAACTCACATACTTATTGCAAAGCTTTATGAGCTCTCTCAAAGCAAAGTACTACTTGCGTGCCCCTAGGGAGGAGGTTGGTAGGAGTTAACCATCGCGTGCCCCTGACCTAAACAACGCTAGGATTTCAACGAGGAATAAGAATGCTCACACATCATCACCTTGCCATAACCAATATTTATCTGAACAACAAATTAACACCCTTTAATTATCAATATTTCTACTAACCAACAACCATTCACTCACGCCCTTTGATATTACCAAATCAATATCATTAACCCACAATTTCTCTTTTATGTGATACATCAAGGTTTTTATTATGCACTCCTTGAATACATATTATTTTTGGACTAGTCTTATAACCCATGCAAATTACCACCACCATATATTAAAATCACAAAAAATAAGTGAAGAACGAGAGTGCAATTATTTCTATAAAATCTATACGCCACCATCTCTAGAAGATATAAGTGAAGCACTAGAGCAATTGCTTAGCTCAAAAGATATAAGTGAAGCACATAGAGTATTATAAAAAATCATGGTGAGCATGTATCTCTCTCAAATAGGTGTGTCCATCAAAGAATGATTGTGCAAAACTAAAACAAAAGCAAACTAAGACATATGACGCTCCAAGCAAAACACATATCATGTGATGAATAAAAATGTAGCTCCAAGTGGCGTACTAATGGATTGAGCTGAAAGAGGGGATGCCTTCTGGGCATACCCAAGCTTAGATGCTTGGGTCTTCCTAGAATTTACCTTGGGGTGCCTTGGTCATCCCCAAGCTTAGGATCTTTGCCGCTCCTTATTCCTTCATCCATCGCGATAGCACCAAAAACTTGAAAACTTCAACACACAAAACTCAACAGAAAACTCGTGAGCTCCTTTAGTATGATAGGAAAATCAAAAAAATCAGGTACTGTAATAAATTGATTCATATTTTATTATTGTATAAGGTACTATATTATAACTTCTCCATGGCTTATACCCCCCGATACAAGCCATAGCATCATGAAAACAAGCAAACTATGCAAGCAAATGTAGAATATGTCTAAAACAGAACATTCTGTAATGATCTGCACAATCACCATACTTCTTTCCAAAAATTCTGAAACATTAGGACATCCTGGGGAATTTGTATACCAATACTGTGTAAAAAATCCAGATAAAAAAGAAGTTCCACTAAAATTAGAGGAATTATGCACCAGACGCAAAAGTTTATGTTTTTGCACCGTATCAATTCTACTTATCATTCAAGGCATCCCAAAGGCTTTACTTGGCACAAACACTAATTTTAACATAAAAACACAATAGTTACACTATAAATAATCATGTTATCACACCATGACATAAAATAATCATGTTATCACACCATGACATCCCAAAGCGTTATCGTTTTATGCCCCTAGCTAGGCATAATGCATAGTATCAAGTGTTGTCATCTTTGGCACTCAATCCATAGGTCTCCCTCATGATAGATTCATAAGGTGCTTTAATTCTCTTTCTATGTAAGTGTTCCATCCCTTTATTTAGTGGGAATTGGAATCTTATGTTTCCCTCCTTCATATCAATAATAGCACCTATAGTTCGTTGGAAAGGCATGCCAAGTATTATTGGACAAGACGGATTGCATTCAATATCAATCACAATGAAATACATGGGTAAATAATTTATATTAGAAAGAATAAGCACATGATTTGTTCTAACTAATGGTTTCTTAATAGTGGAATCTGCAAGATGCAAGTTAAGGGGACATTCATTTATATCGATGAGACCTAGCACATCACATAAAGATTTCAATATAGTTGAAAGACTAACACCAAGGTCACACAAAGCATTGCATTCATATTCCTTAAATATAATTTTAATTGTAGGTTCACACTCATCACGCAACTTTCTAGGAATAGAAACTTCTAACTCAAGTTTTTCTTCATGAGCTTTTAGCATAGCTTCTACGATATGTTCAGTAAAAGTCTTATTTTATACGTAAGCATGGGGTGATATAATAATGGATTGCAGCAAGGAAATACATTCTACTAAATAAAAATTATCATAATTAAAGTACTTGTGATCAAAGATAGTGGGTACATCACAAGTTAAAATTTTAACCTCTCCAAACCAACTTTTTTCATTTTTATCATTAAGAGCATCACCCTCTGAACAAACAGGACGCCTTCTAGATAAAGTTAACTCATATCCAGTCCCTTTATCATCTATTTTAAGATCAGTAAACAAAGATTCAATGGGGGATGGGAAACTATCAATCATTTTAAGATCTTCATCATGATTATGGTAAAAACCGGGTGGAAGAGCCTTTTTCTAAGAATTCTTTCTTAGCTCGCAACCTCGCGGTCCTCTCCTTACTTTAATTAATAGATATTTGGATGGATTTAATATAATCATTAATATCACGCTTGGGTGGAATTTTTTTACTTTTAAGAGTTTCCACATCATGAGCAATCCTATCCATGTTTCTAGCCATATTGTCAACTTTATACAACTT
Organism: Hordeum marinum; assembly: GCA_022496015.1. Classification (NCBI taxonomy): domain Eukaryota; kingdom Viridiplantae; phylum Streptophyta; class Magnoliopsida; order Poales; family Poaceae; genus Hordeum; species Hordeum marinum. Next base: position 266,586,456 of record CM039672.1, on the reverse strand, counting down.
TTCTTCTACCATAGTGTTGAAAATCTTTTGAGAACTAATAAATTCTTTAATAGTGTTCTCAAGATCAATAGGTATCGTATTATTATTGTTGGGTGAGTTTCCATAGAAATTACCATAAGAATTCCCATAGTTATTAGACGAATTACCGGGATATGGCATATCATTGAAATTACCTCTATAAGCATTATTGTTGAAATTATTTCGCGAGACAAAGTTCACATCAATAGTATCATTAATTTTCTCAATCAAAGTAGATTATGGCATATCATTAGGATCAACTTGAGCATTCTTGTTTGCAATCATATTCATAAGAGCATCCATTTTATCACTCAAAGTAGTAATTTCTTCAATGGAATCTACCTTTTTACCAATTGGAGCTCGCTCGGTGTGCCATTGAGAATAATTTTTCATGATATAGTCCAGAAGTTTTGTAGCCTTGGTAACCCACAAGTATAGGGGTTCATAACTGTTTTCGAAGGTAGAGTATTCAAACCAAATTTATAGATTCGACACAAGGGGAGCCAAACAATATTTGAGAGTATTAACAGTTGAGTTGTCAATTCAACCACACTGCAGATAAATATCTGTAGCAAAGTGATCAGTAGCACAATAGTATGATAGTTTGTTAGTAGTAGTAACAATACAGTAGCGGTGACAGTAGCAGTAATAGTTTTGTATCAAATGCAATTGTAATAGCAGTTGTAGTAACTTAGCAAGAGCAATAAGTGGAAAACTCGTAGGCACTAGATCGGTGTATTCATTGGATGATATTCATCATATAACACTCATAACCTAGGGCGACACAGAACTAGCTCCAGTTCATCATTATAATGTAGGCATGTATTCTGTAAATAGTCATACGTGCTTGTGGAAAATAACTTGCATGACATCTTTTGTCCTACCCTCCTATGACCGCAGGGTCCATAAGGAAACTAAGGGATATTAAGGCCTCCTTTAATAGAGAACTGGAACAAAGCATTAACACATGGTGAATACATGAACTCCTCAAACTACCGTCATCACCATGAAGTATGCCAAATATTGTCACTATGGGGTTGACGGATCATAACACGTAATAGGTGCATATGACTAGGCAAGATCAGATCAAAAGCATAGATATAACGATGATAACATAAACGGTTCAGACCTGAAATCATGGCACTCGGGCCTTAGTGACAAGCATTAAGCATGGCAAAGTCATAGCAACATCAATCTTAGAACATAGTGGATACTAGGGATCAAGCCCTAACAAAACTAACTCGATTACATGATGAATCTCATCCACCTCCTCACCGACCAGCAAGCCTACAAAGGAATTAGTCACTCCTGGTGGGGAGCATCACGAAATTGATGATGAAGGAGGATTGATGATGACGAAGACCGAAGATTCCCCTCTCCGGAGCCCCAAACGGACTCCAGACCTGGCCTCCCGATGAAGAACACGAGGTGGCGGTGGCTCTGTGTAGTAAAACACAATGAAAATTTCTCTTTGATTTTTCTGGCAAATTAGGATTTTATAGCACTAGAATTAGGGTCCGGGGGGCCACGAGGTGAGCACCACCCATGAGGCCGCGCTAGGGGGGCTGGCGCGCCTTGGTTGGTGGTGGCCACCCTGGCCCCTTCTCTGGTGGCTTTTGGCTCCAATATTCCTCAATTATTCTAAAATAATTCTCCACAAAGTTTTGTTCCATTCCGAGAACTTTTGTTTCTACACAAAAACAAAAACATGGTAGTTTTGCTGAAAACAACGTCATTCGGGATTAGTTTCATTCAAATCATGCAAATTAGAGTCCAAAACAAGAAAAAATTAAGCGTCAGGAAAAGTAGATACGATGGAGATGTATCAACTCCCCCAAGCTTAAACCCTTGCTTATCCTCAAGCGATTCCGTTGATAAACTGAAAGTGAGAAAGAAAAACTTTTACGAACTCTTTTGTTCTTGTTTACATACATATGTTTAAGTATCACCCAGGTTTCAGCAAACATTATGACTAACCATGTCAACAATAACTCTTAAGGATTATATTAACTCATATCAATGACACAAGCAATTAGCAAGCAATAATAAGATATCTCAGGTGCAAACATTTGTCAAAACAATCATGATATAATATGACAATAGTGGTATCCCGCTAGCCCTTTCTGAGACCACAAAACATAAATGCAGAGCACCTCCAAAGTTCAACCATCGACTAAACATTGTAATTCATGGTAGAAAAGATCCAGTCATGATGCATCCAATATTCACCATACACAATGCATGAGGATGACAATAGTGCTCTCAGATCTGGCGCTTAATTGAGAAAGTGGTGACTCAACATTAAAGTAAATAGATAGTCCCTTCGCAAAGGGAAGCAGGGATTTGCAGAGGTGTCGGATCTCAAGGCTTAAATAAGAGATAAGTATACTTTTGAGAGGTACATCCTTCCTGTCAACGTTACGACCAAGTGCTATCAATATCTTCAATGTTAAACAAATTAGCGGCGGTTCCCAAGCGATAAAAGTAAAGGTTTACTCACCCTCCACCAACAAACACACTCCACGGTAAGCCAAATCCATGGGTAACGTCCAAACCAACAACATTCCTGGGAGAGTTTTGTTTAATTATTTCCATTTCTTTTGATTTCAGGACCGGGAATCCCTATTACCGCCCTTATCGTGAAAGGACGAGTGAATAAACACTCATCATGAGAATAACCCACTTAACATGGAAGATACTAACAACCCCCTATCGCTCCACGAGCGGTCTAGGCACACAAAACAAATGTTCATTTGAAATTTTAGAGGTGACACATGCAAATTTACTTGTAACGACAGGGTAATACCGCACATAGGTAGATATGGTGGACTCATCTGGAATAACTTGGGTTTAAGGATTTTGATGCACAAACAGTATTCCAGCTTAGTACAGGTGAAGGCTAGCAAATAGATTGAGAAGCGGCCAGCTAGAGAGCAAAGACGGTCATAAACATGCATTATGAATAATAAACATTGAATGCTATATGAGTAGGATATGGACACCATCAATATAATATCATGAAGGCTATGTTGGTTTTTGATTGAACTACATGCGTGAACATGTGCCAAGTCAAGCCACTTGAAACATTCAGAGGAGGATACCATATCATCAAACTACATCACAACCATTTGAATGCATGTTGACATCCAAGATAAATCATTATCCACTCCTAGCTACTTGAGCAGGGCATGAGCAACTATAATCTCTAATTTTCATTACCAACATGTTTGATCATAATATGTCGAATCATGGATACTAGGTTAAATATATTTACATAAACAAAAACAAGTTGAGTTCATACCCGCTTCTCTCTGCCACAACCAATTCATCAAATATCGTCATTATTGACTTTCACTTGCACGATCGAATGATATGAAAATAATAACAGTGCAAGATTTCCATGGAATAAAATGGAATCTGCAAAAAAATTATTCAAGAAGAGAAGACAAAGTAACATGGGCTCTTTGTTAGATCAACAGTAAAGCACATTAGAGCCACTCAACATTTTCACCGTGGTCTTCTCCTTGGTATGACTTAGTAAAAAGGAAGATAATTTCAGAGAAACATAGTGAAATATTTTTGGAGTTTTTAGTTTTTCATGAATAAGCAAATAAAAGAAGGAAAAACAAGAACTAGAAAAACTATTGACACAGGAGAACTCCCAACAAGCAAAAGAAGAAATGAGAAATCTTTTTGGGTTTTGTTTTAATACTACAACTAACTAAATTGACAAGAAAAAACGAAAAGAAGCAAGAAGTATTTTTGGATTTTCTCAAAAATTTCAAACACACAAGAAGAAAGCAAGAAAATAAATCTAACATGGATAGTACAATGAAAAAGTGTGAACACCGACAACTGGAATGAAATGCATGAACATGAATGTAATGGTGATGGAAACACGTACTCCCCAAGCTTAGGAGTTTGACCTACCTTGTTAATCACCATCCCTATCCTGGATAATTGTTTGGGTGATAGCCTACCGAGGCTCTTGGTGCAACCACATCAGCCCTTCTGGCAGCCTCTATCTCCGCATTGTACGTGCGGGCCTCAATCTCAAGGATGTAGTATCTTCCCTTCCTATGATAATCAAAGAGATCAAGAGCAGGCAATGCAATAGGCACAATGGGACCATTATTGAACCTCAAGTTGTAAGTATAGTTATTATTTGTGCCCTTAAGGAATCTATGGCATTTCATGGCATCAAAATCTAAGTATTGGTTAGGTAAGATAGGATCATTAGGCCAAGGGGACACTCCCAACCTCGTAGTGAGGCGAGAGGCATAACCCCCCCCCCCATAGAAATTACCATTAGAAGCGCTGAGATTCAGTCCCCGTGCAACAATTGCTCCCAAAATGGAGTCTTTAATTCCCATTAAAGTAGTATGTATAAGACTCAAATCATGGGCACAGAGTGTGCTACAGTCCTGCTTGCCTACAATGTATTAGCCATGAAAGAGTGCAAAGTATTGTATAGACGGAAAACGTATGCTTTTTATTCTGCCTCTTGTCACTCCTCTGATTTCTCCGCAACAAAGGTTACTCAAAAATGACTCATACTCAAATTTTGTTGGTTCATCTAGCGAACCCCAATATGGAATTTTGCATGCTTCACAGAACGCGTCTAAAGACATGGTGAAAGCATTATTGTAGAGACTAAATGAAACTCTAGACTCATGAGGAAATATTTAAATTTCTTAGTAAATGTCCTTGTGAGAGTGAGGTGTTGAGTGCACTTATATTCTATGAAGGGAACCAGATTGGCATTGTGAACATACTTCTCAAATTCTTCCTTAATGCATGCACCTTCCATGAAGTTATTACACGGCCAAAGGCATGATTTGGTTTTGGCGTCCTGTATCGAGCTTGCACTTGGCTCAACATAAGATTGTCGTATAGAGATTTCACTTGGTGATGCCCCCTAGGATCTTCTCCTCGAAGAACCCCTAAATAATTGCATTTTATTTGCGAACAATTTCTGGAAAATTTTGTGACACAAAATTTTGTTAACAAAATTTAATAAGAGTGATAGCAACTACTCATAAGGATGCATAGAGGCCATATCAAGCATTCAAACTACTTAGAACTCTTAAGAATTCAACATGCAAGCTCATCTATAGCAGTACCAAGAGTAGATAATTATTCTTACAATAAACCACTAAATCAAAAACTAATTGGAGCAATGGGGGAGTTACATACCAAGAAGCTATCCCCTAAAACAGTTTCAAAAATGGAGCTTCGAGCAAAGAGATCAAAATCCACGGGTTCGTGAGCAAGAACATGAGAGAGAGAGAGAGTAATGGTGATTTCTTTGGAGGTAGGAGATGACATGAGCCAAGGGAATAAGTGAGGGGCCCACGTGGGGCTCACCACCCACCAGGCCACGCCAGGGGTGGCTGCCGTGCGCTGGTGTCTTGTGGGCACCAGGTGCACACCCCTCGGGTGTTATTTGTACCAAAAATTCAGAAAACAAATCGTGTTAAATTTTTAGGACATTTTGAGAACTTTTATTTTTGGGTTATTTTTATTGCACGGGAAATTCAGAAAACAGGATAAACATGACATTTTATTTTATTTTATTTGACTAAGAAAATAGAAAACAAAAAGTAGATATAGAGAGTTGTGTCTACTAAATTCATCAACTTCATACCTCTCAAAAATGATCTATTAATAAGGTTGATCAAGTCTTATTAATAACCACCTTTGATTAGTATGAAATTGAAGAACTTTCATAAAACACTAAGTTACCTCAACAGGGACATGCATATCCCCAATCATAATTACATCATATTTCTTTTTGGATAGGTAGAGGTAGATGAAAGCTTCCAATAGTGAGTGTCGGAAAATTCTCAATAACATTTACACCATTCACTTGGAATTGCTTCTTCAGAAAGTGCATTGTATGCTCATTACCATTGATATGAAAAGTGACTTCGCTTTTATTGCAATGAACAACAACCCCAACAGTATTCAAAAAGGGTCTACCAAGGATAATCGACATGTTGTCCTCCTCGGGCATCTTTAGAATAACAAAGTTCGTTAAGATAGTAACATTTGCAACAACAACGGGCACATCCTGCACAAATACCGATAGGTATGGCAGTTGATTTGGTAGCCATTTGCAAAGATATTTTAGTAGGTGTGAGTTTATTCAAATAAAGTCTTCTATATAAAGAGAAAGGCATAACACTAACACCAACTCACAAATCACACAAAGAAGTTTTGACATAATTTCTTTTAATGGAGCAAGGTATAGTTGGTATTCCAGGATCTCCAAGTTTTTAGGTACTCCATCCTTAAAATAATAATTAGCAAGCATGGTGGAGATTTCAACTTTAGGTATCTTTTTTATTAGTGATGATGTCTTTCGTGTATTTAGCATAAGGAGGCATCTTTAAGATATCAGTTAAGCAGGTACGCAAAAGACTGACCTAATCATTTTAGCAAAGCGTTCAAATTATTCATCATACTTGTTCTTAGATGGTGTAGGTGGAAAATGCATGGGTTTCTAAACCCATGACTCTCTTTCTTTACCATGTTTTCTAGACACAAAGTCTTTTTTATCATATCGTTTGTTTTTAGGTTGTGGGTTATCAATATAGACAGCAGGTTCTATTTCTACATCATTATCTGGTTCTTTATTATTAATAGGTTGAGTATCCTCATGAAGATCACTATCATTATCATTATCACTAGGTGGGTGTTCATTGCCAGATTGAGTTTCAACATCAGAAATAGAGACACCATTAGTATCATCAGGAGGTTTTTCTATCTCAGGTTCACTAGAGGCATGCATAGTCCTATCATTTTTCTTTTTCTTTTTCTTCTTAGAAGGACTAGGTGTATCAGCATTAATTCCTTGAGATTCTTGTTCAGTTCTTTTAGGATGACCTTCAGGATAAAGAGGCTCTTGGGTCATTCTACCTCCTCCAGTGTTGGGGCTAGATGCACACGACCACCTATGGGTCCATCAGCCCCTTTGTAGTTCGGCGGGGGACGTGGACGCGAGCACAAAGAGCAGAGACAGTGAGACGACATGGCGGTTTACCCAAGTTCAGGCCACTATGAAGCATAAAACCCTACTCCTACTTTGTGGTGGATTAATTAGAAGAGCACGAAGAGCGTATAGCACTCCAGCCCGACAAGGGTTGCCTTCAGGGGAGTTACTACACGCGTACAAGTTCTCCAAAGTCCGAACCCTGAGCTAGGTTGACTTGGGCCTCCTTTGATAGCACAAGGGGCAACCACGTCTCAGTGCATTGACATGAGCCCCGGGGTCTGGCCCACACGTGCTCGCCAAGTGTCGTTGGGCCAAGCCCAAAATTCGTGCACAGGCGCGTAATGTGAGAGAGTAACTGCCAATTTAATGGTCAGCATTGACCCATTTCTTCAGTCTGTTTCCACCATGCATGCCGCATGGATAGTGGGGAGCTACCAGCGGGTGCGCGTGACTTAAAGCTCTGGTGGTGGCAGAAACTGCAGCATCATGGATTGGAGCAACGGGGAGGTTACCTGTTTCACCCATGATCGTGGGTAGTGGGATTAGTGGAGAGGGGCGGCGACCCATGGAGAGGGGAAGAGCCAGCTCCGGCTCTTCAGTGGCCCTGATCTGGAGATTGTCCAAGTCCCAGTTGTAGTCGGTTAGAGCTGCAAAAGATCCTTCTTCAAAGTAAGGGGACGGGTCAAGATCAGAGGCGAAGAGGTCCTTACTGCGGGCGGGTGTTAAATCTTTGCACTCATATAGCGGGCCACGAATCCTCTTCTGGTCGGCGCAGTAAGCCGCCTGATAAGTTGTCAGATCAGCCTCTTCTACTAAGACGGAGGCCCAAACCCTGGAGTCCTTCACGCACTGGGTGTAATCAGCTTCGGTGAATTCAGAGCCGTCGTCCTTCTTCGAAGGGAATCCATCCATCATTTCAGTTGAAGTCAACTCCTGAGCGAAAGCCAAGGCTCGGCTTATGCGTGCAATCGCCCCTTGGCAGGCGGCTGATTTCTTTAACTCGGCAATCTATTTTGGCATGGTGGACAAGAGCTCCAAGACACCTTTGAGAGTTGTAGGGATCTTATCTTTGTACTGCATGGCCTTGATAGTGCACACTACGCCGCAGTAGAGCTGCTCTGTCAGGGTGTAGATGGCTTTCAAGGGCAGCAGGCTATCAGAGGCCAGGTTCCGACTCCTAGGACCTATGTAAGTCGAAAATTCCATGGTGAGTCGCCAGCACAAGTGTTATATGACAATTGAGCAAAAGTTGTCAGAAACTTACCAAAGAGGGCGGCTGTCATTTTGGTAATGTGCCGCTTCAAAGCATGGAGTTCATCTGACACGACTATCAGTCGCTGATCTGCGTCATCCGCCCGCTTAGTCAAAGAAGCTTTTTCAGAGTCGGCTGACTCCTTAAAGGTGGTAAAGTCAGCCTTGATTTTTACCAACTCCTCAGAAAGGAGCCGACACTTATCATCCGTGGCACTTCGGGCAGTTTGTTGAGCCGCCAGATTGGTTTTCAAGTCAGCCAATTGTGACCCGGCTTCAGTCAAGGTTTGTTGTGACATATCAAAACATAGAATCAATGAGAAAATCTCAAAACAGATCGCAAGCAATATGTATGACACTTGGGGGCTAATGTCTATTTTCAGAAGTTTGGCAGGAAAAGTCCCGACTCAATCTTGAACGAGATTGAGCCGACCCTTGGGGGCTACATATTGGTTTTTTCTACAAGGAGGATCATGAAAAGTCCCAACTCAACCTTGAACTAGATTGAGTCGGCTCTTGGGGGCTACATATTGGTTTTCTCTAAAAGGAGGATCATGAAAAGTCCCCACTCAACCTTGAACTAGATTGATCCGGCCCTTGGGGGCTACATGTTAGTTCTTACTAAGGAAATGATTATGAAAGTCCCGGCTCAACCTTAGGAAAGATTCAGCCGGCCTTTGGGGGCTATGTAAGGGTATAACAGAAAAAGGAGTACCTCGTATTTCTTCTTCATCAGGTTAACCAGCTGAAGCTCCAGATCCCGGTTGGTGGATAGCCGGTTCACGTAACCAGCATGAAGCTCTTCGGTTGTCATCTTTTCGAGAGCAGAGGGTTCAAATTCCAACCTCCTTGAAGCTTCAGCCGGCTCCTTATGCTTGGTCAGCACGTGAGCTGGGGGAGACTAAAAACCAGAGCTGGTAATCATGACGTCCGGAGCGGTGGTGTCCTTGGTCGTCTGGGCAGGACTTGGTGGTTTGGAAGGATTCCTTGGAGGGCTCTCTGGGACGACATCATCAGCAGCCGGCTCCGCAGATGTGGCTGGGGGATCCACATCTGGTCGTGACTCATCCGACTAGTCATGCTCCGGCTCTTGGGCAGCAGGGCTTTGGGAGGACTTGTTGGTCTTTCGGTGCTTGGCTTGAGCCCTGGAGAGCACAAACATAAGAACCCAAGGATTACAGCCGCCAAAGGGAACAAAACGCATGGTTAGAGGAAACATTTACAGCTGGTTAATCTTGGGAGGCGGCAGTGCGGTCGCCATAGAGTTGCGAGAGGAAGGTGACCTCTGAGAGATAATGTAGAAAAGATAAGACAACGTTGAGATTGCAAAGGTAAAACCAGTCAAACAGGAGATACATACCTCTACGGGGCGCTTCTTTGGAGCTGGGGAGTTTGGTAAGCCGAACGCGAGATCAGTAGAGTCGGCGCTCCGGGTCTGACGACGCTCAGCCTGTTGTTGCTTTTTCAAAAGAAATTGGGGATCCAGATAAGCAAGAGGATGAGAAAGAGGAACTTTTGCAATAACCCGCCATGGCTTCCGGGGGACAAAATACTCTGAGCCGGAAGAAACATAGATTACCTCAGGGGCGTTGGCATGGCTTGTCTCTACATCATCCTGTGAGTAAAACAGGTGTTAGTGAAATGAGAAAGCAAAGACTCAAAAAACAGCTAAGATTTTACCTCTGAGCCCGACGATTGTGGCAGGTCAAACCATTCTTCTTGCGGTGCATTCTTCTTGGGCTTTTTAGCTGGGGCCTTCTTCTTGAGCTTTTTCAAAGGAGGGGCGTACTCCTTCTTCCAGAAATCAGAGTCAGCCTGAAAGAGTAAGCCGGTTAATGGCAGTGAATCAGCAAGGTACAAGTGAACCAAAACAAAAGGATGGGAAGAGTTGCCTTACATCTGGAGCCGGATTAATGGCGCTAAAGGGTGCTAGCCCAATAGCGCTGCATGCTACGGACGTCTCATGGACGAGACTCTGGATAGCAGTGGTGATGTCGTCTTCGGTTAAGGTTGACCGGCTGAAGCATAAAGAGCTATCATACTCGCCCTTCTACTTGCACATGAGGCGGCTTCTATGGCTTAAAGGCATAATCCGCCAGGAAATCCAGCAGCGGATCAGGTCCAATCCAGTTAAGCCGTTAGCCATGAGGGCCCTAATCTTGGCGTGAGCCGGCTCGTACCTTGCACGCTCTGAAGTCGACAACCGGCCAGGAAGCTCAGAAGTTGTCTTGAGCCGGGAAGGGCGATAACCCGACAGTGGACGCTCACCCTCTGGAGAAGTGTCCTTACAGTAGAACCAGGTTTTGTTCCAGTCCTTCGGATGACTCGACATCTGCATAGACGGAGAGGTAATATCCCGGCGCCTCTGGATGGAAATTCCGCCCAGCTCTAGACTCGGACCGGCTTTCACTTCACTTTGTCGGTTGGCGTAAAAGAACAATCGGAACAGGCCCACAGACGGCTTGGTTTGCAAATAAACTTCACATAACACTTGAAAGTTGCATATGTTTGAGACGGAATTGGACCGAGGTCTTGAGGATGGAACTTGTAGAGATGAAGGACGTCACAGAAGAACTTTGAGCCAGGGGCACGAAACCATGCTCAATGTGGTCAGAGAAAACAACCACTTCGCCTTCTTGTGGAATGGGCTTCAGTTCATCACCCGGGACCTGCCAATGGATGGCCTCTTTGGAAGGAAGAGTACCCGTGTGAACGAAATCCATCAAAAACTCCTTCGTAACACAAGACCTGACCCAGTTACAGGAATTCGAAGTGCGAGACATTTTGGCGGCTTAAGACTGTGCAAATTAAAACATGACGAGTCAAGAGGAGACAAATACCTACGGCGGCTTATGAGCTTAAGATTCTACAGATAAGATGCTATGATTCGGCCGAGGAGAGCCAGCACAATATGGCGGGTTAACATAACAGATGAGGGAGTAAAATTCTGCTAAGTCCTAAAAAACAGGTTTTGCAAACTACCGCTATGTTCATGGATCCACAAAAGTAGGAGAAATGCTTCCATTTCTAGACCTAACGATGAACGGGCGAAGCGGAGGAAAGCTAAAACGGTAAGCGGAGCCGCGATGAGTCTCCACATTGTCTACGGCCACCCAATACGCAGCAGCGCGGCGGAGTTGAGTGCTAAAAGCACGGCCGGCGTCGGAAGGACCCGAGTTCTAGGAGCAACGGAGGCAGAGTTCCCTACAAACCCTACCGGAGCAGCCATGGAACTAAGAGGAGGCAAGCTTACCAGCGGCCTCGTGAGGAAAGCGGAGAGGACTCTGATTTGCAACAAGTTGATGCAGCGGCCAGTTGACAACGAAGCGGAGACGGCGCCGAGCTCAAATGGCGATGGAAGTAGCAGCGTCGAGAGGAGGAAGACGAAGGAGCGAGTGGGAGAAGGAAATAACCACTCAGGGCGGTCCTATTTAAAAGAAGAAGGTGGAATGAGCGCGAAAATCTAGGCGACGGAGATCGTGCGACCGAGGCGGACGCCTTGATCTTCGGGCTGGTCATTTAATGAGAAGATTTGGTGTGTACATCAGCGAATCTTTTCTACAGGGTCGACATGACGTCACGGCGGGTCATCTCCGGGCGACTCGCCAAGGAGCAAAACAAAAGGATGAAGTGAGCAAGCTCAAATCTACCTGGGGCCTAATGTTGGGGATATAACCCTGCGGTGTGACCCACCCTGAGGGCTCCGGGTTACACTTGATGACTCGTGCACCAGCCCAAGAGTGAGCCAGCGGGCTCAAAGCCCAGGAGGCTTGATGGCCCAAGATGAGCCGGCGGTGGCCAGGACGGAGAAGACCCGGGTGTGTAAGCCGCCCGGGTACCACTTGGAAAGGAAGATAGAGGAAGACTCGGATAGATAGCGAGAGTCGATTATAGCTTGTATGACCCGTGGTCTTGATCTCCTATATAAAGGCAGACCCGGGGCAACTTAGAGATCAGGTTATCGAGAACTAGGACAAGCTTTAGCTCCCTTGTAATCGATACATCAAGCAATACAAGCACAAGGCAAGACGTAGGCTATTACCTCGACTTGAGGGGCCGAACCTGGGTAAATCTGTGTCTCTCGTCCCCATCAACCCCTTTGAGTCCATCACGTTTGCAATGGCCTCGAACCCAAGTCCATTCACCCGGACATCTGCCGTGACAAAACCACGACACCCTCCCTATAAATTAGGAGGTCTCGAGAGGCGATCCTCATCCATCCTTTCTTCCTCCTTGAGCCCGAATCCATAAAGCTTGCTTCTCGACTTCCTTATCCATATTCGCGCCCGTCGCTAGCATGCCTAGGGGACAAGGGCATCCTTTGGCTTCCGCCGGGGCGGCGAGGGCCTCCCATCGAGATCATGCCACCGCTTCGGCTGTAGAGGCAGAGGGTGGTTCTAACGCGTGTGGTGGAGGCGCCGGGAGGGGACGAGGCTGACGTCGGTCTCGTGGTTGGGGAAGACGGAGTGCTGCTCCTCTTCCTCCTCTGCCCTCAGACCTGCCCCTCGTGGAAGGTCACACTAAGGGGACGCCATTGGAGTTTGTCATCAAACTGCACGGTCCTCCTTGGAGCCGCCTGCGCCTCCCTCGCCCTTTCGCCAGGGGTGATGGAGATTGATAAACCATCTGCGTTGTGATTGCAAGCACATGACTACTACAACGGCACTGTGCGAGTGGACGTCGAGTTTCCTGAATGCCACGTCATGCTCCTCAGGCGCGGGTGGAAAACCTTTGTGCGTGTCCACAACTTCATGGGTGGGCATGTCCATCGCTTCAAGTTGGTGGAGGCTGACCTGCTCTCCATCAAGATTTTATGGGCATTCAGGCACCCGTCCTGCCTGCTGTGAGGAGAGCTCGAGTGATGTCGAAAGCTCCTCCTCGAGCAATAGGAACAAGGAGGACAATGTCGGTGAATACGACGATGATGAGCCCCTAGCCGTCAAGTCGGAAAATGCCGGCTTGGACTCAAGCTGAGCGTCGGTCGCACCATCACCGTTAGCTAAACGCCTCCCCGACAGAGCGATTTGCCTGGGGTTCTTGACTTTGGTGCCACCTTCTCACCCAATCGTCTTCGGCAGACTCGTGGACTTTGGCTTCGTCTTCCCTTCTGGTGGGCCTTCCGTCCGTGCAATGTTGGTCCCGACGGGGTCAGGCTGGGCTTCTGTTGGGGTCCTTCGTTTATCCCCTTGTTCTTTAGTGTCTTGTTTCTAGGGGAGAAAGCCAAATAAAGGATTATTACAAAGGCGCGCCTTCTAATGTAACCCTTATCTAGCTTGTATCGAGAATGAATGAGAAAGTGTCGTTTCCCTTCTTGTAAGTACTATTCTTTTCTTTCCCTGTTTATACTTTCCAGGTACGCTTTGTCCTTGCTACACGGGGCTGCTTGCCAGATCATCACTTAACCACGAGTGCCAAGAGAAAACGAGCCCCTGGCAACAGGTTGGCATTGTTCCCTGACAGAGCTCCTTGTCGGTTTCGGTGCAGCCCCCATAATTGTTTAAACAAAAACAGGGGTGGTTCGTCCTGACAAGGGTTCTCACCACATGGAGGACTCCTCTACCCACAATGAGGGAGATACTAAGGATTTCCCCAGGGCATTGGAAAAGCATCAAACTTGGTATATGTGATTGTACTTATCTTTTCCAAGTAGTATCCCTCTTTAGAGCTCGATGGGCCATTGTCCTTGTTTCTTCGCTTCTCTTCCCTGTCTTCCCAACGATCCGTCACGTAGGGAGTGAATAGTAACAAAGATTACAGGTTCACCAAGTACTCTAGCAAATCTTATATCTCAAAAGCGATAACACTACAATCATAAAAATGCATAATGAGCATGTAAAATGATGATATGATGCAATTCCTAGCTTTATTATTGTTGCACAGGGTCTACGCCTGGCTTTGTACAAAGGGTTACATGCAACATCGACAATGCTTGTACAAAAGGTGGCTACCGGGGGTTGAGCCCGGCAGCCGCGCCTCACGGGTAGAACTTGCGAAGATGCTTAATATTCCATGAGTTAAGCACCTTGGTGACATCCTCGATCTCCAAATGAACTACGCCAGGTCTGGTGACTCATGTTACCTAGTAAGGGCCTTCCCACTTTGGCGTCAACTTGTTGGTACCCTTGGCGGACTGAACACACCTAAGGACAAGGTTGCCTTCCTCAAGGCTCCGGGCATGGACCAGGGGGCTATGGTAGCGACGCAAGGCTTGCTGGTAGCATGCAGCACGCACAGCAGCCCAAGGACTGTCTTCCTCAAGAATCATGGCATCATCATGCCGTAGATGATGTTGCTCTACTTCATCGTAGGCAAGAACTCAAGGTGACCCGTATATGAGTTCTATGGGGAGCACTACTTCGGCCCGTATGCTAGCGAGAAGGGCGTCTGGCCAGTAGCTCGATTTGGTGTTGTTCTGAGTGACCAAAGAACCACCGACAGTTCGTCTATCCAGCGCTTGCCGCTCTTCCGCAGCTTGTCAAAAGTCCTTGTCTTGAGCCGTCGCAACACTTCAGCATTCATCCTCTTGACTTGCCCATTGCTTCTAGGATGGGCAATAGAGGTAAACGAGACCTTGCTTCCAAGGCTCTGGATATATTGCATGAAGGCGCAACTCGTGAACTGGATGCCTTTGTCAGTGATCACCATGTTAGGCACTCCAAAGCGGCACACCAGTCCTTTCATGAACTTGATAGCTGACTGTGTGGTCACCTTCCTCACTGGTTCTACCTCACGCCACTTTGTGAACTTATCAGTTGCCACGAACAAGAACTCAAAGCCCCCAACAGCATGGGGGAAAGGGCCCAGGATATCGAGCCCCCAACCGAGAATGGCCAGGATAGAGGGATTCTTTGCAGAGCTTTTGTTGGTTGATGAATGTTCTTGGAATGAAACTGGCAGGCTCCACACTTGGTGACTAGCTCAGTGGCGTCTTGGAGGGCAGTGGGCCAATAGAAACCCTGCCAGAAAGCTTTACCAGCAAGGGCTCGTGATCCTATGTGAGAGACACATACTCCTCCGTGAATCTCCGCCAATAGTTTTAGTCCATCCTCCCGGCAAACGCACCTCAATTTCACACCGTTTGGTCATCTTCTGTACAAGGTGTCATCGACAAACAAGTACATACTTGACTGGCGGGCTACTTTTTCGGCGTCCTCTTGCCCTTCAGGGAGTTCTCATGTCTGAAGGAAGTAAAATATATGTTGCTCCCAGGTTGGAGCCCGTGGCTCAACAACAATGACCAGAGGCATCTCCTTGTCTGCGGGAGCACTTTCCCCAACCACGTGGACGTGGGGTCCTACAGGAAGGATCTGCTCATCAACCACGGTGGGACTTTCCTCGGTAGCATTTCTACCAGCGTCTTTGGGGGGCTTTGTCAGGAAATGCTTGACGGAGTTCGGTGATACGTCTCCAACGTATCTATAATTTTTTATTGTTCCATGCTATTATATTATCTGTTTTGGATGTTTTATATGCATTAATATGCTATTTTATATTATTTTGGGACTAACCTATTAATCTAGAGTCTAGTGACAGTTTCTGTTTTTCCCTTGTTTTTGAGTTTCGTAGATAAGGAATATTAAACGGAGTCCAAACGGAATAAAACCTCCGGAATGATTTTTTCTAGAAAATATGGAAGCCATGAGACTTGAGAACCAAGACAGAGGAGCGTCCAGGGGGTACCCCGCGCGGGGCAGGCTTGTGGGCCCCTAGCAACTCCCCTGACCTTAATCTTCAGCCAATAAATACCCAAACATTCCATCATTATTAGAACGAGCCACGAAAACACTTTTTCGCCGCTAGAAGCCTCCGTTCCTGAGAGATCCAATCTTGGAACCTTTCCGGTAATCTGCCGGAGGGGGATTCGATCACGGAGGGCATCTACATCAAATCCATTGCCCCTCCGATGATGCATGAGTAGTTCACCTCAGACCTACGGGTCCATAGCTAGTAGCTATATGGCTTCTTCTCTCTCTTTGCTTCTCAATACCATGTTCTTCATGATCTTCATGGAGATCTATCCGATGTAATACTCTTTTGTGGTGTGTTTGTCGAGATTTGATGAATTGTGGATTTATGTTCAGATTATCCATGAATATTATTGAGTCTTTCCTGAATTCTTATATGCATGATTTTATATCTTTGCAAGTCTCTTCGATTTATTGTTTTGGTTTGGCCAACTAGATTGGTAATTCTTGCAATAGGAGAAGTGCTTAGTTTTGGGTTCAATCTTGCGGTGTCCTCACCCAGTGACATAGTAGGGGTAGCGAGGCACGTATTGTATTTTTGCCATCAAGGGTAAAAAGATGGGGTTTTCATCATATTGCTTGAGTTTATCCCGCTACATCATGTCATCTTGCTTAATGCGTTACTCTGTTCTTCATGAACTTAATACTCTAGATGCAGGCAGGAGTCGGTCGATGTGTGGAGTAATAGTAGTAGATGCAGAATCGTTTCGGTCTACTTGTCACGGCCGTGATGCCTATATGCATAATCATTTCCTTGGATATCTTCGTAATTATTCGCTTTTCTATCAATTGCTCGATAGTAATTTGTTCACCCATTGTAGTACTTGCCATCATGAGAGAAGCCATCTAGTGAAAATTATGGCCCCCGGGTTTATTTTCCATATTATATTTTCAGATCTAAAACCAAAAACACCAAAAAATACTTGCTTCATTGTTTTTACTTTTAGTTTTACTTTCTGTTCAACAATCCTATTATATCTATCTCTACTAGATCTCATGCTTGCAAATAACCGTGAAGGGATTGACAACCCCTTTATAGCGTTGGGTGCAAGAGTGTGATTCCTTGTGCAGGTATATCTATTGGTGGATCACTTGTATCTCCTACTGGATTAATACCTTGGTTCTCAAAAACTGAGAGAAATACTTATCTAGTTTGCTGCATCAAACCGTTCTTCTTCACGGGAAACCAATGCATGCTCGAGAAGTAGCAAGAAGGATTTCTAGCGCCGTTGCCGAGGAGATACGTAAGAAGTCAAGAATACCAAGTACCCATCACAAACTCATCTCTTGCATTTATATAATTTTCCACTTGCCTCTTGTTTTCCTCTCCCCCACTTCTAAAACGATTTTCAAAAAGATTTGCCTTTCGCCCTTCTTCGTTCATCTCCCCGTTTGCTTTTTGCTTGCTTGAGTGCTTGATTAATTGCTTTGTCACGATGACTCAAGAGAATACCAAGTTGTGTGAGTTTTATAATACTACTAATAATGATTTTATTAGTACTCCGATTGCTCCCGCCACTAGTGCGGAATGTTATGAAATTAATGCTGCTTTGCTCAATCTTGTTATGAAAGAAAAAAAATTCGGCCTTGCTAATGAAGATGCCACATCCCATCTAAATACTTTCCTTGAGTTGTGTGACATGCAAAAGAAAAAAGGTGTGGATAATGATATTGTTAAATTGAAGCTATTTCCGTTCTCACTACGAGATCATGCTAAAACTTGGTTTTCATCTTTGCCGAAAAATAGTATTGATTCATGGAATAAGTGTAAAGATGCTTTTATTTCCAAGTACTTTCCGCCCGCAAAGATCATCTCCCTTAGGAATGATATAATGAATTTTAAGCAACTTCATCATGAACGTGTTGCAAAATCTTGGGAGAGGATGAAACTGATGATTAGGAATTGCCCCGCGCATGGCTTGAGTTTATGGATGATTATACAAATTTTCTATGTTGGATTTAATTTTGCTTCTAGGAATCTCTTAGATTCCGCCATGGGTGGAGCTTTTATGGAAATCACATTAGGAGAAGCTACTAAACTCCTAGATAATATTAAGGCAAATTACTCTCAATGGCACACCGAAAGATCTCCTACTAGTAAACAAGTGCATGCTATTGAAGAGATTAATACTTTGAGTGAAAAGATGGATGAATTGATGAAATTGTTTTCTAGTAAGAGTGCTCCTATTTATCCTAATGATATGCCTTTGTCTTGTTTGATTGGAAATAATGATGAATCTATGGATGTGAATTTTGTTGGTAGGAACAATTTTGGTAATAACGCTTATAGAGGTAATTTCAATGCTAGACCGTTTCCTAGTAATCCCTCTAATAATTATGGTAATTCCTACAGAAATTCTTATGGAAATTATAATAAAATACCCTCTGATTTTGAGAGTAATATTAAAGATTTCATCAGTACGCAAAAAGGTTTCAATGCTATGACTGAACAAAAATTGCTCAAGATTGATGATTTGACTAGGAACGTTGATAGAATTTCTTTGAGACTGATTCTTTAAAAACTAGATCTATTCCACCCAAGCATGATATTAATTAGTCTTTAAAAGCTATGAGAATTTCTATTGATGAGTGTAAGGAAATAACCGCTAGAGTTCGTGCAAAGCGTGAATGACTCAAAAAAGTATGTTCTCGTGATAATATTGATGAAGATCTTAAAGTGATTGATGTGACTCCTATTGAATCTTTGTTTTACAATGTTAATCTTGATAAGAATGGGACTGGAGATGAATCAACTTTAGTTAAAAGGCGTCCCAATGATTCGGAGTTTTTAGATCTTGATGCTAAGATTGATAAAAGTGGGATTGAAGAGGTCAAAACTTTAAATAGAAATGAACCCACTCCTTTGGATTTAAAAGACTTTAATCATGGTAGATGATCTTTGATTGATTGTATTTCCTTGTTCTAATCCATGTTGAATTCTCCTCATGCTTATAATCAAAACAAGGCTTTTACTAAACATATTGTTGATGCTATGATGAAGGCTTTTGAAGAAAAACTTGAGTTGGAAGTTTCGATACCTAGAAAGCTTTATGATGAGTGGGAACATACTATTAAGATTAATATTAAATATTATGAGTGAGATGCTTTGTGTGATTTGGGTGCTAGCGTTTCCGCTATTCAAAAACCTTTATGTGATGTGTTAGGTTTTCGTGAATTTGATGATTGCTCCTTAAACGTGCATCTTGCGGATTCCACTATAAAGAAACCTATG
Organism: Hordeum marinum; assembly: GCA_022496015.1. Lineage (NCBI taxonomy): Eukaryota > Viridiplantae > Streptophyta > Magnoliopsida > Poales > Poaceae > Hordeum > Hordeum marinum. The sequence goes on along the minus strand of CM039672.1, from coordinate 266,567,213 downwards.
GGAAGAATTAATGATGTTATTATTATTGAAAATAGGAATTATGTGCCCGTAGATTTCATTTTTCTTGATATAGATTGCAATACTACATGTCCTATTATTCTTGGTAGACCTTTCCTTAGAACAATTGGTGCAATTATTGATATGAAGGAAGGGAATATTAGATTCCAATTCCCTTAAGGAAGGGCATGGAACACTTTCCTAGAAAGAAAATGAAATTAACTTATGAATCTATCATGAGAGCTACTTATTGATTGCATACCAAAGATGACAATACCTAGATCTATTGCGTTTTGCCTAGCAAGGGCCGTTAAACAATAGCACTTGTTGGGAGGCAACCCAATTTTATTTTGCTTTCTGATTTTTGCTTCTGTTTTGGTGTTTTTGGCACATTATTACTTCTATAATAATTGTGTTTTTGTGTTTAAATTAGTGTTTGCCTTTAGGGTGATCTATGGTAGTTGTTGATAGGATCTTGCTGAAAAACAGAAACTTTTGCGCTCAGTCCAGGAATTTTCGAAATTTTCAGAGGGTCGAATTGATCTCAAACTTTTACATAGGATTTTTATACAAATTTCTCTGGTTTTACTAATTTTCCAGAATTTTTATCGTTCCATAAGTATTCAAAGTTTACAGATTTCTACAGACTGTTCTGTTTTTGACAGATTGTGTTTTCTTTGTGTTGTTTGCTTATTTTGATATATCTATGGGTCGTATCGGGGGGTATGAATCATGGAGAAGTTAGAATGCAGTAGGTATTACACAGATATAAATAAATAATGAGTTCACAACAGTACCTAAAGTGGTGATTTATTTTTCTTATACTAACGGATCTCATGAGTTTTCTGTTGAGTTTTGTGTTGTGAAGTTTTCAAGTTTTGGGTGAAGATTTGATGAACTATGGAATAAAGAGTGGCAAGAGCCTAAGCTTGGGTATGCCCATGGGACCCCAAGTCATAGTCAAGGATACCAAATAGCCTAAGCTTGGGGATGCCCCGGAAGGCATCCCCTCTTTCGTCTTCAATCCATCGGTAAATTTACTTGAGGCTATATTTTTATTCACCACATGATATGTGTTTTGCTTCGAGCGTCTTGTATGATATGAGTCTTTGCTTGTTAGTTTGCCACAATCATCCTCGCTGCACACATATTTAGAGAGAGACACGCTAAATCATGAATTTGTTAGAATACTGTATATGCTTCACTTATATCTTTCGAGCTAGGCAATGTTGCTCTAGTACTTCACTTATATCTTTCTAGAGCATAGTGGTGTTATATTTTATAGAAATTATTGAACTCTCATTCCTAACTTATATTATTTTGAGAGTTTCTTAAAACAGCATGGTAATTTGTTTAGGTTATGAATTTAGTCCTAATATAATGGCATCCAAGAGGGGTATAATAAAAACTTTCATATAAAGTGCATTAACAACTATGAGAAGTTCGATTCCTTGCATATAGTTTTGAGATTATAGGGATGGTAATATGAGAGTCATGCTAGTGAGTAGTTGTGAAATAAAGAGATACGTGTGTTACAACTTGTGATTCCCGTAGCATGCACGTATGGTGAACCTCTATGTAACGAAGTTGGAGCATGACTTGTCTAATGATTGTCGACCTTTGTGTGAGGGTCAGGAGCGCGCGATGGTTAACTCTTACCAACCTCTCCCCTAGTAGCATGCGTCTAATGCTTTGTTTGATGACTAATAGACTTTTGCAATAAGTATGTGAGTTCTTTATGACTAATGCGAGTCCATAGATTATACACACTCTCACCCTTCCATCTTTGCTAGCCTCTCTAGTACCGTGCAACTTTCACCGGTACATCAACCCTTCCTTCCTCAAAACACCCACCATATATTCCTCAAAACAGCCACCATACCTACCTATTATGGCATTTCCATAGCCATTCAGAGATATATTGCCATGCAACTTCCACCATGTAGTTTTTCTATGACTTGCATCATCACTTCATATTGCATATAGAGTTTTATCTTGTCATAGGAATCGAGTTGTAATTTATTTTTCTTTGAGTTATAAGTAAATAAAAGTGTGATGATTTTTCAATAATGGAGCATTGTCCCATGAGAGAAAAGGATGATGGAGGCTATGACTCCCTCACAAGTTGGGACGAGTATCCGGACTTTACAAAAAATAAAAGAGGCCAGCGAAGCCCAAACAAAAAATAAAAGAGGCCAAAGAAGCCCACCAAAATAAAAAATGATAGAAAGAGAGAAGGCACAATTGCTACTATCTTTTTCCACACTTGTGCTTCAAAGTAGCACCATGATCTTCATGATAGAGAGTCTCCTAATTTGTCACTTTCATATAACTAGTGGATATTCATTTTGCACGACCACTTAGTTTTCTTTCTGAGCTTTCATACACTTATGGATCTAAGTACATTTGTTGCATGGCAATCCCTACTCACTCACATTGATATCTATTGATGGGCATCTCCATACCCCGTTGATATGCCTAGTTTATGTGAGACTATCTTCTCCTTTTCCCTTGCACCCCCACCATATTCTATTCCACCTATAATGCTATATCCATGGCTCACTCTCATGTATGGCATGAGAGTTGAAAAGGTTTGAGAACACCAAAAGTGTGAAACAATTGCTTGACTTGTTCATCGGGGTTGTGCATGATTTAGATACTTTGTGTGGGGAAGATCAAGCATAGCCAGAGCATATGATTTTGCAGGGATAACTTTCTAAGGCCATGTTATTTTGAAAGGACACGACTGCCTTGTTGGTGTGCTCAAAGTATTACTGTTTTTATGTAAATATTAGACTATTGTTTTGAATCTAACGGATCTGCATATTCATGCCACAATAAATAATATTACATGGATAAATATGTTGGGTAGCGTTCCACATCAAAAATTCTATTTTTATCATTTACCTACTCGAGGACGAGCAGGAATTAAGCTTGGGGATGCTGATATGTCTGCAACGTATCTATACTTTTTGATTGTTCCATGCTATTATATTATCTGTTTTGGATATTTTATATGCATTAATATGCTATTTTATATTATTTTGGGACTAACCTATTAATCTAGAGCCTAGTGCCAGTTTCTGTTTTTTCCTTCTTTTTGAGTGTCGCAGATAAGGAATATTAAACGGAGTCCAAACGGAATAAAACTTTCGGAATGATTTTTTCTGGAAAATATGGAAGCCATGGGACTTGAGAACCAATGCCGAGGAGCTGCCACGGGGCCACAAGTCCGCTTGCCGTGGCCAGGGGGTACCCCATGTCGGGCAGGCTTGTGGGCCCCTAGCAACTCCCCTAACCCTAATCTTCGGCCTATAAATACCCAAATATTCCATCATTATCAGAACGAGCCACGAAAACACTTTTCCGCCGTCGGAAGCCTCCGTTCCCGAGAGATCCAATCTTGGAGCCTTTTCCGATAATCTGTCGGAGGGGGATTCGATCACGAAGGGCTTCTACATCAACTCCATTGCCCCTCCGATGATGCGTGAGTAGTTCAGCTCAGACCTACGGGTCCGTAGCTAGTAGGTACAAGGCTTCTTCTCTCTCTTTGCTTCGCAATACCATGTTCTTCATGATCTTCATGGAGATCTATCTGATGTAATACTCTTTTGCGGTGTGTTTGTCGAGATCCGATGAATTGTGGGTTTATGTTTAGATTATCCATGAATATTATTTGAGTCTTTCCTGAATTCTTATATGCATGATTTCATATCTTTGCAAGTCTCTTCGAGTTATTGGTCTGGTTTGGCCAACTAGTTTCGTAATTCTTTCAATAGGAGAAGTGCTTAGTATTGGGTTCAATCTTGCGGTGTCCTCACCTAGTGACATAGTAGGGGTAGCGAGGCACGTATTGTATTATTGCCATCAAGGGTAAAACATGGGGTTTTCATCATATTGCTTGAGTTTCTCCCTCTACATCATGTCATCTTGCTTAACTCGTTAGTTTGTTCTTCATGAACTTAATACTCTAGATGCAGGCAGGAGACGGTCGATGTGTGGAGTAATAGTAGTAGATGCAGAATCATTTCGGTCTACTTGTCATGGACGTGATGCCTATATGCATAATCATTGCCTTGGATATCTTCATAATTATTCGCTTTTCTATCAATTGCTCGAAAATAACCGAGAATGGCCAGGATAGAGGAATTGTTTGCAGAGATTTTGCTGGTTGATGGATGTTCTTGGAATGAAACTGGCAGGCTTCACACTTGGTGACCAGCTCAGTGGCGTCTTGGAGGGCAGTGGGCCAATAGAAACCCTGCCAAAAAGCTTTACCGGCAAGGGCTCGTGATCCTATGTGAGAGCCACATACTCCTCCATGAATCTCCGCCAATAGTTTTAGTCCATCCTCCCGGCAGACGCACCTCAATTTCACACCGTTCGGCGTCTTCTGTACAAGGTGTCATCAACAAACAAGTACATACTTGACTGGAGAGCTACTTTTTCGGCGTCCTCTTGCTCTTCAAGGAGTTCTCATGTCCGAAGGAAGTGAAATACATCTTGCTCCCAGGTTGGAGCCCGTGACTAGAGGCATCTCCTTGTCTGTGGGTGCGCTTTCCCCAACTATGAGGACGTGGGGTCCTGCAGGAAGGAGTTGCTCATCAACCGCGGTGGGACTTTCCCCGGTAGCATTTCTACTAGCATCTTTGGAGGGCTTTGTAGGGAAATGCTTGACGGAGTTCGGTGATACGTCTCCAACGTATCTATAATTTTTTATTGTTCCATGCTATTATATTATCTATTTTGGATGTTTTATATGCATTAATATGCTATTTTATATTATTTTGGGACTAACCTATTAATCTAGAGCCTAGTGATTGTTTCTGTTTTTCCTTGTTTTTGAGTTTCACAGATAAGGAATATTAAACGGAGTCCAAACGGAATAAAACCTCCGGAATGATTTTTTCTAGAAAATATGGAAGCCACGAGACTTGAGAACCAAGGCAGAGGAGCGGCAAGGGGGGTACCCCGCGCGGGGCAGGCTTGTGGGCCACTAGCAACTCCCTTAACCTTAATCTTTGGCCTATAAATACCCAAGCATTCCATCATTATTAGAACGAGCCACGAAAACACTTTTTCGCCACCAGAAGCCTCCGTTCCCGAGAGATCCAATCTTGGAGCCTTTCCGGTAATCTGCCGGAGGGGGATTCAATCACGAAGGGCATCTACGTCAACTCCATTGCCCCTCAGATGATGTGTGAGTAGTTCACCTCGGACCTACGGGTCCATAGCTAGTAGCTATATGGCTTCTTCTCTCTCTTTGCTTCTCAATACCATGTTCTTCATGATCTTCATGGAGATCTATCCGATGTAATACTCTTTTGCGGTGTGTTTGTCGAGATCCGATGAATTGTGGGTTTATGTTCAGATTATCCATGAATAATATTTGTGTCTTTCCTGAATTCTTATATGCATGATTTCATATCTTTGCAAGTCTCTTAGAGTTATTGGTTTGGTTTGGCCAACTAGATTGATAATTCTTGCAATAGGAGAAGTGCTTAGTTTTGGGTTCAATCTTGCGGTGTCCTCACCTAGTGACATAGTAGGGGTAGCGAGGCAAGTATTGTATTGTTGCCATCAAGGGTAAAAAGATGGGGTTTTCATCATATTGCTTGAGTTTATCCCTCTACATCATGGCATCTTGCTTAATGCGTTACTCTGTTCCTCATGAACTTAATACTCTAGATGCAGGTAGGACTCGGTCGATGTGTGGAGTAATAGTAGTAGATGCAAAATCATTTCGGTCTACTTGTCACGGACATGATGCCTATATGCATAATCATTGCCTTGGATATCTTCGTAATTGTTCACTTTTCTATCAATTGCTCGAAAGTAATTTGTTCACCCACCATAATACTTGCCATCATGAGAGAAGCCATCTTGTGAAACCTATGGCCCCCGGGTTTATTTTCCATATTATATTTTCAGATCTAAAACCAAAAACACCAAAAATACATGCTGCATTGTTTTTACTTTTAGTTTTGCTTTCCGTTCAACAATCCTATTATATCTATCTCTAATGGATCTCATCCTTGCAAATAACCGTGAAGGGATTGACAACCCCTTTATAGCGTTGGGTGCAAGAGTTTGATTCCTTGTGCAGGTATATCTATTGGTGGCTTGCTTGTATCTCCTACTGGATTAATACCTTGGTTCTCAAAAACTGAGGGAAATACTTATCTACTTTGCTGCATCAAACCGTTCCTCTTCATGGGAAACCAACGCATGCTCGAGAAGTAGCAAGAAGGATTTCTGGCACCGTTGCCGAGGAGATACATAACAAGTTAATAATACCAAGTAACCATCACAAACTCATCTCTTGCATTTACATCATTTGCCATTTGCCTCTCATTTTCCTCTCCCCCACTTCTAAAACAATTTTCAAAAAGATTTGCCTTTCGCCCTTCTTCGTTCATCTCCCCGCTTGCTTTTTGCTTGCTCGAGTGCTTGATTAATTGCTTTGTCACGATGACTACAGAGAATACCAAGTTGTGTGACTTTTCTAATACTAATAATAATAATTTTATTAGTAATCCGATTGCTCCCGCCACTAGTGCGGAATCTTATGAAATTAATGCTGCTTTGCTCAATCTTGTTATGAAAGAACAATTTTCTGGCCTTGCTAATGAAGATGCCGCATCCCATCTAAATACTTTCCTTGAGTTATGTGACATGCAAAAGAAGAAAGATGTGGATAATGATATTTTTCAATTGAAGCTATTTCCGTTCTCACTACGAGATCGTGCTACAACTTGGTTTTCATCTTTGCCTAAAAATAGTATTGATTCATGGAACAAGTGTAAAGATGCTTTTATTTCCAAGTACTTTCCGCCCGCAAAGATCATCTCCCTTAGGAACGATATAATTAATTTTAAGCAACTTGACCATGAACATGTTGCACAATCTTGGGAGAGGATGAAACTGATGATTAGGAATTGCCCCGCGTGTGGCTTGAGTTTATGGATGATTATACAAATTTTCTTTATTGGATTGAATTTTTCTTTTAGGAATCTCTTAGATTCCTCCACGGGTGGAACTTTTATGGAAATCACATTAGGAGAAACTACTAAACTCCTAGATAATATTATGGCAAATTACTCTCAATGGCACACCGAAAGATCTCCTACTAGTAAACAAGTGCATGCTATTGAAGAGATTAATACTTTTAGTGAAAAGATGGATGAATTGATGAAATTGTTTGCTAGTAAGAGTGCTCCTATTTATCCTAATGATAGGCCTTTGTCTTCTTTGATTGGAAATAATAATGAATCTATGGATGTGAATTTTGTTGGTAGGAACAATTTTGGTAATAACGCTTATAGAGGTAATTTCAATGCTAGACCGTTTCCTAGTAATCCCTCTAATAATTATGGTAATTCCTACAGCAATTATTATGGAAATTATAATAAAATACCCTCTGATTTTGAGAGTAATATTAAATATTTCATCAGTACACAAAAAGGTTTCAATGCTATGACTGAAGAAAAATTGCTCAAGATTGATGATTTGACTAGGAACGTTGATAGAATTTCTTTGAGATTGATTCTTTAAAAAATAGATCTATTCCACCCAAGAATGATATTAATTATTCTTTAAAATCTATGAGAATTTCTATTGATGAGTGCAAGGAAATAACCGCTAGAGTTCGTGCTAAGTGTGAATGGCTCGAAAAAGTATGTTCTCGTGATAATATTAATGAAGATCTTAAAGTGATTGATGTGACGCCTATTGAATCTTTGTTTTCCAATTTTAATCTTTATAAGAATGGGACTGGAGATGAGTCAACTTTAGTTAAAAGGCGTCCCAATGATTCGGAGTTTTTAGATTTTGATGCTAAGATTGATAAAAGTGGGATTGAAGAGGTCAAAACTTTAAATAGCAATGAACCCACTCCTTTGGGTTTAAAAGACTTTAATCATGGTAGATGCTATTTGATTGATTGTATTTCCTTGTTGCAATCCATGTTGAATTCTCCTCATGCTTATAATCAAAACAAGGCTTTTACTAAACATATTGTTGATTCTATGATGAAGGCTTTTGAAGAAAAACTTGAGTTGGAAGTTTCTATACCTAGAAAGCTTTATGATGAGTGGGAACATACTATTAAGATTAAGATTAAAGATGATGAGTGAGTTGCTTTATGTGATTTGGGTGCTAGCGTTTCCACTATTGCAAAAACTTTATGTGATGTGTTAGGTTTCCATGAATTTGATGATTGCTCCTTAAATTTGCATCTTGCGGATTCCACTATAAAGAAACCTATGGGAAGAATTAATGATGTTATTATTGTTGCAAACAAGAATTATGTGCCCGTAGATTTCATTGTTCTTGATATAGAATGCAATACTACATGTCCCATTATTCTTGGTAGACCTTCCCTTAGAACAATTGGTGCAATTATTGATATGAAGGAAGGGAATATTAGATTCCAATTCCCATTAAGGAAGGGCATGGAACACTTTCCTAGAAAGAAAATAAAATTAACTTATGAATCTATCATGAGAGCTACTTATGGATTGCATAACAAAGATGACAATACCTAGATCTATTTTGTTTGTCTGGCTAGGGTCGTTAAACAATAGCGCTTGTTGGGAGGCAACCCAATTTTATTTTGCTTTCTGCTTTTTGCTGATGTTTTGGTGTGTTTGGCACATTATTAATTCTGTAGTAATTGTGTTTTTGTGTTTAAATTAGTGTTTGAGCCAAGTAAAACCTTTGGGTGATCTATGGTAGTTGTTGATACGATCTTGCTGAAAAATAGAAACTTTTGCGCTCAGTCCGGGAATTTTCAAAAAAAATCAGAGGGTTGAATTGATCTGAAACTTTTACACATGATTGATATAAAAATTTCTCTAGTTTTACTAATTTTCCAGAATGTTTACCATTCCATAATTATTCGAAGTTTACAGATTTCTACAGACTATTTTGTTTTTGACAGATTGTGTTTTCTTTGTGTTGTTTGCTTATTTTGATGTATCTATGGGTCGTATCGGGGGGTATGAATCATGGAGAAGTTAGAATACATTAGGTATTACACAAATATAAATAAATAATTAGTTCACAACAGTACCTAAAGTGGTGATTTATTTTTCTTATACTAACGGATCTCCTGAGTTTTCTGTTGAGTTTTGTGTTGTGAAGTTTTCAAGTTTTGGGTGAAGATTTGATGGACTATGGAATAAAGAGTGGCAAGAGCCGAAGATTGGGGATGCCCATGGAACCCCAAGTCATATTCAAGGATACCAAAGAGCCTAAGCTTGGGGATGCCCCGGAAGGCATCCCCTCTTTCGTCTTCAATCCATCGGTAAATTTACTTGAGGCTATATTTTTATTCACCACATGATATGTGTTTTGCTTGGAGCGTCTTTAGTGATATGAGTCTTTTCTTGTTAGTTTGACACAATCATCCTTTCTGCACACATCTTTAGAGAGAGACACTCTGAATCGTGAATTTGTTAGAATACTCTATAGTCTTCACTTATATCTTTTGAGCTAGGCAATGTTGCTCTAGTACTTCACTTATATCTTTTTAGAGCATAGTGGTGTTATATTTTATAGAAATTATTGAACTCTCATTCCTCACTTATATTATTTTGAGAGTTTCTTAAAACAACATGGTAATTTGTTTAGGTTATGAATTTATTCATAATATAATGGCATCTAATAGGGATATAATAAAAACTTTCATATAAAGTGCATTAACAACTATGAGAAGTTGGATTCCTTGCATATAGTTTTGAGATAATAGGGATGGTATCTTTTTCCACACTTGTGCTTCAAAGTAGCACCATGATCTTCATGATAGAGAGTCTCCTAATTTGTCACTTTCATATAACTAGTGGATATTCATTTTGCACGACCACTTAGTTTTCTTTCTGAGCTTTCATACACTTATGGCTCTAAGTGCATTTGTTGCATGGCAATCCCTATTCACTCACATTGATATCTATTGATGGGCATCTCCATAGACCGTTGATATGCCTAGTTGATGTGAGACTATCTTCTCCTTTTCCCTTTCACCCCCACCATATTCTATTCTGCCTATAATTCTATATCCATGGCTCACGCTCATGTATTGCGTGAGAGTTGAAAAGGTTTGAGAACAACAAAAGTGTGAAACAATTTCTTAACTTGTTCATCGGGGTTGTGCATGATTTAGATACTTTGTGTGGGGAAGATGGAGCATAGCCAGACCATATGATTTTGTAGGGATAACTTTCTAAGGCCATGTTATTTCGAAAGGACACGACTGGCTTGTTGGTGTGCTCGAAGTATTATTGTTTTTATGTCAATATTAGACTATTGTTTTGAACCTAACGGATCTGAATATTCATGCCACAATAAAGAATATTACATGGATAAATATGTTGAGTAGCATTCCACATCAAAATTTCTATTTTTATCATTTACCTACTCGAGGACGAGCAGGAATTAAGCTTGGGGATGCTGATACGTCTCCAACGTATCTATAATTTTTGATTGTTCCACGCTATTACATTATCTGTTTTGGATATTTTATATGCATTAATATGTTGTTTTATATTATTTTTGGGACTAACCTATTAATCTAGAGCCTAGTGCCAGTTTTTGTTTTTTCCTTGTTTTTGAGTTTCGCAGATAAGGAACATTAAACGGAGTCCAAACGGAATAAAACCTCCGAAATGATTTTTTCTAGAAAATATGGAAGCCACGAGACTTGAGAACCAAGGCAGAGAAGCTTCCACGGGGCCACAAGTCCGCTTGCCGCGGCCAGGGGGGTACCCCGCGCCGGGCAGGCTTGTGGGCCCTTGGCAACTCCCCTAACCCTAATCTTCAGCCTATAAATATCCAAATATTCCATCATTATCAGAACGAGCCACGAAAACACTTTTCTGCCGCCAGAAGCCTCCATTCCCGAGAGATCCAATCTTGGAGCCTTTTCTGGTAATCTGCCAAAGGGGGATTCGATCACGGAGGGCTTATACATCAACTCCATGGCCCCTCCGATGATGTGTGAGTAGTTCAGCTAAGACCTACGGGTCCATAGCTAGTAGCTATAAGGCTTCTTGTCTCTCTTTGCTTCTCAATACCATGTTCTTCATGATCTTCATGGAGATCTATCCGATGTAATACTCTTTTGCAGTGTGTTTGTCGAGATCCGATGAATTGTGGGTTCATGTTCAGATTATCCATGAATATTATTTGAGTATTTCCTGAATTCTTATATGCACGATTTCATATCTTTGCAAGTCTCTTCGAGTTATTGGTTTGGTTTGGCCAACTAGATTGGTAATTCTTGCAATAGGAGAAGTGCTTAGTTTTGGGTTCAATCTTGCGGTGTCCTCACCCAGTGACATAGTAGGGGTAGCGAGGCATGTATTGTATTTTTGCCATCAAGGGTAAAAAGATGGGGTTTTCATCATATTGCTTGAGTTTATCCCTCTACATCATGTCATCTTGCTTAATGCGTTACTCTGTTCTTCATGAACTTAATACTCTAGATGCAGGCAGGAGACGGTCGATGTGTGGAGTAATAGTAGTAGATGCAGAATCGTTTCGGTCTACTTGTCACGGGCGTGATGCCTATATGCATAATCATTGCCTTGGATATCTTTATAATTATTCGCTTTTCTATCAATTGCTCGACAGTAATTTGTTCACCCACCATAACACTTGCCATCATGAGAGAAGCCATGTAGTGAAACCTATACCCCCCGAGTCTATTTTCCATATTATGTTTTCATATCTAAACCAAAAACACCAAAAATACTTGCTGCATTGTTTTTACTTTTACTTTCCGTTCAAGCATCCTATTATATCTATCTCTACTAGATCTCATCCTTGCAAATAACCGTGAAGGGATTGACAACCCCTTTATAGCATTGGGTGCAAGAGTTTGATTCCTTGTGCAGGTATATCTATTGGTGGCTCGCTTGTATCTCCTACTGGATTGATACATTGGTTCTCAAAAACTAAGGGAAATACTTATCTACTTTGTTGCATCAAACCGTTCCTCTTCACGGGAAACCAACGCATGCTCGAGAAGTAGCATTCAACTTCCTTCTTTTTCTGTACATCATTGACGGGGATACTGATGATTGTGTGAGGTGGAGAACAAAAGTCCCTAGTTCCACACAAAGCTTCTACGCAGCGCACTTCGATAGATGGTCATCAAATATTGTTTTCCGCTCGGGGGATATGCTCTGTTTGTAGTCCATCGAAGTGCTCCTCCAATTTCCTCACATCTTCCATGTATCCTTCCATCAACGGGCTTTGGTAATCCTTGTTGACTTGATTCACCACAAGCTAAGAGTCTACTCGGACAACCAGTCTCTTGATCCCCAACTCTACCTCAATTCTAAGTCTGGCAAGGAGTCCCTCATACTCAGCGATATTGTTGGTGGCTTCCTCCCGGGGAAAGTGCATTTGAACAACATACTTGAGGTGCTCTCCGGTGGGAGCAACGAGGAGCACGCCTGCTCCGGCACCCTGAAGTGAGAAGGCACCATCAAAGTACATGATCCAGTCTTTGGTGCTTCTTTGCCGGGAAGGATTGTCTCTAGAACTTCTTCATCGGGCGTGGGCGTCCATTCTACAATAAACCCCGTCGAGGCTCTACTTTGAATGGTGGAAGTGCTTGCATACTTTAATCCGAAACTTAACAACTCTAGCGCCCACTCAGTAATCCTACCAGTGGCTTCGGGGTTCCTCAGTATGTGTTGCAATGGGAAAAGGGTAACAACCATGATCTCATGGGCTTGGAAGTAGTGGCGTAGCTTCCTCGAGGCCATGATGAGGCTGAAGATCAGCTTTTTTACTCTAGAGTACCTTGATCTAGCTCCCTGTAATAGGGAACTAATAAAGTACACGGGGCACTGCACCATCTTCTTCTTTGCCACCTCTTTAGATCCGTCGTCGCCCGTTTGCTGAGGTCTCCCTTGATCCGTATCGAGTCCTGCCACGGATATTTTTGTGTTGTCCCTGGTAGCACTAGCAACAGTTGCGGAATCTTCATTCGCTTCCCGTTGTGCCACCAGCGCTACACTAACCACTTGATTTGTTGCTGCTAAATACAACAGCAACGGCTCTTGTGGTTTAGGAGCGACCAAGGTGGGAGCAGAGGAAAGGTACTTCTTCAGGTCTTGCAGTGTTGCTTCTGCTTTCGGGGTCCACTTCATTGGGCCAGCCTTCTTCAAGATCTTGAAAAATGGCAAAGCGCGCTCAGCGGACTTGGAGATGAACCTACTCAACACGACAACACATCCGGTCAAGCGCCTGATATCCTTGATGGTTCTGGTTCTTGTATTTTTTTGACCACCTTGATCTTGTCGAGATTAGCTTCTATCCCTCGCTAGGATACAAAGAACCCAAGTAGCTTGTCGGATGGGACACCAAATACACACTTTTCAGGGTTGAGCTTCAAGTTGATCTTGCATAAGTTTTACAAAGTTTATTCCAAATCATGTATGAGAGTTTCTTAATACTGGGTCTTGGCTACAATTTTATCCATGTAAGCTTCCATGTTTCTGCGCAGTTGAGGTTCAAAACCAATCTGAACTGCCCTCGCAAAGGTTGAACTAGCACTATTTTACCCAAAAGGCATACACACAAAACAGTACGTGCCGGAAGGAGTTATGAATGCAGTCTCCTCCTAATCTTCTTTGGCCATGAATATCTGGTGGTATCCAGAGTAGGCATCTAGAAAGGAGAGCAAAGAATGTCCGGAGGTGGAATTGACAATCTGATCTATGTGCGGCAAGGGAAAAGGGTCCTTCGGGCAAGCCTTGTCCAAGTCAGTGAAGTCTATGCAAAGCCTCCATTTCCCATTCGCCTTGCGTACCACCATCGGGTTTGCTAGCCAAGTCAGATGCAATACTCCTCTGACCAAACCAGCTGCTTCAAGTTTCTTGATTTCCTCGGCAATGAATTGTTGCCTCTCCAAGGCTTGCTTCCTAACCTTTGATTTTACGGGTTGGGCATGAGGGCAGACAGCAAGGTGGTGCTCAATTACCTCCTTGGGAACACCGGGGATGTCAGATGGTTGCCAAGCAAACACATCGACATTCGCCCATAGGAAGGCAATGAGCGCACTTTCCTATTTGTCAGTAAGGGTAGCACTGATGGTGAAGGTACCACCAGTGTCATCCTCCTTTGCCGGGACTTTCTTCATCTCAGGGTAGGTGAAGTTGGTCTTCTTGCTAGTGGAACTCCCCGATAGGTCATCATCGGGTGCAGCGCACTCCGGAGAGGTGCACTTCCTAGAGTCCTTGCTAGTGTTCCTGTTAGCCTTCTTTGATATCTTTGACTCCTTCGCGGGAGCTGGGACGTCTATGGTCTCAGCTGCTACCGCATCGCGGTACATCTTGTCCACGCAGATAACTGTGTTCTTCTTGTCGGAGGGAATGGAAATGATCCCAATGGGCCTTGCCATCTTAAAAGTATTGTAAGCATAATGGCATGTTGCCATGAATTTTGCCAAGCCTGGGCGACCGAGGATTCTGTTCTAAGCCAGAGGGATCTCGGCCACGTCAAACACTATCCTCTTTTTCTGGAAATTCAGTTCCTCGCCGAATGTTACCGGCAGGGTGACCTTTCCCTTGGGTGGGCTCCTGCCGGGGTTGATTCCTTGAAAGGTGCCTGTAGCTTCGAGCTCTTCATCATGGATCTGCAGTTTCTCAGCCACCTTAGGGGAGATCAGGTTCAATCCAGCCTCGCCATCAACTAACATCTTAGACACCTTGAGGTTGCAGATTGTTGGGGAAACCAACAATGGCAAACATCCCACCATAGTGGTACGGTCACGATGATCCTCTTCGTCAAACATGATAGGCGTGCGGGACCATTTGAGCGGCTTCGTGGATTCTGGAGTCGGTCCTATGACATTGACCTCGCGTGCCCACTGTTTGAGTTGGCGGTGAGAGAGTGCAAAGAAGTGCCCCCGTCAATGCACATGACTTCAGTTGCTTTCTGGAACCCCCTGTCATTGGAATCCTCATACTCACTCATGTCATCTATTTCCTTCTTCTCATGACCTCTGGCGGGTTTTTCCTTTTGTTGTGGGGTTTTGCCACCACAACATCCTCTGCCACCACGGCCCTTCCCGACAGCACCGTCTTGACCTTTCTATTTGTCACGCTTCTCATATTCGGACCTCTGCTTCTCAACAAGTTGCTCAACTTGCCAGTATTCTTGGAGATCGTGGCCCTTGGTGCGATGAATTTTGCAGTATGGTCCGTTGGACTTCCTAGTCTTCTCAACGGCAGCAGCCTCCCGGCAATCAGCGCACGCGACAGCTCCCTTGCCGGGGGTTTCGACTTTCACCTTCTTGCTGGCACTAAGGTCTCCAGAGTTTCAACAGCCAATACCACCTATCCTTTGTGATTCTTGTTGTGCTTCCTGTTTCTTCCCTCCGGGTCAGGGGCGGCGGCGTCATCATCAGAGTCGACTTCGATGCTTGCCTCCTCTCCGGGGAGCCGCCTTCCTTCTTCAGCTCGAGCACATTTGTCCACCAAGGTGTAGAGCTCATTGATAGTCTTGGGGATCTTAACATTCATCTTGGCTCGCATCCTCCCATTGCGCATGTTCGGATGGAACGCGGTGATGAAAGCTGTGGGATGAATTTTTGGGATATTGCGATGTACTCGGCTGAATCTATGGATATACTTCCTCAAAGTTTCTCCCTCCTTCCGCGGGAGGACTTGGAGATCACTGGGCTGGCCTGTCTCCTGGTGACCACCTGTGAAGGCGCCGACAAACTCGTTGCATAGATCAGCCCATGATGCAATGGAATACTTCGGCAAGTGCATCAGCCACGATCTCACAATTGGCTTAAGTGACAAAGGGAAATAGTTGGCGAGCACCTTTTCATCTCTTCCTCCTGCGTCTTGGACAGCTATTGTGTATATGCCCAGGAACTCTACCGGGTTCAGCTTCCCGTCGTATTTCTCTGATAGCTCAGGCTTGAAAGCTCGGGTCGATGGCTAGCAGACCTGTCGTAGCTCGCTAGTGAAGGCGGGGCAGCCGACCTTGTAAGGAAGGTACCCGCTAGCACTGCGCGTGGGGTTGCTGACGTGTGGACTGTTGCACTTTTCGGATTGAAGCTGAGCTTCCCGACGTTGATCGATGGTGATACGTGCGTCTTCTTTCCGTTGGTATTCAAGGACGCGCCATTGGTCCTGGAGATCACGCGGGCCGGACAAGACCATGGATGCCTCATCGTGCTCGTCGGCATGCGAAGCTTGCCTTGGCTGCCACTAGGCCTGTTGTCGCGGGGGGATTGCACTGTTGGTGTGGCCCCTTTGACACGCTCGTCAGCCCAGGATGCTGTTGTCGTTCGTGTACGCCACGATGGCTCTACATGTCGGGTCTTGTTAGCTTCGACGAAGGAAATCAAGTTCTAGATGGTAGCTCTCCACTCCTCCATCTTATCGGCCGTCAGCATAAAGTTGAGTAGCATCTGGACTCGCGCCATGGCTTCCTCGATTGTGTCTGGCATAGCAAAAGAGCGGACCATGACGTTGATCGTCTCTTGGTGGGACCAAGAGAAGCATCGCCATGTTCCCGGCATCGTGCGCTGCTCGCCGGGCCCATCCGATGTGCAAGAGGCCAAGCCTGTGGATTTGCGGCTTCGCTCGATGATCCATCTTGTTCCATGCGAGGCGCATGCCCAACAACCCCATTGACAGTGGGTGTAGCTGTAGGGTCACGGCTTGCACTAGACTGAGCGCCCCCGAGGTGGCCGCAACCATCCGAGTGGGTGGGGAGGCGCAAAACGGTCGTTTCTCTCGCCCACAGGCCACAATGTCGGGCCTGGCTCGCCAAGTCGTTGTTGCAGTTGCTCCTCTCCGGTGCCTCCTGCTCCATCTCCAGCCGTGGGGGACTAGACGGGGGCACCGCCTACGCCGGCCGCGTCGCCCATGATGCCTGCCTTACTTGTGACCGTTGCGGTGTCGACTACGCCCATGGCTGCGTGTGAGGGAGCCTTCAAAGTGGATGGATGCATGGCTGCACCGAATTTCTTCTTAGGAGCCATTGTTGGAGGATATGATGAAGAAGATCGACGCATCGATCACAATCTCGGGGTCGCACCAGCGCAATGCCCCCTACCTGACGCGCCAAAGATGTCGGGGCTAGATGCACACGATGGCCTATGGGGCCATCGGCCCCTTTGTAGTTCGGGGGGGGGGGCGTGGATGCGGGCACAAAGAGCAGAGACAGTGAGACGACACGGTGGTTTACCTAGGTTCGGGCTGCTATGAAGCGTAAAAATCTACTCCTGCTTTGTGGTGGATTAATCAGAGGGACATGAAGAGCGTATAGCACTCCAACCAGACAAGGGTTGCCTTCGTGGGAGTTGCTACGCGTGTACAAGTGCTCCAAAATCCGAATCCTGAGTTAGGTTGCCTTGGGCCTCCTTGTATAGCACAAGAGGAAACCACAGTGGCAAAATAGACATTCTCTAATGACTAGATAGCTAGCAAAGCTTATCATACCTAACTCTGGCATTAGAGACAAAACACCATCACTGCTAGTCTAGGTGGCATCCAGGAACGCATCCTTGGCAAGCTTATACCACCGCTCTAGCTAACCATTGCACCTCACCTCGACACGTCTAAGGACGGGTGTCAAGAAGGGGTAATTTGTCTTCCACCATGTAGCCACGTGCTTAGCGATAGCCTTTTAGCCACCTGGGGGCTCAACACCACATTGACAAGTGACTGTCCTTATGATGAGGTGGAGTGGTGACATATTGGCTCGCACCTGGCGGGGGATGGCTTGTCGGGTCTTCAATAGGAGGCGCACGTCCTGGTCCCCGACAAGCGTCGGGGGAGCGCTTGGTGCGTAGCAGTCCTAGGTTTGGGCTACCGTGGAGGGCTTGTTGTAGTTCTTCTTGATCATTGTCGGGTTGGCTCGGTGTTTGAAGGATTTTTGTTGTTTTCACCTGTGCACAAGTCAGGGGCATTAGGTACCCCTGTCTTAGTGCACTGACATCTAGTCACTACTCTAATAGCATGATCATTCATATTATTTTTCATTTCATCAAACAATTCTCTTTTAGATTTAGCAACTTGTTCTAACTGAGTTTGAACCATAGAGGCATATTTTCCTACACCTCTAACATCATTACTGATTCTAAGTAACAAGTCACTCAAGCGAGCAATCATATCAGAATTATATTTCAATTGTTTCAGACCATTTGCATTGGAGTGATCTTGTTTCCTAATGTAGTTATCAAACTCATATAAGCATTGACTAGGATGTTTATTGTAAGGAAGATCACCTTCATCAAACCTAAATAAAGAATTTACCTCTACCACCTATGGCTTCAATAGGTGGTAAATTCTTAACATCTTAGCCATAATACTTTTTTCCTTCATACATTTCTTTGCCTCTTGCATATCTTCAGGACTGGAAAATAATATACCCCTCTTCTTCGGAGTGGGTTCAAGTGGTGGTTCAGGGAGAGTCCAATCATCATAATTTTTCAATATATTATTCAATAGTTCCTCAGCTTGTTCAACAATTCGTTCCGTGGAAACACAACCAGCCCAACTATCTAGGAAGTACCTAGAAGCACAAGTTAGTCCATTATACAAGATATCAAGTATTTCATTTTTCTTAAGAGGATGATCAGGCAAAGCATTAAGCAATTGGAGAATCCTCCCCAAGCTTGTGGGAGACTCTCTTCTTCAATTTGCACAAAGTTAAATATTTCCTGTAAGGCAGCTTGTTTCTTATGAGCAGGAAAATATTTTTTAGAGAAGTAGTAAATCATATCCTGGGGACTACGCACACAATCAGGAGTAAGAGTATTGTACCATATCTTAGCATCACCCTTTAATGAGAATGGAAATAATTTGAGAATATAATAGTAGTGAATCTTCTCATCATGAGCAAATAGGATGGCTATATCATTCAGCTTAGTAAGATGTGTTACTAGAGTTTCAGTTTCATAGCCATGAAAAGGATCAGATTCAACCAAAGTAATTAACTCTGGGTCAACAGAGAATTCATAATCCTTATCGGTAAGAAAGATAGATGAAGTAGCAAACTTAGGATCACATTTCATTTTAGCATTCAAAGTTTTTTCTTTATACTTGCATAGTAGTTTCTTAAGATCATTTCTATCCTTACAAGCAAGAATCTCTCTAGCTATTTCTCCATCTAAAGCATAATCTCCAAGTATCTTAGGTATTTCAATTCTAGGAGAGCTAGGCCTAATAGGTGTTTCATAAGTATCAGTTTCAAAGATCTCATCAGTTTCATCAGTTTCATCAGTTTCAATAATTTCATTATCTCTAGCTCTAGCAATTTGTTCATCAAGGAATTCACCTAATGGCACATTATCATCAAGCATGGTACTAGTATCATCATAAGCATCATTCATAGCATAAGTATCACCATCAAAATCAAGATTAATAACATGTGTTGGTGTAGCAAACTTACTCATAACAGAAGGTGAATCAAGTGCAGAGCTAGATGGCAATTCCTTACCTCCCCTCGTCGTAGAGGGAAAAATCTTGGTTTTAGTATCCTTCAGATTCTTCATAGTGATAGGTTCATATAAATCCCAAGTGATTTAGCAAATATAGCTATGCTCCCCGGCAACGGTGCCAGAAAAAGGTCTTGATAACCCACAAGTATAGGAGATCGCAACAATTTTTGAGGGTAGAGTATTCAACCCAAATTTATAGATTCGACGCAAGGGGAGCCAAAGAATATTTGAGAGTATTAGCAGTTGACTTGTCAATTCAACCACACCTGGAGATAAATATCTGCAGCAAAGTGATCAGTAACACAGTAGTGTGATAGTTTGATAGCAGTAGTAACACTAAGTAGCGGTGACACTAGTAGTAATAGTTTTGTAGCAAGTGCAATAGTAATAGCAGCAATAGTAACTTAGCAAGAAAAGTCGTAGGCACTGGATGTGTGTATTCGTTGGATGATATTCATCATATAATAGTCATAACCTAGGGCGACACAGAACTAGCTCCAGTTCGTCAATAAAATGTAGGCATGTATTCCGTAAATAGTCATACGTGCTTATGGAAAAGAACTTGCATGACATCTTTTGTCCTACCCTCCCACGGCAGCGGGGTCCTATGGAAACTAAGGGATATTAAAGCCTCCTTTTAATAGATAACCAGAACAAAGCATTAACACATGGTGAATAGATGAACTCCTCAAACTATGGTCATCACCGTGTAGTATCCCAAATATTTTCACTATGGGGTTGACGGATCATAACACGCAATAGGTGCATATGACTAGGCAAGATCGGATCAAGAAAATAGATATAATGATGATCACATAAATGGTTCAGATCTAAAATCATGGCACTCAGGCCCTAGTGACAAGTATTAAGCATGGCAAAGTCATAACAACATTAATCTTAGAACATAGTGGATACTAGGGATCAAGCCCTAACAAAACTAACTCGATTACATGATGAATCTCATCCAACTCCTAGCCGACCAGCAAGCCTATGAAGGAATTACTCACTCCTTGTGAGGAGCATCATGGAATTGGTGATAAAGAAGGGTTGATGATGACGAAGACCAAAGATTCCCCTCTCCGGAGCCCCAAACGGACTCCCGATCTGGCCTCCCGATGAAGAACAGGAGGTGGCGGCGGCTATGTATTGTAAAACACGACAAAACTTTCTTTTTGATATTTTCTGAAAAATTAGGATTTTATAGCGCTGGAATTAGGGCCGAGACCCCACGAGGTGAGCACCACCCACCAGGCTGCTCCAGGTGGGGCTGGCGTGCCCTGGTGGGTGGTTGCCACCCTGGCCCCCTCTCTGGTGGCTTTTGGCTCCAATATTACTCAAATATTCTAAAATAATTCTCCAAAAAGTTTTGTTCCGTTCCAAGAACTTTTATTTCTGCACAAAAACAACACCATGGTAGTTCTGCTGAAAACAACATCAGTCCGGGTTAGTTTCATTCGAATCATGCAAATTAGAGTCCAAAACAAGAACAAAAGCGTTAGGAAAAGTAGATACTATGGAGATGTATGAAGCCTCTTCTAGTCTCACCTCCATAAAGGTATCACCTGCAGCAGAATCTAGAAGGTTTCTAGACACAAAGTTCAATCCGGCATTGAAATTTTGTATAATCAACCATAAATTTAAGCCATGAGTGGGACAATTTCTAATCATCATTTTCATTATCTTCCATGCTTGTGCAAGATGTTCTTTATCATGTTGCTTAAAATTCACAATTTGATTTTAGAGATATATCATTTAGCGGAAGGAAAAATACTTGGCAATAAAAGCATCCTTACACTTATCCCATGTTCCAATACTATTGCGAGGCAAGGATGAAAACCAAGTTTTTGCTTAATCTCTTAGTGAAGAAGAAAATAATTTTAATTTGACCACATCATTATCCATGTCGTTTTTATTTTGCATATCACATAATTCAACAAAAGTGTTGAGATAAGAAGCGGGATCCTCATTAGGGCTTGCCAAAAAATTGTACTTTCATCACAAGATTTAGCAATAGGCATTAATATCATAAAACTTCGCACTAGTGGCGGGTGATATAGGTGTACTAATAAAATAATTATTAGTAGTATTTGAGAAGTCACTCAACTTAGTAGTATTTTGAGACATGGTGAAAAACAAGTAAACTAGCAAGAAAATGAGTAAAGTAGATAACTAAGCAAACAAGCAAATACAAATATTTCTGTATTTTTGATTTTTATATCTTGAAAAATATAACGTAAAATAAAAAGTATAACAAATGAATGTTAATTTTTAATAAGGTACTTGATAAGAATTTGATGATGCTCCCCCGCAACGGCGCCCGAAATCCTTCCTCATACTTGTAAACTGTGTTGGGATTTTCCCAAAGAGGAGGGGATGATACGTCATGGTAGAGGTAAGTATTTCCCTCAGTGAGAACCAAGGTTATCAAACCAATAGGATAACCACACAAACTCTCGTCTTCAGCGCCTATGCACAAAAGAGCATACACTAGCACCCAACGCGGGCAAGAGGGTTGTCAATCCCCTTGAACTCGTTACTTGCAATCGATAAGTAGTAATAGATAGATAATTTTATAAATAAAAATTGTAAATAAAAATAAATTAAATAATGGCAAAAATATTTTAGGAGTTTTTATAATTATATTTGTGAGGACACTCGAGGGCCATAATGTTCGCTAGAGGCTTCTCTCTCGAAGAAGGCATACGGTGGGTAAACAAATTACTGTTGGGCAATTGATAGAAAAGTGCATGGTTATGCAATATTTATTCGCGACAATGATCATGTATATAGGAATCATGTCCATCAACAAGTAGACCGACTCCTGCCTGCATCTACTACTATTACTCCATCCATCGTCCGCTATCCAGCATGCATCTAGAGTATTGGGTAAAAACAGATTAATGCTTGGAGGAGGATGGCATGATGTAGACAAAGTAAATCCAATTAATATGAATGAACCCCATAATTTTACCCTTAGTGGCAGCAATACTCTATGTTTCATGTCCCTTTCTGTCACTAGGATTGAGCACTGCAAGATTAAACTCACTACAAAGCACCACTCCCACTTGAAGATAAATCAATCTAGTTGGCCAAACCAAACCGATAGACCGGAGAGCATTACGAAGCTATAACAATCATGCAAATAAAATACCAGCAAGTATTCAATATATTTTCATGAATAATCTGAACATAAACCCACAATTCATCGAATCCCAACAAACACACCACAAAGATTGATTACACAAGATAGATCACCACGGGAATCGCGGTGATCTTGGCAATAAAGAACAAAGAGAGAGCGAGACAGAGATGGAGAGAGAGAGAGAGATCCATCTAGGTACTAACTATAGACACATAGGTCTTCTCACACATTACCATGGGAGTAGCACGGTTAATGTAGAGGCCCTCCATGATTGATCACCCCTTTGACAGGGCACCAAAACAGGGCTCTATATGGGCACACGGCAGAATAAAGACTTGCGGCGATTGTCGTGGTTTTGTCACGGCATATGTCCTAGTGAAAGTACTTAGGTTCAATGCCATCGCTACGATGGTGAGATCGAAGGGGTTGATCGGGACGAGAGACAAGGGTTTACCCAGGTTCAGCCCCTCGGGAAGAGGTAAAAGCATGCGTCCTGATTTGTGTTGTATTGATTGGATATCGATTACAAGGGAGCGGATTCGCTTGACCTAGTACTCGACCGATTGTTTCATGTCCTAAGCCGACACAGGGGCTCGCCTTTATATAAGTAGGTCGAGGCCCTGGGCTTACAAGAGTCCAGACCGGCTTATACAAAGTGTCCGATCATGTCTCTAAGTTGTCTTGCCTTCCTGGGCAAGCCATCTTCCGGGCGGCTCGCGCGCCCAGGTCTCGCGCCACCTTTTGGCTCTGGGCCTCCGTCCGGCCCACCTGGCGAGTCACCTCTAGGTTTGTCTTCAACCTTCAGGCCCACTTAGGGTCTTAAGTATGAGCCGCCAGCTATGACCCGCCCCTCTTGGCCGGGTCATACCACGGAGTTATATCCCCAACAGCGGCGAAAAAGGTGTTTATGGAGGCTCTTTAGGGTTTTCAAAATATTTGTGAATTTATAGGCCAGAGATCAGGACGAGGAGAGCAGGGAGGTGGCCCCAAGCTATCAAGGCGTGACCACCCCCCTAGGCGCGCCCATGTTGGCTTGGGGCAACCTCATGTGCTCTCAGGTCTTCCTCCAAAGCTTCCAGGTCTTATTTTGGTTCAAAAAAACCATGAAAAAGTTTCGGGGTATTTGGACTTCGTTTGGTGCAGTATTCCTGAAAAGCCAAAACATGCAAAAAATAGCAACTGACACATGGCACTAAGTTAACAGGCTAGTGATCAAAATTAATATAAAACAACAAGTAAATGAAAAAAATGTATCCTAGAATGATAATATAATAGCATGGAAATAAACAATTATATATACGTTGGAGACATATCATGTGTACGCAGCCGACGGCGGAGCTCATCTTCTTGTCGGCGGCATCATCTCATCGAAGACATATCATGTGTACGCAGCCGACGGCGGAGCTCATCTTCTTGTGGGCGGCATCATCTCATCGCCAACGAGAAGATGAGTTCCACCACCTCTCGTGATAAAGGTCTTCTTGCACAGCGACGGCGTCCAACACGCCATACGACCTGCAACTAAGTGACTGTATCCACGCCGACACCATTGTGACGACTAATGCAAGCGATCCAAGAACAAAGCCGACAAGGGAATCAACGCTCGTCATTCTTCCAATGTGTGTTATGTATGTGTGCGCCATGTAATCAGAACCCAATCCGTTAGACCTTTCTAGTGTGTGGTATGTATGTGCGCGTCATGTAATTTGGACCAAGTTTGGCTGGATAGATGCTATATGAAGTGATATCTAGTGTCAACTATGAATATGGTTAATTTGACAAGTTTCGTAGGTGATACTTGGTTATATATGATGTTATATATACTAAATATGTTGCATTTGGTCAGGAAGAAAAATCTGGGTTAATTTGTGGCCACGGTAGAGCCTTCTGGTAGTATGTATGCACTGGAAGTGGTCCATTTTGTCAGTAAGAAAAATATGGGCATATATGTGCACATAATAGAGCCTCTTGGCGGTATGTATGCACTCAAATTGTGAAATTTGGTTAGCAAGTAACATCTGGGCATATGTGCAGAAAGAAGAACAATTTAGTGATATGCTTTCACTACAACTGTGCCATTTGGTCTGACAAAATCTGGGCATTTGTGTACAGAAGATACCGTTTGGTAATCTATTTCACTCGAATTGAGCCATTTGGCCAGTAAGACACAACTGGCCATTTTCACTGGCATCTAGTCAGGTCTCACCTCCTACAACCAGACTTATTGGACATGATATAAACTTTGAATTGTGCACCTCTATCATGAACTTCAAAAAGTCCATGCCCTGCTGGGTCTGCATGACAAGTGTTAGATGCTTCAACATGCCTCTGCAGTCTTTTTCTGATTTTGGGACATATGGTTCCTGGCCACTTCATAACTTCCTCTTGCTTACCACATACTCTTCCCATTAGCTGCCCCTTTATCCTCTCGATCATGCTTAATAAAGGGAATTCTCTTGCTTCCAAAATGTACTTATTGAACACCTAGCAATTATTGTTGAATAAGACATCACACTTCATAAACTCACTTTCAAATGCCCTAAGCTAGGTTTTCGGATCAAGCTCCTCCAACCAATCTTGAGCCTCTTTATTTAGAACACGCATTTGATCCATGTTGTCCCTCCATTGCCCCTCTGTAGTACTCCTAGCATATCTCCATAGTTGGTTCTTCAAGATTCCCCCCTTGAAAGTTTTATTGAAATTATGTCATAGATGTGTGACACAAAATCTATGTTCTGAGTCACTAAATAATTCTTTCACCGCCTTAATTAACCACTGTTAAACAAAAGCAATGAATATCATTTATATTATAAACAAGTCAATGTGAACAATTGATTACACAATAAACGGCCAATGGAGTGGTGTCGATAAATAAGTAAACATGGAACCTACTTTTTGCTTGTCTGACATAATGCTCCAGAGAGAGGTGTCGACAATGACAATGTCTTGTTTAAGAGCAGTCAAGAACCACCTCCAACTTTTGGTGTTTTCTATGTCCACAATAGCAAATGCCACTCGAAAGATGCAGTCATTGGGATCCATTCCTATAACAGTTAAGAGTATGCCGTTAATTCAGTTTTCAAATGTCAACCATCAAGGAAGATAATGGACCTACAAGATGAAATAAAACCCCTCTTGCATGCATCTAACGAGAAATAACATTTCTTGAAGTCTCCATCGTCTGCAAGTTCAAGAAAAAGAGTATTGCCTGGGTTGGATCTCCTCCACTCATGTGTATAATCCCATAATAGATTTGTAATGTGTTATGTTATCTCCCTATATTATATTGAAAGCAATTTTCCTTGCTCTGCCAAGCTTGCCCCTCTTGATTTTCATGTTCCATTATGTTTGCACTAGTTCAAACACCTTCTCATTTGTTGTGAGCATGTCAACAAACTTATGAGCTATGTATCTCGTAGTAAAAGCTCTAACCTGCCACTTCTTGCTGCAAGTGTGATCGTCTTTAAATGTTTTGATCATAAATGATTGTGTCCTATTGTCATAAGATGCATACAAGTACGAGGGGCATCTAACATCACACTTAGCTCCAACCCTGATTTTGTCATTCTTCCGAAAAGTGATGCTTAACCTCTGCTTGCAACTATACTCCCCAATTGCTTTTCTCAATTGGTATATAGATGAAAATACTTGGCCACATGGAACTTGGGTTCATTCATATCTGCATATGTGAAATATTTGAAATTGGATTTCATATCTTCGTCAACTGAATGTGGAAACTCAAGTCTGTCATCTTTAGAATTGTCATCTCCCTTAAGTTGCTTTCCTTTCCCTTTCCCTTTCTTCTCTTCACCAGTTTGATTATTCTCACTCACCAAATCCTCATCCCCTTCCTCCAAATCAGAGTCATTATCAACTATTTCTGGCTCATAGTCAGAGTCAGAGCAGTTTCATCACTCCCCTCCTCTAAATCATATTAAAAACCTTTGCACTTGCTCTGCTTCTACCTATTCCTCTGCTTGTCCCTTCTACAATGTTGTCATGGGGAAAACTGCATGCCACAATGTTCTAATCTGCCATAGTATCACTATTCTGCTCCTCTTCTCTTCTGCACTTGATAGGACTAATAACAACAGGCAAGTGTCTAGCAAGGTTTTGCACAACATCGTACCTTTCAGCGCCGATGTTATCTACATTCTCTAGATAGAACATAAGATACCAATGTCCATCTCTAACCATTGAACTGATGCAATTGTGTCACTGTTCTTTGAGATCAACCGAAGGCTGTCTTCATTTATTTGACTACCCGGCAGTAGCTAATAGGTCTTTGACCAATTCAATGAAAACATACATTAGACCAGAGATACATTGTAAAGGAACATAATTGAGATTGTTAGACTGAAAACCCCCATGCCTATGACCGGAATTGTACTCATCGTACTCAGGAACATGGCCGTGTTCGTGCCGCCACATGGACGCCATCCCTACCGCACGCAACGGCGACGCGACGTGGTCGCCCCGAACACACGATTCCTTAATGGACGTCTCTAATAGGTCCTCCAATGAAGGCGATCACCGGCCACTACAGACGCCCTACTCATCTGTGTGTGGGTCGAAAGAAAGAAAAGGTACGCCCTTAGTGCTAAACTACAACGAGGAAGGGCATGGGGGTTGATCGGCAATGAAGAAACACTCAGGGTCCGTGTCACAAAATTGTTCGCTGAACGTGCGGAGCGTCGGGCCTCACTGGTGAGTGCTGACGTGTCCCGCGACGTATAGGATGCATGTCACCAAGACTGTCTACGTGGTCCGTATTATCGAGTATTGGGACGGTACTGAAGCACTATGGGAGTACCATGACTGTTATAGACATGGCCTGCAAGTTGAAGGACGAGAGATGCATTTCACTCCCGACCCTTCCACAACGAGAATGATGAGGGCCATCCCTATATAAGGAGTAGCAAGATGACCCAAAACATCCGGGCAACGCCATCGCACAATGACTCAGTCGCGGCTGTTATAGGCTTATAGCTAGCGAACGTGCATGGTAAAACAGTAGACGATGGGCGTGCCTGGATGTAATGCGTACGCTGGCTAAATACGCGGGGTCCCTTGACAATCACCACCGAACGTACAAATGGCAGTCGAGCCAAATGTTTCCAAGGAGCCAGGCTCGTGAGGGCACAACACCACATCCCTACTCGCCTTTGCTCCTGGGGAAGTGTGGGAAGCGTGATGCATGGACATTGCTAGTTCTTGGAGGTGTTGAGCCTAGGGCACTGGATGCCACCTGTTTTTTCCCTTTGAATAAAATGGAAAGGAGGTGAACACTTGTCGATCGAAAAAAACACAACTTGGCATAACACAAAATCCAAAATAACAACATGCCAGGATGCATTTTTCCGTCTTGCCAGAAGTGACCGACGCGTAGCATCGATGGTGCCAATGCAACAACATATGCTCGTATTACATGGTTGAGGCGCGCTATCCAGGAAGAATCACGAGCGCGTGAACCAAATAAAAATGGTCACTAAACCAGACTGATGCTTATTTGGCGCCCTTCGTGCGGTCGCAATACCGTTGTTGTACCCCCATGTCCTATCGTTCAGTTAGCTTCCTCTTTGATCGTTGGCCGTTATACACACCAAGAGATATTCGGTGCTCGCATGCCAGGTGCAACTAAAGGAGACGCCACAAAGAACAATTGGACGTGGAATTCGACCACCAGGTAGGACCAACATGGATAGGCCATAGGCGACATATTTAACTCTACGCTTATGAAGGAACGCAGCGAGCGCCGGTTGCTGGCTCTGCTTCATTTCACTTTTCGAGCAGCCTATAGAAACCAATGAGCCTTCCACGTAAAGCTCTTACGACGACCCTTTGTGGCCTGTCGGCGGCCGCATTTGCATCACAATTTCAGAGCATAAATGGTCTGCTTTGATGCTTATTCAATGACCTTTGCATTGAAACAATAGAGGTTTCTTATACAATAAAGGGAATTGATGGAATAATTATCAGTGGCGTTGTTCATGAGAAAATATTGAAACTTTATGAAGAAAGTATGTTTCCATAAGTAAATAATAATAATTTAAAAAACAAAGATGAATTATACATGAAAAGAAGCCATGGGCGAGAAGGAGGCCTTATGGGCCTAGGCATCTAGTGTAGGCGCCTACCCAACCAGGAAGCCTAGATGGGCGCATAGGGCCCACATGCACCTCTCGTACCTCCAAGGTGTCCATGACTCTCTCTCTCTTTTCGGAAAACTTCCATATAATTATTTTTGAAAAATTTCCGCAGCCTCTTTGAGGTAGAAACCTAGTTCTTCTTTCGAGGGTCTGTTTCAAACCAGATTTGCCCCCTTCGAAAAGAGAATTTGACGCATTTGTCATCACTAACTTCAATGTCATAAATCTATCATAACTTTCTTGCTATGATGAAAACAAAGGCGTCACACACCCGTCCTTCTCTCCTCGCCATAGTACCCGCCCCTAGCCATCAGACCCCGGCCCCTCCCATAGCACGACGCCTTGGGTTCAAGTTCCAACACCGATGAAGCGATGGTACTATACTCGTAATTATTTCTTTTTCTTCAGTAATTCGGTGTAATCGAGTGCAGCAATAAAAGATAACATAATACTCCCTCCATTGGTACAATATACTAAAGTTAAGACAATTATTTAGAATGAATGGAGTAAAAACATTTGCTTGCCTAGTTTTATCAATAAAATGGGACGGGGGAAACCATTTTTATTAATTCAAAAAGGGTACTACTAATACATTTGCATGCGGCAAGGAGATCAGGTTCACTACAATCTCATCGTACGAAAAGATTCATGATCTTCCCACGAAAACTAGAGCCGGTTGAAACGCCAGCACGTCCGTCACATGATCGCGCACGCGTTGACATCATCGTCGTTGAACATGTTGGTGACGGCGTCGCCGCCACGAGCATGCCTGCGGGTGCGGCCGTGACGATCACCACCATCACCGTAGCCGCGTCGCTGGTAGCTGTAGCTGTCGCGGTACGGCTCGCCGCCACCGCCGCCGAAGCAGCCCCCGGAAGATGCGAGGCGCCGCGGCGTGCCGCCGCTCGGCCAAAACTCGGCCTTCTTCCCGCTCCGGCGCCGTACCTCACGCAGCACCTTCCCCCGGTCCACGTACCCCGTCACCCTCACCCTCCCCGTCCCGGCGTCCACCTCCACGCCATCCACGCCTCGGAGGTTCACGAGAGACTGCATGACGGCTCGCTCACAGCCGTCGCAGCACATCCGGACCTTGAGCTCCACCGTCTGCATGCATGCATGCAAGTTTTGTGCCGGTCAGGTAGCTTGCCGGCAGCCGGCTATCGATCGGTCTCCGCCGGGACGGAAATGCAAAGAAACGAATGCGTTAGTATATATATAAACAAGCACGCGGGTGAACCTGGAGAGACAGGGGCGGTCTGCTCCGACTGGCCGCCGTACGACCCGCGGCGCCGTGGTGGTGACGATGCACGGAGTTTCTGCCCGCCGGGTGGCCGTGGTGGTGTCGCGTGTCGTGGTGCCCCCCGGGAGGGTAGAAGCAGCAGCAGAAGAAGGACAGGAGCACGTCGGAGACCAGGTCCGCCATGGGTGCACGCGTGTCTCGTGCGAGATCGGATCCAAGCGATTAACCAACAACCGATCAAGCTCTTGCAGATCGATGGAGCACCTAGCTAGCTATGCGTGGCACTGGAGCTCCGTAAGCAGTCCGCAATGGGATCTAGCTAGAAAAAGGCCGCGCTACTTGAAGTGAAGAGTGTCGGCTCAGACGGACAGCCAAAAGCTAATTCCTTTCCGATGTCAATGCATCGAGCGAGATGGGTGCTTCAGTTGTGGTGTCACATGCAACAATATGGAGGGATTTCTTAAGAAAATGCGGCTAGTTTCCATCGGCAGTGTAATGTAAACCGAGGGAGGGAGGTCTGCATGTGTGTGGCAACACAACAAAGACGACAATGCCTTTTGGAGAAATGAATCAAATAATGCGAGTACGCATGCAGCTGTCCCTTTTCAGTTCAGAAAGACTACGTCGATCCAGAAGAAGCAAATAATAATCCTTATCTAAAATAACTCGAGATTAGCCGGAACTGAAACAGACACTTACCGACGAAGCAACTGCACACTCGAACATAAATATCGTCTTATATTTATGAACAGAGGGAGTAGTAGTATTAGTATTATTAAATATCTAAATGTAGATACGACGCTAGTTTCCCATTTTACACTGTAATTCTTCCATACTCTCGAACTTTATGTATCCGAAGTAAATATTGTGATCTCCTTCCCCGTAGGGTTTGCGGGGCCTAGGACACTCACCTTTACCAGCCGATCGCTCTTAGCAATGTCATTTTCAAACTAGTGTGTTCTCCATTAGACGATTCAAATCCATAACTCCCACAATATAGTAAACTTGCCAGGCTCCATAAATGTAAAATTTAATGAACGATAAAGGTAAAATTGCCATGGCGATAAAGGTAAATTTTGCCATGGCGATAAAAAGCAAGTTTGCCATGGCCAGAATTAAAAAGTAAAAAATTGATATGGAAAAAAAACTAAAATTCCATAGCAATAAAACTAAATTTACCATGCTACAAAAGTAAATTTGCCATGTTCTGAGAAAGGAAACATGTTTTGAAGATCAATTTTATATATTTGTTGTGAGTATTCCAAAAAGTGTTTCAAATTTTGCTATGATGTATGAGACACACCTTTTTTCCAAAAAAATTGCCATATGACCAAATCCACACGATTTGTTTTGCCTCATGGCATGCTCAATGTACTCAGTGATTCTAAACTTGGTTTCTTGTTCATTTGCCATGCTCAATGCAGTTGCAATAAGGATTTCCATGTCAACTTTACTATGGTACCTATAACCGGTTTGGATGGCGGTCCAACAATAGAATATGTGACTAGGCATCTAGTTCTATGGTTAGCCGGTTGTGGCTTTTACGATTTCTTATTATTTTTATCTATGTGTGAGACTTTGTATGACATCACACACGTTGTTTGGATCGTTTTTTTAATAATATGGCTGCATGCATCACATTGATGCAGGGGCCGGAGGTATTCCTCATGTTCGAAAAAAAACTTTACTATGGTACCATGAAAAGAAAAAAATTGACATTAGGTATTGAATTGAAATGTAAAAAGTATTGAATGTAAATTTGCCATGGCAAAAGAAAACTACATTATCCATGTAAAATAAAAAATACATTTGCCATGACAATAAAATTGAAGAATTTGCCATACCTAACATTTTTGTTGCCACATGGTATGCACAAATGTACTCAAATGATTGTATACTGTGTTTCTTGTTCATTTGCCATGCTCAATGTACTTGAAGTAAAATTGCCATGTAAAATTTACCATCGTCACATGAAAAGAAAAATTTACCGGGAGTTGTTAAATTGACATGTAAACTTAAATTTGCCATGGTATATATAGGTAATTTTGTCGTGGTAATAAATTTCCATGGAAAATGAAAACTACATTTTGCCATAGCAATAAAAAATTGAAGAATTTATCATGCCTAACATTCCCCCCCCCCCCCTCATGGTATGCAGAATGTACTCAATGATTGTAGAGTTTGTTTTTTGTTCATTTTCCATGCTCAATGTAGCTCAAGTAAAATGGCCATGGAAAATTTATCATGGCCCCATTAAAAAACAAAAACAATTCCATGAGCTATTAAAAGACATGTAAAAGCAAATTTGCCATGGCAATATAGGTACTTTTGGGTTGCAATGTATGTAAATTCCCATGGCAAATGAAAACCACATTTTGGCCATGCAAAGAAAAATGAAAATTTTGCGCTGGCGGTGTCGACATTACCAAAATAAGTGTAAAATTGACCATGTCCATACGATATTACTTGATTTAAGCTTACCATGGTTCATAAATTAAGTTTGCCATAGTACTTGAATTAAGCTTGCCATAGTCCACAAAATAAGTTTGCCATGGTCCATATAGTAAGTTTGTCATGTTAGAGAAATATAAAAGATAAGGAAAATGATTCTGATCAGCCGACCTATCTAGCGCGAGGCGTACATCACCTCACGTGGCTTGCTTGCCCACACACGTTGTTGTAGAACGTGGCAGCGAACGATGATTGCACACGTGCGCGACGTGGCCCAAGATGTGTTGCAATTTTTTCAACATGTGTCTTGTCGCAGAATATTAGATGCGGCGAAAATGTTGTTGCAATTGTTTCAGTAAGGATCTTGGTTCAAAAAATAGAGAGACAGAGGTTGTGCAACATTGGTATTGGTCTTGTTGTAGAAAATTAGACAAGAGATTTTTTTTACAACAAAGACCTTATTGCAAGAGGAATGACACAGACAGTTTGTGTCGAGAATATACCTCGCGGTATGACCCGCCCTGGCGACTCACAGGAGACCTGGTTAAGACATGGCGTTTTATTGGTGACCTGGAACGCGGGTCGCAGGATGACCAGGCCCAAGACCCGGCGTGCAAGCCGGCGCCAGGCGGGCTCACAAGAGAAGGCCCAAAGGAGAGAAATGATTCCTTCACGAAGGAAACAAGACCCAAATTAGGATTCTAGAGAGACTAGTTCTAATCCTACTCCCAGTAGGACTCTACATGTAAACTTACTCCTTCCACCTATATAAGGAGGGATAAGGCACCCCTAGAGAGACAAGTCGAAATGATTAGATATAGACAGATTAGAGGCTCTCGAGATTAGAGGTAGCGACACACCCTTGTAACCGAGAGATCTTCTTCATGATCAATACCAGACAAGCAGGACGTAAGCTTTTGCCTTCATCGGAGGGGCCAAACCTGGGTAAACTCGCGTCTCTTGATTCCGACCAACCCCTTCAAGCCGCCACATAGTTGCGATGGCCTCACACCTAAAGTCCGTTAACCCGAACATCTTGCCGTGACAAATCCACGACAGATGGCGCCTACCGTGGAGCCACGCACAGTGTTGTTGTGTTCTTGGAGGGAAATTCCCAGGGACCAAGAAATTTGTGATGTGCCTGATGAAGAAAAACCAGCAGAAAGAATCTACATCCACTCGAAAGGTAATCAGTCGAGATTGAAAAGTTTTAACGGCGACAAAATTTAGATCAGAGTTTTCCTTGAATGGAGGCGTACATCAGTTATGGATGATCTATCGCATCGAAATTAGGCACCAGCTGCGTAGTCCGGGTCATGGCTGTCTTGAGGAAACCTGGGAGATTCCAAAGTTCTCTAATTTCACGAAGAGTAAGTCATCAGGCCAAATGAGGAGAAGCGTCGGTTTCCTGCACGAAAACAATTCAAAGAAAACAAAAAGGATCCCTAGCTGCACTACGCCAAGCCGGCCACGATCCAGAAACAGAGTCAACACCGCACATACGAGTCACCAGTTCTACCTCCACCTTGCCTCCACGCGCAACTCCGGGCCGCTCCTGCCTCCATCCAAGCCGCCTCGCCTGACGCCGTGGCCGTGTCCGAGCCGCCTCGCCTGATGCCGCGGCCGTGTCCGAGCCGCCTCTGTCAAGACCTGCTCCCGTGGCCATGTCCGAACCAGCTTTGCCACGGATTCGGCCTTGCCACGCCTTTCCATGGCTGGCTCCACCCTGCCAGACTCGTCGCCCCGTCGCAGGTTTGCCACCACGAGCCGCCATTGCGCCTCGCCATGCCGCCCGACTACCGGTCCTACAAGCCGCCCCGCTCCCGCCGGTTCAGCGCACCGGCCGGCCACTGCCGCCGCCGTCTTCACCGCGCCCTGCCTGGCCGGTGCGTCGCTGCACCTCCATAACGGTTCCGCCTTGCCTCCACCGCGCCCTGCCTAGCTGATGCGCAGCTGCCGCCGCCATCCGCCATTGCTCCGACCGCGTGCCGTGCCCTCGACCGCCGGCTTCGCCCAAGCCTATCTAAGCACTGCCGCTAGCTCCGCGTTGCGCCTCCGCAAGAGCCGGCCGCAGCCGCACCTCGCCTCCGGCTCAGCGCAACCGCTGCCCACGATCGCGCCTCGCACTGGCTATGGCTCTACTCCACAACTGCGCCCTGCCGCTGGTTCTACCTTGCCAGTTTTCTCCTGCGCCTGCTGGCTCGACGCCCCTCTTGGGCCGTTTGGATGGATAAGAGATGGGGTAGCCGGTTAAAAAAAGTGTGGCCGGATCTTAAAAAAATGCAGCTTCTGTGGTCAAAGAGCATCCTACGAGATGTCGATGGCAGATCATCCGTGTTAAGATAAAACGGGTGATATCCATCCAATTTGTTATATCAGTATATATTAATTTTTTCATGAGAAAAATTACTTTGGCATGCAAAACTTTTATGCAGGATAATTATCCAAATGGCGTTATGCCACGGAGATGGAGCGTGCGCCAGCGCCATTCTGCCTGGTGTTTGTCCGTTTCGCATTGCTCAACGGATTCGCGCACCGGCTTACAACACCACCGTCGCCTCTCGCAAGCGCGCCGGCTTACAACACGTCGCCGTTTCTCGCGGCCAAACCATCTTACAATGCCACGGGCGAATCCCGCGTCTACATCAACACACCGGAGCTATCCATACAAATTTTTCAGCGGGCGCGCGCAAGCCGCCGCCCTCGCGGTCCGGTCTACGACAACACGCTGGAGTCGTGCTCACCCGCCTGTTTGGAGACGTAATAGTAAATCAAAAAAATTCCTACGTGTTCCCCAAGATCCATCTATGGAGAAACCAGCAACAAGTAAGGGGAGAGTGCATTTTCATACCTTTGAAGATCGCAAAGCGGAAGCGTTACTAGAACGTGGTTGGTGGAGTCGTACTCGCAGCGATTTAGATCGCGGTGGATTCCGATCTTAGCGCCAAACAACGGCGCCTCCGCGTTCAACACACGTGCAGCCCGGTGACGTCTCCTATGCCTTGATCCAGCAAGGAGGAAGGAGATGTTGAGGGAGAGCTCTGGCAGCACGACGGCGTGGTGACGGTGGAGCTGCGTGGTCTCCGGCAGGGCTTCGCCAAGCACTACGGAGAATGAGGAAGAGGAAGGGTAGGGCTGCGCCGAGAGAGAGAACTCGTGTGTCTCGCAGCCCCCCAAAACCCCACATATATATAGGGGAAGGAGGAGGGGTGTGGCAGCCCTAGATCAATTTCGGGCGGCGACCAAGAGAGGGAGTGGGAGGGGTAGCGCCCTAGGTGGGCCTAGGGCCCATCTGCCTCTAGGGTTTGCCCCCCTCCCACCTCATGCTGCGCCTTGGGCGCCATGTGGGGGTGCACCAGCCCACCTAGGGCTGGTTCCCTCCCACTTGTGGCCCATGCAGCCCTCCGGTGCTGGTGGCCCCACTTGGTGGACCCCCAGAACCCTTCCGGTGGTCCTGGTATGTTACCGGTGACGCACGAAACATTTCCGGTGACCAAAACCTCACTTCCTATATATGAATCTTTAACTTCGGACCATTCCGGAACTCCTCGTGACGTCCGGGATCTCATACGGGACTCCAAACAACCTTCGGTAACCACGTACACTATTTCCCTATAACCCTAGCATCATCGAACCTTAAGTGTGTAGACCCTACGGGTTCGGGAGACACGTAGACATGACCGAGACACCTCTCCGGTCAATAACTAATAGCGGGATCTGGATACCCATGTTGGCTCCCACATGCTCCATGATGATCTCATCAGATGAACCACGATGTCGGGGTTTCAATCAATCCCGTATACAATTCCCTTTGTCTACCAGTATGACACTTGCCCGAGATTTGATCGTCGGTATCCCTATACCTTGTTCAATCTTGTTACCGGCAAGTCTCTTTACTCGTCTGTAACACATCATCCCGTGGATAACTCCTTAGTCACATTGAGCTCATTATGATGATGTCTTACCGAGTGGGCCCAGAGATACCTCTCCGTCACACGGAGTGACAAATCCCAGTCTCGATTCGTGCCAGCCCAACAGATACTTTCGGGGATACCTATAGTGTACCTTTGTAGCCACCTAGTTACGTTGTGACGTTTGGCACACCCAAAGTATTCCTACGGTATCCGGGAGTTGCACAATCTCATGGTCTAAGGAAATGATACTTGACATTAGAAAAGCTTTAGCAGACAAACTACACGATCTTGTGCTATGCTTAGGATCGGGTCTTGTCCATCACATCATTCTCCTAATGATGTGATCACATTATCAACGACATCCAATGTCCATGGTCATGAAGCCGTGACCATCTATTGATCAACGAGCTAGCCAACTAGAGGCTCACCAGGGACATGTTGTGGTCTATGTATTCACACATGTATTACGGTTTCCAGTTAACACAATTATACCATGAACAATAGACAATTATCATGAACAAGGAAATACGATAATAACCATTTTATTATTGCCTCTAGGGCATATTTCCAACAGTCTCCCACTTGCACGTCAATAATCTAGTTACATTGTGATGAATCGAACACCCATAGAGTTCTGGTGTTGATCATGTTTCGCTCGTGAGAGAGGTTTAGTCAACAGATCTGTGACATTCAGATCCGTATGTACTTTACAAATATCTATATCTCCCTCCTGAATGTAATCACGGATGGAGTTGAAGCGGCGCTTGATGTGTCTTGTCTTCTTGTGAAACCTAGGCTCCTTGCAAGGGCAATAGCTCTAGTGTTGTCACAGAATAGAGTCATCGGGCCCGACGCATTGGAATCACTCCTAGGTTGGTGATGAACTCCTTCATCAAGACTCCTTCCTTTGCTGCTTCCGAAGTAGCTATGTACTCCACTTCACATGTAGATGCCGCCACGATGCTTTGCTTGCTGCTACACCAGCTTACTACCCCTCCGTTCAAAATATACACGTATCCGGTTTGTGACTTGGAGTCATCCGGATATGTATCAAAGCTAGCATCGACGTAACCCTTTACGACGAGCTCTTCGGCACCTCCATATACAAGAAACATGTCCTTGGTCCTTTTAAGGTACTTCAGGATATTCTTGACCGTTGTCCAGTGTTCCGCTCCGGGATCACTTTGGTACCTCCCTACCATACTTATGGCAAGGTTCACATCAGGTCTGATACACAGCATGGCATACATAATAGAGTCTATGGCTGAAGCATAGGGGATGACACTCATCTCTTCTCTATCCTTTGTCGTGGTCGGGCATTGAGTCATACTAAATCTCACACCCTGTAACACAGGCAAGAACCCCTTCTTGGACTGGTCCATATTGAACTTCTTCAATATCTTGTCAAGGTATGTGCTTTGTGAAAGACCTATGAGGCGTCTCGATCTATCTCTATAGATTTTGATGCCTAATATGTAAGCAGCTTGTCCAAGGTCCTTCATTGAAAAACACTTCTTCAAGTAGGTCTTTACGCTTTCCAAAAGTTCTATATCATTTCCCATCAACAATATGCCATCCACATATAATATGAGAAATGCTACAGAGCTCCCACTCACTTTCATGTAAATACAGGGTTCTCCATAAACCTGTATAAACCCAAATGCTTTAATCACCTCATTAAAGCGAATGTTCCAACTCCGAGATGCTTGCACCAGCCCATAGATGGACCGCTGGAGCTTGAATACCTTGTTAGCATATTTAGGATCGACAAAACCTTCCAGTTGCATCATATACAGTTCTTCCTTAAGGAATGTCGTTTTGACGTCCATTTGCGAGATCTCATAATCATAAAATGCGGCAATTGCTAACATGATTCGGACGAACTTCAGCATCTCTACGGGTGAGAAAGTCTCATCGTAGTCAACTCCTTGAACTTGTTGATAACCCTTAGCAACAAGCCGAGCCTTATAGACGGTCACATTACCATCCGCGTCAGTCTTGTTCTTAAAGATCCATTTATTTTCTATGGCTCGCTTATCATCAGGCAAGTCCACCAAAGTCCATACTTTGTTCTCATGCATGGATCCTATCTTGGATTTCATGGCTTCAAGCCATTTGCTAGAATCTGCGCCTGCCATCGCTTCTTCATAGTTCGAAGGTTCACCGTTGTCCAACAACATGATCTCCAGGACAGGGTTGCCGTACCACTCTGGTGCGGAACGTGTCCTAGTGGACCTTCGACGTTCAATAGCAACTTGATTTGAAGTTTCATGACCATCATCA
This sequence comes from Hordeum marinum, assembly GCA_022496015.1. Taxonomy (NCBI): domain Eukaryota; kingdom Viridiplantae; phylum Streptophyta; class Magnoliopsida; order Poales; family Poaceae; genus Hordeum; species Hordeum marinum. The sequence continues at coordinate 266,528,560 of CM039672.1, read as the reverse complement.
TTAACTTCCTCTCCAGCCTGTGCAGGCTCCACAGAAACAACTTCCTGTGTTGCGCTACTCTCCGGTTCGAGTGGAGGTACAATTACCTCATCAAGTTCTATTTTCCTTCCACTACTTCTTTCGAGAGAAACTCTTTCTCTAGAAAGGATCCATTCATGGCAACAAAGACTTTGCCTTCAGATCTGAGGTAGAAGGTATACCCAATAGTTTCCTTGGGGTATCCTATGAAGACGCACTTTTCCGGTTTGGGTTCGAGCTTCTCAGGTTGAAGTTTCTTCACATAAGCATCGCATCCCCAAACTTTCAGAAACGACAACTTAGGTTTCATTCCAAACCAGAATTCATACGGTGTCGTCTCAACGGACTTTGACAGTGCCCTATTTAAAGTGAATGCGACAGTCTCTAATGCATATCCCCAAAATGATAGCGGTAAGTCGGTAAGAGACATCATAGATTGCACCATATCCAATAGAGTGCGATTACGACATTCAGACACACCATTTCGCTGAGGTGTGCCAGGCGGCGTGAGTTGTGAAACAATTCCACATTTCCTTAGGTGCGTGCCAAACTCGTGACTTAAATATTCTCCGCCACGATCAGATCGTAGGCACTTTATTTTCCTATCACGTTGATTCTCTACCTCACTCTAAAACTCCTTGAACCTTTCAAAGGTTTCAAACTTGTGTTTCATTAAGTAGAGATACCCATATCTGCTCAAGTCATATGTGAGGGTGAGAACACAACGGTAGCCACGGCGAGCCTCGACGCTCATTGGACCGCATACATCGGTATGTATTATTTCCAACAAGTCATTTTCTCGCTCCATTGTTCCGGAGAACGGAGTCTTGGTCATCTTGCGCATGACGCATGGTTCGCACGTGTCAAATGATTCAAAATCAAGAGACTCCAAAAGTCCATCAGCATGGAGTTTCTTCATGCGTTTGACACCAATATGACCAAGGAGGTTGTGCCACATGTAAGTGGGACTATTGTTATCAACCTTACACTTTTTGGTACTCACACTATGAACATGTGTAACATCACGTTCGAGATTCATCAAAAATAAACCATTGACCAGCGGGGCATGACCATAAAACATTTCTCTCATATAAATAGAACAACCATTATTCTCAGATTTAAATGAGTAGCCACCTCGCATCAAGCGAGATCCAGATACAATGTTCATGCTCAAAGATGGTACAAAATAACAATTAATGAGGTTTAAAACTAATCCCGAAGGTAGATGTAGAGGTAGCGTGCCGACGGCGATCACATCGACCTTGGAACCATTCCCTACGCGCATCGTAAGCTCGTCCTTTGCCAGTCTCCGCTTATTCCATAGCTCCTGCTTGGAGTTACAAATGTGAGCAACTGCACCGGTATCAAATACCCAAGAGCTACTACGAGCGCTGGTAAGGTACACATCAATAACAAGTATATCACGTATACCTTTAACGTTGTCGGCCTTCTTATCCGCTAAGTACTTGGGGCAGTTCCGCTTCCAGTGACTGGTACCCTTGCAATAAAAGCACTCAGTCTCAGGCTTGGGTCCATTCTTGTTCTTCTTCCTGACAACTTGCTTACCAGGCGCGGCAACAACTTTGCCGTCCTTCTTGAAGTTCTTCTTACCCTTGGCTTTCTTGAAACTAGTGGTCTTATTCACCATCAACACTTGATGCTCCTTTTTGATCTCGACCTCCGCTAATTTCAGCATCGAGTACAACTCAGGAATGGACTTCTCCATACCCTGCATGTTGTAGTTCATCACAAAGCTCTTGTAGCTAGGTGGAAGCGACTGGAGGATTCTGTCAATGACCGAGTCATCCTTGAGATTAACTCCCAGCTGAGTCAAGCGGTTGTGCAACCCAGACATTTTGAGTATGTGCTCACTGACAGAACTATTCTCCTCCATCTTACAACTAAAGAACTTGTCGGAGACGTCATATCTCTCGACCTGGGCATGAGCTTGGAAAACCAGTTTCAGCTATTGGAACATCTCATATGCTCCGTGTTGCCCAAAACGCTTTTGGAGCCCCGATTCTAAACTGTAAAGCATGCCGCACTGAACCAGGGAGTAATCATCACAGCGTGACTGCCAAGCGTTCGTAACGTCTTGGTCCGCTGGGAAAATGGGTGGGTCACCTAGCGGTGCATCAAGGACATACAATATTTTGGAAGCTATGAGGACAATCCTCAAGCTACGGACCCAGTCCGCATAGTTGCTTCCATCATCTTTCATCTTGGTTTTCTCTAGGAACGCGTTGAAGTTGAGGGTGACATTAGCTTTGGCCATTGGATCTACAATATAGATTGTAAAGACAATTTTAGACTAAGTTCATGATAATTAAGTTCACATAATCAAATTATTTAATGAACTCCCACTTAGATAGACATCTCTCTAGTCATCCAAGTGACACATGATCCACGTCAACTAGTGCGTGTCCGATCATCACGTGAGATAGACTAGTCATCCATAGTGAACATCTCCATGTTGATCGTATCTTCTATACGACTCATGTTCGACCTTTCGATCTTCCAAGTTCCGAGGCCATGTCTGTACATGCTAGGTTCGTCAAGTCAACCTAAGTGTATCTCATGTGTAAATCTGGCTTACACTCGTTGTATGCGAACGTTAGAACCTATCACACTCAATCATCACGTGGTGCTTCGGAACAACGATCCTTAGCAACGATGCACAGTTAGGGTGAACACATTTCTTGAAATTTTATTGAGAGATCATCTTATTTACTACCGTCGTTCTAAGCAAATAATATGTAAACATGATAAACATCACATGCAATCAATATAGTAACATGATCTGACCAATATCATCTTGCTCCTTTGATCTCCATCTTCGGGGCACCATGATCATCACCGTCACCGGCACGACACCATGATCTCCATCATCATGATCTCCATCATCGTGTCTTCATGAAAAGTTGTCTCGCCAACTATTACTTCTACTACTATGGCTAAGGATTAGTAATAAAGTAAAGTAATTACATGGCGTTTATGATTGACACGCAGGTCATACAATAAAATATGACAACTCCTATGGCTCCTGCCGGTTGTCATACTCATCGACATGCAAGTCGTGAATCCTATTACAAGAACATGATCAATATCATACATCACAATGCATCACATCACATCCTTTGGCCATATCACATCACAAGGCATATGCTGCAAAAACAAGTTAGACGTCCTCTAATTTGTTGTTGCAAGTTTTTACGTGGCTGCTATAGGTTTCTAGCAAGAACGTTTCTTACCTACGCCAAAACCACAACATGACATGCCAATTGTTATTTACCCTTCATAAGGACCCTTTTCATCGAATTTGATCTGACTAAGGTGGGAGAGACAGACACCCGCTAGCCACCTTATGCAACAAGTGCATGTCAGGCGGTGGAACCGGTCTCACGTAAGCGTACTTGTAAAGTAGGTCCGGACCGCTTCATCCCACAATACTGCCGAATCAATATAAGACTAGTAACGGTAAGCAAATTAACAAGATCGACGCCCACAACAACTTGTGTTCTACTCGTACATAGATTCTACGCATAGACCTAGCTTATGATGCCACTGTTGGGAGACGTAGTAGTAAATCAAAAAAATTCCTACGTGCTCACCAAGATCCATCTATGGAGAAACCAGCAACGAGTAAGGGGAGAGTGCATCTTCATACCTTTGAATATCGCAAAGCGGAAGCGTTACTAGAACGCGATTGGTGGTGTCGTGCTCGCAGTGATTCAGATCGCGGTGGATTCCGATCTTAGCGCCGAACGGCGCCTCCGCGTTCAACACACGTGCAGCCCGGTGACGTCTCCTACGCCTTGATACATCAAGGAGGAAGGAGAGGTTGAGGGAGAGCTCCGGCAGCACGACGACGTGGTGACGGTGGAGCTGCATGGTCTCCGGCAGGGCTTCGCCAAGCACTACGGAGAATGAGGTAGAGGAAGGGTAGGGCTGCGCCGAGAGAGAGAGAACTCGTGCGTCTGGCAGCCCCCCAAACCCCACATATATATACGGGAAGGAGGAGGGGTGCGGAAGCCCTAGGGTTCCCTCCCCAGGGCCGGCGGCTAACCCTAGATCAATCTAGGGGCGGCGGCCAAGAGAGGGAGTGGGAGGGGCGGCGCCCTAGGTGGGCCTAGGGCCCATCTGCCTCAAGGGTTTGCCCCCCTCCCACCTCATGCTGTGCCTTGGGCCCCTTGTGGGGGCGCACCAGCCCACCTAGGGGCTGGTTCCCTCCCACTTGTGGCCCATGCAGCCCTCTGGTGCTGGTGGCCCCACTTGGTGGACCCCCGGAACCCTTCTGGTGGTCCCGGTATGTTACCGGTGACGCCTGAAACATTTCCGGTGACCAAAACCTCACTTCCTATATATCAATCTTTACCTCCGGACCATTCCGGAACTCGTCATGATGTCCGGGATCTCATCCGGGACTCCGAACAACCTTCGGTAACCACGTACACTATTTCCTTATAACCCTAGCGTGATTGAACCTTAAGTGTGTAGACCCTACGGGTCCGGGAGACACGTAAACATGACCAAGCCACCTCTCCGGTCAATAACCAACAACGGGATCTGGATACCCATGTTGGCTCCCACATGCTCCACGATGATCTCATCAGATGAACCACGATGTCGGGGATTCAATCAATCCTGTATAAATTTCCCTTTGTCTACCGGTATGACACTTACCCGAGATTCGATCATCCGTATCCCTATACCTTGTTCAATCTCGTTATCGGCAAGTCTCTTTACTCGTTTCGTAACACATAATCACGTGGCTAACTCCTTAGTCACATTGAGCTCATTATGATGATGTCTTACCGAGTGGACCCAGAGATACCTCTCCGTCATACGGAGTGACAAATCCTAGTCTCGATTTGTGCCAACCCAACAGATACTTTCGGGGATACCTGTAGTGTACCTTTATAGCCACCCAGTTACGTTGTGACGTTTGGCACACCCAAAGTATTCCTACGGTATCCGGGAGTTGCACAATCTCATGGTCTAAGGAAATGATACTTGACATTAGAAAAGCTTTAGCAGACGAACTACACGATCTTGTGCTATGCTTAGCATTGGGTCTTGTCCATCACATCATTCTCCTAATGACGTGATCACGTTATCAACGACATCCAATGTCCATGGTCATGAAACCGTGACCATCTATTGTTCAACGAGCTAGCCAACTAGAGGCTCACTAGGGACATGTTGTGGTCTGTGTATTCACACATGTATTACGGTTTCCGGTTAACACAATTATACCATGAACAATAGACAATTATCATGAACAAGGAAATACAATAATAACCATTTTATTATTGCCTCTAGGGCATATTTCCAACACCGCCGACCCCGCGGGCCGGCTTACAATGCCACGGCTGTCTCCCGCGGCCGCACCGGCTTACAATGTCGCAGCCGTCTCTCGCGACCGCACCGGCTTACAATGCCGCGGCTGGTTTCTACGTATACGTCAACATGCCAGTGGTTGCATACACCAGCACAAGCTACCCAACGGATGGTTCTAAATCACCGTCCTGCGGTCCAATCTACATTGGCATAATAGTGTCGGGCTTGCCTATATGAGCCGCCAACAGACGCGCGCAAGACGCTGCCCATAGTCTGACATACATCAACATATTAGTGCGGTTCTCGTCGATACGAGCCACCCAACGGGCAGGCGCACAAGTCTCCGCCACTACAGTTTGGTTCACTTGAACAACCAGCCTGGACGAACCGTCGACCGGATCATTGAAACAACTCATACGGGATCATCTATGGCCCTCCACGGTCAACCTCAACTTTCAGTAGAGATTCTCAAGCCGCCTCTTCGATCCAACTTAAGACTTGGGGGCTACAGACATAGCGAGACACATTTGGTCGTTTTCAACGAGAACCCCGGGTCATTGCAAAGTTAACCCGATCCTGAGGGCTACTACATTACTGACGGAAGAATTAAAAGTTGCCCAAAGAGGACGAGCCACCGTGATGCGTCGTTCAAACATGGGTATCCTGATTTATTTGATCATCATAAAGTAACTTGGAGTTTCTGTTGTTTATGCATTTCAGGTTGTGCAAAGGTGGATACTTCTACATGGTCACTTGGGGGCTTCCAACCCGCCGGGTTTAGCTTGCTCACCCTCTTTGACCGGCTCTTCAGCCAAAATAGCACAATTGTGCAACGACTTACAAGATGGCAGCCTACAAGATGGCGGCTTCCAAAGCGGTGGCCCATGGAATGATGGCGTGCAAGATGGTGAAAGGTTTAAGGTCGCTCAAGAGGACGAGCCGCCACGTTGCGAGCCGTTCAAACATGGGTGCACCACCTTATGGACGAAAATTTTCAGGTCACTCGAGAGGATGAGCCGCCACGTTGCGAGCCGTTCAAACATGGGTGCATCGTTTTATTGATGAAAGATTTAAGGTAACTCAAGAGGATGAGACACCATGTTGCGAGCCGTTCAAACATGGGTCCTTACCTTATCGATGAAAGATCTCAAGTCGCCAAAGAGGGCGAGCCGCCATGATGCGAGCCGTTCAAACATGGGTGCCATGGACGCCAAAGAGGATAAGCCGCTAGGATGCGAGCCGTTCAAACATAGGTACCATGATGCAAGACAGGTCGTGGACCAGAGCAAGTGCTAGAGTGGGTGAAGGCTGCCCCCCACTCTTGGTTGGGTTGTACCTGCCTATATGTAGCTGCCGCTCGTCCAGGGGTGCAGTGAGCTGTCAACTCACCCCCTCCGAGGGCCTCATACATTGGCGAGGGAAGCTCTCTCATTCCGCTACGTACTCTCCACATGTGGCCCGTCATACTTTTAACAAGTGACGTTGTTTAAGGTTCAAACGACGGATTTATGTCACGTGAGAAGTAGCTTATGGGCCTGGGCACTCACCCCATTGTAAATTCTGGTTTGTTGCACCCTTAACAGTTAATCTTGCCTAGAGACCCTGAGCCGTGCAAGATTGGCGGTCACTCTCGTTAGAGACCCTATACTGTTAAGCGGTTCAAAGCAACAGTCCCCCCTCAGAAGGGCCAGAATATGAGTTTTTCAAAAAACAAAAAAATAAGGGGAAAGCAAGACCATCATGCATTACATCGCATATTGCATCATACATTGCATCATATATTGCATCATACATTGCATTCATGTTGTAAGTCAGGTCAGAGCAAGTGTAGTGACCCGACCTGAAAGGTCGAATCTCCGGTGTTTCTGTACCATCCCAAGATCATGCTGGTACACACACGGTACATCAATGTATACATCAAAGTGAAATCACACAGCTTTATTAATCGAAAATCTCATATCGAGTTCTTTATTACAATAAAAATTACAATAAAGTGGCTGAAGACCAACTCATGAGAATAACTAATCTTGCGGAAGCTTCAAAGGTAGTTGAGTCCATTTGACTCCAAGGGCATCTCACCGAGCGTAGAGCGTATCCTCACTCCTGGTCGGAAAAGTACTCTGCAACATGATACATTGCAGCCGTGTAGGTCAGCATATTGAATATGTCGGCAATGTCACAGAAGAGGGGTGTAAAGTAATCATCTATTCTATATGCATATATGGCAGGTGGGGTAGTAAGTTTTTGCATCAAGCCAATTTTTTCCTACAACAAGAGAGAGGAAAAGTTATTACTACAATGTTGGTTGATTAATGAGATGGTTCCACCAACCAATTCTCATACCCAAGTTGTCATTAATACCCACATCAATATAATTATTTGTGTTGAGAGTTCCAGATAGTTTCAGTTCCTTTGGCTCAAACTGTCCATGACCGTGGACATGGCTAATCGATTAGGTTTGGGTACTCTGCAGAGTTTTGCACACGTTCCCCACAAGATTTGATTGCCTCCGTTGGATTTCTCGCACTTTAGGGTGTTTGAGAAACGGATGACCAAAACATGGTCTTCTAAAGGGTTTCCCCGAGACTCTGTCGGCGCCCATCCTTTCCTACCGTTCTTCTACATCTCGTAGCACCGCTTGTCCAGGGTCACCACGATATCCAACCAAGCCAGAGCCCATAATGGCTTGTGGCTGTGCAGGTAAGCCTTGGATCTTGAAGCATCCATCCATCTCTTTGTGCCTAGGTGGACCTTTCCGCATGAATACTGGCACTTCTCCAGCAACATCTAGGCTAACCACTGGTTTCTCCAGGGCGCCGTTCAACCATCATTCACCTAGAGGTATGTTGAAAACTCGGAGTCTTGAAGTCTTGATCATCTTGCAGGTCTTGAAATTATTATCTCACAACTCTCATGAATCACACAACCAACCCCGTCTACTAATAGCATAGAAAAATTAAATCAACGTTTCCCAGGGCCAATGTGTCAAAGGGTTGAGGGGTGCCTACCACATGATACTACATCAAGTAACCAAGTTTCCAAATTACCTACTTTGCATGCAATTGGGGAGATGGTAGAACTAATGCAATAAAAACATAGGTATACATGGTCAAAGTGACTTGCCTTGCTGACGATCCTCGTACTCAAGTGACTCTAGATAACAAGCTTCGCACTCCAGATGATCTAACGAATCAAACAAAGCACACAATAAGCATAACCACAATACAATTCATACAAAAGCAAGGTAAACAAATACTTCAACAAATAAATAGCACAATCAAAAAGAAGAATCACTCAAAGTATAAGACTCTAAAATTTTTGGTGTCAAAACTCTACTAAGACATAACAAGACAAAAAAATTGTTTTGAACAACTAGCCATTTAGATAACAGAAAAGTAAATACAAAATTTTATTAGAAAACAGAAAGTATTTCATTATAAAAAAATTGTGCAAAAAGAGTTACTACAAAGCATTTTTTTAAACAATACTAAAGGTGAAAACAAGATTTACCTATTTAAACTAGAGCACAAAACAAAATAAAATATTTTTATTAACAGGAAATAATACACCTAATGTTGAAACAACAAAACCTAATGAAATCTAAAAACAAAAGTTAAACTAATTCAGATTCAAACTAAAACTAAAATCAAACTAACTAAACTCTATTAAGAACTAAACAGATTCTGTTTTTGTTAAAAACCCTAACCAAATTCATCCTAAAAATTCTCAAACTATGCAGGATGATAGGTCTAACTAATACAAACCAGTGGCAAAGAGATTCATACAAAAATATATTTTTAAACTCTAGTTATACAGATTTTAGTAATTTAAGCAAATTTGGTTAGATTCAAATTTCAAAGTTCAAATTTGAAATCTAAGACTACAGGATGAAACTACATGAAATTTGTGACCTAATGCAAAAAGAATCAATTTAAAAAACTAATTAGTTTAAAAGATATAACAAAAATAAAATCAGAACACATTTTGTTTTCTAAAACAGAAAAAGAAAAAGAAAAAAAATTAGCTAACGGACAGAGGCTACGTGGCGACTTCCTATTGGTCGAAGGAGCGCGTGTGCGGGTGTTTGCGGGCGAACGACCGAATGTTAGAGGATACCGGTTCGGGATTTTAAGTGATCTAATCTAACGCGTCGGATCTGGATTGAACGGTCCAGGGGGGTGCGGTGGCTTACAAAGGGGGTGTCGAGGTTTCCGGCGAGGTCAGCAGTGGCCGGACGTCGGAGGTGGTCAGAGATGGTCGTGTGGTGGTCGGGGGCGGCGTCCGAAGAGCTCAGACGACGGCGACGAAGATCCGACGTCGAATGGTGGCGTCAGACGGGGCTGGGGACGACGGAGACGACGGCCAGGAGCTCTGGGGGGTTCGGTTGGAGTCAAAACTCCGGTGAGGTGGTGCGGTGGCGTTCTGGCAAGGGTAGAGGGGGCTCGGGGTGGAACGGAGCGTGGCGAGGCAGTGGCTACTTATAGGCCAGGTGCGGGGTCGGGAGAGGGAGAGAGGAGAGAGATCCGCGGGGGAGGGATCGCCGGCGAGGTCGGGGCGAGGGGAAGGGGATGAGCGCGCTGATGAAGCTATCGGACGGTGGCTCCCGCGGGTCAGTGAGAGAGGGGGCGGAATCAGTGCGTCGGTGACCGATCTGGAGGGATCTCGGGGCTTAAAGGCTGTGGGCCGGCCAGTTTGCTAATTAAAACGTTTAAATACGTTTCCTTTTCTATTTTCCAGAACGTTTAAAATCCTTTAATGCATTCAAATCATTTCCAAACATAGGGAATATATATCAAAATGATCAGGGGAATAAATGCTATTTAATGAACATTTTGCTCTATCAAAATGAATACTTAAAAAAATATTTTTCAGAAATGCCTAATTGATTTTAAATTATTTTGAGATAAACTTTCAAATAAACCCCTGGTTTTATTGTTCAAATAATTCACCAAGATGCTCCTAGTGTGGAGTGTCATGTTACTCCTCTTTTTTTTGAATAGTTCCAGAGATTTTCAAATAAGTGAAACAAGTAAATGGAGAAAAGGAAAGGGGCCTTTTAGAATTTCAAAAGAAGACTTCAGCAATTCATTTCATTCAAACAAAGTGATGATGATGCATAGCTATATTTCATAACATTCCAAAATGAAATTTTGGGATGTTACAGCAAGATTATGAAAGAAGAAGCAAGGCTACAACAGATTTTAACATCTCCGGGTTATGCTTTTTCAAGTCGCCCTTACAGCAATGCAGAATATATTCTGTCTTGATTTTTGCAGGTATTGTCTCTTAAGATAAGCCACCGTTAAGTATGACGAAAGTACTTCTGTAGGAACAAATAGATCTTTGATAGCCAAAATGGCTGGATCTTCATCATGGTTTATCATAACCAGTATTAAGTGATTGGGTTTTTTCAAGCTAGATTGGAAAGTTGATTATTCTTGAAGAGCCGCCCTATCAGATATAATATCGTGTCATCTAATTGACCGGTTCTTGGATTTCTTCTGTAGTAATCTACAACACTCATGGATTTATCAAATATATATTTGTCGGGTTGCGCAGCAACCGTGAGTAGGGATTTCATGTCAAAGACAAAGGAGTAATTCCAGGATATTGTTTTCGGGTTATATTACAGCCACGATCAAGGACTCTTTCAAATCTGATCAATATCAGTTCAAGAAAACTTCTGAGGTGCATTATGATGGGTTATTATCACACAGTCCCAAGTCGCCGCAGGCGTGCAATCCGACACTTGGGGGCTACACTATTCAGATCAAAATTGCTAAAGCTTGCAAGTCGCCGCAGGCGTGCGGCCTGGCCCTTGGGGACTACACTATTCAAGTCTAGTTTATATCAAATATGCTAGCCCCATGACACTGCAAGCATGCACCACGACACTTGGGGGCTAATGAAAGCCGGTTTTCAAATCATTACATTGTCAGCAAGACCCTATTATCTCAAGGAGATGAGCCGACCTTTCTATATTTTTCTAAATCCCAGCCCAGTAATTCTTACTGACCCGACACTTGGGGGCTACACCGCTTAGGTCAAAATTTCCAAAGTCCCAAGTCACTGCAGGCGTGCGACCCGACACTTGGGGGCTATAGTGCTCAGCTGTTTGACAGATTAAGAGGTTCAAATTGAAGACCCAGCGCATCACATTCTGATGAGCCGGCCTTGGGGGATACACCTGCTAAAGTTTCATAAGTTATAAGACAGTTACAACTCCCAGGTTGCTACAGGCAGGACAACCCGGTACTTGGGGGCTACACAGTCCAATATATTATTGCAAAGCACCAAGTCATCGTGGATAATCTCAGAGCTTGGGGGCTATAGGTAATATGGACATATCAAAAAACTTTGAGGAGAATTTTCAAGATGTTAATTATGGAGTTCATGTTGGGGAACGTTGCATGGGAAACAAAAATTTTCCTACGCACACTTAGATCTATCCATGGTGATGAGCATCTACGAGAGGGAGAGTGGATCTACATACCCTTGTAGATCGCTAAGCGGGAAGCATTAAGTAACGTGGTTGGTGTAGTCGAACGTCTTCGCGATCCAAATCGCCGTGCGTCCCGCGATCCAATCACGATCCGTCCCGCGATTCAATCACGATCCGTCCCGCGAACTTGATCACGATCCGTCCCGCGATCTCATCACGATCCGTCCCGTGATCTCATCACGATCCGTCCCACGAACTCATCACGATCCGTCCCGCGATCTCATCACGATCCGTCCCCTGAACTCATCACGATCCGTCCCACGAACTCATCACGAACCGTCTCGCAATCTTGATCATGGTCCTTCCGATCTAGCGCCAAACGGACGTCACCTCCACGTTGAGCACACATGCAGCTTGATGACGATCTCCATCGTCTTGATCAAGCAAGAGGAAGTGGAGAGGAAGAAGAGTTCACCGGCAGCATGACGGCGCTCCGGCGATGGTGGTGGAGCAATTTCGGCAGGGCTTCGCCTCAGCACCGCGGAAATCCGATCTAGAGGAGCAACGATGGAATGGGTAGCACGTGGTTGTAAAATCAGGTGCAAATCACCCAAGTGCACTAATATATATAGGAGGGAGGGAGGAGGAGGGCTGGCGCAAGGCCAAGGCCCCATAGTAGTTGGCCGAACCTATTAGGATTGGAGGACTCTCCTCCAATCCTAGTAGGATTAGGATTCGTCCCTTTTTTTCCTTTTTCCACCTTTTCCTATTGGGTTTTCTTCTCCAGCCACATGGGCCTTGTGTGGGAGTTTCCACCAGCCCACTAAGGGCTGATATTCACTCTTCCATAGCCCATGAAGCCTCTTGGGTCGAAATACCCCTCCCGGAGGTCTCCTGGTACACTACCGATGAGCCCGAAACTTTTCCGGCGACCAAAACATGACTTCCTATATATGAATCATTACCTCCGGACCATTCCGGAGCTCCTCGTGATGTCCGGGATCTCATTTCGGACTCCGAACAACCTTCGGTCACCACCATACATAACTCTATACTACTGAAACATCACCAAACCTTAAGTGTGCAGACCCTGCGGGTTCGAGAACTATGTAGACATGACCGAGACACCTCTATGGTCAATAACCAATAGCGGGACCTGGATGCCCATATTGGTTCCTACATATTCTATGAAGATCTTTATCGGTCGAACCTCTATGTCAAAGATTCAGTTAATCCCGTATGATGTTCCCTTTGTTCTTCGGTATGTTACTTGCCCGAGATTCGATCGTCGGTATCTCCATACCTAGTTCAACCTTGTTACCGGCAAGTCTCTTTACTCGTTCCATAATACAAGATCCCGTGACTAACACTTAGTCACATTGCTTGCAAGGCTCATTGTGATGTTGTATTACCGAGTGGGCCCTGAGATACCTCTCCGTCACACGGAGTAACAAATCCCAGTCTTGATCCATGCCAACTCAACAGGCACCCTCGGAGATACCTTTAGAGCACCTTTATAGTCACCCAGTTACGTTGCGATGTTTGATACACACAAGGCACTCCTTCGATGTCTGTGAGTTGCATGATCTCATGGTCATAGGAACACAGAAAACAGTAGCAATAAACTGACACGATCATATGCTACGTTTGTAGTTTGGGTCTTGTCCATCACATCATTCTCCTAATGATGTGATCCCATTATCAAATGACATAACATGTCCATGACTAGGAAACCATAGCCATCATTGATCAACGAGCTAGTTCACTAGAGGCATACTAGGGACAGAGTGTTGTCTATTTACCCACACATGTAATGTGTTTCCAATCAATACAATTATAGCATGGATAATAAACGATTATCATGAACAAGGAAATAAAATAATAAACACTTTATTTATTGCCTCTAGGGCATATTTCCAACAGTCTCCCACTTGCACTAGAGTCAATAATCTGGTTCACATCACCATGTGATTCGCATTGTTATGAATCTAACACCCAATGAGTTCTGGGGCTCGATCATGCTTTGCATGTGAGAGAGGTCTTATAGTCAACGGGTCTGTAACATTCAGATCCGTGTGTACTTTGCAAATCTCTATGTCAAACTGTAAACACTGCTACCACACTCCACTTGGTACTATTCCAAATGGTTGCTCCACTATACGTATCCAGATTGCTACTACGAGTCATCCGGTTTGGTGTTAAAGCTTGCATCGACGTAACTCTTTACGACGAACTCTTTATCACTTCCATAATCGAGAAACATCTCCTTAGTCTCTTTGTTACTAAGGATGATCTTGACCGATATCCAGTGATCCATTCCTAGATCACTTTTGTATCCCTTGACAGACTCATGGCAAGGCACACACCAGGTGCGGTACACAGCATGGCATAATATAGAGCCTATGGCTAAGGCATAGGGGACGACATTCGTCCTTTCTCTTTCTTCTGCTGTTGTCGAGCTTTGAGCCTCACTCAACTTCACACCTTACAAATCAGGCGAGAACTCTTTCTCTGACTGATCCATTTTGAACTCTTTCAAAATCTTGTCAAGGTATGTACTCATTGAAAGTCTCATCAAACATCTTGATCTATCTCTACAGATCTTGATGCTCAACAATTAGGTAGCTTTATCCAGGTCTTCTTTTGAAAAACTCTTTTCAAACAACCGTTTATGCTTTCCAGAAATTCTACATTATTTCCGATCAACAATATGTCATCCACATATACTTATCAGAAATTCTATAGTGCTCCCACTCACTTTATTGTAAATACAAGTTTCTCGTAAACTTTGTATAAACTACAAAAACTTTGATCACTTCATCAAAGTGCATATTCCAACTCCGAGATGCTTGCTTCAGTCCATAGAAGGATCACTGAAGCTTGCTCACCTTTTAGCATCCTTAGGACTGACAAAACCTTCTGGTTGTATCACATACAACCTTTCCTCAAGTAAACCGTTAAGGAAACGATGTTTTGACATCCATCTGCCAGATTTCATAATTGAAAAATGCAGGAACTGCTAACATAATTCCAATAGACTTCAGCATCGCTACGAGTGAGAAAGTCTCATCGCAGTCAACTCCTTGAACTTGTCATAAACTTATTTGCAACAAGTCGAGCTTTAAAAATTGTGACAATTACCATCAGCGTCTGTCTTCATTTTAAAGATCCATTTGTACTCAACGACCTGTTGTCCAACGAGCGAGTCTACCAAAGTCTATACTTGATTTTCATACATGGATCCTTTCTCGGATTTCATGGCCTCTAACCATTTGTCAGAATCCGGGGCCATCATCGCTTCTCCATAGCTCGTAGGTTCATCATTGTCCAACAACATGACCTCCAAGACAGGGTTGTCGTACCGCTCAGGAGCAGTACACATCCTTGTCGACCTATGAAGTTCGATCGTAACTTGATCCTGAAGCTTCATGATCATCATCATTAACTTCCTCTTCAATTAACGTAGGCTTCACAGAAACATCTTCCTGCGCTGCGCTACTATCTTGTTGAACAAAGGTTCAATAACCTCATCAAGTTCTATCTTCCTCCCACTCAATTCTTTCTAGAGAAACTCTTTCTCGAGAAAGGACCCGTTTTAGCAACAAACACTTTGCACTTGGATCTGAGATAGAAGGTTCACCCAACTGTTCTTAGGGTATTCTATGAAGATGCATTTGTCCGCTTTGGGTTCGACCTCATTAGGTGAAAACATTTTCCACACAAGCCGCAGCGCCAAACATTAAGAAATGACAGCTTAGGTTTCTATCAAACCATAATTCACACGGTGTCATCTCAACAGATTTAGATGGTGCCCTATTTAAAGTGAATGTAGTTGTCTCTAATGCATAACCCAAAAATTATAGTAGAAAAACGATAAGAGACATCATAGCAAGCACCATATCCAATAGAGCGCGACTATGACGTTCGGACACACCATCACACTACGGTGTTCCAGGTGGCGTGAGTTGTGAAACAACTTTCACATTGTCTTAAGTTGTATGCCAAACTCGTAACTCAGATATTCACCTCCACGATCACATCGCAAACATTTTTATCTTCTTGTCACGATAAGCTTAAACTTCACTCTGAATTTGCTTGAACCTTTCAAATGATTCAGACTTGTGTTTTATTGAGTAAATATACACTATTATCTACTCAAATCATCAGTGAAGGTAAGAAAATAACGATATCCACCGCATGCTACAAGACTCATTGGATTGCATACATCAACATGTATCATTTCCAATGAACCACTTGCCCACTCCATCAATCTGGAAAACGGGGTCCTTAGTCATCTTGCCCAAGAGGCATGGTTCGCATGCCTCAACCGATTCGAAATCGAATGAGTCCAAAGATCCATCAGCATAGAGTTTCTTCATGCGCTTTATAACAATATGACATTCAGCGGCAGTGCCACAAGTATGTGGTACTATCATTATTAACTTTGTATCTTTTGGCATCAATGTTATGAACATGTGTATTACTACGATCAAGATTCAACAAACCATTCTCACTGGGTGAATGACCATTGAAGGTATTATTCATGTAAACAGAATAACCATTATTCTCTAACTTAAATGAATAACCGTGTTTGCAATAAACATGATCTAATCACGTTCATGCTCAACGCAAAACACCAAATAACATTTATTTAGGTTCGTCACTAATCCCAAAGGTAGAGAGAGTGTGCGATGTTGATCACATCAACCTTGGAAACATTTCCAACACACATCGTCACCTCACCCTTAGCTAGTCCTCCGTTTATTCCGTAGCTTTTATTTCGAGTTACTAACATTTAGCAACCGAACCGGTATCCAATACCTAGGTGCTACTAGGAGTACTCGCAAGGTACACATCATTAACACGTATATCAAATATACTTCTATCGACGTTGCCAGCCTTCTTATCTACCAAGTATCTAGGGTTGTTCCGCCTCAGCGACCGCTCTCCTCATAATCGAAGCACTTAGTCTCGGGTTTGAGTTTAACTTTGGGTTGCTTCACTGGAGCAGCAACTGACTTGCTATCCATGAAGTTTCCCTCCTTGCTCTTGCCCTTCTCGAAACTAGTGGTTTGACTAACCATCAACACTTGACACTCCTTCTTGATTTCTACCTTCGCGGTGTCAAACATCGCGAACAACTCAGGGATCATTATTTCTATCCCTGGCGTTTTATAGTTCATCACCAAGTTCTAGTAGCTTAGTGACAGTGACTTGGAGAACTATATCAATCACTATCTTATCTGGAAGATCAACTCCCACTCGATTCAAGCGATTGTAGTACCCAAACAATCTGAGCACATGCTCAACGATTGAGCTATTCTCCTCCAGCTTGCAGGCAAAGAATCTTGTTGGAGATCTCATATCTCACAACATGGGCACGAGCCTGAGATCCTAATTTCAGCTCTTAGAACATCTCATATGTTCCGTGACGTTCAAAATGTTTCGGAGCCTCAATTCTAAGCCGTAATGCTTGACGCACTAAACTATCAAGTAGTCATCAGAACGTGGCTGTTAGATGTTCACAACATCTACAAACGACGCTAGAGGGGTTGGCGCACCGAGCGGTGCATTAAGGACATAAGCCTTCTATGCAGAAATGAGGACAATCCTGAGATCATGGAGCCAGTCCTCAATATTGCTACCATCATCTTTCAACTCTATTTCTCTAGGAACATATAAAAATTCAAGGGAGCTACAGTGCGAGCAAGTAATCTACAACATAATTTGCAAAGACACTACTGACTATGTTCATGATAATGAGTTCAATTAATCATATTACTAAAGAACTCCAACTCAAATTGACATCCCTCCGATCATTCGAGTGATACATGATCCAAATTCACCAACTCAAGTCCGGTCATCACGTGAGTTGAGGTGGTTTCAATGGTGAACATCGTTATGTTGATCATATCTACTATATGACTCACGTTCGACCTTTCGATCCCTTGTGTTCCGATGCCATGTCTGTACATGCTAGGATCGTCAAGTTTAACCCGAGTGTTCTGCATGTGCAACACTGGCTTGCACCCGTTGTATGTGAACGTAGAGTCTATTGCACCCGATCATCACGTGGTGTCTCAACACGACGAACTTTCGCAATGGTGCACACTCGGGGAGAACACAATTTATCTTGAAATTAAGTGAGGGATCACCTTATAATGCTACCGTCGTCCTAAGCAAAACAAGGTGCACAAAAGATTAACATCACATGCAAATCATAAGTGACATGATATGGCCATGAACTTGTGCTTTTGATCTCCATCTAGAAAGCACCGGCATGATCTCCATCATCACCGACACGACACCATGATCTCCATCATCTTGATCTCCATCAACGTGTTGCCATCGGGGTTGTCACGCCCAACATGCTTCTACTACTATTGCTACCTCAGCGATAAAGTAAAGCATTACATAGCGCTTAATGATTGACATGCAGGTCATACAATAATTAAAGACAACCCTATGGCTCCTGCCGGTTGCCGTACTCATCGACATGCAAGTCGTGAAATTCTATACATCACATGATCATCTCATACATCACATATATCACATCATGTAATTGGCCGTATCACATCACAACATACCCTGCAAAAACAAGTTAGACGTCCTCTAATTGTTGTTGCATGTTTTACGTGGCTGCTACGGGTTTTTAGCAAGAACGGTTCTCACCTACGCATAAACCACAACGGTGATACATAATTTGCTTTTCAACCTTCTCAAGGAGTGCCTTTGTCGAATCTGATCCAACTAAGGTGAGAGAAACTGGCACCCGCAAGCCATCCATGCAACAAGTTGCGGTCGAGGGAACCAGTCTCTCGTAAGCGTATGACTAATGTTGGTCCAGGCCGCTTCATCTCACAATACCGCTGATCCAAAACACGACCAAGGGAGGAAGCAATCTAAGCATCAACGCCCACAAACTCTTTGTGTTCTACTCGAGATCTCATCTACACATAGACCTAGCTCATGATGCCACTGTTGGGGAACGTTGCATGGGAAACAAAAAAATTCCTACGCACACTCAGATCTATCCATGGTGATGAGCATCTACGAGAGGGAGAGTGGATCTACATACCCTTGTAGATCGCTAAGCGGGAAGCGTTAAGTAACGCGGTTGGTGTAGTCGAACGTCTTCGCGATCCAAATCGACGAGCGCCCCGCGATCTAATCACGATCCGTCCCGTGAACTTGATCACGATCCGTCCCGCGATCTCATCACGATCCGTCCCATGAACTCATCATGATCCGTCCCGCGATCTCATCACGATCCTTCCCGTGAACTCATCACGATCCGTCCCGCAAACTCATCACGAACCGTCTCGCGATCTTGATCACGGTCCTTCCGATCTAGCGCCGAACGGATGACACCTCCGCGTTCAGCACACGTGCAGCTTGATGACGATCTCCACCGTCTTGATCCAGCAAGAGGAAGTGGAGAGGAAGAAGAGTTCACCGGCAGCGTGACGGCGCTCCGGCGATGGTGGTGGAGCAATTCCTGCAGGGCTTCACCTAAGCACTGCGGAAATCCAATCTAGAGGAGCAACGGTGGAACGGGTAGCATGTGGCTGTAAAATCAGGTGCAAATCACCCAAGTCCACCAATATATATAGGAGGGAGGGAGGAGGAGGGCTGGCGCAAGGCCAATGCCCCATAGGAGTTGGCCAAACCTATTAGGATTGGAGGACTCTCCTCCAATCCTAGTAGGACTAGGATTCGTCCTTTTTTTTTCCTTTTTCCATCTTTTCCTATTGGGTTTTCTTCTCCAGCCACATGGGCCTTGTGTGGGAGTTTCCACCAGCCCACTAAGGTCTGATATTCACTCTCCCACATCCCATGAAGCCTCTTGGATCGAAATACCCCTCCCGGAGGTCTCCCGGCACACTACCGGCACTCCCGGTACACTACGGATGAGCCCAAAACTTTTCCGACAACCAAAACAGGACTTCCTATATATGAATCTTTACCTCCGGACCATTTCAGAGCTCCTCATGACGTCCGGGATCTCATCCGGGACTCCGAACAACCTTCGGTCACCACCATACATAACTCTATACTATCGAAACGTCACCAAACCTTAAGTGTGCAGACCTTGCGGGTTCGAGAACTATGTATACATGAATGAGACACCTCTACGGTCAATAACCAATAGCGGGACCTGGATGCCCATATTGGTTCCTACATATTCTACGAAGATCTTTATCGGTCGAACCTTTGTGTCAAGGATTCAGTTAATCCCGTATGATGTTCCCTTTGTTCTTCGGTATGTTACTTGCCCGAGATTCGATCGTCGGTATCTCCATACCTAGTTCAACCTCGTTACCGGCAAGTCTCTTTACTCGTTCCATAATACAAGATCCCGTGACTAACACTTAGTCACATTGCTTGCAAGGCTCATTGTGATGTTGTATTACCGAGTGGGCCCTGAGATACCTCTCCGTCATATGGAGTAACAAATCCCAGTCTTGATCCATGCCAACTCAACGACACCCTCGGAGATACCTGTAGAGCACCTTTATAGTCACCCAGTTACGTTGCGACGTTTGATACACACAAGGCACTCCTCCGATGTCTATGATTTGCATGATCTCATGGTCATAGAAACACATACTTGACATGCAGAAAACAGTAGCAATAAACTGACATGATCATATGCTACGTTTGTAGTTTGGGTCTTGTCCATCACATCATTCTCCTAATGATGTGATCCCATTATCAAATGACATAACATGTCCATGACTAGGAAACCATAGCCATCTTTGATCAACGAGCTAGTTCACTAGAGGCATACTAGGGATAGAGTGTTGTCTATTTACCCACACATGTAATGTGTTTCCAATCAATACAATTATAGCATGGATAATAAACGATTATCATGAACAAGAAAATATAATAATAAACACTTTATTTATTGCCTCTAGGGCATATTTCCAACAGTTCAGTTGTTAGACCCGGCGTCACCAACATTCATGACCCCGCGTTATCAAAAGATCATAACCCACCAGAGTTTATATAAGCCGCCCTGCTTCACAACAATGGAAGTCTGGATCTACGTCATGAGGATTTCTTATTTTCAAGATTTTCATTACGCCAAAGTATTGAAAGCTGACTCAATGGCATATGGGTATTCTATTCCCAATATATTTCAAAGGACACCGACAAGCAAGATGATTTTTTAAGACGACTCATTCATATGCAGAAAAGACCCGGATTTATGAGGAGCCACTTCATAAGCCGGCCAAAGGAGCAAGCCGGCCACTTAACATATTTACTATTCCTATTTTAGGAGGTTACCATGAATAAATTCAAGCTAACCCGGAGGCTAATGTCGGGGATATACCCCGCGGTATGAGCCGGCCTGGCAACTCACAAGAGACCTGGTTAAGACATGGCGTTTTATTGGTGACCCGGCAGACGGATCGCAGGACGACCAGGCCCAAGACCCGACATGCAAGCCGACGCCAGGCGGCTCACAAGAGAAGGCCCAAAGGAGAGAAAGGATTCCTTCACGAAGGAAACAAGACCGGATTAGGATTCTAGAAAGACTAGTTCTAATCCTACTCCCATTACGACTCTACATGTAAATTTACCCCTTCCACCTATATAAGGAGGGGTAAGGCGCCCCTAGAGAGACAAGTTGAAGTGATTAGAGATAGACAGATTAGAGGCTCTCGAGATTAGAGGTAGCGATGCCACACCCTTATAACCAGACAAGCAGGACATAGACTTTTACCTCCATCGGAGGGGCCGAACCTGGGTAAACTCGCGCCTCTCGATTCCGACCAATCCCTTCAAGCCGCCACATAGTTGTGATGGCCTCACACCTAAAGTCTGTTAACCCGGACATCTTGCCGTGACAAATCCACGACAGTTTGTATCAATGAATTGGACACTCACGAGACGGTGGATCTTTTAAAAAAATATGTCGGTCGACGCATATTACACCTCAAAAAATACTATACATTTGCAGAAAATGATGGCAAACATTTTGTTTTGATAATGATGGCAAACAATTTGAAGGGTGGCAGACATGTGCAGTTAGACGATCCTTCGTATTATTCTTTTATATTTCGATCAATGGATAAAGCATGCTGTTTTACTCAATTACTTTCTTTTAGATAACTCAATTAAAAATACTGTCTCAAGCGAGACATAGGCGTGTCCCAAATTAGTTTTTCAGGGGACAAATAAAAACACAGAAATCACTAATTGAGAAGTATTTTAAAAAAAAAATTCACTCTCACTTTTTCAGGTTGGGACAAGTGGCGTATCGTATGTGTGTCACTTGTCACAATATGAGAGTTTTTTTTCTCTTAAAACGTTTTATCTCTTAAATCGTGCGTCCAAATCTCGAATCGTTTTTACTGTTGGGTTTCTCGCGTCGAGATCTTCAAAATTAGATCCCATGTCGATAGGTTTTGACGACCTTTTTTCACAAAAAAATCAAGCAAAAAACCCGTGCCTCTCTTGATAGAAAAAGAAATAGAAAACATGTTTTTTTAGTCGTGCCTCTCGTAAAAAAACAGAAAACACGTTTTTTTCTTTTTCGAGAGGCACGTCCGTCCGTGCCTCTCGAGAAAAGAAAACCGTGTCTCTCGCAAAAAGAAAAACAGAAAAGCACGTTTTTTTTCTGTTTCCGAGAGGCACAACCGTGACTCTCGCGAACATAAAACGTGTTTTTCGGAAAAGCAAAACCGCGCCTCTCGCAAAAAATAAACAAACAGAAAACACATTTTGTTTCCTTTTTCGGAAGTCACGGCCGTGTCTCTCGCGAAAAAACAACAACAGAAAACACATTTTTTCGCACATTTCTTTCGTCCAAAAGCTAAGAAAGACATGTGAAAAACCGAAACACACACAAAAAAAGAAAAAAAATCTAAAAAACTGAAAACGCATGCGGAAAATAAAGAAAACGTAATTCAAAGAAAACACTCAGACCGTGACATGTGACGGCGACTGACGTGTAAAGTGATGACGTGTGAGAGTGATCGCTGAAAGGCTTCCAAAGAAGTACGCTAATTTTTTTAGGGGAGAAGGAGTGCGCTAACTTTTTTTTCCGAGGGAAGAAGGAGTGCGCTAACTAGTTGCTCGCCAAAGACCCTCGATAAATAGATGTTGCGACCCATATATCCGGCCCAACTAGCCCGGCCCAGCCCATCGCCTATCATAGCCGTCGGACGCACGTGTCGCGCACCAGACCCCTGCTACGCCTCACTCGTCACTCAACGCCAACTCCCCAAGCGGAGCCTTCAAAAAAAAAAAAAACTCCCCAAGCGGCAGCCGCTCGTCGCCGGCGAAATGCTCACCTACCCCAGCGATCATCGGGGTTATCCTCCGCAGCACGTGGCGGTGCCCCCCTTCTCTACCGCCGGCACCCCCTTCACCGTGGACGGGCTCCATCCCGCGGGCCAAACATTCCCCAACCCTAGCCTCGATGCCCCCGTCGTCACTTCCCTCTACGCGACGGGCGAGTGGGGGAATGCGTCGTGGATGGAAGACCCCGTGAGATACATGGCGCCGGACGCTGCGGATTCCGCCTCATCAGGGTTTTCTGGTAACGCCTTTACCCTACACCAACTCCAGTTACTAGTGCTTACTGAACATTTGATTGATAGATGCGGGAATGCCTCGGGTTAGCATCATTTGTTGGTTTGCTGTTCATTCTCGCATAGGTTTTTATGATTGTTAGGTGAACCCCCGTGGTGGTTTGATCCATTGTTGAATGGTGAAACTAGCAGGCAGTAGCATATGTGCACAATTGAAGATTTGAAGGCGGGTTGCACATGGTCAGACTAGCCTGTTACAGTTTTACTTGCGTGCTTGTGCGGAATCAGAGTTGAGTGAAGCACCTTCTGTTGCTGACTTACGCCAGATCCTGTGATCAATGGGGTTGGCTGCTGGCATATCTGAGAGTCTGGTTCCATTTTCCACCTTGCCATTTTGTCATATCGGAGGAAGTCATATAGGCTGTCGTTTTCTTTCTCTAAGAGCCCTAGCTAGACTACTTGTGTGCACACATTAAAATTTTGACAGGCATACTATACTCTGTTAGTAGGATTTTAACTGGAGGATAGGTATATGTTTATCAAGTATTAGAGTACTATCTTAGAGAAGAAAAGAAGATGCAGATCAACAAAGTTGCCGAAGTGATTCCCAGAGTATGTGCTATATGGAGAACTATCAAAAACTTCACCTGCAATATGCACGACATTTCCATAAATAATGCAATCATCAGAATTAGATACAACCATTGATTTGTTTTTGTCAATCAAATAATATATTAACTGAAAACACTGGCTGAGTAACCTTCTGTTGCAACGGATTTCATGCAAAATATATAATCATAAAAAACAATGTGTCATCTGTCTTCATTGCTCTCTCTCAACTTGCCCTTCGTTCTGCTGCCACCACGTGCATTGCAACATTTTTTATTTTTTTCCTTTTCCTCTTCTTCGTACCCTAGGCACACACAACCTTTGGCTCGGCCTCCATTGCACATTGCAGCATTCCAACTCCATATCACGTCACTCGACACTGTTTTCTCTAACTTTATCAAACCTCTGTCACGGTTTCAGTCACTATGGTGGTGATGAAGTGCCTTGTCACAGTTTCAGTCATTACCTGTTTATTGAGTTACATATCTCTGTTTTACCCCACAAAAAAGGAGATATGTAGCTTAATAAACATATAATGTGTGCCATTTTCGTCTGCCCTCTCTGCTCACCCCTCAAAACTACCTCCACAATTGGGCGCCACCGTGTTCTTGAAATCCAGCAAATCTCCCTTGTGTTTCTTGTTGCGTCTTGTAATAGATATCACTGTATACGAGGGCATGTGACATAGGAAAATATTAAATATAAGTGGGGTGGTTGTAATTGCAATCCACCAGGGATCAAACCCCAGGTTTGACGGCCTGTATGTCTCATTGACGCTTATTTTTCTTTGAGTAGAAGGTGGCAACCCTGTCAATAGTGACTCCAGTGTATAATCGTATATTCAGAGTATAAAAAGATGATTTTTTGTCATTATTGAAGAAGATAAACTAACTCATTAATAGTTCTTTACTTAGGCTAGTTTGAAACGGTATTTTCTATTTTGGACGTGTGGGTGGTTAATGAATATTTGTAAGAGATTAGTGTGCAAGAAGCTAGCCCATTTTCTGCTATACATGTTAACAAACTTCTTGTGAAGAACATTTTATTTGCATTGGATCACTTGAAGAAGATGAACTTCAACAATGAGTAATTGCACATGATAAAGCTTGGGCAATTGCAACTGGTGCATTATAAATGGTTCTTGCCTGACATTTCATTTTATGTTGGATTACTTGGAGAAAATCTACTTCAGCAATGAGTAATTTCACACAACAATGCTTGCTAATTGCAACGGCTGCATTACAAAAAGCGTTTGCCTGATAAATAAACTACTCCCTCCGTCCTAAAATGTAAGACCATTTTTGACACTATCACATTTTGGGACGGAGGTGAGTACTAATTAAATTAATACACGAGCAAGCATAATAACCTTCACCAATCCACCTTCAGTGAAACCCAATCATAACATAGCTGAACAGACAAAATTTCAGTAACGGGACTTGCTCAGTTTGTTTTCTGGCACAATATTAAATAAAAAAAGTTTGGATTGTCGGAACTGTACGACATGTGCCTGGCTGAGCCTGGCGGTCTATTGCCTTCAGGACAGTGCTGCACCTGCATCTTCTCCATAATCAAATCAGTTGAGCTGCGGGATTTCTTGAACAAGAGTTGCCCGTCGTATCGTCTCAGACCACATGACAGGGTTGCCAGATGTGTACAGCTTGGCATTGTCCGATTGTTTTATTAAGCACATCACAGGAGTAACAGAACAACTAGATGGCATAAGGTTGGATGTGGGTTTGTGGAGAGTAGGAACGTCCTGTGGGAGGCCGGCACTTTAGTCTGGGAATGGGGAGAAATCCGCACCTAATCCAAACCTATCCATCATCTCATACCCCGAACCAATCCAACTCAGCTCGTCAAACTCTGAAACCCAAACTGCACAAACCCACATACAGATTTACCCCCAAACCGCACCAACCCATCTTATAATTCTGCTTGAACCCAACCGATCAACCCAATTCCAATTCGTGGAGGCCCTGACGCTCTCGTCATGCTCATGCCTCTTACGCTAGTACATTAGCTAATCATCACCGCCATTGACCTGCCCGATCTAACGCCACGCCGTGTTGCCGGCAAGGCCGTCCACCATAAACCTCACCTTCAGGCTGTGAATGCCGCACGGCGACGGCGGAGCTGATTTTGAAGGGCGCTGGAATGCGGATGCCACTTGTTTGCTGTACTGGTTAGTGACAGGCAGCACGAGGGTGACATCGAACGCCTTGGCCTTGACTGTAGTGTAGAGGCAGAGCGCGACGTCGAGGTCATCCACGCCGAACAGTAGATTGTTGAGCTCGTACACACATGCCATCAGCTTCATCAGTTCAGCGTGCTCACGAGGCACTTGCCAGCCAGCAACGGCGGCGTCAGGGTTGCGGGGGTCCGCTTCGGCGTCACGGGGTGGGCGTGTAGTGCGGCGGCGGCTGGCATGGCCAGTATGGAGATTGGCTCAATGTGGGCTATGGCAGATATATATAGCTTCGAGCTCGAGTTGTCTGAGTACGTATTAGCTAATACTCTAGCTTTATTCCTCTTGGCTAACGTATTGAGCGTCGGCGACGGTGCAACCCTTAGTGCAGCGCATTCTTTTTGTTCGAGCTGGCGCAACCACAGTTGCCAGGGTGGCCTGGGGTGTGGGTTGAACCTGCGGGTTCAAACAGATTCACCGGGCATGGTTTGAGACCAAACCGCACCATTCCAACCTGATTTACGGCTCAACCCGCACCAAACCAAAACAATTTTCATTTCAGGCCATTTTACACCGATTCAAACATAACCAAAGCGGAAAACAAACCGACATATCCATTTCGAGCTGCATCATTCCCAGGCTGACTAGCACTATACAGGATGGAGAGGGGTATGGGTCTGACACTACCGGGCATTCATCACCGACTCCCTTCTAAATATTTGTAAGATATTCCTATTTGTTCATGAGTATTCAGATCTCACATGTATCTACATGAATATTCTGAGTTTATTACGGTCGCATGCCAGCATGCCACAAAGCATTCTTTTTCTGTTGGTATCTCTTAAGATGAGAGAGCTCAGGGTTGATAAATGAGAAGAATCCAGGAATTTGCCGAGAACGTTCAGAGTCTACTTATGGTTATGTACTATCAGTTCGCTGTCAGCGACATAATGCCTTTGCAACTAAAAACTCTCTGATCACATTGGTGCGGAAAATGCAGGATATTATCATCATGAGGATCCATCTGGCCCTGCGAGAAGTCCCATTGGTGGTGCTTCTTTGTTTCCTGTTAAGAGTCTGACAAGTGAAAACATACTTGGAAATATTTCCCGTCAAGCAGCAGAGGCTGAGAAAAGTGCACACACTCAAATACTTGCAAACGAAGGTCAAGAATGCTCTCACCGTCATCCAGATGCTGAGGAGAGCTTGTTGCAGATGTCTGACTCCAGCTCCAGGAATCAGGCAACGTTTCTGAAGCTAATACACAATTTGTCAGTAGTGCTTCTGTCTACTTGCAATGGTGGTTCTTCATTACACGAATATGAAGAGGAGATTCTGAAGTCTATTATTCGAAATCTTAAAGCTGCTTCTTCCAAAGGAGGCAAGGTATTTCTTTGCAAATGCCTTTATATCGCATAGTTATTTGTCACAATTTTTAGACCATAGAAAAGCTGCCAGATTTACATAGTCTCACAACCTGAATACGCTACCAATATGTGATGATAACTGGTAAATTGTTGCAATCCAAAATACTAGACCTGCAATATAGCTCCACCAAAACAGGAAAAGTAACTTAGACATACTATTACTGAGACGACCATACTAAATGTCAGACAACAATATGTTTTGCTCAGCTACCACCGGAAATTATAGTTCATGAAAACCATTGTAACACTTGAATAATTCGAAGTTTGAACTCACTGATGAAATTCAGATATATTAGTTTTAACTGATGAAAGTTATGATATTTGTTAGAACACCCAACATAACCGGTGCTTATGATACGAGTATATGATTCATATTTATAGAAAATATGCCCTTAGCCGTTACTTTCACTTCTTTGACCTGGTACATGGTGTTATTATATGGAGGTTCATTCCGCTTCAATACTTGTACAGATTTAGTTGTATGTGTATGATACAAGACCTTTGCAATCTTATTTTGTTCACGTGTGTTTGCCTGTTTGGTGGTTACAATTATAATTCATTCCCCCTTTGAGTACAATTACCACATGTTCTGTATGAACCAAGAAATAGACATTTATCCTCCTGTACTAGTTCCCCTTCAAGCGACATGCAAAAGTAATGCAGCTTTTCAGACATTAAATATACATATGGATTGTTTGTTGGTTAGTTTTACGTACTTCTATTTTTCTGTCTTGTACAAGGCTACATTAAAAGGCGATGATTGTTTGAGGGACTCCAGTCAAATCAGTTGCTTGAGAAACAATTTGTTGGTGGCAATCTCTGAACACTCAGTGTCAGAGAGCACAGATTCAGAATTTAAGACATCTATTTCACAGGTAACTTTGGTCATATTTGGAATACGTTGATTCTTAATTTGGACAAACAGTTCTTTTTTTCCAGTGCATGAACCTCATGTGTTCTTAGGCTCTTTCTAAGCTCTCAGAGGATAATATGCTCGTTGATACTGAAGTTTCTCAAGTGTCAATTTACAAAAAATTATGGTTTGAAGCAGAAGCTTCGGTGTGTAAACTCAAATATGAGCTTCAGCGTGCCCATATGAAGCTTGCAACAACGAAAGTTTTTAGCAACACACAAACAGGTATAACGATGTGATTGTGAACTACTGTATTTGGGTATTTATTGAGGTTCTCTATATGCTTTAATATCCTTACTTACATATGTAACTTTTTTGGGTCAATGCAGTTCCATTTGACCCGTCAGAAAGTGATAAAGTCTCCAGATTAACTGTATCTGATGGCCAACCACATAGTCATGCCAAAGATTGCAGTTCCTGTGCTGCGACCTTGCAATGTCATGGAGAAGGTAGTGATGGCAGACAATCTTCTTCTGTGATAAATAGGGTGACGACTCAACAGTCCACTTGTGTTTTGGCTGCTCAAGTCCCGGCTGCTTCCCCAGTGCCTCCGCCACCTGCATTGGTGCCACAACCTTACATTGTGCCAGACAATCCTTCAGGACCATACTGTGGTAACTGTCACAAGTTGGGGCTCGCCCTCATCCGTGCTAGAAGAAGAATGATCAGGGACACAATATTTTTAGTGGCACCTCTTCTCTGTCAGGTCCATGCCAGAGCTCCTCCACCAGACAGGAGCTTCTCACTCAACCACCACCACCTCCTCCAGATATATTATCTCCCAACGTTCATTATTGCTACAAATAAGAGCATAGTACATGGTCTTGATGCTGAAATATTTGCTCAAATGAAAGTTCTAGAATCCCGTATTGATATAAGCTCTTTGGGTGAGAGTAAGTGTGAGGGGCAGCAATAACCTAGCAAGGGATCATATCCCGTTGAAGATGATGTTTTGGTGAGGCTGAGAATTTTGAAGTCCCGCCCTGATTACGTAAGCTCGTTGGGTTTGGAAAGCAACAACCATCAGCTAGACACAAGTATACATGCATCAGATGAGGTTCACGAAATGTTTGCTCGATTGAAAGTTCTGGAGTCCCGCATTGACAAAATAAGCTCTTTGGGTGACAACAAGTGTGAAGAGCAGGAAAAAGGAAGTGAGGGATCATATCCAGTCGAAGATGCTGTTTTGGCGAGGCTACATATTTTGAAGTCACGTGCTGCTGATATAACCTCCCCGGGTCAGGAAAGCAGCAAGCAACAGCTAAATGCATGGACGGGTGTAGCAGGTGAGGTTGAAGATGCTATTATGGCTAGGCTCGGAAGTTTGAAGTCCCATCCTGATGTGGAGGGATCCTCCATTGGGGTTGTTGAAGGTGTCAAAGAGGACCCTTGTGCTGAGGACTCTGGTCGTCAGCCACCTCCATCTCCTCCTGCACTGTTCAAGAAAACAACATTGCTATCGGAGGTGTCTGGACAGTCTCCAGCCATCCTGATCTCGTCATCTGCCAAAGCACCGGCTTTGTGTACGCTTAAAGATGCACCTTCAGTGATGGAGAAAGATCATTCAGGTCTGGCAGCGCCGTTGTTAAGTGTGCCCCAAGAAGCTGGGGGCTTGGCACAAAAGAATAAGCGCCATCGGCACGGGCCTGCGCAAAGAAGATTTCGTCTACCTTCCACCGTCAAAATAAAGCGTCCCATCTCGGAGCAGAGGGCACTGGCTATATTGCTTAGGAGGCTGGGCATGATAAAGAAGGATGAAGTGGATGAAGAGGCCATAGACAGACTCTTGGAGGTCTTGGGGGCTTCTTTTCCTAAAAGCTTGCTCCAGGCTATTTTCTGCGGCTCAGACCTGGTGAAGGGCACTCCAGGTGAGTTATGGGGTATCTCGGTCCGCGACGTTATCTTCTGATGATCTGATCTTCCTTTCCCTGTTTGTGGCGCAACCTCGCAATAGCTAGGGGTTCGCCGTAAGCCTCCTTGGTGAGTAGCTAGGTGTTATTGTAGTGCTGTCTCTTGCTGGTCGTCCTAACTGTGGGGGAATTCTCATGTGATGAACTTCTTCCATGATGGCAAATAGGCGATCAAGGCAAACTGGAACTGAAACGGAACTGTTTAAGCTCGTCTTGTTCAGTAAACCTGGCATTACCTAGTGTGCAGTTCTTTTCCTTTCTCTGTGCGTATGTCTTCTATAGCTTCTCTTACTCGGTAGTCGGTACGTACGATGGTACGTCACCTACTCGCACCTGGTACTGATAGAGTAAACCTGAAAGCCATTTTAGAGGTACTACGTATTTGCACACGCACAGGATGGCCTGGCACTTGAAGGTCAAGTGCCTAGCCCCGGAGCCGGAGACGTTTCAAGTATCCGGCTTCAACCTGGAGGTCGAGTCCGTGCGTACGTCCACGTCCGGCCGGGGGAATGTGCACCGGACGTACGGTACAACCGTGCGTATGCGTTGCAGGGTAGGTACAAGTGTAGGTACGTAGAGCACGTATACACAAGCATGCATGCGTGCGTGCGTGGTTCGGTGCAGGCCAAAAATCAGAGGGGAACAAGTCAGCACGGTCTAATACTGCAGTCGCGGCAGCTAGCCTGTGCTAGCTCCCGGCGGGTCCGCGTGCCGACCGGCCACAGGTCGACGCCAGTGGCAGTACCGCAGCCATGCATAGACACGATGCATGGATGGTATCTTTCTCCTGCCCGCAGCGGCAGCTAGCGCGCGCGGCAGGTACGTACGTCAGTACGTGCAGCTAGCCCGGGGAAGATGATGATATGGCATACATGCAGCGGCGTCATCCTACCTAGCTTACTGCTCCACCGGTGGATCGATCCCTCCATGTGCAACATGCGGTGCGTACATGTAACATGTCCCTCGATGGTATGGTACGTTATGGGTGGCTGATGTGATGGTCATACACCGGTAACGTACGGCAGCTATAGGATGCTCCATCCATCAACGTACGACGACGGGTGGGCGCGGGCGTCGTGCATGGCGGGCGGGCGGGCACGCGGCGGCGGCCGGCACATGTCCCGATCGATCGCGCCGTGGAGGAAACGAACCTAAAGCGCGCGGAGGCGGCCGCGGCTCAGGTTGGTCCCGGGTCGCCGGTGGCCGCACCCGCACCGCATGCGGTGCGTGCGCGCTCTACGTACCGTGGACGCAGTGGGGATGGAACTCGAACCAGATCGTACATCTTCGGCGAGGCATGGCCGTGAACAGTGCCCACGAAAAGAGACGAGACGCCCATGTTACGTTACGTACGTACGCGCAGAGAGAGAGAGAGAGCCAGCTAGAGCCCTTGACAAAGAGGCAAAGAGATCCCCATGTCACG
This sequence comes from Hordeum marinum, assembly GCA_022496015.1. Taxonomy (NCBI): domain Eukaryota; kingdom Viridiplantae; phylum Streptophyta; class Magnoliopsida; order Poales; family Poaceae; genus Hordeum; species Hordeum marinum. The sequence continues at coordinate 266,496,744 of CM039672.1, read as the reverse complement.
TACGCGTACATGCGTGCAGAGAGAGATAGAGAGAGAGAGCCGGCTACAGTAGAACCTAGCTTTGACAAATTCGACAGCACGTACCGTGTATCCTGCCGCTACAGTGCTCCATCTAGAGTACGTACAATATGCTGCACTGTAGCAGCATACCATCAGTATCGATCATGTGGCGCCGTAGACTAGAGCATGCATGCATGCGCGTCACGTACCTTACCAGTTACCACCCTCCCTCCATCTGCCTGGCCATCCTGGCTTCCTCTTCACTCTCGTTACGTACTTGCCGTGATACGTCGCCTTCGCCGGTCGACCCAGCGGGGGTCCCCTACCAGAGCCACCGCGCCGGCCCCTTTCGATCAACCGATCGACCGGCCGGGCCATTACTGAATGCATGCGTGCCCTAGCCAAGCTAGCGCGGTGGCCGGTGGCGCGCTGTACGCATGTAGGTGCTCCCCCACCACGCACCGCGCGGCGCGGGAGCTCTCACGGGCCGGCCGGGACCCCTTCGCCTCCCTCTCTCATGCATGCATGCATGCGCATCTCTGCGTGGAGGGCCTAGCAGCCTAGCTTGGCTCCGTCTCTAGTGCACGAGACGAGACATCATCCTGCGCTGCAAACCATATGCATCCTCACTGTGCTTAACTAAATGTAGGACGTATGCATGATTCATGAATGCATGGCCCTTTTTACCCTTGCTAGGTCTGGGGCGCTCAGCCCAGTTATGACGTGCATGTGGCGCTCATTTGATAGATCCATTAACTAACAAGCAGGAATCGCTTAAAACATTGAAAGGAGTTTCTTCGATCGAGCTGATTTGTTCATACGCATGATAGATGTGGTGCATGTTGAGATATATTGGCCGCCTCTTTTTGCCAATTCAGTCTTTTAAATAAATTGATTGGAGCATGGATTTAATATGATATCCGAACCAAGATGTACCCTGCCAACACATTATTTAAAAAGTTTGTGGCCTACAGTAGCCACACATCGACTAAGAACTAAAAAAGGCTTGACGTTAGGGAAAATGTTGAAATATATTGCTTGTCTCCCTGGCTCCCTCCATCAATTATGGCTGATATTTTCCTCATGCTCTCATATGTTTAGGGCTTTACTGTTGAGTGGAATAGTGTAATGGGGTTTTATTTTTCCATGTAGTATTTTGCATCATGGGGTTAATTTAAAAACATGTAGCAATTCTTCATTTACTCCAGCCTCTTGTGGGATTCCAAAAATTCGTATGAATCTCAAGTTCTCAGTCCATTTCATAAGTCTAATGTTGCACCCCCTTTATCCAGCCTCTTTCTTTCTATCAATGAAAAAACTAGCATGCACACATTTCGGATGCGCATCGTATGGGGCCCGAGGAGGAGAAGAGGCGGCGGCTGACTGGCCTGATGAGCTAAAGAAATGAGAAGATTTAGAATAAATAAAATTTTCAAGTGTATAAAATTAAAATAAAGAGTGTATAAAATTAACATGGGAGTTTAGAGAAAATGGTGAAATTGAGATTTTTGTTACTCAAAAGAAAGAATCAAAGTTTTTGTCCATCCATGTTTCCCCTCTAATTTCTAGTTTTATTATTTATATTCTCTCTATTTTTTTGAGTGATTTTCCTCATAAGATTTATAAATTAATTATTTTATATTCAGGTTTTGAAAGATTTGAAGGAAAATAAATAATATATCTGCCTTTTTTTGAGAGAATTATGTGCCTTTTTAGTCCCCCAAATTTGGCACATTCCTTCTCCCCACTTTTTTGCTTATTTTCTCTTATACTTTCTTTTTTGAAGCTCATGTGTTGAAATATTTTCTTTGTAAGCATGTGCAACCCTCACTACATTGTCTAAATATGCCTTGCGGTGACATTGGTGTGTGTGTGTGTGGGGGGGGGGGGTTCAAACTGTTTAGCGGTCAAAGTTTGTGTTTACTCTAGGCTCTACAAAAAATAACCATCTTCTTGCATACTTTCTCCTTTCTAAAATATAAGACAAGTACTACAATTTTTTACGGTGTTCACACGCTGAGTGTGAATTTCACTTATGTGTCTACAAAGTCAGTTAAAAATCCATAGAACACATACACACACACAAATTGAACGGGGTCTAGCTTCGCCACTGCATGGATCCCCAGTACGATGTCCAACATATGGAGCATAGACTAATTTTTTGGAAAAGGAGGATATACCCCTGGCCTATGCATCTGGACGATGCATGCAACCATTTTATTAATTATTCACAAAGACCATACAAAGTAATACATTAGTAAGCCTGGAGCCACTATCTAGGCAACACCTCTTGCTACTCCTATCCCTTTGATGAAGGGGTGCCGAATATCCAAGCCAAATACCAAACAAACATCGTACCAAAGCCTAACATATAAAGCCGGATGCCCCAGTCCAGCCAGATACCAGGACTGGGTCACACACCGGACTGGCGCACTCTCAGAGGCTGCCGCCGCCATCTTCCATCAGTCCATCTCCAGAACAAAAACCGATGCATCGATCTTGCTCGGCCTGCCGTCAACGCCACCATGCACTAGTAGAAAACAGGGCTTTGGTCCAGGACGGGCCAGTCCATTAGTCCCGGTTCACTCACGAACTGGGACCAATGGGGGCAACGGTCCCGGTTCGTGAGGCCAGGGGGCCGGCCGAGCCATGTGGGGCATTGGTCCCGGTTCGTCTGGACCCTTTGGTTCCGGTTCCAGACACGAACCGGGACCAATGTGCCTCGCTCCTGGCCCACAACCATTGGTCTCGGTTTGTGGCTAGAACCGGGACCAAAGGGGGTCCTTTAGTCCCGGTTCTAGGCACGAACCGGGACCAATGAGCTGCCTATATATACCCCCCTCGCCAGCGAGCAGAGCACTCCACATTGCTCTATTTTTCTGGCCGGCGAGGGGAGAGCTTTGTGGTGCTCTAGCTCACTGTTGGAAATATGCCCTAGAGGCAATAATAAAATGGTTATTATTGTTTTCCTTGTTCATGATAATTGTCTATTGTTCATGCTATAATTGTGTTAACCGAAAACCGTAATACATGTGTGAATACATAGACCAAAACATGTCCCTAGTGAGCCTCTAGTTGGCTAGCTCGTTGATCAATAGATGGTCACGGTTTCATGACCATGGACATTGGATGTCGTTGATAACGGGATCACATCATTAGGAGAATGATGTGACGGACAAGACCCAATCCTAAGCATAGCACAAGATCGTGTTGTTCGTCTGCTAAAGCTTTTCCAATGTCAAGTATCATTTCCTTAGACCATGAGATTGTGCAACTCCCGGATACCGTAGGAATGCTTTGGATGTGCCAAACGTCACAACGTAACTAGGTGGCTATAAAGGTGCACTGCGGGTATCTCCGAAAGTGTCTGTTGGGTTGGCATGAATCGAGACTGGGATTTGTCACTCCGTATGATGGAGAGGTATCTCTGGGCCCACTCGTTAAGACATCATCATAATGAGTTCAATGTGACTAAGGATTTAGCCATGGGATGATGTGCTGCGGAACGAGTAAAGAGACTTGCCGGTAACAAGATTGAACAAGGTATAGGGATACTGACGATCGAATCTCGGGCAAGTATCATACCGGTAGACAAAGGGAATTGTATACGGGATTGATTGAATCCCCGACATCATGGTTCATCCGATGAGATCATCATGGAGCATGTGGGAGCCAACATGGGTATCCAGATCCCGCTCTTGGTTATTGACCGGAGAGGTGTCTCGGTCATGTCTACATGTCTCCCGAACCCGTACGGTCTACACACTTAAGGTTCGATGATGCTAGGGTTATAGGGAAATAGTGTACGTGGTTACCGAAGGTTGTTCGGAGTCCTGGATGAGATCCCGAACGTCAGGAGGAGTTCCGGAATGGTCCGGAGGTAAAGATTCATATATAGGAAGTGAGGTTTTGGTCACGGGAAGATTTCGGACATCACCGGTAACGTATTGGGACCACTAGAAGGGTTCCGGGGGTCCACCAAGTGGGGCCACTAGCACCGGAGGGCTGCATGGGCCACAAGTGGGAGGGAACCAGCCCCTAGGTGGGCTGGTGCGCCCCCACAAGGGGCCCAAGGCGCAGCTTGAGGTGGGAGGGGGCAAACCCTAGAGGCAGATGGGCCCTAGGCCCACCTAGGGCGCCGTCCCTCCCACTCCCTCCTTGGCCGCCACCCTAGATTGATCTAGGGTTGGCCGCCGACCCTGGAGAGGGAACCCTAGGGCTGCCGCACCCCTCCTCCTTCCCCTATATATATGTGGGGTTTTGGGGGCTGCCAGACACATGAGTTCTCTCCCTCTCGGCGCAGCCCTACTTCTCCTTCTCCTCGTTCTCCATAGTGCTTGGCGAAGCCCTGCCGGAGACCATGCAGCTCCACCGTCACCATGCCGTCGTGCTGCCGGAGCTCTTCCTCAACCTCTCCTCCCTCCTTGCTGGATCAAGGCGTAGGAGACGTCACCAGGCTGCACGTGTGTTGAACGCGGAGGCGCCGTTGTTCAGCGCTAAGATCGGAGTCCACCGCAATCTGAATCGCTACGAGTACGACTCCACCAACCGCATTCCTGTAACGCTTCTGCTTAGCGATCTTCAAAGTTATGAAGATGCACTCTCCCCTTACTCGTTTCTGGTTTCTCCATAGATAGACCTTGGTGAACACGTAAGAATTTATTACTACGTCTCCCAACAGTGGTATCAGAGCTAGGTCTATGCGTAGAATCTATGCAGGAGTGGAACACAAAGTTGTTGTGGGCATCGATCTTGTTAATTTGCTTACCACTACTAGTCTTATCTTGATTCGGCGGTATTGTGGGATGAAGCGGCCCGGACCAACTTTACACGTACGTGTTAGGAGACATAGTAGTAAATCAAAAAAATTCCTACGATCACCACGATCTATCTATGGAGAAACCAGCAACGAGTGGGGAGAGATTGCATCTTCATACCTTTGAAGATCGCTAAGCGGAAGCGTTACAAGAACACGGTTGGTGGAGTTGTACTCGTAGCGATTCAAATCGCGGTGGACTCCTATCTTAGCGCCGAACAATGGCGCCTCCGCGTTCAATACACGTATAGCCCGGTGATATCTCCCGCACCTTGATCCAGCAAGGAGGAGGAAGAGGTTGGGGAAGAGCTCCAACAGAAGCACGACGGCGTGGTGGTGGTGGAGCAGCAAGGTATTCCGGCAGGGCTTCGCCTAAGCACTGTGGAGGAGGAAGAAGAGAGGTAGGGCTGCGCCGTGGGAGAGAGATCAAATCTTGTCTCAAAACAGCCAAAACCTCAAGTATATATAGGAGGAGGGAGAGGGAGGACTGCCTTGACCCCTCCTCCAAGGAGGAGAGGTTCGGCCGAGCTAGGGGAGGAGTCCACCTCCCACAAGGGAGGTGGAGGGAGGTGGATCTCCTCCTTTCAAACTCCTTGTTGCCTTATCTCTTTATCCCTATGCGCATGGGCCTTTGGAAAAGGTCTTGCCCAGCCCAATAAGGTCTAGCACACTTTATATAACAGCCCATAAGGTCCTTTGGTCGTCACACCCCTCCTGGGGGTCCTCCGGCACCCTCCCGGCACTCCCGGTACACTACCGATGAGCCCGAAAACTTTCCGGTGACCAAAACAGGACTTCCTATATATCAATCTTTACCTCCGGACCATTCCGGAGCTCCTCGTGATGTCCGGGATCTCATCCGGGACTCCGAACAACCTTCAATAATCACGTATACCATTTCCCTATAACCCTAGCATCATCAAACCTTAAGTGTGTAGACCCTACGGGTTCGGGAGACACATAGACATGACCGAGACACCTCTCCGGTCAATAACCAACAGCGGATCTGGATAACCATGTTGGCTCCCACATGCTCCACGATGATCATCAGATGAACCACGATGTCGGGGATTCAATCAATCCCGTATACAATTCCCTTTGTCTACCGGTATGATACTTGTCCGAGATTCGATCGTCCGTATCTCTATACCTTGTTCAATCTCGTTACCGGCAAGTCTCTTAACTCGTTCCGTAACACATCATCTCGTGGCTAACTCCTTAGTCACATTGAGCTCATTATGATGATGTCTTACCGAGTGGGCCTAGAGATACCTCTCCGTCATACGGAGTGACAAATCCCAGTCTCGATTCGTGCCAACCCAACAGACACTTTTGGAGATACCCGTAGTGCACCTTTATAGCCACCCAGTTATGTTGCGACGTTTGGCACACCCAAAGCATTCCTTCGGGATCCGAAAGTTGCACAATCTCATGGTCTAAGGAAATGATACTTGACATTAGAAAAGCTTTAGCAGACAAACTACACGATCTAGTGCTATGCTCAGGATTGGGTCTTGTCCATCACATCATTCTCCTAATGATGTGATCTCGTTATCAACGACATCCAATGTCCATGGTCATGAAACCATGACCATCTATTGATCAACGAGCTAATCAACTAGAGGCTCACTAGGGACACGTTGTGGTCTATGTATTCACACATGTATTCTGGTTTCCGGTTAATACAATTATAGCATGAACAATAGACAATTATCATGAACAAGGAAATACAATAATAACCATTTTATTATTGCCTCTAAGGCATATTTCCTATAGTCTCCCACTTGAACTAGAGTCAATAATCTAGATACATTGTGATGAATCGAACACCCATAGAATTCTAGTGTTGATCATGTTTTGCTCGTGAGAGAGGTTTAGTCAATGGATCTGCGACATTCAGATCCGTATGTACTTTACAAATATCTATATCTCCCTCCTGAATGTAATCATAGATGGAGTTGAAGCGGCGCTTGATGTGTCTTGTCTTCTTGTGAAACCTGGGATCCTTCGCAAGGGCAGTAGCTCCAGTGTTGTTGGAATCCGGGCCCGCCATCGCTTCTTCATAGTTCGAAGGTTCACCGTTGTCCAACAACATGATCTCCAGGACAGGGTTGCCATACCACTCTGGTGCAGAACGTGTCCTGGTGGACCTTCGACGTTCAATAGTAACTTGATCTGAAGTTTCATGATCATCATCATTAACTTTCTCTCCAGCTGGTGTAGGCTCCACAGAGACAACTTCCTGTGCTGCGCTACTCTCCGGTTCGAGTGGAGGTACAATTACCTCATCAAGTTCTATTTTCTTCCCACTTACTTCTTTCGAGAGAAACTCTTTCTCGAGAAAGGATCCATTCTTGGCAACAAAGACTTTGCCTTCGGATATGAGGTAGAAGGTATACCCAATAGTCTCTTTGGGATATCCTATGAAGACGCACTTTTCCGCTTTGGGTTCGAGCTTCTCAGGTTGAAGTTTCTTCACGTAAGCATCGCATCCCCAAACTTTTAGAAAAGACAGCTTAGGTTTCTTTCCAAACCATAATTCATACGGTGTCGTCTCAACGGATTTTGACGGTGCCCTATTTAAAGTGAATGCGGCAGTCTCTAATGCATATCCCCAAAATGATAGCAGTAAGTCGGTAAGAGACATCATAGATCGCACCATATCCAATAGAGTGTGATTACGACGTTCAGACACACCATTTCGCTGAGGTGTGCCAGGCGACATGAGTTGTGAAACAATTCCACATTTCCTTAGGTGCGTGCCAAACTCGTGACTTAAATATTCTCCGCCATGATCAGATCGTAGGCACTTTATTTTCCTGTCACGTTGATTCTCTACCTCACTCTGAAATTCCTTGAACCTTTCAAAGGTTTTAGACTTATGTTTCATTAAGTAGACATACCCATATCTGCTCAAGTCGTCAGTGAGGGTGAGAACATAACGGTGGCCACCGCGAGCCTCGACGCTCATTGGACCGCATACATCGGTATGTCTTATCTCCAACAAGTTAGTTGCTCGCTCCATTGTTCCGGAGAACGGAGTCTTGATCATCTTGCCCATGAGGAATGGTTTGCACGTGTCAAATGATTCGAAATCAAGAGACTCCAAAAGTCCATCAGCATGGAGCTTCTTCATGCGTTTGACACCAATATGACCAAGGCGGCAGTGCCACATGTAAGTGTGACTATCGTTATCAACCTTACACTTTTGGTACTCACACTATGGACATGTGTAACATCACGTTCGAGATTCATCATAAATAAACCATTGACTAGCGAGGCATGACCATAAAACATTTCTCTCATATAAATAGAACAACCACTATTCTCAGATTTAAATGAGTAGCCATCTCGCATCAAGCGAGATCCAGATACAATGTTCATGCTCAAAGCTGGTACTAAATAACACTTATTGAGGTTTAAAACTAATCCTGAAGGTAGATGTAGAGGTAGCATGCCGACGGAGATCACATCAACCTTTGAACCATTCCCGACGTGCATCGTCACCTCGTCCTTTGCCAGTCTCCGCTTATTCTACAGCTCCTGGTTGGAGTTACAAATGTGAGCAACTACACTGGTATCAAATACCTAGGAGCTACTATGAGCACTGGTTAGGTACACATCAATAACCAGTATATCACATATACCTTTAACGTTGCCGGCCTTCTTATCCGCTAAGTACTTGGGGCAGTTCTGCTTCCAGTGACCGGTACCCTTGCAATAAAAGCACTCAGTCTCAGGCTTGGGTCCACGCTTGTTCTTCTTCCCGGCAACTTGCTTATCGGGCGCGGCAACAGCTTTGCCGTCCTTCTTGAAGTTCTTGTTACCCTTGCCTTTCTTGAAACTAGTGGTCTTATTTACCATCAACACTTGATGCTCCTTTTTGATCTCGACCTCCGCTGATTTCAGCATCGACTACAACTCAGGAATGGACTTCTCCATACCCTGCATGTTGTAGTTCATCACAAAGCTCTTGTAGCTAGGTGGAAGCGACCGGAGGATTCTATCAATGACCAAGTCATCCGGGAGATTAACTCCTAGCTGAGTCAAGCGGTTGTGCAACCCAAACATTTTGAGTATGTGCTCACTGACAGAACTATTCTCCTCCATCTTACAGCTGAAGAACTTGTTGGAGACGTCATATCTCTCGACCCGGGAATGAGCTTGGAAAACCAGTTTCAGCTCTTGGAACATCTCATATGCTCTGCGTTGCTCAAAACGCTTTTGTAGCCCCGGTTCTAAACTGTAAAGCATGCCGCACTGAACAAGGGAGTAATCATCACAGCATGACTACCAAGTGTTCATAACGTCTTGATCTGCTGGGAAAATGGGTGCGTCACCTAGCGATGCATCAAGAACATACAATCTTTTTGAAGCTATGAGGATGATCTTGAAACCACGGACCCAGTCCGCATAGTTGCTTCCATCATCTTGTAGCTTGGTTTTCCTAGAGGATGTATGGAAGCAACTATGAGGAAACCAAGCTAAAAGAGATTGTAGTTACTAGAGGAAACCAAGCTGAAAGATGATGGAAGCAACTATGTGGACTGGGTTCGTCGCTTGAGGATCATCCTCATAGCTTCGAAGAGATTGTATGTCCTTGATGCACCGCTAGGTGACCCACCCATTTTCCCAGCGGACTAAGACGTTATGAATGCTTGGCAGTCACGCTGCTATGATTACTCCCTTGTTCAGTGTGGCATGCTTTACAGTTTAGAACCAGGGCTCCAAAAGCGTTTTGAGCAACACAGAGCATATGATATGTTCCAAGAGCTGAAACTGGTTTTCCAAGCTCATGCCTGGGTCGAGAGATATGACGTCTCCAACAAGTTCTTCAGCCGTAAGATGGAGGAGAATAGTTCTATCAGTGAGCACATACTCAAAATGTTTGGGTTGCACAACCGCTTGACTCAGCTGGGAGTTAATGTCCCAGATGACTTGGTCATTGACAGAATCCTCTAGTCGCTTCCACCTAGCTACAAGAGCTTTGTGATGAACTACAACATGTAGGGTATGGAGAAGTCCATTCCTAATTTGTACTCGATGCTGAAATCAGCCGAGGTCGAGATCAAAAAGGAGCATCAAGTGTTGATGGTGAATAAGACCACTAGTTTCAAAGGCAAGGGTAAGAAGAACTTCAAGAAGGACGGCAAAGATGTTGCCACGCTCGGTAAGCAAGTTGCCGGGAAGAAGAACAAGCATGGACCCAAGCCTGAGACTAAGTGCTTTTATTGCAAGGGTACCGGTCACTGGAAGCGGAACTGCCCCAAGTACTTAGAGGATAAGAAGGCCGGCAACGTTAAAGGTATATGTGATATACTTGTTATTGATGTGTACCTAACTAGCGCTCGTAGTAGCTCCTGGGTATTTGATACTGATGCAGTTGCTCACATTTGTAACTCCAAGCAGGAGCTGCGGAATAAGCGGAGACTGGCAAAGGACGAGGTGACGATGCGCGTCGGGAATGGTTCCAAGGTCGATGTGATCGCCGTCGGCACGCTACCTCTACATCTACCTTCGGGATTAATTTTAAACATTAATAATTGCTATTTAGTACCAGCTTTGAGCATGAACATTGTATCTAGATCTCGCTTTATGCGAGATGGCTACTCATTTAAATATAAGAATAATGGTTGTTCTATTTATATGAGAGAAATGTTTTATGGTCATGCCCCGCTGGTCAATGGTTTATTTTTGATGAATCTCGAATGTGATGTTACACATGTCCATAGTGTGAGTACCAAAAAGTGTAAGGTTGATAACGATAGTCCCATTTACATGTGGCACTGCCGCCTTAGTCATATTGGTGTCAAATGCATGAAGAAGCTCCATGCTGATGGACTTTTGGAGTCTCTTGATTTGAATCATTTGACACATGCGAACCATGCCTCATGGGCAAGATGACCAAGACTCCGTTCTCCAGAACAATGGAGCGAGGAACTGACTTGTTGGAAATAATACATACCTATGTATGAGGTACAATGAGGGTCGAGGCTCGCGGTGGCTACCATTATGTTCTCACCCTCACTGATGACTTGAGCAGATATGGGTATGTCTACTTAATGAAACACAAGTATGAAACCTTTGAAAGGTTCAAGGAATTTTAGAGTGAGGTAGAGAATCAACGTGATAGGAAAATAAAGTGCCTACAATCTGATCGTGGCGAAGAATATTTAAGTCATGAGCTTGACACGCACCTAAGGAAATGTGGAATTATTTCACAACTCACGCCGCCTGGCACACCTTAGCGAAATGGTGTGTCTGAATGTCATAATCGTGCTCTATTAGATATGGTGCGATCTATGATGTCTCTTACCGACTTACCGCTATCATTTTGTTGATATGCATTAGAAACTGTTGCATTCACTTTAAATAGGGCACCGTCAAAGTCCGTTGAGACGACACCGTATGAATTATTGTTTGGAAAGAAACCTAAGCTGTCATTTCTAAAAGTTTGGGGATGCGATGCTTATGTGAAGAAACTTCAACCTGAGAAGATCGAACCCAAAGCGGAAAAGTGCGTCTTCATAGGATATCCCAAAGAGACTATTGGGTATACCTTCTACCTCAGATCCGAAGGCAAAGTCTTTGTTGCCAAGAATGGATCCTTTCTCGAGAAAGAGTTTCTCTCGAAAAAAGTAAGTGGGAGGAAAATAGAACTTGATGAGGTAATTGTACCTCCACTCGAACCGGAGAGTAGCACAGCGCAGGAAGTTGTTCCTGTGGAGCCTACACCGGCTGGAGAGGAAGTTAATGAAGATGATCATGAAACTTCAGATCAAGTTACTATTGAACGTCGAAGGTCCACTAGGACACATTCCGCACCAGAGTGGTATGACAACCCAGTCCTAGTGATCATGTTGTTGGACATTGGTGAACCTTCGAACTTTGAAGAAGCGAGGGCAGGCCCGGATTCCAACAAATGGCTCGAAGCCATGAAATCCGAGATAGGATCCATGTATGAGAAGAAAGTGTGGACTTTGGTGGACTTGCCTGATGATAAGCGATCTATTGAAAATAAATGGATCTTTAAGAAGAAGACTGACGCGGATGGTAATGTGACCGTCTATAAGGCTCGTCTTGTCGCTAAGGGTTATTGACAAGTTCAAGGAGCTGACTAGGATGAGACTTTCTCACCCGTAGCGATGCTCAAGTCTGTCCGAATCATGTTAGCGATTGCCGCATTTTATGATTATGAGATCTGGCAAATGGATGTCAAAATGGCATTGCTTAATGGCTTCCTTAAGGAAGAACTGTATATGATGCAGCCGGAAGGTTTTGTCAATCCTAAAGATTCTAACAAGGTATGCAAGCTCTAGCGCTCCATCTATGGGCTGGTGCAAGCATCTCGGAGTTGGAACATTCGCTTTGATGAGGTGATTAAAGCGTTTGGATTTGTATAGGTTTATGGAGAACCCTGTATTTACAAGAAAGTGAGTGGGAGCTCTGTAGAATTTCTCATATTATATGTGGATGACATACTGATAATGGGAAATGATATAGAATTCTTGGAAAGTGTAAAGGCCTACTTGAATAAGTGTTTTTCAATGAAGGACCTTGAAAAGATATTGAAGAAGTTCAATATGGATCAGTCCAAGAAGGGGTTCTTGCCTGTGTTACAGGGTGTGAGATTGAGTACAACTCAATGCCCGACCATAGCAAAGGATAGAGAAGAGATGAGTGTCATCCCTTATGCTTCAGCTATAGGCTCTATTATGTATGCCATGCTGTGTACCAGACCTGATGTGAACCTTGCCATAAGTTTGGTAGGGAGGTACCAAAGTGATCCCGGAGCGGAACACTGGACAGCAGTCAAGAATATCCTGAAGTACCTGAAAAGGACAAAGGACATGTTTCTCGTATACGGAGGTGTCGAAGAGCTCGTCGTAAAGGGTTACGTCGATGCTAGCTTCAACACAGATCCAGACGACTCCAAGTCGCAAACCAGATACGTGTATATTTTGAACAGAGGGGCTGTTAGCTGGTGCAGCGGCAAGCAAAGCATCGTGGCGGCATCTACATGTGAAGCGGAGTACATAGCTGCTTCGGAAGCAACAAAGGAAGGAGTTTGGATGAAGGATTTCATCACCGACCTAGGAGTAATTCCAAGTGTGTCGGGCCCGATGGCTCTATTCTGTGACAATACTGGAGCTATTGCCTTTGTGAAGGAGCCCAGATTTCACAAGAAGACAAGACACATCAAGTGCCGCTTCAACTCCATCCGTGATTACATTCAGGAGGGAGATATAGATATTTGTAAAGTACATACGGATCTGAATGTCGCAGATCCGTTGACTAAACCTCCCTCACGAGCGAAACATGATCAACACCAGAACTCTATGGGTGTTCGATTCATCACAATGTAACTAGATTATTGACTCTAGTGCAAGTGGGAGACTGTTGGAAATATGTCCTATAGGCAATAATAAAATGGTTATTATTGTACTTCCTTGTTCATGATAATTGTCTATTGTTCATGCTATAAGTGTGTTAACCGGAAACCATAATACATGTGTGAATACATAGACCACAACATGTCCCTAGTGAGCCTCTAGTTGGCTATCTCGTTGATCAATAGATGGTCACAGTTTCATGACCATGGACATTGGATGTCGTTGATAACTGGATCACATCATTAGGAGAATGATGTGATTGACAAGACCCAATCCTAAGCATAGCACAAGATCGTGTAGTTCGTCTGCTAAAGCTTTTCCAATGTCAAGTATCATTTCCTTAGACCATGAGATTGTGCAACTCCCGGATACCGTAGGAATGCTTTGGGTGTGCCAACCGTTACAACGTAACTGGGTGGCTATAAAGGTGCACTGCGGGTATCTCCAAAAGTGTCTGTTGGGTTGGCATGAATCGAGACTGGGATTTGTCACTCCGTATGATGGAGAGGTATCTCTGGGCCCACTCGGTAAGACATCATCATAATGAGCTCAATGTGACTAAGGAGTTAGCCACGGGACAATGTGTTGCAGAACGAGTAAAGAGACTTGCTGGTAACGAGAATGAACAAGGTATAGGGATACCAACTATCGAATCTCGGGCAAGTATCATACCGGCAAACAAAGGGAATTGTCTATGGGATTGATTGATTCCCCGACATCATGGTTCATCCGATGAGATCATCGTGGAGCATGTGGGAGCCAACATGGGTATCCAGGTCCCGCTATTGGTTATTGACCGGAGAGGTGTCTCGGTCATGTTTATGTGTCTCCCGAACCCGTAGGGTCTACACACTTAAGGTTCGATGACGCTATGGTTATAGGGAAATAGTGTACGTGGTTACCGAAGGTTGTTTAGAGTCCTAGATGAGATCCTGGACGTCACAAGGAGTTCCGTAATGGTCCGTAGGTATAGATTCATATATAGGAAGTGAGGTTTTGGTCACCAGAAGATTTCGGGCATCACCGGTAACATATCGGGACCACCGGAAGGGTTCTAGTGGTCCACCAAGTAGGGCCACCAGCACCAGAGGGCTGCATGGGCCACAAGTGGGAGGGAACCAACCCCTAGGTGGGCTGGTGCGCCCCCACAAGGGGACCAAGGCGCAGCTTGAGGTGGGAGGGGGCAAACCCTAGAGGCAGATGGGCCCTAGGCCCACCTAGGGTGTCGCCCCTCCCACTCCCTCCTTGCCTGTCGCCCTAGATTGATCTAGGGTTGGCCGCCGGCCCTGGGGAGGTAACCCTAGGGCTGCCGCACCCCTCCTCCTTCCCCTATATATATGTTGGGTTTTGGGGGCTGCCAGACACACGAGTTCTCTCCCTCTCGGCGCAGCCCTGCTTCTCCTTCTCATTCTCTGTAGTGCTTAGCGAAGCCCTACCGGAGACCATGCAGCTCCACCGTCACCACGCCGTCGTGCTGTCGGAGCTCTCCCTCAACCTATCCTCTCTCCTTGCTAGATCAAGTCATAGGAGACATCACCGGGCTGCACATGTGTTGAACGCGGAGGCGCCGTTGTTCGCCGCTAAGATCGGAGTCCATCGCGATCTTAATCGCTACGAGTACGACTCCACCAACCGTGTTCTTGTAACGCTTCCACTTAGCGATCTTCAAAGGTATGAAGATGCACTCTCCCCTTACTCGTTGATGGTTTCTCCATAGATATACCTTGGTGAACACGTAGGAAAAAAATTGATTTACTACTACGTCTCCCAACACTCACCTCCTATGCACATGAGGTGTTTGATGAAATGTCCAAGCCACACTTAAGCTTTCTCTTCTCGAAGCTCCATGTCCAAGCTCCATTTTCCTTAAGATTTGTCTAGGTTTGGCGGTCCGTCCTGTCATGTCCCCGTCCTCACCGCCGTCGATCGCCCGCGCCCATCTCGGTGCCAGCACCATCGTGATTTATCGTGTAATTTTCTTAATTTTATTATTGTTTGTTATTATATAGTGCGATGGTTTTCGTATCCGCCGCCGTCGGCCCTCGTCCTGTCTATGATTTGGATGTGGTATATATTATCTTTTATAACTATTTGTTTTATTTATTGTTTATGAAAATTATGCCGACCAACGTGACATAGGTTTTTTAATCTAGGAAGAGGTAGTTGAACCGGAAATTCCAAACCACATAGCAACTCTTGTCGAGAAGTTAAATTTGGTTGAAAAAGAAAACAATGACTTGAAATAAAAAGTACAAAGAGTTGAAGAGGAGGAGATGAAGTTGGAGTTGCATGTTGCCGATGTCGTCAACGATCACAAGACCAAGATGGATGCAATGCGCTTGAAGATTAGAAAGATTAGAAAGTATTCCATTCATATTGAGGCTTGGTATCATTATGGCATTGGATCAATTGGTACCTTAGTAGTGGTTATGATCGCATTTGTTGTTGCGTTTATTTTTTTACATAGTTTTGATGTATGTTTTAATTAGATGCTCTAGAGAGCTATATGTTCTTCAATAAGGAGAACTATGTATGAACTGTATGTATTTATTTTGGTCACTATTGTACTTTGGATTTCATGTGATGATGAATTTCTATTAATTTGGTCACTACTCTATTCAATATATGTTGTAATGGATTTTAATACATTTTCAAAGAGATTGTCCATTTTGTACATGAAGTGCATCCAGTTTTTGCCGTAACCCTCTCAACTTTTTTATAACATGCTATGTGGGTGAAATGGTGATACCATGCCAACTTTCAACCTTTTCAAAGTTCATTTGAAGTGCTTTTCAATTTCAGGGTTATTTAGCTCAAAAAATTCAGTAAGTGCATGAAAAATACCAAATGAAGTCAGAAAGGGTTGAAAATTGATGATGTGGCTTTGAATGGTGCATTTTGAACACAGAAAAAGTATGGAGTTAAAATAAGTTCAAAAAATGAATTCCCTTTGTACCAGATGAGTTTTCGTCCAAAACTGTGATACTTCGAAAGAGATTGTCCATTTTGTACACGAAGTGCATCCAATTTTTGCCATAACCCTCTCAACTTTTTATAACATGCTATGTGGGTGAAATGATGATACCATGCCAACTTTCAACCTTTTCAGAGTTCATTTGAAGTGCTTTTCAATTTCAGGGTTATTTAGCTCAAAAAAATGAGTAAGTGCATGAAAAATAACAAATGAAGTCAGAAAGTTTTGAAAATTGATGATGTGGATTTTAATGGTGCATTTTGATCAAACAAAAAGCATGGAGTTCAAATAAGTTCAAAAAATGAAATCCCTTTGTAAGAGATGAGTTTTTGTGCGAAAACTAAGATACTTCGAAAGAGATTGTCCATTTTATACACGAAGTGCATCCAGTTTTTGCTGTAACCCTCTCAAATTTGAAAAAACATGCTATGTGGGTGAAATGATGACACCATGCCAACTTTCAACCTTTTCAGAATTCATTTGAAGTGCTTTTCAATTTCAGGGTTATTTAGCTCAAAAAATCAGTAAGTGCATGAAAAATACCAAATGAAGTCATAAAGGGTTGAAAATTTATGATGTGGATTTGAACACAAAAAAAATTATGGAGTTCAAATAATTTCAAAAAAAATGAATTCCGTTTATAACAGATGAGTTTTCGCCCGAAACTGTGATACTTCGAAAGAGATTGTCCATTTTGTACACGAAGTGCATCCATTCTTTGCCGTAACCCTCTCAACTTTTTATAACATGCTATGTGGGTGAAATTATAATACCATGACAACTTTCAACCTTTTGAGAGTTCATTTGAAGTGCTTTTCAATTTCAGGGTTGTTAGCTAAAAAACAATTAGTAAGTGCATGAAAAATACCAAATGAAGTCAGAAAGGTTTGAAAATTGATTATGTGGCTTTGAATAGTGCATTTTGAACACACAAAAATAATGGTGTTCAAATAAGTTCAAAAAAATTAAATCCCTTTGTAACAGATGAGTTTTTGTCCGAAAACCGTGATACTTCGAAAGAGATTGTCCATTTTGTACACGAAGTGCGTCCAGTTTTTGCCGTAACCCTCTCAAATTTTTATAACTTGCTATGTGGGTGAAATGATGATACCATGCCAACTTTCAACCTTTTCAGAATTCATTTGAAGTGCTTTTCAATTTCAGGGTTATTTTGCTCAAAAAATCTGTAAGTGCGTGAAAAATACCAAATGAAGTCAGGAAGGGTTGAAAATTTATGATGTGGATTTGAATGGTTCATTTTGAACACAAAAAAGCATGGATTTCAAATAAGTTTAGGAAAATGAAATCCCTTTATAACAAATGAGTTTTCGTCCGAAACCGTGATACTTCGAAAGAGATTGTCCATTTTGTACACGAAGTGCATCTAGTTTTTGCCGTAACCCTCTCAACTTTTTTATAACATGGTATGTGGGTGAAATGATGACACCATGCCAACTTTCAACCTTTTCTTAATTCATTTGAAGTGGTTTTCAATTTCAGGCTTATTTAGCTAAAAAATAATCAGTAAGTGCTTGAAAAATACCAAATGAAGTCAGAAACGGTTGGAAATTTATGATGTGGATTTGAATGGTGCATTTTGAACACAAAAAATTATGGAGTTCAAATAAGTTCAAAAAAATGAATTCCCTTTGTACCATATGAGTTTTCGTCCGAACCCATGATACTTCGAAAGAGATTGTCCACGTAGTACACGAAGTGCATCCAGTTTTTGTCGTAACCCTCTCAACTTTTTATAACATGCTATGTGGATGAAATGATGATACCATGCCAACTTTCAACCTTTTAAGACTTCATTTGAAGTGCTTTTAAATTTCAGGGTTATTTAGCCCAAAAAAATTAGTAAGTGGATGAAAATAACAAATGAAGTCAGAAAGTTTTGAAAATTGATGATGTGATTTTGAATGGTGCATTTTGAAAAAACAAAAAGTATGGAGTTCAAATAAGTTCAAAAAATGAAATCCCTTCGTAAGAGATGAGTTTTTGTCCGAAAACCGTGATACTTCGAAAGAGATAGTCCATTTTGTACACGAAGTGCATCCAGTTTTTGCCGTAACCCTCTCAACTTTTCATAACATGCCATGTGGGTGAAATGATGACATCATGCCAACTTTCAACCTTTTAAGAATTCATTTGAAGTGCTTTTCAATTTCAGTGTTATTTAGCTGAAAAAATCAATAAGTGCATGAAAAATACCAAATGAAGTCAGAAAGGGTTGAAAATTTATGATGTGGATATTAATGGTGCATTTTGAGCACAAAAAAACATGGAGTTCAAATAAGTTCAGGAAAATGAAATCCCTTTATAACAAATGAGTTTTCGTCCGAAACCGTGATACTTCGGAAGAGATTGTCTATTTTGTACACAAAGTGCATCCAGTTTTTACCGTAACCCTCTCAACTTTTTATAACATGCTATGTGGGTGAAATGATGATTCCATGCCAACTTTAAATCTTTTCAGAGTTTATTTGAAGTGCATTTCAATTTCAGGGTTATTTAGCTCAAAAACAATCAATAAGTGCATGAAAAATCCCAAATGAAGTCAGAAAGTTTTGAAAATTGATGATGTGGCTTTGAATAGTGCATTTTTAACACACAAAAAGTATGGAGTTGAAATAAGTTAAGAAAATGAAATCCCTTTGTAACAGATGAGTTTTTGTCCGAAACCGTGATACTTCGAAAGAGATTGTCTATTTTGTACACGAAGTTCATCCAGTTTTTGCCATAACCCTCTCAAAATTTTAAAACATGCTATGTGGGTGAAATGATGATACCATGCCAACTTTCAACCTTTTCAGAGTTCATTTGAAGTGCTTTTCAACCCCACGGTTATTTAGCTCAAAAATCACTAAGTGCATGAAAAATACCAAATGAAGCCAGAAAGAGTTGAAAATTCATGGTGTGGCTTTGAATGGTGAATTTTGAACACAAAAAAGTATGGAGTTCAAATAAGTTCAAAAAAATGAAATCCGTTTAAACAGATGAGTTTTCGTCCGAAACCATGATACTTCGAAAAAGATTGTCCGATTTGTACACGAAGTGCATCCAGTTTTTGCTGTAACCCTCTCAAGTTTTTATAACATGCTATGTGGGTGAAATGATAATACCATGCCAGCTTTCTACCTTTTCAAAGTTCAATTGAACTTCTTTTCAATTTCAGGGTTATTTAGCTCAAAAAATCACTAAGTGCATGAAAAATACCAAATGAAGTCAAATAGTTTTGAAAATTGATGATTTGGCTTGGAATGGTGCATTTTGAACACACAAAAAGTATGGAGTTCAAATAAGTTCAAAAAAATGAAATCCCTTTGTAACAGATGATTTTTGTGCGAAACCATGATAGTTCGAAAGAGATTGTCCATTTGGTACACGTAGTGCATCCAGTTTTTGTCGTAAACCTCTCAACTTTTTATAACATGCTATGTGGGTGAAATGATGATACCATGCCAACTTTCAACCTTTTTAGAATTCATTTTAAGTGCCTTTCAATTTCAGGGTTATTTGGCTCAAAAAAATCAGTAAGTGCATGAAAAATACCAAATGAAGTCAGAAAGGGTTGAAAATTGATGTTGTGTCTTTGAATGGTGCATTTTGAACACAAAAAAGTATGGAGTTCAATTAAGTTCAAAAAAATGAAATCCTTGATAACAGATGAGTTTTCGTGTGAAACCGTGATACTACGAAAGAGATTGTACATTTTTTACACGAAGTGCATCCAGTGTTTGCCGTAACCCTTTTAACTTTTTATAGCATGCTATGTTGGTGAAATGATGATACCATGCCAACTTTTAACCTTTTCAGAGTTCATTTGAAGTGCTTTTCTATTTCAGGGTTATTTAGCTCAAAAAAAATTAGTAAGTGCATGAAAAATACCAAATGAAGTTAGAAAGTTTTGAAAATTGATGATGTGGCTTTGAATGGTGCATTTTGAACACACAAAATGTATGGAGTTCAAATAAGTTCAAAAAAATGAATTCCCTTTGTACCAGATGAGTTTTCGTTTGAAACCGTGATACTTCGAAAGAGATTGTCTATTTTGTACACGAAGTGCACCCAGTTTTTGCCGTAACCCTCTCAACTTTGTAGCACATGTTATGTGGGTGAAATGATGATACCATGCCAACTTTAAACCTTTTCAGAGTTCATATGAAGTGCTTTCAATTCCAGAGTTATTTACCTAAAAAATCAATAAGCGCATGAAAAATACCAAATGAAGTCAGAAAGGGTTGAAAATTGATGGTGTGTCTTTTAATGGTCAATTTTGAACACACAAAAAGTATGGAGTTCAAATAAGTTCAAAAAAGTGAAATCCCTTTGTAACAGATGAGTTTTCATCCGAAACCGTGATACTTCGAAAGATATTGTCCATTTTGTACACGAAGTGCATCCAGTTTTTGCCGTAACCCTCTCAACTTTTTTATAACATGCTATGTGGGTGAAATTATGATACCATGCCAACTTTCAATCTTTTTAGAATTCATTTGAAGTGCTTTTCAATTTCATGGTTATTTAGCTAAAAAATCAGTAAGTGCATGAAAAATACAAATTGAAGTGAGAAAGTTTTGAAAATTTATGATGTGGCTCTGAATGGTGCATTTTTAACACACAAAATGTATGGAGTTCAAATAAGTTCAAAAAAATGAAATCCCTTTGTAACAGATGAGTTTTCGTCCGAGACCGTGATACATCGAAAGAGATTGTCCATTTTGTACACGAAGTGCCTCCAGTTTTTGCCGTAACCCTCTCAACTTTTTAGCACATGCTATGTGGGTGAAATGATAATACGATGCCAACTTTCAACCTTTCGAGAGTTCATATGAAGTGCTTTTTAATTTCTTTCAAAATATCGTGGGAGTGGACTTCAAAAAAGAATCAACAAAAAAGCTTTTTTAAACTTCTAGTATTTTTTAAACTATAATTATATATAAATTATGCAACTAAAATTATCAAATTATTTTTTGTTCAAAACATTAATAGCAAAAATAATATAATGATAAAACACATTGGAAATAAATAAAGCAAAAAATAAAACAAAAATAAATAAAGCAAAAAACAAAACAAAAATAATGTAAATTATGCAACTAAAATTATCAAAGTATTTTTTGTTCAAAAGAATGAACTAAAATAACAGAAGAAAAATACTGGAAAAAAATAAAAAATAAATAAAGCAATAAACAAAACAAAAATACTGGAAAAAATAAATAATGCCACCCATTGGTCCCGGTTGGTGGAACCAACCGGGGCCAAAGGTCTCTGCTTCCCGCCCTTTGGGCTGACGAAAAGGGCCCTTTGGTCCTGGTTGGTGGCGCCAACCGGGACTAAAACACACCTTTAGTCCCGATTGGTGCCACCAACCGGGACCAATGGTCTCTGCCTCCTGCCCTTTGGGCTGACGAAAAGAGACCTTTGGTCCTGGTTGGTGACACCAACCGGGACAAAAGGTGGGCACTGGTCCCGGTTGGTGCCACCAACCGGGACCAATGCTTCTTCTATATAAGCAAACACTTAGAAATTTCAGTTTTCATCACCACTTCGCCGAGCCCGCCGTCCTCGTCCCCGTTGTCGCATGACGCCCCGAGCCCGCCATCATCATCCCCGTCCCCGTCGCCGCCCAGTCGCCTCCCCGAGCCCGCCATCGTCGTCCCCGTCCCTGTCGCCACCCCGTCCCCGTCGCCTCCCCGTCACCTCCCCGTCGCCGCTCTGCCCCCATCTAGTCGCCTCCGCGTTGCCACCTCATCACCACCCCATCGCCTCCCCGTCGCCCCCAGTGAGCCCCCTTTCCCATGGTCCCTTCTCGGATACGGCGACACGGACACGACGACACGCATACAGGGACACAAGATACATCATTTTCCAAAAACATCCCATCGGGGACACGGCAAGTATATATAAATATAAATGAAAATATGTACGAGTTAAAGAAAGAAAAAGAACGAGCAAGAATCACCCCTGCCCGACAACTTCGACATGAGGGGGGGTCGATATACATTTTTTCCATGTATGTATGTCGTTGTCGTTGAGTTAAAGAAAGAAAAATAATGAAAATATGTCATGAGTTAATGAAAATATATAATATATGTATGTGGCTATGTATATATAGATGGATAGCAGTTTTTTTCCATGTATGTATGTCATTATCGATATACCCCCTCCGTGATAACTTCGACATGAGGGGGGTCGATATACCCCCTCCCCGTTAACTTTGACATGAGGGGGGGGTGATATACCCCCCTCCTCGATAACTTCGACATGAGGGGGGTCGATATACCCCCTCCCCGATAAAAAAATTCGAAGTTACTAAGGTAAAATGTTCATATAGAAAACTCTGGTAATATAGATTTATCAAGAATTCCCCCATTATGGATGTGCAAAAGTTGATCCAATTTTTTCCCGATCCCATCTATATATATATTCTTCTATATGTCATGTTGTGTGTCAAAGTATTGAAGAAATCCATGGCTTCATCATCAGCCGAAAGTAACCGGCGTATGATGTTACAAAGCTCTTCAAAGTTGCTTTGGAACGGAATTCCGGATAGAATAATCCGCTTTTTGGTACGAATTTCAGCAACGACCTTCCAAATAGCGATATTCGGAACGCTCTTGCTGAACTTCGTACCAAAAAGCTAATTATCCTATCCGGGACTCTGTTCGAAAACAATTTTGGAGAGCTTCGTACCATTATGTGTCTGTTACTTCTAGCTAATGCTGAAGCCGTGGTTTTCTTGAATCCTTTGACACTAGACAACATGACATATAGAAGCGTAGATGAGATCAGGAAAAATATGGACCATTTTCTGCACATCTAGAATGGCGCCATTTTGTTAAATCCCTAAAAGGTTAAGATAATTCTGACCCTCTCGCCCGACCAAACTGTAGAAGCGTCGACGGCCACCCCTAACCCTGGAAGCATTGTCGAGGCCACCCCAAATCGTAGAGAAGTATATTAATTGCCATGTTTTAATATTTGTATAAACTATGGATCAAAGAGACTTGGAACATGAACAATTGTTGGGGGACACAATCCGAGGTAATCATGATATTATCTTGTCGTATCTCAACGACACCAATGGTCTTGAAAGATAGGAAGGACATGATCATGATGGCTCCGGTGCCCGAATGCCGGAGGAAGAAGGAGACTATGGTGACGGCTCCGGTGACCGAACGGAGGATGGAGATGTTGCAAAGTCCGGTGAGGTATATATATTAATTAAGCATGTGCTGACTACCTAATTGATGCATTAATTGTTTTGGTATGTACATATGTTAACTCTTATTTCATCTTTTATATAGCCCTCCGGATCGAGCCAAACTTTGGTTATGAGACGAGGCCCGAAGAGAAGGTTGAAAAAGGAAGAAAGGTTCACGATCACAACACTCACGGACGATGGCCTACAAATTGAACCAAAGCGGACCAAGGACACATTTGCTGCTCAGTGCGGAGATATTGTTAGGGACAACATCCCGATCAGCATCAAGCAATGGAATAAGCCTAAGGACGACGCCCATGAACGTGATTATGTCACCGTAGACAGAAAGATGATCTTTGGACCGCGCTGAAGGCTAACTTCACCCTATCGCTAGAGGAGGATCCGAATAAGCCAGTTATAGAGCCACTGGTCAAGGCGTGTGCTCTTAAGAAGATGGCAGATCTATTTAGGAGGTGAAAGAATGAGTTGAAATCAAAGTTTTTTGACAAAGGGAAGACTCCAGAATTCATTGGCCGATTTGAGAAGATAAGATATCATTGGCCCGCATTTGTGGCCTACAAGACATCGGAGAAGAGTAAGAAAATGTCCGAGACAAACAAGATCAATGCTGCAAAGAAGCAGTATCACCGTCACATGGGGTCAGGTGGCTGCCTCAAAGCCTGACCGTTATGGGACAAAGCTGAGAATGACCTGCTTGCTAAAGGGGTCCAACCAGAGACATATAACTAGCCCGACCGTTCAAGGACTTGGTTCTTCGGGGTTGGGGGAACTTTGGACCCTGAAACAAAGAAGTGTCGTTGGATGAACGGGCAACTTGAAATACCTGTCACGAAGCTTCAGAAGTATATCACCGCAGCGCAGGAAGGGATGTTCATTCCCGACAGAGAGAAGGACGAGTTGACTAAGGCCCTAGGGAATGCTGAGCACCCTGGACGAACACAAGGCACACCAGGCTCCGTTCCGTGGAAGGTTGGGTTTCCCGATGCAGGCGGTTACAAAAGCCGGCAGAGAAAGAGGAAAGCGGAGCTGAGCGAAATGCAGAAGCTCAATGCAAGACTAGAAAAGCTAGAGGAAGCTAAGAGCCAGCGAGCTGCCGGCCAACCATCTCAGCGGCATGAAGCTACCCCGCCATCTCAGTGGAGAAGCAGCGTGGCTTCCATGGAGCTCGTTCGGCCCAATTCACGGCTCCTAGCTACCCCGTGGATACTATCACGGAGGTTCAAAATTGCGAGCTTTGGACAAAATTCCGGAACCTCACTTTCAAGGTGGCTCTCGACTCTGTTGCACCTCCTCAACCCAACGGAACTTTTCACTACCTTCCCATTCCACATGGCTATGCTGTTGTGATGGTGGATGAAGTAATGGAGGGATTTGATGATCTCGAGCTTGACCACCAAACTGGTGAAGGGGAGAAGAAGCTGGTTCATGCTTTGAGGAGTACATGTCTATGGTCGAAGGAGTACATCAAGCTTCCAAACTGGACACCTCCGTCTCCTCCTCCTCCTCCTCCTTTGGCACGTCAGGGCACTCCGCCTCCTCCTCCTCCTCCTCGTCCTTCTCATATGGTGAGTGATCAGGGCACTCCGCCTCCTTCTCCAGCTCCTCCGACGCGTGATGGCACTCCGCCTCCTCCTTCACCTACTCCGACGCGTGAGGCCACTCCGCCTCCTCCTCCTCCTCCGGCGCGTCAGGCCACTCATCCTCCTCCTCCTCCTCCGATGCGATAGGACACTACGCCTCCTCCGACGCGTCAGCCACGATGGAAGAGAGATGCCGCCGCCGCTCCGGCGGTAGTAGTACAATAGGTGGAAAAAATACAAATTTGGTCCAAGCCTCAAGCCTGTTACAAAGTTACCATACGAGAGGACAGACGAAGAAAGCGCTAAGATCAATGAAGCCAAAGTGAAGGCCCATTTTGCATGGAAACAACCACCTCCGAACGAAATGGTAGATCCGGTTAAAGCGAAGTGCACTCTGGATGCCCTGAAGCGACCATCACTGCCTCCACTGCCATCAAACTATGACTGATGTATTATAAAGACATATAATGAAGCGCAGCGGTCGGGAAGTACCTCTAGTGCTGCCTAGTCAAAGAACAAAAAAGTGGGAAAACAATTCCCCAGCTCGGCGAACGGGAGAAGCAATCGTGCCCTCCGCTCAAGGTGTCTAGCGGCATTGCTAATCATTCGGTGATACTGCCCGGTACCATACTTGGTGATTACTTGGGGGATGATGTACTTTTTAAAATGGCTAAGGTAACCAAAGAAGAACACGAATATGTGCACGGGAAGACTCTCGTCAAACCTGATCCTCCTCGTCTAACAACGATGATGTACACATTGCATGAGTGGTACATGAAAATCTACAGGGAGTTTGGGAGAGGAACTATGTATGTGGCAGTGAAATCAGAGCACGAATTCATTGGACTTCCCGTGATGCGTATTCAATTTGAGGAGTTATTTCGGTTAAACAATCAAAGGGCCCTCGACAAACAACTCATGACTGCCTACTGTCTGTAAGTATTACTTCTATAGTTAAGTCTCTAGCTCAGCTCGTTCATTGCATGTATATATATATAATTATCATCACTATATTATGCAGATTGAAGATCGTCGAATGCAAAAAAGCAGGAATCTTCGACATTGGGTTCATTAGCCCAGATGCCGTAATTGAATGGTCGATACGAAAAGAACCCGGAGCGACCAAGGAGAACTTGCTAAAGTCGTTCCTTGCACATCAAAACAAAAGGGAAATAATCTTTCCTTACAACTTCAAGTGAGTGTTGTTGTATTCTTTGTATACTTGGTTTTGCTTACTCGAGGTTAAGTAATGTAATTAATGAGTTATATATGCATGCGCAGTTATCACTTTATTCTGCTATCCATTAAGCTTGACGGGGCATTAGTAATTGTCTTAGACTCGAGACGAAAAGATCCCGAGAATTATGCGGACATGATTGCAATGCTCAAGAAATAAGTTCAGTCAATACCGGGACCATATTGGCATGCAACTTTCGTCAATTTCCTGATATCAAGCAATCATTTTCTTTGCCTAGCAGGGTTTGGAAGAAGTTCAGCCGAAAGGTTCCCGGTCTAAACAAAGAGTTGTGATTTACGCACCCCAAAGTAAGTAGTACTAGCTAGTTCCGCGCATCTCTAATTGATTCAAAATTTCATCAATATATCATTACCATGATTGCTTACCAGTTTGATTGAACTCTATTCTCGTAAAGTGCTTGTACTAGAAAGAAGGGACTGTTTGATGTGGATACTACGTATGCGAGCTCATCCACCAATTGACCTCTGAGCGGGGCTTCTCTCACAAACAATTTGAAGTATGTAAATAATATTCACAATTTTATTTTATATATTACCATCAATTGTGTTGATTTTTATTCATATATATGCATGTATTAACCCCCATCTTCAAATTAGATGT
Source organism: Hordeum marinum (assembly GCA_022496015.1). NCBI lineage: Eukaryota > Viridiplantae > Streptophyta > Magnoliopsida > Poales > Poaceae > Hordeum > Hordeum marinum. The sequence continues at coordinate 266,469,895 of CM039672.1, read as the reverse complement.
GGCAGATGCGGGATGAACTCCTACCACTTGATTGCATACGAGCAATTCAAGAGGAATTGGCGGGATTGTTTCTTGACCACGTCATACCCGAAGACGGAGAATACTATGTGAATTTTTGATTGGATCTTAGGAATGGTAAGAGATCTTATATTCTATATATGTAGCTAGCACTAGTAGAAAACAGGGCATTGGTTCGGGCCTCCTAATCCCATTAATCCCGGTTCGCTCACGAACCGGGACCAAAGGTGGCAACCATCCCGGTTCGTGAGCCCAAGGGGCCGACCGGGCCACGTGGGCCGTTGGTTCCGGTTCGTCGGGCCCCTTTGCTCCCGATTCCAGACATGAACCGGGACCAATGCGCCTTGCTCCTGGCCCACGACCATTGGTCCCGGTTCGTGGATGGAACCGGGACCAAAGGGAGACCTATTGTCCCAGTTCCAGCCAAGAACCGGGACCAATGATCTGCCCATATAAACCCTCGCCCACTGCTCGCAGAGCCGTGGAGTGCTCTGTTTTCCAGGACAGTAGTGTCTGAGCTTTGTGGTGCTCTAGCTCACCTCTTATGCACATGAGATGTTCGATGAAATGCCCGAGCCACACTTAAGCTTTCTCCTCTCGAAGCTCCTTGTCCAAACTCCATTTTCATCAAGATTTGTCTAGGTTTGGCGGTCCGTCCTGTCCCGTCCCCGTCCTGAAACTGCCGTCGATCACCCACGCGTGGTGAGCCTCTTGATCTTATCTTCTTTCTAAAAGAAAATATACTTACTTGTATGATTTTCTTACTTTTATTATTGTTTGTTATTATATAGTGCCATGGTTATGGTATCCACCCACATCGGCCCTCGTCCAGTCTATGATTTAGATGTGGTATATTATCTTTTCTAACTATTTCACACATCTAATGTCTATGACAATTAATTATGCCACCAACTTGACATAGATGTTTTTATCTATAGGAAGGAGTTGAACCAGAAATGGATACCGACTATGCAATTCGGCTCGACAAGTTAACTCAAGCTGAAAAAGAAATCGATCATTTGAAAGAAAAATTGAAAAGAACTGAAGATGGGAAGATGGGATTGGAGTTGCATGTTGGTGATATTGTCGATGATCACATGACCAAGATGGCTGCAATGAGTTTGAAGCTTAGAAAGATTAGAAAATATGCCATTGATAAAGAGGCATGGTATCATTATACCGTTGGATCAATTGTTACCTTAGTTGTGATTATGATCGCAATTGTTGTTGCATTGAAATGGTTTAAACAGTTTCAATGTATGGTTTAATTAGATGCTCTGGAGAGGTATATGTTGGTCAACGAGAACTATGTATCTACTTTGGTTTTAATGTGATGATGAACTTCTATTAATTTGTTCACTTCTCTATTCCTGATGTTCTATAATGGTTTTTGACACACTTAATTATATATAATGCACGCAGATGAACCGACAATGGATGTACAGTAACAACTATTATGATGATGCCCTTGATAGAGAATATCACTGCAGCTACATATGAAGAAATGAAATGCTTTTTGTAACAGATGAGTTTCCGTCCGAAACCCTGATACTTCAAAAGAGACTGTCCGTTTTGTACACAAAGTGCATCCAGCTTTTGCCGTAACCCTCTCAACTTTTTAGCACATGCTATGTGGGTGCAATGATGATACCATGCCAACTTTCAACCTTTTCAGAGTTCATTTGTAGCGCTTTTCAATTTTAGGGACATTTAGCTCAAAAAAATCAATAACTGCATGAAAAATAACAAATGAAGTAAGAAAGGGTTGAAAATTGATGATGTCGCTTTGAATGGTGCATTTTGAACACACACAAAGCCTGGAGTTCAAATAAGTTCAAGAAAATGAAATGCCTTTTGTAACGGATGAGTTTCCGTCCGAAACCCAGATATTTCGAAAGAGACTGTCCGTTTTGTACACGAAGTGCATCGAGCTTTTTCCGTAACCCTCTCAACTTTTTAGCACATGCTATGTGGGTGAAATGATGATACATGCCAACTTTCAACCTTTTCAGAGTTCATTTGTAGTGCTTTTCAATTTCAGGGTCATTTAGCTCAAAAAATCAATAACTGCATGAAAAATAACAAATGAAGTTAGAAAGGATTGAAAATTGATGATGTGGCTTTGAATGGTGCATTTTGAACACACAAAAAGCCTGGATTTCAAAGAAGTTCAAGAAAATGAAATGCCTTTTGTAACATATGAGTTTCCGTCTGAAACCTTGATACTTCGAAAGAGACTGTCCGTTTTGTACACGAAGTGCATCCATCTTTTTCCGTAACCCTATCAACTTTTTAGCACATGCTATGTGGGTGAAATTAGGATACCATGCCAACTTTCAAACTTTTTAGAGTTCATTTGTAGTGCTTTTCAATTTCAGGATCATTTAGCTCAAAAAAATCAATAACTATATGAAAAATAACAAATGAAGTCAGAAAGGGTTCAAAATTGATGATGTGACTTTGAATGGTGCATTTTGAACACACAAAAAGCCTGGAGTTCAAATAAGTTCAAGAAAATGGAATGCCTTTTGTAACAGACGAGTTTCCGTCCGAAACCCCGATACTTCGAAAGAGACTGTCTGTTTTGTACACGAAGTGCATCGAGCTTTTGCCGTAACCCTCTCAACTTTTTAGCACATGCTATGTGGATGAAATGATGATACCATGCCAACTTTCAACCTTTTCAGAGTTCATTTGTAGTGCTTTTCAATTTCAGGGTCATTTAGCTCAAAAAAATCAATAACTGCATGAAAAATAACAAATGAAGTCATAAAGGGTTGAAAATTGATTATGTGGCTTTGAATGGTGCATTTTGAACACACAAAAAGCCTGGAGTTCAAATAAGTTCAAGAAAATGAAATGCCTTTCGTAACAAATGAGTTTCCGTCTGAAACCCTGATACTTCGAAAGAGACTGTCCATTTTGTACACCAAGTGCATCCAACTTTTGTCGTAACCCTCTCAACTTTTTAGCCCATGCTATGCGGATGAAATGATGATACCATGCCAACTTTCAACCTTTACAGACTTCATTTGTAGTGCTTTTCAATTTTACGGTCATTTAGCTCAAAAAAAAATCAATAACTTCATGAAAAGTGACAACTAAAAAACTTATATGAAACCTAATAGAAAAAAGAATAAACTAAAAACAATCAATTTAAATATTATTTTACGAACTATAATATTCTTCAATAGCAAAAAGAATCAACTAAAAAGCTTTTATTAAACTCTAATAGCAAAAAGAAACTGTAAAAGCTTTTATAAACCTCTAGTATTTTTGAAACTAAAATTATATAAAACCTAAAAATTACCAAATTGAATATAATGTTAAAATAAAATAATATTAACAAAAAGATTTTTTATAAAGAAATTTTTTGTTAGAAACTTTAATAGCAAACTAAAATAACAAAATATGTTTTTGATTTAAACAACCATTTAAAATAACCTAAGAATTACCAAATTGAATATAATGTTAAAACAAGGTAATATTAAATACTAGGAAAAATAGCAAAGAAATAACATAAAAAATAGCAAAAGTGAAAATAGATGCGCGTATACTGAAATTCAACCTAAATTCAAAGTGCTAGTTAGGTGCCTAACTAGCCTTTATAATTTAGGTCGAATTTCGTGTATATGGGCATCTATTTTCACTATGAGAGGAGCTCGACAGGTCAAGCGCATCGGGGCTTATAAACAGGTGCAGTCTCCACTCGACTAGTGAGGTGGGACTAAACATTTGACACCACTGCGCCAGGCCTTTGGTCCCGGTTCGTGGCAGCAACCGGGACTAAAGGCCCCCCTTTAGTCCCGGTTGGTGCCACCAACCGGGACCAAAGGTCCCTGTTTCCCCACCGGCTGACGAAAAGGGACCATTGGTCCCGGTTGGTGGCACCAACCGGGACTAATACACCCCTTTAGTCCTGGTTGCTGCCACCAACCGTGACCAAAGGTCCCTGTTTCCTGCCCTTTGGGCTTCTGAAAACAGGGCTTTGGTCCCGGTTGGTGGCACCAACCGGGACTAAACGGGGGCATTGGTCCCGGTTGGTGCCACGAACTGGGACCTATGCTCCCTGTATATAAGCAAACACTTAGCAGTTTTCGACCCATTCGCTCCCCCGAAGGCCAGATCCCCACCCACGGCGTCAGGCTGCCCAAATCGCGCGCGTCCTCCGTCGCCGTCGCCGTCGCTGACTGCCGTCCCCGACCTCGCTCCGCGCCGGCCGCCCCACCCTGACCTCGCCACGCCCGGACCTCGCCCCACCCCGCCCCACGCCGGCCGCCCCGCCCCGCTCCGGCCGCCCCACACCGGCCGCCCCGCCTCGCTCTGGCCACTGCTCTGCCCCACTCCGGCCACATCCCCCTCCCCTATATGTGAGCATATATGTATGTGTGTATATATGTATGTGTGTATATATGTATGTATGTGTTCATATCTGTGTTCATGCAAGTTAAAAAATCATGTTCATGCAAGTTAAAAAAATCATGTTCAATGTGTGTATATATGTATGTATGTGTGTGTATGTATATATGTATGTGTTCATATATGTGTTCATGCAAGTTAAAAAAATCATGTTCATGCAAGTTGAAAAAAATCATGTTCAATGTGTGTATATATGTATGTATGTGTTCATATATGTATGTGTTCAAGCAAGTTATGTGCATCATGTTTTGTTACTGCCACCGCGTGATGATTTGTCCAGCCGACCTTTTTTTGTTCATATAGAATACTCCGGTAATTTCGACATGAGGGGGGGACGTCGATCAACCCCCTCTCGCCCGACCAACTCTCGAGTCCGCCTAAACTGGGACTGAAAAGCGTTGTCAATCTCTTACCTGTTGGAAATATGCCCCAGAGGCAATAATAAAATGGTTATTATTGTATTTCCTTGTTCATAATAATTTTCTATTGTTCATGCTATAATTGTGTTAACCGGAAACCATAATACATGTGTGAATACATAGACCACAACATGTCCCTAGTGAGCCTCTAGTTGGCTAGCTCGTTGATCAATAGATGGTCACGGTTTCATGACCATGGACATTGGATGTCATTGATAACAGGATCACATCATTAGGAGAATGATGTGATGGACAAGACCCAATCCTAAGCATAGCACAAGATCGTGTAGTTCGTCTGCTAAAGCCTTTCCAATGTCAAGTATCATTTCCTTAGACCATGAGATTGTCCAACTCCCAGATACTGTAGGAATGCTTTGGGTGTGCCAAACGTCACAACGTAACTGGGTGGCTATAAAGGTTCACTATGGGTATCTCCAAAAGTGTCTGTTGGGTTGGCACGAATCGAGACTGGGATTTGTCACTCTGTATGACGGAGAGGTATCTTTGGGCCCACTCGGTAAGACATCATCATAATGAGCTCAATGTGACTAAGGAGTTAGCCACGGGATGATGTGTTGCGGAATGAGTAAAGAGACTTCCCGGTAACGAGATTGAACAAGGTATAGGGATACCGACGATCGAATCTCGGGCAAGTATCATACCTGTAGACAAAGGGAATTGGATACGGGATTGATTGAATCCCCGACAACGTGGTTCATCCGATGAGATCATTGTGGAGCATGTGGGAGCCAACATGGGTATCCAGATTCCGCCGTTGGTTATTGACCGGAGAGGTGTCTCGGTCATGTCTACGTGTCTCCCGAACCCATAGGGTCTACACACTTAAGGTTCGATGATGCTAGGGTTATAGGGAAATGGTATACGTGATTACCGAAGGTTCTTAGGAGTCCCGCATGAGATCCCGGGCGTCATGAGGATCTCCATAATGGTCCGGAGGTAATGATTGATATATAGGAAGTCCTGTTTTGGTCACCGGAAAGTTTTCGGGCTCATCGGTAGTGCACCGGGAGTGTCGGGAGGGTGCCGGAGGACCCCCGGGAGGGGTGTGACGACCAAAGGACCTTATGGTCTGTTAGATAAAGTGTGCCATACCTTATTGGTATGGTCAAGACCTTTGCTAAAGGCCCATGCGCATAGGGATAAAGAGATAAGGCAAAAAGGAGTTTGAAAGGAGGAGATCCACCTCCCTTGTGGGAGGTGGACTCCTCCCCTAGCTCGGACGAACCTCTCCTCCTTGGAGGAGGTTCCAAGGCAGCCCTCCATCTCCCTCCTCCTATATATACTTGAGGCTTTGACTGTTTTGAGACAAGATTTGATCTCTCTCTCCCACGGCGCAGCCCTACCTCTCTTCTTCCTCTTGCGCAGTGCTTAGGCGAAGCCTTGCCGGAATACCTTGCTGATCCACCACCACCACGCTGTCGTGCTGCTGTTGGAGCTCTTCCACAACCTCTCCCTCCTCCTTGCTGGATCAAGGCATGGGAGACGTCACTGGGCTGTACGTGTGTTGAACACGGAGGCACCGTTGTTCGATGCTAAGATCGGAGTCCACCACGATTTGAATCGCTACGAGTACGACTCCACCAACCGCGTTCTTGTAACGCTTCCGCTTAGCGATCTTCAAAGGTATGAAGATGCAATCTCTCCCCACTCGTTGCTGGTTTCTACATAGATAGATCTTGGTGATCGTAGGAATTTTTTTGATTTACTACTACGTCTCCCAACAGTGGCATCATGAGCTAGGTCTATGCGTAGAATCTATGCACGAGTAGAACACAAGTTGTTGTGGGCGTCGATCTTGTTAATATGCTTGCCGTTACTAGTCTTATCTTGATTCGACGGTATTGTGGGATGAAGTGGCTCGGACCAACTTTACACGTACGCTTACGTGAGACCGGTTCCATTGCGTGACATGCACTTGTTGCATAAGGTGGCTAGCGCGTATCTGTCTCTCCCACCTTAGTCGGATTGGATTCGATGAAAAGGGTCCTTATGAAGGGTAAATAGCAATTGGCATATCACGTTGTGGTTTTGGCATAGGTAAGAAATGTTCTTGCTAGAAACCTGTAGCGGCCACGTAAAAACTTGCAACTACAAATTAGAGGACGTCTAACTTGTTTTTGCAGCATATGCCTTGTGATGTGATATGGACAAAGGATGTGATGTGATGCATTGTGATGTATGAGATTGATCATGTTCTTGTAATAGGATTCACGACTTGCATGTCGATGAGTATGACAACCGGCAGGAGCCATAAGAGTTGTCTTATTTTATTGTATGACCTGCGTGTCAATCATAAACGCCATGTAATTACTTTACGTTATTGCAAAACGTTAGCCATAGTCATAGAAGTAATAGTTGGTGAGACAACTTCATGAAGACACGATGATGGAGATCATGATGATGGATATCATGGTGTCGTGCCGGTGACAGTGATGATCATGGCGCCCCGAAGATGGAGATCAAAGGAGCAAGATGATATTGGCCATATCATGCCACTATATTGATTGCATGTGATGTTTATCATGTTTACATCTTATTTGCTTAGAATGATGGTACTAAATAAGATGATCTCTCAATAAATTTTCAAGATATGTGTTCACCCTAACTGTGCACCATTGCTAAGGATCGTTGTTCCGAAGCGCCACGTGATGATCGGGTGTGATATGTTCTAACGTTCGCATACAACGGGTGTAAGCCAAATTTACACACGCGAAACACTTAGGATGACTTGACGAGCCTAGCATGTACGGACATGGCCTCAGAACACGGAAGACCGAAAGGTCGAACATGAGTTGTATAGAAGATACGATCAACATGGAGATGTTCACCATGGATGACTAGTCTGTCTCACGTGATGATCGGACACAGGCTAGTTGACATGGATCATGTGTCACTCGAATGACTAGAGAGATGTCTATCTAAGTGGGAGTTCATTAATAATTTGATTATCTGAACTTAATTATCATGAACTTAGTCTAAAATTGTCTTTACAATCTATATTGTAGATCCAATGGCCAACACTAATGTCACCCGCAAATTCAACGCGTTCCTAGAGAAAACCAAGCTGAAAGATGATGGAAGCAACTATGCGGATTGGGTCCGTAGCTTGAGGATCATCCTCATAGCTTCCAAGAGATTGTATGTCCTTGATGCACTACTAGGTGACCCACCCATTTTCCCAGCGGATCAAGACGTTACGAACGCTTGGCAGTCACGCTACGATTATTACTCCCTTGTTCAGTGTGGCATGCTTTACAATTTAGAATCGGGGCTCTAAAAGCATTTTGAGCAACACGGAGTATATGAGATGTTCCAGGAGCTGAAATTGGTTTTCCAAGCTCATGCCCGGGTCGAGTGATATGATGTCTCTGAGAAGTTCCTCAGCTGTAAGATGGAGGAGAATAGTTTTGTTAGTGCGCACATACTCAAAATGTCTGGGTTGCACAACCGCTTGACTTAGCTAGGAGTTAATATCCCGGATGACTCAGTCATTGACAGAATCCTCCAGTCACTCCCACCTAGCTACAAGAGCTTTGTGATGAACTACAACATGCAGGGTATGGACAAGTCCATTCCTGAGTTGTACTCGATGCTGAAATCAGCGGAGGTCAAGATCAAAAAGGAGCATCAAGTGTTGATGGTGAATAAGACCACTAGTTTCAAGAAAGGCAAGGGTAAGAAGAACTTCAAGAAGGACGGAAAGCTGTTGCCGTGCCCGGTAAGCAAATTGCCGGGAAGAAGAACAAGAATGGACCCAAGCCTGAGACCGAGTGCTTTTATTGCAAGGGTACCGATCACTGGAAGCGGAACTGCCCCAAGTACTTAGCGGATAAGAAGGCCGGCAACGTTAAAGGTATATGTGATATACTTGTTATTGATGTGTACCTAACCAGCGCTCGTAGTATCTCCTGGTATTTTATACCGGTGCAGTTGCTCACATTTGTAACTCCAAGCAGGAGCTGCGGAATAAGCGGAGGCTGGCAAAGGACTAGGTGACGATGCGCGTCAGGAATGTTCCAAGGTCGATGTGATCGTCGTCGGCACTCCACCGCTATATCTACCTTTGGGATTAGTTTTAAACCTCAATAATTGTTATTTAGTACCAGCTTTGAGCATGAACATTGTATCTAGATATCGCTTGATGCGATATGGCTACTCATTTAAATCTGACAATAATGGTTGTTCTATTTATATGAGAGAAATGTTTTATGGTCATGCCCCGCTGGTCAACGGTTTATTTTTGATGAATCTCGAATGTGATGTTAAACATGTCCATAGTGTGAGTACCAAAAAGTGTAAGGTTGATAACGATAGTCCCACTTACATGTGGCACTGCCGCCTTAGTCATATTGGTGTCAAACGCATGAAGAAGGTCCATGCTGATGGACTTTTCGAGTCTCTTGATTTTGAATCATTTGACATGTGCGAACCATGCCTCATGGGCAAGATGACCAAGACTCCATTCTCTGGAACAATGGAGCAAGAAACTGACTTGTTGGAGATAATACATAGCGATGTATGCAGTCCATTGAGCGTCGAGGCTCGCGGTGGCTACCGTTATGTTCTCACCCTCACTGACGACTTGAGCAGATATGGGTATGTCTACTTAATGAAACACAAGTCTAAAACATTTGAAAGGTTCAAGGAATTTCAGAGTGAGGTAGAGAATCAACATGACAAGAAAATAAAGTGCCTACGATCTGATCGTGGCGGAGAATATTTCAGTCATGAGTTTGGCGCGCACCTAAGAAAATGTGGAATTGTTTCACAACTCACGCCGCCTGGCACACCTCAGTGAAATGGTGTGTCGGAACGTCGTAATCGCACCCTATTGGATATGGTGCGATCTATGATGTCTCTTACCGACTTACTGCTATCATTTTGGGGATATGCTTTAGAGACTGCCACATTCACTTTAAATAGGGCACCATCAAAGTCCGTTGAGACAACACCGTATGAATTATGGTTTGGAAAGAAACCTAAGCTGTCGTTTATAAAAGTTTGGGGATGCGATGCTTATGTGAAGAAACTTCAACCTGAGAAGCTCGAACCCAAAGAGGAAAAGTGCGTTTTCATAGGATATCCCAAAAAGACTATTGGGTATACCTTCTACCTCAGATCCGAAGGCAAAGTCTTTGTTGCCAAGAATGGATCCTTTCTCGAGAAAGAGTTTCTCTTGAAAGAAGTAAGTGGGAGCAAAATAAAACTTGATGAGGTAATTGTACCTCCACTCGAACTGGAGAGTAGCGCAGCACTGGAAGTTGTTTCTATGGAGCCTACACCGGCTGGAGAGGAAGTTAATGATGATGATCATGAAACTTCAGATCAAGTTACTATTGAACGTCGAAGGTCCACTAGGACGCGTTCCGCACCAGAGTGGTACGGCAACCCTGTCCTGGAGATCATGTTGTTGGACAACAGTGAACCTTCGAAGTATGAAGAAGCGATGACGGGCCCAGATTCCAACAAATGGCTTGAAGCCATGAAATCCGAGATAGGATCCATGTATGAGAACAAAGTGTGGACTTTGGTGGACTTGCCTGATGATAAGCGAGCCATTGAAAATAAATGGATCTTTAAGAAGAAGACTGACGCGAATGGTAATGTGACCATCTATAAGGCTCGACTTGTCGCTAAGGGTTATTGACAACTTCAAGGAGTTGACTACGATGAGACTTTCTCACCCGTAGCGATGTTGAAGTCTGTCTGAATCATGTTAGCAATTGCCGCATTTTATGATTATGAGATCTGGCAAATGGACGTCAAAGCGGCATTCCTTAATGGCTTCCTTAAGGAAGAACTGTATATGATGCAGCCGGAAGGTTTTGTCAATCCTAAAGAAGCTAACAAAGTATGCAAGCTCCAATGCTCCATCTATGGGCTGGTGCAAGCATCTCGGAGTTGGAACATTCGCTTTAATGAGGTGATTAAAGTGTTTGGGTTTGTACAGGTTTATGAAGAACCCTGTATTTACAAGAAAGTGAGTGGGTGCTCTGTAGCATTTCTCATATTATATGTGGATGACATACTAATAATGGGAAATGATATAGAACTTTTGGAAAGTGTAAAGGCCTACTTGAATAAATGTTTTTCAATGAAGGACCTTGGAGAAGCTGTTTACATATTAGGCATCAAGATCTATTGAGATAGATTGAGACACCTCATAGGTCTTTCACAAAGCACATACCTTGAAAAGATATCGAAGAAGTTCAATATGGATCAATCCAAGAAGGGGTTCATGCCTGTGTTACAGGGTGTGAGATTGAGTACGACTCAATGCCCGACCATGACAAAGGATAGAGAAGAGATGAGTGTCATCCCCTCTGCTTCACCCATAGGTTCTATTATGTATGCCATGATGTGTACCAGACCTGATGTGAACCTTGCCATAAGTTTGGTAGGGAGGTACCAAAGTGATCCCGGAGCGGAACACTGGACATCGGTCAAGAATATCCTGAAGTACCTGAAAAGGACAAAGGACATGTTTCTCGTATATGGAGGTACCAAAGAGCTCGTCGTAAAGGGTTACATCGATGCTAGCTTTGACACTGATCCAGACGACTCCAAGTCGCAAACCGGATACGTGTATATTTTGAACGGAGGGGCAGTCAGCTGGTGCAGTAGCAAGCAAAGCGTCGTGGCGGCATCTACATGTGAAGCGGAGTACATAGCTGCTTCGGAAGCAGCAAAGGAAGGAGTCTGGATAAAGGAGTTCACCACCGACCTCGGAGTGATTCCCAATGCGTCAGGCCCGATGACTCTATTCTGTGATAACACTGGAGCTATTGCCCTTGCGAAGGAGCCCAGGTTTCACAAGAAGACAAGACACATTTAGCGCCGCTTCAACTCCATCCATGATTACATTCAGGAGGGAGATATAGATATTTGTCAAATACATACGGATCTGAATGTCGCAGATCTGTTGACTAAACCTCCTCATGAGCAAAACATGTTCAACACCAGAATGCTATGGGTGTTCGATTCATCACAATGTAACTAGATTATTGACTCTAGTGAAAGTGGGAGACTATTGGAAATATGCCCTAGAGGAAATAATAAAATGGTTATTATTCTATTTCCTTGTTCATGATAATTGTCTATTGTTCATGCTATAATTTTGTTAACCAGAAATCGTAATACATGTGTGAATACATAGACCACAACATGTCCCTAGTGAGCCTCTAGTTGGCTAGCTCGTTGATCAATAGATGGTCATAGTTTCATGACCATGGACATTGGATGTCATTGATAACGGTATCACATCATTAGGAGAATGATGTGATAGACAAGACCCAATCCTAAGCATAGCACAAAATCGTGTAGTTCGTCTGCTAAAGCTTTTCTAATGTAAAGTATCATTTCCTTAGACCATGAGATTGTGCAACTCCCGGATACCATAGGAATTCTTTGGGTGTGCCAAACGTCACAACGTAACTGGGTGGCTATAAAGGTGCACTACGGGTATCTCCGAAAGTGTATGTTGGGTTGGCACAAATCGAGACTGGGATTTGTCACTCCGTATGACGGAGAGATATCTCTGGGCCCACTCGGTAAGACATCATCATAATGAGCTCAATGTGACTAAGGAGTTAGCCACGAGATGATGTGTTGCGGAATGAGTAAAGAGACTTTCCAGTAATGAGATTGAACAAGGTATAGGGATACCGACGAACGAATCTCGGGCAAGTATCACACCGGTAGACAAAGGGAATTGGATACAGGATTGATTGAATCCCTGACATCGTGGTTCATTCAATGAGATCATCGTGGAGCATGTGGGATCCAACATGGGTATCCAGATCCTGCTGTTGGTTATTGACCGGAGAGGTGTCTCGGTCATGTCTACGTGTCTCCCGAACCCGTAGGGTCTACACACTTAAGGTTCGATGACGCTGGGGTTATAGGGAAATGGTATACGTGATTACCTAAGGTTCTTCGGAGTCTTTGATGAGATCCCGGACGTCACGAGGAGCTCCAGAATGGTCTGGAGGTAAAGATTGATATATAGGAAGTCCTGTTTTGGTCACCGGAAAGTTTTCGGGCTCATCGGTAGTGTACCGGGAGTGCCGGGAGGGTGCCGGAGGACCCCCGGGAGGGATGTGACGACCAAAGGACCTTATGGGCTGTTTGATAAAGTGTTCCATCCCTTATTGGGCTGGGCAAGACCTTTGCTAAAATCCCATGCGCATAGGGATAAAGAGATAAGGCAAAAAGGAGTTTGAACGAAGGAGATCCACCTCCCTTGTGGGAGGTGGACTCCTCCCCTAGCTCGGCCGAACCTCTCCTCCTTGGAGGAGGGGCCAAGGCAGCCCTCCCTCTCCCTCCTCCTATATATACTTGAGGTTTTGGCTGTTTTGAGACAAGATTTTATCTCTCTCTCCCACGGTGCAGCCCTACCTCTCTTTTTCCTCCTCCGCAGTGCTTAGGCCAAGCCCTGCCGGAATACCTTGCTGATCCACTACCACCATGCCGTCGTGCTGCTGTTGGAGCTCTTCCCCAACCTCTCCCTCCTCCTTGCTGGATCAAGGAGCGGGAGACGTCACCGGTCTGTACGTGTGTTGAACGCGGAGGCGCCGTTGTTCGGCGCTAAGATCGGAGTCCACCGCGATCTGAATCGCTACGAGTACGACTCCACCAACCGTGTTCTTGTAGCGCTTACGCTTAGCGATCTTCAAAGGTATGGAGATTCAGTCTCTCCCCACTCTTTGTTGGTTTCTCCATAGATAGATCTTGGTGATCGTAGGAATTTTTTTGATTTACTACTACGTCTCCCAACACTAGCCCCTCTCGCCCCTACCCGACAAACTCTCAAGGCCACCCAAACCACTAGAAGAAAACTCCGGTAACTTCGATCAACCCCCTCTCGCCCGACCAAACCCTACAAGCGTTGCCGAGGCCACCCAATCCCTAAAAGCGTTGCCGAGGCCACCCAAACCCTAGAATCGTCGAGGCCACCCAATCCCTAGAAGCGTTGTCGAGGCCACCCCAAACCGTAGAAGCGTCGAGGCCACTAATATGATCCCTTGTCTATGTTTGCCACTAATTAATATATCCATCTCTCATGTTTGTATATTAATTGCCATGTTGTAATATTTGCAGAAACCATGTATCCAACTATGGATCCAACCATGAACAGAGACTTTGAAGGAGAAGCGTTGTTGGGGGACATAATCTGCGGCGGCGGTAATTTCTTGTCGTTACTCAATTTTGACACAGAAGAGCTAGGACATGATGATGACGGCTCCGGTCACCAAATGCTAGAGGAAGAAGGAGACCATGATGACGGCTCCGGTGACCGAGAGCCGGAGGAAGAAGTAGACCATGATGACGGCTCCGGTGACCGAATGGAGGGAGCTGTTGCAAAGTCGTCCGGCGAGGTATATATATTAATTAAGCTTGTGCTGACTAATTGATGCATTAATTTTTTGGTATGTACATATATTAACTCTTATTTCTTATTTTATATAGCTCTCCAGATCGAGCCAAATTTCGGTAACGAGATGAGGCCCGAAGAAAAGGTTGGGCAAGGAAGAAAAGTTCACGATCACCTTAATCGCGAATGATGGCCAACCGATTGAACCGAAGAAGACCAAGGATGCATTTTTTCTCAGTGTGGAGCTATTGTCAGGGACAGCATCCCGATCAACATCCAGCAATGGAATGAGCCGGATAAGAACTCTAAGAACTATGACCCTCAAGTTTCATATGTCACTGATAGACAGAAACAAGATCTTTGGAAGGACCTGAAGGCAAATTTCACCCTACCGCTAGAGGAGGATGAGAGTAATCCAGTTTAGAGCCACTGGTCAGGTCGTGTGCTCTTAAGAAGATGGCAGATCTTTTCAAGAGGTGGAAGAATGATTTGAAAGCTAATTTTGTCGACCAAGAGAAGACTCCAGTATTCGTCGGCCGGTATGAGGGGATAAAATATCAATGGGACAAGTTCGTGGCCTACAAGACTTCTGAAAAGGGTAAGAAAATGTTAGCGATAAACAAGAAAAATGCTGAGAAGAAGCAGTATCACCATCGCACGGGGTCAGGTGGCTACCTCAGAGCCCGGCCGTTATGGGCCAAATGGGAGGATGACCTGCAAGCTAAAGGGGTCGAAGGAGAGACAGTGAACTGGCCAGACCGTTCAAGGACTTGGTTCTTCGGGGTTGGGGGAACTTTGGACCCTGAAACAGGGAAGTGTGTTTGGACGGACGAGCAACTTGCAATACCCGTCAAGAAGCTTCAGCAAGTTATCAAGGAAGCACTGGAAGGGAGGTTCATTCCCAACATAGAGAAGGACGAGCTGGCTGAGGCCCTCGGGAATCCTGAGCACCCTGGACGAACACGAGGCAAGCCAGGCTCCATTTCATGGAAGCATGGGTTTCCCGGCGCAGGCGGTTACAAAAGCCGGGAGAGGAAGAGGAAACTGTTGGGGAACATTGCATGGGAAACAAAAAAAAATTCCTACGCACACGCAAGATCTATCCATGGTGATGAGCATCTACGAGAGGGAGAGTGGATCTACATACCCTTGTAGATCGCTAAGCGGGAAGCGTTAAGAAACACGGTTGGTGTAGTCGAACGTCTTTGCGATCCAAATCGCCGAGCGTCCTGCGATCTCATCACGATCCGTCCTGCAATCCAATCATGATACGTCCTACGAACTCATCACGGTCCGTCCCGCGATCTCATCACGATCCGTCTCGCGATCTTGATCACGGTCCTTCCGATCTAGCGCCGAACGGATGGCACCTCCGCATTCAGCACACGTACAGCTTGATGACGATCTCCGCCTTCTTGATCCAGCAAGAGGGAGTGGAGAGGTAGACGAGTTCTCCGGCAGCGTGATGGCGCCACGGTGATGGTGGTGGAGCAATTCCGGTAGGGCTTCGCCTAAGCACTGCAGAAAACCGATCTAGAGGAGAAACTATGCACTAGAGGAACGGGTAGCACGTGGTTGAAAATCTTGTGCCAAAACCCTAAAACCCTCTAGTATATATAGGAAGAGAGGAGGAGGAGGCTTGGCTCCCAAGGAGCCAGACCTTTGGTTGGCCGAACCAGGAGGCAGGAGTCCTCCTCCTCCACTCCTAGTAGGATTAGGACTCCTTCCTAATTTAGCCCTTTTGCCTTTTTCCACCTTTTTCCTTTTGGGCTTTTTCTTCCCAGCCGCATGGGCCCTTTGTGGGACTTCCTCCAGCCCACAAAGGGCTGGTATTCATCCTCGCACAACCCATGTAGCCTCTTGGGTCGAAATACCCCTCCCTATGGTCTCTCGATACACTACGGGCACTCCCGGTACACTACCGATGAGACCGAAACTTTTTTGGCGACCAAAACAGGACTTCCTATATATCAATCTTTACCTCCGGACCATTCCGTAGCTCCTCGTGACGTCCGGGATCTCATCCGGGACTCTGAACAACCTTCGGTCACCACCATACATAACTCTATACTACCGAAACGTCACCAAACCTTTAGTGTGCAGACCCTGCGAGTTCGAGGACTATGTAGACATGACCGAGACACCTCTACGGTCAATAACCAATAGTGGTACCTGGATGCCCATATTGGTTCCTACATATTCTATGAAGATCTTTATCGCTCGAACCTCTATGTCAAGGATTCAGTTAATCCCGTATGATGTTCCTTTTGTTCTTCGGTATGTACCTTGCCCGAGATTTGATCGTCGGTATCTCCATACCTAGTTCAACCTTGTTATCGGCAAGTGTCTTTACTCGTTCTGCAATACAAGATCCCATGACTAACACTAAGTCACATTGCTTGCAAGGCTTGTTGTGATGTTGTATTACCGAGTGGGCCCTGAGATACCTCTTCGTCACACGGAGTAACAAATCCCAGTCTTGATCCATGCCAACCCAACAAACACCCTCGAAGATACCTATAGAGTACCTTTATAGTCACCCAGTTACGTTGCGTTGTTTGATACACACAAGGCACTCCTCCGGTGTCAGTGAGTTGCATGATCTCATGGTCATAGGAACAGATACTTGACATGCAGAAACAATAGCAATAAACTGACACGATCATATGCTACATTCGTAGTTTGGGTCTTGTCCATCCCATCATTCTCCTAATGATGTGATCCCGTTATCAAATGACATCTCATGTCAATGGCTAGGAAACCTTAACCATCTTTGATCAACGAGCTAGTCTATTAGAGGCATACTAGGGACATGGTTTTGTCTATGTATCCACACATGCATCTAAGTCTCCGATCAATACAATTATAGCATGGATAATAAATGATTATCATGAACAAGGAAATATGATAATAACTAATTTATTATTGCCTCTAGGGCATATTTCCAACAGAAACATGAGCCAAGCATTGTGTAGGAGCTCAATGCAAGAGTACAAAGGCTAGAGGAAGAAGTTATGAGCCAGCAAGCTCCCGACCAGCAGCTTGTTCAGGGGCACGAAGCTAGCCAGAAGCTACCCCGCCATGTTAGCGGATAAGCAGCATGGCTTCCACGGAGCTCCTTCAGCAGCCTGACTTCACGAATCCTAGCTACCCCGTGGATGCTATCACAGATGGCCAACATTGCGAGCTTATGACGAAATGCGTTAACCTCACCTTCAAGGCGGCTGATGGCTTTGTTGCACCTCCTCGAACCGACAAAACTTTTCACCACGGTCAGATTCCACATGACTATGTTGTTGTGCAAGTGGATGAAATAATGGTGGGATTTGAGGAGCTCCAGCTTGATCACCCCACAGGTGAAGGGGAGACTCAGCTAAGATTTGCTTTGAGGAGTACATGTCTATGGCGGAAGGAGCACATCAAACTTCCGAACTAGACGCCTCCGTCTCCTCCTCCTCCGGCGAGTGATGAAGGCACTCATCTTCCTCCTCCTCCTCCGGGGAGGGATCAAGGCACTCCGCCTCCTCCTCCTCCGACGAGGGATCAAGGCACTCCGCCTCCTCCTTCGCCTCGTCCGGCGCATCACGTCGACGATCAAGGCACTTCACCTCCTCCTCCGCCTCCTCCGGCGCGTTCAAGCAGTCCGCCTCCTCCGGCGCGTTCGAGCAGTCTGCCTCCTCCTCCGTCTCCTCAGCAACGACGGAAGACAGCCGCCGCCACTCCTCCTCCTCCGCTGCCTCCTCCTCCGGCACGTCGGAGCACTCCGCCTCCTCCTCCGCCTCGTAAGCAATGACGGAAGAGATACGCCATCGCTCCGGCTGCTAGCAGTACAGCCAGTGGCGGGAGGCCACACGAATATGGTCCTAAGTCTCTCAATCCATTGGAAAATTTGCCATACGAGAGGACCGCGGAGGAAACTGTGAAGATCTCTCAAGACCAAGTGAGGGATCATTTTGCAAAGAAAGCTCCACCTCCGAAGCAGACCATAGATCGGTGGCAGCGAAGCACACTATTGAGGCCCTGAAGTGACCACCACCGCCTCCGCTGGATACCAACTATGTTCGCGCTACTAAAAAGGCATATCAAAATGCGGTGCGGACGGGAACTACTTCCAGTGATGAGAGGTTAACAAAATGAAGAAGTGGGAAAAAAATTCCCCAGCTCGGCGAACAAGCTAACCAATCGTGCCCCCGCTGAAGGTGTCTACCGATATCGCCGCTGATCATCTGGGGATGGTGCCCGGTACCAATCCTGCTGATTACATAAGCGATGATGTACTGTTTGAGCCGTTGGAGGTGGACGATTTCAAATACCGGTACGGGAAGCCTCTCGTCAAAGATGGAAGTCCTCCTCTAGGAACGATGATGAGACAATTGCATGATTGGTACCTGGAAATCTGCCGCAAGTCTGGGCTTGATTGTTTGATGATGAGTATTAAAGAGAAGCACGACTTCCATGGCCAGGAGGTGATTAATGTTGAATTTGAAGAGCTTTTCCAGTTCTACAATCAAAATGACATCAACAGACAAATCATGACTTGCTACTGTCTGTAAGTACTTCTGTAATTAAGTCTCTCTATATAGCTCACCTCTTTCATTGCATGTATATATATAATTATCCTCATCACTATATTATGCAGATTGAAGATCGTCGAATGCAGAAAAGCAGAAATGTATGACACTGGGTTCATTAACCCAAATATCATACATCAAGTGACGGTTCAAAACTATCCCAAACAAACCAAGGAGAACTTTCTAGAATCGATGGTTAAAAATCAAAACAAAGACAAAATACTCTCTCCTTACAACTTCAAGTAAGTGTTACTGTCTTGTGCATATTCGGTTTCTCCCTTATTACTCGAGGGTATAGTAATGTAATTGATGAGCTATGCATGTGTGCGCAACCATCACTTTATTCTACTAGAGATTAAGCTTGAGCGGGAAGTAGTAACCGTCTTAGACCCGAGACGAAATAACCCCGAGTCGTATGCGAACCTGAATGAAATGCTCTAGAGGTAAGTTCAATCGATCATTATCGCACCATATCGACAACTTTGTTTATTTCTTGATATATATCAAGTAATTATTTTCTTTGTCTCGCAAGGTTTGGAAAGATTTCACCAAAATTGCTCTAGGACTGCCTACCGAGCTCCAATTTACACACCCGAAAGTAAGTAATATATACTACCTAGTTCTTCCCATCTCCCATTGATTCTAGCTAGTTTCATCGATATATACCATTTAGCATGCTTGCTTATCAGTTTGATTGACCTCTATTTCTCGTATAGTGCTTGTTGCAGGAACAAGGGACTAGTTTTTGTGGATACTACATTTGCGAGTTCATCTACAACGCGACGAATCCTAATAAGCAGGGCTACGTTGAAAAAGAATATGAAGTGTGTAAGCAACATATTCACAATTTTATTTTATTATCATCATTTGTGTTGAGTTTCATTCATATACATGTATTGACCCTCTTCTTCAATTTAGATGTGGCGGATGCAGGATGAACTCCTTCCACAAGATCGCATACGAGCAATTCAAGAGGAATTGGCAAGATTCTTTATTGACCACGTCATCTATAAAGCCGGAGAATGCCATATGGAACTTGAAATTAGATGTTAGGGATTGTAACATAGGATAGATATACGAAAACTTGTTGTTTGAACAATCTTTCGGAGAAGAAGGAGGTCGATCACTTCTCTCTATATATGTTCATGACGATCTTGTGTACTTAATGGTTTCCTTCATTTGCTTACTAACTAGCGTGTCACGAGTTCTCTCTATACGTATAGTACGTAGCGTCGTGACCAAACACGGAGATAAGAGAGGTCACTTATTTCTATTAGCTAGCTAAAAAAATATATGGAACCCCTAAATTAACCCTCCCAAACCCTCAAAACCCCTCCTCTTTCAAAAAAATAGCTCCTAAGCTGCTGACGCATGGAAGATCTTTGGTCCCGGTTGGTGTTACCATTCGGGACCAAAGGCCCTCCTGCCTGGGCTCGGCGGAGAGGCCACGTGTAGCCCCATCTGTCCCGGTTCGTAAGCGAACCGGGACTAAAGGTCATGGGCTTTAGTCCCGACCCTTTAGTCCCGGGTCTAGAACCGGGACAGATGGGCCTCTGGAACCGGGACAAATGGGCGTTTTTCCACTAGTGTAGTAGCGTCGGATAGATATACAAAAACTTGTTGTTCTACCAATCTCTCAGAGAAAGAGAGGTCGTTCACTTCTCTCTGTATATGTTCATGACGATCTTGTGTACTTAATGGTTTCTTCATTTGCTTACTAGCTAGCGTGTCAAGTTCTCTCTATAGTAGCTAGCGTCGACCAAGCACGGAGAAAGAGAGGACACTTCTCTCTAATTAGCTAGCTAACACAATATGAAAACCCTAAATTAACCCTCCAAAAACCCCTAACCCCCCCCTTCAAAAAACAAAAAACCCAGCAACTGCTAGATGCTGACACGTGAATGCCTTTTGGTCCCGGTTGGTGTTACCAACCGGGACTAAATGTCCTCCTGCCTGGGCTCCCCGCAGAGGCCACGTGGAGCCCCTTATGTCCCGGTTTGTAAGCTAACCAGGACTAAAGGTTTGGGGCTTTAAAACCGGGACTAATGGTCCTCTGGAACCGGGACAAATGAGCCGTTTTCTACTAGTGATGGCGCCAGACACCACCACCATCCTGCATGTATCCGTCCGCACGCGCCCGTCGCCGAACCTCCGTGGCGCCATGCCACCAGGATCCGCCATCGGCCTTGCGATAGATGTAACATCGCTCCTCCTCCTGTCCCCTCTAGCCAATACGTGCTCCACAACGATGCTCCAGGAGGGATAATGGCATCATCGTCCGATCCGATAGACCCAGATCTAGGGTTTCTCCCGAAGCATCACGAGTGGGGTGCCACGACCTACAACAACGATGCCTCAAGAAGGGAACGACGTCACAAACGCCGCCATCGTCCGCCATGACCGTAGTCGGCGCGATTTTCACCGAAAGTCACGCCCTCCCGATCTCCCAGCTGACTAGAACCGTACGGGGCCTCGCCGTGAAGACTAAAGCCGCCGTCGGCACGCCGGCAGGAAGCCTCCAGCCGCCTCTCACCGGTCCTCCACGCGTCGCCGGTTAGAAAAAACCACGCCGGGGCGGATCTGGGCGGGACGCCAGATCCACGGCTTCCGTCCACCCATCTCTAGGCATGGACTCCACCGAGGGGAAGAACACCATGTCGGCCATGAATTTGGGAGCCGCCGCACACGCAAGGGACGCTGTCCTACCTGCTGTTCGCGGATCCAACGCCGGATCCTACAGCATACCACCCGCCTAGCATTTTGACATCGAGCCCGCCGCCACCGCGGACTAGGCCGGCGGCAGTAGAGGAGACGGGAGGGACCGGCGACGCTAGGGTTTGGTCTCCTGGCGTCGCCCAGGGGAAGCGACGCGACGGGCTCTCGTGGGTTCTGTTTCTCGTCAGGTGAGGAGCATAGACTGATAGACACAGGGCATCTACGTCTACGTGTACTGCATAGAAGAAATTCGATGTTGGACGTACGTATACTCTGGAAAAAGCAAAGCTCTCATTGACAGCAGCATGACTGCACGGAGCTCTTGATCAATTAAAAAGAAATGCCTCAGCCTTCCATTTTTATTCATCCGATCTGCAGCGTCTCCTCCCCGTATACGCTTTATATGTGCAAATATATTAAATAACAATATCTTCATCCTAATCTAGCTAGCCAGCAGCTATCTTTGTCACCTGCTTTAACCCCAGCGATAATATATGTACGCTGTGATCAGCGCGCGGTTTCATTGGGCGGTCTCGATCTGATCGAGCATTATGATTGCAGGTGCTGGGCGCCCTGAAGCCGATAACCTAATTAATCCTGCCCTTCCATCGGCAGCTCGACACCTCAGGATCTCAAAAGGCCGCCCCTCGAGATCTTAATTGGAACGTACGCGTACTTGCAGCTAAGCTGCCTGCAGTGTGTGTGTGTGTGCATATGATTATCATCTCGACATGCATTTCAGTGAAAGTTGGATCGATACCGACCGGGGTACGTGACGAGATGAGCCCTTTTTGGTCTGAAAAACAACCATGCATGCATCATCGATCGATCTCAACATGTATGCGTCCAGAGCTCAGCCAAAATTACACCAAGCAGACATCATGTGCCGTTGAGGACACATATATATGACATATCTAGAGGTCTTTATCGAAAAATATATATGCAGAGGTTTGAAATTAAGCGTAGCTATGCACGCACACATATGAACTGTTTGTTTCTGTACGTAGCATAGTGTCATCAAATTAACTTCTTATCGGAGCAGAGACTTACCACGTACTACGCAGAACGCATTCCGGAGGCCGGCCGGCCGGTCCCCCACGGAATCTGGGAGGCGAACTGGTTAGGAAATTGCCATGGTCTCAGCTGGGACCTCTCTTAGCTTGACAACAACACGATCCACTTGCGCGAATCACGCGCCCATGCCTGCCGCCCGCGTGGTTTATTGCGTCTGAAAAGCTTTGCGAGTGCAGAGACCGCAAGCAGTACGATTCTAGACGAGCTAATCGAATCCATGTAATTATAAATAAACTGGCAAGGTATAGCTAGTTTTTCCAGCCAGCTTTACAGTTGATCTCACAGAGTACTTACTTCTCTATAAGAAGCTAAGCTTGGCGACTACAGGTCGATCGGCAATGTCGACCATCGCTAGCTCCCTGAGTATATTCAGCACTTCAAGTGTAATGGACTCATGGATGCACCCGCCGAATGGAATAGTAATAGTATACGATGATTCTGTCAGCCCAGGGGGCGATCGCGACGAACCTGCAGGTTAAGTTACTGTTGGGCACATGTCCACAGCAAAGGACAGGAGACGCGGCCAAGTTTACGTAGCCGAGGCCAGGAAAACGGTATCAATAACATGGCGCAAGTGGTGCTAGCTGCGCGCGCTGACAGTTCTAAGTGGACAAGAGGTACAACAGTAAACTACTGCATCATGCAGTATATGCATGCCATCAGTACTTGTGTCATGCATGAATTAATTGACATAAATACCGCACAGCAGCTGGCGCCACCGGCCCGGAATATAGTTCGCACCGATCTATGGAGCAGTGATCATCAGAAGCTGATCAGAATTGTGTGCCGTATAGTTCGTCCGTTAGTTACTGGTTTTATCTATGAACGCGCCTTCTTTGGCGATGTATATATCAGCTCCTTATTAATGAATTGGCACGCAGCTCTCCTGCATGGTTCGAGAAAAATATGGTATGAATGTGTGGAAACTATGTAGTACAATGTTACACGACCCAAAATAGCGACTAGCTTCTCTAGATAGGTATACAACATTGCAATAAGATATTTCTTTTCCTATATTTTTTCCGATAAGAAACATTTCATTCAATTGATATATGGAGGTGATACAACCACACTGAAAGAATGTCCGGCCTCTGCATAGCGTGATGCACACAACCAACAAGTCCAGCAAGTCTAAAAATTAAAATTATTTAACAGCAGAAATAAATAAGTTCAGGCTAGGATGGGGTAAATCCTATCCGAAAATTACACCGCCATCCATGTTGGAAGAAAACCTCCCTGACAATATGCTCCAGCCGTGTAGACGCCATCATAAAAAGGTTTCTGTCCTTCAGTTTTTGTAGGGTAGACCAAGTAGGGAGCCATCGTGTACATGCATGAATAACCTGCACATGAGATAAAATAGATTTGTTGTTAAAGATCACATAATTTCTAGTAAGCCACAGTGTCCAATATAAGGCAGCTGCACCCACAAGTAGATGTGAAGAAACATGTTTATCAATACCCCGCAGCCAATTGCCAAACATGTTACGTGCACTACGTGGGGGAGGATATACATTTGAAGCAACTTGAACTATGACCCAGACTGAACGAGCAAATTTACATTAAAAAAATAAGTGTTTAATAGACTCGTCATGTTGGCAAAAGACACAAGTTTTGCTACCTTGCTAGTTTCGTCGTGCCAGGTTATCTCTAGTTAAAATGACCCCTCTGTTTAAAAACCATAGGAATATCTTCATTCTTAGAGGAATTTTGAGCTTCCACAGTTTCTTATTATCAATCGGAACATTAGTATGAACCAATGCATCATACAAGGATTTGACTGAAAAGCTCCTGTTCTGATGCAGTTTCCATCGAAACTTGTCTGGTTCCCTTGAGAGCTGAATGACCTCAAGACGAGCGAGTAATTCATTCCATGCTACCAGGCGAGGCCCAACAAGGTCCCTTCGGAAAGAAATATAAGGGTTTTCTTGTCCCAAAACTTGTTTGACCGTGACAAATTTATGTCTGACTATACTGTACAAGCTAGGATATTCCACCATAAGTGAAGTGCCCCCTAGCCAGGTGTCTTCCTAGAATCGAACTTGACAACCATCCCTAACCGCGAAAGTGCCAAATTGGAAAAGGAAATCCTTGGCCTTCATGAAACCACTCCAAAAGTGTGAATCACCAGGTTTCCAAAGAACTTGAAAAATGCATTTAGACCCCACGTACTTGTTAGAATGATTTCCTGCCATACTCCATTCTCAGTAAGTAGTTTGTATACCCATTTACTCAGAAGAGCGATATTTTTAATCTCAAGATCCTGAATTCCAAGGCCCCCTTGACTTTTAGGTCGGCATAAAATACTCGACCTAGCCAGCCTATATTTCTTGGATTCATTATCACTCTACAAGACTTGATATTTTTCTATATAATTGTACAAGACTTGCATTTGTGCACATGCAATGCACATTATTACTTCCAAAAATTTATGCATGAAAATAATAATATAAACCGCCATATGTATAAAACAATTTATTTAAGTTTATCTCAATTGAAGTGGTCCTCTCAAATTGCCGAAGGAAAATACAATGAACAATGATCAAGCAACTAAAAGGCCATTAGTAAGGATTAATTATACCAAAAGTATAGAATTGAAGAAACAATTTTACCAAATTTACATCATGAGCCCCTAACAAAAAAAACTAGACCTCATTCCTTGTATCAAAAGAATCACACAACCAAGTACTTGCATATATGGATAATACTTTTTATGAACACAACTTGTATGAATAACATATAGTAATCGTGCACATGCAAACCAATTTCTGCAAACATATTTGGACACGAAATCAAAGTACAATTCTCTTGACATGTTTTCTTACGCTAAGATCCATTAACCTTTTGAAGCAAGCAATAGAGACATGCTTTTACTTTTGATTAACAGTATCACATCAACAAAGAACTTATGTAAAAAGGTACCACCTAAAATCAACATGTTCTATAAGCAATAATAACTTTATGCATATAAAATGATACTAGAGGCTAAGTATTTGAGAGAAAAATAAGTAGACCTTATTAATCATGAAGTGGTCAAGGGAGGTATAACATTTTTTGATAACCAATAGACGCATGAATAATTATCAAATAGGGTAAAAAGAAACTCAAGCAGATCAAATCAAAAGTATCACAACTCATGTTGTTCATATTAGTATATAAATAGCCTAGTTTTTGGCAATACACACACAATACCGGGCACGTAAAATGGACAATGGAGTGGTTATTTTGGTTATGTGCAGCTAATAAGGGCTGAGTTTCCACTAGTAGAAAATTGGCCTTTAGTCCCGGTTCCAGAGGGCCTTGAGTCCTGGTTCTGGAGCGGGACCTTTAGTCCCGGTTGGTGTTACAAACTGGGACTAAAAGTATTTTTTTTAATATTTTTTATTTTTGTTTTTCGATTTTTTTTTCTGATTTTCAAATCTATGAATTATCTAACAACTTAATCTCTAATCACCCCTCCTCACTGCTTTTGAATTATTTGACAATTTAATCTCTAATCACCCCTCACTCCAAATCATCTAACTTCCCAACCGGTCACCCATCCTCTCACTGCTCTAACCCGAGCACACTTAACTTTCGAGTTCTATAACCCTTTGTTTCCAAGTCTGCACTTGTTGTTTTCTTGACAATAGTAAGCTATCAATCCTATTAAACCTTAGGTCTTGATGTCATATTATTTAATTTTTTGAATTCCAAACAATTATTAAAATAAACAAAATAAGTAATAATAATATTGAATTTCTATGAAAATAAAATAAGTAATATTATTATTTTATTCATTTTTTGCCATATATTCAATTCATATGGCATAATTAATATCTTTAAATCTGTAAATCGAAATTCAACAAATAATATATCCATTATTATCAAAAAATGTGAGGAATCCAAATATGATATCATTTATTTATTTTTAAATAAAATTATTTTTGAAATTATTATTTTTAATTTTGTAGGAAACAATCTTCTTATTGAAATAACTTTTTTTACTTTTGGGATTTCGAGAATCTGAGAAAACTTCACCAGGTAAACCCCGGTGAAATCGAGTCCCAATTTTTCTCTAGTTTTTTTGATATATTAAAGTTTTTTTTCCGACGTTGAAAAACACTACAAATGAACTCTGAAAAAGTTGAAACTTGGCATGGTATCATCATTTCACCCAGATAGCTTGTGTTAAAAAGTTGAGAGGGTTACGGCAAAAACTAGATGCACTTTGTGTACAAACTGGACCATCTCCTTCGAAGTATCAAGGTTTCGCACGAAAACCATCTCTTACAAAGGCATTTCATTTTTTTAATTTATTTCAACTCCACATTTTTTGTGCATTCAATATGCACCATACAAAGCCACATCCTCGAATTTCAACCCTTTCTAACTTCATTTGCTATTTTTTATGCATTTAATGATTTTTTCGAGCTAAATGACCCTGAAATTGAAAATCCCTACAAATGAACTCTGAAAAGGTTGAAACCTGGAATGGTATTATCATTTCACCCACATAGCATGTGCTACAAAGTTGAAAGGGTTATGGCAAAAATTGGATGCGCTTCATGTACAAACTGGACCATCTCCTTCAAAGTATCAAGGTTTTGGACGAAAAACCATCTGTTACAAAGGCATTTCATTCTTTAACTTATTTCAACTCCAGACTTTTTGTGCATTCAATATGCACCATACTACAACATGTTAAAATCTACAGAAAGAACTAACTAAAAATAATAAATAACAACAATTAAATGACTAAAACAACTATATAAGCAAAACAGTAATGTTTTAATTAAAATCCTAATTTAAATTATTCCAAAAATAACCAAATAAATCTTACTATGACAACAATCTAACACGTGACTAGGAGCAAAAAGAATTAAATTTTTTTTTTTTGTAAACTCAAGTTATTCACAATCTAGGATTTGAAGCAAATTTGAACAAATTCAAATTTAAACCATTCAAATTTGAAAACTAATGGCAAAAATATAAATTAGACAAAAATTTGGATTTAATGCAAACAAATCACTCAAAAACATCAAATATCCTGAAATATATAAGCAATTTAAAATATAAACTAAAAACAAAAAACAAATGTAAAAACAGAAAAAAAACTTTTAAGGACCCCTTTAGTCCCGGTTCGTGTCTCCAACCGGGACTAAAGGTCTAACCTTTACTCCCGGTTGGAGACACCAACCGGGACTAAGCCTGAACCCCCTTTAGTCCCGGTTGGTGTCTCCAACCAGGACTAAAGGTCCCATTTGAACCGGGACTCATGCCCTAACCGCTTGAACCGAGACTAATGCTCACATTAGTCCCGGTTCGTAATGCAACCGGGACCAATGGGCTTTGCAGAAATGGACCAAAGCCCTGTTTTCTACTAGTGTTCGGGAGTAGCTCGTATGCAATCTAACATTTAGTGATATGATGGGTCATGAAAAACTTGAAAATAAATTGACAACGGTAACACAATATGAATCTATATATCATGCCATCATTTTTCAAGTCCAAATTAAGCCAATCCACATGTCGAGAAAGAAACTAAAATTTGCTATCAGTAGTACCCCTATACTATTCACAATCGATTACAACACAACTTTTTTTACTGCAGCATGTGTATCTAGTATGGACTCCAAATTTTGTGTCTCATAGAATATATATCTTATGTTAATGTTGTGAAATTGTTTTTGTTATTTTTTTCATCTTTATTGGATGGTAGTTAGTTACACATATATACCTAGAGCGGAGGTTGCGTCGTACTCCCTTCGGTTGGGTTTGTAAGTCGTGCATGAGTTCTTAGGTCTTTGATTTAACTAATAAATATGTATAATATGCAACACAAATTATATGGTTAGAGTCTCCATTTGGCAACGAATCTAAAGATATACTCCCTGCGTTTCTTTTTAATCCGCGTATAAGATTTCTGTCAAGTCAAACTTTACAAAGTTTGATCAAATTTATATAAAAAAAGTCAAGATTTACAATACATAATATATATAATATAAAACTACATTCCATAAAGAATCTAATGATATCGATTTGTTGTTGGGAATATTGATAGTTTTTTCTACATGTTTGGTCAAACTAGAGATACTTCGACTTCAGACAAAATTTATATATATGCAGACTAAAAAAATGAAGGGATTATTTTTTGTAAAAAAACGGAGGGAGTATATGTTTCCCTAGTCAAATTGAAGACTTCAAAACCCGTGCCCGACTTATAAACCCAACCAGAGGGCTTCCTCCTGAGACTAAGTGGCATATGAATCTCTCTGTCATATGTTTTAAAACAAGCGACACGTTTTAATTCCACAATTGTTTTTTTTTGAGTAACCATCTACATGCAGCTTGGGTTAACATAACAAAATAATATATCCTAGATACCTGAAATAGTTGATCTTCACAATACTATTTTTATTTATCTCAACATGCACACATGTCATACATACCACCTCATGAACTCCACCACTTCTACTTCTCTCAACATGCATGGAAAATGCTACATATATCTTATAAATATTTTACAAAAATATATAATGAAGTTCAATAAATCATATGAATTTACATTTTTCAATCTCATATTCAGAGCAATAAATTCCAAGAACATTTTGAGTGTCATTTTCGGAATGAATTTTTCTTTATATAGTGGATACGATCTATGCCAATTTGTATTGTCAAATGATGAATTTTCTGTCGAAATACAACGCAACTCTTCGGTCATCCAATCCCATGATTCACGAGGAGTTGTGATAAAAAGCTACTCACTCAAAAATGTTAGTGTAAAAAATGTTTCTATATCTTGGGATGGAGGGAGTAGAAAACACCATGCCCCCACACAGATTGTTCACCCATCGATCCATCCATTTCACCGATAGCTCTTGCCAGTATGCCACACAATTTGTTAATCGAAGGGGCTACCACAACTAGCAAACCAATCAGAATCACACATCCATATATAGAGCTGACCGATCACACGCAATTGGGTCGTTGAGAGGGACATGCTCCATCACATGATCTCTCAAACCCTATCATTCGTAGCCTGTGGACCCCACGCCCTCATAGCCATCTCTCTCTCCCTCCTCCCCACCTCCCCCTCTCTCTCATCTTCCTCCTTAAAGAAGAAAGCAGCTGGCATGGGCTGCTCGTATTGTTCCCAACCTTTTCCCCCTACCTTATCTCATATACATACACTCATACACACTAGCTACACATACACCAAGATCCAAGAACCTTCATTGTGCTCCCCCCTCATGAGCTAGCTTAGCTAGCTACCTCCCATTTCTGGTTCATCCGTCGATTCATCCACGGCATAATCGCATATCATAGTACACACACATCTATTCCAGTTTTCCAATCATCCAAAGAAATCTCGAGGTCCATGCATATTATAGTAAGCTGATAGCCATAGCCCTAATTCTATATTCTCCAAGAATAGCAGCTTATAGTACTGTTGCGTGCCATCCCGGCTCCCAGAAATAGCATACTAGTCAAAGTCAGCACCTTGGTACCTCGAGCTCGAGCTCGGGAGGTTGGGAGCTAGCTAGCGCGCGTGCCCAATCCATGGAGTTCTCGCCAACCGCACCGGCCGGTGGCGAGGAATCCGAGAGGGTTTGCGCGTCGTCGTCGGTGGTGGAGAAAGAGCACATGTTCGAGAAGGTAGTGACCCCGAGTGACGTGGGGAAGCTGAACCGCCTGGTCATCCCCAAGCAGCACGCCGAGCGCTACTTCCCGCTCGATGGCGCAACCGCCGCGCTGGCGTCGGAGGGTAGTGCCGGCAAGGGGATGGTCCTCAGCTTCGAGGACCGCGCGGGAAAGGCGTGGCGGTTCCGGTACTCGTACTGGAACAGCAGCCAGAGCTACGTGATGACCAAGGGCTGGAGCCGCTTCGTCAAGGAGAAGCGCCTCGGCGCCGGCGACACCGTCCTGTTCGGCCGCGGGGTCGGCGACGGCGCCACGCGCGGCCGCCTCTTCATCGACTTCCGCCGCCGGCGCCCGGCCGAAGCCTACAGCGCCACTGTAGCTTTCCCTCCGCCCGCGACGTCGTCTTTGTCACACCGGCTGCCGCTCCTCCCGTCTGTGCCGTTCTGCCCGTGGCGGCGGGACTTCGGCTTCGGCAGCACCTACGGCGTCGCCTCCGCCGCGTCGGGGTCCAACCGTCATATGCTATTCCTGCGGCAGCAGGTGCCAGCGGCTGTGGTGCTCAAGTCCGTGCCGGTGCGCGCCGCGGCCTCCGTACTGGAGCCGCCGACGAGGCCTATGCCTAAGCGAGTCCGGCTGTTCGGCGTGAACCTCGATAGCCCGGCCACGGAAGACGGCGGCGCCTGCGGGGTCACGCAGATGGTGACCTCGACGCTCCTGCAGCAGCTGCTGCCATCGCCGTCGTCGTCAACGTCGTCGACGGCGGGTAAGGAGATGCAGTGCTCCCTGGATCTTGGATTGTGAATTCCAGGCCGGATTAAAAACTAGTACTGACACGCGAACTGATCCAGAGAGGCAATGCGTGATTGGGGCAGCCTGCGTACGTATATAGCTCCTGCATTATGTGTAACATTCAGATCAGATGGGTTGTTTCTCGACGATATCCATCTTGCTTGTATGATTATTTGCTTGCTTTGATAAGTAAACTAATTAATTATTTTGTTCTTCATTTTAGTCTGAGTTTTATGTTGTATCATTCAAACCTCTCTGAACCTCTGCAGATCATGAGATGCATTCACACAACTAAGCATTTATGTCGTCTTAGCATAATTTGAAGAATACGAGAGCTAGCTTTATGGCTTCCCTTTATAATTTTATATATGAGAGCTAGTATTTATGTCGTCTTGTTCCCTGGCTCCCTGCATATGATAACAATTAGCACCAATATGTATATGCACTCATGCTTGGGTACGTTTCACTTTCAAGTTTCTTGAAGCGGTGTCGTTCTGGAGATCGATCAAAAAAGGGCTCTCCTCCCTAAGCAAGGTAGGGGCTAGAGGAGGTCAGGTCAGTGTGTCAGAACCTAATCCTTCTCCTACATGTACAGATATCCGCATCGATCTGCTATGAACATTGTCGTGCTAGCTTCTTGGGTTGGTTCTTGTGCACAATTCTTTCCCTGCTGCCGCATGCATCTGATGCGCTTCTGGCTCTGTTTGCTGCACCGCATGCATGCTGCAAATCTCTGCAGTTCGTCCAAGACTCGTCTGAAATTATGCCGGCTGCTTCAGCTCTTGAAATTAATACTATTACTAGCAGCTAGCCATGTCAAGTTGTAGTTGTGAGAAGTAATACTGTTATGAAGCTTTGTGGTGCTATCGTGCAACCACCGTGCGGTGGAACACCTCTCTCTCCAGTTCAAATATTCTTCAGAGTATTTGTATATAGACCTTCAGTCCATAGTAAACTAGCATGTAATACTTATACTTGCCCTTTGCTTCTAGCGTTGTGTCCCCTCTCCCTACCACCGGGGTAGTGGTCCTTTAGAAGTATTATTATAAAACAGATGAAAAGCCTATTTCCTAAAGAGTTAGTAATTCATATCCACAATTCCACATGCATATTTATCAAACAAGCACGGTGTTCCATGCAAACGGGCCCGAAAGTTGACCGGGAGTATTTATAACTATTGGTTTTGCTATTCCTTAGGATTGAGAAATACCTATTTATAAGTCGGTGCTACTCCCTCCGTCCAGCTGCATAGGACATTTAATGAAAATTTAGAATTCCAAATATATAAGTCATAATACATGAAAGAAGCTCCTTATTTTTCATGATCGTCAATATTCATTTTGCATGCTGTTATTTTCATTGGTTGACGTATTAAATATGATTTGCATGTTGCTCTTTAGCAATTAATGACATGAAAAACCAACCTAGTGGTTGGCTCCTCACAATTTTCCAGGCATACCAAATAGAAGTCGTTGTTCATATTGATGTTTGGTTTAATATTCTTCATCCAATCTCCATGTACCTTGCGATGCAGCTCTTTAGATGCCCTATGCACCTGGACGGAGGGAGTAGGAAGCATCACACTAATGTTCGCGCATATATAAAAATGGAATGGGAAACACTATGAATGTCGGCATAGAAATCAGCCTAGAGGTAGTTATTTCATATAGTTAAGAGTTGGACCGGTGGCCCCCCTGGAAGTGGAAGGTTTGCGCTATAAGTCCATAATCTTTTTCTGAGATAGTCTTGTTTACGAAGCAAGTGGCACTTTAATATTATGTATTGTCTTTTTTTCTTTACACCGCTCTTACACAGTCTACACATTTTAGGATCCCATG
Source organism: Hordeum marinum (assembly GCA_022496015.1). Lineage (NCBI taxonomy): Eukaryota > Viridiplantae > Streptophyta > Magnoliopsida > Poales > Poaceae > Hordeum > Hordeum marinum. Next base: position 266,437,035 of record CM039672.1, on the reverse strand, counting down.
CAAAGGGGGAAAGGATTTGTGACCCTTCCTCGCAAGATTACCATTGACCCCTGTTTCGATGGGCCTCACAATGTATACTCTTGGTTTTTCTTCAAAATTCAGGGTTCCGTGGGGTTTTGTATTTGTTTGTGTCAAGAGTGGGTCATAGGGAAATGAACAAACCAAAAAGAGGCTAATACAAGGTCTTACAAGAGTTGAGTCGGCAGGCCGGAAGTGGGAGTATTGCGTTATAAGTCCAAAATCCACCTGCGGGATAGTCCTGCTTGCGAATCAAGTGCCACTTCAAAGTTGTGAACTGTCCTTTCCTCTTACACCACCCTCACTTACCCATGTTAGTACTCGATGCAAAAGGGGAAAGGGTTGATGACCCACACGCGATTTCATGTGTCTCATTGCTCGATGGGCCCCACAACGTATATTACTAGGAAAACCTCTATAGGTAACCACTTAGTAGGGTATAAACCCTGTGCTGCTACTAAGTGGTCCCCACCGTGTCCCCCCGGGACAGGCCATAGTAGTAGCGTTGGGTATAAACGCCGCGCTGCTACTAAGTACAAGGTTTTCTAACAGCCCTGAAATCCCCATGTCCCCCCTACTCTCTATCTTTCTCGTCCCTCTCCCCTCTCTTCCTAGGCTCTGCCATGATGCTCCTGCCCATGCGCGCCTCCTCCTCCATGGCGTCCAAGGAGGCCGTCGCCACGCGTCGTGTGTGTCTAGGAGCTCGCCGGTGTTCCGTGCCTTCATGCCACCACACCGGACCACATCACCACCGGCTACTAGCCCCGTTGCTCCCTCCATCTCCTTCCTCTCTCCCTCATTTCTCTTTTTCCCTCTCTCCCTCTATTTTGACTCACCCTCCCATGTCCATGCCCATGCAGGACATCGCCATGGCCAAGAGCTCTATGCCTTGGCCGTGGAGAGGAGCCCCGCACCACCGCCTTGCTATGCTCTAGATCCGGTCCCCTCAAGCAGTCGGCATCAGATCTGGTCTGTCGTAAGCCGTCCCGCCTCTGGTGACCCCTGACGTCACTGGTTCGAACCATTATGCCATTGACAACACACACTGGATCGAGAAAACCTATATACTACGTAAATACGTAGAAGATTTTTTTTCAAATTAATACCAGTCCTAGTTTAAAAAAAACAAACCGGACCGGCGATTGAATCGGAATAAACTGGAACCGGTGGCCTTATCATTTTTTAAGCTAATAAGACCATTCTGCAATCGAATCGGAGAAAACCGGTCGACCCGACCGGTTTTCTGGAAAACCGGTGAAAAAATCGGGTCATTGAACCGGGAAAAACCAAAAAAATATTTTAATAGAAATTGGGAGAAGTGGGATTCGATCCCAAGTAGTGTGAGCACTACGCAGGGCCTACACATGGTCCAATAACCAACTCAACTATGCTACTTTGTTGTCCATTACATAGAAATAATTTTATTTGACCATTGTTTCACACTGTATTAGCACATATATTACTTAATATTTATTATTCTATTGCTTAAAAACCGACAATCAAACCGGTGAACTGGCGCTCCGACAGGTAAAATCCTGAACCGACAATCTTTTCGGTTCGATTTCCGGTTCGGTTTTTAAACTATGATCGTAGTTGTGCGGGTCCACACAAGTGCTACAGATAATTAGTAGTAGCATGGATGGAACCCGCGCTATTATTAATATACGTAGTAGTAGCATGGGATGGCACCCACGCTACTATGTAAATAATATTCACAATTTTATTTTATATATTACCATCAATTGTGTTAAGTTTCATTCATATATATGTATTGACCCCCTTCTTTAAATTAGACCTGGAAGATGCGGGATGAACTCCTACCACTTGATCGCATACGAGCAATTCAAGAGGAATTGGCGGGATTCTTTCTTGAGCACATCATACCTGAAGATAGAGAATACCATGTGGAATTACGATTGGATCTTAGGTAGATGATGTTAGGGATAGTAAGGGATTTTATATTGTATATATGTAGTAGCGTCTGATAGATATATGAAAACTTGTTGCTTGACAAAGCACGGAGAGAAAGATGTCACTTCTCTCTATATATGTTCATAACGATCTTGTATAATTAATGGTTTCCTTCATTTGCTTACTATTTAGCGTCGAGTTCTCTCTATATGTATATATAGTAGCTAGCGTCAACCAAGCACGTAGAAAGAGAGGTCACTTCTCTCTATTAGCTAGCTAACACAATATAAAACCCCGTAATTAAGCCTCCAAACCCCTAACCCCCCTCCAAAAAAACCCAACTCCTTTTGGTCCCGGTTAGTGTTACCAACCGGGACAAAAGGTCCTGCTGCCTGGGCGCCCCACAGTGGCCACGTGGAGCCACTTTGGTCCCGGTTCGTAAGCAAACCGGGAGTAAAGGTTTTGGGTATTTGTCCCGCTTGTTTTGTCCCGGTTCTAGAATCGGGACTAAAGGCCCTTTGAAACCGGGACTAGTACCATGTTTTCCACTAGTGTACTAACCAGTTAGTTGTAACACGCTAGTAGTAGCGCGGGCACCCGTGCTAATACTACCAGTTTAGCCCGCGCCACTACTAGGCATTTTCCTAATATTGGTATACCACCTGTTTTTTTTCAAAAAGTGGTGGTTCTATATGCTTATATCCTCTCTTTGTGTTAGAATGGATCATAGAGACATGGTCAAACCAAAAATTGGACAAGGTCTTACAAGAGTTGGGTTGGTTGGCCCAGAAGTGGGAGTTTTGTGCCACAAGCCCAAAATCTTCTCGTGGAATAGTCATGTTTATAAAGCAAGTGTCACTTCAAAGTTATGTATTGGCCTTTTCCACTTCACACCACCCTTAAATACCCATTTTATGACCTCATGGAGAAGATGAAGGGTTTCCAACCCATCCTCGCATGATTTCTTTTGTGCCCATGCCCGACAGGCAGCATAATTTATGCGGAGCATCCCACCATGGAGTCTACACAATCACATCAAGCCCCAATTGGTCCCATGACTAGAGCCCGCACACATGCCATGGAAGCTAAGGTGAACTCACTCCTCTTCGAGCTAGACTTTTATATCAATGGGACTTGGATGCTACCTCACAATGAAACCATGTGCATCCTCGGGTGCGAGAAAGACGAACACAAAGGATAGAGGATGCATTCCCAAGACCAAGGCCAAGAAGTAGAAGGAGGCAACACCAAGGGCGACACTCTGGTTGGCCCGGAACTTCTAGCCAGCCCGGACGTTCCGGCCTTCCTGGAACCTCCGGTCTCCCAGCGACCCAGGTGTCGGCCCGAGCGCGCAGACTTTCGGCTTAGCTCGGAACCTGCCCGGACCCTGGCCCGGAACCTCCAGCCCCCGGAACTTCCGGCCAGCCCAGAACTTCCGGCGTGCCTCTAGCCCAGCCTCAGGACCCGGCACCAACACTCTTTCTAGCCCGGACACCGGTTGAAACCTGCCCGGAACTTCTGACCTAGCCCAGAACTTCCAGCCTGCCTGCATGCATTGACTCGGCCCAAGGGCCCATGTACCCCTTTGCCCCTATTTCGTCCTAGACTATAAATAGTCCCCTTCCACCTCGAGATAGGGTTAGATTATGTTGAGCAAAGACCATTGTTCAGCATAGCTCTATCTACTTCCTTCCCTCGTGGGGTGGGACACCTCTACGTGAGAAGATCCGAAGCGGATGCCAATGCCCCTCTAAGGGAAGATCCCCTCATGGATATCAAGACCCATCTCTCTGGAGTGGGAAGGCTACCGGTACTTGTATCCGTTTGTTGATTTCGAACCTTATATCTCGTGATTTGTTGGATCTAGTGGATGTGTGACTTGTGGATCGTCTTTGAGTGTTTGTTTGCCTCTTGATTTTTCTCCCTTCCCCCTCCAAGTGTGAAAGAATCGGGACTCACAGATTTGCCCCCTATCATATTGGTATTGTGAGCCAGGTTGATTCACACCTTGGAGTCTCTCCCTCTACTTTCTAGCCAATTTTTGCTTTGATTTGACCTAATTTTGAAAATCCCCACAAAAATAGCCATACCAAATTTTCTTGGATTCGTTGGATTTGAAGAGGTTTTGTTGATTTGGATCCGTGGATTTCGTGGTGGGCGTGTGGATCTAGCTTTCCACCCAGCCAATCCCCACCAATTTTTCTTTTCCCCCGTCAGATTTGAGTTTTTCTTCACGATTTTCCGCCCAGGTCCAAGATCTAGAAATTAGGGTTCATCCTAATTTTCCCGAACCCTAGAACATCCGGACCCACCCGGACCTTTTGACCCCCGGACACTCTGGCCTCCCCAGAACCTCCGGCGGGCCCGCACATTCTGGCTTTTACAGAAAGTTTCCCATGATAGTTTTCCATTTACTTGTTTTTCCCACCACAGATTTTCCGCAAACTTCCACCATTTTCTTCCGCAACCCATTTGCATTTGAGATTTTGAGTCACGAGCCCCGCCACGTCCTAAGGTGTTTCGGCTAATTAGGAGTGGTTCTTCATCGACATCGGCGCTCATCATCACCCCGGATCATCGTCAACCAACTCTTCATTGACACCACACCGTAAGCAAGGATGGTAACCGCGACGACACTCTTGACTTATACCCTTGCCATTGCATTGTTACCATGAGCCTATTTACGTTACTTGCCTATCGAGACTAGCCATTGAGTGTTGCCAGGCTACGTTACTTGTGCACTTTAGTGATACACACTCTGCATAGATACAATTGCATGCATATACCTCTTAGTATCATCTCTTATGTTACATAGTACCCGCATACATAATTGCTATCTTGGTGTGCACGTCCCGCATAGGGACAATCCAATACATTGCTAAAAGAAAGAGAAGCAAGCTTTTAAGCAAGGACAAACATTAGCATCGCCAAACTTGCATATCATACTTGATCATCTTGGATCACTTGAGCGAGTGAATCATGCCTCATACATACATAGCAAGTTGGGAATAGGAAGACAACACGTTTTGTTTCTTATAGGTTGTGCACAAGTTCGTATCACGCCCATTTGAGCAATCGTGCTAGCGTCTCTCTAGTGTTGTGCAACATGAGCGTTTTCTATGGATTCCACATTTTGTGCTCATTCCTTGGTTGCACAACCCCACTTATCTATTTGTGTGTGTGTTTTCGTGTACACTCATTACTATTGATTCACATTGTCTTACTTGCGAATTTGCGAATCTCTTTCAACTTTATTGAATCATATTCTCGAATTCCTTGAATTTTGTGCCACAATCCTAAAGAAGCTACTACATAAGCACTACTTGTGTAGGTGTGAGAATGATGATCTTCGGTACCAATTCTACTATTTCCAACTCAACATTGAGTACTCGATTGCTTGTCAAATTTTGGAACAGTATTTCGTTTTTCCTTCTCACTTTTCCACTTATATTTCCTTGAGTGCTATGGATAGGAACATCATGTCGAACCCGACATTCGAGGAGCATGACAATGCCACGAACACCCAGGTCACCAAGTTGCACTTCTCCGACGCAAACAAGGCAATTACTCAAGCTCAACATGCCTTGAATGAACACATTGAGAACCTCGCCACCGACTTGCGTGAATCCGAAGCGTGCACAAGGGACTACCTCGACGCCAAGTTATCAATCCAAATGGAGGAGTTTCGGTCCTTGATGGTCAACCGTGCTCCCTCTACTTCGACTACGTCAAGATGACGCTCATGCCGGCACTCATCAGAGTAATCCTCCAAAGCAAGCCCTCCGTGAGCACGAGTTCATCACCAAGACGAACGCTCCAGGCCAAGATCACCCCAAGGTCGACAACATCAAGCTACCAAAAATCCATTCCATGGGAATGGATTGCAAGACCACACCCTCGCCCACGACCATCGCTGTCAACAAGATCAAGATGCTTGGGAGAAAGAACAACATCGTCACCAAGAACAATTGCTTCAAGAACATCGAGCCTTGGAAGAAGCTGCTTGCGCCTTGGAGGAGCGAAACCGCCAAGCTCACCGCAAACAAGAAGAACTACAGCGGGAACAACAAGAAGAAGCTACTTGCTAAGGGGAACATCGACAGCGACAAGAAGAACTCGCTCGCCAAGAGGAGCAACAAGAATGATGAAACCGCGTGCGAGGACCTTGTCAACACCCTCAAGCACATCACGACGAGCACAATGACGAAGACGTCCCAAGGAAACCACAACGTCAATTCGACAACAACATTGATGCACCTCCTCCTTGCCAAGGGCATCGCCAAAACAACCACAATGATGAACAACGCTTTGGCAAGCTCAAGTTCACAATGCCTAAGTCCTCTGGAAGCAACGACCCCAAAGACTACCTTTCATGGGCACTCAAGTTGACAAGATTTTCCGTTTGCACAATTTTGAGGAAGATAAGAAGATTGCCATGGCCTCTCTTAAGTTCCAATACTATGTTCTCATTTGGTGGGAACAAGTGATTGAGTGAAGAGGAGAAAGAGGTCAACCCCCTATCAGCACTTGGGCTCAAATGAAGGTTCTCATCAGAGCTTGCTTTGTGCCTACACACTATAATCGGGTTCTCTTCAAGAAACTCCAATTACTCAATCAAGGCACCAAGTCTGTAGAAGAATACTATCAAGAAATGGAAATTGCCATGATCCGAGCCAATGTCAAGGAAGATGACGAGCAAACAATGGCGCGCTTCTTGAATGGTCTCAACTACCAAGTCAAGAAAATCGTGGATTTCCAACCATACTTCAACTTACTTGAACTAGTTCATCAAGAAAACAAGGCGAAACGTCAAGTGCAAGATGACTACAAGTATTCCAAGTTCTCTTCCAAGACCAACGGTTCAAATGCTCAAACTTCTATGACCATGATGCCTTCGACTATGAAACTACAACACCCTCCAGTGACAAGTCATGTTCCAAGGACATGATGACTTCGTCAAGCCACAAAACTACTTCAAGCAATTACAAGACAAGGGCTTAATCCTCTACACTGACACCGGATGACTCCACTAAATCAAGCTCCATCAAGTGTTTCACGTGCCAAGGGCGTGGCCTCAAGACCTATGAGTGTCCAACAAGACGGATCATGATTCTTCAAGATGATGGCACCTATGACTTTATGAGTGACGACGAGATGCAAGAATTGGAACACGTTGCCATGCACTGACAAGTCAATGAAGATGAAGATTCACAAATCCTTTGTGACAATGATCTGAGCCCCTCTCTTGTTGTTTCCAAGGTTTTGACTCTTCAACAACAAGAAGATGAGGACCAACGTTGCCAAATCTTCCACACCAAGGCTGGTATCCAAGGCAAATCCGTCAAGGTCATCATAGACGGAGGAAGTTGCCACAACTTGGCAAGTGAATACCTTTGCTCCAAGCTCCAATTGGTCAATAAGAAGCACCCTCGCCCCTACAAGGTCCAATGTCTTAGTGACTCCGGCACTATCCAAGTTGATCACACGGTGCAAGTTTCCTTCAAGATAGGCCCTTATGAAGACACCTTGGAATGTGATGTGGTTCCCATGTCTGTTTGCCATCTCCTCCTTGGGAGACCTTGGCAATTTGACTATGGCGTCATCCACAATGGGCGGACCAATCGCTATAGCTTCAAAATGAAGGGCAATGAATTTGTGCTTTGACCAATGTCTTCAAGTCAAGTGACCATCGTCAAGCAAGCTTCATCCCATTGTGGAGATAAAAGTGAGAGAGTGATCCACCTCAAAGAGAGTGAGTGCCACAAGCCAAAAATGAGTGAATCCACTATGAGGTACATGAGAGATCTAGTTCTATTAGACACCAAAAGATATTTGACGGATGTGAGTGAGAGCCCATCGACCGTTCTTCACTACGTGCTCATGTGCAAGGATGATGTCGTTTGGCCTAACCCTTCACAACAAATTCCCCTTTTATTTTCTCAATTGTTGCAGGAATTTCAAGATGTATTTCCTGATGAGCTACCTCCGGGTCTACGACCAAAACGAGGGATCGAACACCGCATTGACCTCATTCCGGGCGCACCGCTCCCGAGCAAGGCACCCTACCGCATCAACCTCGAAGATATTAAGGAGATTCAAAGGCAGGTCCAAAAACCTCTAGATAAAGGGCATGTACGTGAGATTTTAAGTCCTTATACGGTTCCCGTGATTCTAGTACCTAACCAAGATGGTAGTATGCGAATGTGCTTGGATTGCCGTCCTATCAATGCTATAACAATTAGATATCGCGACCCTATTCCTCGCCTAGATGATATCCTAGATGAACTTAGTGGTGTCACTGGATTTTCCAAGATTGACTTGAAGAGTGGTTACTATCAAATACGCATACGAGAAGAAGATGAGTGGAAAATGGCTTTCAAAACTAAAATTGGTCTATATGAATGGCTAGTGATATGGGCTTATCCGAAGGATTGGGTACATTTATGCGTGTCATGCATCATGTCTTACACCCATTCATTGGATATTGCATTGTCGTATACTTTGATGACATTCTTGTTTTTAGCGAATATCTTGAGGAGCATGATAACCATGTTACGGAAGTATTGCAAGTTCTTAGGAAGGAATAATTGTATGCTAACATGGAAAAATGCACTTTTGTTATTGAAAAGGTTGTTTTCCTAGGATTTGTACTTTCTTCTAAGGGTTTCCATGTGGATGAAAGTAAAATTGAAGAAATTAAAACTTGGCCCAAACCCACCAATTTGCAACAAGTGCATAGCTTCCTAGGACTAGCCGGCTTCTACCATAGCTTTGTTAAGGATTTTAGCACTATTGCATCTCCTCTACATGCTTTGAGAAAGAAAAGTGCACCTTTCATTTGGGGAACAATGCGAGACACTGCGTTCATTGAGCTTAAAAATTTGCTTACTCATGCACCTTTACTTGCATTACCCAACTTTGATAAAACTTTTGAAGTGCATTGTGATGCTAGTGGTAATGGCATATGTGGTGTGCTAATGCAACAAAAGTGCCCAATTGCGTACTTTAGTGAGAAACTTTCCGGCACTCAACTTAACTATCCCATCTATGATAAGGAATTGTATGCTTTGGTGAGAGTGTTACATGTTTGCGAACATTATCTCCATCCACATGAATTTGTTATTCATATCGATCATGAAACTCTCAAATATCTTAAGGGTCAAACTAATTTGAACAAACGACATGCTAAATGGAGTGAATTCATTGAGTATTTTCCTTATGTCATCAAATACATCGAGGGTAAAGAAAATGTTGTGGCAGATGCTCTTTCCTGCAAATGCATGCTCGTTACTCAAATTGAATTGAATGTTATTTGTTTTGAGCACATCAAAGACTTGTATGAGCAAGATGTTTCCTTTTCTACTCCGTATGCTAAGTGTCAAGAGAAACCTTATTGGGAATCCTATTACATGAAAGATGGCTATCTTATGCATGCTAACAAACTTTGCATACCTGAGTCTTCTCTTCGTTTGTTGCTTTTGCAAGAAGCTCATGGTGGAGGACTTATGGGTCACTTTGGACGCGACAAGACATACGCCACCCTCTCCGACAAGTACTTTTGGCCAAAGATGTTTTGTGATGTGGCACGCTTCACCAACCGATGCTATACATGTCGCAAAGCTAAGTCAAAAGCTCAATCCCACGATCTTTACATGCCTCTTCCCATACCATTTCAACCTTGGGAAGACATTAGTATGAATTTCGTGCTTGGTTTGCCATGCACTAAATATGGCCATGATTCCTTGTTTGTTGTTGTAGATTGTTTTTCCAAAATGGCTCATTTCATTCCATGCCATAAGACGATAATGCTTGAAATAGTGCAAATCTAATTTGTAGGAACATCTTGCGGCTACATGGAGTGCCCAAGACCATTCTCTCGGATCGCGACGTCAAGTTCCTTAGCTACTTTTGGAAGAACTATGCGCCAAGCATGGGATGTGGCTAATATTCTCGTTGGCCTATCACCCACAAACCGATGGGCAAATGAAGATGAAAAACCGGACGCTCTCAACTCTACTATGCGTGTTGATCAATAAGAATACAAAAAGGAATGGGAAGATTGCCTCCCCATCGCTGAGTACGCCTACAACCGCGAAGACACTTCACCACCGGCAAGTCTCCTTTTGAAGTGGTCTACAACTTCAACCCCTTGTCCCCAAGAGCGCCTCGACATGAACGCAAGTGCAAGGGCAAGCTTTATCAAGAAAATGCATGAAGACACATGGCGCACAATCAAACGTCAAGTGGAACATGTCACCGCCAAGCGCAACATCAACAAACACCCCATGGTGTTCAAGACCGGTGATCTTGTATGGCTACACTTTCGCAAGGAGCGTTTCCCCAATGAGCGCAATTCTAAACTCCTACCCTGAGCCGACGGACCCTTCAAGGTGCTCGAGCTCTACAACAACAATCCCTACAAGATTGACATTCCATTCGATAAGTACAATGTGAGTGACATCTTCAACGTCAAGGACCTATCCCCTTTACATGGTGATGAAGATCTCGATCCGAGGATGGATCTTCCCCAAGGGGGGGGGAGATGATGCGGAGCATCCCGCCATGGATTTTACACCATCACATCAAGCCCCAATTGGTCCCATGACTAGAGCCCGTACACATGCCATGGAAGCTAAGTTGAACTCACTCCTCTTGATCTAGAATTTGATATTAATTGACTCAAAATGAAAACCTGTGCATCCTCAGGTGTGAGGAAGACGACCACCAAGGATCGAGGAAGCATCCCCAAGACCAAGTCCAAGAAGGAGAAGAAGCCAACACCAAGGGTGACACTCTGGTTGGCCCGGAACTTCCGGTCATCCGAAAACCTCCGGCCTCCCAGCGACCCAGGTGCCGATCCGAGCGGGCAGACTTTCGGCTTAGCACGGAACCTGCCCGGACCCTGGCTCGAAACTTCCAGCCTGCCTCTAGCCTAGCCTTAGGACTCGGTGCCAACACGCTGTCCAGCCTGGACCCCGGCCAAAACCTTCCCGAAACTTCCGGCCTGCCCATGTACCCTTCGCCCCTATTTCGTCCTAGACTATAAATAGTCCTCTTCCACCTCGAGTTAGGGTTACCTTATGTTTAGCAAAGACCATTGTTGATCATAGCTCCATCAACTTCCTTCCCTCATGGGGTGAGACACCTCTACGTGAGAAGATCCAAAGCGGATGCCAAGGCCCCTCTAAGGGAAGATCCTCTCATGGATATCAAGACCCATCTCTCCGGAGTGGGAAGGATACCGGTACTTGTATCCATTCAGTGATTTTGAACATTGTATCCCATGATTCATTGGATCTAGTGGATGTGTGACTTGAGGATCGTCTTTGAGTGTTTGTTTGCCTCTTGATTTTCCTCCCTTTCCCCCTCCAAGTGTGAAAGAATCGGGACTCACAGGTTTGCCCCGTATCTGTAATGTATGCCCCCTAGATTTTCTTCAAGAGTGGTGGTTACATGTGGCTATTCTCTTTGTTTGTATTAGAATAAACCTTACAAGAGTTGGGTCATTGGGCTCAGATGTGAGAGTTTTGCGTTATGAGTCCATAATATTCATGCATTATAGTCATGTTTGTGAAGCAGGTGTCACATCAAACTCCTATATCATCTCTCCTCTTTACACCACCCTTAAATACCTATGTTAGTACGCCATGCAAAAGGGGAAGGGTTTCTGACCCTCGCACGATTTGGTGTGTCACATTGTCCGGCAGGCCCTTCAACGTATACACCCTACTTTTTCTTCAAAAATGGTAGTTCCATGTGGATGTTCTATTTGTTTTGGTTAAAATGGGTCATAGGTACATTACCAACCCAAAAAGAGGCCAATGTCTTACATGAGTTGGGCTGCTGAGTCCGGAAGTGGGAGTTTGCGCTAGTCCATAATCTTCTTGCGGGATAGTCCTGTATGCAAAGCAAGTGCCACTTCAAAGTTTTATATTGTCTTTTCCTCTTTACACCACCCTTACATACCAATTTTAGGCATGATGCTAAAGGGGAAGGGTTTACAACCCTTCCTCGCACGGTTTCATGCAACATGTACCTCCTAGTTTTTCGTCAATAGTGGTGGTTTCATGTGGTTATTATCTTTGTTTGTGTTATAATGAATTGGTCGGACATGAAGAACTCATAAATAGGCTAAGGTCTTATAAGAGTTGGGATGGTGGACGAAATGCAAGTTTTATGTTATAAGTCTGGAATCTTCTTGTGGGATAGTCTTGTTTGTGAAGCAAGTGCCACTTACACTAGTGGAGAACCGGCCTATTGTCGCGAGTCGTAAGGGTCTTTAGTGCCATTTCTCGAACCGGCACTAAAGGGTGGGGGACTAAAGCCTACCCCCCTTTAGTACCGGTTCAACAAAACCCGGCACCAAAGGCCCTCCACGTGGTGTTAACAGCGCCGTGGGCTAGGGGACCTTTAGTCCAACACCAACCGGGACTAAAAGTATTTAGTTTTGTTTTATTTTTCCTTTTAATTCTTCAGGGGTTTATGAATTAATTATGGTTTAATTTTCCTTTAATTTTGTGTTTTCTATTTAATTAATTTTCATTTCAAACATATATTACGCTACTATGTACATACTGTACACACGTTGTGCATACGCATATATATAAATATAAATGCAATTTCTTGTAGAACCGTGATCATATATATATATGTATATATATATCATCGAATTGCTAGTACGACAACCATTCACATGCATATATATATATATACAATTTCTCCTACAATTTGAGGATCATTACATATATATATATGCAGGCCCCGCAGAAATCCAGCTAATCGTCGTCCGTGTAGATCTTGTAATGTTATTCTCCTTTGGGATCTATGACCTGGTCGAGCAGAAATTCAGATAATTCCTCTTGAATTGCTCGTACCCGAGCCTCTGGTATGAGCTGGCCTCGCACCTCCGTCAGCTACAAGATGGAGATCAAGATGAATATATTAGTTGTGTGTATATATATTGTTGGGGAACGTTGCAAGGGAAACAAAAAAATTCCTACGCATAGCAAGATCTATCCATGGTGATGAGCATCTACGAGAGGGAGAGTGGATCTACATACCCTTGTAAATCGCTAAGCGGGAAGCGTTAAGAAACGCGGTTGGTGTAGTCGAACGTCTTCGCGATCCAAATTGCCGAGCATCCCGTGATCTCATCATGATCCGTCCCGAGATCCAATCACAATCCGGCCCGCAAACTCATCACGATCCGTCCTGCGATCTCATCACGATCCGCCTCGCGATCTTGATCACGGTCCTTCCGATCTAGCGCCGAACGGACGACACCTCCGCGTTCAACACACGTACAGCTCGATGACGATCTCCGCCTTCTTGATCCAGCAAGAGGGAGAGGAGAGGTTGATGAGTTCTTCGGCAGAGCGACGACATTGCGGCGATGGTGGTGGAGCTATTCTATCAGGGCTTCGCCTAATTACCACCGCCTAAGCACCGCTGAAAACCGATCTAGAGGAGAAACTGTGATCTAGAGGAGAGGTAGCACGTGGCTATTAGGGTTAGATTTTTCCTCTAAATCCTCTAGTATATATAGGAGGGAGGGTGGGGATGAGGCAGCCTCAAACCCTCAAGGTTTTGTAGAAATTGGAGGTGGAGGAGTCCTACTCCAATCCTATTAGGAGTAGGATTCCTCCTTTCCACTTGGAAACTCTTTCCACCTCTCCACCTTTGGATTTTTTCCTTCTCAAACCACTCCAGCCGCATGGACCCTTAGAGGAGGCTTCGGACAGCCCACCAAGGGCTGGTTTACCTCCTCCCACAGCCCATGTAGCCTATTGTGTCGAAATACCTCTCCCGATGGTCCCCCGGTACACTACCGACACTCCCGGTACACTACCGATGAGCCCGAAACTTTTCCCATGACCAAAACAGGACTTCCTATATATCAATCTTTAGCTCCGGACCATTCCAGAGCTCCTCATGACATCCGAGATCTCATTGGGGACTCCAAACAACCTTCGGTCACCACCATACATAACTCTATACTACTGAAACGTCACCAAACCTTAAGTGTGCAGACCCTGCGGGTTTGAGAACTATGTAGACATGACCAAGACACCTCTACGGTCAATAACCAATAGCGGGACCTGGATGCCTATATTGGTTCCTACATATTCTACGAAGATCTTTATCGGTCAAACCTCTATGTCAAGGATTCAGTTAATCACGTATGATGTTCCCTTTGTTCTTCGGTATGTTACTTGCCCGAGATTCGATCATCGGTATCTCCATACCTAGTTCAACCTCGTTATCGACAAGTCTCTTTACTTGTTCCGTAATACAAGATCCCGTTACTAACACTTTAGTCACATTGCTTGCAAGGCTTATTATGATGTTGTATTACCGAGTGGGCCCTGAGATACCTCTCCGTCACACGGAGTAACAAATCCCAGTCTTGATCCATGCCAACCCAACAGACACCCTCGGAGATACCTGTAGAGCACCTTTATAGTCACCCAGTTAAGTTGTGACGTTTTATAGACACAAGGTACTCCTCCGGTGTCAGTGAGTTGCATGATCTCATGGTCATAGGAACAAATACTTGACATGCAGAAAACAATAGCAATAAACTAACACGATCGTATACTACATTTGTAGTTTGGGTCTTGTCCATCACATCATTCTCCTAATGACGTGATCCCGTTATCAAATGACATCTCATGTCCATGACTAGGAAACCATAGCCATATTTGATCAACGAGCTAGTCTATTAGAGGCATACTAGGGACATGGTGTTGTCTATGTATCCACACATGTATATGAGTTTCCGATCAATAAAATTATAGCATGGATAATAAACGATTATCATGAACAAGGAAATATGATAATAACCAATTTATTATTGCCTCTAGGGCATATTTCCAACATATATTAGCTAGATCATGATAAAAAAAATTATGGATAGTGTTCTTGCAAACGTACCCAAAGATTTCTTTCGTTTCTGCTCCTTTCAGACGTGATCATGCAAATGTACTCGCAAACGTAGTATCCGCATAAACTAGTCCCCTGCTCTTGCACCTTGCACTTTACGAGAATAAAATTCAATCAGGTAATAATTAATCAAGCATGATAATGGTATGGAAACTACAATTAAAGAGATGCACGAACGCATCTAGCTAGCTAGTAGTACTTAATTACCTTGGATCACGTCCATTTCAGTTATGGTGCACAGTCGCCTGGGACCTGTTTGATGAACTTGGCCCAAGCCCTACCCACCGGCAAAGAAAATGAATAAATGAGTTATTAACTAGTTGATATCAGGAAATGAAGTAATTATAGAGGCCGACATAGTGTGATAATGATTGAAATTACCTGTCAAGCAGCCCCCTCACGATTGCGTATTCGGATGCATCCTTTAATAGCGAGTCGAGTACTTCAACTTGTCCCTTGTCAACTTCAATGATTAACAAGATCCAGTGGTAACTACATAACTCATCAACAACACTTATTAACATCTAGTAAGCAAAAAATAGAATTTGTAGTACAAGATATATATATATATATATAGTAACACTCACCCGAAGTTGTAAGGAAGTAGTATTTCTGGTTGGGTGTTTAGATGGATCGATAATTCTAGCATTTTTTTCTGTGTGTCTTTTCTCGTATGTGCAGTTTCCCTTATCTTTGGATTAATCGTATTTGGGTCAATGAACCCAACGCCATAGCGTCCAGCTTGTTTCATTTCTTGCATCTCCATTCTCCACAATACCACAGAAACGAATATGGTGAGAATAATTCCAGGTAATGAACGAGAGCACAACTAGCTAGAGACTTTAATTAGAAAGAAATCACTTACAAACAATAGCAACTGACTAAAGATTTGTCAAGTGCGTCTTGATTGAATAACTGGAACAACTCTGCATAATGAATCAACACATCCATTTTCTGGAAGTAATGCCTCTCTTGGACTCTCACCATGAGGGACTCTTCATCGGTATTTGCTGTTATTTGCATGTACCACGTATTCAATTCATACATTCACGTTGGTAGAAGCTGGACATCTTCAGGCTTGACCACAGGTTTGCCGCGGGCATATTGATATTTTACTTCTGTCTCTTTAAGCACGGGCATTTCCTCAAGCCCTAGGAGTTGTTCAACAGTGACACCGACCTCTTTAGCCAT
The DNA here is from genome assembly GCA_022496015.1 of Hordeum marinum. Classification (NCBI taxonomy): domain Eukaryota; kingdom Viridiplantae; phylum Streptophyta; class Magnoliopsida; order Poales; family Poaceae; genus Hordeum; species Hordeum marinum. The sequence goes on along the minus strand of CM039672.1, from coordinate 266,420,973 downwards.
CCTAATATGGTCTTCAGATACTTCTCCTGGCTGATCGGCGGTACTCACAGGTGTTTGTACAATGAGCGGGGGGATCGATTGCACTGCCTGTTCTCCCAGCTGGGGGATAGTTTTCCAGCTTTTTTTGCCAACTCCTTGGCTCGAGATCGAGCTCGGCTGCTTTTTTCCTGCAAGATATGACTTCTTGATAGATCGCACATAGTCACTATCCTTTTGAGCCGGTTGAGCCATATCAATGAAGTGTTTTGAGACATGCTCAGGCACTTGGCGGCTGGAGCTGTTTCGGTCCAAAATGGGACTTCAAATGGGCATCCACTCCGCTGTCGAGTTCCTCGTCAGTCAGGTGATAAGGCAACTGTTGGAAATATGCCCTAGAGGCAATAATAAATTAGTTATTATCATATTTCCTTGTTCATGATAATCATTTATTATCCATGCTATAATTATGTTGATTGGAAACACAAATACATGTGTGGATACATAGACAACACCATGTCCCTAGTATGCCTCTAATAGACAAGCTCGTTGATAAAAGATGGCTATGGTTTCCTAGTCATGGACATGAGATGTCATTTGATAACGGGATCACGTCATTAGGAGAATGATGTGATGGACAAGACCCAAACTACAAACGTAGCATATGATCGTGTCAGTTTATTGCTACTATTTTCTGCATGTCAAGTATTTGTTCCTATGACTATGAGATCATGCAACTCACTGACACCGGAGGACTAACTTGTGTGTATCAAACGTCGCAACATAACTGGGTGACTATAAAGGTGCTCTACAGGTATCTCGGAGGGTGTCTGTTGGGTTGGCATGGATCAAGATTGGGATTTGTTACTCCGTGTGATGGAGAGGTATCTCATGGCCCACTCGGTAATACAACATTACAATAAGCCTTGCAAGCAATGTGACTAAGTGTTAGTCACAGGATATTATATTACGAAACGAGTAAAGAGACTTTCCGGTAACGAGGTTGAACAAGGTATGGAGATACCGACGATCGAATCTCGGGCAATTAACATACCAAAGAACAAAGGGAACATCATACGGGATTAACTGAATCCTTGACATAGAGGTTCGACCGATAAAGATCTTCGTAGAATATGTAGGAACCAATATGGGCATCTAGGTCCCTCTATTGGTTATTGACCGTAGAGGTGTCCCGGTCATGTCTACATAGTTCTCGAACCCGCAGGGTCTGCACATTTATGGTTCGGTGACGTTTCGGTAGTATAGAGTTATGTATGGTGGTGACCGAAGGTTGTTCAGAGTCCATAATGAGATCCCATACGTCATGAGGAGCTCCATAATGGTCCGGAGGTAAAGATTGATATATAGGAAGTCCTGTTTTGGTCATCGGAAAAGTTTCGGGCTCATCGGTAGTGTACCGGGAGCGCCGGTAGTGTACCGGCGGACCATCGGGAGAGGTATTTCGACCCAAGAGGCTACATGGGATGTTAGAGGAGGTAAACCAGCCCCTGGGGAGCTGGCTGAAGACTCCTCTAAGGGACCATGTGGCTGGAGTGGTTTGAGAAGAAGAAAAATCCAAAGGTGGAGAGGAGGAAAGAGTTTCCAAGTGGAAAGGAGGAATCCTACTCCTAATAGGATTGGAGTAGGACTCCACCTCCAATTTCGACCAAACATTGAGGGTTTGAGGCTGCCTCCTCCCCTCCCTCCCTCCTATATATACTAGAGGATTTAGAGGAAAAAGCTAACCCTAATAGCCACGTGCCACATCTCCTCTAGATCGCAGTTTCTCCTCTAGATCGGTTTTCAGCGGTGCTTAGGCGAAGCCCTGCTGGAATAGCTCCAACACTGTCGCCACAATGCCGTCGCTCTGCCGGATAACTCATCTACCTCTCCGCTCCCTCTTGCTGGATCAAGAAGGCGGAGATCGTTATTGAGCTGTACGTGTGCTGAACGCGGAGGTGTCGTCCGTTCGGCGCTAGATCGGAAGGACCGTGATCAAGATCGTGAGACGGATTGTGATGAGATCGCGGGAAGGATCGTGATGAGTGAGCAAGACGAATCGTGATTGGATCGCGGGACGGATCATGATGAGATCGTGGGATGCTCGGCGATTTGGATCGCGAACACTTTTGACTACACCAACTGCGTTTCTTAACGCTTCCCGCTTAACAATCTACAAGGGTATGTAGATCCACTCTCCCTCTCGTAGATGATCATCACCATGGATAGATCTTGCGTGTGCATATGAAATTTTTTGTTTCCCATGCAACGTTCCCCAACAGTGGCATCATGAGCTAGGTCTATGTGTAGATGAGATCTCGAGTAGAACAAAAAGAGTTTGTGGGCGTTGATGCTTAGATTGCTTCCTCCCTTGGTCGTGTTTTAGTTTAGCAATATTGTGGGATGAAACAGCCCGGACCAACCTTACTCGTACGCTTACGAGAGACCGGTTCCATCGACTGGCGTGTAACTTCGTTGCACAAAGATGGCTGGCGGGTGTCTATTTCTCCTACTTTTGTTGGATCGGATTCAACAAAGGCGGTCCTTGAGAAGGTTGAAAAGCAACTTAAGTATCACCGTTGTGGTTTTGCGTAGGTGAGAATTGTTCTTGCTAGATACCCGTAGCAGCCATGTAAAACATGCAACAACAATTAGAGGAGGTCTAACTTGTTTTTGCAGGGTATGTTGTCATGTGATATGACCAATTACATGATGAGATATATGTGATGTATGAGATGATCATGTGTTGTATAGAATATCACGACTTGCATATCGATGAGTACGAAAACCGGTAGGAGCCATAGGGTTGTCTTTAATTATTGTATGACCTGCGTGTCAATCATTAAGTGCTATGTAATGCTTTACTTTATCGCTAAACGGTAGCAATAGTACTAGAAGCATGATGGGCGCGACAAACCCAATGGCGACACGTTAATGGAGATAAAGATGATGGAGATCATGGTGTCATGCCGGTGACGATGGAGATCATGTCGGTGCTTTCAACATGGAGATCAAAAGCACAAGTTCATGGCCATATCATGTCACTTATGATTTGCATGTGATGTTAATATTTTTATGCACCTTGTTTTGCTTAGGATGACAGTAGCATTATAAGGTGATCCCTCACTTAAATTTCAAGATAAATCGTGTTCTCCCCGAGTGTGCACCATTGCGAAAGTTCATCGTGTCGAGACACCACGTGATGATCGGTGTGATAGACTCTACGTTCACATACAACGGGTGCAAGCCAGTGTTGCACATGCGGAACACTCGGGTTAAACTCGACGAGCCTAGCATGTACATACATGGCCTTGGAACACAAGAGACCGAAAGGTCGAACATGAGTCATATAGTATATATGATCAACATGATGATGTTCACCATTGAAACCACCTCAACTCATGTGATGATCGGACTTGAGTTGGTGAATTTGGATCATGTATCACTCGAATGACCGAAGGGATGTCAATTTGAGTTGGAGTTCTTAAGTAATATGATTGATTGAACTCATTATCATGAACATAGTCAATAGTTTCTTTGCAAAATTATGTTGTAGATTACTAGCTCACGATGTATCTCCCTTGAATTTCTATATGTTCCTAGAGAAATAGAGTTGAAAGATGATGGTAGCAATATTGCGGACTGGATCTGTGGTCTGAGGATTGTCCTCATTGCTTCACAGAAGGCTTATGTCCTTAATGCACCGCTCGGTGCGCCACCCCCTCTAGCGTCGTTTGTAGATGTTGTGAACATCTGACAGGCACGTTCTGATGACTACTTGATAGTTTAGTGCGTCATGCATTACGGCTTAGAATTGAAGCTCCAAAATGTTTTGAACGTCATGGAACATATGAGATGTTCTAAGAGCTAAAATTGGGATCTCAGACTCATGCCCATGTTGTGAGATATGAGATCTCCAACAAGATTCTTTGCCTGCAAGATGAAGGAGAATAGCTCAATCATTAAGCATGTTCTTAGATTGTCTGGGTGCTACAATCGCTTGAATCGAGTGGGAGTTGATCTTCCAGATAAGATAGTGATTGATATAGTTCTGCAAGTCACTACACTAAGCTACTAGAACTTGGTGATGAACTATAAAATGCCAGGGATAGAAATAATGATCCCTGAGCTGTTCGTGATGTTTGGCACCGCGAAGGTAGAAATCAAGAAGGAGCATCAAGTGTTGATGGTTAGTAAAACCACTAGTTTCGAGAGGGCAAGGTCAAGGAGGGAAACTTCATGGATGGCAAGTCAGTTGCTGCTCCAGTGAAGCAACCAAAAGTTGAACCCAAACCCGAGACTAAGTGCTTCTATGATGAGGTGAGTGGTCGCTGAAGCGGAACAACCCTAAATACTTGGTAGATAAGAAGGTTGGCAACGTCGGCACAAGTGTATTTGATATACGTATTATTGATGTGTACCTTGCTAGTTCTCCTAATAGCACATGGGTATTGGATACCGGTTCGGTTGCTAAATGTTAGTAACTCGAAGTAAAAGCTACGGAATAAACGGAGACTAGCTAAGGGTGAGGTGACGATGTGTGTTGGAAATTTTTCCAAGGTTGATGTGATCGACATCGCACGCTCTCTCTACCTTCGGGATTAGTGACGAACCTAAATAAATGTTATTTTGTGTTTTGCGTTGAGCATGAACGTGATTAGATCGTGTTTATTGCAACACGGTTATTCATTTAAGTTAGAGAATAATTGTTATTCTATTTACATGAATAATACCTTCAATGGCCATGCACCCAGTGAGAATGGTTTGTTGAATCTTGATCATAGTAATACACATGTTCATAACATTGATGCCAAAAGATACAAAGTTAATAATGATAGTACCACATACTTGTGGCACTGCCGCTAAATGTCATATTGGTATAAAGCGCATGAAGGAACTCCATGTTGATGGATGTTTGGACTCATTCGATTTCGAATCGGTTGAGACATGCAGGCCATGCCTCTTAGGCAAGATGACTAAGGACCTCGTTTTCCTGATTTATGTAGCGGGCAAGTGATTTATTGGAAATGATACATGTCGATGTATGCAATCCAATGAGTCTTGTAGCGTGCGGTGGATATCGTTATTTTCTTACCTTCACTGATGATTTGAGTAGATATAGTGAATGTTTACTTAATGAAACACAAGTCTGAATCGTTTGAAAAGTTCAAGCAAATTCAGAGTGAAGTTTAAGATCATCGTGACAAGAAGATAAAAATGACTGTGATATGATCGTGGAGGTGAATTTCTGAGTTACGAGTTTGGCATACAACTTTAGACAATGTGAAAGTCCTTTCACAACTCACGCCACCTGGAACACCATAGTGTGATGGTGTGTCCGAACGTCATAGTCGTGCTCTATTGGATATGGTGCGGGCTATGATGTCTCTTATCATTTGCTACTATAGTTTTGGGCTTATGCATTAGAGACAACTACATTCACTTTAAATAGGGCACCATCTAAATCCGTTGAGATGACACCGTGTGAATTATGGTTTGATAGAAACCTAAGCTGTCATTTCTTAATGTTTGTGGCTGCGACGCTTGTGTGCAAAAATGTTTTCACCTAATGAGCTCGAACCCAAAGCAGACAATTGCATCTTCATAGATTACCCTAAGAACAGCTGGGTGAACCTTCTATCTTAGATCCAAGCATAAAGTGTTTGTTGCTAAAACGGGTCCTTTCCCGAGAAAAAGTTTCTCTCGAAAGAATTGAGTGGTAGGAAGATACAACTTGATGAGGTTGTTGAACCTTTCTTTCAACCAGAGAGTAGCACAGCGCAGAAAAATGTTTTTGTGGAACCTACGTCAGTTGAAGAGGAAGTAAATGATGATGATCATGAAGCTTCGGATCAAGTTACTATCGAACCTCATAGGTCGACAAGGATGTGTACTGCTCCTGAGTGGTACGACAACCCTGTCTTGGAGGTCATGTTGTTGGACAATGATGAACCTACGAGATATGGAGAAGCGATGATGGGCCCGGATTCCGACAAATGGTTAGAGGCCATGAAATCCGAGAAAGGATCCATGTATGAACACCAAGTAGACTTTGGTAGACTTGCTCGTTGGACAACAGGTCGTCGAGTACAAATGGACCTTTGAGATGAAGACAGACGCTGATGGTAAATGTCACCATTTATAAAGCTCTACTTGTCACAAATAACTTTCTGACAAGTTCAAAGAGTTGACTGCGATGAGACTTTCTCACTCGTAGTGATGCTAAAGTATGTTGGAATTATGTTAGCAGTTGCTGCATTTTCAATTATGAAATCTGGTAGATGGATGACAAAACATCATTTTCTTAACAATTTACTTGAGGAAAAGTTGTATGTGATAGAACCAGAAGGTTTTGTCAGTCCTAAGGATGCTAAAAGGTGAGCAAGCTTCGGTGATCCTTCTATGGACTGAAGCAAGCATCTTGGAGTTGGAATATACACTTTGATGAGGTGATCAAAGTTTTTGAGTCTATACAAAGTTTATGAGAAACTTGTATTTACAATAAAGTGAGTGGGAGCACTATAGAGTTTCTGATAAGCATATGTGGTTGGCATATTGTTGATCGGAAATGATGTAGAATTTCTGGAAAGCATAAAGGGTTGTTTGAAAGGCGTTTTTCAAAGGAAGACCTGGATAAAGCTACCTAATTGTTGAGCATCAAGATCAATAGAGATATATCAAGATGCTTGATGAGACTTTGAATGAGTACATACCTTGAAAAGATTTTGAAAGAGTTCAAATGGATTAGTCAGAGAGAAGTGTTCTCGCCTGCTTTGTAAGGTGTGAAGTTGAGTGAGACTCAAAGCTCGACCACGGCAGAAGAAAGAGAAAGGACGAATGTCGTCCCTTATGCCTTATCCATAGGCTCTGTATAGTATGCCATGCTGCGCACCGCACCTGTGTGTGCCTTGCCATGAGTCCGTCAAGGGGTACAAGAGTGATCCAGGAGTGGATCACTGGACATCGGTCGACATCATCCTTAGTAACTAAAAGACTAAGGAAATGTTTCTCGATTATGGAGGTAAGAAAGAGTTCGTCGTAAAGAGTTACGTCGATGCAAGGTTTGACACCAATCCGGATGACTCTTAGTAGCAATCCGGATACGTATTGTAAAGCAGCCGTTTGGAATAGCTCCAAGTGGAGTGTGGTAGCAGTGTTTACAGTTTGACATAGAGATTTTCAAAGTACACACGAATCTAAATGTCGCAGACCCGTTGACTATAAGACCTCTCTCACATGCAAAGCATGATCGAACCCCGGAACTCATTGGGTGTTAGATTCATAACAATGTGAATCAAATGGTGATGTGAACTAGATTATTGACTCTAGTGCAAGTGGAAGACTATTCGAAATATGCCCTAGAGGCAATAATAAATTGGTTATTATCATATATCCTTGTTCATGATAATCATTTATTATCCATGCTATAATTATGTTGATCGAAAACTCAGATACATGCGTGGATACATAGACAACACCATGTCCCTAGTATGCCTCTAATAGACTAGCTCGTTGATCAAAGATGGCTATGGTTTCCTAGTCATGGACATGAGATGTCATTTGATAACGGAATCACGTCATTAGGAGAATGACGTGATGGACAAGACCCAAACTACAAACGTTGCATATGATCATGTCAGTTTATTGCTATTGTTTTCTGCATGTCAAGTATTTGTTCCTATGACCATGAGATCATGCAACTGACTGACACTGGAGGAGTACCTTGTGTGCATCAAACGTCGCAACGTAACTGGGTGACTATAGAGGTGCTCTACAGGTATCTCCAAGGGTGTCTTTTGGGTTGGCATGGATCAAGACTGAGATTTGTTACTCCATGTGACGGAGAGGTATCTCAGGGCCCACTCGGTAATACAACATCACAATAAGCCTTGCAAGCAACGTGACTAAGTGTTAGTCAAGGGATCCTGTATTACGAAACGAGTAAAGAGACTTGCCAGTAACGAGGTTGAACTAGGTATGGAGATACCGACGATCGAATCTCGGGCAAGTAACATACTGAAGAACAAAGGGAACATCATACGGGATTCACTGAATCCTTGAGATAGAGGTTCGACCGATAAAGATCTTCATAGAATATTTAGGAACCAATATGGGCATCTAGGTTCCGCTATTTGTTATTGACCGTAGAGGTGTCTCGGTCATGTCTACATACTTCTCGAACCTGCAGAGTCTGCACACTTAAGGTTCGGTTACGTTTCGGTAGTACTGGTGGTGACCGAAGGTTTTTACGAGTCCCAGATGAGATCCCGGAAGTCCTGATGAGCTCCGGAATGGTCTGGAGGTAAAGATTGATATATAGGAAGTCCTGTTTTGGTAGCCGGAAAAGTTTTGGGCTCATCGGTAGTGTACCGGGAGTGCGAGTAGTGTACCGGGGGACCATCGGGAGAGGTATTTTGACCCAAGTGGCTACATGGGCTGTGGAAGGAGGTAAACCAGCCCCTGGCGGGATGGCCGAAGTCTCCTCTAAGGGCCCATGCAGCTGGAGTGGTTTCAGAAGGAAAAAAAATCCAAAGGTGGAGAGGTGGAAAGAGTTTCCAAGTGGAATGGAGGAATCCTACTCCTAATAGGATTGGAGTAGGACTCCTCCACCTACAATTTCGACCAAACCTTGAGGGTTTAAGGCTGCCTCGTCTCCTCCCTCCCTCCTATATATACTAGAGGATTTAGAGGAAAAAGCTAACCCTAATAGCCATGTGCTACCTCTCCTCTAGATCGCAGTATCTCCTCTAGATCAGTTTTCAGCGGTGCTTAGGCGAAGCCCTATTGAAATAGCTCCACCACCATCGCCGCAACGCCGTCGCACTGCCGGAGAACTCATCTACCTCTCCGCTCCCTTTTTCTGGATCAAAAGGCGGAGATCATCATCGAGCTGTACGTGTGCTGAACGCGGAGGTGTCATCCGTTCGGCGCTAGATCGGAAGGACCGTGATCAAGATCGCGAGACGGATCATGATGAGATTGTGGGACGGGTCGTGATGAGTTCGTGGGACGGATTGTGATTGGATCGCGGGACGGATTGTGATGAGATCACGGGATGCTTGGCGATTTGGATCGTGAAGACGTTCAACTACACCAACCGCGTTTCTTAATGCTTCCTGCTTAGCGATCTACAAGGGTATGTAGATCCACTCTCCCTCTCGTATATGCTCATCACCATGGATAGATCTTGCGTGTGCGTAGGAAATTTTTTGTTTCCCATGCAACGTTCCCCAACAGCAACGTCGGAAGAGGCTTCAGGCTGCTTGGACCATATTTGAATTTCTTGCCTGTTGTACCGCTAGTCCTCGTAGCTGCGGCCACTCTCTTCCGTTGTTGCTTCGGCGATGTAGCACGCTGAGTCGACGAAGCATGCTGATGCTGTGCCAGACCTGGAGGAGGAGTCGGCTGACGCGGTGCCGGACTTGGAGGAGGAGGAGTCGGCTGACGCGGTGCCAGACCTGGAGGAGGAGTCTGCTGACGCGGTGCCGGACTTGGAGGAGGAGGACTTGGCTAACATCATGCCGGACTTGGAGGAAGAGTCGGAGTCGACTAACGTGGCGGCGTACTTGGAGGAGGAGGAGTCGGTGGACTTGGAAAGATGATGCAATCCTTTTTCCCTAGAATGATACGATGTATGGCCTCTCCCAGTGTCCTCTCCTCGTCACCTCCAGGAATGTCAAGTTGTAGCTCGTGATATGCTGACATCACTTCATCAACCCGGGGGACGAGCATAGCCGTATGCCACCTTCATGGATAAGTTCTTCACTTTCAGGTGTAGCTCACAGTTAGTCCTGTCTTTGATATCATCCACAAGTTACCTAGATAGCAGTGCATCGTCATGGATGTCGGCCGGTGCGGAACCCACAATGCTTCTCAGCATAAATGGCATGGTGGTATCCAATGCTGGATCGATCTGCTCATGCTGCCGCTGAGACACCCTTTCCTGGCTAAGTGAGTCGATCTGCTCCTGCTGCCTCCTAACTCTGGATTCCAACTCCAGGTGCTTTGATTCGAGGCCTTCAAGGCGGAGTGTTTCATCCTTTTTCTTCCGCTCCTCCCGCATCTTCTTTCTTGCACGGCTTCTGTAGTCGTCGTTCCAACCCACAAACCCCTCAAACCACGGAACAACACCCACGCCTCGTGCTCTTCCCGAGTGTCTAGGATTCTTCAGGGCATGTGTAAGCTCATCGTCCTCTCTGTTGGGCGTGAACACCCCCGTTCGAGCTTCTTGTATTTTCATCAGAATTTCATCTGTCACTTTTTGAAGACTTGTCTTCACCATAATATCCCCTGTCTCTGGGTCCAACTTCCCCCCATGCGCGTAAAACCATGTCCTGCACCTCGGGGGCCAGGTCACTATAACTGGAGTGACCTCTGCGCTAATCATATCTTTTTCGGATTTATCCCACTTAGGCAGGGCCGTCCGGTAGCCACCTGCCCCTAGAGTATGGTGCCATTCCTTTTTTGCAGCATTAATCTTGTTCTTGCTCGAACGTTCCTTAGCTACTACCGATTCCTTGAACTTCACGAAATCGTCCCAGTGATCTTTTGCTTTCACCAGTGCTTCCTCGAATTTTGGAGTTGTCTTGTTTGCTTTGACATACACATCCCATGCATTTTTCTTGAAGGTGTTTAATGCGACCGCCATGTTTTTAAGAGCATAGTTTCTGACTTTATTCAGATCTGCATCTGTCAAGTTTTCTGGTAGTGTGAAATGTGACAGTAGCTCGGTCCAAAGAACATCCTTTGCTCTTTGCATTTTTCTTGAAGGTGTTGAATGCGACCGCCATATTTTTAAGAGCATAGTTTCTGACTTTATTCAGATCTGCATCTGTCTAGTTTTCTGGCAGTGTGAAATGTGACAGCAGCTCGGTCCAAAGCACATCCTTTGCTCTTTCATCGACAAAAGTAACTCCTTGTCAATCTCCCTTTGCTGCCTTTTTCCATTCTTGTGTGGAGATCGGGATTAGGTCCCTGACAATAACTCCGCGTTGATTCTTGAATTTGGTCACATTTTTTATAGGTTCAAGCGGTTCGCCAGTTGATGTATTGATGGAATCGATGTTGATCTTTACGCCAGCATCTGACTTTCTGGCCAAGCCTCACTTTACCCTGTCGCTTGTAGAAGATTTGCTCGATCCAGAAGCGTAAAAGAAGAAAGATCGATTCGTTAATACATATACAACTCAATTAAGACATGTAATGATCACCGGATGGCTTATATAATAAATATACCTCGCCGGTCTTTGTTATTTGAAGAACATTTTCTTCGTCAACATCGTTGTTGAATTCATCTATTCTTTCGTCTACATCAAACATACAACCCTCACCGGAATTGTTCAGATATTGTGAGCCGTCATCATCTTCATGTTCATGCTCTGGGCTCGTGGAGCGCATGATGTTGAACAGAGCCTCTTCTCCTTCTCTGCCGGCATTGTCCATAGCTTATATTTAACTAACCCAGAAGAAAGATAAAACAATTTAGTATTCAAATGAGAATGCATGCAATCAATAAGGAAAACTGAATCATAGTACATAATATGCATCATCGAATATAATCTCAAATAAATCGTCTCGAATATTATCGAATATAATCTCGAATACATCTCGAATATTATTACTAATACATCTCGAATATTATTGATTATATAATATCACTACTACAGATCCAGTTGACGTCTCGCGCGGCAGGCGGTGGACACCCAAAGAGAAGGAACTATGATAGGATCATAGCTCAGATGAGATAACTGAAGAACCTGCCAGGTATTGGAGAACCTGACGTCCAACGCATCCATGTACCGATAGACATGCTCGTCCTCCTCCCTGACACGGCGATGTACCACCTCCGGCGGGTCCGGCTGCCTCCGCATCGGAAGTGGCCCACGCAAACGCCACCAAATAAGCTGCGGGTCGACAATGGGACCCGGGTTCGTCACCAAGCTGCGCGCCCCTGAAGGTAGCACCTCGCTGTGCCACCCAGGCGGGGCCTAGTCCCGAACGTTGCCTCTCTGAAGCAAGACGTCGTCGCGAACGAGTCGACGACGAGGATGGGGGCCAGGCATCGTTGACTCAGAAAAAAAATTCTTATGAAAAAAATTCCTCTAAAATTAATTAACATTCAAAATTCATCTAATTAAAATTCATCTAACATCTAATTAACATTCAAAATTCATCTAATATACATCTAATTAACATATAATATACATCTAACATCTAATATAAATCTAATTCATCTAACATCTAATTCATTAACATATAACTAACATTAAAAAATCAACTAATATACATCTAATTAACATCTAATATACATCTAACATCTAATTCATCTAACATCTAATCTACATCTAATTAACTTTCAAAATTCATCTAATTAACAACTAATATACATCTAATGTATCTAAAATTCATCTAATTATTAAGAAAAAAATCCAGAGGCGAGTGAGGGGCTCACAGCGGGGCGACGGCCGGCGAGGCGACGGCGATGGCGATGGCGACGGCGTGCGAGCTCGAGGAGGCGGGGCCGGGTCGCGCGCGACGGGGGCCGACGTGTCTGGGGTGGCGACGACATGGGCGGCGCGTCGGAGGCGGCGACAACGTGGGCGGCGACAGCGGCGGGGCGGCGACGACATCTGGCGTGCGCGGTCGGCGATCTCTGTGGTCGAAGAGAGACGAAGAAGCAGATGGAAAGTGAAAAAATTTCAACTCCTTTAGTCACGGTTGGAGCCTCCAACCGCAACTAAAGGTGAATTTCACCAGCCGAAGCGGCGGGAAGCAAAACCCTTTAGTCGCGGGTGGTGGCTCCAACCGCGACTAAAGGGGGGGGGGTGTTTAGTCACGATTGGAGCCACCTACCGTGACTAAAGGTGGTGCTCGCGTAGGCGCGGTGCATGGGAAGTTTAGTCCCATCTCGCTAATCGAGGGGCAGCCACACTGGTTTATAAGCCATGATGTGGCTACTCCCTCAAGCTCCTCTCTAAGCAGGCCTATGTGGGCCTATCGAACCTGTGCGGCCCTGTTGGGCCTACTGGGCCTTGCGGGCCTGCATCCTAGCTGAGGTTGGGTTTCTAGTCGTATGCAGGCCATGGCGGCCCAGTAGGCGGTCTATTATTTATTTATTTTTCATTTCTTTATTTTTGCTTTAATTGTTTTCTTTTGTTTCTGAGTTTTTTTGTGCCTTTATTGAGATTTAATGAGTGAATATTTTTGCGTTAGGTCATAAGAATTATGAACTTTCTGTTAGCGGCAGTAGTTTTCAAATTCATATAGTTAAAATTTGAATTATTTGAAATTTCTGTGAATCACTAGTTTCTGAATAACTTTACTTTAAAAATAGATTTTCTAGTGCTTCTTTTTTCTACTATTTTAATATTATCGTGTTTTATCATTATATCCAATTTGGTAATTCTTAGGTTATTTAAAAAATGAAATGCCTTTGTAACAGGCGAGTTTTCGTCCGAAACCTTGATACTTCAGAAGAGATTGTCCATTTTGTACACGACGTGCATCCAGTTTTTGTCGTAAACCTCTCAACTTTTTATAACATGCTATGTGGGTGAAATGATGATACCATGACAACTTTCAACCTTTTCAGAGTTCATTTGAAGTGCTTTTCAATTTCAGGGTCATTTTGCTGAAAAAATGAGTAAATGCATGAAAAATAGCAAATGAAGTCAGAAAGGGTTGAAAAGTGATGATGTGGCTTCGAATGCTGCATTTTGTGTTGGAAATATGCCCTAGAGGCAATAAATTAGTTATTATCATATTTCCTTGTTCATGATAATCGTTTATTATCCATGCTATAATTGTATTGATCGGAGACTTAGATATATGTGTGGATACATACACAACACCATGTCCCTAGTATGCCTCTAAATAGACTAGCTCGTTGATCAAAGATGGCTATGGTTTCCTAGTCATGGACATGAGATGTCATTTGGTAATGGGATCACATCATTAGGAGAATGATGTGATGGACAAGACCCAAACTACAAACGTAGCATATGATCGTGTCAGTTTATTGCTATTGTTTTCTACATGTCAAGTATCTGTTCCTATGACCATGAGATCATGCAACTCACTGACACCGGAGGAGTGCCTTGTGTGTATCAAACGTCGCAACGTAACTGGGTGGCTATAAAGGTGCTTTACATGTATCTCTGAGGGTGTCTAATGAGTTGGCATGGATCAAGACTGGGATTTGTTACTCCGTGTGACGGAGAGGTATCTCAGGGCCCACTCGGTAATACAACATCACAATAAGCCTTGCAAGCAATGTGACTAAGTGTTAGTCACGGGATCTTGTATTACGCAATGAGTAAAGAGACTTGCTGGTAACGAGGTTGAACTAGGTATGGAGATACTGACGATCGAATCTCGGGCAAGTAACATACCGAAGAACAAAGGGAACATCATACGGGATTAACTGAATCCTTAACACAGAGGTTCAACCGATAAAGATCTTCATAGAATATGTAGGAACCAATATGGGCATCCAGGTCCTGCTATTGGTTATTGACCGTAGAGGTGTCTCGGTCATGTCTACATAGTTCTCGAATCCGCAGGGTCTGCACACTTAAGGTTCGATGATGTTTCGGTAGCATAGAGTTATGTATGGTGGTGACCGAAGGTTGTTCGGAGTCCCGGATGAGATCCCGGAAATCACGAGGAGCTCCGGAATGGTCCGGAGGTAAAGATTGATATATAGGAAGTCCTGTTTTGGTTGCCGGAAAGGTTTCGGGCTCATTAGTAGTGTACTGGGAGTGCCGGTAGTGTGCCGGGAGACCATCGGGAGGGGTATTTCGACCCAAGAGGCTACATGGGCTGTTGGAGAGTAAATACCATCCCTTGGTGGGCTGGTGGAAGTCCCACACAAGGCCCATGCGGCTGGGAAGAAAATCCCAAAGAGAAAAAGGTGGAAAAGGCAAAAAAGGCAAAAATAAGGAGGAGTCCTAGTCCTACTAGGATTGGAGGAGGAATCCTCCAATCCTCCTTGGTTCAGCCGACCCAAGGGCTGGCTCCTTGGGAGCCAAGACTCCTCCTCTCTTCCTTCTCTATATACTACAGGTTTTAGGGTTTTTGGCACCAGATTTCCAGCCACGTGCTACCCGTTCCTCTAGTGCATAGTTTCTCCTCTAGATCGGTTTTCTGCAGTGCTTAGGCGAAGCCCTGCCGGAATTACTCCACCACCATTGCCACGGAACCGTCATGCTGCCGGAGAACTCTTCTACCTCTCTGCTCCCTCTTGCTGGATCAAGAAGGCAGAGATCGTCATCGAGCTGTACGTGTGCTGAACGCGGAGGTGCCGTCCGTTTGGCGCTAGATCGGAAGGACCGTGATCAAGATCACGAGATGGGTCGTGATGAGATAGCGGCACGGATCATGATGAGTTCGCGGGATGGATCATGATTGGATCGCGTGACGGATCGTGATGAGATCGCGGGATGCTCGACGATTTGGATCGTGAAGACGTTTGACTACACCAACCGCGTTTCTTAACGCTTCCAGCTTAGCGATCTACAAGGGTATGTAGATCCACTCTCCCTGTCGTAGATGCTCATCACCATGAATAGATCTTGCGTGTGCGTAGGAAATTTTTTGTTTCCTATGCAATGTTCCCCAACAGTGGCATCATGAGCTAGGTCTATGTGTAGATGAGATCTCGAGTAGAACACAAAGAGTTTGTGGGCGTTGATGCTTAGATGTCTTCCTCCCTTGGTCGTGTTTTGGTTCAGTGGTATTGTGAGATGAAGCGGCCCGGACCAACATTACCCATACGCTTACGAGAGACCGGTTCCCTGAACCGCAACTTGTTGCATAGATGGCTGGCGGGTGTCTGTTTCTCCTACTTTAGTTGGATCGGATTCGACGAAGGCGATCCTTGAGTAGGTTGAAAAGCAACTAGTGTATCACCGTTGTGGTTTTTGTGTAGATGAGAATTGTTCTTGCTAGATACCCGTAGCAGCCACGTAAACCATGCAACAACAATTAGAGGACATCAAACTTGTTTTTGCAAGGTATGTTGTGATGTGATATGGCCAATTACATGATGTGATATATGTGATGTATGAGATGATCATGTGTTGTACAGAATATCACGACTTGCATGTCGATGAGTACGGCAACCGGCAGGAGCCATAGGGTTGTCTTTAATTATTGTATGACCTACGTGTCAATCATTAAGCGCTATGTAATGCTTTACTTTATCGTTAAACGGTAGCAATAGTAGTACAAGCATGATGGGCGCGACAACCCAGATGGCGACATGTTGATGGAGATCAAGATGATAGAGATCATGGTGTCGTGCCGATAAAGATGGAGATCATGCCGGTGCTTTCAAGATGGAGATCAAAAGCACAAGTTCATGGCCATATCATGTCACTTATGATTTGCATGTGATGTTAATCCTTTTATGCACCTTGTTTTGCTTACGACGATAGTAGCATTATAAGGTGATCACTCACTTAAATTTCAAGATGAATTGTGTTCTCCTCGAGTGTGCACCGTTGCGAAAGTTTGTCGTGTTGAGACACCACGTGATGATCGGGTGTGATAGACTCTACTTTCACATACAACGGGTGCAAGCCAGTGTTGCACATCAAGAACACTCGGGTTAAACTTGACGAGCCTAGCATGTACAGACATGGTCTCGGCACACAAGAGACCGAAAGGTCGAACATGAGTCATATAGTATATATGATCAACATGATGATGTTCACCATTGAAACCACCTCAACTCACGTGATGATCGGACTTGAGTTGGTGAATTTGGATCATGTATCACTAGAATTACCGGAGGGATGTCAATCTGAGTGGGAGTTCTTAAGTAATATGTTTAATTGAACTCATTATCATGAACATAGTCAGTAGTGTCTTTCCAAACTGTGTTGTAGATTACTAGCTCACGCTGTAGCTCCCTTGAATTTTTATATGTTCCTAGAGAAATAGAGTTGAAAGATGATGGTAGCAATATTGCGGACTACCTCTGTGATCTGAGGATTGTCCTCGTTGCTGCACAGAAGGCTTATGTCCTTAATGCACCGCTCGGTGTGCCAACCCCTCTAGCGTCGTCTGTAGATGATGTGAACATCTGACATGCATGTTCTGATGACTACTTGATAGTTTAGTGCGTCATGCATTACGGCTTAGAATTGAGGCTCTGGAATGTTTTAAATGTCACGGAAGATATGAGATGTTCTAAGAGCTGAAATTAGGATCTTAGGCTCGTGCCCGTGTTGCGAGATATGAGATCTCCAACAAGATTCTTTTCCAGCAAGATGAAAGAGAATAGCTCAATCGTTGAGCATGTGCTCAGATTGTCTGGGTGCTACAATCGCTTGAATCGAGTGGGAGTTGATCTTCCAGATAAGATACTGATTGATATAGTTCTCCAAGTCACTGTCACTAAAGCTACTAGAACTTGGTGATGAACTATAAAATGCCAGGGATAGAAATAATGATCCCTGAGCTATTCGCGATGTTTGTAACCGCGAAGCTAGAAATCAAGAAGGAGCGTCAAGTGTTGATGGTTAGTCAAACCACTAGTTTCGAGAAGGGCAAGAGCAAGGAGGGAAACTTGATGGATAACAAGTCAGTTGCTGCTCCAGTGAAGCAACCCAAAGTTGAACCCAAACCCAAGACTAAGTGCTTCGATTATGAGGAGAGCGGTCGCTGAAGCGGAACAACCCTAGATACTTGGTAGATAAGAAGGCTGGCAACGTCGGCATAAGTATATTTGATATATGTGTTAATGATGTGTACCTTGTGAGTACTCCTAGTAGCACTTGGGTATTGGATACCAGTTC
The DNA here is from genome assembly GCA_022496015.1 of Hordeum marinum. NCBI lineage: Eukaryota > Viridiplantae > Streptophyta > Magnoliopsida > Poales > Poaceae > Hordeum > Hordeum marinum. The sequence continues at coordinate 266,403,196 of CM039672.1, read as the reverse complement.
AGTTGCTAAATGTTAGAAACTCGAAATAAAAGCTACGAAATAAACGGAGAACTAGCTAAGGTGAGGTGACGATGTGTGTTGGAAATGTTTACAAGGTTGATGTGATCAACATCGCACGCTCTCTCTACCTTCGAGATTAGTGACCAACCTAAATATATGTTATTTGGTGTTTTGCGTTGAGCATGAACGTGATTAGATCTTGTTTATTGCAACACGGTTATTCATTTAAGTTAGAGAATAATGGTTATTCTGTTTACATGAATAATACCATCAATGGCCATGCACCCAGTGAGAATGGTTTGTTGAATCTTGATCATAGTAATACACATGTTCATAACATTGATGCCAAAAGATACAAAGTTAATAATGATAGTACCACATACTTGTGGCACTACCACTAAATGTCATATTGGTATAAAGCGCATGAAGAAACTCCATGCTGATGGATCTTTGGACTCATTCAATTTCGAATCAGTTGAGACATGCGAACCATGCCTCTTGAGAAAGATGACTAAGGACCCCATATCCAGATGGATGGAGCGGGCAAGTGATTTATTGGAAATGATACATGTTGATGTATGCAATCCAATGAGTCTTGTAGCATGCGGTGGATATCGTTATTTTCTTACCTTCACCGATGATTTGAGTAGATATAGTGTATGTTTACTTAATGAACCACAAGTCTGAATCGTTTGAAAGGTTCAAGCAAATTCAGAGTGAAGTTTAAGATCATCGTGACAAGAAATAAAAATGTCCGCGATATGATCGTGGAGGTGAATATCTGAGTTCCGAGTTTGTCATACAACTTTAGACAATGTGAAAGTTGTTTCACAACACACGCCACCTCGAACACCATAGTGTGATGGTGTGTCCGAAAGTCATAGTCATGCTCTATTGGATATGGTGCGTGCTATGATGTCTCTTATCATTTTGTTACTATAATTTTGGGGTTATGCATTACAGACAACTACATTCACTTTAAATAGGGCACCATCTAAATTCGTTGAGATGACACCGTGTGAATTGTGGTTTGATAGAAACCTAAGCTGTCATTTCTTAATGTTTGGGGCTGTAACGCTTGTGTGGAAAATGTTTCCACCTAATGAGGTCAAACCCAAGGCGGACAAATTCATCTTCATAGAATACCCTAAGAACAATTGGGTGAACCTTCTATCTCAGATCCAAGCATAATATGTTTGTTGCTGAAACTGGGTCCTTTCTCGAGAAAAAGTTTCTCTCGAAAGAAATGAGTGGGAGGAAGATACAACTTGATGAGGTTGTTGAACCTTTGTTTCAACCAGAGAGTAGCACAACGCAGAAAGATGTTTTTGTGGAACCTACGTCAGTTGAAGAGGAAGTAAATGATGATAATCATGAAGCTTCGGATCAAGTTACTATCGAACCTCATAGGTCGACAAGGATGTGTACTGCTCCTGAGTGGTACGACAACCCTGTCTTGGAGGTCATGTTGTTGGACAACGATGAACCTACGAGCTGTGGAGAAGCGATGATGGGCCCGGATACAGACAAATGGTTAGAGGCCATGAAATCCGAGAAAGGATCCATTTATGAAAACCAAGTATATACTTTGGTAAACTTGCTCGTTGGACGGCAGGTCGTTGAGTACAAATGGATGTTTAAAATAAAGACAAACGCTCATGGTAAATGTCACCATTTGTAAAGCTCGACTTGTTGCACAGAAGTTTACGACAAGTTCAAGGAGTTGACTGCGATGAGACTTTCTCACTCGTAGCGATGCTAAAGTCTGTTGGAATTATGTTAGCAGTTGCTGCATTTTTCAATTATGAAATCTGGCAGATGGATATCAAAACATCATTTCCTTAATGGTTTACTTGAGGAAAGGTTGTATGTGATACAACTAGAAGGTTTTGTCAGTCCTAGGGATGCTAAAAGGTGTGCAAGCTTCATTGATTCTTCTATGAACTGAAGCAAGCATCTCGGAGTTGGAATATACACTTTGATGAGGTGATCAAAGTTTTTGAGTCTATACAAAGTTTACGAGAAACTTGTATTTAAACTAAAGTGAGTGGGAGCACTATAGAATTTCTGATAACTATATGTGGATGACTTATTGTTGATCGGATATGATGTAGAATTTCTAGAAAGCATAAACGGTTGTTTGAAAAGAGTTTTTCAAAGAAAGACCTGGATAAAGCTACCTAATTGTTGAGCATCAAGATCTATAGAGATAGATCAAGATGCTTGATGAGACTTTCAATGAGTACATACCTTGATAAGATTTTGAAAGAGTTCAAAATGGATTAGTCAGAGAAAGAGTTCTCGCCTGATTTGTAAGGTGTGAAGTTGAGTGAGATTCAAAGCTCGACCACGGCAGAAGAAAGAGAAAGGACGAACGTCGTCCCCTATGACTTAGCCATAGGCTCTATATAGTATGCCATGATGTGTACCGCACCTGTGTGTGCCTTGCCATGAGTCTGTCAAGGGGTACAAGAGTGATCCAGGAGTGGATCACTGGAAAGCGGTCAAGATTATCCTTAGTAACTAAAAGTCTAAGGGGATGTTTCTCAATTATGGAGGTGATAAAGAGTTCGTCGTAAAGAGTTATGTCGATGCAAGCTTTAACACCAATCTGAATGACTCGTAGTAGCAATCTGGATACGTATAGTGGAGCATCCATTTGGAATAGTACCAAGTGGATTGTGGTAGCAGTGTATATAGTTTGACATAGAGTTTTGTAAAGTACACACGGATCTATATGTCGCAGACCCGTTGACTATAAGACCCCTCTCACATGCAAAGCATGATCGAGCCCCAGAACTCATTGGGTGTTAGATTCATATCAATGCGAATCACATGGTGATGTGAACTAGATTATTGACTCTAGTGCAAGTGGGAGACTGTTGGAAATATGCCCTATAGGCAATAAATTACTTATTATCATATTTCCTTGTTCATGATAATCGTTTATTATCCATGCTATAATTGTATTGATCGGAGACTTAGATACATGTGTGGATACATAGACAACACCATGTCCCTAGTATGCCTCTAAATAGACTAGCTCGTTGATCAAAGATGGCTATGATTTCCTAGTCATGTACATGAGATGGCATTTGGTAACGGGATCACATCATTAGGAGAATGATGTGATGGACAAGACCCGAACTACAAATGTAGCATATGATCATGTCAGTTTATTGCTACTGTTTTCTGCATGTCAAGTATCTGTTCCTATGACCATGAGATCATGCAACTCACTGACACCGGAGGAGTGCCTTGTGTGTATCAAACGTCGCAACGTAACTGGGTGACTATAAAGGTGCTCTATAGGTATCTCCGAGGGTGTCTGTTGAGTTGGAATGGATCAAGACTGGGATTTGTTACTCCATGTGACGGAGAGGTATCTTAGGGACCACTCGGTAATACAACATCACAATAAGCCTCACAAGCAATGTGACTAAGTGTTAGTCATGGGATCTTGTATTACGCAACGAGTAAAGAGACTTGCCGGTAACGAGGTTGAACTAGGTATGGAGATACCGACGATCGAATCTCGGGCAAGTAACATACCGAAGAACAAAGGGAACATCATACGGGATTAACTGAATCCTTGACATAGAGGTTCGACCGATAAAGATCTTCGTAGAATATGTAGGAACCAATATGGGCATCCAGGTACCGCTATTGGTTATTGACCGTAGAAGTGTCTCGGTCATGTCTACATAGTCCTCGAACCCGTAGGGTCTGCACACTTAAGATTCGGTGACGTTTCGGTAGTATAGATTTGTGTATGGTGGTGACCGAAGGTTGTTTGGAGTCCCGAATGAGATCCCATACATCACGAGGAGCTTCGGGATGGTCCAGAGGTAAAGATTGATATATAGGAAGTCGTGTTTTGGTCGCCGGAAAGGTTTTGGGCTCATTGGTAGTGTACCGGGAGACCATCGGGAGGGGTATTTCGACCCAAGAGGCTACATGGGCTGTGGGAGAGTAAATAACAGCCCTTAGTGGGCTGGTGGAAGTCCCACACAAGGCCCATGCGGCTGGGCAGAAAAGCTTAAAGAGAAAAAGGTGGAAAAAGGCAAAAAAGGCAAAAATAAGGAGGAGTCCTAGTCCTACTAGGATTGGAGGAGGAATCCTCCAATCCTCCTTGGTTCGGCCGACCCAAGGGCTGGCTCCTTGGGAGTCAAGCCTCCTCCTCTCTTCCACCTATATATACTAGAGGTTTTAGGATTCTTGGCACTAGATTTTCAGCCACGTGCTACCCGTTCCTCTAGTGCATAGTTTCTCCTCTAGATCGGTTTTCTGAAGTGCTTAGGCGAAGCCCTGCCGGAGTTACTCCACCACCATTGTCGCGGCACCGTCATGCTGCCGGAGAACTCTTCTACCTCTCCGCTCCCTTTTTCTGGATCAAGAAGGCGGAGATCGTCATCGAGTTGTACGTTTGCTGAACGCGGAGGTGTCGTCCGTTTGGCGCTAGATTGGAAGGACCGTGATCAAGATCACGAGATGGATCGTGATGAGATCGCGGGACGGATCATGATGAGTTCGCGGGATGGATCGTGATTGGATCGCGGGACGGATCGTGATGAGATCGCGGGATGCTCGGCGATTTGGATCGCGAAGACGTTCGACTACACCAATAGTGTTTCTTAACGCTTTCCGCTTAGCGATCTACAAGGGTATGTAGATCCACTCTCCCTCTCGTATATGCTCAACACCATGGATAGATCTTACGTGTGCGTAGGAATATTTTTGTTTCCCATGCAACATTCCCCAACATTTTGAACACACACAAAATATGGAGTTCAAATAAGTTTAAAAAAATGAAATGCCTTTGTAACAGGCGAGTTTTCGTCCGAAACCCTGATAGTTCGAAAGAGATTGTCCATTTTGCACACGAAGTGCATCTAGTTTTTGCCGTAACCTTCTCAACTTTTTATAACATGCTATGTGTGTGAAATGATGATACCATGCCAACTTCTAACCTTTTTAGAGTTCATTTGAAGTGTTTTTCAATTTCAGGGTTATTTTGCTGAAATAAAATTAGTAGGTGCATGAAAAATAGCAAATGAAGTCAGAAGGGGTTGAAAATCGATGATGTGGCTTTGAATGCTGCATTTTGAACACATAAAAAGTACAGAGTTCAAATAAGTTAAAAAAATGAAATAACATAATAAATAGCAAAAATGAACATAGATGCGCTTATGTAGGGAAAATTCGACCTGAAATCAGACTCGAATTCAGTTTGATTTGAGGTCAAATTTCCCCATAGAAGGGCATCTATTTTCAATTTGGGAGGAACACAGCAAGGCAGAGAGGGGTGGGCTTATAAACCGGTTCGAGCGCCCCTCGCTTGGCGAGATGGGACTAAACTCCCATCACAACCATGACCAACCTTTAGTCCCGGTTGGTGGCTCCAACCGCGACTAAAGGCTATCCTATAGTCGCGGTTGGAGCAACCAACCGGGACTAAAGGTTCCTGTGGGGCCACAGGCTGACGCGAGCCTGCCACCACACCTTTAGTGCCAGTTGGTGCCACCAACCGGGACTAAAGGTCCGTAACGAGCCGGCACTAATGATCCTCGTCACGAACGACACTAATGATCACATTAGTGCCGGCTCAAAAGCCAACCGGGACTAATGATGCGGACAAAAGGTCGGGTTTCTACTAGTGTTAATTAAAAGTCAGTGGCACCAATATTTGGGTTGATAAAGGACATGCTATATCGTCTCGCCCAACTACAAAATATGGATGCTTGCGGGCTTGGAGCGCCTGCCAAGATTATGGCGATCAAGGCCGAGATAACGACTATGCTAGAGGGTTCTTTTTGACCAAAACCATAATAACGATTATTATTGTGATCGGGTCGATATGAAAACTTTGCTAGAATTGCTCTAAGAAGCAGGAAATTCGATTTATACCTTCCAAATGATCAAGAGTTAGTCAGGTGGTTCACCAAGGTCTCCATATGCGACAATTTGAAGAATTTGCGATGGTTGTGCTTAAGGGAGGGCGTTAAACTGACCACATAAGAGCATCTACAGCCGGACATCTCAAATGACCCCTCATATGCTCGTGGACACGCCCGATTAGTGACCAAACAGAAGAGAGAATGAAAAAAGTGACCCAACCGGACCCCTCATATCATCACTATACGCCCGGGTTGTCCGCAAACCCTCATATCCATCTCAAATATGGGGAGGATATGAGGGCTCGCGGCGCGTCTGGGCACGCTCGGTCAGTCTGCCACGTAGGACGCGACCCCACCCCGGACCACTTTTTTCTTTTCTTTATTCATTCTTTTCTTTTTCTCTCTTCCTCTCCACCAATCATCTGCAAGTGACCGGACATATAAGAAAGAAAATAAAAAATATGGCTACGCGAACGGACAAATAAGGGACACGCCCGGTTACTGACCGAGTGTGTCCGCGGGCATTTAAAGGGTCATATTTGCAATGTCCGGCTGTTGATGCTCTAAGGTGTGCCTTTGTGCAATTCACCTAGCTAAAAGACTAACTAAATTTTGATCTGGATCTCGTTCAAATCTACTACACTTTAAAGTTGGCAAACACTATGCAACTATTAGACATAGACACAACTCTTGCATACTCCCGTGTGCTTGATTTGTGGTATGGATCGAATACTAAATTCATTAAGTTCTGGCCTTTTCAATCGTCACCATCAAATCTAGCTCAGTTGCAACCAAAAGATCCCACGACGGAGGCCGACACATGAAAATATTACTCCCACACTGAGATATTCCTTCTGTGGTCCAGAATCCCAGCACTACAACCACCCTAAAACAGAAGTTAGAGTATGAAAGCCATCAGATATAGTTGGGCCGAGACCTAAGATCAAGATTTGGCTAGCTCGGATGGACGTATTTCCCGTGAGCTAGCCAGCCGCAAAGTGAGAAAACGCGGAAAGGAACTCATCACATTAGTGGCGTGCCAAACAGTGGCAACGATAACGAAATTCCCACTTGGCATGGTGCGCCGATCTGGCATCCGATACTAGTATACCTACTTTGGAGGCTACTGTTCGTTCTGGCAGTGCATCACGTTGTTCGACAACTACGCGTGTACTGTAGCACATGTAGAACGGTAGACTACGATGTGCTAGCTAGCCTTTCCGGCTATAGCTTCTTGACAGGGAAACATACAGACGCTTTGCCTCTTTGCCTCTGTTCCTTGGCACGTATGCATTTGACATCTGTAAAAACATCGTGCGTAGATATTTGAGATCCAGAAAAGATGATTATTAAATTTTTTTTAAAGGTAATTTGGCCTGCTTTATTGCATATGTTTCACTGGAATGCATTATCAGTGAGTACACACAGGAATTGATCCACTTTCTTCATTGGTTGCAGGAGACCTACGATTTTGTGAGGCAGATCCATCAGCAATGGTGAGAGGAGAGCCCATCCAAACATGGAGAGAATTTGTAGCACGCAGGGACGGCGCACGCAGATTTGGAGCGCCCAATTGCCTTATGAAGTTATGATTCGGAGCTTTAGCCCTTAGAACATCTACAACCGCCCCCTTAAACGACCTCTTATACACCCGCGGACACGTCCGATCACTGGCCGGATAGGAGAGCGGAGGAAAAAAATTGACCCAACCAGACCCCTCATATCATCTCTATACGTCTGGACTGTTTACGAACCCTTATATCCATCTCAAATATAGGGAGGATATGAGGGCTCGCGGATGCGTCCGGACACACCCGGTCAGTACGCCACGTAGGAAAAGACCCCACATCGGACCATCTTTTCTTTTTTATTTATTCGTTTGTTTTCTCTCTGTTTCTTTTCACCAATCATAGTACAAGTGATCGAACATAAGAGGAAGAAAATAAGAAGTGTGGTTGCACAGATGGACAAATAGGAAACACAGTAGGTCACTGACTAGGCATTTCCGCGGACGTTTAGGAGGTCTTATTTGAATACTCTTAATTACTTTATTAGATGGGGTTCATCGGTCCATTTGTGCAACTTTCTTAGCTTTTGGTAGCTCCATCTATCTCACCTCCCATGTTTTTTCTTTGACTTTTAATTTTGATTTTTATATATCTTTTGAACGAAAAGTGCAAGTAAAATTTTGTTTTTAGATTTGTGCTCCTTGTATTGATTAATTTGAAAAAAGACCAATTTTGAGGAAGTTTTGACATGTTTGTGGACTTGAAGAGTTTCAGCAGTCAAAACTTAATGTGAACAAGTGACAAAATCGCCAAGTTTCAGAAACCAAAAATATAAACCATGCAGGAAATCACCAAATTTTACCAAGTTTATTTTGCTTTTATGATCCTTGAAACTTAGCAAATGAAACCTGGTGATCACCTGCCCTTTTTTTTTTTTGGTTTATGAAACATAGTGATTTTGTCACTCGTTCCTATTATGTTTCGACGGCTAAAACTTAGCAAAAATTTAAAACGTGTCAAAACATATTCAAAATCGATCTTATAAATCCCTCGTGGCAAGGAACGCGAATCTAGAAACAAAACAAATTTGAACTTTTCGTTGAAAAGGTATAGAAGATTTAAATTCCAAAGTCAAAAGGAAAGGTGCAGAAAGTGGAGTGGATGGCGTACGCAACTCTCACAAAATCTGCCAAAACAATGCATAAATCACTACTAGAGAAAAGCCTATTAGTAGCGTAGGTTTTTCGTATCAATAGTGCGTGCGGCCGTGCTACTATTACTGCGCTACAACTAACAGATAGCAGTAGCATGGGACGGACCCGTTCTACTAGTATTATACGTATCAGTAGCGCGGGTCCGATCACGCGCTACTGATAACTAGCTACTGATAACTGTTAGCAGCACGGTTCTGTGCCCTGTGTTACTACTAATGCTGCATATTTTCCTTTTATATATTTTATTCACACACGGTTATACATATTAATATACAATATCAATAATAATTGTGCAAGAACAACATTTAGATTAAAGTGGATGGGTGCAAGTGATCAAGTTGAATTAGTAGGAAAATATGATGTTACGATGACACACACGTGTCAAATAAAGGGAACCCATCACTACTAGGAGAAAGACTACTAGTAGCACTTGAAATACCTATAGCAGTAGCGCTGCGTCCAGCACTACTGCTAATGCGCTACAGCTAAATAGCGCTAAATTGTAGCAGTAGCGCTGGCTGGTCCAGCGCTACTGCTAAGTATGGTTAGCAGTAGCGCTACGCTGACCAACGCTACTGATAACTATCTGTAGCGCTGCATAAAGGCAAGCGTTGCTGCTAATCCATCACTGCTAATCCTCGAAGACTGCTAAGACACCGACCACATTAACCTTGAAGACGCCATCGGGCATCTCTCGGTTGTGGAACATGCGGTCCTTTAGCTTCACGACTGTTGCCTTTCCCATGGCCACCATTTGGCCCTTGATGTCATACAGTAGGGTGCACGGGGTATTGTTGGCCTGCGAAGACATGTCTGCGATGTCAAACATCCGAAAAGCAACTGAAACATAAGACTATAGATATGCTGGTCAAGAGGGTATGACACGTAATTACCATGAGGGCGTCGTTCTCAGCCAAAGACGAAGCCCCGCCGAGCAGACCAGAGACGAAGGATGGGCTGCTATGAACAGGAGCCGGACCAGGTACGGGAGCACGTGTAGTGGCATGAGCAGGTGCTGGTGGTGCGATGTTCACCGAATTGCTCCCGACGTAGCTGGGAAGGGGAAAGTCCGCTGGCCCTTTATCTAGATTTTTCTTCGTCCATTCAAAAAATGCCGGAAGCAAGCTGGAAATGGAAGATGTGAAGTCAGCCGTGACGTCAGCTACCGCTGCACTGACCCTTGCATCGACTATCTGTTCCAACTCTGCTTTGGTCTTAGCTTTGGACATATTGACTGCAAGCATGACCTTCTGGTCGATGGTCTGTTGAGTAAGAAACCGTCTCTTCCTTCTTTCCTCTGGCTCCTCGCGGTAGCACGTCTTCCAAGAGGCGCCATCTCCGACGCCGTGCACACGTCCATAGGACGGCGGTTTGTCCTCCGGGACCTTTTTCTGTATGTTCAGGGCCCGGTTGAATTGTGTGTCCAACTTGGGCCTCATAGGCAACTGTGACGACTTGTCGCTTTCGACTGCCTTTTGGTGCTGCTCTTTCTGCAAAAGGAACATGGATGATTTACTAATAATGTGACAAAACTTGTAGTCGAATTGATTGGAAGCTAATATGATAATGTGGTAATATAACAATTACCAGAAGTCTCATGAACTCCCTCGTGTTCGGGTCCGTGTAAAAGATCTTCTTAACGCGGTCCCACTTGTACCGGCCCCTGATCCAATCATGCTCGAGCGGGTCGGCGAACTCCGCCAAGGGGTCTGGGATTCCGTGACTTTCATGTTCGGCGTCCTCCTTGGCCCATACGTGCCTCTTCCCCTCGTAACCACGGCTTCCGATGCGGTGGGGAGGCGTGTTCCTGGCCTGGAGTGCCTTCATTTTCTCTGACTTTTTCTTGGTTTCATCTTTAGTGCGAGTATCCTTGAATTTTTTAAAGTCCTCTTACGTAAGTGTTGGATTGTCAGCATGAATCTTGGACCACGGTTCATTCTTATCAATCGCTTTTTTTTCACCCGAACTTTTTAGGCGGACAAGTCGTTGGTGAATGTCACCATCGCCTTGCTGTTTATCTTTGTCATGGCATTGTCGTCCCAAGGTTCTTTGCTTTCTATGTGGCATGGGAACAGGAACCTATTGTGCAACTTCTTTAGGAGCATGTGCTCCATATGTGGTACCTTCTTCAACTTCTCGTCGTTGATGTTGGCGGTTTCCCTAAGGATGCATCCAAGTTGATTGCCCCAGCACGAGCGTGCTTCCTCCAGTGCCATTGGCTCTAATTTCTTGGGGTGCATCTCCGTGACCACAATTTGTCCGATGCGAGGTCATTTGGTTTTCGTGTCCTCTTCAACTTTGGTGCTTTACCGGCTACGACAACATCGTTGTCGGTCTCGGGGGTGGTGTCGATGCCGATGCCTGTGCTGGTGTCGGTGTCGGGGTTGGTTCCACTTCCTCTACCATGTACCCCACTCTGGTGTTCGTCCAGGTAATCGAAATAGTGATTTGCTGCCTCGATGGGGTCTTCTTCGAGGCGAGCAGAACCCCCGGCTGAGGCTTGCCTAGACATGTTTCCGATTCAACAATTGTAAATAAAAGATATAATGAAGAGAAAAAAGGGGCCTATATTTGGTCAGAATGTTGATTCATTCCCCTTCCGGCAAATCCCGAACACTCCATATGTCCTAGTTTCTAGCACAAGTCATGCCAAAAATCACGGAAATTTTTGGCATGACCTTTGCTAAAAAGTGGACATATGGAGCGCTTGAAATTTGCCGGATCGGAAATGAATCAACATTCCGGCAAAAATTAGGCCACTCGGACATTCTTCGACATTCAACCAACATTGCAAAATCATATAACATCAATCACATATATCATATAACATCAATTAATGACATATGAGCATCATAGGAGCACATAGTGAAATGACCTCACTAAACATTGCAAAATAGTGGTCTTTTCAAAAACCAAAAAGCTTTGCAAAATGACCTAACTAAATTGCCCTAGCTAATTTTGTATTTATAGCTATTTATATACCCTAAACTAAATTGCCCTAGCTAATTTTTTATTTATAGCTATTTTTTGCTAATTTAGCTAAATTTGCTACTACCCTAAACAAATTTGCTACTACCTTAATTAAACAAAATTTCTACTGCCCTAAAATTTGCTACTACCCTAGGGTTCATATTAGCTAAGAGAGAGAGAGCAGAGAGTAGAGAGAGAGGAGGGCAGGGGAGAGGAGAGGGAGAGGCTTACGGGGCGGCGGTGAGGTCGAGGGCGAGGGGAGGGTGTCGGCGGCAAGGTAGAGGGCAGGGGAGAGGGCGGCGGCGATGAGGTAGAGGGTGAGCCCACCCGGTGATGGTGAGGTCGAGGGAGGGCTCGGGCGTCGGCATGGATGAGGAGGAGGTCGAAGCGGTGGGCAGGGGCGACAGCAACGGGCAGGGCGACGGCGACGCGCGACGGCAAAGAGGAGCGGGAGAGGTGGGAGAGTGGGGGGGAATGGGAGTTGGGAAAATTTGAGCCCGCGTGGTGGGTTAACTCAAAATTGCAGTAGCGTTGGGTTAGGATCCAGCGCTATAGCGCTGGGTGGTAATCCAGTGGTACTGCTAACTGTTTTATTTTTTTAGTTTTTTTAATTCTAAATTACACATAGTAGAAGCGTTGTGTTAGGATCTGGCGCTACTGATATGTTTTCTTTTCTTTTTATTATTTTCCTTTTCTTTTTTGTTTACTTTTATTTTTCTTTTGTATTGCTTTCTCCCTTTTGTTTTTGTTTTTTGTACTGCTTTCTCCCTTTCTGTTTACAATGACGTCTGCGTCCCACACTGCGCGAATATCACCGGAAGCATGCATGTGGTGGTAACATATATATTAGTTGACCAATAACGGTTACTTAAGTGCGTACAAAAAATAGATACAAATCTATAAATGATGGTTTCTTAGCTGCGTCCACGACGTTTCACATTGAGCTTCTTCCCTTTCTTGTTCGTTGCCGAATAATTGAGCCCCTCCTTGTGACTTTTCCGGAACCATGGACTACGATCTTTCTTAGTAATGTAGTATTGATTCTTCTTTTCACATATGCTTCATCGTCATCATCATCTTCCCTCATCGGGTTGCCGTATTGGTCGTAGTCTTCCTCGTTGGTGAGTCCATCCATTCCGACGATGCTCCTTTTTCCTCTCCTCACGACAACACGACTGGGATTGGTCGGGTCGGTTATGAAGAAGCATTGTGTCACGTGCTTAGCGTGTACCCATGGTTCAGTTTTGGCGATGACGTTAACATTCACGGTTGCACTCTTCGCATCGGGTATAGACATGGTAGTGAAATACTTGTTTTCTCTTACGACGTCCTTAGCCCATCTGACACGGAACATTGTTGCATCGTGCATTCCAGCATAGTCAAGCTCCCAGATCTCTTCAACCCTTCCATAGAATCTTTCAGTTGTGTCGTTGGCGTCGGTCACACATTCAGTCGTCACCCCAGAGTTCTGGTAATCATTGTCCATGTCTTTGGCCTTAGTGTAGAATGTGTACCCGTTGATATAGTATGACTGGTAGGTCGCGAGTTTGGGCACGGGGCCATGTGCTAAGGCATGTATGAGCAATCCGTCTGAAATGCCCACTTCCGAGGGATTTTCAAGAACTTACTCTTTCAACCAATGCAAGAAAGTGGCGTTGTGCTCTACAGTAACTTCGTCGTCCATCTTGAGCATCCCCTTATCATGGTACTTATTTGCGATGATTTCTTTGTGCCGTGCCACATAATCATCTACCACATCTAGGTGTTGTAGCACTATTAAGTTAGCCCTATCAAAGTCGTTCCGTCGATCTGAGTAGTCCTCGTGCAATTCCCTCTGGCCGTTGTTGTGACCTTCTCCTCCAAGCCGCCCATCGTGCTTCTTGACGGGCAAACCAACAACAGGGTCTCCGTCGCCTATATAATTCTCGCAAAAGTAGATGCACTCATGTGTCCGATACCCCTGGATGATGCTCCCATTGGGATGGGACATGCTACGAACGAATCCTTTGATGACCCCATTCATCCTCTCGAACGGCATCGTGCTGTGAAGGAATGTCGGCCCGAGGTCAATGATGTCGTCCACGATGTGGACACACAGATGCACCATGACGTCAAAGAACACAGGCGGGAAGTACATCTCAAGCTCACATAGTATGACAACAATCTCTTCTTGTAGCCTTCGGAGCTGCTTCACACTTATGGACTTTCGAGAGATAACATCAAAGAAGTTGCAGTGACTAGTAAGTGTCTCACGGACGTGCTTGTCCATTATCCCTCTAATGACAACCGGGAGTATCTGCGTCATCATCACGTGACAGTCATGAGACTTCATCCCGCTGAATGTTTTCTTCCTGGGGTCTAGAAATTAGCTTATCTTCCATCAGTAACTGGAACTGACTTTGATTCCCATAAGGCACTTGATGAATTGATCGATCTCCTTCGCACTTAAGATGAAACAAGAAGGGGGCTATAATTCTCCTCCTTCTTGTTGACTTTTCTGCCCCTTCCCTCCTCCTCCGTCTCCGTCTTCGTATCCTTCGTTGACTTTTTACGGTGGAGATCTTTCCTGATCTTCAAATCTTCCGGGTCTTTCCTTGCCTTCGGTCTGTCCTTGGTCTTTCCTGGCATGTTCATCAGTGTGCCAAGAGAGCTCTCGAGGACATTCTTCATGATATGCATTTGATCAACGCAATGAGGTGTGTCGTGATTGGGCTAGTACTCCAAGTCCCAGAATACACACCCCGTTCTCCATACCTTCAGTAGTGGCTCCGGCGCCTTTTTCATCTTTCCTGGTGCGGGGCACTATTCCCAGTTTTTCAATAGCTCATTGATTTCAGTGTCGCTCCTGTTACGTGGAGGTCCTCGATTCTTAGCCAACCCATTGAATAGATATCTAGGCTTTCTCCATGGGTCATCCTTCTCGAGCCATCTATGATGCCCCATGTACAAGATTTTCCTGGACCCGCCATCTTTCATTGACGTAAGCTGCTGAGACGTTGCATCATCCATGCACCCCGTGCATCCGCAGTATCCGTGGCACACCTTGCCTGAGGTGTACCCGTTACCGAGATAGTCCTGCACTGTCGTCATCAGCGCAGCTCTCATATAGACATACTCTCCTTTGCTGGCGTCCCATGTCCATGTCGGTGCTTTCCATAACGTGTATAGCTCCTCTTTCAGAAGCCCCATATACAAGTTAATATTATTTCCCTGTTGTTTCGGCCCTTGAATCAGCATGCTCATGTGTATGTACTTTGTCTTCATGCACTTCCATGGGGGGAGGTTGTACATCCATACAAAGACGGGCCATGTGTTGTGGTTGGTGTTTTGGTTTCCAAATGGATTCATGCCATCGGTACTCACACCAAGCACGATGTTCCTTGGATCTTCTGCAGCAAATCCATATACAATGTTGAATGCTCTCCGCTGGCTACCATCTACGAGGCGTCTAGGCTTTGGACCATCTCCATCGCCGGGCTTCTTTCTCTCCAAGTGCCATCGCATGAGCTTTGATTCCTTAGGATCTACGAAATACCGCTGCAGACGGGGAGTGATCAGAACGTACCATACAACTTTGTGAGGAGCTTTCTTTCCTGCCTTCTTGTATGGAGAAGCATTGCACACTGGACAGCTGGTTTTTTCCGCGTGCTCCCCCAATAAATGATGCAATCATTGATGCATGTCTGGTACCTAATGTGTGGCAAATCAAAAGGGCAAACGATTTTCTTGGCCTCATCGACACTAGTAGGACATAGATTCCCCGTGGGAAGAACTTTATTACGTAGATACTTCAAATGCTCATCGAGGCTTTTGTCTGTCCATTTGTTTTTGGCCTTCGTCTTTTGAAGTTCGAACATGAAACTCAAGCGGGTCACCTCGGGATCGCAATCGTCATACAATGGAGTCTTCGAGTCTACTTCAAGTTGCGCCAGCTTGGCCTCCTCTGTAGAAGAATCTCTCTCGCTAGTCGTACTCTTGCGAAGGAGGTCTCAAACATGAGGATCCTGCGTGACTGCACTTAGTAGCATCGAAGACTGCGGCGTGACTGCCGCCTCTTCTCTCCCATGTCCGGACTCTTATTCTTCATGTCTGGAATCTTCGCTGCCGCCGTGATTTAACTTCTCCCCGTCGCCATGTTCGTCGCCATCGTCTTCTTGTCGATCGATCATCTCTTGGTCTAGCCCCATGTCGTTATTCCCTGCCATGTGGACGTCCTCATCATCATCATCATCATCTTCACTTATCCACTGAGTATAGCAATGTATGAAACCATTCATCAGTAGGTGCGCCTTCAACCTGCCACGATAAGAAGGTTCCAAAAGGACTCCTTATTTGCATCTTGTACACAGACATCTAATCCTAGTATGATTATTTGGATACATGTCCATCATCACGGATTGCATGTATCGATCCACCTTCCATCCACTCACCTTCATGACCGACTGCATGCACGGTATAACATGCAAAAGGGTTATAAACAAAATGCATGCATGCATCAAATTCATATAAAAATTTGGCATGACCTTGACTAACAATAGGACATATCGAGTTTGCTCAAAATACACCGAAACGGAAATAAATTGACATTTCGGCAAAACATAAGAAACTCGGGGGGCATGTCACTCACACAAATCTCTCCATATCCCAAACACACATATTCCCATTCTTGAAATGAACAACTTTTTACTCACCTATCTCCCGAGAGACACCAATCGACTGGATGAGGCCTTTCGCTACCTATAGGGATCGAAAGTGTGGATGGCTAAGTAGCTAGCTAGATCTAGTTGTTGGGGAGGATAGATGACTCTATGTAACTAAGGGAGATGGAGAGAGATGAGCTAGCTAGATCTATATCTAATGGAATGGAGGGAGAGCCAAATAAATGAGGTAGGGGCATTTATGGAGCGAGCTAGAGATGACAATGCCATTTATGGAGGAGAGTTATGGTGGAGGGGGGCATTCATGTGGAGAGAAGAGAGGTAGGAGGAAGAGAGAAGAAGGGCAAAAATGGTGAGGGGAGAGGGGGAAGGAGGGGGAGAGAGGGCAAAGGGGCAGAGGAGGGTGAAAAGGTGGCACCAGCCACGAATAGCAGTAGCGTTGTTTTTCAGAAAAAGCTACTGCTATGTTACTTTGTAGTAACGCTTTGCAGAAAGAGCGCTCCTATTAAGTGGGGCCCATTAGCAGTAGCGGTTCCACGAAAAAATGCTACTACTAAAATCTTAGTAGTAGTGTTGTATTCTGGACAGCGTTGCTACTACCAACAGTGTCGGTGGGCTCGTCGGGTCCCGCTTAGCAGTAGCGCTCTTTTTGTTTCCAGCGCTACTGCTAAGTCTTTACATGTAGCGCTACCGAAATCCCGCGCTAATGGCAATTACCAGCAGCGCTTGTTACTTTCCAGCGCTACTGATAGTGTCCTGCCTATAGGTTTCTCCTAGTAGTGCATCATCTTTTTCTACTAACCCAACTTAATCACTTGCACCCATCCACTTTAATCTAATCTATGCCATCTAATAACTCATCATCCTTAGTCACATAACAACTTATCATCATCTTATTCATCTAACAACTCATGAGAATTTCACAGTTGCTACATAATGTCATAAACTAGAAAAGTTTCTCTCTCTTAGTTAGTGATGTCTACTACGCAACCTTCTTCTTGTAGACTCATGTTGGGCCTCCAAGCATAGAGTTTTGAAGGATAGTAGCAAATTTCCCTGAAGTGGATGACCTAAGGTTTACCAATCCGTGGGAGGCATGTGATGAAGATGATCTCTCTCAAACAACCCTGCAACCAAATAAAAAAGAGTCTCTTGTGTCCCCAACACACCCAATACAATGGTAAATTGTATAGGTGCACTAGTTTGGCGAAGAGATGGTGATACAAGTGCAATATGGATGGTAGATATAGGTTTTTGTAATCTAAAAATATAAAAACAATAAGGTAGCAAGTAACAAAAGTGAGCAAAAACGGTATTGCAATGCTTAGAAACAAGGCCTAGGGTTCATACTTTCACTAGTGCAAGTTCTCTCAACAATACTAACATAGTTGAATCGTATGTAAATCCCTCACGTGCGACAAAGAGTTCAATCCAAAGTCACAAATAGCGAAGAACTAACGACAAAATTATTGTAGGGTATGAAACCACCTCAAAGTTATCTTTTCCGATCAATCTTATGAGCTATCCCTATAAGTGTCACAAACAGCCCTAGAGTTCGTACTAAAATAACACCTTAAGATACACATCAACCAAAACCCTAATGTCACCTAGATACCCCAATGTCACCTCGAGTACCTATGGGCTTGGTTATATGATATGCATCACATAATTTTAGATTCATCATGTTCAATCCAGCACAAAGAACTTCAAAGAGTGCCCCAAAGTTTCTACCGGAAAGTCAAGACGAAAACATGTGCCAACCCCTATGCATAGATTCCCAAGGTCACGGAACCCGCAAGTTGATCACCAAAACATACATCAAGTGTATCAATAGAACATCCCATTGTCACCACAGATATCCCATCGCAAGACATACATCAAGTGTTCTCAAATCCTTAAAGACTCAATCCGATAAGTAAACTTCAAAGGGAAAACTCAATTCATCACAACTAGATAGAGAAGGGAAGCACTCCATATGATTCATCTATATTAATAAAGCTCGCGATACATCAAGATCGTGCCATCTCAAGAACAAGAGAGAGCGAGAGAGGTCAAACACATAGCTACTGGTCCATACCCTCAGTCACGAGGGTGAACTACTCCCTCCTCATCATGGAGACCGCCGGGATGATGAAGATGGCCTCCGGTGATGGTTTCCCCCTCCGGCAGGGTGCCGGAATGGGGCCCCAATTGGTTTTTCATGGCTCCGGAGGCGTGCGGAGGCGGAACTCCCGATCTAGGTTTATTTTCGGAGGTTTCTCTATTTATAGGAATTTATGGCGGTGAAAACAAGTCAGGATGGGCCACGAGGTGACGACAAGCCACGGGGCGTGCCCTAGGGGGCGCCCCCAGGCTTGTGGTGGCCTCGTGGTTCCCCTGGCCCAACTTCAACTCTCACTGGGCTTCTTCTGGTCCATAAAAATTTCATCGTAGATTTTTATTCCATTTGGGATCCGTTTGATATTCCTTTTCTGTAAAACCCAAAAACACGGAAAAAACAGGAACTGGCACTGGGCTCTAGGTTAATAGGTTAGTCCCAAAAATAATATAAAGGTGTAGTAAAATGATTGTAAAACATCCAAGAATGATAATATAACAGCATGGAACAAGCAAACATTATAGATATGTTGGAGACGTATCAGCATCCCCAAGCTTAATTCCTGCTCGTCCTCGAGAAGGTAAATGATAAAAAACAGAATTTTGGATGTGGAATGCTGCCTAACATGTTCATCATATTCTTTTCTTCTATGTATAGCATGGACGGTTGGACTTGTAAATGATTCAAAGCAATAGTCTAGTTTTAACATAATGACTTCAGTACTCAAGCATGTCAACAACCAACCATGCCTTTCAAAATATCAACACTAAAGAAAGTTATCCCTAGCCCATCATGCTCAATCATTGATCCATTCATGAAACACACTCAAATATTATCTATGCCCAATGCTCAAGTACGATCATAGTTCCCCCCTAGTTGGTGCTTATAAGAGAAGATGGAGACGCAAAGCAAAAATAAAAATTGCATAAAGTAAATAGATAGGCCCTTCGCAAAGGGAAGTAGGGATTTGTAGAGGTGCCAAAGCTTAAGGTTTAAATTGATAGAGAAAAGATATTTTGAGTGGCATGCTTTTCCTGTCAACGAAAACGACAAAGTATCTCACAATACTTTTCATGCTATATACATTATAGGTAGTTCCCAAACAGAATGGTAAAGTCTTTACTGCCCCTCCATCGATCAATCACATTCCACGGCGAGCCAAATCCACGGGTACCTTCCATACAAACGACGATCCTGGGGGGGTTTTGTTTCATTATTTTTTGTTTTGATTTTTGAGCATGGGACTGGGCATCCCGAATACCAGCCACTTTCTCATGAATGATAGTGAATCAACACATATCGTAAGAATAACACACCTAGCATGGAAAAATATTGGATACTCCCTACCATTTCATGAGCGGTAGGTCACACAAAATAGAAAATTTATTTCGAAAATTTGGAGATGGCACATACAAATTTGCTTGGAACGGCATGGAAATACTGCATATAGGTAGGTATGGTGGACTCATAAGGCAAAACTTGGTTTAAGGATTTTGGATGCACAAGTAGTATTTCTACTTATTACAAATGAAGTCTAGCAAATAGATTGGGAAGCAACCAAACCAGGGAACAAAAAATCACATAAGTGAGCATTGGATCATAACTAACATCGAATAATGCACCACAAGTAGGATGTAACTTCATTGCATAACTATTGATTTTCGTACTTTCATAGGGAATCACAAACCTTAACACCAATATTCCTACTAAAGCATAATTACTCACTAACATGACTCACATATTAGTATCATCATGTTTCAAAACTATTACAAAGAATCAAATTTAATTTGTCCAATGATCTTCATGAAAGTTTCTATTTATTCTCCTTGGATATCTATAACTTGGGAACTAGTTTCATATGTTGCTATTGCTTTTTGACAAGATCAAACAATTTTAAATGAATCACATGAGCATAAAATATTTCATCCCTCAAAAAGGTATAAGTGAAGCATGAGAGGAAATGACAAGCTACTCACAAAAGATATAAGTGAAGATCAATGAGTAGTCAAACAATTAAGTAGCTATGTGAGGACTCTATCTCCCTTAATGAATATTTTCAGATCTTAAGAATTTTATTAAACAGCGAGTGAAAGAAAAAAATATCACTCCAAGAATAGCACATATCATGTGAAAGAATAAAAATTTAGGCTTAACATAGGCTAACCGATAATTGTTGATGAAGAGAGGTGGGATGCGTAGCATACCCAAGATTAGATGCTTGAGACTTATTGAAATATTTACTTGGGGTGCCTTGAGAATCCCTAAGCTTGAGCTTATGTATCTCGTTCAATCCTCTCATATTATGGTTTCACCTATTCCCAAAAACTTCATCCACACAAAACTCGAAAAGAACTTGTGAGATAGATTAGTACACATAATAATAAATCAGCTCTTTATGTACTGCCAAGACAAGTTTCATAATAATTTTCAAACAATAGGTACTGTATACTATCATTTCCACAATTTATATCTACCAATATAGGCTATGGAAACTATAGGATAAGTAGATAACAAAACTATGGCAACAATCTGTCTAAACAGAACAGTTTGTAGAAATTTATGAAAACAGTGTACTTATATAACTCAAAAATTATGAAAATTTCGTAAATGCTACAAAATTTATATGAAATCACCGTGTAACAATTTCAGAAACTTTCCACGTTCCAGTAAAATATGAAAATTCAAACACTACAGTCAAAGTTTCTGTTTTTTACACAGCACACGTCAAAACATGCAATGCAAGCATCCTAAGGCAATTCTTGGAAATTTTTATTGAAAAAAAGATTATAAATAACACCTAACATAGAAAAACAAAATAAAATGATGCTCCAAGCAAAACTCATATTATGTGATGAATAAAAATATAGCTCCAAGTAAGATATACCGATAGTCTTGAAGACGAAAGAGGGGATGCCTTTCGGGGCATCCGCAAGCTTAGGCGCTTGATTATTACTTGTATATTACCTTGGGGGGTTACTTTGTAATCCCCAAGCTTAGGTTCTTTTCACTCCTTGTTCTCCTCATATCGGTGTCTCACCCAAAACATGAAAACTTCAATCACACAAAACATAACGGAACTTCGTGAGATGGGTTAGTATAATAAAGATAGATCATTCACTTAGGTACTATAAATAAAAGATTCATAATTGTTTCCACATTATACCTACTTTATTCTATAATTTCCATAATTTTATATCACTGAATATAAGCTATGGGAACACTGAAACGAGCAAACTATGCATGCAAAACAGAATCTGTCAAAAACAGAATAGTTTGTGAATATCTGTAGTGTAGCCATACTTACCTATCTCTAAATTTTTTGAAAAATTAGGAAGATCTAGGAAATTTGTATATAAATAATTTTTAAAAAATTCAGATAAAAATAATTTTGCAGTGAATTTACAAAATTCCTGTACTTAGAGCAAAAGTTTCTGTTTTTGCACAGAATCAAGTCAACTGTCATCCACACTATCCCAAAGGATTTACTTGGCACTTTATTGAAACAAAAGCTATAAAACAAGATTAATACAGTATATTAATCATGTTAACACACCAAAACAGTAAGGATAAATGTTGGGTTGTCTCCCAACAAGTGCTTTTCTTTGATGCCTTCTAGCTAGGCATGATGATTTCAATGATGCTCACATAGGAATAATAATTGAAAGTTGCAAAAGAGCATAATGAATCTCATTACCAGCACATTTAAGTCTAACACACTTCCCATTCATAGGTGTTTTGTGATAAAACAACTTATGGGAACAAGAATCAACTAGCATAGGAAGGCAAAAGAAGCATAACTTCAAAACTTTGAACACATAGAGGGGAAACTTGATATTATTGCAATATGTAGAAGCATAAGATCCTCTCTCTCATAATAACTTTCAGTAGCATCATGGAGGAATTTCACAATATAACTATCACATAAAGCATTCTTTTCATGATCCACAAGCATAGAAAGTTTTTCACTCTCCACATAAGCAATGTTCTTCTCATACATAATAGTGGGAGCAAACTCAACAAAATAACTATCATGAGATACTTGATTGACATAACCACTTTGAATATTAAAATCATGATGACAAGCTTCATGGTTACTATAACTCTTTATAGCATACATGTCATCACCATAATCATCATAGATAAGAGGCATGCCATCATCATCATCATAAATTTGCTCATCAATACTTGGGGGACTAAAAATATCATCTTCATCAAACATAGCATCCCCAAGCTTGTGGCTTTGCATATCATTAGCATCATGGATATTCAAGGAATTCATACTAACTATATTGCAATCATGCTCATCACTCAGAATTTAGTGCCAAACATTTTAATAACTTCTTCTTATAACACTTGAGCACAATTTCCCTTTCCATCATTTTCACGAAAGACATTAAAAAGATGAAGCATATGAGGCAACCTCAATTCCATTTTTTGTAGTTTTCTTTTATAAAACCAAACTAGTGAAAAACAAGAAACTAAAATATTCAATTGCAAGATCTAAGGATATACCTTCAAGTACTCACCTCCCCAGCAACGGCGCTAGAAAAGAGCTTCGTTGACGGGATGTGAGTGCCCCTTACCCAGCCTCCCCGGCAACGGCGCCAGAAAAGAGCTTGATGTCTACTACGCAACCTTCTTATTGCACTAGTAGAAAGCAGACCTTTCGTCCGCCTCATTAGTCGTGGTTGGCTTTTGGAGCAGCACTAATATGCTCATTAGTACCGGTTTGTGACGGACATCATTAGTGCCGGTTCGTTACGGACCTTTAGTTCTGGTTTGTGCCATGAACCGGCACTAAAGTTATGGTGGTAGGATGGTGTTAGCGTTGGGTCCCACGGGAACATTTAGTACTGGTTGGTGGCTCCAACCGCGACTATAGGCTAACCTTTAGTCGCGGTTGGAGCCACCAACCGGGACTAAAGGTCCCCCTATATTGAAACCCTTCGGTGCCAGCCCGAGCAGAGTCCTCTATTGTTCCCCTTTCCTATTCTCTCTGTTCTTCCTCTCTTCCTCGAGATCATCCTCCATTTTTGCCAAAAAAAATCAAGATTTGGAGGCATCCCGTCCATCCAAGTGTTCTCAAAGGTTAGCAACTTTGTCCTTTCATCTCTCATTGCTAGATTAGCTCTTGCGATGCTCTATAAGTATAGTAATTTGTGGGTTTTAGTTTTTATGTGGTAGCTTATTTGATTTATGCAATTTGAGCTCAAATTAACTTCTTACTTTGCATTTGTAGGTGTGGTTTACTTAGTGCCTTCCCATCCCCGTCCTAACCACCGTCGGTCGCCCGCACCACCTAGGTGAGCCTCTTGTTCTTCCTTTTTATAATAAAAAACCATGTTTCTAAGATTTAGTTAGTTACTTGTATAGTTTTCTTACCTATATGGTTGTTTGTTATACATAGTGGCATGGTTTTGAAATCTGTCCCCGTCGGCCCTCGTCCGGTTTATGATGCGGATGCGGTATATACTCTCTTTTATAACTCTTTGTTGCATTTCGTGTTCATGACAATTATGACAATAAAGTTGAAATAGATGTTTTTATCTAGGAGGTATGTGAACCGGAGATTCCAACCGACATAGATATTCTTGTCAAGAAGTTAAATTTAGTTGAAAAAGAAAACGAGTATTTGAAAGAAAAATTGAAAATATTTGAAGAAGAGAAGATGAAACTGGAGTTGTATGTTGTCGATGTCGTCGATGATCACAAGATCAAGATGGGTGCAATGCACTTGAAGATTAGAAAATTTAAAAGATATGCCATTGATAGTGAGGCTTGGTATCACTATGTTGTTGGATCAATTGTTACCTTAGTTGCAATGCTGATCGCATTTGTTGTTGCATTTAAATGCTTTAGCTAGAGTGTTTGTATGTTGTTTTATGAGAACAAGTGTGTATGAACTTGTATTAATTTGGTCTTTTTGGTGTTGTGTAATGAAGAAGAGCCGTCAATGGATGTGTGACGACCGATGCTCTCCCCAGTTCATTGATGGCGTGCATACTTTTCTGGTTACGGCTGAGGCAAACAAGCGGCCAGATGGTTTTATGTATTGTCCATGTGCTGGCTATAAGAATGATTGAAATTACTCTAACTCAAGAACAATTCACGTCCACCTATTTGAGTCCGGTTTCATGTCCGGCTATAACTGTTGGACCAAGAACGGAGAAAGAGGGGTCCTAATGGAAGAGAATGAAGAAGAAAAGGATGACGACAGCTATCCTAGCCATGGGTTCCATGAATATGATGGTACAACAATGGGGGAAGAAGCTGAGCCAGCAAAGCGGGAAGGAGCTAAAGAAGAGGCATTAGATGAGCCCGCTGATGATCTTGGTTAGGCCATTGTCGATGCAAAGAGAAACTGCGCAAGTGAAAAGGAGAAGCTGAAGTTGTAGTGCATGTTAGAGGATCACAAAAAAGGGTTGTACCCAAATTGCGAAGATGACAATAAAAAGTTGGGTACCACACTGGAATTGCTACAATGGAAGGCAGAGAATGGTGTATCTGACAAGGCATTTCAAAATTTGCTAATAATGTTAAAGAAGAAGCTATCAAAGGACAACGAATTTCCAGAGAGTACGTACGAAGCAAAGAAGGTTATCTGCCCTCTAGGATTAGAGGTCGAGAAGATACATGCATGCCCTAATGACTGCATCCTCTACCGTGGTGAGTACGGGGATTTGAATGCATGCCCGGTATGTTGTGCATTGCGCTATAAGATCGGCCACGATGACCCTGGTGATGTTGAGGGAGAGATCCCCAGGAAGAAGATTCATGCCAAGGTGATGTGATATGCTCCTATAATACCACGGTTGAATCATTTGTTCCAAAACAAAGAGCATGCCAAGTTGATGCGATGGCACAACGAAGACCGTAAGAAAGATGGGAAGTTGAGAGTGCCCGCTGACGGGTCGCAGTGGAGAAAAATCGAGAGAAAGTGGAAGGACTTTGTAAAGGATGCATGGAACGTATGGTTTGGTTTAAGTGCAGATGGCATTAATCCTTTTGGGCAGCAAAACAGCAATCATAGCACATGGCTTGTGACTCTATGTATCTATAACCTTCCTCCTTGGTTGTGCATGAAGCGGAAGTTCATTATGATGCCAGTGCTCATACAAGGCCCCAAGCAACCCGGCAATGACATTGATGTGTACCTAAGTCCATTGGTTGAAGAACTTTTACAACTGTGGAATGGAAAAGGTGTACGTGCGTGGGATGTGAAGGATCAGGAGGAATTTGACCTACATGCGTTGCTGTTTGTAACCATCAATGATTGGCCTGCTCTCAGTAACCTTTCAGGACAGACAAACAAGGGATACCACGCATGCACGCACTGTTTAGATGATACCGACGGTATATATTTGGATAAACGTAAGAAGAATGTGTATCTGGGGCATCATCGATTTCTTCAGAGCAGGCATCTCGTAAGAAAGAAAGGCAAGCATTTCAAAGGTGAGGCAGATCACCAGAAGAAGCCTCGCTACCCTACGGGTGATGAAATACTCGATGTGGTCAAGGATTTAAAAGTAATCTTTGGCAAGGGTCCTGGTGGACAATCTTTTCCGAATGACGCTCACAAACGTGCACTCATATGGAAGAAGAAACCTATATTTTGGGACCTACCATATTGGAAAGACCTCGTGGTCCGCTCTGCAATCGATGTGATGCACGTGACGAAGAATCTTTGTGTGAACCTGCTAGGCTTCTTGGGCGTGTATGGGAAGACAAAAGATATGCCGGAGGCATGGGAGGACCAGCAACGTATGCACGGAAAACACGGCATGGATCCAAAGCAGTTTCAGGGTCATGCCAGCTATGCTCTTACCAAAGAAGAGAAGGAAATCTTCTTCGAATGCTGCTCAGTATGAAGGTCCCGTCTGGCTTGTCGTTGAATATAAAGGGAATAATAAATATGGAAGAGAAAAAGTTCCAAAACCTAAAGTCTCAGGACTGCCATGTGATTATGACACAACTGCTTCCGGTTGCATTGAGGGGGCTTCTACCGGAAAACGTTCGACTAGCCATTGTGAAGCTATGTGCATTCCTGAATGCAATCTCTTAGAAGGTAATCGATCCAGAAATCCTACCAAGGTTAGAGAATGATTTGGTGCAATGTCTTGTCAGTTTCGAGTTGGTGTTCCCACCATCCTTCTTCAATATCATGACGCGTGTCCTAGTTCACCTAGTCGAGGAGATTGCCATTCTGGGTCCTGTATTTCTACACAATATGTTCCCCTTTGAGAGGTTCATGGGTGTCTTAAAGAAATATGTTCATAATCATGCTAGGCCAGAAGGACGCATCTCCAAGGGCCATGAAACAGAGGAGGTCATTGAGTTTTGTGTTAACTTTATTCCTGACATTAAGCCGATAGGTGTTCCTAAATTGCGTCATGAGGGCAGAATGGGTGGAAAAGGCACGCTAGGAAATAATTCACTAATATGCTGGGACGTGCATTCTTTGGCGCAAGCACACTACATAGTTCTACAAAGTTCCACCTTGGTGGCTCCATATATCAAGCAACACAAGAATATTCTACGCTCCAAACACCCGGAGAAGTCTGACGACTGGATTACACATGAACAAACGGTGACTTTCGCCGGTTGGTTGTAGACACGTCTCATGCATGACGACACTGTTGAAGATGGCCTATACTTGATGTCCAAGTTACTAACTTCGACTATATTGACTTTCAAAGGGTACGAGATCAATGGGAATACATTTTACACGATCGCCCAAGATAAAAAGAGCGCCAACCAAAATAGTGGTGTTCGCTTTGATGCAGCAAACAACAATGGGCCAAAGGACACATACTATGGTTACATAGAGGAGATATGGGAACTTGACTATGGACTTGATTTGAAGGTCCCTTTGTTTAGGTGCAAATGGGTCAATCTGACAGGAGGTGGGGTAAAGGAAGACCCACAGTATGGAATGACAACAATGGATCTCAACACTCTTGGGTACGCAGACGAACCATTCGTCCTAGCCAATGATGTGGCGCAGGTTTTCTATGTGAAGGACATGTCTACCAAGCTGAGAAAAAGAAAAGATAAGAAAGCAAATACATCATGCGATGAGCCAAAGTGCCACATAGTTCTTTCAGGGAAAAGAAACATCATGGGAGTGGAGGGCAAGACAAACATGTCAGAAGATTATGAAAAGTTTCATGAAATTGCTCCCTTCATAGTGAATGTTGACCCGAGCATCAAGTTAAACGATGAAGATTGTCCATGGTTACGACGCAAAGGGATACACACGAAGAAAAAGTTTTACACCCAAAGATCCCACTCTTAGATGTGACCGGCTTCTCTAGTTAGTTTCCGGACTTATATATCTAGAAAGTCCCACTTCGGACAAACCGAAGGGAATCTTTGTAATAGTAGTGTACTTATGTGTTTTGTGTGCTCAGTATACACCATTCGAAGGGAGGCCATCAATTTTCAACCCTTTCCGACTTCATTTGCTATTTTTCATGCATTTACTAATTTATTTTGAGCTAAATGACCCTGAAATTGATAAGCACTACAAATGAACTCTAAAAAGGTTGAAATTTGGCATGGTATCATCATTTCACCCACATACATGTGCTAAAAAGTTTAGAGGGTTACGGCAAAAACTGGATGCACTTCGTGTACGAAATGGACAATCTCTTTCGAAGTATCGGGGTTTCAGACGAAAACTCACTTGTTACAAAGGCATTTCATTTTCTAACTTACTTCAACTACAGACTTTTTGTGCGTTCAGTATGCACCATTCGAAGGGAGGCCATCAATTTTCAACCCTTTCTGACTTCATTTTCTGTTTTTCATGCATTTACTGATTTTTTTGAGCTAAATAACCCTGAAATTGATAAGCACCACAAATGAACTCTGAAAAGGTTGAAAGTTGGCATGCTATCATCATTTCACCCACATAGCATGTGCTAAAAAGTTGATAGGGTTATGACAAAAACTGGATGCACTTCGTGTACAAAATGGACAATCGCTTTCGAAGTATGAGGGTTTCAGACGAAAACTCGCCTGTTACAAAGGCATTTCATTTTTTAAATAACCTGATAATTACCAAATTGGATATAATGATAAAACACGATAATATTAAATAGTAGAAAAAAGAATCACTCGAAAATCTATTTTTAAATTAAAGTTATTCACAAACTAGTGATTCAAGCAAATTTCAAATAATTCAAATTTAAACTATTCGAATTTGAAAACTACTACCACTAACAAAAAGTTTATAATTTTTTTGACCTAATGCAAAAAGAATCACTCATTAACTCTCAATAAAGCACAAAAAAACTCAAAAACAAAAGAAAATAAATAAAGCAAAAAATGAAAAAATGAAAAATAAATAAGAAATAGGCCGCCTACTCGGTCGCCACGGCCTGCATACGACTAGAAACCCAACCTGGGCCAGGATGCAGGCCCGCAAGGCCCAGTAGGCCCAACAGGGCCGCACAGGTTCAATAGGCACACATAGGCCTGCTTAGAGAGGAGCTCGAGGGAGGAGACGCAGCAGGGCTTATTAACCGGTGCGGCTGCCCCTCGCATGGCGAGGTCGGACTAAAGTTTCCCTGCACCGCGCCTGCGCGAGCAGCACCTTTAGTCGCGGTTGGTAGCTCCAACCGCGACTAAAGATCCCCCTTTAGTCGCGGTTGGAGCCACCAACCGCGACTAAAGGGTTTCTCTTCCCTCCGCCCACGCCCGCTAAAATTCACCTTTCGTCGCGGTTGGTGGCTCCAACCGCGACTAAAGGGGGGTGGTCTTTAGTCGCGGTTGGAGCCAGCAATCGCGACTAAAGGTCTCCTTATATATACTACACTTCAAAATAATTTTAGTTACTCTGCTCTTCGACCTCTTCGCGACATCGCCGCGCCATCGCCGTCTCGTCTCCTCGACGCCGGAGCTCGTCGTCGCCCCTGACGCAGACCGCCCGCGCTTCCTCGCGCCGATCTCGAACGCCGCCTGTGCCTGTTCCTCCCCGAGCCCGGCCTGACGCCACCCATGCCCGCTCCTCTACCCTGATTGAGCTCCTCACCATCGCCGCCCCGACTCGCCTCGTCATTGCCTCGTCGCCCCGCTATGAGCTCCCCCCTCTCCTCCTCTCCCCCTCTCCCTCGCCCCTTGTGCCACCCTGGCGGCCGCCAGCCCCTCCCCGACCCAACCCCCCCCCCCCAATATTGATGAACACACACACACACACACACAATTTTGATAATTAGATGATTAATTAGATGTATAGATGATTAGATGATTAGATGCAAGAATTTTGATGTCTAGAAAAAAGTTAAGGAATTTTAACATTTGACGAATTTTGACATAGATGCATGAATTTTGACATTTTTTCACTAGATGATTAGTTAGATGTATACAAAAATGTGAAGGATTTTTGACATTTGAGGAATTTTTACATTTTATCCAGTATATGTATAGAAAAAAGTTGATGAATTTTGGCATTTGATCCAATGTATAGCAATTAGTATTTCCAAAAGTTGCATATTTTAATGTTGTATTTGCAAAAGTTTGTTATGTATTAATTTGCAAGTAGTATTTGTTATGTATTTGCAAAAGTCGCGGGTCCTAAGGTTAAGAGATTCCGTTAGGATTCTAAAGTTTCCTCGTATATAAGAAATCACAATCAAGCATTTAAATTTTTTTTAATTTGCATACAATTTCTTCTCGGAGTCAACGATGCCTGGCCCCCATCCTCGTTGTCGACTCGTTCGCGACGACGTCTTGCTTTATAGGGGCAACGTTCGGGACTGGGCCCCGCCGGGCTGGCACTGGGAGGTGCTACCTTCAGGGGCGCGCAGCTTGGTGAGGAACCCACGTCTCGTCGTCGACTTGGATCTTCTTTGGTGGCGTTCGCGTGGGCCACTTTCGGTGCGGAGGCAACCAGCCCTGCCGGAGGTGGTACGCCACCGTGTCAGGGAGGAGGATGAGCACGTCCGTCGGTACATGGATGTGTTGGACGTTAGGTTCTCCAATACCTAGTAGGTTCTTCAGGATCTCACCCGAGCTATGATCCTGTCATAGTTCCTTCTCTTTGGGTGTCCACCGCCTGCTGCGTGAGACGTCAACTGGATCTATAGTAGTGATATTATATAATCAATAATATTCGAGATGTATTAGTAATAATATTCGAGATGTATTCGAAATTATATTCGATAATATTTGAGACGATTTATTCGAGATTATATTCGAGGATGCATATTATGTACTATGATTCACTTTTCCTTATTGATTGCATGCATTCTAATTTGAATACTAAATTTTTTATCTTCTTTTGGGTTAGTTAAATAAAAGCTATGGACAATACCGGCAGAGAAGGAGAAGAGGCTTTGTTCAACATCATACGCTCCACGAGCCCAGAGCATGAACATGAAGATGATGACGGCTCGCAATATCTGAACAATTCCGGTGTGGGTTGTATGTTTGATGAAGACAGGAGAATAGATATATTCGACGACAATGTTGACGAAGAAAATGTTCTTCAAATAACAAAAACCGGTGAGATATATTTATTATATAAGCCATCCGGTGATCATTACATGTCTTAATTGAGTTGTATATGTATTAACGAATCAATCTTTCTTCTTTTAGGCCTCCGGATCGAGAAAATCTTCTACAAGTGACAGGGTAGTTCGAGGCCCGACTAAAAAGTTGGACTCTGGCGTAAAGTTCAGCATCGATTTCATCAATACATCAACTGGCGAACCGCTTGAAACTAAGAAAAATGTGACCAAGTTCAAGAATCAATGTGGAGTTATTGTCAGGGACCAAATCCCGATCTCCACACAAGAATGGAAAAAGCCAGGAAAGGGAGATCAAGAAGGAGTTACTTTTGTCGATGAAAGAGCAAAAGATGTGCTTTGGACCGAGCCGATGTCACATTTCACACTACCAGATAACTTGACAGATGCAGATCTGAAGAAAGTCAGAAACTATTCTCTTAAAAAGATGGCGATTGCATTCAACACCTTCAAGAAAAATGCATGGGTTGTGTATGTCAAAGCAAACAAGACGACTCCAAAATTCGAGGGAGCATTGGTGAAGGCAAAAGATCACTAGGACGATTTCCCAAAGTTCAAGGAATCGGAACTAGCTAAGGAATGGTCGAGAAAGAACAAGATTAATGCTACAAAAAAGCAATGGCACCATACTCTAGGGCCAGGTGGCTACCAGACAGCCCTGCCTAAGTGGGATCAATCCGAAAAAGATATGATTAGTGCAGGGGTCACTCCAGTTACAGTGACCTGGCCCCCGAGGTGCAGGACATGGTTTTATGTGCATGGGGGGAAGTTGGACCCAAAGAAAGGGGCTATTATGGTGAACGCAAGTCTTAAAAAAGTGATAGATGAAATTCTGATGAAAATCGAAGAAGCTCGAATGGGGGTGCTCACGCTCAACAGAGAGGACGATGAGCTTACGTGCGCCCCTGAAGAATCCTGAACACCTAGGAAGAACACAAGGGAAAGGCGTTTTTCCGTGGTTTGAGGGGTTTGCTGGTTGGAACGATGACTACAGAAGCCGTGCGAGAAAGAAGATGCAGGAGGAGCAGAAGAAGAAGGAGGAAGCACTCCGCCTTGAAGGCCTCGAATCAAAGCACGTGGAGTTGGAACCCAGAGTTAGGCGGCATCAGGAGGAGATCGACTCACTCGGCCAGGAAAGGGCGTCTCAGCGGCAGCATGAGCAGATCGATCCAGCATTGGATACCACTATCCCATCTATGTCGAGAAGCAGCGTGGGTTCCGCCCCGGCCGATATCGATAACGATGCACTGCTAGCTAGCTACCCTATAGATGATATCAAAGACAGGACTAATTGTGAGCTACACATGAAAGTGAAGAACTTATCCATGAAGGTGGCGGACGACTATGCTTTAGCAATTCCCCTAGAAGCAACCTTCCATTGCAATCCCATTCTAGCTGGCTATGCTCGTGTCGGGGTTGATGAAGTGATGTCAGCATATCACGAGCTACAACTTGACATTCCTGGAGGTGACAAGGAGAGAGCACTGGGAGAGGCCATACATCGTATCATTCTATGGAAAAAAGGATTACATCGTCTTTCCAAGGCCACCGACTCCTCCTCCTCCAAGTCGGACGCCGCGTCAGTCAACTCCTCCTCCTCCTCCAAGTACGACACCGTGTTAGCCGACTCCTCCTCCAAGTCCGGCACGACATC
This sequence comes from Hordeum marinum, assembly GCA_022496015.1. Lineage (NCBI taxonomy): Eukaryota > Viridiplantae > Streptophyta > Magnoliopsida > Poales > Poaceae > Hordeum > Hordeum marinum. Next base: position 266,370,667 of record CM039672.1, on the reverse strand, counting down.
AGCCAACTCCTCCTGCTCCAAGTTCGGCACCGCGTCGGCCGACTCGTCCTCCAAGTCCGGCACGGAGTCAGCATGCTCCATCGACTCAGCGTGCTCTGTCGCCTAAGCAACAATGGAAGAGAGAGGCCACAGCTACAACGACTAGCGGTCCAACATGCAAGAAATACAAATATGGTCCAAGCCTCAAGCCTCTTCCGAAGTTGCCTTACCACCTGACCGAGGAGGAACTCGACAACGCAGTGGATGCCAATACGAAGGCCCGTTTTGGACCGAAACAGCCCCAGCCGCCAAAGGAGAAAGTACCTGAGCATGTCTCACAACACTTCGTTGATATGGCTCAACCGGCTCAGAAGGACAGTGACTATGTGTGCTCTATCAAGAAGGCATATCTTACAGGACAAAAGGAGTCAAGCTCGAGCTCGAGCCAAGAAGTTGGCAAAAAAAGCGGGAAAACTATCCCCTAGTTGGTAGAACAGGCAATGCAATCGACCCCCCCACTCATTGTACATACACCTATGAGTACCGTTGGTCGGCCATAAGTAACTGAAGAACATATTAGGATGGCTAAAGAGGCCGGTGTCACTGTTGAACAACTCTTAGGCCTTGAGGAAATCCCCATGCTTAAAGAGTCAGAAGTAAAGTATCAATATGCCCGCGGTAAACCTCCGGTCAAGCCTGAAGATGTCAAGCTTCTACCAACGAGAATGTATGATTTGCATATGTGGTACATGCAAATAACAAGAAATACCAATGAAGAGTCCCTCATGGTGAGAGTCCAAGAGAGGCATTACTTCCATAAAAAAGATCTGTGGATTCATTATGCAGAGTTGTTTCGGTTATTCAATCAAGACGCACTCAATAAATCTTTAGTCAGGTGCTATTGTTTGTAAGTGATTTCTTTCTATAATTTAAGTCTCTACCTAGCTGTGCTCTCGTTCCTTACCTGGAATTATCCTCACTATATTCGTTTCTGTGGTATTATGCGGAATGAAGATGTATGAAATGAAACAAGCTGGACGCTATGGCATTCGGTACATTGACCCAAATACGATTAATCAAAAGATATGGAAAACTGCATATTCGAGAAAAGACACAAAGAGAGCCATGCTAGATTTTTTTGAAGCATCTAAACACCCAACCAGAAATACTACTTCCTTACAACTTCGGGTGAGTGTTACAATATATATCTTGTACTACAAATTCTATTTTTTGCTTACTAGATGTTAATAAGTGTTGTTGATGAGTTATCCAGTTACCACTGGATCTTATTAATCATTGAAGTTGACAAGGGAAAAGTTGAAGTACTCGACTCACTATTAAAGGATCCATCCGAATACGCAATCATGAAGGGGCTGCTTGATAGGTAATTTTAATCATTATCGCACTATGTCGGCCTCTTTAATTACTTCATTTCCTGATATCAACTAGTTAATAACTCATTTATTCATTTTCTTTGCCGGCGGAGAGGGCTTAGGCCAAGTTCATCAAACAGGTCCCAAGCGACTGGCACAACAACTGAAATGGGTGTGACCCAAGGTAATTAAGGACTACTAGCTAGCTAGCTACGTCTGTGTGTCTCTTTAATTCTAGATTCAATATCATTATCATGCTTGATTAACTATTAACTGATTGAATTTTATTCTCGTAAAGTGTGTGAGGTAGGAGCAGGGAACTAGTTTATGCGCATACTACATTTGCGAGAACATTCGCATGATCACGTCTGAAAGGAGCAGAAACGAAAGAAATCTTTGAGTACGTTTGTCAGAACATTATCCATAATTTTTTATCATGATCTAGCTAATATATATACACACAAATAATATATTCATCTTAATCTCCATCTTGTAGATGACGGAGATGCGAGGCCGGCTCATACTAGAGGCTCAGGTACGAGCAATTCAAGAGGAATTAGCTGGATTTCTGATCGACCAGGTCATAGACCCCAAAGAAGAATACCATTACAAGATCAAGAACAAGAAGTACTAATGCCTGCATATATATGTAATGATCCTCAAATTATAGGAGAAATTGTATATATATATATGTATGTGAATGGTCATCATACGAGCAATTTGATGATATATATATATATATATGATCGGTTTTACGAGAAATTCTATTTATATTTATATATATGCGCATGCACAACGCGTGTACAGTATGTAGTAGCGTAATATATGTTTGAAATGAAAATTAATTAAATGGAAAACACAAAATTAAAAGGAAAATTAAACCATAATTAATTCATAAACCCCTAAAGAATTAAAAGGAAAAATAAAACAATTTAAAAAAACTAAATACTTTTAGTCCCGGTTGGTGTTACCAACCGGGACTAAAGGTCCCCCAGCCTACGGCGCCGGCGTATGCCACGTGGAGGGCCTTTGGTGCCGGGCCGTATTGAACCGGTAATAAAGGGGGTTGGCTTTAGTCCCCACCCTTTAGTGTCGGTTCGAGAACCGGCACTAAAGGCCCTTACCAACCGTGACTATAGGCCGGTTCTGCACAAGTGTTGTAGACTCGTGTTGGGCCTCCATGCATAGAGTTTTGTAGGACAGTAGCAAATTTCCTTCAAGTGGATGACCTAAGGTTTATCAATCCGTGGGAGGCGTAGGATGAAGATGGTCTCTCTCAAACAACCCTGCAACCAAATAACAAAGAGTCTCTTGTGTCCCCAACACACCCAATACAATGGTAAATTGTATAGGTGCACTAGTTCGGCGAAGAGATGGTGATACAAGTGCAATATGGAAGGTAGATATAGGTATTCGTAATCTGAAAATATATAAACAGCAAGGTGGAAAGTAACAAAAGTGAGCAAAAACGGTATTGCAATGCTTAGAAACAAGGCCTAGGGTTCATACTTTCACTAGTGCAAGTTCTCTCAACAATACTAACATAGTTGAATCATATGTAAATCCCTCACGTGCGACAAAGAGTTCACTCCAAAGTCACAAATAGCGGAGAACTAACGAAGAAATTATTGTAGGGTACGAAAGCACCTCAAAGTTATCTTTTCCGGTCAATCTTATGATCTATCCCTATAAGTGTCACAAACAGCCCTAGAGTTCGTACTAAAATAACACCTTAAGATACACATCAACCAAAACCCTAATGTCACCTAGATACCCCCAATGTCACCTCGAGTACCCGTGGGCTTGATTATACGATATGCATCACATAATTTTAGATTCATCATGTTCAATCCAACACAAAGAACTTCAAAGAGTGCCCCAAAGTTTCTACCGAAAAGTCAAGACGAAAACATGTGCCAACCCCTTTGCATAGATTCCCAAGGTCACGGACCCGCAAGTTGATCATCAAAACATACATCAAGTGTATCAATAGAACATCCCATTGTCACCATGGATATCCCATCGCAATACATACATCAAGTGTTCTCAAATCCTGAAAGACTCAATCCGATAAGTAAACTTCAAAGGGAAAACTCAATTCATCAGAACTAGATAGAGAGAGGAACACTCCATATGATTCATTTATATTAATAAAGCTCGCAGTGCATCAAGATCGTGCCATCTCAAGAACAAGAGAGAGAGAGAGATCAAACACATAGCTACTGGTATCTTTGGAGTATTTGTTGAAGAAGAGAAATAAGTTGACAATTAAAAATAAACAAGTTAAATAGGGATAAATACCAACTATTTTTAAATAAAAATATAAATGACTTAACAAATATGGTTGACAAACTCATATGGAGGTAAAACCGAAAGCATATCCACATCCACCCAAATGTCGATATTATCTTCAATATCATCTTCAGGACGGATATCGAAGGTTATGTGCATATCCTCGTGAAATCCATATGCTTTTCCTAGAGCATCCCAATTTGAGCAACCAAAATGCGTGACCATGTTTAGTCCCCAGGTTAGCGCTCTTCGTCTCCATATTCTCACTATCTTGGAAACCGAGCTTCTCCAAGACATACCGTCTTGCATGGTAGGGGATGCACTAGTCGAATTTTAAAAAACGGAAAATGCGCGTTGAAGCAAAAAAAGTCGTGATTAATTATGAAAAAAATACTTGTCATCGTTGCGCACCATAAAAACATCGAAGATCTCATCTAACTTGATGGTGAAGAACCTACCATTTTGTGGGTGAGGCATGTCGCACATACCTTGATCCTCGTGTTGGGGAACATTGCATGTGAAACCAAAAATTTCCTACGCACACGCGGAATCTATCCATGGTGATGAGCATCTACGAGAGGGAGAGTGGATCTACATACCCTTGTAGATCGTTAAGTGGGAAGCGTTAAGAAACGCGGTTGATGTAGTCAAACATCTTCATGATCCAAATCGATAGCCATCCTGCGACCCAATCATGATCTGTCCCGATCTAGCGCCGAACGGACGACACCTCCGCGTTCAGCACATGTACAGCTCGATGAAGATCTCCACCTTCTTGATGCAACAAGAGGGAGCGGAGAGGAAGATGTGAACTCCGGCAGCACGACAACGCTGTGGTAGTGGTGATGGAACTATTCCGGTAGGGCTTCGCCTAAGCACCGCCGGAAACTAGGGGAGACAATCTAGTGGGGAGACAGGGCTACACCGTAGCTTAGGGTTGTTGGGAGACATAGTAGTAAATCAAAAATTTCCTACGTGTCACCAAGATCTATCTATGGAGAAACCAGCAATGAGTGGGGAGAGATTTCATCTTCATACCTTTGAAGATCGCTAATCGGAAGCGTTACAAGAACGCGGTTGATGGAGTCGTACTCGCAGCGATTCAGATCGCGGTGGGTTCCGATTTAAGCGCCGAACAACGGCGCCTCCGCGTTCAACACACGTATAGCCCGATGATGTGTCCCGCACCTTGATCCAGCAAGGAGGAGGGAGAGGTTGAGGGAGAGCTCCGACAGCACGGCGTGGTGACGATGGAGCTACGTGAACTCCGGCACGGCTTCGCCAAGCGCTACGGAGAACAAGGAAGAGGAAGGGTAGGGCTGCAGCGAGAAAGAAAGAAGTTGTGTCTCAAAACAGCCCAAACCCTTGCATATATATAGGAGGAGGGAGAGGGAGGGCTGCCTTGGCCCCTCCTCCAAAGAGGAGAGGTTCGGCCGACCCTAGGGAGGAGTCCACCTCCCACAAGGGAGGTGGATCTCTTCCTTTTGGATCCTTTTCAGCCCTATCTCTTATCTCCAGCCGCATGGGACTTTCTAGAAGGTCTTGGCCAGCCCAAAAGGGCTGGCACACTTCCTCTAAGGTCCCAAGAATTCCTATGGTCGTCACACCCCTCCCGGGGGGCCTCCGGCACCCTCCCGGCACTCCCGGTACACTACCGATGAGCCCGAAATTTTTCCGGTGACCAAAACTGGACTTCCTATATATCAATCTTTACCTCCGGACCATTCCGGAGATCCTCGTGACGTCCAGGATCTCATCTGGGACTCCAAACAACTTTCGGTAATCACGTATACCATTTCCCTATAACCCTAGCATCATCGAACCTTAAGTGTGTAGACCCTACGGGTTCGGGAGACATGTAGACATGACCGAGACACCTCTCCGGTCAATAACCAACAGAGGGATATGGATACCCATGTTGGCTCCCACATGCTCCACGATGATCTCATCGGGTGAACCACGATGTCGGGGATTCAATCAATCCCGTATACAATTCCCTTTGTCCATCGTATGATACTTGCTCGAGATTCGATCGTCGGTATCTCTATACCTTGTTCAATCTCGTTACCGGCAAGTCTCTTTACTCGTTCCGTAATACATCATCCCGTGGCTAACTCCTTAGTCACATTGAGCTCATTATGATGATGTCTTACCGAGTGGGCCCAGAGATACCTCTCCGTCAAACGGAGTGATAAATCCCAGTCTCGATTCGTGCCAACCCAACAGACACTTTCGGAGATACCCGTAGTGCACCTTTATAGCCACCCAGTTACGTTGTGACGTTTGGCACACCCAAAGCATTCCTACGGTATCCGGGAGTTGCACAATCTCATGGTCTAAGGAAACGATACTTGACATTGAAAAGCTTTAGCAAACGAACTACACGATCTTGTGCTACGCTTAGGATTGGGTCTTGTCCATCACATCATTATCCTAATGATGTGATCCCGTTATCAACGACATCCAATGTCCATGGTCATGAAACCGTGACCATCTTTTGATCAACGAGCTAGTCAACTAGAGGCTCACTAGGGACCTGTTGTGGTCTATGTGTTCACACATGTATTATGGTTTCCGGTTAACACAATTATAGCATGAATAATAGACAATTATCATGAACAAGGAAATACAATAATAACCATTTTATTATTGCCTCTAGGGCATATTTCCAAGAGTCTCCCACTTGCACTAGAGTCAATAATCTAGTTATATTGTGATGAATCGTACACCCATAGCATTCTGGTGTTGATCATGTTTTGCTCGTGAGAGAGGTTTAGTCAACGGATCTGCGACATTCAGATCCGTATGCACTTTACAAATATCTATATCTCCCTCCTGAATGTAATCACGGATGGAGTTGAAGCGGCACTTGATGTGTCTTGTCTTCTTGTGAAACCTGGGCTCCTTCGCAAGGGCAATAGCTCCAGTGTTGTCACAGAATAGAGTCATCGGGCCCGACGCACTTGGAATTACTCCTAGGTCGGTGATGAACTCCTTCATCCAGACTCCTTCCTTTTCTACTTCCGAAGCAGCTATGTACTCCGCTTCACATGTAGATGCCGCCATGACGCTTTGCTTGCTGCTGCACCAGCTGACTGCCCCTCCGTTCAAAATATACACATATCCGGTTTGCGACTTGGAGTCATCCGGATCTGTGTCCAAGCTAGCATCGACGTAACCCTTTACGACGAGCTCTTCGGCACCTCCATATACGAGAAACATGTCCTTTGTCCTTTTCAGGTACTTCAGGATATTCTTGCCCGCTGTCCAGTGTTCCGCTCCGGGATCACTTTGGTACCTCCCTACCAAACTTATGGCAAGGTTCACATCAGGTCTCGTACACAACATGGCATACATAATAGAGCCTATGGCTGAAGCATAGGGGATGACACTCATCTCTTCTCTATCCTTTGCCGTGGTCGTACATTGAGTCGTACTCAATCTCACACCTTGTAACACAGGCAAGAACCCCTTCTTAGACTGATCCATATTGAACTTCTTCAATATCTTTTCAAGGTATGTGCTTTGTGAAAGACCTATGAGGCGTCTCGATCTATCTCTATAGATCTTAATACCTAATATGTAAGTAGCTTCTCCAAGGTCCTTCATTGAAAAACACTTATTCAAGTAGGCCTTTACACTTTCCAAGAGTTCTATATCATTTCCCATTATCAGTATGTCATCCACATATAATACGAGAAATGTTACAGAGCTCCCACTCACTTTCTTGTAAATACAGGGTTCTCCATAAACCTGTACAAACTCAAATGCTTTAATTACATCATTAAAGCGAATGTTCCAACTCCGAGATGCTTGCACCAGCCCATAGATGGAGCGCTGGAGCTTGCATACCTTGTTAGCATCTTTAGGATCGACAAAACCTTCGGCTTCATCATATACAGTTCTTCCTTGAAGAAGCCATTAAGGAATGCCGTTTTGATGTCCATTTGCCAAATCTCATAATCATAAAATGCGGCAATTGCTAACATGATTCGGACAGACTTCAGCATCGCTACGGGTGAGAAAGTCTCATCGTAGTCAACTCCTTGAACTTGTCGATAACCCTTAGCGACAAGTCGAGCCTTATAGACGGTCACGTTACCATCCGCGTCAGTCTTCTTCTTAAAGATCCATTTATTTTCAATGGCTCGCTTATCATCAGGCAAGTCCACCAAAGTCCATACTTTGTTCTCATACATGGATCCTATCTCGGATTTCATGGCTTCAAGCCATTTGTTGGAATCCGGGCCCGCCATCGCTTCTTCATAGTTCGAAGGTTCACCGTTGTCTAACAACATGATCTCTAGGACAGGGTTGCCGCACCACTCTGGTGCGGAACGTGTCCTAGTGGACCTTCGATGTTCAATAGTAACTTGATCTGAAGTTTCATGATCATCATCATTAACTTCCTCTCTAGCCGGTGTAGGTTCCATAGAAACAACTTCCTGTGCTGTGCTACTCTCCGGTTCAAGTGGAGGTACAATTACCTCATCAAGTTCTATTTTCCTCCCACTTACTTCTTTCGAGAGAAACTCTTTCTCAAGAAAGGATCCATTCTTGGCAACAAAGACTTTGCCCTCGGATCGTAGGTAGAAGGTATACCCAATAGTCTCTTTGGGATATCCTATGAAGACGCACTTTTCTGCTTTGAGTTCGAGCTTCTCAGGTTGAAGTTTCTTCACATAAGCATCCCATCCCCAAACTTTTAGAAACGACAGCTTAGGTTTCTTTCCAAACCATAATTCATACGGTGTCGTCTCAACAGATTTTGACAGTGCCCTATTTAAAGTGAATGCGGCAGTCTCTAATGCATATCGCCAAAATGATAGCGGTAAGTCGGTAAGAGACATCATAGATCGTGCCATATCTAATAGGGTGCGATTACGACGTCCAGACACACCATTTCGCTGAGGTGTGCCAGGCGGCGTGAGTTGTGAAACAATTCCACATTTCCTTAGGTGCGTGCCAAACTCGTGACTTAAATATTCTCCGCCACGATCAGATCGTAGGCACTTTATTTTCCTATCACGTTGATTCTCTACCTCATTCTAAAATTCCTTGAACCTTTCAAAAGTTTCAGACTTATGTTTCATTAAGTAGACATACCCATATCTACTCAAGTCATCAGTGAGAGTGAGAACATAACGGTAGCCACCACGATCCTCGACACTCATGGGACCGCATACATCGGTATGTATTATTTCCAACAAGTCAGTTGCTCGCTCCATTGTTCCGGAGAACGGAGTCTTGGTCATCTTGCCCATGAGGCATGGTCCGCACGTGTCAAATGATTCGAAATCAAGAGACTCCAAAAGTCTATCTGTATGGAGCTTCTTCATACGTTTGACACCAATATGACCAAGGCGGCAGTGCCACATGTAAGTGGGACTATCGTTATCAACCTTACACTTTTTGGTACTCAAACTATGGACATGTGTAACATCACGTTCGAGATTCATCAAAAATAAACCATTGACCAGCGGGGCATGACCATAAAACATTTCTCTCATATAAATAGAACAACCATTATTCTCAGATTTAAATGAGTAGCCATCTCGCATCAAGCGAGATCCAGATACAATGTTCATGCTAAAAGCTGGTACTAAATAACAATTATTAAGGTTTAACACTAATCCCGAAGGTAGATGTAGAGGTAGCGTGCCGACGGCGATCACATCGACCTTGGAACCATTCCCAACGCGCATCGTCACCTCGTCCTTTGCCAGCCTCCGCTTATTCCGCAGCTCCTGCTTGGAGTTACAAATGTGAGCAACTGCACCGGTATCAAATACCCAGGAGCTACTATGAGCGCTGGTTAGGTACACATCAATAAGAAGTATATCACATATACCTTTAATGTTGCCGTCCTTCTTATCCGCTAAGTACTTGGGGCAGTTCTGCTTCTAGTGACCGGTACCCTTGCAGTAATAGCACTCAGTCTCAGGCTTGGGTCCATGCTTGTTCTTCTTCCCAGCAACTTGCTTACCGGGCGCGGCAACAACTTTGCCGTACTTCTTGAAGTTCTTCTTACCCTTGCCTTTCTTGAAACTAGTGGTCTTATTTACCATCAACACTTGATGCTCCTTTCTGATCTCGACCTCTGCTGATTTCAGCATCGAGTACAACTCAGGAATGGACTTCTCCATCCCTTGCATGTTATAGTTCATCATAAAGCTCTTGTAGCTAGGTGGAAGCGACTGGAGGATTCTGTCAATGACCGAGTCATCCGGGAGATTAACTCCTAGCTGAGTCAAGCGGTTGTGTAGCCCAGACATCTTGAGGATGTGCTCACTGACAGAACTATTCTCCTCTATCTTACAGTTGAAGAACTTGTCGGAGACGTCATATCTCTCGACCCGGGCATGAGCTTGGAAAACCAGTTTCAGCTCTTGGAACATCTCATATGCTCCGTGTTGCTCAAAACGCTTTTGGAGCCCCGGTTCTAAACTGTAAAGCATGCCGCACTGAACAATGGAGTAATCATCGCAGAGAGAATGCCAAGCATTCGCAACGTCTTGCTCTGCTGGGAGAAGGGGTGGGTCACCTAGTGGTGCATCAAGGACATACAATTTCTTGGAAGCTATGAGGATGATCCTCAAGCCACGGACCCAGTCCGCATAGTTGCTTCCATCATCTTTCAGCTTGGTTTTCTCTAGGAACGCATTGAAATTGAGGGTGACATTCGTGTTGGCCATTGGATCTACAATATAGATTGTAAAGATAATTTTAGACTAAGTTCATGATAATTAAGTTCACGTAATCAAATTATTTAATGAACTCCCACTTAGATAGACATCTCTCTAGTCATCCAAGTGACACACGATCCATGTTAACTAGCCCGTGTCCGATCATCACATGAGACGGACTAGTCATCCATGGTGAACATCTCCATGTTGATCGTATCTTCCATACGACTCATGTTCGACCTTTCGGTCTTCCGTGTTCCGAGGCCATGTCTGTACATGCTAGGCTCGTCAAGTCAACCTAAGTGTTTCACGTGTGTAAATCTGGCTTACACCCATTGTATGCGAACGTTAGAACCTATCACACCCGATCATCACGTGGTGCTTCGGAACGACGATCCTTAGCAACGGTGCACAGTTAGGGTGAACACTTTTCTTGAAATTTTATTGAGAGATCATCTTATTTACTACCGTCGTTCTAAGCAAAAAAGATGTTAACATGATAAACATCACATGCAATCAATATAGTGACATGATATGGCCATTATCATCTTGCTCCTTTGATCTCCATCTTCGGGGCACCATGATCATCACTGTCATCGGGACGACACCATGATCTCCATCATCATGATCTCCATCACTGTGTCTTCATGAAGTTGTCTCGCCAACTATTACTTCTACTACTATGGCTAATGTTTAGCAATAAAGTAAAGTAATTACATGGCGTTTATGATTGACACGCATGTCATACAATAAAATAAGACAACTCCTATGGCTCCTGCCGGTTGTCATACTCATCGACATGCAAGTCGTGAATCCTATTACAAGAACATGATCAATCTCATACATCACAATGCATCACATCACATCCTTTGGCCATATCACATCACAAGGCATATGCTGCAAAAACAAGTTAGACGTCCTCTAATTTGTAGTTGCAAGTTTTTACGTGGCTGCTATAGGTTACTAGCAAGAACGTTTCTTACCTACGTCAAAACCACAACGTGATATGTCAATTGCTATTTACCCTTCATAAGGACCCTTTTCATCGAATCCAATCCGACTAAGGTGGGAGAGACAGACACCCGCTAGCCACCTTATGCAACAAGTGCATGTCAGGCGGTGGAACCAGTCTCACGTAAGCGTACGTGTAAAGTCGGTCCGGGCCGCTTCATCCCACAATACCGCTGAATCAAGATAAGACTAGTAGTGGTAAGCAAATTAACAAGATCGACGCCCACAACTGCTTTGTGTTCTACTCGTGCATAGATTCTACGCATAGACCTAGCTCATGATGCCACTGTTGGGAGACGTAGTAGTAAATCAAAATTTTCCTACGTGTCACCAAGATCTATCTATGGAGAAACCAGCAATGATTGGGGAGAGATTACATCTTCATACCTTTGAAGATCGCTAAGCGGAAGCGTTACAAGAACGCGGTTGATGGAGTCGTACTCGCAGCGATTCAGATCGCGGTGGATTCTGATCTAAGCGCCAAACAACGGCGCCTCTGCGTTCAACACACGTACAGCCCGGTGTCGTCTCCCGCACCTTGATCCAACAAGGAGGAGGGAGAGGTTGAGGGAGAGCTCCGGCATCATGATGGCATGGTGACGATGGAGCTACGTGAACTCCGGCAGGGCTTCGCCAAGCGCTACGGAGAACGAGAAAGAGGAAGGGTAGGGCTGCACCGAGAGAGAAAGAAGTTGTGTCTCAAAACAGCCCAAACCCTTGCATATATATAGGAGGAGGGAGAGGGAGGGATGACTTGGCCCCTCCTCCAAAGAGGAGAGGTTCGGCCGACCCTAGGGAGGAGTCCACCTCCCACAAGGGAGGTGGATCTCTTCCTTTTTGAATCCTTTTCAGCCCTATCTCTTATCTCCAGCCACATGGGCCTTTCTAGAAGGTCTTGGCCAGCCCAAAAAGGGCTGGAACACTTCCTCTAAGGGCCCACGAAGTCCTATGGTCGTCACACCCCTCCCGGGGGTCCTCCGGCACCCTCCCGGCACTCCCGGTACACTACCGATGAGCCCGAAAACTTTCCGGTGACCAAAACTGGACTTCCTATATATCAATATTTACCTCCGGACCATTCTGGAGCTCCTCGTGACGTCTAGGATCTCATCCAGAACTCCGAACAACTTTCGGTAATCACGTATACCATTTCCCTATAACCCTAGCGTCATCGAACCTTAAGTGTGTAGACCCTACGGGTTTGGGAGACACGTAGACATGACCGAGACACCTCTCCGGTCAATAACCAACAGCAGGATCTGGATACCCATGTTGGCTCCCACATGCTCCACGATGATCTCATCGGATGAACCACGATATCGGGGATTCAATCAATCCCGTATACAATTCCCTTTGTCCATCGGTATGATACTTGCCCGAGATTCGATCGTCGGTATCTCTATACCTTGTTCAATCTCGTTACCGGCAAGTCTCTTTACTCGTTACGTAATACATCATCATGTGGCTAACTCCTTAGTCACATTGAGCTCATTATGATGATGTCTTACCTAGTGGGCCCAGAGATACCTCTCCGTCACACGGAGTGACAAATCCCAGTCTCGATTCGTGCCAACCCAACAGACACTTTCAGAGATACCCGTAGTGCACCTTTATAGCCACCCAGTTACGTTGTGACGTTTGGCACACCCAAAGCATTCCTACGGTATCTGGGAGTTGCACAATCTCATGGTCTAAGGAAACGATACTTGACATTGAAAAGCTTTAGCAAACGAACTACACGATCTTGAGCTACGCTTAGGATTGGGTCTTGTCCATCACATCATTCTCCTAATGATGTGATCCCGTTATCAACGACATCCAATGTCCATGGTCATGAAACCGTGACCATCTTTTGATCAACGAGCTAGTCAACTAGAGGCTCACTAGGGACCTGTTGTGGTCTATGTGTTCACACATGTATTATGGTTTCCGGTTAACACAATTATAGCATGAACAATAGACAATTATCATGAACAAGGAAATACAATAATAACCATTTTATTATTGCCTCTAGGGCATATTTCCAACAAGGGTTGGGTGCGGCTGCCCTCTGTCCCTCCAATATATATAGGAGGGAGGGGAGGGGCCGGCGGTCCTAGGGTTTCCCCTAGGAGTCAGCCGAAGGAGGGGTGGAGGAGTCCACCTCCAATCTAATTCCAAGTAGGATTCCAATCCTACTTGGAATCCCATCCCCACTTGGGTTTTTTTCCTTTCCCACACCTCTAGACGCATGGGCCCTTACGGGTTGGCTTTCCCAGACCACTAAGGTCTGGTGCGCCACCCCTAAGGCCCATGTAGCCTCCCGGCGTGGGTGGCCCCTCCCGGTGGCCCCCAACCCCCAGTACACTACCGAAAATACCCAAAAGTTTTCCGGTGACCAAAACGGGACTTCCTATATATCAATCTTTACCTACAGAACATTCCGGAGATCCTCATGATGTTTGGGATATCATTCGGGACTCAGAACAATCTTCGGTCACCACCATGCATAACTCGGTACTATCGAAACATCACAAAACGTTAAGTGTGCAGACCCTGCGGATTAGAGAACTATGTAGACATGACCGAGACACCTCTACGTTCAATAACCAATAGCAGGACATAGATGCCCATATTGGTTCCTACATATTATACGAAGATCTTTATCGGTTGAACCTCTATGTCAAGGATTCAGTTAATCTCGTGTGCTGATCACTTTGTTCTTCGGTATGTTACTTGCCCGAGATTGGATCGCCGGTATCTCTATACCTAGTTCAATCTCGTTACCGACAAGTCTCTTTACTCGTTCCGTAATGCAAGATCCCGTGGCTAACTCTTTAGTCACTTTGTTTGCAAGGCTTGTTGGCATGTTGTATTACCGAGTGGGCCCTGAGATACCTCTCCGTCACACGGAGTAACAAATCCTAGTCTTGATCCATGCCGACTCAATAGACACCTTTGGAGATACATGTAGAACATCTTTATAGTCACCCAGTTATGTTGCAATCTTTAATACACACAAGGTATTCCTCTGGTGTCAGTGAGTTGCATGATCTCATGGTCATAGGGACAAATACTTGACATGTAGAAAACTATAGCAATAAACTGACACGATCATATGCTACGTTCATAGTTTGGGTCTTGTCCATCACATCATTATCCCAATGATGTGATCCTGTTATCAAATGACATCTCATGTCAAATGGCTAGGAAACCTTGACCATATTTGATCAACAAGCTAGTCTACTAGAGGCATACTAGGGACACAATGTTGTCTATGTATCCACACATGCATTTGAGTTTCCAATCAATACAATTATAGCATGGATAATAAACGATTATCATGAAAAAGGAAATATAATTCTAACCATTTTATTATTGCATGTAGGGCATATTTCCAACAGTCTCCCACTTGCACTAGAGTCAATAATCTAGCTCACATCACTATGTGATTTACATTGTAATGAATCTAACACTAATAAAGTTTTGGTGTTGATCATTTTTAGCCCTTGGAAGAGGTTTAGTCAACGGGTCTGTGACATTCAGATCCGTGTGCACTTTGCAAATATTTATGTCCTCCTTGTTGATGTAATCGCGGATGGAATTGAAACGTAACTTTATGTGTCTAGTCCTCTTGTGAAACCTTGGTTCCTTGGCCAGAGCAATGGCACTAGTGTTGTCACAGAATAGAGTCATTGGGTTCAGTGCATTGGGCACAACTCCAAGATCTATCATGAACTCCTTTGTCCACAAACCTTCCTTTGCCGCCTCCGAGGCAGCGATGTACTCCGCTTTGCATGTAGAATCAGATACCATGCTCTGCTTGGAAGTGCACCAGCTTACCGCTCCCCCATTGAGAATAAATACATATCCGGTTTGAGACTTAGACTCATCCAGATCAGTGTCAAAGCTTGCATCGACGTAACCCTTTATGACGAGCTCTTCATCACCTCCATAAACAATAAACATTTCCTTAGTCCTTTTCAGGTACTTAAGGATATTCTTGACCGCCGTCCAGTGCTCCATTCCTGGATCACTTTGAAACCTTCCGACCATACTTATGGCAAGACTGACATCAGGTCTTGTGCACAACATTGCATACATGATAGAGCTTATGGTTGAAGCATAGGGGATGACACTCATCTTTTCTCTATCTTCTGTAGTCACTAGGCATTGAGTCTTAGTCAACTTCACAACTTGCAATACAGGCAAGAACCCATTCTTGGACTGATCCATTTTGAACTTCTTCAAAACTTTATCAAGGTATGTGCTGTGTGAAAATCCTATTAAGCGTCTGGATCTATCTCTATAGATCTTGATGGCTAATATGAAAACAGCTTCTCCTAATTCCTTCATTGAAAAACTCTTGTTCAAATATTCCTTCACGCTTTCCAATATTTCTATATTGTTTCCAATCAGCAATATGTCATCCACAATAATATTAGAAACACTATAGAGCTCCCACTCACTTTCTTGTAAATACAAGTTTCTTCGTAAACTTGTATAAACCCGAACGCTTTGATCACCTCATCAAAGCGAAGATTCCAACTCCGAGATGCTTGCACCACTCCATAAATGGATCACTGGAGTTTCCAAACTTTGTCAGCATTCTCTGGATCGACAAAACCGCCTAGTTGTATCATATACAACTCTTCCTTACGAAAACTGTTAAGGAATGTTGTTTTCACATCCATCTGCCAAATTTCATAATCGAAAAATGCACCTATTGCTAACATGATTCTGACGGACTTAAGCATCGCTAATGGTGAGAAGGTCTCATCATAGTCAACTCCTTGAACTTGTGAAAAACCCTTTGCCACAAGTCGAGCTTTATGGATGGTGGCATTACCGTCTGCATCTCTCTTCTTCTTAAAGATCCATTTGTTCTGAATGGCCTTTTGCCCTTCAGCTAATACTTCCAAAGTCCATACTTTGTTTTCATAAATGGATCCCATCTCGGATTTCATGGCCTCTAACCATTTGTTGAATCCGGGCCCATCATCACTTCTCCATTACTCATAGGTTCATCGTTGTCCAACAACATGACCTCTAAGACAAGGTTGTCATACCACTCAGGAGCAGTACGCGTGCTTGTCGACCTATGAGGTTTGATAGTAACTTGATCCGAAGCTTCATGATCATCATCATTAACTTCCTCTTCAACTTACGTAGGCTCCAAAGGAACATCTTTCTGTGCTGCGCTACACTCTTGTTGAAAAAAAGGTTCAACAACCTCATCAAGGTCTATCTTCCTCCCACTCAATTCTTTCGAGAGACACTCTTTCTCAAGAAATGTTCCATTTTTAGCGACAAACACTTTGCCTTCGGATCTGAGATAGAAGGTATACCCAACTATCTCTTTTGGCTATCCTATGAGGACACATTTCTCCGCTTTGGGTTCCAACTTTTCAGGCTAAAGCTTTTTGACACAAGCATCACATCCCCAAACTTTAATAAATGACAACTTTGGCTTCTTGCCAAACCACAATTCATATGGCATCGTCTCAGCGGATTTAGATGGTGCCCTATTTAAAGTGAATGCAGCTGTCTCTAATGCATAACCCCAAAACGATAGTGGAAAATCGGCAAGAGACATCATAGAACGCACCATATCCAATAAGGTTTGATTACGATGTTCGGACACACCATTACGATGTGGTGTTCTAGACAGTACCAATTGTGAAACAATTCCACACTGTCTTAAGTGACTGCCAAACTCATAGCTCAGATATTCTCCTCCTCGATTAGATCATAGGAACTTAATCTTCTTCTTACGATGATTCTCAACTTCACTCTAAAATTGCTTGAACTTTTCAAACATTTCAGACTTGTGTTTCATTAAGTAAATATACCCATATCTACTTAAGTCATCAGTGAAGGTGAGAAAGTAACGATATCCACCGCGCGCCTCAATCCTCATTAGACCTCACACATTAGTATGTATGATTTCCAACAAGTCACTTGCATGTTCCATTGTTCCAGAGAACAGGGTCTTAGTCATCTTGCCCATGAGGCATGGTTCACATGTGTCAAGTGATTCGAAATCAAGTGAATCCAAAAATCCATTAGCATGGAGCTTCTTCATGCGTTTTACACCAATATGACCTAAGCAGCAGTGCCACAAGAAAGTGGTATTATCATTATCAATTGTACATCTTTTGGCATCAATGGTATGAACATGTGTATCGTCACTATCGAGATTCAGTAAGAATAAAGCCCTAACATTGGGTGCATGACCATAAAATATATTACTCATATAAATAGAACAACCATTATTCTCTGATTTAAACGAGTAAGCATCTCGAAATAAACAAGATCCAAATATAATGTTCATGCTTAACGCAGGCACTAAATAACAATTATTCAGGTTCATCACTAATCCCGATGGTAATAGAAGAGCGAGCGTGCTGACAACAATCACATCAACCTTGGAACCATTTCCCACGCGCGTCGTCACTTTGTCTTTAGCCAGCCTTCGTCTATTCCGTAGCTCCTGTTTTGAGCTACAAATGTGAGAAACCGAACCGGTATCAAATACCCAGGCACTACAACCAGAGTTGGTAAGGTACACATCAATAACATGTATATCATATATACCTTTTTTGATGTTGTACGCTTTCTTGTCGACCATATACTTAGGGCAGTTCCACTTCAAGTGACCAGTTCCCTTCCAATGAAAGCACTCAGTTTCTGGCTTGGGTCTAGCCTTGGGTTTCTTCACGGGAGGGGCAACTTCTTTGCCACTCTTCTTGGAGTTACCCTTCTTACCCTTGCCATCTTTCTTGAAACTAGTGGTTTTATTGACCATCAACACTTGATTCTCCTTCTCGATTTCAGACTCAGCAACTTTCAGCATCGCAAACAGCTCGGCAACTGACTTGTTCATCCCTTGCATGTTATATTTCATCACGAAGCTCTTGTAGCTAGGTGGCAATGATTGAAGAACTCTATCAGTGATCGCCTCCAGTGGAAGAGGCATCCCTAACTCAGCCAGACGGTTCGAATACCCAGACATTCTGAGTATATGTTCACTAACAGACCCATTCTCCTCCATGTTGCAAGCTTAGAACTTATCGGGGGTATCATGCCTCTCGATCTGGGCATTATTCTAAAAGATAAACTTCAACTCCTGGAACATCTCATATGCTCCATGACGTTCAAAACGTCATTGAAGTCCCGGTTCTAAGCCATACAACATTGCACATTGAACTATTGAGTAATCTCCACAACGTACCTCCCACGCGTTCACAACGTCTTCAGACGACACTGGAGCAGGTGGATAAACAAGCAGTGCATCAAGGACATAAGACTTTTGGGAAGTCGTGAGGATAATCCTCAGATTACGGGTCCAGTCTATAAAGTTACTCCATCATCTTTCAACTTGGATTTCTCTAGGACCGCATTGAAATTTAGGGGAACTACTGCGCGAGCCATTGATCTACAAGATAAATTTGCAAAGGTTACTAAGACTATTGTTCAAGATAATGAGTTTAGTTAATCATATTAATTAAAAACTCCCACTCAGATTGACATCCCTCCGGTCATCCGAGTGATACATGATCCAAATTCACCAACCCAAGTCCGATCATCACGTGAGATGAGGTGGTTTCAATGGTGAACATCTCCATGTTGATCATATCTACTATATGACACATGATCGACCTTTTGGTCTCTTGTGTTCTGAGGCCATGTCTGTACATGCTAGGCTCGTCAAGATTAACCCGAATGTTCCGCACATGCAACACTGTCTTGCACCCATTATATGTGAACGTAGAGTCTACCACACCCGATCATCAGGCGGTGCTTCAAAACGACGATCATTCGCAACGGTGCACACACGGGGAGAACACATTTTTATCTTGAAATTTTAGTGAGGGATCACCTTATAATGCTATCATCGTCCTAAGCAAAATAAGATGCATAAAAGGATTAACATCACATGCAAATCATAAGTGACATAATATGGCCATGAACTTGTGCTTTTGATCTCCATCTTCAAAGCACCGGCATGATCTCCATCGTAACCGGCATGACACCTTGATCTCTATCAACATGTCACCATGAGTTTGTCGCGCCAACTATTGCTTGTATGACTATTGTTAACTCATAGCGGTAAAGTAAAGCAAACAACAACAGAAATAAATTAAAGACAACCCTATGGCTCCTGCCGGTTGCCGTACTCATCGACATGCAAGTCGTGATATTCTATACAAAACATGATCATCTCATACATCACATATATCTCATCATTGGCCATATCACATCACAACATACTGTGCAAAAACAACTTAGACGTCCTCTAATTGTTGTTGCATGTTTTACATGTCTACTACGGGTATCTAGCAAGAATGATTCCTACCTATGCAAAAACCACAACAGTGATACACAAATTGCTATTCAACCTTCTCAAGGACCGCCTTTGTCTAATCCGATCCAACTAGAGTAGGAGAGACAGACACCTGCCAGCCATCTTTATGCAACAAAGTTACATGTCAGTCGATGGAACTGGTCTCTCGTAAGCGTACGAGTAAGGTTGGCCCGGGGTCGCTTCATCCCACACTACCTCTAAATCAAGAAAAGACCAATGGTGCATAGACCTAGCTCTGATACCACTGTTGGGGAATGTTGCACGGGAAACAAAAAATTCCTAAGCATGCGCAAGATCTAGCCTTGGTGATGAGCATCTACGAGAGGGAGAGTGGATCTACATACCCTTGTAGATCGCTAAGCGGGAGGCATTAAGAAACACAGTTGATGTAGTCGAACATCGTCGTGATCCAAATCTCTAGCCGTCCCGTGATCCAATCACGATCCGTCCCAATCTAGCGCCGAACGGACAACACCTCTGCGTTCAGCACACGTACAACTCGATGAAGATCCCTGCCTTCTTGATCCAACAAGAGGGGGTAGAGAGGTAGATGAGAACTCCAGCAGCACGACGGCACGGCGGCGGCGGTGGTGGAACTATTCTAGCAGGGCTTCGCCTAAGCACCGCCGAAAACTAGGGAGACGATTTAGTGGGGAGAGAGGGTTGCGTCGTGGCTTAGGGTTGGGTGAGGCTGCCCTCTCTCCCCTGCAATATATATAGGAGGGAGGGGAGGGGGAGGCGCCCCTAGGGTTTCCCCTAGGAGTCGGCCGAAGGAGAGGTGGAGGAGCCCACCTCCAATCCTACTCCAATAGGATTCCAATCCTACTTGGAATCCCTTCCCCCACTTGGGCTTTTTCCTTTCCCACACATCTATCTGCATGGGCCCTTAGGGGCAGGCTTGCCCAGCCCACTAAGGGCTGGTGCGCCACCCCTAAGGCCCATGTGGCATCCCGACGTGGGTGGTCCCTCCCGATGGCCCGATGGCACCCCCGATACAGTATCGGAAATACCTGAAACATTTTGATGACCAAAACGGGACTTGCTATATATCAAACTTTACCTTCATACCATTTCGGAGCTCCTCGTGACATCCGGGATCTCATCCAGGACTCCGAACAACCTTCGGTCACCACCATCCATAACTCAATACTACAGAAACATCACCGAATGTTAAGTGTGCAGACCCTGTGGGTTCAAGAACTTTGTAGACATGACTGAGACACCTCTAAGGTCAATAACCAATAGCGAACCTAGATGCCCATATTTGTTCCTACATATTCTACGAAGATCTTTATCAGTTGAACCTTTATGTCAAGGATTCAATTAATCTCGTATGATGTTCCCTTCGTTCTTCGGTATGTTACTTTCCCGAGATTTGATCGTCGGTGTCTCTATACCTAGTTCAATCTCGTTACCGGCAAGTCTCTTTACTCATTCTGTAGTACAAGATCCCGTGGCTAACTCTTTAGTCACTTTGCTTGCAAGGATTGTTGTGATGTTGTATTACCGAGTGGGCCCTGAGATACCTCTCCATCACACAGATTAACAAATCCCAGTCTTGATCCATGCCCACTCAATGGACACCTTTGGAGATACCTGTAGAGCATCTTTATAGTCACCCAGTTACGTTGCGATGTTTGATACACACAAGGTATTCCTCCGGTGTCAGTGAGTTGCATGATCTCATGGTCATAGGAATAGATAGTTGACATGCAGAAAACTACAGCAATAAACTGACACGGTCATATGCTACGTTCATAGTTTGGGTCTTGTCCATCACATCATTCTCCCAATGATGTGATCCCATTATCAAATGACATCTCATGTCAAATGGCTAGGAAACCTTGACCATCTTTGATCAACGAGCTAGTCTACTAGAGGCATACTAGGGACACAGTGTTGTCTATGTATCCACACATGCATTTGAGTTTCCAATCAATACAATTATAGCATGGATAATAAACAATTATCATGAACAAGGAAATATAATAATAACCATTTTATTATTGCCTCTAGGGCATATTTCCAACAACTCGCCACGGTACATACTCTCACGAATCCTATCGTCGTCACAAGATTAAAATCGACGGCACTTATACAAGGAACTATTTAGCATATGTTGAGTTTCGGTCTGTCGAGGCTTCCTTGTCAAACTCTCATATCTCATGGTGTATATGGTTGTCGGATTTCGGGCTCCGCAAAACCCTTAAGATTCGAACACAGGGGCGTGTGTGAAGATCTCCTGGCAGCCTCGTCCAACCTAGCTCGCTACTTGATGAACACATCAAAGAACTCGCACGATGACGAGGAAGAGAATGAACACGACAGTTTACCCAGGTTCGGGCCGCTGTGAAGCGTAATACCCTACTCCTGCCTTTGGTGGATTTCCTCTCGAGGAGGTGTGGTGGATGAACAAGTACTGTGTTTTGGAGCCTCCTAAGGGCTCTGAATGGTGTTCGAGGCTTATTGTGATTTGGTGGTCGGTGAAAGGTGGAGTTGGTGGATCCCTTCTCTACGGTGCAACCTACCCTCTATTTATAGCGGTGGCTCGGGTCCTCCTCCCTTATTGCAATGGCGGGAAGGGATCCCACAACGGACAAATTTGAAGGGGGACAGGGGTTCGTGCTCGCCCTGCCTAAAGGCGGTCTTCGTTTGCAAAGTGATTGTTGACAGCGCAGGGACCGGCTCAGCGATGACATCCGCCCTGCGGGTCGGGTGGTTGTGGTCTTCTTGCACCAGAATGGAAACCTTTTGGGGGTGCTTTGGGAACCCGCATACGTCCTTGCTTCCTTTGCACCAAACAGGAAACTACGCCGCCTGGCGCATTGGTGCTCGCCTGTCCTTCCTTGCGTCATCTTTGACTCCTGAGGCCGGGCCCTGCATAGGAACCTCCGCCGCTATGGAGGGATCCTGAGGAGGCCCATCCTTCGCGGGTCTTGTCACTGTACTTCCTCGCGAGGCCAGGGCCCTCGCGAGGGCCTCGTCCTGAGTGGGGCTTCACCTTGCTGTGTTCAGTCGATGAGGTGGGCCATGCCCTTGGCCGCAGGCAGGCAGGTCTGGGTACCCCCATTCCCAGAACGCCGACAATGGTGCACTCTCTCTCTCACACTGTTATGGTGATGTATGTTGGTGAACACTCCTCTCGACAAAAAATTTGACTGTCGGTGCTAGCCACTCCTTCATTCGTTCCCGCGTGCATTATCAAAATGTGTAGCACACGGGGAAGAAAGAGGAAGCAAGCCCCACAACAACTGTCGGGATTCTTCCTCTGATATTATGATCGTCGGTGTTGGCCGCTTCCTCTCCCTCTCTCGTGCATTATACCAAGGTTTATATCGCGAGAAAAGAAGAGGAAGCAACCCCCACGACAACAGTCGGGATTCCTTCATGAAGAACATACTGAAAGTCACAAAAGGAGCTCCGACAGACTGAACTACCTTAATAAGCATAAGTCAATTAACATTGCATTTATGGAGTAATGGCATAAAAATGGCCTTTGTTTCGCCGGAATGTCATCTAGTTCCTGTTCTACCAAACTGCAGGCACTCGATATTTCCTACTTTCTGGCACAAGTCATGCCAAAAACAGGGTATATTGAGCGCCTGAAATTTTCCAGAACGAAAATGAATCAACATTTCGGCAAAACATAGGCCACTCGGAGGTGTTCCCTACAACAACATACACACATGTCCAAATATACCAATTTTTTTTTACTAACTACACATATTTTTTTAGTATAAAATTCTAGACCTGATGTTTTTACTACAAATTTATATTAGTGAATTCCTAGGAATTTTGATACCCAAAAACTTCTCATATACCATTCTAATACATTTCTTAGTGGATTCGTAGGAAATTTGATACCTAAAATTGTCTATTCTATACGAAAAAACCTACATTCTACAAACAAGTTCTACCAATTCATTTGACATTCTACAAGAAAAATACCTACATTCTACAAGAACAGAGGGAGGAGGGAGGGAGGGAAGTGAAGGGAGGAGGGAAGAGGGTCGGTTGTCGGAAGAGGGAGAAGGGGCGGCGGTCGGAGGAGCGAGAAGGGATGGGATGAAGGGGGAGGAGGGCAAGGGACTGGGGAGGAGGGCGAGGATGGATGAGAGAGGAGGGCATGGGGGGAGGAGGCTTACGACAATGGAGGAGATGGTGGTGCGGCAACGGCGACGATGCGGCAACAACGGCGCGGTGAGGCGAGAGAGACAGACAGAGAGAGAGTGGAGGGGAGAGTGAGCAACGCGGGTGGGGAAAAGGACAAGGGTAGAATAGCAGTAGCGTGGGGCGATGAACCATGCTACTGCTATAGATTTAGCAGTAGCATGGCAATTAAAGCCGCGCTGCCGCTAAGCGGGGCCGACCAGGTGGCACAGTGCGAGCGTACTTGCAGAGAATCTTTTCAAAACACGCTACTGCTAAACTACTTAGCATTAGCGCGCTTCCATGACGCGTGCTCCTACTCTGCATAGTCGGGTGGGTAACCATACCAACTTCGCTCTTTATTCTCCCACGGTAGTGCTAAGTCTGGAGCAGTAGGGCGTTTTATTGACATGCGCTACTACTAAGTACGAGTAGTGCGTTCCTCTAAGCCATGCTACTGTTAAATCTCCACCTATAAGCTTTTCCCTAGTAGTGGATGACCCCATCCTATAGTAACTAAAGCCTAAGACTAAAATAGTTAATGAATCTTAAAGCAATCCAAGGGATGCATGCGTGCCTCGGGACATGTGTACCCTTGCAAGTTTCGGCATCCATACATAGCTTCCGACATCCAAAGACCTCGCAACCTTAATTAGATGGTTAACTAGTAATCATCGAGACACATTAGCACAACAAATTTAGAGCTCCCTTCATCTGCTCCTCTCCCTCGCGGCCGTTGGAGGCCACTGTCGGGCAAAGCCTGTGCAATGACGGTGGCAACGACAGGTCTTTGTCCTGTGTGTTGGCTCGCGACCTTGTGGTGTTCGATGGCCGGTAGACCCCTTGGCGGCGGTGATAGTTGGCTCCCATACATGTTGTCTCCCTCACTCACAACGTCACCATGGTAGGGGTGGCGCCGCTTTGTGGCATGCATGACTGGGTGTGGCTACGAATTGGCCTCCTGGCATCGCAGATCTCGTGTGAGGGCTCCCGAGTACGGTAGGCTTCCATGATATGCAGTTAGATCGAAACCCATGGTGGTTTGCGGCGGCTTGAGGGTTGACCGGTGGTTTGGTATGCTATGACAACCATGAAGTGGCAGCAACTCGAAGTAGTGCAACCAAACTGAAAACCCTAGATCTTGAGTTCCGAGTTGAAAACCCTAGATCCAACCTTCAATGGTTACGCTGCACAATGACGTGATTTTTTGGAGGGAAACCCCAAGATTTCGGTGCAGTTGATAGCACATGAAGACGTTGCTTTCAAAAATCCTTTCCATAGCACATGAGTTGTCAAGGGCGGTGGATAGTGTTGCTGCTTGTTGCTTTGTCATGTGTTGTTGGTCACGTCGGCTCTCTTTATATTTATATTTACATTTTTTTATTTTTTTGGCTATATGCATTCTGAATATCTCAGTTAGAATTTGGTATTGTATCAGTTGCATAAACCAGGTGCAATTGGCATCATCTTGGTATTAATATATTACTATATTATTAATAAAAAACAATTTTTATTGGAAAAAGTTAACACAGCAATTAGTACGTACGTGGGCCCAGCCCAGCGTAGACAGGAGGCCCGGTCACAGGCATGCACCGACGGTACGGTACGAACGTCTGTGGGCTGTGGCAGACAGCAGGCTCTCATTCCATTCTTTCTTTACACCCGCCGGTCTGTCACCTGTGACGCCATTAAACTCGATCGCCACCATGCTCCGAAGGCCTAGCGCTATCCTCTGGCTGACAAGCAGCCCAAAAATCTGATGGGTCCCAACGTCATAGGGTGGGCACAGGAACACAGGGCCAACGTCAGTCAAGACAAAACTGCATACCGTTAGCCCACGCGGCAGAGTCAGATCTACTGAAACATTGTCTTTACATCATACCGAGTGTAGTTGGCTGGAAATGATGGTGGGGACCACATGTCAGTAGCACCGGTATAGTGTGCTCCCCTCCTTTTCCCCCGGCACAGGCAAAGGAAAAGTGTTGGAATGCATGATGGCTATCTAGGTGATGAACCATTGTCCCCTCAAAGGCCTATCTCAGCTAGGATGCTAGATCCCTTCTTCTGTGAGCCCCTTCTTTCTCCTTTGTGGTGTGGGGATGCAACAAGTAGGGTTGCTACAATTAGATTGGTTTTAGTTGTTTGGTTTCATGTTGGATCGGTCGACGGCGCATGCGTGTCGATTGCCTGCATTACTGGCTCGGGCAAGGTCCGCGTGAAACGATCAATGACAGTCATGCATTATCGGTCTTTGAGGCGACTAGTAAACTAGTGGCAGTCGCTTTTCATGAAGATTGGGCTATCCCCTCCCCTACCCCCTATTAGCCCTTTCGAATCGGGTATCAGAATGGTCCAATTAATTAGTTATAAGTCATCTAGGTCTGATATTCAATTTAGGAAAGCTTACCAATGTATGCTCGTCTTCCCCTAATTTCATGGCTGGGTCATTAAGAACATGAACTATATTTATCTCTAATGCACGAGGAAGAAACTCCACTTACAGTTTTGAAGTCCTTTTTTTTGCCCCAAACTCATAACATTATAAAAAAATGAGATCTATGGGCACTGGCACCCAGGACGTATTTTTATAGAAGAAGCCCACCCGGGCGAGATCGCGAAAATTCGCCCCCGACGGTCTGCAAGGTGCGCCACACCGACCTTGCCACTGGGCTACTGCCCAGTCCTCAAACTTACAACATTTCAAAATCAAGAATTTGCAATAGGGGCCGGTAATAAATTTGGAATATTGTGTTCACCATCAACGGATATATTAGAAGCCCTACAATATCAGTTATGTTTATAATACTGAAATGAATAAATTTATATCTATCAAGGCAATATGTTATCACTGGATTTGCCATAAAACTATTTTTCATACTATAACAACAATATGGTGTTTTACTGACGTATCCTTTTAGAATAATGATATAATTATATCAAGACCACATACACATGTGTAAAAACCAGATGGAATATTCTCCAACATGTTAAGCAACATGTTTTTGCAAATTATCATCTAATGGTCTGAATCATGTGCAAACATGTCTTACTAAATCACATGTCAACAAAGGAAAGGTTCAGTTTATATCTTTCAAGGGACGAATTTAATTGATTGAGACGAATGTTATTTCATAAGAACATGACTTATTCGGAGACATCATGGACATCGAACCGTTCTTTTATTTGCGAAACACAAACCTTTCATTACTTTTTTCTTCGAAACTAAACCTCTCATTACTTAATCAGGAATTATAATCTCGCTGCGAGTAGGTGGCTAGAAAAGCAAGAACAACGTAAAAACACATTAATCTAGAGGCACCTCATTGTGTCGCTACCAGCTCTAGCAGCACACAGGTTTGCAACTTCATTAGCTTCCGGCCTCGCCGATGTAGGCTAGACTAAAACTATTAGCCGTACTCCTTCCAAACATTCCTCCATCGCAGTTTCCAATATACTTGCACAATTTTGGATATGCCCCCAAGATGAAAAGGTCAAATTGATGTGTTATTCCTTTTCAGCTTTGCTTGTCATTTCGAAAACCAAAATATAATTTAAAACGTATACCCATTGTCACATAGGAGCAACAGCATGCACACACATTGCGTGACAAAAACTTATAGCTTGACACTATTTATACCAACCTTATTGTCGATGCAACGTATTCCCGTTGATGGCAAAAGGAGACCACTAGACAAGAAATAGAAGTACGCATGGGTTCTCATCATGACATCCACGGACAGAATTACCAGTCTGGTCAGTAGCTGACGTTCTTTCCTTGATACGAGTATGTTGCAAAATCTGCCACAGACGCGAAAAAATGAAAGTGGTGTGCATAGTGCACCATCATCCGACAGTGCAGAATTTTTCAGGCAGATGGCATGCATGCATGCATCATGGAAAAGCTGCAGGATCTTGGCCATTATTTGATGCGTGCGAAGTGGTACGCGCAGCTGCACTGCATGCATGCCGCATGCAGCATGCGATCGTTGCGCAGTGCCGTGCCCACGTATGCGCCCACGTATAAGAGGGCTGTCAGGGTCGGTCTCCTGCAAGATTAATACTGGCATCGCATTTGCGTTAGGGTCATCGATTGATTTAATCTGTGTTTAATTCGTAGAACGGCGGAAACTTCAATTTTTATGACTAGCGTTGGTTTCATATAACGCGGGGAAGATTTTCAAAGAGAATCAGAGAAGACAGAACAAGATCATCATTCTCCAACGTGGTTTTCTATATCGCGATCATTTAATAGTGCATAATATTTGGAAAATACTATTCTACTCCCAAGCTCAAATGCTCCCTCGTGAACAGTAAAATAAAAAAAAATAGTAGTAAAATAATTCAAAAATTCTGATTTTTTTTGTGATAAACTTTCACAATTTTTTTACATACGTATTAAAATTCAGCATGAAATAACATTTGTGGAAGTCGCAGCAAAAAAAATCAACTGTCCAAAATGAATCCAAAACTAGCATTTTTAGAGCAGCGATTTTGTTTTTGTTTTGCTACGACTTTCACATATGCTATTTCGAGCTGAAATTTTGCAATCATATAAAACATTTGTCAAAGTTTATAAAAAAACAGATTTTTTAAATGTTATTATTATTATTATTGATTTCACTGTTCATGAAGGAGCATATGAGCTCGGAAGTAAAAACTCCATGTCCATAATATTTGGTCAGCATGGTTATACAAGAAACCAGTGACCGTACGTAATAAAACACTACAGTGCCTTGAACATACATTTACATTTTAGAACAACCTACATTTACTCAGTAAGCTGATTATTGCAAAGACTCAATTTACTGTTGTGTACTCATGTTGTGTCCTCTCTCGGTTTCTTTTACTTTGCATATAAGCCTGTCTTAAGTCAAACTTTGTAAAGTTTAATAAAAAATATAAGGAAAATATATATTTACAATATGAAATCAATATTTTTAGATGCATCAGAAGTTAATTGTTTTAATATAAAATTGGTCAAGTATTACGAAGTTTGACTTAAGAACATCTTTTATGCGAAGTAAAAAAGTAACAGAGGGAGTAGAATACATGCATTATTTTCTGAGGGGAACATTTTTTTTCTTTTCCTACTTTTTTCTTGAAAACAAATTCTTGTCCTACGTGAAATGTGTTTGCTAGCTTGAAAGGTATTTTTAGTGGCCCATCTTGAGCTTAAATCCATGGCGTTAACCCCACAGAGTCTTCTTGCGTAACGGAACCCCATAATTTGGAAGATTCAGTCACAGAGCACAAAAGCTATCTAACGCCCAGTGTGAGCATTAAGCTTCCAGGGCCGACAAATTAGGAAAGTGAGCGAGTGAACCGTTACGACTGGTTCTAAGAACTTTCTGTACCCTGACCAGGTTTGGAAATCTTCTGAAGGTTCTTACCCCATTTTTATCTTCTCTTATAGTTATACTTTTTTTGTTTTTATACTATTATTTTCTTATTTTATTTTCCTGTCTATTTTGTTCATGACTAAAAACAAATCTGCAAAACATATTTCTAGTTGCAAAAGTTTGCTTGTGTTTTTATAAAAATCATAAAATATATTTTTGGGAATTGTTCACATACCAAAAATATTTTTTTAGGTTTTAAAAAAATAACATTTTAAAAAAATAAAACACAAATTAAAAATGTTCTAAATATACAATATGTTTGGGTTGAAAAATATATTCAAAAATATATAAAAAATCATGTTTAAAAATATTTTTTTTTAAACACGCGTCTAAATTTTCAAATAATAACAATTTTGTTGTAGTTTACTACTAGGAGAAAGCCTAGTAATAGCGCTGGAAATACCCTTACTAGTAGCGCTGGGTCTAACGCTACTGCTAAGGCGCTACAGCTAAGTTGTAGCAGTAGCGCTGGTTGGTGCAGCGCTGCACTGACCAGCGCTACTGCTAACTATCTATAGCGCTGCATAAAGTCAAGCGATGCCGCTAATCCAGCGCTACTGCTAGATGCCTTCCAGCGCTGCTGCTAGAATTCCTGCTTTCACAGATTCATACCCCCTCTACGTATTCGTGATGTATTTATACAGTCTCTATACATTATTTTCATCAGATCACAATAAACATACACTATTATCATCATATCATACACATACAATAGTCTCGTCATACCATCATCATCATCATTCAACACAAATATCATCACATCTCGGAAATAGCGATACACAAGTCATGTTATTTCTGAATAAGTGCAACTGCATGGTCATGGCACACACAAGTTTCATCATCTCTATCTAAACCATGATGTAGAAGAGAAGAGCGATCAGCATGAGCAAGACCGCGACTATGTAGTACTTAAGGCACCGACGATTCCGCCCCCGCTCTTGCCGGAGCGTCCACCTCAAGTAACTCCTTTCCGCTTCGGCTCTGCTGTTGAACCCTCTGTGGCTAGCACTCGTATTTGTCCACCTGGGCCTGAGCGTCTGGCCAGTGGTCGTAGACTCCCGAAACCTTCCCAACGAACACGGCGTAGCAACCCTTCTCCATCTCTGATCTATGTACCTGCATCGTGAACGATAATATGCAACATAATGTACTTAAGAACACAAAGAGACTTAATTAGCAAAATACAAGCAACCTATAGTAAACATAAATGACTAAGTTCCTCATACCCAAACTAATTAACTAGAGGGATCTACGCTAGTTCAGGACCATGGTTTAATTACATCACATAGTTTCGTCTGGACGCTAGTGACACATATATTGTCAACGACAATCAGTCCTCGGTCCAATCTTCATAGTCAGGGAGGAAGCACATGAGCTTCTTGAAAGGCTTCAGGTCCACACGCTGAGCGATTAGCAGTGCTCGGACATCATCCCGCATGATTGGGCCATGATAGAACATCCCTGTTGGTTCGAGGACCTGCTTCATGATCACTTGGGCAAGTTCATACTGCACGTGATAAAACTCAGCTCGGATTCGATGATCCAGTGTCTTTCCTATGCTTGTGGCCCAGTTGACAATCTCGGCATCGTTGGTAGTAGCTGACATGCGAAGGCGTTGATTATCCCTTCTAAACTCGAGCAGGTGATGCATGAGGTCGAATCCATCAGCCTTACTCATGTGCGGTTGCTGCATGCAGCAGAAGTCGATCTTATGGCTGAAAACCAGCTCGTTCCTCCTGTACTTTTTTCACCTTGATATATCCACCAGACAGGCTGAAGGTTAACAGGGCACTATCGAGAACACTCTTTATGTGCATGTAATCCTTTTTCTTGATGTTCTTTGGGAGTATTCTAGGTACAGAACGGTGAGGACGGTGCCTATTGGGGAACATTGCATGGGAAACAAAAAAATTCCTACGCACACGCAGATCTATCCATGGTGATGAGCATCTACGAGAGGGAGAGTGGATCTATATACCCTTGTAGATCGCTAAGCGGGAAGCGTTAAGAAACGCGGTTGGTGTAGTCGAACGTCTTCGCGATCCAAATCACCGTGCGTCCCGCGATCCAATCACGATCCGTCCCGCGATCCAATCACGATCCATCCCGCGATCCGATCATGATCCGTCCCACGAACTTGATCATGATCCGTCTCATGAACTTGATCTCGATCCTTACGATCTAGCACCGAACGGACGGCACCTCCGCGCTCAGCACACGTACAGCTTGATGACGATCTCCACCGTCTTGATCCAGCAAGAGGGAGTGGAGAGGAAGAAAAGTTCTCTGGCAGCCTAACGGCGCTCCGGCGATGGTGGTGGAGCAATTCCAGCAGGGCTTCGCCTAAGCACTGCAGAAATCCAATCTAGAGAAGAAACTATGCACTAGAGATTAGGGTTGCATGTGGCTGAAAAAACTAGTGCAAAACCCTAGAAATCCACTAGTATATATAGGAGGGAGGGAGGAGGAGAGGAAGCCTTGCCTCCAAGCCTTGGAGGCTTCGGCCGAAGTGGGAGGTGGAGGAGGACTCTCCTCCTCCACTCCTAGTAGGACTAGGATTCCTCCTTTTTGCCTTTTTTCCACCTTTTTCCTTTGGGTTTCTTTCTTCCAGCCACATGGGCCTATTGTGGTTGTTACACGAGCCCACTAAGGGCTGGTTATTACTTTCCCACAGCCCATGAAGCCTCTTAGGTCGAAATACCCCTCCCGGAGGTCTCCCGGTACACTACCGGCACTCCCGGTATATTACCGATTAGCCCGAAACTTTTCCGGCGACCAAAATGGGACTTTCTATATATCAATCTTTACCTCTGAACCATTACGGAGCTCCTCGTGACATCCGAGATCTCATCCAGGACTCCAAACAAACTTTGGTCATCACCATACACAACTCTATACTACCGAAACGTCACCGAACCTTAAGTGTGCAGACCCTGCGAGTTCGAGAACTATGTAGACATGACCGAGACACCTCTACGGTCAATAACCAATGGCGGGACCTGGATGTCCACATTGGTTCCTACATATTCTACGAAGATCTTTATCGGTCGAACCTCTATGTCAAGGATTCAGTTAATCCCGTATGATGTTCCCTTCGTTCTTCGGTATGCTACTTGCCCGAGATTCGATCGTCGGTATCTCCATACCTAGTTCAACCTCGTTACTAGCAAGTCTCTTTACTCGTTACGTAATACAAGATCCCATAACTAACACTTAATCACATTGCTTGCAAGGCTTATTGTGATGTTGTATTACCGAGTGGGCCCTGAGATACCTCTCCGTCACACAGAGTAACAAATACCAGTCTTGATCCATGCCAACTCAACAGACACCCTCGGAGACACCTGTAGAGCACCTTTATAGTCACCCAGTTACGTTGCGACGTTTGATACACACAAGGTACTCCTCCGACATCTGTGAATTGCATGATCTCATGGTCATAGGAACATATACTTGACATGCAGAAAACAGTAGCAATAAACTGACACGATCATAAGCTACGTTTGTAGTTTGGGTCTTGTCCATCACATCATTGTCCTAATGATGTGATCCCGTTGTCAAATGACATCTCCATGTCCATGGCTAGGAAACCTTAACCATCTTTCGATCAACGAGCTAGTTCACTAGAGGCATACTAGGGACATTGTGTTTGTCTATGTACCCACACATGTATCCATGTTTCCAATTAATACAATTACAGCATGGATAATAAACGATTATCAAGAACAAGGAAATACAATAATAAACACTTTATTTATTGCCTCTAGGGCATATTTCCAACAGTCTCCCACTTGCACTAGAGTCAATAATCTAGTTCACATCACTATGTGATTTACATTGTAATGAATCGAACACCCATGCAGTTCTGGTGTTGATCATGTTTAGCCCTTGGAAGAGGTTTAGTCAATGGGTCTGCAACATTCAGATTCGTGTGCACTTTGCAAATATTTATGTCTTTCTCCATGATGTAATCGCGGATGGAGTTTGAGCGTCGCTTTATGTGTCTGGTCCTCTTGCGAAACCTTGGTTCCTTGGCCAGAGCAATGGCACCAGTGTTGTCACAGAACAAGTTCATTGGATTCAGTGCACTGGGCACTACTCCAAGATCTGTCATGAACTCCTTCATCCAGACACCTTCCTTTGCCGCCTCCGAGGCTGCGATGTATTCCGCTTCGCACGTAGAATCATCTACCACGCTTTGCTTGGAACTGCACCAGCTTACCGCTCCCCCGTTAAGAATAAATATGTATCCGGTTTGCGACTTAGAGTCGTCCGGATCAGTGTCAAAGCTTGCATCGACGTAGCCCTTTATGACGAGATCTTCATCACCTCCATAAACGAGAAACATTTCCTTAGTCCTTTTCAGGTACTTAAGGATATTCTTGACCGCTTGCCAGTGCTCCATTCCAGGATCATTTTGAAACCTTCCGGCCATACTTATGGCAAGGCTGACATCGGGTCTTGTGCACAGCATTGCATACATGATAGAGCCTATGGCTGAAGCATAGGGGATGACACTCATCTTTTCTCTATCTTCTGCAGTTACTGGACATTGAGTCTTACTCAACTTCACACCTTGTAACACAGGCAATAACCCCTTCTTGGACTGTTCCATTTTGAACTTCTTCAAAACTTTATCAAGGTATGTGCTCTGTGAAAGTGCTATTAAGCATCTCGATCTATCTCTATAGATCTTAATGCCTAATATGAAAGCAGCTTCTCCTAGGTCCTTCATGGAAAAGGTCTTGTTCGAATATTCCTTCACGCTTTCCAGCATTTCTATATTGTTTCCAATCAGCAATATGTCATCCACATATAATACTAGAAACGCTATAGAGCTCCCTCACCTTCTTGTAAATACAAGCTTCTTCGTAAACTTGTATAAACTCAAACGCTTTGATCACCTCATCGAAGCGCTTATTCCATCTCCGAGATGCTTGCACCAGTCCATAAATGGATCGCTGGAGCTTGCAAACTTTGTCAGCATTCTCTGGATCGACAAAACCTTTGGGTTGCATCATATACAACTCTTGCTCAAGGAAACCATTGAGGAACGCTGTTTTGACATCCATCTGCCAAATTTCATAGTCGAAATAAGCAGCTATTGCTAACATGATTCTGACAGACTTAAGCATCGCTACGGGTGAGAAAGTCTCATCGTAGTCAACTCCTTGAACTTGTGAAAAACCCTTTGCCACAAGTCGAGCTTTATAGACGGTGACATTACCGTCCGCGTTTGTCTTCTTCTTGAAGATCCATTTGTTCTGAATGCCCTTTCGCCCTTCAGGTAATACTTCCAAAGTCCATACTTTGTTTTCATACATGGATCCCATCTCGGATTTAATGGCCTCTAACCATTTCTCGGAATCCGGGCCCATCACTGCTCCTCCATAGCTCGTAGGTTCATTGTTGTCCAACAACATAACCTCCAAGACAGGGTTGTTGTACCACTCAGGGGTAGTACGCGGCCTTGTCGACCTACGAGGTTCAATAGCAGCTTGATCCGAAGCTTCATGATCATCATCATTAACTTCCTCTTCTACCGTCGTAGGTTCCACAGAAACATCTTTCTGCGCTGCGCTACTTTCTGGTTGAAGTAAAGGTTCAATAACCTCATCAAGCTCTATTTTCCTCCCAGTCAATTCTTTCGAGAGAAACTCTTTCTCAAGAAATGTTCCGTTCTTAGCGACAAACACTTTGCCTTCGGATCTGAGATAGAAGGTATACCCGATTGTCTCTTTTGGGTATCCTATGAAGACGCATTTTTCCGCTTTGGGTTCTAGCTTTTCAGGCTGAAGCTTTTTGACATAAGCATCACATCCCCAAACTTTAAGAAACGACAACGTTGGCTTCTTGCCAAACCACAGTTCATATGGCGTCGTCTCAACGGATTTTGATGGTGCCCTATTTAAAGTGAATGCAGCTGTCTCTAATGCATAACCCCAAAACGATAGTGGCAAATCAGCAAGAGACATCATAGAACGCACCATATCTAATAAGGTTCGATTACGACGTTCGGACACACCATTACGCTGTGGTGTTCCGGGCGGTGTCAACTGTGAAACAATTCCACACTGTCTTAACTGACTGCCAAACTCATAACTCAGATATTCGCCTCCTCGATCAGATCGCAGGAACTTAATCTTCTTGTTACGATGATTCTCAACTTCACTCTGAAATTGCTTGAACTTTTCAAACGTTTCAGACTTGTGTTTCATTAAGTAAATATACCCATATCTACTTAAGTCATCTGTGAAGGTGATAAAATAACGATATCCACCACGCGCTGTAACATTCATTGGACCGCATACATCAGTATGTATGATTTCCAATAAGTCACTCGCCTGTTCCATTGTTCCAAAGAACGGCGTTTTAGTCATCTTGCCCATGAGGCATGGTTCACATGTGTCAAGTGATTCAAAATCAAGTGACTCCAAAAGTCCATCAGCATGGAGCTTCCTCATGCGTTTTACACCAATATGACCTAAACGGCAGTGCTAGAAGAAAGTGGTACTATCATTATCAACTCTACATCTTTTGACATCAATGTTATGAACATGTGTGTCATCACTATCAAGATTCAATATGAATAAACCCCTAACATTGGGTGCATGACCATAAAACATATTACTCATATAAATAGAACAACCTTTATTCTCTGATTTAAATGAGTAACCGTCTCGCAATAAACAAGATCCAGATATAATGTTCATGCTTAACGCAGGCACTAAATAACAATTATTCAGGTTCATCACTAATCCCGATGGTAATCGAAGAGAGAGCGTGCTGACGGCGATCACATCAACCTTGGAACCATTTCCCACGCGCATCGTCACTTCGTCCTTTGCCAGCCTTCGTTTATTCCGTAGTTCCTGCTTTGAGTTGTAAATGTGAGCAACCGAACCGGTATCAAATACCCAGGCACTACTACGAGAGCTAGTAAGATACACATCAATAACATGTATATCATATATACCTTGTTTGTCGTTGGCCGCCTTCTTGTCAGCCAGGTACTTGGGGCAGTTCCGCTTCCAGTGACCAGTTCCCTTGCAATGAAAGCATTCAGTTTCTGGCTTGGGTCCATGCTTGGGCTTCTTTACAGGAGTAGCAACTGCTTTGCCATCCTTCTTGGTTTTACCCTTCTTGCACTTGCCCTTGACTTTGCCATTTTTCTTGAAACTAGTGGTTTTATTGACCATCAACACTTGATGTTCTTTCTGGATTTCAGACCCAGCGACTTTTAGCATCGCAAACAGCTCGGCGACTGACTTGTTCATCCCGTGCATGTTATAGTTCATCCCAAAGCTCTTGTAACTAGGTGGCAGTGATTGAAGAACTCTGTCAGTGATTGCCTCTGGCGGAAGGGCAATTCCCAACTCTGCTAGACGAGTTGAATACCCAGACATTCTGAGTATATGTTCACTGATATACCCGTTCTCCTCCATCTTGCAAGCATAGAACTTATCGGAGGTTTCATACCTCTCGATCCGGGCGTTCTTCTGAAAGATAAACTTCAACTCCTAGAACATCTCATATGCTCCATGACGTTCAAAACGTCTTTGAAGTCTCCCGGTTCTAAGTCATACAATATTGCACACTGAACTATTGAGTAATCTGCAGTACGTGCCTCCCAAGCGTTCTTAACGTCTTCGGAGGTCATGTCTTCTGGTTGGTCACCAAGCGGTGCATCAAGGACATATGATTTCTAGGAAGCCGTGAGGATAATCCTTAGATTACGGGCCCAGTCAACAAAGTTACTTCCATCATCTTTCAACTTAGCTTTCTCTAGGAACGCATTAAAATTCAGGGGTGCTACTGCGCGAGCCATTGATCTACAACATAAATATGCAAAGTTTACTTAGACTATTGTTCAAGATAATGAGTTTAGTTAATCAAATTACTAAAGCTCCCACTCAAATTGACATCCCTCAGGTCATCTGAGTGTCACATGATCCAAATCTACCAACTCAAGTCCGATCACCACGTGAGTTGAGGTGGTTTCAATCGTGAACATCATTATGTTGATCATATCTACTATATGATTCATATTCGACCTTTCGGTCTCTTGTGTTCCGAGGCCATGTTTGTACATGCTAGGCTCGTCAAGTTTAACCCGAGTGTTCTGTGTGTGCAACACTGGCTTGCACCCGTTGTATGTGAACGTAGAGTTTATCACACCCAATCATCACGTGGTGTCTCAACACGACGAACTTTCGCAACGGTGCACACTCGGGGAGAACACAATTTATCTTGAAATTTAAGTGAGGGATCATCTTATAATGCTACCCTCGTACTAAGCAAAACAAGGTGCATAAAAGGATTAACATCACATGCAATTCATAAGTGACATGATATGGCCAAGAACTTGTGCTTTTGATCTCCATCATGAAAGCACCGTCATCATCTCCATCGTCACCGGCATGACACCATGATCTCCATCATATTGATCTCCATCAACGTGTCGCCATCGGGGTTGTCGCGCCCACCATGCTTATACTACTATTGCTGCCGTTTAGCGATAAAGTAAAGCATTACATAGCGCTTAATGATTGACACGCAGGTCATACATTAATTAAAGACAACCCTATGGCTCCTGCCAGTTGTCGTACTCATCGACATGCAAGTCGTGAAATTCTATACATCACATGATCATCTCATACATCACATATATCACATCATGTAATTGGCCATATCACATCACAACATACCCTGCAAAAATAAGTTAGACGTCCTCTAATTGTTGTTGCATGTTTTACGTGGCTGCTACAGGTTTCTAGCAAGAACAATTCTCACCTACGCATAAACCACAACGGTGATACATAA
This sequence comes from Hordeum marinum, assembly GCA_022496015.1. Taxonomy (NCBI): domain Eukaryota; kingdom Viridiplantae; phylum Streptophyta; class Magnoliopsida; order Poales; family Poaceae; genus Hordeum; species Hordeum marinum. Next base: position 266,332,608 of record CM039672.1, on the reverse strand, counting down.
TTTGCTTTTCAACCTTCTCAAGGACCGCCTTTGTCGAATCCGATCCAACTAAAGTGAGAGAAACTGCCACCCGCAAGCCATCTAGGCAACAAGTTGCGTCGAGGGAACCGGTCTCTCGTAAGCGTACGAGTAATGTTGGTCTGGGCCGCTTCATCTCACAATACCACTGAAACAAAATCCGACCAAGGGAGGAAGCAATCAAAGCATCAACGCCCACAAACCTTTTGTGTTCTACTCGAGATCTCATCTACACATAGACCTAGCTCATGATGCCACTGTTGGGGAACGTTACATGGGAAACAAAAAATTTCCTATGCACATGCAGATCTATCCATGGTGATGAGCATCTACGAGAGGGAGAGTGGATCTACATACCCTTGTAGATCGCTAAGCAGGAAGCGTTAAGAAACGCGGTTGGTGTAGTCGAACGTCTTCGCGATCCAAATCGCCGTGCGTCCCGCGATCCAATCACGATCCGTCCCGCGATCCAATTACGATCTGTCCCGCGACCCGATCACGATCCGTCCCACGAACTTGATCACGATCCGTCTCACGAACTTGATGTCGATCCTTCCGATCTAGCACCGAACGGACGGCACCTCCGTGCTCAGCACACGTACAGCTTGATGACGATCTCCACCGTCTTGATCCAGCAAGAGGGAGTGGAGAGGAAGAAGAGTTCTCTGACAGCCTGACGGCGCTCCGGCGATGGTGGTGGAGCAATTCCGGCAGGGCTTCGCCTAAGGACTACAGAAATCCAATCTAGAGGAGAAACTATGCACTAGAGATTAGGGTTGCACGTGGCTGAAAAAACTAGTGCAAAACCCTAGAAATCCACTAGTATATATAGGAGGGAGGGAGGAGGAGAGGAAGCCTTGCCTCCAAGCCTTGGAGGCTTCGGCCGAAGTGGGAGGTGGAGGAGGACTCTCCTCCTCCACTCCTAGTAGGACTAGGATTCCTCCTTTTTGCCTTTTTTCCACCTTTTTCCTTTGGGTTTCTTTCTTCCAGCCACATGGGCCTATTGTGGTTGTTCCACCAGCCCACTAAGGGCTGGTTATTACTTTCCCACAGCCCATGAAGCCTCTTGGGTCGAAATACCCCTCCCGGAGGTCTCCCGGTACACTACCGGCACTCCCGGTACATTACCGATTAGCCTGAAACTTTTCCGGCGACCAAAATGGGACTTCCTATATATCAATCTTTACCTCCAGACCATTCTGGAGCTCCTTGTGACGTCCGGGATCTCATCCCGGACTCCGAACAAACTTCGGTCATCACCATACACAACTCTATACTACCGAAACGTCACCGAACCTTAAGTGTGCAGACCCTGCGGGTTCGAGAACTATGTAGACATGACCGAGACACCTCTACGTCAATAACCAATGGCGGGACCTGGATGTCCACATTGGTTCCTACATATTCTACGAAGATCTTTATCGGTCGAACCTCTATGTCAAGGATTTAGTTAATCCCGTATGATGTTCCCTTTGTTCTTCGGTATGCTACTTGCCCGAGATTCGATCGTCGGTATCTCCATACCTAGTTCAACCTCGTTACTGGCAAGTCTCTTTACTCGTTCCATAATACAAGATCCCGTAATTAACACTTAGTCACATTGCTTGCAAGGCTTATTGTGATGTTGTATTACCGAGTGGGCCCTGAGATACCTCTCCGTCACACGGAGTAACAAATCCCAGTCTTGATCCATGCCAACTCAACAGACACCCTCGGAGACACCTGTAGAGCACCTTTATAGTCACCCAGTTACGTTGTAACGTTTGATACACACAAGGTACTCCTCCGATATCTATGAGTTGCATGATCTCATGGTCATAGGAACATATACTTGACATGCAGAAAACAGTAGCAATAAACTGACACGATCATAAGCTATGTTTGTAGTTTGGGTCTTGTCCATCACATCATTCTCCTAATGATGTGATCCCGTTATCAAATGACATCTCATGTCCATGGCTAGGAAACCTTAACCATCTTTTGATCAACGAGCTAGTTCACTAGAGGCATACTAGGGACATTGTGTTTGTCTATGTACCCACACATGTATCCATGTTTCCAATTAATACAATTATAGCATGGATAATAAACGATTATCATGAACAAGGAAATACAATAATAAACACTTTATTTATTGCCTCTAGGGCATATTTCCAACAGTGCCCCCCCCCCGCTGCGCAAATTAAGTACACCTCAAATTAGCCTCCATGCTTGCAAAGGAATGATTACCACTTAAGAAAGGATATGCACGGATGACTTACGTGGGATGATAAGATAGGAGAATCGCCTGCTTGTCCTTATTAGCGATCATGAAGCCGCCGATGTACTTGCTTGCATAGTCACGGTGCTCTTTGCAGACATCCAAGAAGCTCTCATGCATATGGTACGGGTCTGCGATGCAGATATATTTTATGTTCTCGATCCTGATGATGTAGTTGAGATACAACGCATACATGCGGATGAACTAGAAATCCAGCTTGGTCATGTGGAACATGTCAAATCGCAGGATGAACTTATCCGCGGGCCATCCCTCGACGTAAAACTTCCCACCCAACACCTGAGCCGCCTAAAGCTGGTATCCTGGTTTTTCCGAGATGAGAAGGCTTTTCTCTCTAGATAACACATCATCATGAAGTCTCCTTAGATCATTGTTCAATATGTCCTCTAGCACTTTCTGAGGTAGGATCGGGTGGCCGGCGACATGGAAATGCTCCGCACCTACGACAAGTATTATGTCTACCTCTCGGGGCTTCAGAGGCGGCTGGCTGCTTGGAGCAGCTCTGGCGCCTTTAGGGCCTCTCTTGTCCGGTCTCCTCGTTTGCTTCTTGAGGGGTGGCGGTAGTGAGCCCATCATACCTTCCCTAACTGTCACCCCCAGTGTCATTAGGCTAATCAGTGGACGGCCCTCGGATTGTTGCTGGGTAGAGGCGGCATCTAGAGGCATCTCCTGCAAGGATCACTTGAAGAGAGACTTTTTGCATTTCACCCTAGGACGTTCCGGCTCCGGCAAATCAGGCAGTATCAAGTCATCATCTCCATGCTCATAGCCCGAGTCTTCGTCGTCCTGAGCCATCAATCCTCCATCATCATAGGAGGTATTGAAATACTTGTCTAGTTCATCCTCATCCTCATCCATGTCATCATCAGCATTTGCTTCTTCGACAACGGGGGCGACGTCATATGGCACTAATGGAGTCTCTCCCTCGCGTCGTCCGCTATCACCCGCCACGATAGGTGCAGGTAATTTGGTAGGTGGGGTGGTGTTCATACCTTCTTGAGAAGCTGTCGTTGGTGTGATACTAGGTGCCTCGACACGAAGAAGAGTCTTCGGCCAAGGCAAGAACCAGCTCTTGCATGCGCCAATCCATTGAGGGGTCTTCTCGTCATCGACTGGTACCAGAGGAGGAAAATCCTCGAAGCCTTCTAAGACACTGGCCACGTTAACCTTGGAGACGCCATCGGGCATCTCTTGGTTGTGGAACATGCGGTCCTTCGGCTTCACGATCGTTGCCTTTACCACGGCCACCTTCTGGCCCTTGATGTCGTATAGTAGGGTGCACGGGGTATCGTTGGCCTAAGAAGACATGTATGCAACGTCAAACATCCGAAAGTCAATTGAAACGGAAGACTATATAGACATGCTAGTGAAAAGGGTATGACGCGTAATTACCATGAGGGCATCGAGCTCAGCCATAGACGAAGGCCCGTTGAGTTGGCCAGAGATGGAGGACGGGCTGCTATGAACAGGAGCAGGAGCATGTACGATGGCGTGAGCAGGTGCTGGTGGTGCGATGTTCACCGAATTGCTCCCGACGTAGCTGGGAAGCGGAAAGTCCGCTGGCCCTTTATCTGGATTTTTCTTCGTCCATTCAAAAAATACTGGAAGCAAGCTAGAAATGGAAGATGTGAAGTCAGCTGTGATGCCAGCTACCGCTGCACTGACCCTTGCATCAACTATCTCTTCCAACTCTGCTTTGGTCTCAGCTTTGGACTTATTGATCGCAAGCGCGACCTTTTGGTCGATGGCGTGTTGAGTAAGCAACTTTCTCTTCCTTATTTCCTCTAGCTCCTCGTGGTAGCACGTCTTCCACGAGGCGCCATCTCCGACGCCGTGCACACGTCCATAGGATGGCGGTGTGTCCTCCGGGACCTTTTTCAGTATGTTCAGGGCCCGGTTGAAATGGGTGCCCCACTTGGGCCTTGCCGACAACTTTGATGACTCGTCGCTTTCGGCTGCCTTTTGGTGCTGCTCTTTCTGCAAAAGGAACGTGAATGGTTTACTAATAATGTGACAAAAATTATAGTCGAATTGATTGGAAGCTAATATGATAATGTGGTAATATAACAATTACCTGGAGTCTCATGAACTCCCTCGTGTTCGGGTCCATGTAAAAGGTCTTCTGGACGAGGTCCCACTTGTACCGGGCCCTGATACAGTCACGCTCCAGCGGGTCGGTGAACTCTGCCAAGGGGTCTGGGATTCCATGATATTCATGTACGGCATCCTCCTTGGCCCATACGTGCCTCTTTCCCTCGTAACCACGGCTTACGAGGCAGTGGGGAGGCGTGTTCCTGGCCTGGAGCGCCTTCATTTTCTCTGACTTTTTCTTGGTTTCATATTTAGCGCAAGTCTCCTTGAATTTTTCAAAGTCCTCTTCCGTAAGTGACGGATTGTCAGCATGAATCTTGGACCACAGTTCTTATCAATCGCTTTTTTCACCCGAACTTTCCAGTCAGACAAGTCGTTGGTGAACATCACCATCGCCTTGTTGTTTATCTTTGGCATGGCGTCATAGTCCCACGAATCTTTGCTTTCTGTGTGGCCGGGGATCAAGAACCTATTGTGCAACTTCTTTAGGAGCATGTGCTCCATATGTGGTATCTTATTCAACTTCTCGTGGTTGATGTTGGCGGTTTCCCTGAGGATGCATCCTAGTTGATTGCCCCAGCATGAGCGCGCTTCATACGGTGTCGTTGGCTCTAATTTCTTGGGGTGCATCTCCGTGACCACAATTTGTCCGATGTTGAGCTCATTTGGTCTTCGTTTCCTCTTCTGCTTTGGTGCATTACCGGCTATGGTAGCATTGTTTCTGGTCTCGAGGGTGGTGTCGGTGCTGGTGCCAGTGCTGGTGCTGGTGTCGGCGTCGGTGTCGGGGTTGGTGCCAGTTCCGCCACCATGCAGCCCCATCTGGTGTTCGTCCAGATAATCGAAATAGTGATTTGCTGCCTCGATGGGGTCTTCTTCGAGGCAAGCAGAACCCCCGAGTGAGACGTGGCTAGACATGCTTCCTATTCAAAATTGTAAATAAAAGATATAATGAAGAGAAAAAACGGGCCTATATTTTGTCGGAATGTTGATTCATTCCCCTTCCGGCAAATCCTGGGCACTCCATATGTCCTAGTTTCTAGCACAAGTCATGCCTTTGTCGGAACGGAAATTTTCGGCATGACCTTTGCTAAAAAGTGGACATATGGAGCGTCTGAAATTTGTCGGAACAGAAATGAATCAACATTCCGGCAAAATATAGGCCACTCGAATATTCTTCGACATTCAACCAACATTGCAAACATTTTGCAACCAACATCAATTTGCAACATTTTGCAACCAACATCAATTTGCAACCAACAGGAGCACATATATAACATCAATTTGCAACCAACATTCAACCAACAGGAGCACATTTATATATTTTAGCTACTGTCTTTTATACCTACAAAGCCTAGCTGGTTTTTTATTTAAAGCAACAAAATTTGCTACTATTTTTTTATTTAAAGTTTTTTATTTATACTTTAACATGTAATTTTTTTGTTGAGGGCAGCAAGGGCGGCGAGGTCGAGGGCGGGCCCGCGTGGCGATGGTGAGGTCGAGGGAGGGCTCGGGCGTCCGCGTAGATGAGGAGGAGGTCGGAGCGGTGGGCAGGGGCGACGGCGGCACACGATAGAGAGGAGGGGAGAGGTGGGAGAGTGAGGGGGATGGGAGTTCGCAAAATTTGGGCACGCATGGTGGTTAACTCAAAATAGTAGTAGCGCTGGGTTAGGACCAGCGGCGGTTAAGTAATGTAGCTATAGTGCTGTGTGGTAATCCAGCGCTACTGACATTAGCTATAGCGCTGGTTAACAATACAGTGCTACTGATATGTATTACCTTTATTATTTTCCTTTTCTTCTCTGTTTACTTTTCTTTTTATTTTGCATTACCTTCTCCCTTTTGTTTTTGTTTTTGTGTATTGCTTTCTCCCTTTTGTATTTCTTTTGTATTGCTTTCTTCCTTTCTGTTTACGACGGCGTCTCCCTCCCACACTACGTGAATATCACCGGAACCATGCATGCATGTGGTGGTAACATATATATCAGTTGACCAATAACGGTTACTTAAGTGCGTACACAAAGTAGATACATATATATAAATGATGGCTTCTCAGCTGTGTCGACGATGTTTCACATTGGGCTTCTTCCCTTTCTTGTTCGTTGCCGAATAATTGAGCCCCTCCTTGTGACTTTTCCGGAACCATGGAGTACGATCTTTCTTATGTAATGTAGTATTGATTCTTCTTTTCACATGTGCTTCATCGTCATCGTCATCTTCGCTCATCGGGTTGTCGTATTGGTCATAGTCTTCCTCGTTGGTGACTCCATCCATTCCGACAATGCTCCTTTTGCCTCTCCTCACGACAACACGGATGGGATTGGTCATGTCGATTATGAAGAAGCGTTGTGTCATGTGCTTAGCATGTACCCATGGCTCATTTTTGGCGATGACATTAACGTTCACGGTTGCGCTCTTCGCGTCAGCGGGTGGTATAGACATGGTAGTGAAATACTTGTTTTCTCTTATGACGACTTTAGCCCATCTGACACGGAACATCATCGCATCGTGCAATCCAGTATAGTCAAGCTCCCAGATCTCTTTGACCCTTCCGTATAATCTTTCAGTTGTGCCGTTGGTATCGGTCACACATTCAATCGTCATCCCAAAGTTCTGGTAATCACTGTCCATGTCTTTGGCCTCGTGTACCCATTGATATCGTATGACTGATAGGTTGCGAGTTTGGTCGTGGGGCCATGTGCTAACGCGTGTATGAGCAATCCGTCCGAACTGCCCTCTTCCGGGGGATTTTCAAGAACTTTCTCTTTGAACCAACGCAAGAAAGTGGTGTTGTGCTCTACAGTAAATTCGTCGTCCGTCTTGAGCATCCCCTTATCACGCTACTTATTTGCGATGGTTTCTTTATGCCGTTCCACATAATCATCTACCACATCTAGGTGTTGTAGCACTACTAAATTAGCCCTGTCAAATCTTCCAATCTTTCTTGATATTCAAATCTTCCAAGTCTTTCCTTGCCTTCGGCCCGTCCTTGGTCTTCTCTAGCATGTTCATCAGTGTGCCAAGCACGCTCTCAAGGACATTCTTTGTGATATGCATTTGATCAAGGCAATGAGGCATGTCGTGATTGAGCCAGTACTCCAAGTCCCATAAAACAGACCTCGTTTTCCATACCTTCAGTAGCGGCTCCGGCGCCTTTTTCATCATTCCCGACGCGAGGCACTGTTCCCAGTTTTTCAATAGCTCGTTGATTTCAGCGCCGCTCCTCTTATGTGGAGGTCCTAGATGCTCAGCCAACCCATTGAATAGATCTCCACGCTTTCTCCACGGGTCATCCTTCTCGAGCCATCTACGATTCCCCATGTACGCGATTTTCCCGGACCCGCCATCTTTCGTTGACGTAAGCTGCTGAGACGTTGTATCATCCATGCACCTCGTGCATCCACAATATCCGTGGCACACCTGGCCTGAGGTGTACCCGTAACCGAGATAGTCGTGCACCGTCGTCATCAGTGCGACTCTCATATCGAAATACTCTCCTTTGCTGGTGTCCCATGTCCATGCTGGTGTTTTCCATAACGTATCTAGATCCTCTTTCAGAAGACCCATATATAGGTTAATATTATTTCCCGGTTGTTTTGGCCCTTGAATCATCATGCTCATGTGTATGTACTTTGTCTTCATGCACTTCCATGGGGGGAGGTTGTACATCCATACAAAGACGGGCCATGTGCCATGGTTGGTGTTTTGGTTTCCAAACGGATTCATGCCATCGGTACTCGCACCAAGCATGATGTTCCTTGGATCTTCTGCAGCAAATCCATATACGGTGTTGAATGCTCTCCACTGGCTACCATCTACGAGGTGTCTCAGCTTCGGATCATCTCCATTGTCGGGCTTCTTCCCCTCTGCGTGCCAGCGCATGAGCTTTGCTTCCTTAGGATCTACGAAATACCGCTGCAGACGGGAGTGATCGGAAATTACCATACAACTTTCTAAGGAGCTTTCTTTCCCGCCTTCTTATATCGAGAAGCATTGCACATTGGACAACTGGTTATTTCCGCGTGCTCCCCCTCGATAAATGATGCAATCGTTGATGCATGCGTGGTACCTAATGTGCGGCAAATCAAAAGGGCAAACGATTTTCTTGGCCTCATCGACACTAGTAGGACACATGTTCCCCGCGGGAAGAACTTTATTATGTAGATACTTCAAATGCTCATCGAGGCTTTTTTCTGCCCGTTTGTTTTTGGCCTTCGTATTTAGAAGTTCGAGCGTGAAACTCAAGCAGGTCACCTCGGGATCGCAACTGTCATACAATGGAGTCTTCGAGTCTACTTCAAGTTGCGCCAGCTTGGCCTCCTCTCTAGAAGCAGCTCTCTCGCTAGTCGTACTCTTGTGAAGGAGGTCTCGAACATGAGAGTCCTACACGACTGCACTT